>OY743151.1:10000-1408470 GCA_963555695.1 Dasypolia templi | reverse complement strand
CGCCTAGCATTTCATATGCAAATTAACGTGCTTATAAATCATTCGGGTTGGCAGGTTTTTCATGTGGCGTCTTCACGTAATCATGTGTTATCAGCCGAGAATTATGAGTTCGCGATCATCTTCAACGTGACGTAATGAAATTTAGAATGTTGCCTCCAATCTGTCCTGAGTAATAAAGGTTGGATTTTTATTGGATTTCGTTTATTATTTTATAGAGATTTTTAGAGGGCGTTTTTAGGGTTCCGTACCTTTAAAAGAAAAAAAGGAACCCTTTTAGGATCATTTCGAAGTCTGCAATCCCGTGGAGCTGTGAAAAAGTCGAACTTCTAAGTTAATGCAATTAAAAGATACGGCTGTGTAGGTCGCTTATTAAATTGGTTACGTGTTTGTTAAAACTTAGTTGAAGTAGGTCTCTGTATTTTGTAGCATGTACCTAACTGTTTTTTGTCCCTAATTAAAAAAAATATAGCCGCATATTTTGACACTCGCTTGGGAATCTATAGAGTACTTCCCTATAGGGTACTCCCGTTCATGAAATTTGACATGAATCAAGGTCTCACAGCACAAGTAAAGGAAAATTTACGAAAACCGTTAACTTGTAATTTTATCACATATTCTTTATTGTTTTTGCAATTACAAAATTATATATTTTGCAGTTTGAGAGTTGACCGTGATGTACATCGATGAATGGGAATGGGATGATTTATAGACATGTTTTTCAACTATAACGTTAAGTTTGTTTTTGAGATAAATTGGCGTTCCAACTACGGAACAGTTCATTGTTCGTGTTCCCACACGTACTTGGCCGTTTTTTTAGGTTTTCCTGCTATTGGGTCTAAACCTTGCATATAATATTATGAAATACAGAGTGCCAAATAAACATTGTGAAATTCAGTTGTACCCTATTTCAGACACGTGCGGTTTTACAATTTATGTAAGGAAAGAAAGAATGAAAAACACTATTTTTCTGAAAATCAGGTCCGCAAAAAAGACTAAGTAAGCATTCTCTTCAAATAGAAGCACCCAGATCAAGTTCCTCAAAACAAATTTAACGCGAAAATACACATCCATGGATCCTGCGACACAGGGTATTCTAGTGTCATACCTACATAATGTAACACATTTTATGAATCAATAAATTTTTTACTATTACTAAAAATTTTATTTTTATTTATAAAGAAAGAAAATAAAAAAAAAATGATTTGCAGGTCGTAAAGAACAAAACAGAAAAAATAAACACAACAATAGTGTGTTCATCACGGCTGCCATGAATGCTTTATGACCACAAGTGTTAAGTAGATACCAAACAATCCGGTATAACTGCGGCGTCGTCAATTTGTCACGCGCAGAGGCATTAGTCATGGCGCAATGTTGTGGAGGCTCACTACATCAAACAATACTAATTAATGTGAGAAGATGTATTTGTAATACGAGTTACTAAGACGCTTATGACAATAATTTGTATTATTGGAGGGGAGGTAACGTAATACTTGTGCGAATGTTATGTCATAGTAATGTTGAAACGGGGGCGACGATTTAGCTGGTAGGGTATGATCAATGACTCGTAAAGGTACAGAAAAAAATCTATAAAGACCACTTTATACCCACCTCTTTTTAAGAATTCATAGTGTTGAGGATTGTGATCAGCAATTATGGTTTCTCAGGCCATTAGGCCAAAATACAATATTTTGAAAATTCTCTTTCAATATTTTGTCAAATTTCTTAGCCCATCTTCATACGAAGAACACTTACCTACTGTTCCACTTCATCTAGGTACGTCCTCACAGGGTTCTGTTGAAGCATAACCAACGTCTCCCATCGTGTACATACCAATGGCAATAACACTTACACCAGCCAGCTTAACATATTAATACGACGTAAATAAATGGCGCGTGCACATCGCTGGCTATAAACCTCGTCTCCTCCCATCCCTGGGCGACTTAACCGCAATGGATGACGCTCAGCCGTATCTTCGTCGCCCAGTCTTCAGATGCATACCCTTTGATAACTGCAAGCAATTGTTTCCGAGACACTGCTGATCATTTTAGTGTTATTACTTAGGGAATAGAGTACTGCTTCATGTGGTTACGTGTTTTATGGGACAGTTAATATGACATGACGTGTAGGGTTTCCTTAAAGTTAGGAAGAGGTGCACAACACTAGTGATGTTTTCAAACAATGATGCAACAGTGAGATTTTTGAATGATAAAAAGTTTCCTGATAATTAAAGTCATTTTCTTGTTAAAATGTGGATAATAATTAATCAGACAATTTCCGAGCAGCCTTTGTGATTTTAACCGAAAGAACGCTTAAACAAACCATTAGGAATTCAGTGAGTACCCTTTAATATCAAACCTCAGCGAAAGAATTTCTCCGTTCAACGTGTAAAAGCATAATTAAGCATCTGAACTGACAATTTGAATGCTAGTTAGTTATGAGCTAACATTCCTTTTAATTAAGGGGGTCGGAGAGGCGGTGCCGGGTTATATAGCTAGTTATTGACAGCTTTATCATGTGTTGATACAGAAGTAGCTTACCAGTAGCAGTGGTTTTATTGATAAGAAACACTAACAGGAGTCTGACACTAGCCCTCTATTTGGAGCTTAACGCAACGGCTAAAAAGCAGGCACAGTTTCCTGAAATCGACTGTGTCCCTGCCAGGTGGGTGACGCCCGTTGTAAGCTTTGGCAGGTCCCTTTTCTCCACCTACTTATCTAACGCTAAACGAGCATCTGCCTGCAGTGTGCAACCTTCCGTGGTCCACTTGGTAGTCCCTGAACCGTCTCCGAACCCAAGTGGGAAGGTGCAATTCGAACCTCGTAAAGTGGGGCTACTTCGACGGAACGGCAGCAGGGTGTGGATGTGGAGCTAAGTCACAAACTATGCTCCACCTCCTATACTGGCCTCTGTGCCCAAAAACATGCAGCCAAAGTGACCTCTGCGTTGCCACCTATGACGGCGTGGAAGTGGCAAAGTTTCGGGCCAACAGTATTTGAAGAAGTCTCGTGCCGTCGACAAGAAGAAGAAGATTGATAAGCTTGGTTGATTATAATATCATAACATAATATCACGCTGATTTATGCTGTTAAGGCTTTGACAGAGGTGTACCTACATAATAGTGCACCCACATTTTGCCAGTTATTTTAAAAACCAATTTTATAGGGGGCGAGCCAATTGCAATCCCGCACAACTCCAGACTTGAGACTAGTGATCGATATAGGAATGAATTTTATTTCATTCTTCTGCCTTCTTACATTCTTACTGTTTTATTACGACTAAACTGTTTGATTTTGACAGTTCAACAATATTCATTGAGTTCTTTACATTTTTGAGCAGAATTTGTATCGAACTTATGAAGCGATGGATTATAGCTATCTGTTTCAAAACGATTAAGATTCCGATTGATTGTGTATTACGCAATTAGGGTACAGCACTTTGGTTTTTAATTTTGGAGGATTTAAAATGCCTATCTAATCCAATCAATCATTAGTTTCTATTAAATTCTGTTACAACGTTTCAGCAACAGAGTAAAGAGAATGTGACTGACACAGCATCAATTAAATATTAAACGGTTTAGTTTATGTATTTGATTAAACATGTCAATTAATTAACTTGCTGAATTATTTATCAGCTGGTCGTATGCGGCTTGCATTTGGTTGGCTTGTGGACAGGACGATATGTGCCTGTGTTGGGGCGTATACATCATGGATATAAAAAAGATGAGGTTTGACTGCCATTTTGATTAGGTGTAATGATTGTTTTGTTTTACTTTGATAGAAGTCATTTGTTATATTCTAAATGGCTGACGTCAAATATGGAAACTTGAAACTTAATAAAAATACACATTTTCCTCATTCCTAAAAACGTTTCTGCGGTAGAAACTCTGGTAAAAAACGTGCTCTACCAAACGAGAAAATGTAAACAAAACTTATAATTTCAGTATTTACCGAAAAGCTCTATGTTTATTCGGAGTTTTTCTACTACGAGTACATACGTCCCAAACTCTCATTTAGAAACACAACAAAAGTACCGTCAACAAAAACTAGCCAAGGTCGAGAGCGCGTAAAAACGACAATTAAACGCGCCATTAACTTTTTGTGCGGACCGTACCGCTGTTCCCACTTTTTGTTGAACTGCCGCCGCCCGCCGACCGGTTAGAACGTACGCGAGTATTTAGCCCTATTTACAACATGATAATTGATAATTTTACCCGCGAACTTTTCAGTCTTTTGTTATTTGAGTAGGAAAACTTGATGACAATAAACTTGTATGAGCTTTATTGCATAAGGGGTAAGTAACATGAAAATAAAATTGCGTCATTGTGTTTATAATTGGAATTCTTAAACTTATTAGTCAAAAGATCAACTATTGGCAGCATTGTTAGCAAGTGTGTAGCACCTTCATAGGTACATACTTGTCGATTCTATTTTTGGTCAACTTTCATTGGTTTATATTAAGGTTTGCGTTGTAAGCACGTTAGTACTTCCAATGCCTATAGAATAATGCGCAAATAGTTGATAGTTTGAAATTTAAGTTAAGTTAAGTTGTGTGGTAACCAACTTCCTTAAATTTTTTTCTAACCCTACTTAAGTTTTCCTTTTAAACGGGAAGTTACAACACTCATGCATTTCCTTCCTTTCGATTTTACATTACTGTCGAGATTGTTTTTAAGTTCCATCAGTTGGTCTGGGGCGTGGAAGTCAGATACGCGGTTGCTCCATGTCAAGTACTGGTATTCAGCTACATCCGGTCAGACGGGAAGCTGACCTCAACATAGTTGAGAAACTAGCTAGATTGTTTGATTTGATTGAAGTCCCTTCAGTTCTTCCTCACTGCAGTAACAATACTACATTAATCCCGACTCCCTAACCCAAATACAGCACACGCCTCATAACGTTGTTCTACTCACAAATAGTTTTAAATTGCAAATGCAATTATTCGGACTGACCGCGTCGCGGCAATGCTATGCAAGTTTTAATTACCTACTGCTGCATAATTGCACGAATCGGAATGGAGTGCTCGTCTCGATGTGGACGCTGTACGGGAGCATATTTTATAGGGTATTGTTAATTATTGTGTTCCTATGTCTTGATTAAAAGGGTATTGTATCTAGGGACCGGTCGGAGGTTAAAGCGTCACTGAGCCTCTATAATTTAGTTTCACTTGATAGACTTTCTACTTTGTTCCTATAAAATTCTTCCACCTTTTAGCTTCAGAACGTTTTCATTGATTTACAAACTGTAATCTTCCTCAGAATATCAGCTATCATTCGCACATAACGAGGTCGTCCGATGCACTACCTATAAAAAATAACAATGTTAGACGGTGACGCAGCTATCTAGGCTACACGAAGTATGAAAGAGATGGAAGACACCCTCGTGTTGAAGCTCAAATTCCGATGTTCCCATCAACATTACGAGCCGTTGGCTTTTATGTTGTGAAAATGAGCTTGTTACATGAAATTTAATGAGAAATAAAAACTTCACACTTTATTTGCCATGATGAGTCTGTGGGTAGGTAATAGGTAAAAGACGCACGGTCGATCGGTCAGGTTACGCTTGAGGCGGTTGGTCAGTGGATGGGTGACCATCTTTACATACCGACACCCCTCCGGGCCTCAGAAAGCACGTCAAGCCGTTGGTCCCGGCTGTCATTGGTCGATCTTTGCCAGTCGTTACGGGTAGTTAGAAGCCCGAAGGTCTGACAAGCAGTCTTACCAAGGGGTAACGTGTTTCCCAGTAACTGCGTGGTGGGGGTCAGCTAGGCAGTCGCTTCATGTAAAATACTGGTGTTCAGCTGCACCCAGTTAGGATCGTAGCCTTAATTTTTTTATTTTGCGCTTATTGTTTCCCAAAGGCTTCCCTTCCTCGTGGATGTCCTCCGCCCCGGGTCTGTCAGACTCTTACTGACTCAAAACGACCCCGGTATTCCATCTCACACCTACGTCGGGGTCGCGGGTACAGACGATTCTTCTTTAACCCGACTGGTGCCGGCCGGGGAAGGGGGAGAAGTGAGGTGTTCGACTCCCCCCCGCAACGTCTAAGAGGGGCGCGCGTGGAACACTACGCGCCGCCACCTGGGGTCCTGGTGTAGGATGAAACCCTTCCCCAACATACTCCGCAAAGGGCTAGACATTCGATGCTCGACGGAAATGATATCGAAAAAACAGTTAAACTCACTTTCGGTAACGTTTTGTGTATTGTATTTCTCGAGAATATCTGTGTGTTGGCATGTACGGGATGAAGGCTGGCTACCAGTGGATTGCTATTTAATAATATCTTACTTTTCTTGAATTTCAACAAGAAACCCGTCATTTAGAATAATAAATGTTTAAGTATAATCCTGGATATTTTAAATTTGTTCCAACCAAAAACCTTGTTTTTTTTTAAATTTTTGGTAATGGTAAATTAAGTTTTAATTAAAATAAGGTTATGTACCAATACCGTTCTGTTAATACAATGGAATTTACGAAGTAATAGAAACTTCGTTCAGAAGGTTAGTTTAATTAAAAAACGCAGCCGACCATCGCAGAGCTTCAGTTTTGGCAACTTTTCCTGTAACACGGTTCACGGTTGTTTCAAACCTTTTATTTTAGTCAAAACCTATGACCGCCTCGTTGTTTGGTTGGTTGCAAGCACGACTACTGAATCCATTTTCTGGGTTCCATCCCCAGGTTGGACAAAGATATTGGGTTTTCCATTCAAGATTTGTCAACAGCAGTCCAGAATCTGGAGATTGTGATCTGGAACCAAGTTTTTCGTAGCATGTGGCGTCCTATAGTTTGTGCCTACGTACACGTACTAATGCGTAGTACGTATTAATTCGTAGTCGACACACAATGAAGCGTTCCGTAGATGGGATGAATGCATCCCAATAAAAACATTACATTGTCGTTGGAAAACATGTTCTCCCATATATCGACATACATCACGGTCAGTTCTCCAACTACAAAATGTCAAATTCGTAACTTTGTAATCGCAAAAAAATATCAATCAAACTAGAAATTAACGTTTTT
The DNA here is from genome assembly GCA_963555695.1 of Dasypolia templi. Classification (NCBI taxonomy): domain Eukaryota; kingdom Metazoa; phylum Arthropoda; class Insecta; order Lepidoptera; family Noctuidae; genus Dasypolia; species Dasypolia templi. The sequence goes on along the minus strand of OY743151.1, from coordinate 1,401,455 downwards.
CGGACACAGTTCGACAAGCTCGCAAGCCAAGTCATGATACTTGATTTGTTTATCTTTGAGTGATATTATAATGATATAAAATGGTATGTTATGCTTTGCAAAACTACTTATCATGACACTTAATCAGTCGCTTTACTTACACTAATTCTTTTCTTAGAGTTCACATCCTACAGTACAATCATTATTATAAGCGTGAGACCTACCCACCTCGCAATGTGACGCGACCGTGAAGGATCCGGCCCGGTAAATATTAGTGACCTGATGTTAATAAATAATACCATACCATCTGGGTTGTTCTCTCTCGCTGGCCCGATGTTTTAAGATTTTCACCACTGTTGGGGTGTAATGCCCAACAGTGAAAATGTTATGTACTTGTTAGTTTGTTATGTTATGTTATGTTATGTAAATGAGTAGACTAACGATTCCCTTGATGGATTTATTGCTACTGAATATAATTACACAATTATGTCACTTAAATACTATGTTAGAGAAATGCACACCTAAACAATATCGATGTGCATTATTGAGTATGACGTACGAACTCCCACAAAGGTCAATGTACAGCGTAGCTCGTACATATTGCCCACTCACAAAAGCTACCGGCTTTCCACCACCCATCCTTGGCCTCTTTTGTCTAATCTTACTAAAATCAAAAGCAACTTTTTATTTTTCTTGTGTCAATCTTCGAATGCGAAATGTAAACACGTCAATAATTCAAGAATATATATACATTGACACTAATGTATTTTCCCATAATTCCTCTATCAATGCAACAATGCCTTAAAATTTAAAGTACATTTGTGTCCAAAAATAATATTCAAATAGTCTCATAATATTGTGAAGAGGAAGGTAGTCGAATAATTATTTTGTATTCAAACAAGATCATTACTGTCAATGGGTGACATGATTTATTTTTCGCCTCCACGAGCGTGCAAAAGACTGACACAGAGGCCGTGAAAGAGCGCCTGGGACTGGTGCAAGGAAATGGGTAACGGACAGTTTTTTTTAATGCATCACGCATTGCCGTCAACTCATCATCCTGCTGCCCTTATAATTATTATTTGGGTTGGCTCGGATCAGCACTATCTTTACTAGCGCTCATATCAGTAGTCACCCGCTTTCCAGACATGGTATCTTTCAAGCAACATTAATTACATCGTTTCTTTGGATTTCCTCTACTCTTTGTATGTATTACGCGGGAATACTGATAAAATATCCTTTTGATTAGAGAAATATATTATACAGGTCATCATAATGTGTGTGTGGCGGCATCTAAAACGCCGCATGCGAACCACGCATCACACTGACGGCACGCAAAACCCTGCATCGCGGAAGCAGAGTTTACCGCGCAACTTGCATATATACAGCGTCCCGACAATCGTTGGGCAGTTGCCCACCAGAAACGACATCCGACTGGTCGGAAGAACCTCCCTCTTCCATAGAGGATGAGTGAACTTTTCACCCTGTTCCTCAAATCTATAAGAGCATTGGTGTGTATTGGCAGCAGTCTTACTTATCGTTTCAGCTCCCCGCTGTCGCCTATTACTTAGCCAGTACTTCGAAAGCATAAGAGGGCAGCATAAAGTCCCATTGAGCGCAGGCCTCGCAGCACCCGCTCAATGAGCTTACTGCATCCTTTGTAACTAGTTCACTTCTGCTCACACTTAGTTTATTATCAAAATCACATCAAGAGGTCCAGTCTGTGAGATAATAAGGGTCTTTAGCAAATAATTAGATACTGACTCTTTCTGTAAGCTTACAGAAAAAGTCAGTATCCAATTATTTATCTAAATCGGTATAATACAAATATAAAATCGGCTTTACTTACAACAACAATGACCAAGGACCCGTGAGTCGGACTCGAAAGGCCAAAACTAAGGCGTTTGTGCACGAAACTCCCAGGTTGAAAAAAAAAATTAAGTAACCAATCAGCTGGTCAACCTTCTAAGATTGTATTATGTAATCAAAAATTATAAGTACAAAGTGGTTACGAGGAACAAATCTCTTTTATTCATATTTATCTTTATCAAAGTCATAAATAATGACCTAGAACCATTATCAGTACAATACATCCCATTTAGTTTGGTCTCATTCTTCTATGAACAGTAAATGGTCCTTACAGAGCTTAAGACCATATAATAGCTTCGTATCTAATGTTCCGGAAATCTTTTCACAAGCGATACACAGCTCCTTTCAACCTTTTTACGGGTCCCATATGAAGGATCTTCTAAAGAACTGTATGATTAAAGTATTGCGGTGTAAGCAGAAATCAAGGGTTTTGTTCGTAAATACTTTCTTGGTGATGAATGTTATGTGTGATGATTTTGGGGGTTTGAAGAATGAATTGATGGAATTGTGCTTCTGTAATTAGTTTGAATAGGAAACCGAAAAGAAAAACCGCTGCTTTTGTTTTATTTTGTTGAACGGTTATTGATTTCTTTCGCTTCGTAGAATATAATAAGTACAATAACTTCTGAGCCAGTCGAACCTTCGTGCTTTATTTAGCGCATTGGTTTCAACTTGCACTGTTACTGCACTATTAAGGTTCTTAAACTGTTATTCAACCTATTTCTAAGAATTCAATTTTATCATAGATCACCCTGTGTTTAATTAGGTAACTAATGGCTGTGTCTACCAGTTCCATTTCTGTACCTTTTGCAGTAAGAGCAAGTCCGTTTTATCGCCTGATTTGGCACCGCTAAGCAAGGACAACAAGTGCTTACAACATACTACAGCAACTAACATATAAAAGCTTAATGATACGCAATCGAAGACACTACACAATCCCTTTACCAAATGAAAGGCAAAAGACCAATTTCCCACGAGCTGGCGCGTACGCACGGGTCAACGACCTCGCACCTCCGTAACCTAGCAACGGTACCCGAGCCTTCACCTCCTTGAACTATATTGCACACACAAAAACAGAACCTAATCTCTTTCAAACAACGTTCAATTTTCTTCGCATTAGGACTGCCGTCTCATGCGTAACTAAACCACCTGTGTTGATTTCTAGAATTTATGACTATAGTAATAAAGGTGGTTTTCGTTTGTATGTATATAGCGACCAGCCCATTGAGCAAATGCGTGATTGACAGAGATATAGTTTATGGTTTCATTTTATTGTTTTAAAGATGGATTGCGTTCGTGTTTCACGTACTCATTCATACAAGAATAGTCGTATAGTGTGTCAGTTAAATACGGTAATTAATGTAGAAGTAATTTAGAGCACTTTCCATCAAGAAATGAGAAGCAAAAATAAGCTGGTAAACTAGGTAGCCTATTGTAAATGTGTAACTGAGCGATATTCTAAGCTAATTTCTAACAAAGCTTGGCTTCAGTGTCTACGGAGAGTGTAGCTATATTGAAGCTTGCATTGAGCACCAATCAGCCAATAGATCTTGAGAAGCTCTGTAGCAAGGCAGTAGGCAACCTTAGGACCAGTTTTAGCTACAAACACGGTTAGGGAATCCTGCCACATACATACCCAACTATCTAATGAGTATTTCTTAAATGTTTTTTTTGCTCATAGAATTGTCGTTAGAATGGCGTTGTTCAGATCGTCCGATCCATAGTATTCCTTTCACTTCGGGGCTCATAATAACCATATTTCATTGCAGTATAATGAGTTGATGATGTCATAACTCACGTGGATCTGAATATTATCATAAACGTGTTAACGTCAGCTCCGCGATTCATTAGCCACTTTAGTGGGCTAAGAGAGCATGCACACTCGATAAATTCAATTCTTCCTTAGTGCTCACCTTTAAAACACGTAAATGAGTAAATAAACTGATTCAAAATGTTCCTAATAAAAATATTCAAAAGTTAACCCTTAACGGTTTATTTTCGGAATTATAACAATTTCTATGCAAAAACACAAGCAAACCGGCAATCCGTTGACAACAAATCGAATCTTTGATTACGACAATTTTTTTTTCCAATATTTACAGACAAGTAGTTCTTTACAGGTTCAGACTTGGATTATATTTAAAAAAAGGTGACAAGGTGACTTTATGGGGAACACTTGTCTCATTGGCCAATTACAACACCAAATGTAATGTGGATATACTGCTCATCTTGCCATAGTAAGGGTTCAGGAACTTTTGTGCCAAATTTCAAGCTTCTATGACCCAGCGGTTTAAGCTGTGCGTTTTCTGTCAGTGAATTTAGGATTTTCATTAAACAGATCGTTTAATATCTATAAATGCTTTCAGTGACTTATCGCTGGCAGACATTACTAAAGTGGTTGACAAATGGCGGTTGAAAAAGATAAGCTGGAGATTCTCAAGGTTGTAACTTGCAATGTTAAAGCAGAAGAAAGATAGGCTAGATAGATAGGATAGATTGTGAAAGATAGGCTTAGTAGGTACCCTGGAAATAACTTCATACTACTAATCGTACTCAATCCTTAAAACCATTTCTCCAACGAAAAATATTTGTGTTTCGTTTCATACACATACGTTTGCTGAAATACGTTGTCACATCATCTCCTAAACTCCCCTCCACACTCAACCGACTTCTACTCCTACTCTTGCTCTGTGCACGCGGTTCGGTTTTGGAATTCACTTCTGCCTGACATTAGGAACTGTCAAACTGTTGCTGTGTTTAGAAAGATAGTGAAAGGACATCACTCCACTGTGTCATAGTTGCGTTTGTATTTTATGTTTTTTTAACTTGATATTTAAGTGATGTTTATTTTAGAAGTATGTATGTACCTATATTTTCACATTGTATGTTTATATTTAAATTAGTGAATTGTTTTGTTTTTATGAATTTTGTTTTCTCTTCTACTCTAACACACGTTGTCTACATCTATTAGGTATATACTCTCCTATCGCAGGTATGCTGGAAAAGATTTCTATAGAAATAAGCAGCACCTTTGTCCGTATTTTTCTGTTTCTTTTTTTCTTGTCTGTTTATATGTGTGTACATAAAAAGTTATTGGCAGTATCGCTGGCTGCTATTTGTTGTTACATATCAAACATTATAATTGCAAAAACTTGTGTTCTATTTAACGTTCCCAACATATTTATTAGCACTTCTACATTTGAATACTTAAACCGTTGTATTAATTTCACGATTTGATACGCGTGCCGACGTCGGCGTGAACAATACAGCTCTGCGTATTATCCGCCATTTTCTTTTGTTTTCATTTTGTTTTGCTCGTGTAATTGACACCTTGCAAGTATTTGCAGAGTTTAATGAAGTGTAGTGTCATGGCTTTGTTTTGATTGACACCTGTATATGAATGTACGTGAAGAGTTTTGTTTCTTTTCTACGCCAATACTAAATGATAACTCTGTTAAAGAAAAACTTGTCATCTTATTCCACTTCAAATTCAAGCAACTTACTTAACAGCTGTAGAGGTCTTAGCACGTCGAGTACCAGGCTAAGGCCTGGTACTCGACGTATGCTATTTGCAGCCTACAGAACTAATGTCTTTATACATAAGTCACACCTCTTTTAAGCTTAGTTATATCATCACTATAAAAATCGTTAATTATTTTTTTCACAGTTTGTACCTGCTTCCTTTAATATTCTCAATATTACAAATTTTGTCCCTCGGCCAGTGTATAGTCAACGCAACAGTGACGGCAATTAGTGCGACGTACATTAGTTGTCGCGATGTCGCGGTGACGCGGCGATGTGTTCGCGCCATTATTCACATCGCTCATTGGTTGATAGCAGTACTACACTCATAGTTACGAAGTATGGAGTCAGCAGAAACAGCTTAACATAGATCTTTGGGGTAAATGCTTGAGTATCATTGAATATTACGAAGTGGGAACACAGACTCTCTAAAGGATCTGAATCGGAAACAAGTTGTTTGCTGTACGGATCTACTCATGAACTGTGTTCTGTATTAGTAACAATAGTGAATGCAGAATGGTTCTAAAACATAAATAACGTTGAATCGATTAAAATACTACAAGTGCATGAATGATCTTCGACAGACAACGACTTATTGTTCATTATTTTTTTTGTTTTGAGTTTGTGTTTAACTACTATTGTGAACGGACGTACCGATCGCGCGCGCGTGCTCTAGTAAAGAGTATTTTGCTGATGCATCATAACACCGTCGTAGCGGTGTACGTCGATCTATCGGGGCCACCGCGATGACCCAGTTACAAGTGCGGAAATCGTCATGAAGTGTTTATTTTAAAATTGTTTAGGTTAAAACTATACAATGGCTGCAAAACAGTCTATTAAAATTAAAACTGATCTGGAAAGGCAGTTGTATGACTGTTACATTCAGGAGAAAACGGACAGAGAAAACCTGCAACAAATGGTACGTCAACTGAACGGTCACATACAAAGCCTGCAGGAACAGGTACAAGATCTTCAAGGGCAACTAAAATGCTTAAAGACACAGGAGAAAGAAGAACCCTCAGGTAAACAGGTCAGTGAGACCATACCACCTACTCAGCCTACCAGAAGTGATGTTGAGTACTGCACGGACGAGGATGAACTCGCCAAAGAGACTGGGTGGATTAGGGCGAAAAACAGGAAAAAAAGGAAGTTGAACACGTCCCTTACTCCTCCACCACTACAACAAGACAGAACTAGCGCACTGCAGCAGCAAGACTACAACAACAAAGAGAAGAAAATTACTAAAAAAAATCTAGCACCGCCTCCAATCGTAGTGGACGGTGTTAAGAATTATCAAACATTCTATGACTTATTGACTGAATCTCAGCCAGTAGAAACATTTACCGCCAAAATGTTAAGCGGTAATAGTGTTAAAATAAATGCCAAAACTGAAGAGTCTTACAGAGTGATTGCTCGTCGCTTAACAGAAAATAACTGTTTATGGCACTCATATGAGGATAAGCAGTCCAGGCCAATAAGAGTAGTGGCAAAAAAATTGCATTCTTCCTGCCTACCGGATCGGATTAAAGATGATTTAACGTCGCAAGGATTCCAGATAGAAAATGCAATTAACAAACTTAGCTGGAGAACAAAAGAACCGCTGAACATGTTTATACTGTCGTTTAAGAATGACGAAGATGTCAGTAAAATATACGGCATTAAACATATATTAGGGTGTAAAGTTGAAATAAACCCGCTGAAAACGTCTAAAATAATACCGCAGTGTAAGAGATGCCAGGCTTATGGTCATACCCAAAAGTATTGCTCAAAAGAGCCGAGGTGTGTTAAATGTACCGGCAAACACCTTACAGCTGATTGCAACAAACCCGCGCAAGAAAAACCGAAGTGTGTCCACTGTGGCTTATCTCACCCAGCCAACTATAGAGGATGTTTAGTTGCCAAGGAGATGCAAATGATTAAAAACAAAAAATCTAAAAACAATCCACCTAACAACCCTGCCATTAAGCAAATTGTTAAAAACGCCGACAAACAGACAGCAAAACAAAGTGCACAGTTTGCATCGTCATCCGCAATAACTGCACATACGAGTACATCTAAAAGTGTCTCATATGCACAAGCGGTAAAACCAAGTCCAAAACCATCAAGTCTTGAGGACAAGCTCAACCAGATATTGAAGTGCATATCCTCATTTGACAAGAGACTAGAGAAATTAGAATCAAGCGCATTACAAATCCAACATGAATAACATATTTAAAATAATGGCTTGGAATTCCAACGGACTGCTGCAACATCAACATGAGTTGCAAGTAGTCTTAGACACAGAAAATATTGATGTGTGTTTGATCTCTGAAACGCACTTCACTAAACAGTCTTTTGTAAATTTTAGAGGCTATAAGGTTTATCACTCGCTGCACCCTAACAACACGGCACGAGGAGGTAGCGCAGTCATTATTAGAGAAAATATCAGTCATTACGAACAGTGTAAATACGAGGAGCCAGACACGCAAGCTGTGGCGATATCAGTTAAAACAAATAAATTTAATTTGACAGTAGCGGCTGTATACTGTCCCCCAAGGCACACGATAAACAAAGAACAATATGTAAACTTCTTCAGACTCCTTGGACAGAGATTTATATTAGGCGGTGACTTTAATGCTAAGAACACTCATTGGGGATCAAGATTAACTTCAACTAAGGGAAGACAGCTTCTCAGTGCAGTGAAAGACATGCGCTGTGAGGTTATAAGTACTGGAAAACCTACATACTGGCCGACTGACCGCCAGAAACTACCAGACCTCATCGACTTTTTCATTGTCAAAAATATTTCTATCAATTATCTGAGGGTGGAAGAGGGGTACCACATGAACTCCGATCACTCTCCGATATTATTACAATTAAGTGACAAAATATTACTGAGAGAAAATTACTTGACATTAGTTAACAAGTTTACAGATTGGAAAAGTTTTAGCATAGACCTAGAAAATATTATTGACCTTAAAACTTCATTAAAAAGAAAAGATCAGCTTGATTCTGAAGTTAACAGGTTTAACAACAATATTCAACAATGTGCATGGAACAACACACCACAGCTTATGAACAAATTTAAAGGAAATACCTACCCAAAGGAAATAATAGACCTATTACATGAAAAAAGGACTCAAAGAAAAAGGTGGCAGCGAACTAGATTCCCGCAAGATAAAACTCTATTGAATAACCTTACGAAAAGACTGAAGAGAGAAATACGAACTTTTCAAGATGAGGCTTTTAATAATAACCTACGTCAGTTAAGCAGCGACCATACAACGCAATACTCTCTTTGGAAAGCGACAAAGTTACTCAAAAAGCCAATTACACCAGTCCCCCCTATCAGAGATCTTAACGGAAAGTGGGCCATAAGCAATGAGCAAAAAGCTCTAAGATTTGCACATCACCTCGAAGAAACCTTTCAGCCAAACGACGGGTCTGTAGATAACTTGCAGTTTGCCAATATTCTGCAAGACCAAAGAATTAAGCTTGTGACCCCGAAAGAAGTTGCAAAGGAAATTCAAATTACTAACCTCAAAAAATCCCCAGGGTATGACCTTATTACGGGAGAAATCCTAAAACACCTTCCACGTAAAGCCATCGTTAAGCTTACTCGGCTCATCAATGCTGCTTTCGTGCTAAAGCATGTTCCTGAGCCATGGAAAGTTGCTGAAGTGATTATGATTGCAAAGCCCGGTAAACCGCCTACCGAAGTTTCATCATACAGGCCCATTTCCCTGTTGCCTATATTATCGAAACTGTTTGAAAAATTGTTTTTAAAACGCCTAAAACCTATAATAAACGAAAGAAACCTAATTCCTGACCATCAGTTTGGTTTCAGAGAGAAACACTCAACAATAGACCAAGTACATAGAATCACAAACATCATTGAGAGAACGCTTGAAGAGAAAAAAGTCTGCTCCACCGTATTTTTAGATGTGGCACAAGCTTTTGATAGAGTTTGGCATAAGGGTTTGATATACAAGTTACGACTAATATTGCCCAATGATTTTGCCGATATCTTGCAAGCATACATTACAGATAGAATGTTTCGAGTAAGGCACGAGGATGCCTTTTCTGATCTAAGAATTATTAAAGCTGGCGTGCCTCAAGGTAGTGTGCTGGGTCCAGTCCTATACCTGTTGTACACGTATGATATGCCAGAGCTGGAAAATAATACCATCGCAACCTTCGCGGACGACACTGCCATTATGGCTACAGGGTCATGCCTTACGGAAGCAATCAAAAAGGTACAAATCGCTGTAAATGAAATTCATGACTGGGCACAAAAATGGAGAATCAGATTGAATGAATCGAAGTCACTACACATTGATTTCACCAACAGGAATTGTGATTACCAACCAATCTTCATAAATGGCCAACAAGTGCCATACGCAAATACAGCCAAATACCTTGGCATAACGCTTGACGCAAAACTGCGCTGGAAAGCGCACGTCAAAAAGAAAAGACAGGAACTAGACATGCGTTTTAAAAATATGTATTGGTTGATTGGACGGGGTTCCTGCCTATCGATACATAACAAAATTTTAGTATATAAGCATATTCTTATGCCAATATGGACATATGGTATCCAACTGTGGGGCTGTACTAAGCCGACCAACATCAAAATTATACAAACATTCCAGAATAAAGTACTCAGGAGTATTGTAAATGCGCCCTGGTATATAAGAAATGACGACCTCCATCGTGACCTAAAAATGGAACCCGTCACCAATATAATCAAAAAATTTGCTGAGGCCCATGAACACCGACTCCATCGACATGTGAACATCGAGGCAATTCAGCTGTTAGACCAAGCAAATATAGTGCGAAGACTAAAACGAACTAAACCTTTTGAGTTAGTGTAGTGTAAAGTGTAGAAATAATAGTGACAGTGACACACATAATAACACATGAACAAAGTGTTTATATCATTAATTATCAGACTCTAAGAAAGTGGAACGGACTTGAGTAATGTTCAATCAGCACTTTTCTAAGTTTTAAAATAATTATCACGTAACAAATTAAGTTAGATTAAAATTGCTTATTAGTCGTATAGGCTAGATTGTAATCAATTATTAAGAACCTGGTTCTTTTTAATAAAGTATAAAAAAAAAAAAAAAAAAAAAAAAAAAATTTTTTTGTGCGGTTTCATAAATGCACCCCAATTTCTGTTTCTGTGGATATTACGCATACAGCTTTAATTTAGCCACAACTTCCATTCCCACATAATAGCCACATCGTCCGCTTATATGCAATTCAAAACAAATTCACCTCAAACACGTAAAATCAACTAAACGCAGTTTAAAATCAAGATATCTGTATTTAAATGTAAATACAGCTAATATTGATCTCGATTTATTCAAGATTATGTTAAACGAATCGTGTTAAGGTGGCATTAGCACAGCAGCCCGTGGGCCTTGGACCAGTCGTGCTCGCCAGCGCTTATCACGAACACCATGCTAAGGAATATATTATGTATTGGGTTTATACCTGGTCTATATTAGATATAAGTAATATATGGAATTATCGTAGAATTAATTTTGCTTATATTACAATCATATGTTTTATTTTATTAGCAAACTGTACCCATTATTGCATAATACACAATCAATCGGAATCTGAATCGTTTTGAAACAGATTGCTAATCCATTACTTCATAAGTTCAATAAAAATTCTGCTCAACAATGTATAAAACGCAATGAATGTGGTTGAACTGTCAAAATACAACAGATTAGTCGTAACCGTATACGAAAATGTGTTACACAATTAGACTGCTGGTCTTTAGGCACAGAAAGGAGCTAGAAAATAAACAAACTTATTAAATATATGTTATTTATCAAGATTGCTTTGAAAGTAAGTAGCTAGTAGGTTTTGACAAGCTTGTTTGTTTTGGCGAATCTCTAGCATCATAAAGTGCCTTAATTATAATGAGTTAATTAATGTAGCTTTGGATAAAGAGCATTCTGTTCATTGTTTCGATGTTATATAAAGCTTTTGGAAAAGGAAAATCCAGTCTCCAGTTTACAACTTTAAAACCCATAATAATAAAAAGACCTTCACGTTCCATCAACTACCAAACCCGGATTGATTATTATATTTTAGTAATACTTCATTATTACAAAAATATAACAATCAATCAGGGTTTCACAATCTGATTAGCACATGGAAAACTTAATAAAGGACTTAATAATTTAAATTTTTCAATTCGTTGATTTTTGACTTATGCTAAAAAGGAACATTTTAACTGCTTATTCATATTTTAAGATATTATGACTTAGTAACCTCCAGACGTTGCACAACAAACCAAAATCTCTCACAATAAGTCTGGCCTTTTTGTCGACCGTTCTTGATAGAAATAGTTGTAATAAGTGTTAATTCTCATGCTAATGTAATACTTGATTTGGATGTTTTTTTTTATATAAAAAGTTTTCCCGACGTAAATACTTTAAATTTTATCGAAAAACCAAAAATAAGTCAATGGTTCTTTTGGATGGCTTTATATCTATTTATATTCAGTTAGGTTCCTGCTTATGTCACTAAAGTCGAAAATAATGTACGCAAAATCATAAAATTATCACTCGCAATAAATTTGCATTCGTACCATAGGACACGGTACAAAAAGTACGGTTACTAATTTACATATATAAAAAACTACTTCATAGTTTTTTTTGGACTTTCTCGCCAAAGCTGTCAGCGTGGCTTGAAATATACAATTACGAGAGCTGTTTTGCCGATTACACTTAAAATGTAGAGGATACTTATTTCGTTACTGCGTTAGTACGCAAATATGTAGATACCTACATTTTCTAGTTCATAATAGCTCAACCAAATTTTGAATGACTTGTTTCTGACCAACGCCTTTATATTTATAAACTTTAACCTTTAACAAATAATACAAAACGAAATCCATGTTTAGATCAATCATTGCTGTCACAATAGTAATGCTTGTCTTGTCACAGGTAAACTCTTGCGCAGACACACACACAAGTACCGTTCGTTCACACATGCACGTTAATTCAATAACTGTGACACCTGAGTATTGAAATGACACCATTCCTTACCAATCAAAACCAACTTTAATAAAACAGTCACAAAGTTGAATGTCGAACGAAATAGCGCTGAGTTTTAGGTGTGTGAGTGCGAAGCTTATATAAAACCGTCTCATGGTCATTCCTTTTTAGATCGTATCCCGCCAATTTTAAAGTTCATTTTAGAGTATTCACACATGTCAATTCAAGTACTGGTTTAGATCGGTCGCAAAAGGTTTCCGTCTTTATTTAATATGTGTTAGGATTTGTTTTCAGTCGTGCAGTGATGTTACCGGTCCGTACCACTCGGTGCCAGGCGCCGTAAGAATGCGTTCGAACACCGAGCACGAGTACGTACAGTTACCTATCGTTCGTCTAATATTTTTTAAGTTAATTCTCGACCTTGGGGGGATACACTCGATATTTTTCCATAATTATGAACACTAGATGTTTCTTGCAACCGGTTTTTTATTGGTTCTTACGTCACTATTCATAGGTTTAAACCTCGTAATGTATAGATATTAATTTTATTGGATAAACATCTGACATCAAACAATGTGAACTTAGCTGATTCTATAAGAGATTCAGAAAAAGTATAAAAGGCAGTTCTTCCTTTACTGACGTCATTTCCATTTGTGGTCTCTTAGGTATTTTTTTGTCGCCAATTCTTGGGTCTTTATTTTTATCGGTCACATTTAAATTGGGCTTGACATTCAAAAAACCTGAATCTTAAGTTTGGGGTCTCCCCGGTCAGTCGGTGATGTCCCACTTTAGGCTGTTGACACACTTCTTAGCATCGAATGGGCTTTTTGAGCATTGTTAGGTATTTCATAAAGGTGATAGCTCCATCCTTTTGGCTATTAATTTGAATTAATCTAGAATTAACTGTTATGTGTATTTGAATCATAAAAATTTGAGCTTCATCTTGTAATTAAGTTAGGATCTTTCCTAGTTTTATTTTTTTTCATGTTGGGATATTCAGCCACATTATTTAATTAGAAAGAAAGAAAAAAAGAAAAAAATTGTTAATTGGCATTACAGAAAAGAAATTGCTATCCATCTTATTTCAGAGCAAAAGCAGTAGCATCACCAATGAATCTATTAAAAATCTTAACAATGGAGAATGGAGAGCTTGCATGTAATTTGGGACCCATTGATAGGGGTTGCGTATATTATGGAAACTTAAGAATAGTTAAAGAACGACATAAGACTAACAAAAAAGCAAATGGGAAGTAGGTTAGAGAAGTTGGGAGAGAGAAGATATGAGAAGTAGAAGATTATAACCTAAAAATCAATCTTAAAGTATTTTGGACATATACTTGTTATTTTTTAGTAGCAGAATGACTTATTTATACATATTTATTGCTCACACATATATCCCGTGGGTTTCACTGGGGAACACTCCTTTCGCTTCGTCCACGTTTATACATCCGAGCCATAAACGCGCTTTGCAGTACTACTTACCTGACTTTTAAAGGACATCAGGGTGTTTTTCCTGGCCAATAAAAATAATGCTGAGTCTGAATAAAAATCTCTATCAATAGGTAGGTGTCTATACTTATTGTTTATTATATCCTGGTATATACGAAGTACTAAGGCTCCCTATGCATAATATAGTGGAAGAGTTATATCGCTGGTATTTTCGGCGATAACAAGACTAGACTTAATGCTGATTTTCATCTTTACTAAAACTCGTATACCTAAACACATACTTATACGTTGCCGTCTATTTGATGATTCATTAAACTGCTAACATACGTCAGTCATTAGGGAACTCTATGTACTCTAATTACGGTGGTCGGATTAAACCAAGCTGTAAAAAGCAGGTATCAGATAAAGTATTTTTTAAATGTAATTCAGGAAAAACGGTCTGTTCGGAAATTGCACGATAATTTATTAATAAATAAATAAATAAAAATAATTAATAAGGTTTAATTCCCATACATGCATAACATAATCAGCCTATTATGTTCCCACTGCTGGGACACAGGCGTCCTCTCTGTGAGAGGGAGTGGGCCGTAATTCCATCACGCGGGCCCAGTGCGGGTAGGTAGTATGTCACATGTCTATCAGCCTATTATGTTCCCACTGCTGGGACACAGGCGTCCTCTCTGTGAGAGGGAGTGGGCCGTAATTCCATCACGCGGGCCCAGTGCGGGTAGGTAGGATGTCACATGTCTTCGAATTTTTGGTTCTTAGACATTTCCTCACGATATTTTCCTCACGATATTTTTCTTCAACGTTATGCCGTTTTGTTAATAACGTTTTGTAATTCCCATCACCTAACAACTCAATATCTTTATATAGAACTCTTATAAACTTGTAATTATAAATAATATTAACTTGCCCGTGAACGGTGCTCCGTTAATTTTCAAATTACGCGGGTCCTCGCCATCCTTATATAATAATAACTCCATAAGCAACCATGTTTCTTTACATTCTCTTTAACATCTCCGTCCTGCCTCTTGTCACATTTCTGTCATCTTCGGATGCAAACAGGACTTACCATCATTTTGTAGTCAGCAAAATGATGGTTATCGGCTCGAAGACGTAACATATTTACATATTCGCAAACTTGATTTCAATTAGTGATGAGTTAGTACCATACTGTTTCTGAACGAGCATCAAGTAAATTTAATTAACTGGAGAAGATAATTTATGCGAATTTCGGAACTTTACCTAGGGAGTGCCCTGGGGGACTCCACGAGAAGATTGACGTCGATATGCCAAAGAGTCTTTGTTAATATGTTTAAAGATCCTATGAGTGAAGTATATTGTGATGTGGCAATAGCAGGATACATTTGATTAAGATTATGTTGTAGTCTATAATAAACCGAGACATATGATATGACAGACACACTGTTTGCTTTATAGATGTCGAAATAATGCAACATCAAGTCCTCAGTCATCAAGACAATCAGTCCATCAAGACACAAGTCCACATCTTCTTCTTCTTCTTATACAAAGATAAAAATCATAATTATGCTGTTCGTTAGTCTCGCTAAAACTCAAAAACGGCATGACCGATTTCAATAAAAAAAAATTTGTTTGCTCTAAAACGGGGTGGTTTGAAAAAAAGGGCCTTGCCGGGCCATGCCGGGCATTAGCTAGTTTTCTTTAAATAACCTACGAAGGAAACAAACCAGCATTAAAACATATCCGCAACGAACAAAATACCTACACTTGTTCCAAATATAGAGAGACCCGACGTAAAACATTCACAATTCAAAATCAGTGCACACTTCATCAAATTAAAAAACAATGTCACCCTGCAAGACTGAAAACAGTCTGCACCAATGTATTCAGAATATTAATGCGGACTGGCACTCCAAACGAAGCAGGAATTAGTCCTCTTCTAACCCGCGCTTCCTTGCTAATTGGACGGACACACTTGCTGGCTCCCTCCAGCCTGCCAAAGCCTGTTTGATACTGTATAGCTTTGATGGATAAGTTGCAGGCTTTAGTAAAGTTTATATATTTTGTTACCTGTTTTTCTTCGTTATCATTAAGGAGTGTTTGATTTTATGCTGAAAGGACGTTCTGAGTCATTCTTCTTTTTCTGGCTGTTTCCATTTACGTAACTATATAGTTTTTCTTCTGGAAATTCCACAATTCTACAGTGAAGACGTCAGATTTGTAGTAAGATTTTATACACCCCAACTTTGATTCAATCACCATCTTATGCTGTACATAGGACTCAAAGTTTTGTTATGACCACCACCGATATCGCATCCAATAATAAGTAATATTGTAGGTCTAGTAATCCTAATCCTAGTGCTCATAATAATGACTTCACTAGTTCTACGATGACTAATGAATGAGAACCAAACCTGTTATTATTATTAAAACACTTGTGGTCGAATAACCTGTTACCTGCATTGCTTACATACGTATAGTTATCATTATTTCGAACGCAATTTCTACATTTCACGCCTGTAGTTTCTCTAATTAAATGGCACTGAAAAGTGTTGTATAACCGACTGATACAATAGTTATAAAATTCTTTGTGTGGACTAATTGAATTTTAAAATTAATAACCTAGTACATTAGGAAACAGTGACGTCTTTAAATGATAAACGGTTTTATTACTGTAAGTATAGTTGTAAAAACACTTTTAAACGTCAATCATAATTTACAAATTAGATGAGGTTTAGAAGGGTTGAGTTGTTTACTTGTATTTGAGTTGTCTTAAGAACTGCTGCATTTTCGGCTCTAATTTTTTTAGGACCAACAGACTTTTGATCTGATTAGTACAGGAGAAGTCCGTGTAAAGCATAAATCTTCCCAAAAAATAATATTCGCAGTTTTGGGTTAACAAAATATCGATTCAACAACTATTTTTTTCTGATGATTACTTCTTCACATTAAGTGAATTCCGTAATAGTAACTAAAATGAAAGCTACGTAAGCATTTTTATTTTAAGTATTTTTTTTTCTTATTTCAGGTACGAACCTAAATACAAGTCCTCACCCTTCGGACGTAAAGTTGGGTATAATAATGTTCAGCTGTTTTATTATTCCAGTCGTCGCTCAGGTAATCGTTTTAACTATACCTATCAAAAATACTGCTCAAGGTTTACCTTGTAAGTTGCATCTGCGGATCTGTCGGAGCCTGGTACCTACTGGTATTAATTAATTACTATATAAGCTTTGCAGTAAGACATTTCTTTCGTTGGAGATTTTCTCAAACGAGTTGATCCTAAGATAGTATCTAGGTACATCAAGAGAATGTGAAACAACATCAAACTGTCAGCTTATACCGACAAGCCGACTGTAAAGCGGGATAATAACTCATATAAAATAAATACATCTTAAACATGGGATGTCCAAACCAGATCCAGCCGGCATCTTGCTGTCCTCCCTCCAGCTACGCCCTAAGCCGAGGTCCTTACCCCACAGGGGGTGTCCTTAGCGAGCAGTCGCTTAGTAATGTGTTTGTCGCCCCTGGCTGGACGCTTTGAGTTTGCTTAAAGCAGCCACAGGATAGTCTGGTTAAGTAGTCACGACCTCTCAAGGTCAACTACGAGATGCCATACAAAAAAAAAAAAAACATGGGATGTACACCTCTGCCTTACGCTTCTGGGATTACAGGCGTGACGTTATGGTATGCTATAAAATAAATAAATGATCATAGCATTTTAACTTTTCTTGTAGGTTTATTTTGAGGTCTATGTTTACCTGTGGGTTTTTTTTAATTTTTCTATGACGACCGAGATAGCGTTTAACCTAAGTAGCCTTTTTGTGGAACTTCTTAGATTCGTTGATAAAGGAACGATCAGAGAATTCAAAATAAACGCGATTTCCTCTTTTACACAGGGGAGAAACCAACAACATCAATTATTCTAAAAGGTAAAAACACTTTTAATTTATTGTAGATTAGAGTTTTTTTCCTAACGATTTTCCTGCTAAAAAAGGTCCCTCGGATAAAAGCAGCAAAGGTGACACGGTCCTTATACGTGAGGTCCTTTGGAATTACTAACAAGAGTCATTTCAACTAAGCTAAGAAAGGATAGAAGGGTGGTCCCTATGTCAATCCATGATCCGAAGACTTATGCTCGTTATTATTAACACTAACGACATTTAAATGTAATTTCAAAATGTATTGCACTTTTGGATTTTCAACTCTCCGAGCGTTTAAAATCCAACAGAGCGCTTTTAATTAGGCTTTGCCTTACCTACCTTCGATATTGCCGATGATACAAAAGAGCTACATTAGCAGACAACTAACGGTAAGTTAGGAATTAGACTCGAATGATTCTGTGCTATCCCTCTCTCGCGGTCAGTCCAAGGTCATGTCGTTGGCATTAGCTCGGCGTCACCAGTTCAAGGTCACGTTACAGTGTCAAGGTCACTTGAATATTAGTCAACTTACCGCGATTTCGTAGCGAAATTGATTCGTTTAATAGCTTGATTGCGTTTGTTAAAGCTGGTTTTATAATTAAATTTATTGGAAGTTTATTTTCGAGGCTAGTTAAAAAATAAGAGCCTCCATATATCTGAGTCCGGGTGTCGTTAAATACGGATCTATAGAAAGATGAGCAGGAGTGTCTTGTCTTATATCTTGTTTTTATATTTACAACTTATTGCGATCACCAATCTACTCTGCTAAATAAATGTGTAGATTATGAAAGGTTGTTCGTTTATTACAACGATTTCTGGGGATACTATTTGTTTAACAGTGGACGTTTATTGAATAATCATTATGCCAATAATATATTATGTTGAGTTGGTTTATTTAAAAAACACGACTTTACTTTACAACGTGTAAACAACTGTAAATGATGTAATTTTCACTGTCATCAACTTCCTCTTCCAAATTCTAAATAGGTTTCCCAACAATAACTAATAGCTACATAGTTATGTGATTATTTTACCTCTGTACATAATTTATGTAAAATTGTATGTCTTGTGTGAATGTCAACAGTTCCCAACCTTGCTCTTGACAATGACTGCTGGAACTAATTCTGTTTGAGCACTCGAACTCTGACTAATCGCGGGTGTTCTTCAATTGACGCCCATTTAGTACAACGCCATCTGTTGTTAAATGACAGAACAAGGAAAATGCTTTTCACCTTCGTGTTATTGTTATTTTCAAAAATATTTACAGCAAATGCTTTTGGTGTTTGACACCTATGAATAATTATCAACTAGATATGAATGAATGCAATTAACATGATAATAATCTTTACAAGGAAAGAGGGTTTTCGACAGATTTTTCCTAAGAGTCAAATTTTGGTAAATTAAAAGATTAACCTGGTAGTTATTTAGGTTCTTAGTAATGTTACAGGGCAAAACAGTATTTCATACATAATACCCTGTAGCAATCGTATCGTAATTATATCTAGGTGGAAAATCCGTGAAAAACACATCACTTTGCCGCCAAAAACACACCTACGAAACGAAATTCCAATATTTGTACAAAAAGTTTCACCATCACCTACTTTACCCTCCACGTATTATTATAAGTCTCATGGTGATGTACAAATTCACCGACTTCCAACATCAGCATTATGCTGCAGTCCCACGGCCTGCTTTCTCACAGGCCAGATCACGCCAGGCCAGGCCGACAGGCCGTGGAAACCGTATCAGATGGTGGCCTGTCGTTGCTCGTCCGATCCGTTGAGAGTCTGGAAGTTCAAAGGCATGGGGTGGTGCGTTGCGGAGGCGCCTGTCGCGGTCTGTACGGCCTTTACGTACGTTTCCTTTTGCTTTGTTTATCAAATGTTGACCACTGAATAAAACTACAGCGGTTGCACACGCAGCCAAGCTCGGTGTCATTTGACATGTTGGAATTGTGGCCAGCAGGCCGCACGAATCCTACACACGCCGTGGGAATGCTTGGCTCTGACCGCGACAGGCGTAGCGACGCCTGGCACGGCCTGTCAGTTAACGAGTCGTAGGATCACGGCTTTACAAATATCACTTTCACACCTCAGATTTTCCGATCGCGACCGTAATCTCTGCCGACCTCCAATTTCCTGTAACGATGCTCAATATATCTCCGAAACCTTTCAAGGATCCATTTGGACCTTCAGGGTCAACAGGTAGACCCCAATTTGTGGACGTAATGGCGTGTTCCGGAGTTATGCTTCATCGGTTTGATTCCTGAATAGTGAAATTTCGTTTTAATGAGAAAGGTAAAGGTCAAAATTTTTGTCCTTTCGAGAGGTTTTCATGAATTTCAATGATTTGTGTGCGATCTCTTTTGTAAATGCGTCGGTTTCATGCTTATCGGTAGTTCTCTTAATCGAGGTTTTGCGATAAATCAAATTAGGTTTCACTTGTCAAATGGGCGCCAAAATTTTACAATGCTGTTATTAATCTGATCGAGTTCATTGCTTGTACCTTTGACCGCATTCTTTCTAATTGTTGTGAAACTTGTATTTTTTTAAATTCTTTATTAAACTTATTTATAAACGTATTTCGGAAATAACAAACAAGATATGTTTATTTGTTTACCTACATATTTAACTAGTCAATCCAAGGCACATGGCTTGACAATGGAAAAAAGGTTATAATTATGAAGGAATACTGCACTACATAACTACACCCTTCGTGAATAACAATGGCGACAAATAATATTATTCCTTTTGCAGTTTTCTAAGATTTTTTTGTCACAAAGCTTACTTTGCGAAGAAAGTTTTTCTATTCAATTAATTGTAGGTTTCTTTTAAGAACCGTAGTTATAATTATTAACATAATTCTAGATTCTTGGTTTATTCTTCTGGGATTATTTCTACTGTATATCATTAACTTGTAAGAGGCTGTCACAATATGGTCTTTTGTTAAATGGCCTCTATTTATTCTGAGCTTAGTTTAAAATGAATACAATTAGACTTTGTGCGTAATTTTCTTAAATCTTTTCGGGTAACGAACTAAAATGTTTAATGTTTACCAATTAATGTTTTCTAAATTGGTTGAAATAAATAGCAACCGTTTTTTCTCATACGATAAACAGTTATTTACTACACATTTTAAAGATCTCAGAGTTTAAAGATAAGATAGATAAGATAAGTCTTTATTTGCCTTAAACATGATATAAAGTTGTTACAGTCTGGTTTTGATAAAAATGTCCACATGTTTAGCTATACAGAATATTGTATCAATTGCATGCAAAATAATTAATACACAAGTTAAAGGTGAACTTATACAATGTCACAGAATTGGTGATACAATAATAGTCATTAAGATCATACGTCATTTACATGTTCATTAATACCTGTACATACCCATTTTATATTTTCATGTTGAAGAAATCTTTAATGTCATAAAAGTTTTGTCCATTCAGCCATTTATATAGTATGTTTTTAAATGAGTTAGTATTATTTAGTTCTTTTGGTATTTTGTTGTAAATACGTACACACATCACAAGGCAGCTTTTCGCATACTTGGCTGACTTAGGATTTTCCTTTACTATAAGTCTGTGGGGATCTCTTGTTGGCCGAGAGATTACATCATACGCTCTTTTAAACAATCCCTTATTACTGCACACAAATTTACAGATTCCGTATATGTAAATTGAGGTAAAGATAAAGGTAAAGCAATTTACAAACGAAAGAGCGATTTAACTCAACCCCAGATTTTTTTTAACCCTTAAAAAAATTACTTCCAAGTTCTCTGTGCTAGGATAGGCTACGACTTCCAGGACCACGTCATTCATTTTCAAATCCCATTAAATCAAAATATAAGCAGCACTCCACCTTCCAATTATCTGGCACCATCTTACTTGGTCCGTCTCGTAAATAATTCAGGCTGCGCCGGAGATGACGTGGTCCCGGCGGTCCATTCCTCTAGGTATGCTGACTAACTGCTACAAATCTCGTATGTGATTAGCACGCTCGGTAATTGCTTTTAAGGAGTTTGATACAGTTCATTAGTCTGTTGATTGTGGAGTCGGTGTGGTATAATATAACATGTTGTCGGATTTATACCGTTGATAATGTAAGTTACAATAAATAAAATAGTCTTGAAACAAACTTGATATTCCAAAGCTGCTAAAGCTTAGTATCCAATAATAGGTTCTGTGTTCAGTAATGGTTTTTACAATAATTCAAAAATCAATCTACAGTTGCCCATTAAAACATGCACATGGAAAATAATATTGAAAACAGACCAATACGCGAGTATTGAGATGTGCGACTGTTTCCGACCGACGGCGGGCGGCGGCGGCGGACGTCAGTATATTAATCTGCACACAAAAAGCAATATTTCAGTTGGTCGGCACTCGGTAGATATCAGCATGGTATAGTCATGGTTTTGCCGAATGACAATAGCTCAGCTGCAGCGCTGCTGCTCGAGACAACATGCTGCTAGCCGCTGCACCATGCTCTCGATACTGTGGAAGGAACGGATGGAAGTACCAAACATTTTAGCTCCAAGATTTTTGGTCCTTACATCTTCACTTCCTAAACTATACATAAGGATCTTCTTAAGGATCTTCTGACTACCACCAAACCACATCAATCGATATGTGGGTACTTTAAGACCGTAAAAATGCTTTTGAATCTGTAAGTAACAGTTTGCAATATGGTTTATATATGGTTTTCCATTTGTTTGTGGATATCGTTGTTTAATAAACCGTGGACATGTACAAGATTGTTTTCCTATCGCCGTCTCAAGTAGCTACGTACAGAGAAGTGTGTCAAGGATTATTTTTATGCTTAAATTGATTCAGTAGAGGAAATTGATTTTTCGTTGTTGGTACTTCATTTACTTTAAATAGTAAATTGGGTTAAGTACAGTTGGCCGGGAATTGCGTATTATAATTACGTATTTCGATTCTAGTTTTTTTTAAACGTTTAGTTTTCAGATCAAATAATATGAAAGTAGAATCAAAACTTTTGCATTTTCTAAAGTTATATATAAAATGCACGCTGCACTAATATTATAAGAGGACTAGCTTGCTCAACGCCTCTTAAAGAAAGAAAAAACGTTAATTGGCATAAATACAAATAAAGCACCCAAAAAGTATTTAAAAAATACATAACGCCAAAACGTGTAGACAGCTCAGCATAATGTCAGAACAACACTTGGTGCTACGGTAGTACTACTACCACCAGACGCTGATTTTCAGCTGCTGCCCACAGTGCCCACGAGCGCTCTTCCAGTCTTCTTGCTACACTGTTACAACCACATTTTCCGCAACAGTTCCTTCCAGTGTTCATCCTCTGTGTCCGGATGCTAGACGCATCTGCAGCAGATTTATACGCGGCACGGCTGCCGGCGTATGCGGTACCTTCCTACGAATATGAATACGAGTACTACCTACGAATGCACTTTTCTTACTATCCGCACTTTTTGTGACCAGCTAAGAAAATGATTTATGGCCTAGTGTACTGGTGATTCCGTTTCATGTTTGGTTTAGATAGTGTAGTGAGATGTGAAGAAATAAGGTCAGATTGGTCCTTCGGTTCGTAGGTAGCGGGTGAAACTGGTCGTTTTCGGCAACCCTTACAAACAATGCTACTGGGAAATAATGGAAGTAAGAGAGGAACCCATCGAGTATTTTCTTAATAATGTTGAAATTAATGACTTAAACTAACCGGTTTTAGGTGTTTTGAACACTCTTTTTCAAAACTTTTATAAAAGAAACAAATTAATTAATGTAACAGATACAATAATGTTACAGAATCAAAGTGTAACTTTTATATGTGTTAATAAGTTTTAATATCTGTAACAGAAATAAGCAGTTTTAGGTACTCGTATAATTGCACGGTACCGCAACAACGCGTGGCGGACAGACAGAGGCGGCGTTGCCAAAATAACCGCAATACAGTCGGGTTTGGGGGTATTTTGCTAACGTCAAGTTTACCAGTTACACTTAGTAACACTGTTAACACTTTTATATCTGTAACAGATATATTACTGTCACACTTTTCTAAGTGGTTTGGGTTAACACATTGAAAAACAGATTTATAAGTGTTACATATTTGATACTGTTAACATTTCGAAATGTAACACCTATAATTGTGTTTCTAAGTCCCTGGTTAAAATATCTCGTAAATTTAATGCGAAAAAACAAAAAAAAAGTGCGTACTAAAATGACGAGATGAGATGACCAAGAGATACTTGCTTCCTATTAATCACCAGAGAAAGTGTTACCTACACAAGCAGCATGACACATGTCTGCTTATAAAACTATTAACCCCAATACGACCAAGTACGAGTCAGCAAGGAGTTAGCACGACAAACATCGCGACGCCATATTGAGACACTCGGAACAGGACCATTTTGAAAATTGCGCGCGGCCATACCGCATTTTGCTAACATTTTCTTCATGGATGGGTTTTAATATTCGTTCCTTGTACTTGGAGAGTAGTGGACTTTGTGACGATAGGAAAGCGGACGAGAAAATAAATTATTTCATTTATATACAACTATCGATAATTACATCACACAATTATAATTCAAGTGAGTACTAAGTAACAAACAATAGAAAGTATGACATTTGTGAATAAATGCTTTAACAAAGATGACTTACTGTTTTGTTTTTTACAATGGTATTTATTTGACATTTTAATAAAATACGCTTACACAGGACCAACGTTATAATAAAATTAAGTTAAGGAATTTTCCAAGAACAAGAATTCGTTAAAAAAACTTATTAATTTAGCGAGAACAAATGAACAATGAGAGCAATAAAACAATAATATCCTGTCTTCATGAGATTGTTGTAATTTATATTTTTCCCGGAATATCTCTAGCAATGGGGAGACTTCTTTATTTTGATATTCCTAGAATCGCAACGAAGTAATTAATTCATAAACTTGAATTTAGGCTGATATAGAACACGAACAAAAACTTCCAACATTCGTAACAATTCGTCTTCACCAATCGCTATCGCTTATCAGAGGTTACCCGCTGTCGCTTATCACTGTGTTTTGGCCACGACATAGCCGTGTCTTGTCGACTCGTTCGTAAAGCCATTCCGCTCACTGCGACGCTGTGCATTGTGCATTCTTTTGTCCTGTCATTCATTACCATGTCACCGTGCTTACTATAGAATGCTTAATGGGAAATTCCGAGAGTTTTTGTAACACCTTTCGTACTAACCTACTTGGCATACGCTTACAAATATTGAACCCTGATAGCATTGTAATTGTAGGCCAATCGAAATTTATTGTTATAAATCGCATGATTTGTAAGTTGTGTGAATGATACCCGTTTTCACTAACCCTAGTTGACACCTAAATTAATGACAATATAAAAACTAACAGTGTTATACGCTCATAAGTCTTCGAAATAGTTTGTCCACTTCTTGGCTTTATCTGTTTGCATAATAAAATACATTTAAACAGTTTCTATTTTTTCTTGATAATTAATTTGTCACGG
Source organism: Dasypolia templi (assembly GCA_963555695.1). Lineage (NCBI taxonomy): Eukaryota > Metazoa > Arthropoda > Insecta > Lepidoptera > Noctuidae > Dasypolia > Dasypolia templi. The sequence continues at coordinate 1,376,239 of OY743151.1, read as the reverse complement.
CATCTACACCGCCACATGCGAACTACTCATCACACTGACGTCACGCAAATTCCTGCATCGCGCAAGCAGAGTTTACGCGACACTAGCATATATACAACAGCTTGGGCAATTGCCCACCAGACACGTCACCCGTTTGGTCAGAAGATCCTCCCTTTTCCATAGAGTATTAGCGAATATTATTTCCTGTTATTCATACCTCTATAAATTTCCAGATTTCCATAGCAATGCCAACATCGCTCTCGTTCTTATTCTCGCTGCTGTTCATCATTAAGTTCCAACCCTCCTCTACGACATGTTCGGTACAAGCCACGTTCCCTGCAGCGGGTAGCGGGTGCAACGCATTCTTTTGTTGCGTCATTACCATAACTGAGGAGTAATGGAAATTCCAAACGATTCCGATTGGCGGAGCGGAAAAATATTGCTAAATAGGTTGTAGGATGAAACAAAATGTTTTCCTGTAGATGTTATGATTATTTAAATGTGTTCCATTTTTGGTCCTTGTGAGCATCATCATTCTGATCAATATGAGCACCGAGTGGTCGGCAAAATTAAGTGGGTACCATAAACACATCTGTTAGTTTACAAGTGAAACAACTTTGTATGTACCCATTACAAAAGTTTGCTAATATTTTGAAACAAAGAAACATCATTACTAATATTATAAACGCGAAAGTTTTTGAGTATGGATGGATGTTTGTTACTCTTTCACGCAAAAACTACTGAACGGATTTGGATGAAATTTGGCAAACAGATAGTTGATAACCTCGATTAACACATATAGTACTTTTTATCCCGATACTCCTACGGTCTCTAGATTTTTGCGGGAGAAACCGCGGGGAGCAGCTACTTCTTCCCTATTTAAAAGTACACTAAGAAATAAAGTTATAAGAAATAGATACAAGTGTTTTTCATATAATAGATACCTTCTGATAGTCAACATAATCATTATTACATTATTTATGGGTCATATATTACTGACACTTATTTCTATCCACCAGATCATAAAGTACCTAAGGACCAACATTTCACGGTCACTGCCGACCTGTTTACTACACGACAATAATCGTCGTGTTTATCGCAACATTTATCGGTAATTGATACAGCAGCGAGTTTCCGTTCACGTGTACAGATGACACGGATGAGATTCGCTTCCTGTTCCCATTGTTGTAAGATTTGCTATGTATATTGCTGGGGCTTACTTTTCCTTGTGAAATTGCCTGTGATGACGTAAAATGGTTATTGATACAGAATTTCTTATTATTGTATTGTCAGCCCATAAAAGCATCTTCCTTTTAAGTAATCTATGGGAAAAAATATTGTAGTACAAAAGTATTAACACTCTCTGATACCTTACATCCCTAATTAATATCAATCCTGATCCAGCTAGTCCCTTGCTGCCCTCTTCCAGCGACGCCATAAGCCGAGGTCCGTACCCCAGAGGGGGTGCCCTTAGCGTTGTCGCTTAGTTTTAGTTAGTATTTAAGTTTAAGTCCTGGCTGGATGCCTTAATTTATTAGGGCAACCACAGGCAAGTCCGTTTAAGCAGACGACAACCTCATAGGTTGACCTGCGAGATGCCATTCAAAAATAAAAAAAATAAAAAAATGATACCTTACATAGTAATTCTGAATACTGCCTTTCAAATTCTACTTAAAAACATCAAAACGTTTGAAAAGTGTTTCCGTTCTCTGTATTCATAATTTTCTTTTGCCACAATCCGACTGTCTCACGGGAAATCTCGCCACTATGGTTCCCTATCAAGGCTCAGTAAGTATAGCGTGGTAAATGTGATGACTGATGAGTGCTATCATGCAATCAAGCTAATTTGCTATGATTGGATCTGTTAATAATTACCGTCACGCTCGCTGATCAAGGACGTACATTATGAAGCTATGGTATGATATTAGCTATAATTTGTCGTGGAAAAATTTTCTTAAAAATAGGATTGTTTTCATTTTCATGCACTCTAATATTAAGTGTAGTGCAAAATTCATGGTATGTTTTTGTTCTTTGGTCAGATAATTTCCCAGGCAATTAGTATCAGCTGATTTAAATCCTCTGTAATCTATTTGTTTCCCGGTATAGGGAAATTTTCAAAAAATGTTCTCATTCGTACCAAAGGACCATGTCTGGTCGTCCTTGAGTACGAATCTCCTAAATAAGTAGGCACTTACTGTAAATAAACCTTCACAAAGCACAATCTTAAATCACCAGATAATACCCTCATAAACAAATGCAGATAAAAGCAGTACCGATAAATCACAGACAAGAATTAAAGTCGCAGCCGCATCGAATGTAACGCGGCGCGGATAATGGCGCGTGCGTCTGAGCGGATGTGACGTCGACGTGTGACGTAGCGCCAGCTCATTTCCGGTCGGGCGTCAATACACGCGAGTGATTACCCGATTAGCCTGATTTACTCGCAGCTCTTATTGGAAAGGCTGTGTCGATTGACGGTAGATGGCGTTACTTTGTTCTGGCAGAGCCAAAATGGAAACGCTTTTTTATATACACTTTAAGAAGGACATTAAATATAAGAAGTTCATTCACATTTAAATAAAAGACCGTTTAATAAAAACACCAGCCGTTCACAACTAAAACAAATAGTCATAAAAAAGGTGATAACACAAGATAAGTGTGGACAATGTTAGTATCTCCACATAAACACGTAGGCACACACCTAAATCATCCTGGCAACAAACGTTGCCGAGGTGCATTTATAAAAGGCAACATTTCGTGAACTCACGTAGCCTCGTATATTGTGCCGTGTATTGAATAACGTGCAGGGACGGAGCAGGGATGTTGGGGGATGCATTTTTCAAGACTGATTTTAGAGATAGGAGCAGAGGTTCGGCGTTGGTGTCCTTTGTGGTGACTAAGTAATCACCACAAAGGACACCAACGCCGAACCTCTGCTCCTATCTCTGAGCACCCCCCTCCTTTATGAGCCTCCTTTCCTCTCTCTATGAGCTCGGCGCTGCAGATTTTGGGAAATTCTCTATTATCCGTAAAATACAGAACTTTCCCGAAAAATCCATTTAGGTCTAGTCATACTTCGAAATAAAATCCGTGACCTACAAACATTACTAAACGTCACGAGGTACTACATATCCATATAAAGGATAACTGTGGTAATCAAATTCAAATTCAAATCTTTATTGTTTATCACATGTGTTTACAAGGTCTTACTATAGTTATATAGTTCACATGGACCCTGTCGGGCACAACAATTTAATACAATATGAGTAGTAGCATTCATAATATATAAAGTAATAAGAATTAAGTATTGTTGCCATTAAAAAAAACTAATTAAACCACAATAAATAACATCACATTTAAATATTATATACGATTTTACAAATTATAACTATAAATCATTAGAAATAATCAATTCATTTAAAATAAATAATGTCACAGATTAAAAATAAAATCAGTAAAAAATTAACAAAATTATAATTATAATCATATTTCTACATAATATATAATAGTTTCATTAGAACATGTTCAAAACTTGTAATCCACCACTGTTCCGTTATTGTCTGGGGCTGGATTGTGACGTCACCTTAGTTTATTTGCTCCGTGACAAATGTGTTTCTGTCTCACTTGTTGCGCCTGTCCTTGTTACTTTACACTATTTATCTGACTTACGAGTCTTTTTCTAAAGTAGGTCAGTCGTGTTTTGTCCTTTTTTTGAGTTTTCGACTCAAAGGACCAACATTTATTATTTCGTGGCGTGAATATGTGAAAAATGTGGCGTGTTTTGACGCAATGTGGGTTCATTTTAATAAGAGGCTAATAATGAGTGTATCAAAATTAAAGAAAACATTTACCGGAAATTTAATTAATTAATTCATTGTATTTTACCCTCCTGAAATATAGGGATGATGACAAATTCAAAGAAGAAATAGTTCCAAAGAAGGCATAGTGAAAATGAGATAATCGAACAAATATATTAAATCGATGTAAATATGAAGAAGCTAAACTCTTTAAAAGTTCTTAAAGGGGATTATTCCCGTCCTTGTCGCGTGGTATGAATTACACTAGTATGTATTACATAGTCGTGACGTCACTTTTACAATAGTGCTGTCCTTGTCTAACACTGATTTTATAGCGTTTATAACTTGGCAAATTTTAAATCATTTTTACTTTATATAATATTGTTTGCACGATTTGGAATCCAATATTTTTTGAGCTAAAAATAAAAACTTTGTCATCATGCCTATTTCCATTATATCTGGCATTAACAATAAGGGTTCCAAAACCGCTCCGTCCATATTCACAAACTTCAGATGGATTAACTAATGGGGATTTTGTGCCTGATGAACAAATTATACTCCATTATTCAAATAGATCCCTAATATATTCGATCGTCGAAGGAATTTCATGCGTCGCAATACATGGCAGTATTTATACGACTATCTAAATCACATAGAGGTACTGAACAGAATTGTAATGGGTTTTAGTAGTAGAGAAAAGTTGGTGTAAATATAGTTTGTCTTCTGCAGGCCCTGGTCGTGCAACAAACAATCGTAGATAACTTGAAACGACTCGTCACTACGTGCTATTGTTTTAGGATTTCCAGTAAACTTCTAAATTTCCAAGAACATGTCTAAAAGCTTGGAAACTACATTTTGCAGTTGTCATTTAATTGCATTTCTCTTAACGGTCCATTAACGTTTCCAACTTCTATTAAAGATGGCAAATGCTGTTACATTAAACGTTTATTCTAGTTAATGTATTGACCGTGTTACTACATCATTTTGAAGCTTATAATTCGAAAGAAAAAAAAAAACATCTGATTTGAATAAACCCACCAAAATTACATTAACACACCCAAATAGCGTTGTAAACTTCTCATTTTCCATAAAAAACACTTGTAATAAAAACATACATTGTTCAGATCAACATCCACTTCGCTTTCCCCATGGTACACTTCCCACGTTCACACCTTCAAAACATCAATTGACTTAAAACAAAGCCGTCAAACCGCATCTCAGTTTCATAGCATGCGTCAGCTAGGCTATCTGTTTGATTTTCATGAGAAGCCATTGAAGCCAAGCCAGAAGAATGACTGTCGATGATACGATATGATACCTCTGCTGATACGTTTTGGGGACTGGTGAAGAGGAAATAGCGAATGGATGGATGTGGAAATAGATGCTTTCAGGATGTTTTGTGCTGATAATGGCGGTCGTACTTCTCCAGGTGATTTTAAGCCCAAAGAGTTTTACTACTACTAAGTGACATTTCTAAGTGACATTTCATTTCTAAGGAGCATTGGTGGCCCAGTGGTAACGGTCCCGACTTACGAGTTGTAGGTCGTGAGTTCCAACCCAAGCAGGCGCTTTACTTTGTGTAAATAATTTCATCACCACTGCTCTCAAATCGGTGAAGGAAAACATCGTGAGGAAACCGGCATGTCCTGAACCAAAAATTCGAAGACATGTGACATCTACCAACCCGCACTGAGCCCGCGTGGTGGATTACGGCTCATTACCTCTCATAGAGAGGAGGCCTGTGTCCCAGCAGTGGGAACGTTATAGGCTGATTATGCTTATGCTAAGTGACATTTTATTTCATTGCATTTTCCAAGCTAACATGCAGTGGTGTCGTTAAGCAAGGCCTGTCTTAAACTGAGGGCTTAACCTGGCACTTTTTTTTGTTGTAAAAGGAGTTTGGTCTTTTCTTAGTATATATTTTATAAATATTATACTTTTGTCATATTTGTAACACAACTCTTATCCCCTTATTTTCCTTTCCGCAACGAAAAAAGTGACTCGAACCCGAGACGACCCGACTTTAAAGACCAAAAATATATCCTGCAATTTTCTCACTCATCCTCGCAAATATTTGCGAACAATTAACAATCGGGTGCTCGCAAATAGAACAATATCTTTGGCAAATAGAGCCGTATCTCAAGTGAGATAACTGGATCCGTGGAGTGCAACGTGCCACCGGAAGTGTACGTGTCCATTGTCCGTTTCCTGCGCCCCGGAGCCTTTGTTTGCCCGTTTTGTGTTGCTTTGTGCTGAGAGGGATTTGATGAAGTTAAACGGCGATAAAAATATTTTATTGCTGCTTTATTTCTTTCTTGTTGGACGGTTTACGATCTGTTATCAAGTAAATTATCGATTTTTTAATTTAAGACATGGTGAAGTTTTTGGTCCTAAGGGCCGTGGCTATCATCGCTGTATGCAACCCATGTCAGGGGACTTTCTTGTTGTTGATACCGATAATGTAACCAGTTTAAAACTGATAGTTAAGACTTTCACATCTTTTACTATATAAAGTGTCAAACAAACAAATTTTTTCATAATGAATAGTTTAAATCCCGTAAACAATGGAGCTGCATCACAGCACGCTGCTACCAAGTGGGTCAACAGCGTACTAACTTAGACCACCTGTCATGGACAGAATGCTAAACAAGGCTCAACTCAAAACGTTGGCCACGCAGATTTGTACCTACTTGATAGCTCAACGTGGGCTCAACACCTGACAGACATCGCCATTGCAGGGTTTAAATGATAAAGTTCGACACGTAAACAGTTTTGACGCTTATAAAATTAGGGTAGGAACTGTTCTAATGGAAGACTCCGAAATACACGTGGTGGATACCGAAAATAGAATTAATGTGATAAATAGGAAGTGTCTAGATGTGCCTTCATGATGCGGAAATTAATTTGAGTGATTATTGGCATGTAAATAGAATGAAGAGAGAGATTTTCTTGTCCAACAAGCAACGTCGTGTGAGTGTGGTTCCTGTTTTCAGTGTTTCTCGTTTGTATTGGGAAGAAGAGTAAAATGAGAATCATAACCAGTGCAAAGAAATTGTATCAGGATTCTTCTGAGCACAAAAAATTGCCCGCTCGCAATAAAAAAACACTTGTATGACCTAAGCTATGAGTTGCTTTATAACCTGGCATAAAGTCTTCTAAAACAAAGTAATTTTACCGTCTATTCTATCCAGCAGTATGTCACTCTGCAGACTCAACACGAACATAGAATGATGTCTAAGCTAACCGTCTGCCCAGACTCCAGACCTGCAGCGCTCCGATTTTATCCAATTTAAACTTCCCGGAAAGCCATCGCATTAAGTTATATATAGAAAAGAAGTTAAGATTATAATCTGATTTGGATCCTAAGGTTAGAGCTCGTTCAGTTATTCAATAAGCCTTTCAAATTAAGTTTTGGTAACCAAATCGAATAGGAAGGTGAGAGCTGAGAATAGAGTGAACAGCGTAATCACGAACGTAGTGTTTCGTGGTACAGAGTATTTAAAGGATAAATTATTTAATTTCTGTAATTTGTTTTCTACAAACACTTAAACACGTCAAACATTTTATTTAAAACTATATGAGGTCTGCGTTTCCTATCTGACTACTCTGAGAAGAAAGGCCGAAACAAACTCAGAGGTCTCTTTTAAATCATGTGGATCATGTGAAGATCATGTGGATTGACGTCTGAAATAGTCTTTTGAGGAAAGAACTACACAGATTGAGTAGACTTGTCCAGTCAGTGCACGCATTTGTCAGTAAGCGTGCAGATCAACTCATTACATATGGAGCTCAACGATACGACGAACAATACCAAAGAAAAGACATTGGGTAGGTCGCATAACTATTCAAACCGTCAGGCCACGATTAAGATTAAAACTAACTGAGATAATAAAAAAACACAACAGTAAAAAACAATGGTCTTAACATTCACAATAATAACAATTAAATAATACTTAAGTAAGTAAATATTCATGTCATTGTTTATTTTACATATCATAATTATATGAGGACCATGTAGGTAGGTGTCTGAAATAGTCTTTTGAGGAAAGAACCATACAGATTTGAGTAAGCCTGTCCAGTCAGTGCACGCATTTGTCATTAATCGTGTAGCTCAGAACGTAAGGAGCTCAACGATTCAACGCACATTACCAAAGAAAGGACATTTGGGTAGGCCGCGTTGAGTACTCAAACTGCCAGATAATAAATAAATAAACTAAGATAGAGAAAATATATATAAATATAACCAACTAACTCCGCACACAATAATTAAAATAACACTAATATTATACTTCACAGAGTAAATATTCATGTCATTGTGTATATAATAATCATGAAATGTCAAAGTGTATATAAAAAATTGTGTAATAAATGTATATTTTGAGCAGTGGTGGCCCAGTGGTAACGGCCGCGACTTACGAGTTGTAGGTAGGTTCGTAGGTTCGAACCCAGACAGGCGCTTTACTTTGTGAAAATTATTTCATCACCACTGCTCTCAAAACTGTGTCTAAGACATGACGGTTTCGGTTTAAAAATTCGAAAACATGTTACATCTACCAACCCGCACTGGGCCCGCTTGGTGGATAACGGCCCACTCCCTCTCACAGAGAGGAGGCTTGTGTCCCAACAGTGGGAACATAATAGGCTGATTATGCTATGCTTATGCTATATAAAATAAAACAAAAGTTAGCAACAAAAAAAAAAACACATTCAGTATGCGAAAATTGGAGCAGGTTAGTCCCAAGCCTTTTTGTCCACAATCTTATTAAATTATTTGAGAGTGATAGTTTTAGATGGTTTCATGTATGTTCAGTTATATTCTTTCCTATCTTCCTAGCACGGTGGACTGTGCTGGGGTGGCTGCTGCAGATGCAGAAAACCTTAAACGACGCAAATATAGCAAACTTTTTGGGAGCTATATTTTTGAGCCGTTTGAGTTTGAAACACTAGGACCGTGGGCTCCAAGTGCTTATGGAGTATTTCGAGACATCGCCAAGCGGTTGGTTGACTCTTCATATGACCAGAGGATTGGCCTGGCGTGGCTTCATATGACCAGAGGATTGGCCTGGCGTGGCTTCATATGACCAGAGGATTGGCCTGGCGTGGCTTCATATGACCAGAGGATTGGCCTGGCGTGGCTTCATATGACCAGACACCACTGACAGTGATGTGGACGATTTTTTTGATGGCCAATGAGTTTATCATTTGTTTGTCCTTCATATGCTTGTACATAATATCTAAAGATAGTTTAGTGTTAGACTGTACAATTATTTGGTATTTCAGTAATTTTTTGTCGTTTTTCATATAGAACATAGGTCTGTGTAGTGGGCGTAAGTGTTTACATTTCATTGTAAGCCACATCATTTATCTTGTATATTTCTGTTATTCCAGCTGTGCCTGTCAAAACAAGTGTTCACGAATTACGTTTTTCATTGAATAAACAAGGCTTTTATAATATTAATTAACAATCTATATCACTTGACTGTCAACAAGACACACAATTAAGTAAAACACAAAGCTACGTTCTAATGAAATTTGAAAGAAATAAATCATAATAACACATGTATCTATAGTATGTACTGTGAGGGATCGTCGTGTGAACAAAAGGCGTATTTTGTTATTAGGATAACTATTAATCATATTATAAAACTACTTATTTTACATTTAGGGCACTATTAGCTCTCCGAGCGACTTTCTACTATTTTTATCTTAACATAAAAGTTTATCCTCCTATTGGCAGAAAGAGATAAACTTTTATGATAAACTTGAAATAAAACATTTTGATTTGAGCCTATTAGCTAAATCAAAACATTTTATTTCACATAACATAAGATAATGATTTATTTCTCACCACAGTATATTACATAATAGTTTTAATTATACTGTGGGAGACTTGTGCCTAAGCATAAACCTACTTATGTGCACATATGAAACGTCAGAAGATAGGTGCACGATTCCAATTGGTCGTTTCGTAACGTTCGTGGAGGTCAGTTGGGAAAGCCATCCAGATAAAGCCTCTACAGTACTCAACACGTAAGGAACCGATATTTCGTTCACTTCCGTCCTCTAAAACTATCTACATCTGATATCGTATCGCCCTTTGCACTAACTAATCCTTGAATCAATGCAATGTTAATCCTTGCATCCACGAGCCGCAGCCGGCGCTAGTATTAAAGTTGATACTTATTAAGGTGCCGACAGCGGCTTACGGCTAAATTATGGGCGCCTTTGTTTCTGGTCGAATTTTTAATATCTCCGGGATCCCGGGTCTGTGTTGTGTCCCTGGGCCTTTATGTTTCGTTATCTGAGGTTTATATTAAGCCCAGGTGAGTTAGTAGTATTAAGATCTTAGATATTGTTTGGTAAATGTTGTGGAAATTTTGTTAGAAATACATTAACATTGGCTAGAGTCTGCTGTGGTTGGAAGTGGTCCGACTGGGATTAAACCACGCGTTGGGTATGTCGAACTAATCAACTGGTTTTGCGGTTGCTAATGAGACCACAGTTCCTGGCCATTTGGTTGATATTTATACTCGTTGCAAAGAAAAAATTATCTACACTAATAATAATATTATAAAGAGGAAAGATTGGATTGTTTGTTTGTATTGAATAGGCTCCGAAACTACTGGACCGATTTGAAAAATTGTTTTAACACTAGAAGCCGAAATTATTTCTGATGAACATAGGCTACTACTTTTTTTTCGAGATCCACGCGGACGAAACCGTGGGCGAAGTGCTAGTTTAGTAATAAATTGCTCTACACAGGGTATGTTGGATACCATTTTTTGAGGTATAGGGAGTGTCATTTGCAAGCGCGTATAAAAAATATAACATTAAATTTATTGTAGATTGTTCACCGTTTTAATACTGGCAACACCTAATGAAGTCACCTTGGTTCATTTTCTTGAACCAAGCGTAGGTGATTTTATATGTGCCTTGCAAAAATAAAACCAAAAGTAATTTTACGTTCTACTTGCAACAATAAAGTGAAATGACTTTTACTGCCCGCGGCTTCGCCTGCGTGGATGTCAGGTGTTATTCCGCGGGAACGTGCTACCGGTACTTAAGTAGCCTTTGTCCTTCCCCCGGAATACCACCTATCTCCTTACCAAATATCGAAATCCGTTCAGTTGTTTAGGCTTGAAAATGGAACGGAGGGGAAGTAACTCTGTCTGTATACAGAGTTACTTTCGAGTTCATAATATAAGTATGGATGACTCCACCTGTCCCTAGAAAATTGTGTCGGTCCTTCTACCAAACACCCTGTATAGCTCTTCCTACCCTCACTTGCACCTTACGTAGTATACTCCAAAACTACATCAACACCAACATTCTTACAAAAAGGTAAATATTCTTACCATCATAAAAAATGATTTAAGCGGGTTACGTCAAACCCTTAAATTTTACGACGGACCAAAGTTCGATTCCCGGGCGACGCTAAAATGTAATGAACAGATATAAGGGAAATAGTCTGCGTTCGTAAACGACAGGTGTTCTCTGTGTTCGTTATTTTCGAAGCAAAATGTTTAACTATAACCGCCAAGACGAGATTTTATGAAAAACTTCAGCTCGGTCGAGACTGGTTCGTTTAATAACGACATCTAGCAGCGTTTTCTTGAACTATGTTAATGTAGGCAACAAATGGTTGGTTCTTGTCTGCAATGTCCCTGTTGTTTGCTTAACTCTTTAGGTAATACAAAATGTTGTGTAGCAGTAACAAGCGCCTTTTTTAATGCTATATCATTCAGCCTAATTTAATTATTTCTCTCACACATAGGTGCGAGAACATTGAGTTCCTAAATAAACAACACTGGTAGTACCTAATTGCAAAACGACACAAATAAATAACTAAAGTGTTGTGGGTTCTGAATACATGGCCTCGTCTCCTCCCTTGGGCGTCGTGGGAGCCGATAAAGACGGAAGATCCACACAACTCTAAGCTCTCGACGCACGGACGGAAAAATTATCGCGGCTGGGTTTTAGCGCTGAAATTAAAAAATCCAACAATGTGTTTAATAGCACTGCGTGACCTAAACCCTCACTTAAGTCACGCCTTTCCGTGACGTAAGTTTTCCATTTTTACACCGTGCCAAAAGCAATCTAACTTCACAGATGCATAATACACTAGAAAATATACTTTTAAATGTTCTTTCACACTTAGGATTTCACACAAATGTTAAAAGAAGGGTAAAACGGTTCGAAAAACAGATTCATGCTGTAGAAAAACTGACAACGCAATTTGAGAAACGCTTACCATTTTGAGGAAAATGTGACGGTGAATCTCGTTGTTTGGATGTAGATGCGTTGACGGCGACAGTAACATGGATGGATAAACTGAAGGTTGTAATTTAACCCCTGCTAGATTTGGTTTACAGTTTGTGATATTTTCTTGTTGTTCGTAGATAACCATATCTTTTCGGTGTTTAACACTGTGATTTTAATATGACATGAACTCCTCAGAAAGTGAATTAAGAGAAGATGAGAGTGGTGAAATTATTGTCCCAGAAGCAATTAGAGAAATGGCCAAAAACGTAACATTGAATTAGTTGCCTAATAAATGTAAAAGATACAAAAAGACACAGTGCATCATTCATTCTTTTTTCATTTCATTTTTCCTTTTTTTTCTCAATTAATTAAAAGGATGGCGGGTTAATGTCACACGATCTGTAAAAAATATTACTACACTGGTGACTTAAGTAAGTCTAATAATGCACGGCGTTTAAAATTCACGCCGTACAATAATGGACAACTTAAGTCACACATATAGTAATGGACTATTTTCATGGCACACTTAAATATTTCGCCGCGATAGTTATACATCTGTGCGAACGTGGGCTTACAACAGAGAAATACTCCTGAGAAACTTCCATGTTGTACAAAGGTCTTAGACATGACACAACAAAATGGGATTCTAGAAATATTTTCATTGGAACATTGTATTTTGTAATACCAATTTGTAATACCACTAATAAAATATTATTTCTAAGATTTAAACTATTTTACCAAAAAAAATATTTTTGAATAAACATAAATTATACATTATTATTTTCTTATTTGAGATAAGCTTTATTTAGATAGTGACCTTTTCACAAAGTGTAAAAAACATCGTTAGTATAGAAAAAAGGGTGGATGGCAAGAAATACCTTTGCCAGCTTTACGTGCTGCGTTTTTATAATAACTTTCTCTGCGACGCGGACGTCGGCAACATGTACAGCGAGCTAGTCACTAAACCGTGGTCAGCTCGTTTGTTCGCTTATATAATAACATAATGTGCTCAGCCAAAATGCTTTTATTTTGCAACTTTTTCTGTCATATGAAAGTGAGATAATTGTTTTGTAGTGTGATGTGCGTGTGATGTCTGTGTATGTGTGTGTGTACGTGCTAGCAATAAGCAGGTAATGGTAGGTCATCTATGAGCTTTCATGAGAACTTATTGCCAGAAGAAGTGAAAAAAAAATGACGATTGACAGATTGCAATTATAATTTTGCTCTAAGTGAGGGTTAGGCCCTCAGGAGCAGTGGTGGCCCAGTGGTAACGGCCGCGACTTACGAGTTGTAGGTGGTAGGTCCGAACCCAGACAGGCGCTTTACTGTGTGTAAATTATTTCATCACCACTGCTCTCAAAACGGTGAACGAAAACATCGTGAGGAAACCTTTCGTGAGGATTTTTTTTTTAATTCGTAGACATGTGACATCTACCAACCCGCACTGGGCCTGCGTGGTGGATCACGGCCCAGTCCCTCTCACAGAGAGGAGGCCTGTGTCCCAGCAGTGGGAACATAATAGGCTGATTATGTATGTATGTATGAGGGTTAGACTTGACATCTCGCATTGTGTAGACATTGTGAAGACTTGACCTTCGCATGTCTCTGTTCAGTGGCAACCGCCGGAGGAGAGTGAAATGTAAATTATATTATAAGAAGCAAGGATTAAAGGATCTATTTCATAGTTCAAATACATAATTCCTATCTCATTATCAGAACAAGTCACGTGTTCAGTGAGCCTTTACAGATATGCGTGAAATTGAAAATACGTAAAAAATAATATGTACCTATTATGTGGAAATACATTTAAAATATTCTTTTTTTTTTGTGGACAGAGACTTAAACTTTGCAGGCCTCTTTAAAGGCCTAGTTGGGTTCGCGACTGATAACTATGGATGACACCAGATTTTCCCCAGTGAACCAACTCAAACTGTCCCATTTAAAAATACAATATTCTTTCCCAAAAATCTATCAAGCCAAATAAATTGGGAAAATAAAAACTTCACATTTTTTATAAAAATAATTCCGACCCCACATTCTTCGGTACACAAATTACAAGTCAAGCACACACAAGCTATTGAAAATAGACGTAAAAGTCATTATGCCATATAATTGCTTCCCGGCTTCTCTTTGTTAGCGAGTAGCTGTAACCTGTAGGTTCCCGCAAATTACCAGACGTAACAGTTACGAGTTGCCAGCCGTTTATTGGAAACGTGCTGTTCAATAGAGCTCGAAGATTTCCGCCCTTTAATTATTTTGAAAAGAGTTGAAAGTGGATGAGTGGGACGCGCCGCTTTGTGGGACGCGCCGCTTTGTGGTTCATTGAGCTTATTTAGTTTTGACTGAAATAAGTAACTCTAGGACTTTGTTTTCACGTCTACTTACGAAGTAGATCTATGCGATATCAATCTAGTAATGAATTGTCATGTTCCGTAAGTTCATATATTTTGCAGACAGACCTACTCAATATAACCCCAATCAGTCGACTTTGGTTCAATCGAAACACGTGTAATATTGGGTAGGCCCTTTAATTTGATCGGCTTACTCCCGTAAGCAAATATCTTCATTTACAATGGAAACTAGGAGCAGCCCGCGGCAGCCCGCGGCCGTTCGGCTCCAACATTCATTATTAACGATATGAAAATGCAGGTGATCTGCATTGTGGATTATTACCATGTGTAGATGTAATTTCCTCTTAAATCTTAAAGAGTTGTGTTAAAGAAAACTTCAGTGTTTTCTAGCATATTATATAATAGGCCACGGGTCATTTATCTTTCTCCAACTATCGTTAACGACTATGACGAGACATCATTCCGAGTCAATAGTATTATAATGTTGGCGCTATAATTGCTATAAGGAATAGCAATAATAGCGCCAACATTAGAAGCTAGGCGTGGTATAGCGATGTTTACAACTATCCTTTGGTTTCGGTGTTTTACTTTTATAAATTAAAGTAATTAATTTACACCGCTTTCAAAGTTCGAGAGAATAGCTTGACTTAAGTCTTTACCGTTACAGTAACAACTCTATACAAACAGAAGATTCACTTATTCTTACAGTATAAAGTGCATGTGTTTGGTCCCCAGTGGAGTTTGAGGAAGCCGGATGTTCTCTGGAGCGCTGTAGCGACGGCGACGGCTCTACAAATACATTACCATTTAATTGTCAATGCTACGTCTTGCTAGAGTTTTGTTGATTGCATCCTTGAATAACTTAGTAGTAAGTTCTGCGGTTTAGGATGAGTTTGTTTGTTTAGGTCTCACGAAGAAACAACAAATATGGGATTGTCAATATAATTTCTAAATACTGTTTTTATTGCGTGAAGGTTATGAAAAGTCAATGAATTAACGTAATTTTTTAACTATTTCGTACAACTCGCAAATCAAATCTCTAATGGAGTTCTCAAATCAGCCGTATCACAGATGATGCAAGTTTACTTGTAAAATATTCCTCAAATCTGAATAGTACGTTCGCATTCATACCTATTTGCTCAGAAATTAAGCGTTTACATAAGTGAAACTTCAAACAAAACTAGTCTAATATTGGCTTCCAGCAAATACTGCCTGACCTCATTTAGATAGTTCCCACAACTATTCGTGTCACATTCAAACCTTTAACTTTTAACCAGTCTTAAAAGCTTTCAACGTTAGTATCAAGGGATTCAACCAATCCCGACAGCGCAAGATATAAGTACTAAGTTATAATTAAGTACAAAGCTAAGACCACACTAGTTATCTAGAGTTAATGGTAGCAACACAAAATGTCTATGTAAGACAGTAGGACAGAAAGTCGGTTTGTACGAGCGACAAGTCGTGTACACATGCACACGCGCCTACGTACAGACAGTGCAAAGCCGTATTGCGACTTTTGCAGTAGCAGGCGTGACTATATAGAAAATGTTAATGTTTTCAGCAGAGTCCAGTCCAGCACTAGAGTGATTCACTGTATAATTAACTGGGCTAGAATAATAATGTAAACCGGGCATTAGCCACTAACGCAGCAATTTTATGCGATTTTTTCGTGAAATAACGACTGAAGCTTTGAGAAAAATCCTTTATGATAATAGAACGTTTTCGTCAATACTATTCGTAACACCATATTTCTATCAAAATGAGATAAATTCTTTTGGGCTACGGCTGAAAATCGCTTTTGAATCTGACCATGTGTGCGAGCGTGTTCGCTAGTTGTGTCAAAGTCAAAGTGAAATCATTTATTTCAAAAAGGCACATAAAAGGCACTTTGGAACGACTACATTTGCAAAAAAAATTGAATTGATTCAAAGGAGAGCAGTGGTGGCCCATTGGTATTGGCCCCGACTTACGAGTTGTAGGTCGAGAATTCCAACGCAGACAGGCATTTTACTTTGTATATTTAATTTCATCACCACTGCTCTCGAAACGGTGAAGAAAAACATCGTGTGGAAACCGGCATGTCCTAGAACCAAAAATTTCGAAGACATGTGACATCTACCAACCCGCAATGGGCCCGCGTGATGGATTACGGCTCACCCCCTCTCACTGAGAGGAAGCCTGTGTCCCACCAGTGGGAACGTTATAGGCTGGTTATGCTAGAATTTATTGTAGTCGCTGTGTGGGCCCGACCTGCTGTATCCCTCTACTCGGTGGCAGCAGTGCACGCGGTTGATTGTGTTACCGTTTTACTTGTACTTAGCCAACTGAACTCGATGAGGCGAGCGCAGGCAATAACTTAGTATTAATCGTACACACTCGTATGTGCTCGCACAGCTAAGCTGAGAATAGTATGCCGATTTTGAACTGCAATGCACATAGGTTTAATTTCTCGTCCGTGTGTGTTTTGAGAGTTAATATCTCGAAAACTTCCTATTGTAGTATTGTTCTCGACTACTGTCATGTTCATGTAGTCGTGTATTAGAGATATAATGCTAGTTGTGGTTTTAAATAAACGAAAAATATAGACGTTAGAAGTTACGATTCCGGAAAAGTGGAAACTCCCAATTTCCTCTTTTCCGGTAATTAATTCATGCCGGAAACGGCAATTACGAATTAAATTCGAATAAAAAAAAAAAAAAACATTTCGAAAGACCACGAAATAATCAATTCTAAACTCACCTCTATTAAGGAAAAAATACCAAACAATAAGTGACTTCAACTACATAGATACAGATCTAGCCAACCGAGTCGTTTGAGGCGAGCATCGAATCCAGGACGATCCCTCCCGGCTTCGTAAGCCGACAACAGACACGCTAAGCCTCACAAAATTACTCGACGGCTAGTTTAAATTGCATTGGTTTGCCATTCTAGACCTAAACCCAGGTTCTGTAATGGTTGAGAGAAGGTCTCACTGTCAGGAGCATTGGTTTGTTGTAGATTTACAGTTAGGGAAACGTATCGTTTAGCCATGTCAATCGAATGATACAGCCATTCAGGAGGAGGTTCTCAAGTTGCGTGACACCCTGGCACTGTTGTCTGACACTCGTGGCACTCTCGTCTGAATGACACTCACGTAAGTTCACTTATGTGAACCCAAGTGTATGGGAGTAAACCCATTCAATATCACTTTTCTTTATCAAATATCCCTTTATCCTTCGTTTCACAGATTATAATCAAAGAAAAATATTCGTAAGCGTTGAATGTACTCATCGTAACAAGCACATTAGTTCTTGGTCGACTGGTCTGAGCAAGGTGTCTGCACCAAAATAATGATACAAAATGTATCTGGAAAAAGGTGTACAAAGTTATTTTTTGTGCCCTAGTGTGAATCATTTTTATATTTGTAATGGAGGAAGCGCCCGGTGGTCCGCGAAATTCAAATTTTCTTAAGTTTTTTGCAATTTGCAGGTCAGTGTCAGGTGTAGGACAAAATTATAATCCTCGCCCGTACAAAGAATCTATTTACAGAATTATAATTACAACCCTTTTAGTTAATATAACCCTACTGATAGTCTATGAAGTTGTCATTCCGTAGGATTATTGAACAACCTGGGCAACCTGGCGCTTTTCTATTAAACCTTTTGTCACAAAAGCTTTAAGCTTGTACTTGAAAATAATAATTGAACTGAAATACACAAATATTTGAATAAGCATTTTCTTATAGCACACGTCCTCCTACCTACCACAGTTGTTCAAAAGTACTGATTGGATCGTATATCGAACAGCTTTCTTCCCACTTTCAGGCTCGTGCACACAGGCGCGACACGACGAAACGAGAAAGATACAAAGGCACCGCGTGTCGCGCGACGAGCGGTGCCTTTGTGTAGCACTGTGGCGTCGCGTCTGTTGGCGCATAGGTTTGAAAGCCTTTCTTCGGAGCAGCATTGAGAAATAGAATAAAAATACTCTTTTACCATAAATATTATGTTAAGCAGTAAATGGTGATCCAAGTTTTGAACATCAATACATCATACAACTGCTTTAGAAGTCCCAAGACTTCCTTAGAAAACAAAATTAAAGCTTCCGCAAATCAAACGGCAGTACAAAATTCAAACTCAATAATATTCCATCAAATTGTCGCTGCAAATCAGTCCTTATCACTAAACAAGTGCTTTATCATGGCATTACGACGTCTACGCTATAAATTCGTTAGTTCTCGCACGTTCTAGAAAGTTCTCGACTTGTCTGGAACTAGTTGCGAGTGGATCACGGCGCGTCAGACAGGAGCAACTTGCTAATGCATGCGCTCGGAACAGTCGCGCTTCGGACTTACGCCTGAATTTATATTGTTGCCAAGTTATTGTATGCTGATTGCAGTTCTTGACTGTATTTGGAGGGGAAGGTAGATATAGAAATGGGGGAGGTTATCTTTATTGAGCTTATGGTTGCTTCAGGATCTTGGAAATGTTTAACCTCTTTAAATTCGAATAGGTACCTATTCATTCATTTTATTCATCATTATTGTATGAAATGGAACGCAATCTTAGTGACTCTTTCAGCCGCTTCACAGCGCCCCTGTCATTGTCAAAAGGATTTTTGTTCACGTTTCTTTTTTTGTATGAGAATAGCTGAAGACTTAAATAAATAAATTACTATTTCAACATATCTGTGCTTTATTTGAAGAAAATTCCAGCAACCATCTGCATAGCCTTTTCCTACTAAGGGAATCCTACCCCAGGCTTCCAGTCTTACCAAAAGAACACAATACCAGTATTGTTACATGGACCGACTGCCTACCTCCACAACCAAGTTGCTGGGTAATAGATATCCCTTGGTAAGACTTGTCAGATTCATTCATGGTAGTGCCAACTTTACATTAACTCACTCTTTGGTACAAATCGCACGTTACATTTTCTATTTTCAAGGCACCTTGATGCGACCAATCTAATTAGTAAAAAAATCGCATGCTTCTCCTTTGAGGGTAAAGTAATATTACATTATAGTTATAGACATGTTTAGTTAGGGACATGTCACCCTAATAACATCGTCTTGCCAAGTTTTGGGTGTCTAGTTAGGATAACGAACTCAATTAGCAGATGAATAAATCATAGCCTTTGCTCTTGCTTATTCAATTTAGTGAAGTACCTTGTTGATCATTACAACTCACATAACAAATTTTGCCGTTGTAGAAAAACAACAAAGAATTTCCCAGGTTTCATCGCAATTCCAGTATCCGTGGCATAGCGGGATAGTCTAGCAACGTTTCATTACCTGTACAGACTACAAATGATACTCTTTTCACTGGTGTTGCCAATTTATTGCTTGCCAAACAAGTAACTTGTTTCTGCACGAAACTAAAAATAGGATTGTCGTGACGTCATTAAACTGACGGTGGCGACAATTATAGGAGTTGCGGGGGGTGTGCTAACTAATGTTCTAAGCGAACTTGGACGTGCTCTGCCGTGTGTGTCGTAATAATGAGTGGCAAACAATTGTTGGGCTATATTCTCGAAACTTGATTATAAATGGAGGTAGTAAGCTTGAAGACGTAAAATGAAAAATTGTTTAAAATTTTTAAATCGTCCAAAAAACTTCAAGTTACAAGACTTCATTATCAATGTTATTGAGTACAATTCTTAAAATTCAAACATTACTGTTAACAATTTCTTGAGAACCAAATATAATAGTAAGATAATCCGCATTATTGGTAAATTATCATAATTTGCTGTCAATAAGCCCGATGAGTTAGAGGGAATGATGCCGTTACCGCCTCCGGAACACAACGAGAAAATAATAATATTCAGAAAACCAATTCTGCGCGGATCTCGATGTCGAACAACTGCCGATATATTCTGTAAAAATCTCACGTGAAAACGTATGTTACGAGTATGTGCAGGATGTGGGATGCACATTGAAAATGCGATGTTTGAAATTAAACTTAGTAATGTTCAAAAAATTACAGTATAATAATAAAAGTATGTTGAACGCGCGGTGTGTGTGTTTGCAATGGCGGAGCGGTGGGCGCGGGCGACGTTCGGCCACACTGCCGTGAAGTTAGCGCTAGTTCAAGCGTCCCACAGAGTATGCATTGTTAACAACTTATATGAAGTGAGCTTGAAGTGATCCGTCATTCCACCAGAGACCCTAGTGTAAGTTTCTTATAACTATATCGACTTAACCCATCGACCGTGTTCGGCGTTTCCATTGGCCCTTCAGCCCCATTTGGAAGTTGTACTTCGATTGCCGAGGGCCAATCGGAACGCTGAACGCAGTCGATGCGTAAAGTCGAGGTGGTTAAAAGAAACTCACACTAGGGTCTCAGAAGAAACTAGGGATTGACAGTTGACAATATGACAACTTATTTTATTGTTGTGTTCCGAAGGCGGTAAGGGCATAATTTTCCTTTATCTCATCTGGCTCATTGACAGCAAATTATGATGAATATCCAATAACGCGGATTATCTTACGGTTTGATTTGGTTCTCAAGGAATCGTTTACATGACTAAAGTGTTTTTAGCGATGACTTTTTGAACTAAATACCAAGAACGTGTTTAATTGACTGGAAAACATGAACTGGAAACCGTTTTCGCATTTGTATATCTAGCGATAAGCGTAGTTGCGGGCATACTTTTAAAAAAGCACAAAAACCTGTGCGATGTGGTTTAACTTTTATTATTTTACTTATTTCTGCCCGCGGCTTCATCCGCGTAAAAATTCTTGTCCCCCGCCCTACCGCATCGCATCGCATTGCCCGCCCGCGCTATAACTTACTTCGTTTTCGCTGAGTGTTCCTTCAGACTTTTTTATTTGCTCGGCTCCTATGGCTAGCGTAATATTTCCCAAGAATTGGGCTTTGTAAAATATTTTTTAAATTCCAACAACAAAAAAAACAAACACACTCTAAACTTTATTATTAGTAAGAGAACTCAGGCTGAATTCCGCCATAACTTTTGCTGTGACATGTCTTTTCGTAAATTAGAAACAAATATTGTGTAGGCCATATTATTCACTGAATCTTCTGTATAAATGACTCTGTGTCATTCTATTAAGCTGGTTATTTATCTCGTCAGGGTCGCTTCGTAATCTGGGCTTAACGTTTCAATAATTCGTCTTCTATTGTTTCAGGTAAATTACCAATATTCTAACTTGGACCGTTATTCTGGTGCTTACGTCGGTGTCCTCTTGGTAAGTAGACCTTCACGCTGATTGATATGAAGGGCGTCAGCAGAAAGACGACGTGTAATGTTTTGAATTTTATGTTAAAATATCTGAATCTTTTGCAGCACAAATTTTTCATTATTTTTTGCAACTGTAAGTAACATTTTGCTAAAGAAGAAAGGAAAAATGGTAATAATGAATAATAATAAAGGTAGTCAAATTGTGTTTGAAACTTAGAACAATTCCTAATTAATGACAAATCGTGATTAAAGAAGTGTTAATGAGCGCTGTCGCTCTCTCGTTGTTTCGTTAGCACGAGACCGCAGGCTGATTGCTTGCGGTGAACGGGGCCTGACACATACCTCATAGGTACGTTATTAATTCCCCTTTTATAGAAAAATCATTTATGGGAAAAAAGCTTTAGAGTACGTAGCATAGATTCTTATTCTAGTTTCCAATGGACAATTTATTGCCAAATTAAGAAACCATTCTATTTTGTACAAAAAATACATTACTATGTACAGGGTATGTTGTGTATTTTGGAAAGACATTTTACAAAGAAAACGACTTGCCCATTCCAGAATAAAGTTTGTTAATCAGAAGAGATCAAGAAGCTTTATTCTGGCATTCCAGAATAAAGCTTCTTGATCTATTCTGACCAAAAAACTTTTTATAACATTTTACACTTATTAGCTGTTGAGATTTGAAAACACCACTTTCAGTAATGGCCTCCAAATTGTCAATAATACTGAGGAATGTGGAAAGCCGCCTTTCCAATGTAAATGTGCTAATGGAAGAGCCACCTTTCTTCAATACTCAATAATTATTCAATTCAATAGTCTTGATGTCTGTAACCGTGAAGACGTCGGCACCAAATGCAAACATTTCCAATGATTTTTTGTTAGCCAGGGGGTCGGTTAAGATCGCAACGAGAAAAATGAACCCGCTATATTTGGTAAATTAATCGTTTTTACAATATTTAACAGTGCAAAAGCATGAAAAGCAATAACTTTTGGCACTAGACTTTCGAAAAAGCCGGTGTGTTGTACTGCCCAAAAATACAATTACTTCATTGAAGTATCAAAACAATTGTTACACGCCTCATACTTGATCAATCAATAGTCCGTGTTTCACAATAAACAAAGAGTTTTCAAACCACTCGGGCACTCGGCCACGCTTTTAACAATGTTACGCCATATAGGTCGAATCTATAGTCCTAACTATAAATGGGTGTACATGTGGAAAGAAAACGATACAATGTCGGCAGGTGATTATCTATCGGTAGCACTTTGAGCAATTTGTCGGAGCATGCGCAGGACTTCGCGCTTTGGAGCTCGCAAATTTGCTTTGGGACTAAAAGTTGATTGAAAGTGCTACCTTTGTTGTTAAGAAGTAAGTGGAATCTGAATAGTGAGCTGTAAAGGGTTTTCAAATCACGTCTTGACTGTCTAACTAAACTAGTAAAATATTGGGGTTTGTTCAAAAAATCTGAACGGTTTTGCTCGACAACGACAGTTTTGAAAGCATAATTTCTACTTAGAGTTACTTTTGATGATAAATGATTTTATTTCTGCAAGTAGGTTTTTACAAACACTTTTACACGTCAATACTATTTTAAAAGTAGATGAGATCGGCGTTTCCTATCTGACTACTCTGATAAGAAACGCCAAAACAAACTCAGAGGTCACAGTCTCTTTTAAAGTCCAGACATAATCTTGGTCAGGTCATGTGAAGACCATGTGGATTGATGTCTGAAATGGTCTTTTGAGGAAAGAACCAAACAGAATGAGTGGACCTGTCCAGTCAGTGCACGCATTTGTCAGTAATCATGCAGCTCAACACAACACATATGGAGCTCAACGATTCGACGAACATTACCAAAGAAAGGACATTTGGGTAGGCCGCATAAATTGCTCAAACTGCCAGACCATGATTAAAACTAATTTTAAAAATTAAAAATAGATTGAGATAAAAAAAAAACAACTAATCCACACTGCCTTCACATTCACAATAATTAAAATATTATAATACTTTACAAAGTAAATTTTCACGTCATGTCAAAGTGTAAAAATCCGAGAATAAGCATGGTCAGATCATATGAGGACTCTGTAGACTGGTGTCTGAAATGGTCTTTTGAGGAAAGAACCACACTGATTTGAGTGGACCTGTCCAGTCAGTGCATGCATTTGTCAATCATGGTGCAGCTCAACTCAGAACTAAGGAGCTCAACGATTCCACGAACAATACAAAAGAAAGGACATTTGGGTAGGCCGCGTTAAGTACTCAAACAGCCAGACCGTGATTAAAACAACTGAAAGAACAAAAAAACAATGACTCACATAGTCCTCACATTCTCAAAAATTAAAACAATGTTATACTTTAAACAGTAAATATAAAGATGTCATTGTTTATCTAAAAAAATCAAAAATAAAAGTTTAACAGCAAATGGATGGTCTTCTGATCCGCAATCAGACATTGTCTTGTCGTCAACGCAATTTAAAACCCAGATGCTCAGTACTTAAAAATACATTTCATAAAACGATATCCATTATGTCTGCTATTATAGACATCTGTACATCTGTCTGTCTGTCGATGGCACTTCGAGCAATTTGCCCAAGAGTTCTGCGAGTACCGGAGCCATTAACTGCCTCTCCACACCTTCTACTCTTGACACGATTTCGACGTCACAAAAATGTACCTAACTCATTAATTTTTTTTAAACGTTTTCACTAAATGATCTAGAAGAATCTGTATTTGGTCCTTTGTGGCGAAAAGTTACAAAAACAACATGTTATTATTAGATAAATCACCGCTTCCTTAAAATGTTTGTTTTCGACCCCAAACGGATAAAGCAAGTCCACATATTGAATCGTGGGATTCTCACAAAACATGATTGCTAATCGTAAAGTTAATCACAAGCTTTTGGTGTTACATTCGAAAATAACATACATCAGTCTCAAAAATGTTACACGGTATACGTATCATTCTAGGGTAATGACAAAACTATAACCCGGAAAATATTCAGACATTCCCTTGTGGTGTCATAAAATCTACATTTCTCATATAAATACGTAATTTAAAGACTGCTAGAAGTGGCGTGAAATTAAAACCTAGGATATGAGACACGAGGAAAGCGTGGCATGGGTTATCATAATCGTGCGAGAGAATTGAACAGTGATTACGTAAAATTACAAGACTGTAATAAAAGTTTGCGATCTTTAAGTATCTACTTAAAACTGAAACTGAAATATACCTTGCAGTCAGAAAGATCATTCTTGCAATATTGACTTTATTAACTAAACTGTAAGTATATAGTTTATAAACTTAAGTTATTTTTAATCAACCAAGTATTTATGACAAAATTGAGTGTTATTTTTGTATTTTATATGGGTCAAAGATTTGAAATAAAGTAATTTTAATTTAACTTAATTGTAATGTGTTATTGTGTAGTGTAGTTGTATTTAACTGTATTGCTTGCTTGTTCTTATTCAAGAACAAGCAAGCAATACAGTTTTTCACGTGAATACGTCTTTAAATTTTCTGTCATAGTAGGAGGCCATAGATAAAACAGATGATAACAAAATCGAGGGATACAGTTTGGTGCTGCAGCTACATATCTATCATCTCATCCAAAACTTATTACACCACTCGATAGCTAAAGAATCAAATAATTTGTTAAGTCGAGTCGGGACTATGAAGGCACGACCTCTGCCTACATCAGAAAATATAACTCGTAACGTTCACGTAAAACACACGGCCATTTCCACGACACAGCCACACCCCTTTTCTGCACCATAATTGTTAGTGAAATGCTTATTTTGGTAAACTTGAAGGGTAAAGTTATATTTTACACAAGTTTTTGAACTTAGGCACTTGCTGGCAGGTAAGAAATGATAGAATGTTCCCATCAGTAGGTATGTCAATTAGTGGTTATTTTTCGATAACTTTAGGCGGAAACCCCCCAGCTGCCTTTTAAAAATAGTCTTGAAAATTAAAAAACAAAAAATAAAAATCCCGCTAACCCCATGTCTTCGTCACATCACATCTATACATTTAAAATGGCGTCGGTAATCAATCACTTTTTGAATCGATATCATTTCTATGTTAGATCGTTTTGGGGTGACCCGTTTGGTTATGAACGAAATGGAAGCTTCTGTATTTACTAACCCTCGTCCATGAAACGAAATGTTTATGCTGAATGGCCCATTGGGCCGGTTAGGAATCAATATTAAAATCATTGTTAGATGGTAGATAATGTCTGGAAGTAACTATCTTAATAAGTCATTTGCGGACTAGAAAGTCCTTATTTATCGGCATTGTGACCATCAGTGAACTCCGGAACCCTGCGCTTGATGACGAAGATATGGTGTGCGAGGGACAAAAAGCATTGACGGATACATGTTTATGTGTTAATAGATTACTTCTACCTAGGTGCTATGTAGGTAGTACAAAAGCGTAGTTTCGAATAGATAATTCACTAAAGTGTCTTTTGATAGTTTTACGAATTAGGAGGAACTCTTTATCACCCCGTTCAGTCTTAGATACCTGCAAGTATAACTCACATAACTGTTCCGCAGAATCCATAAAAGCAATGAATGCGACTTTTGTAAGTAGTAGGTAGCTCCTGCAGATGGATGATGTAACATTAGTCTGAGTTGTGCCTTCCGTAGGTAGAACGAGGGATAAATACCAGGAAAAAAGGTTTTGTATCACTACTGTTTGTCCAGTACCTTGCCGTCTTACAATCTTGTCGTGAAGAACTAACGTTTATTCGCCGTGTGTAGGCACGGTCGTCAGTGTTGTATGGGTCACTATGGAATTTTGTTGACGGACACGTCTTTTCTACAGCGCGGGTGACACGCCGTACCGTAACGAAACCGTGCCGTGTACACAGGGCCGAACAAGGTTGTAATATTAACTATTCCATCTACTCAATAAAAAACTTAAATTCACTAACAGACAACGCCTTTTCAACAATCTGAAACATTGGTTCTAGAAGCATGAAATTCTGCCAACAGGGTATCTACATGTAGCGAAAGTGAATACTTAGGAAGGATTTATTGAAAAGGTATCCTCTAAGTAAATACGGGATGAAAGTTTACCTGGAAGTACGTCATTATTGTAGCTGGGGAGTACAGTAGGTAACTAATTACCTACGGCTACAAAGGCACAAAGTGGCAACAGGACCAAAGCGCGCCAAGTTGCGTCTAGTTGATAAGCACACGAGCGTGATCGTTTAGTACTAATTAAACCAAGGACCTGCCGGTCTATTCTGCAGAAATGTTACCAACTAGTAGCGACACCTTTCGTGGGTCTGCGCAAGCACAGATAGATGAGAATTCTTTTAAGTCTGTGGAAGAGGATTCTCGAAGTTGTGAGTACCGACACGAGGATGTTTGTACAGGTCTGTAGTAAGTTAAAAATCAGCACTTTTCGAACCTCAAAAATAAATAAGACAGACCCCATAACGCAACCAAAAACATTAAATTAAATTATTCGCCACTAACTGCGCCCCGTGGTTTTATTTTACCCACATAAGTCTCGATTCCGTGGGAATATCGGGATAAAAGTATTCTATGTTCTAACCCAGGTCATGGTCTATCCAAGTGACAAATTTAAACCAAATCCGTTCAGCTGTTTTAGCGTGAAAGCGTAACAAACAAAGATCCAAAAAATCTAATATTTTCTCTTTATAATTTTATTTTAAACATGTAAGCTAGCATACGCCCGCCCCCACGCCCCTAGTCGCCGCAGGAGACGCACTGGGTGTCGGGAGTGACAAGCGGGTTCCCGGCCACTTTAGGCGCGGGCTTGCGGACGTTGAGCAATGGGCAGCTGGCCGTCCGGTAAATACCAGGCCCGGGTCGACGGCGCGTTTTGTTCCACGCGCGCCTCAAAGAGATGTCCGCACTTAGTGACGGGGTCCGATAGGGCCGACGCCTCAGGGTAGCGGGTTGTTTGAAAGTGATACCGTGGCCCCGGCACATGGAACTCAACGAACACGGGTGGGTTTTAATCAGTAAAAGTCCGACACGCCCTCCCGCTCCACCCAGAGCGGGAGAAGTCATTTGATGATTTCGTCAACCCCTGAAAGGGAATAATAGCTTACTTCACTAACTTACTGCAGTGTCGCTGTTCGTCTTGTAATGTTGATATTCACGCGTTGTATTTCTTTCTTTATTTACTTGTGCGTGAACTAATTGGATTCATTGTGTCACTTTTGCCTTTCTTTTGTCTTCATTAATATGAAGCGCTGTCTCATGGTATTCTTATTTTCTCATTGTCTACTTGTATTATTCTTCGTGTGTTCTCTTTCTGATAATGGTTTCCTAGAGACATCTATGTTTGTTTGGATATTTGAATAGGAGCAATCATTTCTTTCTAAATTATAATGGTTATGTTCAGTTTAGAAGCAGGCTTCATTGATTGGGTGTGTCTGGCAGAAACTATAAAACACCGTAATTAATTGAAACAATAAAACCAGTGGGTCCATAAAATATAATAACTCCCTTTCTTTGAAACACATAAAAACTTCCATAATTGATATCAATTAAACATTCAGCTAAGTACCGCTTTGTTTCAAAACTTGTGATTATTAAGTTGGAACTTAGCTGAATTTTTCAGGTGCAAACTTCGTTCGAGTTTTAACTCTAAGTCTGAATTTGGCCTGTAGTTGTGCCTAAGCACTGTTGACTAAGTTTTAAGAACAAAGACTGCTAGAGCCGCGGATAATGCCAACTAAACAAAACTAATCAGTTCACTTCAAGCGATTAATTGCTTTAAAAGTTTATTTATTTTTCAAGAGCTCTCTGTAACTTCAATTGGTTTAAGAGATTCTGAGTTTTCCTTTTTCGATAAAAGTGCGCAAAACTTATGCAAGAATATTAAAGCATTAATTTAATTTTGTGCGCTTTCATTAAACAAATCTAGTCCGATTTAATACTATCCTTCTCCATTACTCGCACAATGTTAAATAGCTTTATTACGTCCAAAATTATGCTGCGTTCAGACGGCGCTAGTTAAGATGTTAACACTAAGTTGTAAGCTTTATGTAAACAGCGTTACTGGCGTCAATCGGTCGTAACTCGCGAGCCGAGGGCCTCTATAAATCTTTGCATAACTGCTACAGACCCGAGGGGGCGATTAGATGTGCGTTTGTTTTACTGGCAGGAGAGTAAATGAGATAGTACTGAAAGATTGAGGTCTGTTTTCAAGTACAGAAACATTTTTTATTTTAGCACAGTTCAAATGGATTTATCTTTCCGTAAACAACAACAACCTTGTTCAAATACCTATTAGTATGAATATTTACCAGATTACCCAGTAGGTATTAAAAAAAAAATATGATTAATATTATAAATTCAACAAAAAGTTTTTTGAACAGCTTAAGGTAAAAACTTTTATATTTAAAACCAGATTCAGAAATAAAATGTTTATTAGTGTACATAATTTTGGGTATAAAATATAATATTCCATTTGGAACTTCTGAAATGTCTTAAATATTGAATGTTTTCCATTAAAACACTGTCTTTAATATTTTTATAAGTCATCAACCTGAGAGAATGAAATGAAATAGACGAGTTATATGCAAAACCAGCTATTCCAGTGTTTGACTGGCTTGCTAATATGTAACTGCTATTAATAGAGCATTACCAGATCATCTACGGTACTTGCCCGCTAAACTAACGTTTGTAATGTGGCACAGTTACAAATTCAATAGGAATTTTTGCCCTTTGTTATACGGCTGATGTACAGAAGTTGAATAATGCATACTTAGACATTTTTAATAATTAAGACGTTTAACTAAAACGTAACACACTATTTACTATATTAAATTACTCGAAGATCGCTATGTTTTTTTTTATACCATAACTCTAGGGTCATAGACTATGAGTAAAAAAATACAAAAAGTCCTAGAATATGTTGTCTGAAATCTATAGTTTCGGATATCATTAATCATAATATGTGTGTCCGAGTAATTCATTTGAATTCAGACCAATAATTCATATTTAAAGCTAAGAAAATGCGACGTTGTCATACTTCACGTAAGGGTGTTTTACATTAATAATCGTGACTTTATTGAATAGTGTTGTATGAAAAATTAAAAGAAACAAAAAATGATAATTGAATAATAATTTATCTCATTCATACCCTAGTGTTATGGGATATCTATCAAAGAAAACACCTTGTATATTTCACAGCGTCAGACTATCTAATTAGTAGATCCTATTCCAGTACACTGGCGTATGGAAACACAGCATGGAGAATTTCAATGAGAAACCCTTTGGTCGTGGACTCGTGTCGGAGCCTGCGCGGCCCGAATCCTAATGAAACTGCTTTGTTGTTTATTGTATATGAATGCAATGTATCGCCGATCGGACGGGAGTAAACGGTTCAAATGTTCACATTTTCTTTTAGCTGTCTTAGCTTCTGGTGTTTGTGTTTGTTTGGTATTTTGGGGCGCGTTACTTTCCATTGTATTTTCTAAAGGATAATGTTATGAAATAATCATATTGTGATTGTTTGTATAGGTACCAAGGTTATTTATTCATTCAAATATATCTATTATAAAAGCGAGATATGACGAAATGAGTCACGATCTCACGACTCGTTTGAAAATCAATTTAATATCGAATGCTGAACTTTCAATTATTATTCGACATTTTGATTAGCACTCGAGTCTCGCCACCTCTTCCCTTCCTATGCGATCTGATTGGCTCGCCACTCCTCAAGCTATTTTATTAAAACGAAGATGGCGTCTTAGATAAAACTGTATAAAACTGCCATCAATGGCCAGTCCTAGAAAGAAACGTTGCATTTTATATATTAGGGGACACGGGGGAAAAGCGATGATAGTGTGGGTTCACTAGATAGCGCAAATATTTTAAATCCAGCAAGTTTCGAACTCGTTTCTGAAGTTGGCCGAAGTTCTGCGGAATTTGCCGAAGTATTTCCGACTAAGCACATTTAATTCTTAACAGGGTGAACCAATTAAAGTGTTTCTTGCGGACTGACACGAACAACAATGAATGATTTTCTAAGAGCGGATCATTGTGGTTGTGAAGTTTTTTAATAAATCGTACGATTACGAAGTTGTTCTTTCTTGCTTTGGATAAAAGTAGTTTTTTCTTCCTCCGAAGCCTTTTGCACCGTACCAGTCCTTTCTCTATTGAAAACCCGTTGTTATTGTCTTTGTAGTTTCCTAATTCCACGTGGATTTTGGTTAGTATTGGTACGATCAAATGATCAATTAAACGTTGAGCACTTGTTTGAGATTTCTTTTTTAAACGCAACGAAACAAAATATATTTCAATAAAGAAGTAACGTGTTGCCTCGACTCCGCTTCCAAATAACGATTTCGACAATCCTTTTAAACCTAATATGAAATTGCAAATGGCGTACGTTTCCCATACAAAGACAGTGTGTCTTTCCGTTCTTGACTTGTATAACTGTTCTCTGTGTTTTAACGTTCCTGGTTGTAAATCTTCCAAGTGTGGTTACTCAAGCCTTTTTATTTTAACGACGGGCACTAGTTAAGGCTATACTCAGCGTGGTCTGAGAGCTATCTTTTTATACTAGGCATAAATACTTGGCTCATTACTTGATTTAAATATGGCGGTCGTTAACTGATTATTACTGACAATTTTGTATGTTAGCTATAACGTTTACTTTGTGTGTTTTAGTTACTTACTTTGAGAAATTAAACGAAGTCCGTAATCCAGAGTCTAATCACGACGAGACTGTTATGTCTCCAGACTTGCACGGAAATTAATGTTTAATGTGACTTTTAAATTGATGGAAACTCGACTCGATACATGTTTACGACACATGTGATGTGAACGTACCTTATGTCTTTTTCAATGTATCGAATCGATAAAACTTTGCTGTTAAAGAAAATAGCTGCCAACCAAAACCCAAAACTGTGCTGATTGGAAAACAAGATTCTGAGACCAACAGTGGGATGTTTTAGGCTAAAAGTAATGCCGCTAATACGCTGAAAAAGATCACCTCAGCCTAAGCGTGGCATAATAAGCCTATAATGTTCCCACAGCTGGGACACAAGCCCTCTCTCTTTGAGAGCGACATCAACACAAATAATTGTATTCTCTTCTAAAACAAAATAAACCACTAATTAAACAAAATGTTGAAGCCAACACGTCTCCGTTTACAACTGTCCTGTTAGTTTTCCTCACAATCATCACGCACACGCTGGTAATGGCGCCTCTCATATATTTCCAACTTTATTCGTGCTTGCGACGACACGCGAAATATTTCAAGAGTAGTTGAGTTATGCCGCGTCTCCCCCTCTCGTGCTAAATGAGTGTGTTTGAAGTATGACGCGTTGGTACCGAGATGGTACTGAGTTGTTACCGGGATTGTACTTCGGTACTTTTAGAAATCGGTTCTGGTTCGTTTTACCGTTCTGCTGTTAAGTAAATGAGTGGAATGAAACGATGCTAAAAGTTATATTTTTATGTGAGCGTCTTTTATGGTGCCTTTATTATGGATTGTATGGTGCCTTTATTATGGATGGGGAAATGCTTATGATTGTACTCTTCTTCTCATGCCGTGCTATATATTGTTGATTGAATTCCTTACAGCATGCGAAGCATGACCACAAAAAAACTAGTTTTGTCGACCGAAGAATAGACAAAATAACGGATGAATAAAAGACATCTGTCATTTTGTCGCTACGTTCTAACTAAGATAGAACTACGATAAATAAGCACAAAAGTTTGTCTATGATTCATAGTTGACAGAAATTGCCATCATTCTGCTTCGAACCATTAACTTTACCACAAGAGGTACTAAACTATGTTTACCTTGCAAATACGCCGCGTAACGCTAAAGATAGCATCAACGACCCCACCATCCCCCGCCTCCATACCGCGGGGGTGTACATTTTCCTCCCCATAGACTATGTTAAACTCCCCATTTTCGATACCATACCCAAATAGCTCCTGTCCTCATAAATATTGCTCCGGCCGTATTTTTGCTCAACCCTATCTGTTTGAGACACAGTTTCACACTCAATTAGTTGCTTCAGATGTGCTTTTGATATTGTTACGAAGAAAAAATATTCTGTTGTTTTCTGATACTGCTCAGATGATAGTAGCAACACAAAGTATACATGTGTCTATTGCATGGGACTTAAAAGGCTGACAAGAGCTAGAGCCACTCAACAGCTAGGGTCACTGTCAGACTGCATAGAAAAGAAAGAGAAGCGAGATCATACAACGCTGGTAATTTGTAGCAAAAAATCTTTTAATCGGACTAAACAAATTTAACAATATTCCGTAAATATGTTGGTTGTAGAATGATTGCATGTATATTCGTATGGTTTTTAATCGTCAAAAGACATTTTTAGAGGTATCTTCGTGATTTTTGCCAATCGTATCAAATAATTATCTAACTAGCATATATGCAGAAGAAAACCATATATTTTCCCGCTGTTGTTTACTGCAGTGGATCATACACTTTTAGGCATAATAAAACTTGCGTTTAGGTCATGCAGTCCCCTTAAACATATCGTGCAATGTAGCGGTGGGTAATCTTTATTCCGGCAAGTGAATTGATTCACTTATTCCGACTCCGGGTCCGGTACCGGTTCACCTTATTTATTCCTTTGGCACCGTTTGGCACCGGCACTCACTCGCTCATTTTGGTTCCCCGGTTTCGCAAAACATTTTATTCATTTGGTTCACTGGATCATTTGGCACATTTTGAATTGAACAGTTGGTTAGTTAGAGCGATACGACGTGTTCCGAGTACTTCCGAGTGACTTGAGCGAGTGAACGAGAGTGAACAGTGAACGCGCGCTCCGGAATCATTTGGTACCGCGGTGCCGGTAAGGATTGTGAGGAATAAATAAGGTTTACGTATTCGCGTTCGGTACCGGCTCCTTTGGATCAGTACCTCCGGAGTTACCCACCGCTAGTGCAATGTACCTGTTTTAGGTACACCTCTGCCTAACTCTTCGGAGAAAGCAGGTGTGATTTCATGTAGGTATGTGTTCATGGAAAGATTCTGTCACCAGTTAAGTGAAAAAAAGAAATAAACATTGTATAGGTATGCTGCACAAACAAAACGCACATTACAAAAAATCAATTATAATACACGTACAAAGTAGCCAAAAGCCTTGCATTTTGTCCATAATTACTATAATAGACTGGGTGAATTCAGCACACGATTCTAGGAGTAGAAATATTACGTGGGTTACCAAAAAAAATGCTGTTTCATAGAAAAGTGGACCTACGCGGTCAAAATTTACAGAACTATTATGGCTATTACTCCCTCTTTTTCACAGCATCAGTCTACTGCTGGAAATAGGCCTGTCCTAAGTTGCTACGCAAAACCCATACATCCAGTAACCAAATGTAATCAAAACCCACAATTCACTGCCGTATCCTCGAAGTTAATAAAGCAGGCTGGGCCGACATAATTCTTGGGCTCACACACGACACGACCCAACTGCGTGCAAGCACACTACGTCACCCAGGCATGCTCTGGATAACATTCTGGATAGTTTGTCACACGTTTATCTGCCACAACAAACCTACAAGACTTAACCCACTGCTTGATTGTACAGATAGCGTCACTATGTGGATCCCGACAACTTTTAACATATTATACTGCCTTAAGTTGTTACGACTACCCAAAGAAATACTTTCAAAAAGTCATAACCATTTAATTTTCATTTGTGTCGTCACACATCTTTAATCCTAGATCAAGTTAGAGTGCAAGTATTGTCAGTTGCCGCTACTACCGGGTGGTTGAAACAAACGATTTCAATATGTCTTAACGAAATAGCCGCTAAATACAAGAGTGTTTAGTGTCTAAAGTATTGTATTTAAAGGTTTCTCAGTGGCGATAGTTTGGACGTCGGCTTTGTTCCTACTCCATTTGTCTACCCACTTTTATGTGATCCGATAAAGTTGGGTACTTTGGTACGTGACTCTGTTTAGACTTTTTGTGCTTTCTTCATTCCTGTGTGTATGTCTACATAGAGGAAATGGTGGTTAAGATTGTGTTTTTTTTTTGTTGTATATGTTTTAAGTCTTTTTTGCTCCTGTGCAATATCAACTTAATAATATATTGTAAATTGTAATGCTTAGAGTTCTACCAATGAAAGGGCTAGTATTCGAACTTCCAGGATATAATTTCTTAAGACAGGTAGTCTAATCCGCTATCGCACCATAATAGCCTTCAACCCAAGAGTATTCAGTAGATACCTAGACTAGTGTAGATCTACCCGGTAAAACTAACATCCCTATTACGACACCTACGACCATACAATAATATGGCCTATATGAACACATAGCTCTTGGAGTTAAATTCACTTTTATAAGAGGCCCATAATCCTGAAGATTATGCTGATCTCGGGCTTAAGACCCTATTATATGGTACCTAACAAATGTCAGGGCAGGCTTGTAACACGCATATGACGTGCTTGTAACACACTTGTAACGCTGCAATATCGCGCAGGCAATCTTCTTTTATACTCGGAGCACCTTTTAATGCCATTTACGTTAGCTTAATGTGTCTCCAGACATGATAGTTTAATTTCACGCCGTATGTAGAAATAGAATGAGTGTTTCAAAGGGTGGAACAAAGGTTTAAAATTAATTTGGATTATAGAAGAGTTCCGTTTCTTGTAAGACTTTGCTTATAAGACAATTTCTTCTCAATCCGTTTTAGTATTTCGCGTAATATACAATAGTTTTTTCCATTCTGATGACCTACTTTCGTAGCCAGCCAGCCAGGTTAATATCAATCTAAACGTTGGCTTGGAAAAGCATCACAATGTTTTTGTGACTGGCACATTAGGCTTACCTGTAGCCTCACTGTCAGAGAATATAAGAAAGATTTTATTGTCACTCACATTTAAAATGCTTAATATTTTACTCGAATTGTTTACTTTAAGCAAGCATCTAAATAGTGTCGAAATCGTTCATTTATTTTTGCTCATCAAAAACAAATGCGGACCGAAAGACCAAACAAAATTACTGGTCCTTACATTCGAAGCCCCGGAAACTTAGCCTTAGATCCAGGAAGCTATTCCTCCATATAATAGCTGTGATATCGGCCAGTCTCAAACGTTCACGGCTCAATTATAGACGCCTCGCCTCGCGGGACGAGCCAGCGATTGCTTTCGACGAGGCTTAGACGGGAAATTTCCTATTTGTACCATTTCAAAGAGAAGAAGATTGTGACTTTACTTGAGGGCCTTTTTATGAGGATCATTGAGTTGCATATATTCTGTCTTTAATTAATATTTTATGATTTTGTCTTTTGAGCTTACTTTTTAAATGGTATATCATAGCATTATTATTTATGACCAGTAGTTTTATAGCAAATAGAGGAGAGATCATTAAAGATAGTAAGCTCTCGACAACAGTAAGCAGAGCCTCAACAACCAGTTACCACAAGGGTGATATTGGCACCTACCCAACATTATCATCACCTACGCCCATTCGTCATCATCATCATTACAGCATAAAGACGGCCACTGCTGGACATAGGACTCCCCCAATCATCGCCGGTTTTGTGTCAACAATCAACAATCTTTTAATGGCACAAAATGCAGTTCTGCAATCTCATTGTCTCCGCTAATTAAGTCTCTTCGTAGACAAAAGACGGCTGCTATCAAGATATTTCTAAAACCAGATTGAACTAATGGTTGGTGAGCAAAATATTCTAATATGACTTAGGATATTATGTTTTTACGTTCTCTGTACATCGTCGCGTTTAATTTAGATGGCGTTCGGTGCACTCTCATAAAAATGTAAATAGCTGTCGACGAGGCACAGCCAGAGATGCTAATTATTGCGAATGCAAAGTTTTGGGTTTTTTGTTTTAAAACGTGTCGTTTCATGCTATTTAGTATAGAGAGACAAAAAGCGAGCATTTGTTTTTTTTGTTTTATTTTATTTTCGTTTACGGTTTGGTCAATTTTGTGGTAAGTATTAGGCAGCGACATCTATATTTTCACGCTTTTTGAATAGTTGGTGCCTACTAAGTTTACCACAGACTTAGGCCATGAAATGAAAACAAAAATAAATTTAAGAAGTACTCCCGGCGCTTTAAGAAAATTGTAAAATTAACTCAAAAGGCTCAAAATAACAATTTTAGTAAGAATTCACTCGGCAAGTTATCAACAATAAAGTATGTACTTATGAACCCATTTCTCAGATAAAAATAAATAATACGACTGTTAATAACCCCAAGGAAATTGCAGAGGCATTCAACAACTATTTCATTAATCAGATTAAAAACTCACCTAATACATCACTCGAGACAAATGGTCTACAAGAAAATCTAACACAATGTTCATGAGACCAGTTGTACCTCAAGACGTACTCAGGGTAATACAATCATTGAAAAATAAAAATAGTGTAGGATATATGATGAAGTAGCAACGAAAGTTATAAAATTTGTATCAAATAACATAATCATACATACGAGTATTAGCCACATTATTAACTTAGCCATCAGCACTGGTGTATTTCCTGACGGTTTAAAAACAGTCATAGTCAAACCGCTTCACAAAAAGAACTGCAGGGAGGATATAGCTAACTATAGACCAATTGCTTTAATTCCTGTGTTTTCCAAATTAGTACAAAAGGCAATATATAAAATAATCAACAACTTTCTGACAAAATACAACATTCTATGTAAAGAACAAGCAGGCTTTAGAAAAAATTAAAACATTAATACAGCCATATATGATTTGTTACACGAAATAATGATTAATGTAGATAATAAAACACCTATCTGTGCCATTTTTACCGACATGACTGAAGCTTATGACTGTGTCAATCACGATATTTTATTGAACAAGCTTAATAGATACGGTCTAAGGGGAAACGTGTTGAATCACTTGAAATCTTACCTCGGTAACCGCACACAATATACGGAGATATCCAGAATTTGTCTTAAATCAAAAAGTGAACAAAAATATCAACTTGATGGAAAAATTGTTAAATTCGGTGTACCACAAGGTAGTGTCTTGGGCCCCCCGCAATTTTTGCTGTATATAAATGATCTGCCCGTCAGATACCAAATCCAATGGTTCTATTAGTAACTAAGTAATAAACTTACCAAAGACTAACGTGATGCATTTTCATCAACGTACAATACCATCGAACGTTAATGTACAGTACAATGGACAAGTGATCAATAAAACAAAGGTCGCGAAATTTTTAGGAATTCTTTTAGACGATCAATTAACTTGGGAACCGCAAGCAGAAGCGGTGTGCAAAAAGCTAAGCACTGCAGCTTATGTTTTTTTTTAACCTGGCAAAAAAAGTTGACATAAAGACTAGTTTAGTAGCATACCATGGTTTGGTCGCATCGGTATTGAGGTTCGGAATCATTTTTTGGGGTAATTGCAGCCTAAGAGATAACATATTTAAAGCTCAAAAACGTTGTATATGAGCTATGTGTAATCTTAAACCTAGAGATAGTTGTGAATCTCTATTCAAGTCTTTGAAAATTCTTACTTTTCCGATAGAAGGCGGTCAAGTTTATTGAGGAGATCTGCATTCAGGTCATAGTAACACACATCACCATAGTCTATTATAGGAAAGATTAGGGACTGTACAAGCATAGCCTTTATGTGTGATGGGAGGAGGTTTTTCAAACGATAGAGTGACCGCAACGTTCCGGCGCAACTAAACAACTATCTTGATGACTAATAGCTTGCAAGAACCTTAGGGTCTAGTTAATTATTCAGTTCAATATATCGTCATTCTCGTAAAGCTACTAATAATTAAGTCATCCAGCCGCAACACATTTACGCGATGTACCAGTCACTCACTCCAAAATGTTGCATTATACATTATTTATGGCCAGGAATAATGTATGTCTGTTGAGCAAAGTTATGGCTGAGTACTAATAACAGTGTGTACACGTAATGGTGCTTCGGAATTGAAATATCGATTGCTAAGTTATACCGTACTAGGATAATTACA
The DNA here is from genome assembly GCA_963555695.1 of Dasypolia templi. Classification (NCBI taxonomy): domain Eukaryota; kingdom Metazoa; phylum Arthropoda; class Insecta; order Lepidoptera; family Noctuidae; genus Dasypolia; species Dasypolia templi. Next base: position 1,337,719 of record OY743151.1, on the reverse strand, counting down.
ATCGTCATCATCATCATAGGCATAGAAATTTTTGCTTCGATAAAAACCTTTGCATCGCCTTCTTTGTATCAGCAGTTTCGTGCACATTTCTACGGATTTTTCATCAACAGGTAATAGTCCTGTAAGAAACATTCTTGAGATTCGCCCCAAAAGACGGTCCTTAGATACAAGATCTCTCGTGCATTTTGTAGCAAGTCAACGAAGTCATAATGTAATGGCGTCCCGCTCGTCACGCGGCTGTGTCGTGGCTGTGCCTTGGCTGTGGAACAGCCAGCGTGCCAGTAATTGCACGGCCTCGCGTGTGACGTCATAGCCTTGCGGAGCTAAAGGCGGCCTCGCATACAACCCGGTCCTATTTTAAAATGCGGTGCTTCGAAAAATGCTGGAGTGTGGCAGATATGCTGATGAGATAGTTTAAGTTTACTTCGAAATAGAGATGCGTCGATGTCTTTTACACGTGTTGAAGATTTAGAAGAGAGTTTAAAAGCTGTCTGAAAAGCCTCCTATTACTGGAAATTTTATAGTTGCTTAGTGGTTGTTGTTCTTGATAATAATGGAGTAGATTGTTAAGATCTTTAATTCATATTTTCCAGCTTACATCTAGTTTACAGAAACGTATTTTATAACAAATCCATGAAATTAACTTAGGCATAAGTTTAAAAGAGCAAACCTTAAAATAGTTCCAAACCAAAACGGCAGACATTGACAGGTAAGAGAAACCCAGCATCGTCTGGTCGTTTACAAGCGCAGAGCAATCTACATAATATAATTAGAACGCCTCGCCAGTCCTGAATTGATAAAAACCCTTTTTTTTCAAAAAAGTACCGAATCTCGGAAAACACGGAATTTTCCAATAGAATTTAAAGTGGATTCCGGTACCCAATTCATTAGTGTGGTGGGCAGACCTCTCGGTACCATGTACCTACTACATATTACCGATTTGTGAATGTATTAGCTCAGTAGGGTATGTTTATCGGAATTGCTCCGACTGGTCCTGTGGGCGGTCGAAGAGAGCACAAGGTTTACGTGTGAGCTCGAGCAACAGATTATCATGGCCGGTTTCTATAAGCGTAGTTTGCTTCAATTTGACTTAATCAAATATCAAATTTATTTATTAAGTTTTCAGACTGTGCAAGATCACATTATACGGTGACCCCCAAACTAGGTACTAGCCTGTACCTTGGGGGTCACAGTTGCGACTTTATTGTGATTATTGCATACTCGTAACAGGAAAAACTATCTTTAAAGCTTTGTTGTAAATGCATGGAAATAAGTAGTACGGGGAACGTCTAGCCATAAGGGAGTTGACATGGGGAATGAGAATTGGGAATCCTGATTGTGCGCTTTGTACAATAATCGTTATCTCAGTGACTCATCATCACTTGCTTGCCCTCATTCAAATTTATATGTGGCCGGTGCAACATTTCTTCAGAATCAGAAACAGAATTTTATTTGCTATGAATGTAGGTACAGGTATAAGAAGTTGTATATGAATTATGAGATCGGCTACAGTCTACCTTACGACGTGCAAAATATTACACTAATGATACTATCAAAACAGAAATTATAGTGAAGTATTATATTACATAACATAACATCACGCCTTGTTTCCCCGAAGGGTTGGGCATAGGTGTATCTATAGTACACCCACATTTCGCCAGTTATGTTTAAGTCCCATGTAATAGGGGTCGAGCCTATTGCCATCAATCGGGCTCAAATCCAGACTCCGGGCTGCTACTGATAAATTCCAGATAGAAAAACCCAATAACACGTTGCCCGACCTGGGAATCTAACCCAGGACCTCATGCTCAGCAGTAGCGATTGCGACCACTAGACCAACGAGGCAGTATAACGACGAGGTATAACCGAGTATAACGAGGTAGTAAGTATTATTAATTCAGGTACAGAAGTCTTACATGGTCAAAATTGCAATGAATTATTACATTCATAATCAGCAAAAACTCGTAAGTATCATTTAGAAAGTCTTTCACTAAGTAATAACATTTGCCTAAAAGTAGTGCAGTTACCTGACATTTAACAATGTTTAAAGAAGAATCCTTTAAACGATGAGGTATTTTATTATAAATGACAGGTACCATCGCCATAATACTTTTCCTTAACAGTGCTGTTTTGTAATTACCCGAATGTAGTAAGTTCTTGTATTGGGATCTCAAGGGGCCACTACGTGCTCTTATATTCGCCAGTGACGAAAATAAGTTAAGATTGGTCTTTACAAAAATTGCCACCACCAATATGTACAAACATGGTAAAGTCAGTATCCTCAGAGGCTTCTTTTTCCATACTTCTGTATTAGTAAGGATTAATCAGTACGTCAAATAAAGAAGAGAGTATGAATATTGAACCCCTTCCTAAGAGTAATGTCATGGAACTACAGTAAATAGAGCAATCCACTTTTTTTTTCCTCGAAACAATATTTGAAATACAAAACCACTTTGCCGATTTCTCAGAAAATCCAAGATGGCCTTTTGGTTTACCCTTACGATCCTTCTGGCAGCTTCAATACCTAGCAATATGGTATCGATCCTGGAGAGGTCAGGGTCCGTCTACTTTGAACTAACTACAAACCGTACTGAGCATGAGGCTGTATTCCTATTTGCGGTTAAATCGAGCCGTAAGTTAGGTAAATCTTTATAACAGAAATGGGAGGCAAAAAGTTGAAAGGATCTGCATTTAGTTCAGCATCTGAGGCTCATGTTGAAGTTATTTGACCATATTTATTATTGGCTTAGCCATAGTTTGACTTAATATTGGTTAAGAATTCCCAAGCAATTGGTAAAGATTTCTGTTGTGTGTTTAAATGACGGTGATCTGTAAGTGTGGTGAGGACTGCAGTGTAAGTTTTTAATCAGTGTTAGTTGTAACTATGGAACCACTAATTTGCTTTTTAATTCACGGTCACTTTGATCCTTTACTTACAAAAATCATCAAATAACTATTCTAGTTATTGGTCGGTTCCAAACCTATCTGATGAAAATGGAAACAAAAGGATCTGACAACGTACCAATAATGCTTTGATAGGCTACTTGAAAACTTACACCGAAATACTAATTTTAATTCACCTTAAAGATGTTTTTTCATTTGGCATAATTGTGGTTAATATTATAATTTTTCATTTACAATTTAATCGTGTCATCTAAACAATAATTGCTGTTTTTTTTTTTAGATATGCATTGAATGTGATAGTAATTCTCTTTATTAAGTGATTGCGCAAGTATGTAACCTGCACAAAGTTTCTTAATGCTTTCATCAGATTACTTTTGAAACAGACAGTAGTATACATTTAAAAGTAGTATTTGTCAGCACATCCATGGGTATTTGTTTAGAACAGCCGGAATATAAAGCGTATCCTCCAGAGGTAATGTTGCGGAAACATCAAACGGTTACTGATCTGCTCAGCCCTCTTTATCGCCTCCGTGATGTTGTTCGTTATTATCATTCTATGCTTTATGTACGTTATTCAAGAGGTTGTCGGGGGCTGTGTTTGTAAAATGTTTTACGAGTATGAATATAGAATGTGCATTTGGCGGGATTATTACAGCTCTTGCTAAGATAAAAGCACGGACGCAGTTTGACTGCGACAAATTATAAATGAGGTCTTAATAAATAATATTCCTTAATTGCTACGAAAATATATAACTTCTCCTAGTACCTCACTAAAATAGCAGCGAAAATATTCCGTCGTATCAGAAGTGTAATTTGTTCCTCGGGGTCGGTATTATGACTGCTCTCAAATTGCGACCAGCTTGAGACGCCGCGTCGAGTGTCTGTCATATTGCGTCTTGTTGCACTTTCATGGCTTCCTCTATCTAAGTACGTATTGTTAGCGGATTTTTGACCGTAATTGAAAGACGTTTTTGAGATCACTGACGGCGACCAATAATGAAAAAGACCGTTCCATTGTTATTCAAGTTGGGACATGATACACGGGCAACAATTCACTACAGATAATATTCATGAAATTCATCACTTTAAACATTCTGAAATCAAAAATGCCTTAGGTTTTATTAACAAAATTTTGTTTATTTATTATGCACGGGTCCGACTGTCAACTAATGTTATTCTCAATTTTGTTTCAGGTACGCGCCAGAGTCACAGTTTACGGTCAAATAATTGAAAGGACTAGCCACGGCGAATATGTAAATATTGTGTGCTACTGTGCTTTAATATTCATTTCATTTACAATTTCTGACAGCGACAGCCAAATGGAAGGTTCCCAGAATGTTTTGGAATGTTTGGAGTCCTAATTTGCTGGTCTTAAGTTACGCGGCGTGAACATAATAATTATTATGGTTGTACAGAAACATTCACAAGTTGCTGACATTTCATTTCTATTGTGATTATTTTAAACTGTTTAGTTTTGCTGAAATAAAAGTGAAAATTTTCTGCAAAATAACAAATTCGCATAATTTAAGGTGGGGTTTGAAAATTAGATTTCCATAAATACTGTGTTTGAGAAGCATTATGGACCGTCCAGAGAGGATTATGTATTTAAATAATTTTTATGTTAGTCTAAAGAGGTTTTGTTTAATTCATTAATATTTGCTCGACACACACGGACACCTGTGGTTGTGAGATAAAATGAATTCAAAACTTACATAAGGCGACTGAAACTGTCTCTAGGAAATTCTAGGTAAATATCTGCAATTGACAATGAATATTCAAAAACGTGGAACAACAGCTGCCATCATACGTATTCATACAATTCACATCTGATAACGAGAGGAGATTAAGGCATTATGATGAAGCGAGGAGACGCGGCTAATTCGACGGCGTCGTTAATATTGAACGCTACCATTCCGCCTTAACTCAAGGATTTGAATGTTAAATTATTTGCTTATTAATTAAACAGGGTGGTATTCTTCAGACTTTGCGACGAGTTTATCTGCAAGACTGTAGCTATTGTGAAGATGAGCCGAGATTTGTTAAGAAAAAGTTGCTGTTAATTATTAAGTGCTCTTTGATTTCGTTTTCGAGTTGCGAAGTGAAGAGTTTGAAAGACAAGACAGCGATGTTTGTGAATAAGTAATATCATGAGCAGATATTATACAGATAATCGAAAAATCTTAGAAATCGAAAATGTATTTGAGCTTAGTACAAGTCATTGGAGGGATAAATGGAAATACGAAGGAAAGTTATTGCCATCACTTAGCGGCTCGTAATCCGATGCCGAACGAAGATCTTCGTAAGGATATTTTTTCTACATCTACATTAAAGCTTCGGCAATGAATATTTTGATGAATTAGTTACCAACGCTAAAATGGAAAATATAAACTCAAAAAAATTAGAGCGGAAGTCGCAAAATATGCAAATGATTGTTTCCCAAATATTTATATCCCTTGTTAACACGCTGCGTATTAACAAATCGAGTTTGGTCCTTTCATTCTCATAATACTCCCATGTAACGCAAAAATTATAAAGTTACGTTGACGAAGCAAAACTAAATCAAATTTTCACAAGGAAATTGCTAGTGAAATTTTGTTATTATATTAAAATTTGTCTCGGCACGTCGCTCGGTGCGTGAGACAGACCTGCTTTTAAATATTAAGTAGGATCATCGGGTTTCACATAAAACTAGGAGTTTACGCTCGTTTCAGATTATTAAGAGCTGCAGCAAGCGTTGGAATACCCGTACAATGTTTTACATACATTTTAGCAATACGGAGATGGTAAAATACAGGATTTGCAACGCGTGTCGTTGCAGGCATATACTTCGATAGAAAAAACAGTTATTAGGGAGTTTTTCTTTGCTCTTGCATTAATTAAATAAACGATGTATTTTTGAAAGAAGAAACCCTTGCATTTTTTTTATAATATGCGACTCAGATCTATTTTTACATAATTACCTCTATGATAAAAGAACTTCCTTGATTAACATAGTACCCTCTGTAAGTACAATTAATAAGAAATTAAGAAAATACTTTAATATAAAACTCCCGGGGGTAATAAGACGAAAAGGCTATTATTATTATTATTTCTTTCTTTCTACAAATTACAGATATAGTATTTAATAGTCTACAGACACAGTTTCATAGTTTTTTACAAAACCTGTATGTCAGGTCACCAGGCCCCCATAACAAAGTTTCACATTATTTTCGTTGCACTGGACACGATCTGATTCGTATATCTTATAGAAATAAAAACATAACACATTATAATATTGCAATACTGCTCATTAAATATGATTTATAAAATTATTGAATTAAAGTAATTTATTAATTAATTAATTAAGAATACATGCAAGGGAGGATGTATGTGAATGTGTGTGAAAGCTTGTTGGTGAGTGTGCGAGATGTGGAGTGAGTGCGTGCGTGGTTTGGGGTGCTTGGATGTGTGTTTTGCGAAGGGATTTTTGTAAATTTTTATATCAAGATATAGTTTTAAAAAGATCTTCAATTTGTGTATAATCTAATGTGATAAGCCAGTCAGTTATTTTCCTTTTAAAAACTGCTTTGTTTAGGTTATGAACAGAGAGTAAATGATTCAGTCTGTTATATAGAAATGGGCCAAGAAAAGAAAATAAATTTCGGGCAAATTTGGATTTTACTGATTTAGGTTGGCATATATTCCTTCTTCTTCTTCTCATATCGTAATTATTATCGGTATATTATTGTCGGCTGACAACGAATTATAACAAGAAAAGAATTTAAGAGCTCAACGCTCAAACCAAATCAAAATAACGTAAACAAAGGCTCAAGCCAGTGCCATATTTGATTCCTGGATTATCACGAGGCGACTCGGCTCAATTAGATTAAAATTAAATTGTCTTCCGATTCCTCGGCTTAAAGCACAAAGCGCAGGCCACACTGGGAACGAAACCAAAGTTCGTTTAGATATGCTCATGTAGCTACCGCGTCTTTACATACGTCGGTTCATAGTACTCGTATAATGCAAACACGCGGTAGCTACTCGATTAATTCCGATTTGTTAACTGCCCATTCAGTCGATTTACTTTTCTTTTGTAAACACGCAATTTTTCACAATTCCTAGATTTCATACATTTCACGGTAACGGAAACAGCTCAAAGGCTATATATGTATGTACAAGAGGGATAAAGCTTCGAGCTTTTGTGTTTATTTTTTTCATGTTTTCAGCAATCTAATGTTCTTGACAGCTCTGCGTTTAATACTTATTTATAGAAATGAACGTAACATTACAGTTTTATCAAAACGTTGTGGTTTTAACAAAGCTCTAGCATAACTATAAGTTAAGGTAGGCTTTCGGGAAAATGTTGACGCCGACATTAAAAAAAGATAAATTATCTTTTCATTTATGTGTGAAGTAGGAACCAATGAAAACCAAACCTTATTTGGATTTTCCGAAAAGCTCAAACAATTTAACTTTAATATCAGTGGACCCAAAAACCTACTCAAATTAGCAAAGAAACCCGTTTTTTAATAAAGTTTGATATAAGAGCGATGGCGTATGTTTTCAGGACGGACGGGGCGCATGAAGCCTCGCCTGCCAAAGCAATTCCTTAAAAAGATTCGCTTCAAAGGTACGTCAGTAGAGGGCGCTTCTAGGACCGTGTTTCTGTTCTTTTCTTGTTTAGCTCGCCTTTGTAGTTCGTACTGTTCGCTGTACTTGTATTGGGTTGTATTTTTATGCGATGCGATTTTGTTTATATTTTTCTGTAATTACGTAGTTGTTTTATCTAGGTATTTGCTGTTTATTTTTTAATATCTCATGAGTTTTTATGATTATTTTGTGTCTGGTCTTGCTTTCTTTATTTCTATTTTTAAATATTTAAGTAATGGCTGCAAATGAAAATGTTAGTCGTCTTTCTCCCAAAACACCTACATGAGACTATGAAATACATGAGACTATCTAGTTCTGTTTGAGTTTCTCAAATCTAATTTCATGAACTGCACACAAAAAATAACCAAATTGATGTGTGAAAGTAACGGTTTGAATAATTCAATATGCCCGTTTGGCAGCTGCACATACATTTGAATGCCGCTGGTTTGCCCAACTTCCGGACACCAGCACTTTTGTCTGTTAGTTTTATATCTCCATACAAATGAGTTTCATTTCAAACTTCCACTGATTCTCGGGGATACTTTTTATATTTTTTTCTAATATGTGTTAGTGTGTGTTTTGTATATTTCCTGTATGACCTCTGTCTATTTCTGTGTGTGTGTGTGTAGATTTTAGTTGTAATTCTAAATGTTTTAGTGTATTTAAAAATAATTAGTTGCTAATACATTTACTGTTTTGCGGGATATTGTATGTACTGTATAAGGGCGCGAGAACAAAGACAATAATTTAAGTTACTACTTTAATTTGATTTTTATCTTTAGAATTTTAGGTCATAAATTTTTCGTTATCTATCAACAATGTATAAAAATTAAATATTTATTTTGTATTTTTTCATAGTATTTTCGTCGCGTTAAACTATAAGCAATTTATCACCGATACAAAATATTACTCTAAGACCTTAAGATTTATGGGGTGAAAAAGTGTCGTAATTTATGCAGACCTTAGGGCCTGGCTTACCTTCGGACCTCACGTAAGCGCCACATAATAAACTGTTACTTTCGGGAGATTGCTCCTTTGTTCCTTATCGCACTCCGGCTCAAGACTAGTTTACTCACGCTTATTGTCCGTGCAGACAGTTCACGGTTAATTTGATTGCAGGAAACTTACTTATGTACAGAGTGGATTTTTAAGATGATGGGGTAACAATGAAGACTGTGCAGGCAGGTACTGCCCAGTCTTCATTGACGCGGTCAGTCATCATAAAAAAGTAAGTAATGCAATAGGTAATATTGAAAATATTCGAAAAAATTATGTAATTTCAAAAAAGACATAGTAAAAAAGATATAGTCGAAAAAATCTTTTAAATCGATGTATTTGTATCGATATGAAGAAGTTGCACGCTTTAAAAGTTTCAGGAGGATTTTTTCCCGTCCCTGTCACGCGGTACGGACAATGTAGGGAGCTAGTATGAAGTTACATAGTCGTGACGTCACTTCTACGATAATGCTGACATTGTCTAACACTACTTTTAAGACATTTCTAATTTGTCAGTTTATCAGCCTTTTTCGCTTTTTATGATTTGTTTGCACTATTTGGAAACAACATTTTCTTTTTGACAAAAAACATACCTCGTCCCTATTCTACAGTCTACAAAGGCCTACAACGTTCTCACATTCACAAAATCTAAGATAATCCAATAAAAGATACATAAAATAATAAAAATAAAATCCTATTTAAACCACATTACATGATTGCCACTATAACTGTAACAAATCTGTATTAATATCCTGTCTACAACTAATAAAGTATTGAAATTAGAATTGTAGCTTGAAATTATAATGTCCAGTATTGAGAAGATTATGTCGAAGAAGTATGTAAAAAAACTGTAACAGCGGTAAAGGGACTTACCCTTACTGCCCCGTCTCAAAAGTCCAGCCTGCATAGCTGGTCCAGCCTGCATAGCTAGTCCAGCCTGCATAGCTAGTCCAGCCTGCATAGCTAGTCCAGCCTGCATAGCTGGTCCAGCCTGCATAGCTGGTCCAGCCTGCATAGCTGGTCCAGCCTGCATAGCTAGTCCAGCCTGCATAGCTAGTCCAGCCTGCATAGCTGGTCCAGCCTGCATAGCTGGTCCAGCCTGCATAGCTGGTCCAGCCTGCATAGCTAGTCCAGCCTGCATAGCTAGTCCAGCCTGCATAGCTAGTCCAGCCTGCATAGCTAGTCCAGCCTGCATAGCTAGTCCAGCCTGCATAGCTAGTCCAGCCTGCATAGCTAGTCCAGCCTGCATAGCTGGTCCAGCCTGCATAGCTGGTCCAGCCTGCATAGCTAGTCCAGCCTGCATAGCTAGTCCAGCCTGCATAACTAGTCCAGCCTGCATAGCTAGTCCAGCCTGCATAGCTAGTCCAGCCTGCATAGCTAGTCCAGCCTGCATAGCTAGTCCAGCCTGCATAGCTAGTCCAGCCTGCATAGCTAGTCCAGCCTGCATAGCTAGTCCAGCTTGCATAGCTAGTCCAGCCTGCATAGCTAGTCGAGCCTGCATAGCTAGTCCAGCTTGCATAGCTAGTCCAGCCTGCATAGCTAGTCCAGCCTGCATAGCTAGTCCAGCCTGCATAGCTAGTCGAGCCTGCATAGCTAGTCCAGCCTGCATAGCTAGTCCAGCCTGCATAGCTGGTCCAGCCTGCATAGCTGGTCCAGCCTACATAGCTGGTCCAGCCTGCATAGCTAGTTCGAAAGTGAATCACTTGTAACTGAGTGGTTCACTCAGGACCATTTCAAACTATAGATATTTCTTTGAATTTTGCAATTCGTTTCTCGCAATTCGAAAAACTGTCTCATCCACAAACATCTACATGTAACAAAACTTAACAACAATCACACGTATATAAAAAAAAAGCCACATTGCATTATTTTACACATTAAACACATTTTCCACAACCGCAAACACAGGAACTCACTAGCATACATTAAAAGTATATCGTTGGTTGCTACAAAATCAATTTGGTGACCACTATGAGCGGCGAGACGGTTAACTGGGTGAGCAAATATTGTCCGTGCCATCGACGGCCCGCGGCGCCGTGCCGTATCCGGGCCGTGTTTCGTGTGTTACAGGCCGGTCATCGTAAATATATGGAACTTCGAAGACTAACGATTTTGGTTCTTAGAGTCGGATATTATTGACAACAGAGACTATTTTCAATTAAAACATAATTGATGATGGAAATAAAATGAATAAAACCCCATTTTTATGTCCACGCAATTATTGTCCTTTCCAAGGTTGCCTGGAAGAGATCGCAGAAACTGGTAAGGCGCCCATTCTATATTTTGTATAAATTTACAATATACATGTATGTATAGATATAAAAAAATAAAAATAAATACTTAAGTACTCCAAAGGTTAAAATGTTTGCCTAGAAGTGGCTTCCATTATTATCTCAATCGCGTTTTCGTGGTGAAGCAGTAGCCCGCGGAAGCCCTGTGTTTGATCGCTTGTTACTCAGAACAGAGAGAACTTCTGCCAAGCATTTGGTAGTATACCATTCAGCGTTGATGCTTCTTTGGTTCCGTAAAGTAATTGACACCAAGTAGCCAGTCAAATTGAAAAAAATCGCGATGTATGTCTTCCCCCCGCTTCTAGATCGCTTCACTTTGGTAGGCGTTGATTCGTTTTGAAACACCCAACCCATCAACTGGCGCTTCGTTGCTGGATCGTACTGATAAATCCAAGACTCATCGTCTCAAACACGCCAAGATGAGCCTGCTTCAAGTTTGTTTATCATATCACGGCACCATTCCACCCGGGTCTGCTTCTGAGCATCGGTGAGGTTGTGCGGCACCCAGCGTGAAACTATCTTTCTCACTCGAAGATGCACTTGTAGAATTTCGTGAAGGCTTTCCAATTCAACCTGCAGTATGTGCTGAATCTTGATACGTGACTCGCCTATTGTCTTTGATAAAAATGTTCACTGCTAGCACGTTTTCTTCCGGAACAGCCGTCAAAGGGCGGCCACTTCTTTCTTCAACGATACACGGTTGCCTTAGAAGGGCCTTCATCCATGAATAAATTCCATTTGAAGTCTATCATACGATTCGTCCGGTTCAGGCGACACTTGAAATCGTAAAAAATCATAGCGCGAAAATGTTCCCGGCGCAGATCCATTTTTTTATGAGACACGATAATTTAAATTAGCTCGCAAACAATGTGGAGGAAAATTTTGAAATTGGAACGTACCTATTTTTCCTTACAAATAATGATATTTTCAAAATAGACTATCCAGGCCAGTCTCTCACACATAAAACTTTTATCGCGAGACTTTCTGAGTGGCCTGGTATGCAAAATGCTATATCCCTATGCACTTAACACATCCCCGTAAGTCACAGCATCTTAGTCATGATATATGGGGTGATCTAAATACTTTTTTATGGCTATTTTCTCGTTCAAGAGCCCTCACTTAATATACGACGATGGGTTGGTTCCGTCGAGTTATGGGCTTAAATGTCGTCCATTATAGATAGAAATTGTCACTTTTATTGATGGGCCCTTTTCAATTTACCATTACCCACCGAGGGCAGGTAAATGGAAGTCCAATGACCGGTAATGATGATTGAACGGTTCAGATTTTTTTGACATTATTAAGTGTGGTAGAATTTAGTAAATGACTAATAGACATATCTATAAGTAATTCACCAAATTATACCCCATAAAAAATGATAAACATATTTATCAAATATTTCTGTTAAATTGTGTTAATAAACCCAAACGTAAAGTGTGTGTTAATTGCATTTGTGATCGGTATCCCAAGTCCATGATATGAATTTTACAACCCGATGCATTAAATTGTACAAAGAAATCGTCACAAAGTGAGTCATACGTTCCAATTATTATAATCCAAATCGATAACTTGTTATTGTCAGACTATTTGGAAACGATTCCATGCGCTGAGATTTTTAAACGTTCATAAAAAATGTAAAACCTGGCGCAGACGGAACTGCTCGGTTTGTCAACATTTGTAATTTAAAGTTTGTTAATAAATGCTTCTGTGCTATTTGTTGCAGCCATGGCGACACATTTTAATTAGTCAAACGCAACTAACATCGACTCATACGGACGCCTATACTTTATTTCGTGTTCATTGGTTTTGCTGAATAACGTAGAGTAAAAACAAAACTTACAACAAAATATTCGTTGCACTATGTTAACAAATTTTTGTCGTACATTAGCTTACATTAGTAGTAGTTACTTCAAAATATTGAAAATTACAGGATTTTTTATCATATATATTTATAGCAAATATAAATATATATGATATCCTGTAATTTTCAATATTTTGAAGTAAAACTTTTGAAGTCCTTTCTTACACAAAAACGTGTCAACCCTTCTTACAAAGCTCGTTTCTTTGCGGCGTCACAGTTTTGAAGAGTTTACTTTTCAGGATTCTTACGTGTCCGCCAGACGATCTCGAAGACACAACACACTTGAAGCGTATTCTTATTTGCTTTCAAAGCACTTTCGGACGACTTTTACTGACATCTTTAAAAATCCTCATAATTTTATTAAACCAAGTGGCATAGTACGAGTAGGTAAATGTGGTCCTTTAGAACTTTATTTGCTTGACGTAATATTATAATGACTGTTAAAAAGTGAGTGACGAGCAGGTCTTAATGCAGTGGTTTTTATTACCTTCATCTAATTTTGGGTCCCTTACTATGCCACTGGCAATTTGGAACAGCAGACCAATATGCTCACACAAGATTCCATCAAGTGACTGAGAACTTCGGATAAACTGTGTTTTCTACTCTTTTATCCTTTGAAAATAACTTCTCTGTTCTATAAACGTTAATTTAACAAAAAATTCGAAAGTTTTTTCGCTTGTGGACATCCGATACAAGTTTGAACTGTGGCGGCGAGCTATTGAATGAGTGATTCAATTTGTGTTCGATGAGCGAACTTGGCTCGGCGTCACCAAAGATCGAATTATCGAGAGACGAGACTTATGATACGATTTCAAAGACTTTTTAACGAATTTTGAAATGAGTACTTACTGATGGAGTAGACTATAATTAGTAAGATTAAGCTCAACTTTTCTCAGCTGGGGTAATTTCTCTATTTACAAAAAAAAACAAATGGAAACTGGAAATACTGTGCTAATGTAACTTTAACGAGCACAAAAATCTGAATAAAAACAAATCTCCGTCCAAACGAAAGAGAAAGTCGTGCCAGCTCATCAAACGCACATTCATTTAGAATGCAAATTCACTGGAAATAACAATGTGTATGAATCAAAAACAAATTGAAAAGCGCCCATCCCGTCTTCCCGTAACGTTAGCTTTGACACCCGCCTAACTACTGTAATGCGAATTACGTTCTACGACGCTTTCAACACGTGATTTACAAAAGAAATACCGTCTCTCTTTCTTTAACGCATCTTTTGGTATATGTCCATCTCATTCTCATATAGCGTGCGACACAGAGCCGGTGTTTGTGTAACGAAATTTAAAAACAATCCCCACGAGACGCTCGCAACAATTTATTTTGTGTTGTCTACGTCTCTACGAGATTGTTTCACCACTCTCTTTATGCTCCAGTCGGTGTAATGTATGAGAGACCGCGGTATCGTAGATATGATTCAATACTTATGTCAGTTAAACGCCAGGCAAATGTCGTATCGCTTTGTTTCAATATTCTGAGATGCTTCAAACAAATATATTTTTGCAGTTGCAACTGTGTTATCCGCAATTAGAAAATCATAATAAAACTTAAACATTAAATAAATATTTCGTTCTCAAATAAATAAAAGCCAACGATTTTGTTTCACTGCCCATAATGTAGCTTTTGTATTTATTTCGTTCGAAATCTCTTCCGTGCCTCTTCGTGGTCCTTTGAGCATTGACAGAATCATCTCCATTGTAACTGTTAACTTTTGTCGCAGCTCCGCTACATTTTCCTACGAGTACTCGTACCACCTTCTCTCAGCTTGCTGAACCACGAAATCATAACTCGGCCGCACTTGAGCGGATTGAAAGCACAGATAACGCTGACATCTCCGGCTGGCACCTGATAAAACCCCGGTAACTAGTCCCGAGATTGATCTAGAAGATTTTTCTCTGAACTTAGCCTCTGCGAACGTCTTTAGCCATGAACTGCGTAATGAGAATGTCCCCGAATTGAACTTGCCCCTTTTGCTGGGTGGACATTACCAAATTAAAGTAGTATACATTTTCTAATACGGCTCATGTTTTACATACCTATTTGAACGGAATCAACACAGTCCATAATATTCTCTCCAAAAATTTTGTATTTGTAAAGGTCTTTGTCCCTTTACGTATAATAAGGTTCTCGAGTCCTATGCTGGGCGCCATTTACGTTGTGTACATTTTTGTGCTCCGGAATGCTCCAATAAAAAATAACGTGTTGAATTTTCAAAATTAGCTTACAAATTTATATGTAAGGCCTTAATACGGAAATAATGAGAATGTCCTAGAGCGAAGCGCTGGTCCCACGTTGGGCGCCATTACTTCTCATTCTTACATTATTATGGCTGTGCAATATGAGTAACGCAACCAGCGCTACTTATTTCTCATTTATTGGAGTGAGTTATTTCTACATTCCCCTTCCCGCTGTCTTCCATCTTATGAGTACATATTCAAACGGAGTTGATAAATTTCTTTTGTCGAGTGTTCTACTGTTAGTCTACTGTTTAAACAAAAGTTAAGCACAGAATGTTAACAAATCGTGAACGCGTTTTAGACTTGTCTATTTTTATGTTTTATTAACCAAGTCGAGGTCTACTATTCTCAATTACTCAAACCTTTATCACCATCACGTTTATTCTGGTTTATAGATCTTATGGGAATTTCCTCAGGCCATATCTGGCCTCGTGCGAAACGACACTCGGAAATTAGGTGCTCTATTACTGTCCTTATCTCGGCCACCTGAGAGCCCACGATACTCCGCCAGAGATATAAACTGCTTGATAAACACCCAGCACTAGGCAATTCGAATGGAGTGTAAAATTAAGGTCAATGATACATTGAACCGTCAAAATAATTTGATCTTATTTTGTGAGCGAAAATCCAAGAATTTAGGTTAGGTGCTCGGGTTGGATTGGGAGACCCCCTTGTCATTTTAATTACATCGCTGTTGCTGCCAATTTGTATTTTAACGTATTTTGATTAATGTGACGAATTAGAATGATGTTATGCTGTATTTAAATAGTTAAAGACTACTAATTACTACTAGTTAAAAGCTATCATAGTGAAATTTATTATCTCTCGTAAATCCCATTAACGACTTTATATCAACAAAACTACGAAACTCATAATATTCCAACTTTAATTCCGCAAATGTTCCAGTACTAACATAATTTAAATTTAAAACGAGCAGAACAAAAGTATTTACTTAACACGAGCTTTTTAATCTACCCGCGAATGGCGGGATATAAATTAAAAGGAATGAACTCTTTAAACGCGGTGTATTTATTTTTGGCGCGGTTAAAACTCACGGCGATATCACGCCGGCGAACAATCGCACATAAATTAGCATCCTTGCCGACGACGCGCGACGCTTGCTGGCTGGCGGGCTCGGCGCGAGCTACAAGCGATGGAGGTGTTTCTTCTTTGTAATATTCCTTCAACGTTGAGTTACTATCGTACACTTGGAACCTTACTTGATATTGAAAAGTCGGCGGTGAAAACAATAATGTTCATAAAGGTACTTATAAACTGGTTAAGTTTTTGAAAATGTGTCAAATCCTAAAGAAGTATCCTTTTTTGCTGTCGTTTTAAGACCAAGTCAGTAACCACAGACAAATGACCCAGATTGAATTATTCGAAAGCGGCGTCTGAACCGAAGAAATCACGTCTTTAAGTACAAGCAGTAACCAGGGCAATGCGCATCTATAGGTTGCTGCTGCTGCCCCGCATCGAGCACTTATCTTTTACAGCTGCATTTACGACAACACGATAAACAGCAATACTTTACGGCTTTATTTAATTTTCATATCTGTTAATACATAGGACACATCACGTTGGTACATACATACGTAAGTCACGTCTTTTTCCATGGGGGTAGGCAGAAACTACAGAACGCTGCCGGCTGTAATAAATGACCAATCGACTGTTATATCATCATTACAAGCGATGTGATGCGATGTGATGTGATGCGATGTGATGTGTGATTAGTTTCTTGTACTTTCTTTCTTGCTTGTCATTTTCTTTCATTTCATTGAATGAATTGCTTTAAAACTCGACGTATAAAAATTGCAAAACTTATTTTAGTCGATCGACCTACTTGTTACTTCGCACGCTTGACGGAAACACTTTAAGTCGGTCCAACACATTAAAGTCATCCAAGACTATAATGTCAGTAATAACCCTTCGCCCTTGTACCATCTGGTAATAACGGGTGCAGGCCGGAAGTGCGTCGGCGCGGAAGCCGGTAACGCTTCCCGCGTTTCCAGAACTTCCGCCAACATGGCGGCGCTCCGGTGGCTCGATACGCCGCCCCCAGGCTTTTACTTCGAAAATGTGCTGAAATGCTGTCAATGTGTTGGGAATTTGGTGCCTCTATAAATTCCAAATCTAGGGCACCCTGGATTTTTAGAAAAAGTCGCAATCTGGCCAAAATTCGTGTTTTAAATCTTGCTATACTTTTTAAAGTAAACCCGTTAGGTGCGGTACAGTAGCACGAGAAGTAAACCATTAAAAACTATTTGCTCTTTTGGTAAACTTATACACCAAGATAGTACAATTACTCATTAAAAATGTTAATTAATTCGTATAGCCATGAACGCTCTCGGCTTCGTCTTAAGCCTCGGCTGGCGCTGATCTTCCCCGCCACCTGTGGCGCGCTTCGCTCCTTAATATTAATTTGACTCATTTATCAGCCCGCCGAGTACCTCGCCATCAACCAAAGACCTTCATATCCGCTGCTGTCTACAGGATACGTGTTTTTGACAGTTCACGGAAACATGTGGTGGAAAGCTCAACTTTTTGAATTTATGACAGTTGGTAAAGTCCTTTGATTTGACGGCAGAAACGTTTATTAAAAAAAAAAAAAATTTTTAGAATTTTCTATCACTAATACTCAAGCCAGTATGTTCTAGAAATATTTAAAGGAATGATGGAAGCTCAGATGCGACAGTCGATAGCCTAGGGGCCTGCAACGAATTGAGCATCGAATCTGTGCAGTTTTTATTTCTAAGTCCATACGGTACTTTGAATATATTTCTGTAGAAAATATGTTTCGCGTTCAAATATTCAAATATTGGCAGTTATATCAACGTCACAGTTTGAATTTAAATATAGAATTGAGATTTGTGTATTTGCAAACCCAGTATTGATTTGAAGTAAATCTCGAAGCCTTCTAAACTTCCACAAATAAATTACACAGAAATTGTTAACGCAACACCTCAAAAACAATCCCAAGCGCTTGAAACAAAGCCAACAGTTTCCCGCTCATTGCAGAAAGCGCATAAAGCAAGAATTCAATACGATAGGAGTCGGGAGCTCACTGCTCAGGGACTCGCCATTAAGTGCAAAGTGGTAATTAGAGTCTCCGCCTCGATTCTTATCGGTGGCCACTGCAGTTCCACTTAAATGGCTTATTCAATCGATGGATACAATTAGGAACAGTTATAGAAGTCGAAACTTCCGCTTCTTGCTTCCTCGTTTAAGGTTCAAGAGGACTTTTTAGAAGAACTTGTTTCTCAACTTTTTGAGAAATTGGATTAGGAGCGTGAGGAATCCTGCGTGGGCGCATAAAGATTCTCCTACAAAGGATTTCTCAGGTGCATGGGTTTGTTGAAAGGCCAGCAGGATCTGTAGCGATTTTCTCGCTAAATTAAACGTCAGTAGCAGAAGTAAAATAAGGTAAGCAGAAGTGTCGTTTGACAAGAAATACGCTGCGATAACCTTTTGCGTTTATGGATATGTATGTAAATGTATAATAACGTCGTTCTAAAATTAACCAAAAATATATATTTCTATTTTTAACCTTTATGCTATCTTCCTTTTCATCCTTTATATAACTACGTCTTATTAAAGAGGCTTGCGAAAATTGGATGAACACTGCCTCTGCTGCAGTTTTTCGCTAGCTATATGAAGGATCGTCAGCAATATGTAGATTACAATGGCTGTGAATCTCGCGCGTATTACACTAGGTCCGGAGTGAGCCAGGGCAGCAATGTAGGACCGGTCGAGTTTGTTATAATGATAAATGACGTACCGGAGGTTGTACGACATGGAACTTGTTTATTGTTTGCAGATGACCTGAAATTGTTGCTCGAGGTTAGGGATCACTCGGACTGTGAACGCCTGCAGGACGACATCAACCGAGTGGTAGAGTGGAGCATCGGCAACATACTAAATTTTAATGTAGCCAAATGCTCGGTGATGTCTTTCACTCGCGCTCGGACTCCTTTGTGTCATCAATACAAGGTAGAGGATGAGCCGATGCAACGAGTGTTGCAGGTACGAGACTTAGGGGTAATCTTCACTCAGGAGCTAACCTTCCGTGAGCATTTTAATAAGACATGTAAATAAATAAATAAATAGAAAGCATACAGAAACCTAGGTTTCGTACCCAGGCAGGCTCAGGGGTTTACCAACATCCCGACCTCAAGGTGTGTTATGACGCACTAGTCAGGAGTCACCTTGAACATTGTGCAGTTATATGGGCTCCTCATGAGGCGAAATATAGTGTCATGTTGGAACGTGTCCAAAATAAGTTCACTAGACACTTGTATTTCAAGCTGTATGTGTTCATTCTACCCATTGATGTATCCTACACTATTTGTACTGACTATGGTAATATACAACGCGTTAAAGGTGCGACGGGACTTTGCACTCGCAGCGTATGTAGTGAAGCTACTGCGTGGCAGGGTGCATAACCCGGGAGTGCTGCGGCACCTGGAACTTTGCGTGCCTGACCTGATGAGTGTGGTGAACGAGGTTCACGAGAGGGTGATGTTGGGGAGATGTTGTATTGTGGTGCAACTTGAGTGAGTTCGCAAAAGCTGCATTATGTATAATATGTTATTTAGATGTAGGTTAAGATTTAGGATATAGTGTATTATATTGGATGGTTAAGGATTTAGTATGTAAGGCCACACTATCGCATTGGATGGCAGATCTGTAATGGTAGTTCTGGGTAAGATTTGTGTAAATAAATAAATATAATCGAAGCAATAATTTATATTTTTATTGCTTTAGTCGAACCATTTCGAGCGACTTTATACCAACGCCCAAATCAAGTTGAAACTCGAAATTAAGCATATAGGTAGTATATTGGTATAATAATATTATTAGAAATAACCAACAACAACAAAACAGTATATTGTGGGCAAAAGTACGAAACGGTGTGCACGGAACATGACATTTTTCATACTGATAGTGTTTTCGTGGTTTGATCCCTTGAGGTAGGTACCCAATAAACTTTCGACTTATATACGTTGGCACGCATTTACATAGATGCCAATTATTTTATCGGTGAAGCCGACTATCCTGTACTGTTTGTTCAGAACTTGGCCTCTTTTTACCAATTGATTCGGCCCCGCCGAAAACATTTGTGAAAATATGCTTTTTCTACTCGCGCTTCGCGCAGGATAGAGTTTCATGACACATGCCATTTGCACAATACAGTGCAAAATCCACTATACCAATATTATTTTAAATTTGTTAACAATGTTGCTATTGGACTTTGCACGATCCTGTAAAAATCCACGATCTACCATTATATTTTTTAAATCAAAAATCTAAAGCTTTTATAGGATCACTTTATTATCCATCTGAACCTTTTTCTCAGGAATGCGTATCAAGTCAAACTCAAACTCAAATCATTTATTTCAATTAAACCATTTACAGGCACTTTTGAATTGTCAAGGAGTCGGTCAGTCAGAAATATGAAGCTAGTTGCCCATTCCAAAGCGTAGTAGGTACCTATGGAGAAGAACGGGCAAGAAACTCCATGGACACTCTTTTAAATAATAATGTTTTTACATATATCTTAGTTACATCGATTAATGTTGACACTATAAGTGAGAACGATGTACAAAAAACCGTACACGTTAAAAGCGTCCAGAGTGCATCAAAACATAATTAAAACAATCCAGCTAATTAATTATTAAAATAAGCCGTGGCAGCTAAGAGATGACCAGTCCCAACTGACGGCGCCCGTTCACGAACATGACGCATGGATCAGCACCATTCAGCTCAACCATTTTGAAGGGAGCTAAATGATCCGACACACGCGCCACCGTCAGCGAGACATTTGAGTGAGCATGCCATACTATCAGCCGCCAAGGCACATTCAAGTCAATCTATGACATTACCCGGTAAATGGTAGCTCTATAGTACAAAGTACTCACATCTGTGCAATGCATCTATATAATAAAAAGGAGATTGAGTTTATATAATGCAAATAAATTCTTACTATCTTCAGCAGCTTCAACAGTGATTCGAATGTCAATTAATTAGTTGTGGTGTGGAGCAGGACCGGCATTAAGCCAGGCATTTTTATCAGTTATGTAATCCTCCAACCTATAATATGCCTGCCTGAATAGTGTGCGTTTGACAAAGGATTTGAATTTTGTCTCATTCAGTTGAAGTATGTGGGGAGGTATTTTATATAACATTTTAGACAGTACCCCATGAAAGATGAGTCTACTTTAGCCAGTCTGAAACCTGGTTGAACTAATAGGTCCCGATTTCTAGTACTATAATTATGTCTTTCACCTCTTTTACTGTAAAGATGTAAATTTTTTCTTACGTACATGATGTTTTCATAGATGTATTGACAAGGTACAGTCATGATGTTAATATCCTTAAACAATTCCCTTAGAGAATCGCGCCTGCGGAGATTATATACGGCTCTGATGGCTCTTTTCTGCAGAATAAAAATAGACTCGATGTCTGCAGCCCGTCCCCAAAGTAAAATACCGTAAGACATGATACTATGAAAGTAACTAAAATAGACCAGCCTCGCGGTATCTACATCAGTAAATTGACGGATTTTTCTGACAGCGTAAGCTGCTGAACTTAGCCGTCCTGCTAGAGATGTTAAATAAGGACCCCATTGTAGCCTTGAGTCAAGCGCGATCCCCAAGAAAACCGTTTTATCGACGAATTCTAGCTTCTCTTGATTCAATACTATCTCACAATCACTACTCTTGACGTTTGGTAAAGAAAATCTTATACACTTAGTTTTATTTCCATTTAGTACTAAATTATTAGCCGTGAACCAATTTTGGACCAGCAGTAGGGCGTTATTTACGTCGTCAAAATTTGAAGCACGTCTATCTACCTTATAAATTAAGGAAGTATCGTCAGCAAATAACACCATTTGTGGTTGATTTATTAATAAATGGAGTAGGTCATTAATATATACTAAAAAGAGGAAAGGACCCAATATCGAGCCTTGTGGAACACCCATTTTTACCTTTAAACCAAGTGAATTGACACCATTTATTTGAACTTGCTGTTGTCTATCATTTAAATAAGATTTTATTAAACTAAGCGCAAGTTTTCCAAGTCCGTAATGCTCAAGTTTCAAAAGCAGGGTTTCGTGATCGACGCAATCAAATGCCTTGGAGAGGTCACAAAAGATTCCTATGGCGTCTTGAGCCTCTTCCCACGCGTTAAAAATATGTTTTAATAAGGTAACACCAGCGTCGGTCGTACAACGCCCTTTGGTGAAACCATACTGTTGCTCGTGAAGGATTTTATTAGTATTAAAATGATTGAGCATCTGACTAAGCATTATCTTTTCAAAAACCTTGCTGAAAACCGGCAACACGGACACAGGTCTATAATTATTAGTGTCTTTACTGTCCCCGGATTTGAAAAGTGGTATTACCTTACTGTATTTCATTAGATCCGGGAAGACTCCTTGATCCACACACAAATTAAATATTAAGGCTAAGTAAGGTGCTATAGTTTCAATTATGGAGGTACAGACTTTAATAGACATTCCCCAAAGATCTTCGGTCAATTTGATCTTGATTTGCTTAAAAGATTTTATTACTGTTAAGGGGTTAATATGCTTAAAGTTAAATTCAATCGGGCCGGCAGAAACATTCGCCCTCATTAAATCAAAAGCACGCGAGGGCGAAGAATTTAAGATTTCAGTGGTTTTTTGTGGGACACTGGTAAAGAAATTCACAAATTCCTGAGCAACTTTTTTGTTATCGCAAATGAGACCACGTGACGTCTCTAGTGTGTAATCAGAATTTTGCTTTTTGATCCTGTTCGTTTCATTATTGATAATTTTCCAAACCGTCTTTATTTTATTTTACCTTGTTGCTAATGTATAAGGCTTTAGCAGCCTTACAAGTGTTCTTAAAAACTTTTGAGTAAGAAGCAACATACTTATTAAAAGTTTCCGTGTTAATATAAGGCTTAAGGCCATACAGCTCGAAAAGTTTTTCCCTATTTTTCCTAAGTCCTTTAGTTGCCCAGTCACTAAATAAAAACTTAGGGCTGATACTTTTAGACTTCTTCTTAAAAATATTATTAAACTCGGTTTGAACTACCGAAAAGAATTCTTTATACAAACTATTAACATTATTCATTGTAAGGTCCTGATTACTTAACTTACAAATTAAAGAGCTTTTAAATTTATTTAAATTGACAAATGTTATTGGTCTGGATTGTATCTGCACTTTTTGTATCGCTATGTTGGACTCAAAAGTTACGGTTTGACCGCTGTGATCTGAAGGGAGATAATTAACGATAGCTTTATCTAAATAGTCGCAGCAACAAAATACATTATCAATACATGAAACAGAAGTTGTAGTTGTTCGGGTTGGTTCCAAAAACACATTTGACAAATTGAATGATTTAAACAAAATTCAAATCAAAGTTGAAATTTATATGAAATACTTAGATATACGGTCCCTTAGAGATGAAAAAAACTAGCTTCCAAGACGTAGACTTAGAATCTTGGCAAAAGTTGCCACTCATCATTCATCCCGTTGACCTAGAATCATGAAATTTGTTGCGAAGCAAAGTCTCACAGCACAATTAGGTACGGCAAAATGGCCGGAAGTGGTTGTACATTTATGGTACAATATTTTCTCAACTACAACTCTAAGTTTCTCCTTCAATTCAGAATCGAACGTTTATACTTGTACACAGCGATCATATGTACTTAGGTACATTGAATAGAGCGGTTTCATCTTATTATTTTGCGTATTACAGAAGATTCAAATTAATTTATCTACCGATTCACGCCGTGAGAAAAGTTGCAGCTGACGGGAAGGGACTGTGTTTTGTTTTCGTCGTGGTAGATGAGAGGGGTAAGCAAGGAAGCGCGGGTGAAACTTGTTTTTTTTTCTGTCTTGATGCGCCCTCTTATGTGTTTAAGTGTGTTTCGCTTCACCACCCATTCGTTGACCTCGCCAAATATTCCTGGCTGTCAGTTTATTTAATGTTTAAGAGAACTTAGAATCTTTGTGTGTCAAATTGCTAGGAGCTGAATTACTACTTAGTACTTCTAGGTTAACCACCTCGGCAATACTCACAAATACAGACCTTACTGCTCCAGGATTAAGTTCGTTTTACTTTTGGAAGTTTGGAATGTAAAAGCCATTACTGACACTTTATGGTTTCAAGTCTTAACTATAACATTACAATAGCTCCATTTGCGTCGTAAAGTGAAAAACTTAAAAATGCAATAAATTAAAAACAACGTGCATTTTTGTACTATTTCCTAGAGTTTCGATAAAGCAATCAAACATTGAAAGAAAAATAATGAGCACATTTTTTTCTACTAATTTCCTATAGGGCTCCTGACATTACAATATTTCACTGGAGCCCATTAAATATTTGCAAAAAAAATGTACAGAAAAATATTACTGCAACAGGAATGAGTAAGATTGCAGTTAATGCTTCAGTAGTGGATAAATATCAGATTCCGAAGTCCATAGTTCCGTCAAACTTAAAACAAAAGAATATGAGAGATTTACCATTAAGTTATTTTATTTCCTTTGAAAGTGGAAGCAGACGCAGCAGTACCTCCCGGATAAATCGATTTAGATTTTCTATTCAAAAATACATTTTGTAGAAGGTTTTTCGTAGGCATATAGGAAAATAGATAATAAATTTGGCAACACTGACGCAATAAAATAGCCTAAATAAGACGTAAACACATTATAATAAAAAATGTCTCATTCGTAAAACCGTTTAACGTGACGAACATTTGTTCAGCAATGTTTAGGGACTTTCTCAAAATATGATATTAATATTAATGACCGAAAAATCGGGAAGGCGATAAAAAGATTTGAAAACCACACTTCTCAGTTCTTTAATTTTCAACAGGAAATCCTTGAGAAGATAATGTATTATCTAATTGGCCACTGGAAAAGGAAAGCTTTGATTGTGGGTATTAAATACTTCCAAAGCTCGCCATTATCCAGCTTAGGACCGTTCGACGATAGAAAATCCCTTTGTCAACTTCAGAATTTGCATGGGATGATAGACGGTTGGAATAACTGGAGTGTCCTCTGATTTCCATAAAGTTAGATATTTTAGTACCTACATTTCCAAAAACCTTTATTCAAATATACACGGCTAAATTGAAACTATCTACCTGACTTCTCATAAGCAAATTCGATTTACGTCTTGACCAAATTCAATAGACGAGCCCCATAAAGTCAACTAAACCATTCTCACTCTTTTAAACATAAATAAAACTACTTCAAGTCCTTGCTCATGAAAATTGTGTGTTAATTTACAGAAAAAAGATCCATTTGTGCATACAAAGAAGGTTTATTCAACTTGTAAGTGATATGTAGGGTTGTGACGCTCGTCAGTCCGCTCATTCGGTCACATTGAGTCGTTCATCGGTCTGTTGAATAAAAGATGGCGATGGTCCCGCCAAGCTAATGAGCCAGCAAAATGCCGTTGTTAAGGTAAATAGACACTACTTAAATACATACCCGCCTTTTTGAATTAATGGCGAGTTAGTTTGTGTCTAGATAACTAGGGAATAGCTGGAGTAATCTGAGTGAGGATAAGTACCTACTATTTCTCACATGTGGATGAATTTCCAGCGAACGAACTGAGAGATGAATAACATAATTAATAAGCAAAAAAATAATGAGAGGATTACATTGTAAACT
Organism: Dasypolia templi; assembly: GCA_963555695.1. Classification (NCBI taxonomy): domain Eukaryota; kingdom Metazoa; phylum Arthropoda; class Insecta; order Lepidoptera; family Noctuidae; genus Dasypolia; species Dasypolia templi. The sequence continues at coordinate 1,312,112 of OY743151.1, read as the reverse complement.
AAGATCAAAGTGCGAAAGTATTCCTCTTATTTTATTTAATTATATTTGAGAAACTTACAGCTAAACCTATACAGTGTTCTTAACAACAATATGAAATTGAAGGCCATTTACAAGTTTCCACTGATAAACACAAAAAATAAAAACTTAAAAACAAGGTATTCATTAATAATGTATGAATGTCCTATGGAAACATTTGTAGCTATAAATTTCCCTAGCAAATGCGAACATGTCAGTTTCATATCTAATTTACCTACTCCAAATAAAGTCTGTTCTTTGACTCCGAATGCTACAACACACCAATTTGGCCCGCCATGTGTCATAATTGTGTACCGCATTACACACTTTATTGCTTTCATGTCCGTACGTGAGCGTGGGTACGTGCCGGGTACGCTTCATTACGTCAGGTAACCACGATTGATATGTATTAGTAATGTTTTTTCTTTCGCGCCAAATTTGTTTTGGCTATCCCATTTTCTTGGGGAAATTCTGTTATAATGTGATATAGAAAAGTTACATGCTGTACAACAATTGGGTTATTCGTATTATATGCTACGATAATACAAGTTTTCTTTTGTCCTATGTTGGGCGCCAAAGAAAAAACTTCCTACCTACCCGCAAAAAACCCATTGCAAAATTAAATCAGCACAATGAAATTCATTTAACTCGAAGATAACTATGGAACTACACAAGAAAAACGGTGAAGAAGTTAATTTTCAAGTTCTCTGAGGGGCGGAATTATTTCAATAAAAATGTCGGGCTAAGGTTCGGCCCAACCTGTGAGTAATAACGGCTGTGGTACCCGAGACCCGTTTTAATAACGATATTTTACACGTTATTTTCAAATGATGCTTTTAGGAAGCTATAGATATTGTGTTCAGGTTTACATTTGTTTGTACTGCGGCAAGATGAATGTTTTAACATTTGCATAATTTTTACACCTTTAAGGTTTTTTGGAGAACGTACATAACTTCGGTAAATATTAAAAGCTCATTCAATACGAATAAACAATAAATAACATATTTAACTTTGAGTATAAACTTTTACAGAGCGAGGACCAAAAAATATAGGCGACACACCATTCTTCATAAATCACTGACCTAATCCTAAAATACCGGAGCCTTTGTGGACGTTTTGTATCTTTTTAAACACGCGTTTTAAAAACCGTTAGGAAATGTTACTGGCTGTAAATCAATCGGTGTTTTCTCCGTTCTAAATTCAAATCTGTGTGGAGCGCGAACAGCGTGAGATTGGCGCCATTTTTCAACATTGGCCGCGCCGCCACCGCTGACTCGACCTTTCACCTTTGCGGATGTGGGATGTACGCGTAGATTTACATCTCATGCCGAAATAAAGGTTGCAACTTGGTTCAAATATATTAACTGTATAAATTATAATATTATTTTAATTTTGTGAATGTTAGGACCATGTGGGTCATTGTATTTTTCTTTTTTTTCTTTCAGTTGTTTTAATCATGGTCTGGCTGTTTGAGTACTATTATGCGGCATACCCAAATGTCCTTTCTTTTGCATTGTTCGTCGAATCGTTGAGCTCCTTAGTTCTGAGTTGAGCTGCACCATGATTGACAAATGCGTGCACTGACTGGACAGGTCCACTCAAATCAGTGTGGTTCTTTCCTCAAAAGACCATTTCAGACACCAGTCTACGGGGTCCTCATATGATCTGACCAAGTTTATTTTCGGATTTTTATACAGTTTGACATTAAGCAAAGCAGCAAAGTACAAAGAATCAACTGCACTTTTCACGAAAAACACTTTTTTACGTAATACGAATCAGAACTCTTTGTTTTATCATAGGAATTCTAAATTCAGTTTCATTTAAATTTTTTACTTACATTAAGTCACATAAAGGGAATTGCCCAGTTTGTTAGGGTGCTCTGGCTTGAAGTGGACAATAAGTGAATACAACTTTTTTTAAATAAGACTTTCCTGCGACGAGGTTTGCAAAAATATTTAATTTAGAATTAATTATATTTATTTGATAAAATACTTTTAGCTGAACAGCTTGTCCACGCTAAGCCGAGAATGGCGATTCTCTTTAGACAACTATACACCTATTTTTCACAAAATGTCGGAGTAGACTTAATGCCATTAGTCCGTGTATACGTCGGACAATCGGCGCGTTTACCTGCTATAGACAAAGAAATCAGTCGCATAGCCAAACGCACATCGTTTTTTTTTTTAATTTCCGTTATTTTAGTCAACAATAATATGTCACGTCGTCGGCTTTACAAATCATAGTTCAATAAGGAAAATTATTACGTACCTTTTTTATACAGCAATCAACAATGTAAAATACAAAATAAAGTAGTAACTGTTTTAATATTTAAAATTAAAATAATCTTAAGCAGTTAGGAATTCCCTCGAAGAAGCGGATATATGACAGTTGACTCATTTAGTTATCTTATACTCATTAATACATCTACCAAATTTTTAAAAGAATCATGTTGTGTGTGTGTTGACTGCCTCGTTGGTCTAGTGGTCGCATTCGCTACTGCTGAGCATGAGGTCCTGGGTTCGATTCCCAGGTCGAGCAACGTGTTATTGGGTTTTTCTATCTGGAATTTCTCAGTAGCAGCCCGAAGTCTGGATTTGTGCCCGGTAGATGGCAATAGGCTCGCCCCATATTACATGGGACTTAATCATAGCTGGCGAAATGTGGATGTACTATAGGTACACCTCTGCCTAACCCTTCGGGGAAACAAGGCGTGATGTGTGTATGTTTATGTAATCATGTTGTAAAATAGAAGAAGATAGCTTCGTTCTTCTACAAATTATTCGCTACGTTCTTTTGTAAAAACATGGTTTTGTAGATAACCATATACCTATACTTTGCGGGCGTCTTTAAAAGTTATGATTTTTCAACAAATATGAGAGAAATTAGTTTCCAATTTAATTTTCCGATGCCTGTTCACCTAAATTCGCCATGAACATGAAAGCTTTGTTTTTGCTGTCAAAATGTCGGGACCAATAACATTTATGAATAATTAATCATTATGTTCCTATTATTCAAATTATTGATGAAATATGTCATACAATGATGATGTTTTAAATTGCTTTGATAAATATGACAAGGACCCTGCATATCATTTCTCTTTTGAGGCGTACATCGATAAACAACGTTCTTTACCGTTTTCCCGCCTTTCCACTCCAGGTCGGCCATTATTATTCCCTCAACGCGTTCCGTTACACGCACTATAAGCAGTATCATGTTCACTTTATAAGCCTCGTAAAGCGCCTGCTTCAGGAAAATGCTATAACACTCAACTTTTAAGTTAAAAACATATTTGAGGTTTCAGCAGTTATTCAGTAAAGTCTCGTGGAGTTTTATGTACAGCAATAAGATAGTGAAGATTCTGAATAAGTTGAAAGATTGAAATGTGTTCTCACATCTGTATCTTTAAGTAGGTACCACAGTTGCTATGATGTAAGTATAGTTTATTATTATTGAACGTATAATTGAACATATCACAATGGGCTAAGGGTTTGCGAAAGCATTTTTCAAGAAAAAATACTTATACTCAGAAAATAGGTATCTACATTGATACGCAATAGGTACACTAAAGTGAGACAATTATAAAAATCTGGTGAGGGACATTGAGTTTTTTACGAGATTTTTATAATAGGTATATTAATTTCCGAGTCTACAAAACTCCGAAAAATCTTTAGACAAACCTACGGATATCTCGTACAGAGAAAGTGAGTTAGTAAGAAATCTTCAACTTTGTTATCTTCAAGTTAATTTCCTCTTAATGTCGCTGAAATATTATTATAATTGAGACGGTTTGTGTTCCTCTCGCAAAGTAAATTATTGTCTGCCTCGTAAGCATTGGCCGTCTAAGTATATTTTTGTTTCTAGTTTTGAGTGCTTTTGTCTCAATGAAATGATCTTGTTTCATTAACCTTATTCATTAATGTTGTAGAAGATTTTTAAGATTTTGTGTTATGTAAGCTTCTACAGGACTGAGTGAATGAACGGAACTTAAAAGTGAATCAACAAAATGTTTAAATACTATTTAAAATAAGTCATAATTAACTTACTGAATGCAGGTAGGTGTTAGTCGCCATATCAGGATCACTGCACAACTTTTTATAGGTAATTTTGTGACATTATACAATACATTATTTTTATTTTCAAAGGGATTACCTACGCATTAATTAAACACATAACGGAGTTATATTTCCTTTGCAAACACTATAATATTGCAGCTGACAATGCACCAGTATTTCCATTTAATTATCCAATCATGTTTCCATAATAGCTGCCGTAGGCCGATATTATAACCTACCGCCTACCGTATAGTATAGACATACTTATTTACAACACAACAGTTTGTTTATGTGCAAGAGTGTTTCTAAGGACCGATTTTCAACACCTAGATCATACATAAACAACTAGATAGTCTTTATTCGATGGATAGCAGGATTTTCAATTTTTCCATAGTTCGAAAGTTAACTGTCGGATTAAAGCCTCTCACGGAAGAATACGGAACGAATTTTACGAGAAAGGCCTGATAATTTTAACTGTTGCTATTGTTGTCTAACATTTTGGAATCTGTGCATCTCGCTTGTACAAAGATACTGTAAAGTTGGCTAGCATAGACCGCAGATAGCTATTTTCTAGTTATTTAGGACTGAAAAATTGAAAATATTTAAGCGAGCAAACAGGTGCAGGCGCAACGCCACAGCGTGACATAAAGGCACCGCTCGGCGCGCGACACGGGGTGCCTTTGTGTTGCACTGTGGCGTCGCGCCTGTGTGGACGAGACTTTATTCGTCCGATACACAGCCTGATAATTTTACACACTAGATAGCTATTCGACTTAACTGAGGATTGAAGAATCGGCCCTAAATCAATATAATCTATCATTAATAAATATGTTCAACTTGCCACCTCCGAAAACCATAACAATTTCCAACACACAAAAAACACGACTTAATTTAAAGCACGGCCACTTCCCCCCCCCTCTCTATCGTGGCGCCCGCTACCGGCGCTGCACCTCACGTGAGCTCGTTAGTTCCGGCAAATCGACACTCGCATTAATTAATAGCAGCATTGTTTCCATCCGCGATGAGCGAGGAATTATCTGCTCCGCGCCGAGAATGACCAAATGTGGGTTCCTAGTCAGGTAATAGCCGACTGCAGTTGTTCGGTATTTCAATCTAGCTGCGACTATAAATGCTTGTGATATAAAAGCTTTGTGCGGCGAGTTTTGGACAAAGAAGACCACAAATTCACATAATTTTGATAACGTGCGAGGTTTTTCCCATACTCAATGTTGGCACAGTAAATATAACTAGGTAAATTCACACCTGATAAAAAAAAAACTTGCAGTGTTATTCGTTAAATTCGAAGTTCCACGAAAGCGGCGCACTTTTTAACCACCAGTAATATTCTGGTGCATGGATTATTGTGGTAAGTATATAAGTTGATTCAGATAACGCTTAAAATGTTCATCATCATTTTAACTTATACTGGAAACTCGGGAAGAGCTTGTCACCACCTTCCTGGACAACATTTAAGGAAACTTTACGTTATCCGGTACTCGAAAAGTTTTTAAGTGATTGACTTTGACAATCTTATTGAGCGCCATTCTGCACGGCTACTAAGAGTGACAAATAATTTCTTACTATTTACATCACTTATTAAATTGGTTCTCTTAGTTCTTACTATCATCTTGTATCAAATAACCGAATAATTTGACAAAAAACAAACTCTGATTAAACGCATTATACAGTTCTTGTCACTTCTTGTCTTCAAAATCAAAAGTTCCTTCAAGATTCTGTTCTTAACATTTAACTTTGCCACAATTTTTGACCACAAATAAGTTTCTTTGAGAGCAAGAAATTGTCAAAAGTTTTGCCGTTAATTGGTGATAACTTTAGATAGACGATCACTAAGATTTATGAGGTCGGAGATAATTTTGAAAGTGCCGTACGGATAAGAAGTGTGTTCTAAAATAAAACAAATGGAAGTAAAACAATTGATGTGGATGTTAATCTAAAGGATATTGAGAATTAAACATCTCTGTTTCAGTCCTAAACAGAGGTTTATTACTAGCTAGCCACGAATTCTGCTTAATATCTCCAGCCTAACCACGAGCATGACAACTTTACGCTCCGCTCCTCTACCGAAAACGTTCATATTCAGCCGACGCCGGTGTGTATCCACGGTTCGCTTACATCCATCACGACGCGCGACGATCGCGTGCGACGCGTAACTCCATTCTGACGGTAACACGGCAAATTGACGTAAGCTGATTACATTACTTGAGCATCCGGCGTAAGACGCGACAGATACGCGACTTGTCGTGCGACTGATAAGACGCGATCGTTTGGGAAGTGTTTGTTTTCAGAAAGTACTTATTTTATGTTGATGTAGAATGAAGATCATGGCTGTTTTTGTGTGTTGTGTTTTTTAACTTTTTTATTTGTGTTATAATTTACTTTAATAATAATACTTTAGTTTTGAGTGCAACATAATGTAATATGTATTACATGATAATTGCAATGTATTCTACCTCGGTTCTCACTTATTTGTTTCTGAAATCTTTCAGCTCTGTTGTGTAGTAGCCATTCCGTGTGCTCGTGACCATTATTTTATTTTTCTATGCAGTTTTAATTGGGACATCTCCTATTTTCAATTATTTTAAAGTGGTTATTAATATCTCTTCTTATTTATTTAAACTTATCGAACCCAAAGAGGAACAAAGGCGGACTTAATGCCTTCTTCTTCATAAAATTAAGATATTTTCCTAACACTGTTTACTTTCCACAGGCGACACAGTATGTCCAAGTGGCATGTTCCGGTGTCCAGAGGGCAAGTGCATACCAGCGCTGTGGGTGTGCAACTACCAGCGCGACTGCGAAAAGGGCGAGGACGAGTTCCAGTCGTGCCGTGAGTACACAGCCTTATTTTGTTGACCAAATTTTTGCATAGAATTATATTATTCCGGTTGCCCTTTCTATTTATTTATAATTTTAGAGGTGTAGTGTATGGAGAAAGCTTGAGCCTATAAGCAAGCCTCCAGCTAAATTGTTTGAACTAGTTTTAACTTAGTTAACACATGTCATGTTTATTTGCAAAGTTCCAAACTTTGAAAATTAATGTCAGGTGAAGACACGAATCATTTAAACTATCTTCGAGAGTAGCAACAAACAATACTGAAATAATAACAAAAAGTGCACCGATGTTTAAACTTAGCAGACAACCCTTGATAACAGTTTCTTTCTTCAACTGTTTCGCCCCTCAGGTTCAGGCACTTATGTGTAGGCCTACACGTCCTACACATAAGTGCTTGCTCTGCGCCCACGTGTTCACGTGTCTCTCATACCGGCACGTCTTAAGTTCAGTCGCGTGTTAGTGCTGGAACTAGGTAGCACGACCCCATGGCCGGCCTGTGCAAGTGATTCTAGAACATGACTGAAAATTCTTGAACAGTCTAAATGTATAACAGATCTAAATGTACCTGTCTCGACTTGTCCCTGATGAGTTTTCATAATTCGAAAAAAAAAATACAATGAAATGAAAAGGCATCGTCTACTGCAGGACGTCCTTTATGCCTGGAGGCTTTTATTTATTTAGTAAGTTATGTTGTATAAGATAATTTAATATGATGTTCTGTAACTTCATTTCATACATATATTGTATAGATTTGAATCTATACAATATATGTATGAAATATATATTTAATAATAATATAAGTTTTTTTCTAACTGAGCAGACAGCTGTGCTGCTGGGGAGTTTGTTGCATCACTTCTTCTTCCCAGCGAAAGCACTAGGAAGTGGTGAAGGGCGGGCGTTTTGAGGGTCTGTCTCATGTAATTTTGACGTTTGAAAAGTGCTGATTCTCAGCCTAATTTAAATGAATGACTTTTGATTTTGATATTATAGCTTGAAAGTCCATTCTTCATAGCTTTACTGCCGAAAAAAGCTTCTTGTCATACAGTAAATGGAGATCACAACGCATGGTGACAAGTTTTGAAGACTGCTTCATAATCTAAGGTACAGACTGCGGCACAATTTCTTCGAATAAAGTCCTTTTGCATGGTGAACATAATGACTATTTCCAAATTATAATCGTCTATACGTCGTATATACGTCTGATCTGAAATGTAAATATCTGACCTATTTTTATTACAATTGCCAATTTCAATAGACTTTTTTTTTATCTTCGACCCTTTTACTTTGTAAAGTCCCAGCTATCACCCCTTGGGCGGGCGCACCCATTCCACCCCCTCCACCTTTAGCACCCCTTAACCTGAACTGCACATCGCGCCCTCGACACACAGACCTTTGGCTACCACTTCAAAATTTTATTAAAACGGTAGTACGGAATACCTACATTAATTACCGATTATATTGGCACTTTTCCGAGGTGACAGAGTTTAAATTCAATGTAAAACAGGAAAATAGTTTTGAAAAAAACACCGCCTTTTCTGATTTAACCACCACCTAAATGCATTTAAGAAGGTTGTGATTAAATCAGAAAAGGCGCTGTAAAAATACACGGATAAAATAAACTCAACCAGGTTCTGAAGCGTAGTTAAATAATTAAACAAATGAAAAAATAAAAATTCTCTTTTCGAGTCTGCCTGTGTCACCGCGTTGTTCTTGGTTAAAGTTTAGGAACGTATTGCTTCGCTAGAAAGATTAGGCAGTGAGGTATAATTAGTACCTAGTTTAAAAGATCATAAATATTTACGCTCCTTACATCCCAGCCCGATCACTATGTACGGCAAGCCGATCCCTTGGGAAAAGCAAGCCAAGGACCTAGGCGTGATCCTAGACCAGAACCTTACCTTTAAGGAACATATCAAGGCAGTTCGCGCGTAGAATAGCTCGTTAGTAGACTCCAGTTTATACTGACAGCCCGAAGCAAACTGCGCATCTATACCGCAGTTATTCGTCCCATCATGACCTATGCCTGCGTTGTATTTGCGCACGCTCACCCACGTCATCTCCATAAAATGCAGACCCTCCAAAACCGGTTCCTCAGAAGGGTTACGGGTGCCCCTTACTATGTCCGAAACATAGATCTTCACGTCGACCTTAAAATGCCAACCATAAACCAGTTCATGAAACGCTTATCTAAGCGTTTCTTCGACTGTGGGTGGCATCAAACATTCAAAGCCCCTGATTTCCCGCATTAGCAGTATTCGCCGACCAAGGCATACCTTAATCGCCCCCGACGACGCCACTACCCTACTCCAGGAGAGTAGTAAGGCCACCAGCACTCTACATAAGCCCAAAACCCGATCGCCATCCGACCTCGCCGCCGAGGCCCGCCCAAATTCACGCCCCTCCCGACCCTTGCTCGAGCCAGCCCGCGTCGTTGAGCCTGTAGCTCTAAATTCGTCCCAAAATAACATCAATCCTGATCCAGCTAGTCATTTGCTGCTCTCTTCCAGCGACGCCCTAAGCCGAGGTTCGTACCCTACAGGGGGTGCCCTTAGCGTGTAGTCGCTTAGTTTTTAGTTAGTATTTAAGTTAAAGTCCTGGCTGGAGGCCTTAATTTATTAGGGCAACCACAGGCAAGTCCGCTTAAGCAGACGACAACCTCATAGGTTGACCTGCGAGATGCCAAACAAACAAACAAAAACACGCTCCTTACATACAAAAAACAACAACACAACTTTAATTTTTTTTATTTAAAAAAGGTCGGATTCAAAAGACCCTCTAGAACCCTCAAATTGTCTCAAATTAATTCTAGCGAGACATCACATCACATTTCTAAACCCAACTTTGGTCTCCTAAACTGCGTAACGTATTTTGATGTGGTTGACATCACAATTTAGATAGATCATTTATTCCGGAAGGTTTGTGTTAATGTTAAACCTGCATAGAATAAGGAAATATTGAAAAGACAGTCCTATATCTTGATAACTGTTTTTATTCAATTAATTATTTTTAAATGATAGGCACTTTAGATTTAATATTAGACATTACGTTTTTGTTGACATAACATGTATACTTCGTTTAAATTCATTATTTTTTTCATTATTGTATTTTGACAATTTTAATTTGACTGACGTATGACGTTCACATCAGGGATCACAAAGTTTTGTAAACACCTTTTTATGTACCTACTACTTTCTAAAATAAACTATTATGATTATGGTTAAGTGGTCACATTGCAAAACAGGATCGGGTCGCTGTTTTCTATAAACCCTTTTTAACAATACAATATTCGTAATTGAATCGTCCGTCACCAATACAATTACAGATGAACTACTAACTACCTTACATTGGGCGTGTTCACAAAGACGTGTTTGTCAATGGAACACGTCACGCGGTCGCCATCAATAATCACGCTGCACGCGCGCTGTTAGAATTAATTTGTTGTACGATCAGTTGCAGGTTTCTGCCAGCGTGACAGTTGATAAGTACTGGAGCATTACCGACGTACTGTTATTGTAACTATTTATATTTATATATTACAATTCTCTTCAACAATATTAAAACTTGTATAGTTAAATACACTTGCGTTCTAATAAAATCACAATCACAACTAATTGGTTATCATTTGGAAATGGAAAAGGATTATCCCGATGCATTCACCTGAGTTTGGAAGACGTTACAAATAGGTATAAGCAACTTTTGCACCACACAATTGCGCATGGTTAAAAGTAAATTATTATTTCCCATCCTTATTTCCGAAGTAACTGGTGTTTAATACTGCATTGTAACACGCTATAAAAATCCAACACAGCCACTTGGCAGTATCAGTGCCAAGCATGTAATTACGCCATTCGAATCATTAATGCCGCAATTAATCAATTCACGGCAGCAATATTTGCGTGTGTTCTAACAGCGTGACAGTTGTCACTGCGGTCGCTATTATTAGCTGTTGCAATGTTAGAGCTTCGTGTTCAATGTTTCTCATTGTTTACGGTTTTACTCACTTGATTGTTGAGATTTTTCGACTATTAAAGTCTTACGAAAGTTAAAAACCATACAATTATAGAGGTATGAGGATCAGGGTAAAAAGGTAAAGTAAGTAAGATGCCACCACAGCAGAAAGAAAGAAGAAATGAGCTATGCCTCGAGTGTGCAACAACGTTATATGAGCGTGTTTGCACAAATAGTCATACATGCTATAATAACGCTGTTAGAACAATCCTAAGTCACGCTGCGTATTAACTCGCGTCACGATCAGGCGCGTAATAAAATAAAATAAGTGATAGACACAATTTGAATACTAGAAATAAAAACAAAATAGATCAACCATTTTTCAGATTAGCTAAAGTACATACATCATGTATGGGGTACTGTGTTAAATGTTATAACAAAATACCTTGTGATATATTGCAATTAAATGAAAGAAAATTTAAAATTCGTATAAAAAGTACACTTTGCAGACAAGCTTATTACAAATTAGAGGATTATATACAAGATAAGAATGCTTGGACACATGATGGTCCAGCTCCATAGGACCATCCCGTCTAGACAAAATCACACTGGTTGCTAATTAAATTTTTTATATTAATTTTTTTACTTACTCACACACTGACTTATTCCTAGTTAATATTTTAGGAAAATCATATATTTTTACAAAGTTTGTAAATATGTGAGCACAATGTATGTACCTAACGTAATTATTAATTTATCTGCCTTTGCTTTATTTTTTATTCTTCTTATAAATTGTGGTATAGTATTTTTATTCTTGGTGCATCGTCTTCACATATAAAAATATAATTAATGTTTACAAAATATTGTAAAACATTTTTTAAAAGAGTAACGGTGGAGATTCTTGCCCCTTCTTCTCCATACGTAACTACCTTTTGGAAGGGGCGCCTAGAATCTGTTATATTTTTAATGTAAATTTCGACGTTCAAAAGTGCCTTTTTATGGGCCTATTTGAAATAAATGCTTTGACTTTGACTTTGACTTTGCGTGCCCCGGACGTGCATCCGAATTGTTGTTATTTGTAGAACCGGTGCAAAACAAGGCACATATTGTGTTTTATGTGTTCAAACAAGTACGGGACAGGTAAATAAGTCTTGTAGTAGTTTCTTGAACTATCTGGATGACCTGCGTCTTTCAGTCGCTGACGGACGAGAAACTGATAATATAAACAAAAGTATTGCAGGAATTACTATACACCAACACGCCGCATGTAAAATCGAAAGTTTATTTTTAAATATCACACAGATTTTTTTTCCACTGCTCGAGCCAAATACACAAAGAAAAACACATTCAAAAAGAAAGAAAAAAAAATTAGTACTTTTTGTCAAAATAATCGACTGCAACTGTATCTACTTTAAACTATGCTCAGTTTACTTATAGCTAAACAATGCAATATTTATTTATGGCTTTAATAAATTCGAGTGTTTAAAGAAAGTGAGTCAATGGCTCACAACTCTTACTTACGAGGAGATTGAAAAATTACTAGGAAAGCTCTTCTAATACTTTCTACTTACTCAGGCAACTCAAACATACACCGCCACACACATACACCACACACATACACCACACACATACACCACACGCACACACGACACATACACCACACACATACACCACACACATACACCACACACATACACCACACACATACACCACACGCACACACGACACATACACTTACCAAATTCACACTACACTACACTACACTAGAGGCAATACATTTATTTTCTTAAAGTAAAATTTTTGTTTTGTTTCTTTATTTTATTAGCTTTATTTTCTTTTTAAACTCGACGATAGCTACTTATGAAATGTTACTCCGTACTAGTTTATATAAATTGGAAATGTATTAACAGAGAGAGTCCTGGCACCCATAACACAAGTTCGATCTTAGCTTGGGCGCCAGTGGAGATATTCAGTGATTAATATTGCAATTTTAAAAACAGTAGTGTCACTAGTATTAACCTTTTGCCATCATGTAAATTGGAAAAATAAAGTTATATTATATTATAGCTCTGTCGATGCTATGCATTATTCCAAATACCTACATGAGGATTTCCCGTACTAACTATTGACCTTTCCATCATCACGCTCTGTCCACGAGGTCCATACATCCGCGTGCATCCTCTAACACCCACGATATCGTACATTTATAACAACGACGCTGACATTTTTCAGACTTACTGCCTTTTGTCGCCGCTTGACAAAGAGGCGAAGTGGTATGCTATGGAGGCTCGTATAGATGGGAGCGATGTGGGATTGTGTGACTTCGTCGAAACTGATAGGTGATGCAAGATGCGTTGACACACTTGCATTGAGACAAAAATGGCTGGCCAAATAATTTATCTATTTATTTACTATTACCACGTTTGTTTTTACAGGTGGGACCCCAATTACAACAATGTAGTCACAATTTCCACACTCACGTCCAAGGGCTTATTAAATACCCAGAGATACCGGTAGTATAGTTAGTGCCCGAGAGGCTAGCAACATATCTAGCTTTTAATTTGAAACGGTGCACACATCTGGGAAAGACAGATTTGTCTAAAAAACTTATATAAGTGTCTTGTTCCGTCGTCGCATAGCGAGTGACGCCTCTCTCCAATATATCTCTCGCACAGTTTTTCCGTCGTCGCATAGCGAGTGACGCCTCTCTCCAATATATCTCTCGCACAGTTTTTCCGTCGTCGCATAGCGAGTGACGCCTCTCTCCAATATATCTCTCGCACAGTTTTTCCGTCGTCGCATAGCGAGTGACGCCTCTCTCCAATATATCTCTCGCACAGTTTTTCTGTCGTCGCATAGCGAGTGACGCCTCTCTCCAATATATCTCTCGCACAGTTTTTCCGTCGTCGCATAGCGAGTGACGCCTCTCTCCAATATATCTCTCGCACAGTTTTTCCGTCGTCGCATAGCGAGTGACGCCTCTCTCCAATATATCTCTCGCACAGTTTTTCCGTCGTCGCATAGCGAGTGACGCCTCTCTCCAATATATCTCTCGCACAGTTTTTCCGTCGTCGCATAGCGAGTGACGCCTCTCTCCAATATATCTCTCGCACAGTTTTTCCGTCGTCGCATAGCGAGTGACGCCTCTCTCCAATGTATCTCTCGCACAGTTTTTCACGTAGTGGCTGTCGTTGCAGCTAGTACTTATAAGTACAGGTAGGTACTCGTAATGGATGGTGACAGTTAGCTGCACTGGTTTACTGTAGTCCCAGATAGATTAATGGCAAGTGGCCTTGATTTCGTCTTTATTATGGTTGAGATTTGACTGGTAAGACGTACTAAAAAGGAACTCTAAACACATAAAATGTATGACCAAACTCACGTACAGACGTTGTAGAAATAGAATCCATGCCCTCTATACAGAAGGTAAACCTTTTTATTGTAATTATTGTAATCAAAGTAGTATTTCCGCTTTAATGCAGAACTAAATAAGCTTGAAGAACTATCTGAGCATATTAATTATATAACAAAATCACCAACCTAATCTCTGTCAGCGTTCTTAGATCTGCACAAAGCAAGTCATTATTGCCAATCTAAGGATATGGCGTAACATTGAGCACATCAACATTAAGTAGGCGACATTTGGCATTTGCTTGCTTATGGAGGTGGACGCGAGCCAGCACAGATATCTATCGGAAACAATTTAAAATAAATCACAGATTTACGAGAGCACAGATAAGTATGTATTTATGTGGCAGAATGGAAGGTTTCCTTTGTTGCATTCTTCCTTTTATTCTTTAGCAGTGGAAAGAACTATATACAATTGCAGATTTCTTAAAGAAACGAAAATATTTTAAACCACTAACATTCAGCGAACAGCTGGTATAATGACAAAGCTTAATCTCGCGCCTAGACAAAGCAAAATCCGTAACATTCGATTAGTGTCGATGCTAGAAGAAAAGCCAAAAAAATAATATGGGATTGACAAGCTATTGAAATGTCACGTGATCATAAATCACAGCGTACATATGTAGAAATAGAATCGCTCCGAAGCAAATGTCATTTGTCAAGACACCCAGGAAAGGTAATGAAATGTTATAACTATTAAATTCTCTTACTGCAAAAGCATCTGTTTACTCTTAATTAAACCTCTCCAATCCAAGTTCTCAGTAAAGAACTCCAGAGAATAAAAAAAGATACCATAATTAACAACAACACGGCGATGGTAATTAGCATTCACGGACAGACTCGATCGCAATAAACGCGCCGACTGTACGACTATACTGAATCAATCAGATCGTACAGCGAGAGGCGCACTCAGCAGAAATAATAGTCGACACGTAAAGCACGCAGTTCATTTGCGACTAATCGACAGGAATCAAAACTGGTGTCGCCAATGCTTTTCAAGCCATTAACGACATAAACTCGGCCATAATACTTGAGGCATTGCCTACCAGTAAACATTAAGTTAGTGGTCACTAGTCAAAACTTGTGTAGTGCTAACCTTGTTAAATTATTCTCTGTCTGTCGCTGTATAACAAGATACCATTACTGCGAAATTTAAAAGCTGCTTATTTTAATTCTAATAATTTTTTTTTTCGTACTACCTATTTTTCGCAAGTATCATCTTGTACAGTCTAAAAAAATAATTGTTTAGCAGATTAACAATTAACCATGTAATAGTCATGACAGTTGCGATTTCCATTTACAGATAATTTAAGTAGAGAACTGAAACGGTAAATGTAGTCTCAACTGTCAGCTGAAAGTGTTGTTAAATTGATAAGATTATTGAATCTAATCAATTTAACACTTAAGTAACAAGGGCTGGGTTGTTCTTTGGACAAAGAATTAGCATTGCCATTCAGCGTGGCAATGCTGCCAGTCTTCTGGGCACTTTTCCAGATGACAGCGATGCGGACGAGTACTTCGACGCCTGAGTATTTTTTATATTAATTTGTTTAGGTAGTTAGTTAGTTATTTAGTAATTTAATTTAGTTATAAATATGTTGTTATGTTTGAAATAAAATGTACAGTAACAATAACATTTAGATTCCCAGTGTTTCCGAGAGAGTTATTGAAATGTCGCGTCGCCCGTCCGCCAGTGAGCAGCAAGTTTTCCTCATTACTGCACGTGAGTAATGGCGGTGCAGTTTTTCGCGTCCAACTGTAGATTTCCCGGGTGAACGAATACTACGGTGCCGGCAGTTAGTTAACTACTGCTGACACGGTACATACGGCTGTAGTGCACTTTATATTATAACTTGGAGGAAAACGTGACAACTGCTGTTTGTTATCATGTAGAAAACTAAACTTTTGTCTGGTAAAATGAAGTATACAAAGAAATGTCAGTGCTTTTTAACATATTTGTTTGTCCAACTTTACTATTAACCACCACACATTAAAATCATAATAGTTAGGTAACATAATTTTTGAGCTTTTAAAGTCATTGCGATCTTCATAGAGATGTCAAATGCCACGATATGCGATAATACTACTCTCACACCGAGCGCGCGTAGCAACGGCGTAGCGTTTCGTAGCACATTCGTAGAGATAGCGCTACGGGCGCTTGCCCACCCAGCTGCAAGTTCATAATCAGAGAGTTCTGAATTTGTTTTTTTTCCTTATATCGTGCGAGTAAATTTTGAACGAATTAAGAATACTTAAGTCCGAACATTAGTTTTAGTCAAGCAGCTTAGTATTGATAGGGTTGAGCTACACGATGACGATGCAAGCATGCCGTGGGACAGGTCAACTCTAAACTACAAAGGGTCTTTCTTCAAAAGGATCTACCGGACTTTTTATTGTTAGACTCACATAAAATCGGAAAAATATGATGTTCGGACTCAAAAAGAGGCCATAAACTCTGAGTTTGTTTCGGCATTTCTTCTTAGGGATTAATCAGTTAGGAAACGCCGGTGCCACCTTGTTTTAAAATCTTGACCAAAAATGTACATGTAAAAGTCTCTTACAAGATCTACCTACAGAAATAAACATTATTTAATTTCATTTCAATCTCATTCATTCTCAATCATTAACAATGTAACAGCAATTCGAACATATTTTCGTAATTAAACCTCTCACTTGTCAGTTCCAAACACATCCATTGTGCCTTCAACACACGAACATTTTATGAGTCCCTGGCTTAGAATTGTGACATGACGTCACTGTGCATTCTGGCCTGTACACCAGGTAAACCAGGGGTCCATGGTAATAATTTCATGTTGACAGCGCCTTTATTCCGTAGCAGTAAGGGCGGTTTTTGTAGATCAAGTGTTTCCACTCACATGAGGCTGACCATACAGCTTCGCTATCCGTCTGTGTCATCAAATATGTTTATGTGTGTTTATTGCAATTTAGATTACCTATTTAGTTGTTGTTATTAGTTTTTGATGGCAAATTGAATTTTGATAATGAAGTGTGGTATACATTGTGAACTAAATCTATCATTAATTGGTTATATTATTCATCTATATTTATACTGATAATAAAGATGAAGAGTTGGTTGAACGCCTGAGCTCTGAAGCTATCAAACGGATTTGAAAAAATGCGATGGGGCGGGGGCCGAAATTTCACGCGGACGACGTCGCCTGCAGGAGCTAGTATAAAATATAACGTAGGTTTTGATTAATAAACCTGAAAATAAAGCTATAACAACGAAATATTGCCCACTTAAAACTCAATCAGTCTACAATTTGTCAAAACAATTAATAATACAAAGTTAAATTAGGAGACGCAGATCTGCAGGATACAATAATAACGGGCATCATTTAGATACCAGCGTCCCCAATCAAACTATTTGAGCGTTTGAGCGGAAACTCGATTTGCACCTCGGCCTCAATTATAGGCGGGTTATAAACTCGCCGCTTCGGGACGCCTCGTAGAAGCCTCGAGGCGCAAGGTTGAGTGGCTCGCTGAGAGACGGACAGAAGGCTTGGGTACTTTAAACGTGTTGGATTCAAGACATATATAAAGTGTAAGAAAAACAGCTTGAAATAATTTAAAGGGGTTGGAGGAGGTCTTCTAAAACTGTAGGAGTTGTAAAATGAAATAATCCAATATAAGATGTTGCACTGGTGCGTTGTAGTTAGTCAGAAATTACTCTAGAAACAATTTCATCGACACACTAAACTAAAATAGACTGTACTATTATCTATATATACGAGTAAGTTTGTTTGATAGTTACACTTTCACGCCAAAACGGTTGAACGGATTTTATGAAATTCGGCGCACAGATAGACCATGACCGGATACTTCTCATCCAGGATCGTACGCGATAATGATGAAGAGTGACCCCATTGCTCATTAATAAGATTGCTTTATAAACTTCTTCCTGCCTTTTTTTTCAAACTTTTCGTGCACAAAATGAAATGGACATTCCGCTTCTTTCTCTTAATACCTGCGTCTTGATTGATACCCCGCGCTGATTGCGGGGACCTTCATCTAATGGTCGGATTGATTCCGTTTGAGATTGTAACCTTTGTAAGAAATTCCTTTGGTGAGTTTGCCCGTTAGAGGTCTCACTCTGTGAATGAAGGATGCTAAGCGGTTTTCGCGTGGTTAAATGATTTTTGAGGCTAAAGTGTCACTCCATAGTGCATCTTTTGAGTTGAAAGTTAGAAGAGAAGAGTTGCAGCTATAACTTTGTGGGAATAACTTTATTATCTTTAAATATTATTTATTTCTGAACTTTACGTAGAAGAGATGCGTTTTAAATGTATATAATTTCGAACGTAATTAAATGAAACTTTGTAACTTCTTGAATCTTGTATTGTTGTCGCGTTCAGCGAGCGTTCCCAGATGTGTCCCCTATAATTATTAGGGATTTATTTTAACCTGTATATTAAACATCCTTTATTTTGTTTCCAGCGCCTCCAGAATGCGAAGCCGGCCAACTGACCTGCGGGCAGTACGTGTGGAACAAGACGTACTGCATCCCGCCGCACTACCGCTGCGACATGCAAGTGGACTGCGTCGACGGCACCGACGAGGCGGACTGCAGTGAGTACTCCACTTTACTAACAGTGCCGAATGATTATAGGATAGTGTTATAGTCAAATGAGTAGTTATAGTTACAGCGCGTAGGAAACTATGACCGGTGAAAGTTATAGAATAGTTGGCGAATCGACTAACATAGCCAACCTTGGCTTCGATTCTTGTTCGAAACAAATACGTTTTGTTTAAATATGTTATTATATTAGCCTACTAGACTACAAACACACTAACAGTGAAGTGAATTTTGTTAGGATCAACATTTGGAAGAACATGATAGGTACCTACTTATATTTTATTTACCTTCTTGGCGATGATGTAATCCCCTAACTTATTTGCATGCCTGCATAGTGTGCGTTTTACAAAGGATTTGAATTTCGTCTCATTCAGTTGAAGAATGTGGGGAGGTTTTTTATTGTAACATTTTAAACAGTACCCCATGAAAGATGAGTCAACTTTAGCCAGTCTGAAACCTGGTTGAACTAATAGGTCCCGATTTCTAGTATGTACTATAATTATGTCTTTCACTTCTTTTACTGTAAAGATGTAAATTTATTCTTACGCACATGATGTTTTCATAGATGTATTACAAATACAAATTCCAAATACAAAATATATGTGTGCTGTGTGTGGTATATGTGTGTGTGAGGAGGTGTAGGTGTGTGTGTGTGTGCGTGTATATAATATGTTGATGTGTAAAGGAGTGACTCAGTATATGTGTATGTAAATGGCTTTATCCAGTCTGGTAGTTGTCTGTATTGACAAGGTACCGTCAAGATGTTAGTATCCTCAAACAATGCCCTTAGAGAATCGCGCCTGCGGAGATTATATAAGGCTCTGATGGCTCTTTTCTGCAGAACAATAATAGACTCGATGTCTGCAGCCCGTCCCTTAAGTAAAATACCGTAAGACATGATACTATGAAAGTAACTAAAATAGACCAGCCTCGCAGTTTCTACATCAGTAAATTGACGGATTTTTCTGACAGCGTGAGCTGCTGTTAAATGAAGACCCCATTGTAGCCTTGAGTCGAGCGTGATCCCCAAGAAAACCGTTTTATGCAGCTAGTTTTATTTCCATTTAGTACTAAATTATTACCAGTGAACCAATTTTGGACCAGCAGTAGGGCATTATTTACGTCGTCAAAATTTAAAGCACGCCTACCTTAAAAATTAAGGAAGTATCGTCAGCAAATAATAATAATATATGTTTATTTCAGGTATTAAACCCATATCAATAATACAATGCAATTAAATTAAAATTATAACACAATAAATTAAAATGAACTGAAATTACGTACATTATAAAAAAAATACACAACACACATTACATTATTAAACATTGTACAAAAATAAAAATAAAACAAATTACATTAAATTAAATTAAATCACATTACATTAATGTCAAGATTTCATGATTTGGCTAGTCTTAGCAGGTACACACCGTTAAATATTGCAGACACTGTTTGGTTAGTACTAGCACATAACCGAGTCAGGAAAGATGTCTTGAGTTTCCTCATGAGCCCATAAAAATCATAAACTCTGTTCTCAGCGAACATGCCAGTCGCACTACACCGCCAGGGCAGCTTTAATACAGCTCTAAAGGCGTTATTGTATTGAACACGAAGAGTGTTATAAGCACCCTTCGTGTACCTGTACCAGAGTTGGCTGGTGTAGAACGACTGACAGTAAGCCTTGAACAAAGTTATTTTAACTTGGTTGGAACAGTGAGAAAAGCGTCTAGCCAACATGTTGCTTCGACATGCGATACTTCGCCGCATTTGTGTTTGATTTATTAATAAATGGAGTATTAATACACACTAAAAAGAGGAAAGGACCCAATATCGAGCCTTGTGGAATACCCATTTTTACTTTTAAACCAAGTAAACTGACACCATTTATTTGAACTTGCTGTTGTCTATTATTTAAATACGATTTTACTAAACTGAGCGCAAGTTTTCCAAGTCCGTAATGCTCAAGTTTCAAAAGGGTTTCGTGATCGTCGCAATCAAATGCCTTGGAGAGGTCACAAAATATTCCTATGGCGTCTTGTGCCTCTTCCCACGCGTTAAAAATGTGTTTTAATAAGATAACACCGGCGTCGGTCGCACAACGCCTTTTGGTGAAACCACACTGTTGCTAGTGAAGGATTTTATTAGTATAAAACAAAGCTAGAATTGATCACTGTGGACTTTTTCATCACAATCATGAACATTTTTCATTATAAAGCTCAACAGAGGCGTGTGTAGCACTTTAAGCTGCCCAAGGCATTGGATCTAAAAAAGTGGTACTAAATAAAAAGTCACCAACAATTATTTTTTAAGTTTCTGTAAAATGCTTTTTTTCCAGCCAGTTCATTAATATTAAACAATTTAAATTAAGTTAAGAAAAACCCCCGACGCAATCAAAAATCTCTAAAAACGGCTGAACAGTTTTTTAAATCATTTTATACCCTCGATCAAACCAACTTTCAAACAAAACAAAAAAAAACGATTTAGGCTTTTGGGAGCTACAACGCCGCAGACTGACACATATATATACTCGTTAAACTTATAACGGAGAAGTTTAGAAACCGTATAACACTGTAGAAGTTGTGATTATGTTTACTGAACAAATCTGAATCACAATATTGTATGTCGAACTCAATTCAATAAAACTTTACGTATTCAAATGTAAAACCTATAGGGTGTTGCCAGCTCTCTGATATTTTCAAGGTTTAGATAATAAGGCTACAATAAAAATAAGTTTATTTGAAACTAGCTGTCCCGGCGAACTTCTAGAATCAATAAATTTTGTGTTAGAATATGAATTTTCTTCTAAATATTTTTTTGCTGAATTTTCGCCATGTTTAATAGTAATTATGCTATTCGGAGGGGAGACAAAACTAACAGATCAAAGATCATAAAAATCGGTCCAGGCTTTCATGAGTTAGAAATAGTGTAAATAACCCGACTTTGTTTTATTTAGAAGGTAGGTAATTGTCCGTGTAGTTTTCCTACTACAGTTTATTCCAGCACTATACATATATTTGGCCATCTATCATTCTGAGGTTTCTCATCGTTGATAACACAAGTATAAATAAACTAATAAAATATTGCACATAATAATCGATCTGTGTACGTCAGCAAGTCATGCAGCACGCGTGTGGCTCGGATACGAATCGGATCGTATTAAAAGTCGGAACTAGTTTTTGGACACGAAATTTGATATTGAGGTGTTAAATGTTGTGTCTCTATGCTGAACTAGGATTTGTCAAGTTTTTTGTTTCGATTGTTGGGTGTCTGTTAATGTCAAAAATGGTATTTTTTTTAAATGCTGTATTACCGATAGGGATAAACATAATTTTATTTTGCAGTTAGGGATATAAATTATGTGTTCAGGCATATTTTACCATTTAAGCCATGCAAAAAATACACACAATTACACTAACTTAAAATAAAAAAATGAAGTCATTACTACTATTGACCGATAACATGTATGTGTGTAAACTGTAAATATAAGTTGGTTGTTATTAATAAATAAATGATAAATATTTAAATAAATATTTATAAAGTACGAATCACATGTATAGGTATATCGTCCTCTTTACCGTATCCGGCGACAGCGACAAAGCGGAATTGTAAAAAAAAGAAGTTGTGAACACAAGAAGTGATCATAGTTTTACATAATATACCTACAATTCTAATTTATTAGTGGCTTTTGTGAACAGGATTTTAATTCAGATTTGTTACAGTTGAAAAGTCATTTGGTTTAAAAAAAAAGGTTTTTAATTTTGATGATTTAATATAGACTGACATACACTGACATAGACTGGTGTACCATCTGACTGTGTCCATGTTCCCATGTGTGGCGCAATCTCTTACACATATGTGAAGTGAACCGACCGTGCGCCAGTGTGTTGTTGTTTGTGCCAAATATTTTAAGGACCACAGCACCTTCACAAAACACTAGGGTGTATCAATTTCCCTGAAAGCTCTCGTATCTCGCACGCTTTACAAAACCCACACTTATTCCGCCCGCTTTGAACGTTGCAAGAAAAATATTTTCATTCGCATTCCACATCTACATACCACCTATTACCGAGCAATACTTAAATAAACATAGCACCGAAATACACCGTCCTATTTCTTTTAAAGAGAACTCTTGTAAACGAAGTACCACGGCCAATTTGTTTAGAACTCCTTCACCCCCATTCGCGGGAGTGTCGGAGGTGAAAGAGGGGTAACTGTCTGAGATTCCAGGGTTCTTAGTTAATTGGTCGCAAGTGCGGAAAGTCCCAACAAGTGGGCAAGTTTTAATGGTGTGGAAATTGCGTTTTTGTTTGGTGTTCGTATCTGTGATGTGCCTGTTTTAATGTAAATCTGTTGTCTCACAGCTTTTAGATGAAGACGCGATATCTGGGAAAGGGCTCGAAGGATTTTCTTGCAATTAATATTTGGGAGTTGTCGACCTTAGTAATGTCAATTAAACTGTTTGTGTTTTCAAAAGGTTTATCATCCAGAAAATCCATCAAGCTATTTTTTTACTGCAAATAAAACATTGAATCCTTCAAACTCTTGCTTCCATTCCTCATTCTCTTATAAGTACAAAGTCTACTATTTTCAACATTTGAAGGCAAGAATATAAAACTTGACGTCTACTTTTCTTCCGTTAACATAATAGCGTCTATTACATTTGAATAAAGTTTTAAAAGCAAAGTGCTCCATGGCGGTAATTCCGCTCGACTTACTCTCAGCTGCAACTTCCTCGGTGCCATGGTAATTAATCCCTCCCTCTTTTCCGTTTCCTGGCAGACCTCGATATACACCTAAGAAGTTGTTGAAGTTCTGCTTAAGACATTACGGGATGAGCGTATAGATAGCTTATGTTAGATATGTCTGTTTCTTTACTTTATCTTGCAAAATCTAATTTATAACGAAGTGCATGTGGCTAAGTTAGGTACTGAGTTACGCCAGATTCTGTTATCAAAATCGGTTAGATCCTATAGCAAACAGCAGATTTAGAACCTTAAAATTTAAATGGTATTGTGCTATCAGATTGTTTTCTTAATAAAAATTCCTAAAGTTTCATCGCTCCAAAAACTCGTCGCAACATCTTCAAAAAGTATTAATACACCTGTAGAGAGATTAAACTTCTTATAATAAGCTTACATCGCAATTTTTAAGTCTCAGATTTACGTTGAGATGTTGTGCAAAGTTGCCAGCACAGTAAACTGTGCTGCCAGCCTCAAGTCCCAATGTAAAAGTTTTAATAGACCGCGATTATTACATCTTTCTTTTTTTGGACACTCTTGGAGTTTCCCAGTGGTACGGTGCTTTGTGCAACGTAAACATTTCTCACTGATGTAGATATATGGAAGGAAGTTAAGTTGGTTTATGGATTGTTAAAGACTTTTATTGCATCAATTACATGGCTTCTTTTGAATAATTTTATATTATGTTTTGTGCTTTGTTATGAACATCTTCAGTTTTATTTATTATTCGCGTTTTTATGTGCTTAGGTAATTGTGATTTTGGTTTAGATTAAGAATAAAATGCATAAATAAGAATAAAACATAAGAAGGAAGAGTAACTTTCACACCACCTCAGATTATTTTATTTCGGAGAAGCAGCCAGCTCCCTACCTCGATTGGCCGAACGTTTTGATGTACATGATTATTTTAGTAGGACAGGATGTCGAAGGGGCAGGTCCCCCCGCAGACACGATTTGTTTTTGATTTTTGAACTGCATTTTCTAGTTTTGCACAGCACCAGACTACGGTCGTTATCAAATATCGTATGCTGCTTTTTCCTCTCTAAATCTAGAAACAGACCTACTCTAATTTGTGAAACGTAGAAATGGTCCTTCAATAAATTTTTAATCATAGTTGCTTAAAGTTTCAAAATCATAGTCTTCTCTTGAATTGTTTGGTTTTCCATTCAATATCTTGAAGTTACTTATTTCTACACTAACCGGAATCATACCTTCACTAAGTGTAGGCACGACTAACAACTGGTTTGATCAGGAAATCCTCTAACCATATTATTGGGTTGTACGGCTGCTGGCTCATGCTTTAATTTCCTTTGGAAATAAGAATATCCTGTCGAGATAAGATTAATCGATAATATTTTTTTTTTATTAAAAGATTCCCACGATTTTGAAGTAGGGAAATTTTGGACGTTAAGCATAAATATGCTCAAACATTAATAGGGATGATGACTGGTATTACAAATGTTCATAAAACTAATGTAATTTCAAAGTAGGCATAGTAAAAATGAGATCATCGAAAAAGTCTTTTAAATCGGTGTAAATATGAAGAAGATACACGCTTTTAAAGGTTTTGGAGGGGATTAATCCCGTCCTTGTCGCACTCTACGGACAATGTACGGCGCTAGGATGAAGTTACATAGTCGTGACGTCACTTGTACGATAGTGCTATCCTTGTCTAACATATTTCTTAAAACGTTTATAACTTGGCAATTTTTTTAGCCTTTTCACTTTTTGTAATTTTGTTTGCACTATTTGGAAACAAACAATTTATTGAGATAAAAATATAAAAAATTGTCATCATCCCTATTCTGGGAGAGAAACATTAATTCTGAGAGCAGTGGTGGCCCAGTGGTAACGTGCCTGACTTACGAGTTGGGCTGGGCTGATTATGCTGTGTTATGTAGCTTACGAGTTGGGCTGGGCTGATTATGCTGTGTTATGTAGCTTACGAGTTGGGCTGGGTTGATTATGCTGTGTTATGTAGCTTACGAGTTGGGCTGGGCTGATTATGCTGTGTTATGTAGCTTACGAGTTGGGCTGGGCTGATTATGCTGTGTTATGTAGCTTACGAGTTGGGCTGGGCTGATTATGCTGTGTTATGTAGCTTACGAGTTGGGCTGGGCTGATTATGCTGTGTTATGTAGCTTACGAGTTGGGCTGGGCTGATTATGCTGTGTTATGTAGCTTACGAGTTGGGCTGGGCTGATTATGCTGTGTTAGGTAGCTTACGAATTGGGCTGGGCTGATTATGCTGTGTTATGTAGCTTACGAGTTGGGCTGGGCTGATTATGCTGTGTTATGTAGCTTCTGACCGCGGTTTCTTCCTCATGGATGTCGGAAATCATCCCACAGGGACGTGCTACCGGGACAAACAGTAGCCTATATCCTTCCTAAGGATGCCATCTATCTCGTTGCCTTCCTCCTTGATCCAGATCTGTTCTGTGGTTAAGGCGTGAACAGGTAACTGACGTACGGACAAAGTTACTTTCGAATTTATGATATTACTAGCTGTTGCCCGCGACTTCGTCTGCGATGCAGGATTAATAGTCGCCTATGTACTTACCCAGGTCGTGGTCTATCTTTGTGTTAAATTTCATCCAAATCAGTTCAGCTTTTTTGGCGTGAAAGCGTAACAAACAAACGAACTTATCTTTGCATTTATAATGTTAGTATAGTATGGAAGTAAGGAGTATTTAAGTACTAAAATAACTTTTTAAAATATCTATTAACACTACGCAATAAACTACACAAGAAACGATATGAGCATTTCCATGTTGCGTGTAATATTTCGTATCATATATATATATAACTACTCGTATTTGTGTGAAAAATATAAATACGCACGATTGGCGCGAAACTTCAAAATTGGATATAAAAAAGCAATAACTTCATTGCATATCATTACTAATTTAACTTATACAATGGATGATAGCGTCAAATAATGATATAATGAGTTAATCACAGATACAGACAGATTTTGATGTCCGAAACTCTTAATGATTTTGTTTCTTAGCCTCGATAGCCACTGACATTAAAATGGTTAAGAATAAATATGATACCCAAATATTATAGGAGTAGCCTATAGAAAGATTAAAACCACTCTCGATCAAAACAACCAATACCTTGCATTGCTACGTAGGAAATGCTTATCCAAAGTTCTCCGAACACATTTAAATTCGTTCGTATTGAGGTGCAGTTTGTGTAACAGGCGGGTATGTGAGCCTTTGACTTACACTCGTGCCTTGTCGGGGCTTGCGGGGTTCACGGGGCTTGCCGTGGCTTGCCAGGGCTCTACAAAGCCGGCTAACACTATATTGAAGACGAAAGAGACGATTGCCCCGTATTGACGTCGTTTCTACCTGTATATGTCTTCTGTCTGGTCTTAGTACATGTTGAGGGATTGAAGTCTTTGTAATATAAATAACATCTCGCCTGTATTCCTCAAAGTACATCTACATTGCGCTAGTTTTGTAAATGTTCCAGGGGCGAGCCTATTGCAATCAACCGGTCACAAATCCGCACTACGGGCTCCTGCTACTTATTTTGTTTTTTTATTTTATTATACAACGTATTCCTTTATGACATCCCATAAATCTAGGCTCTAATTTCAAAATATTAACACTAGACTCATGTGTCTCTATCTAAGTTTCATTGAACACGAAAATTGAAAATTATTGAAATATAATTCATATGCCATTTGATTATTTGACATGGTCTCATGAATACCGTAGAGTGATGGGATATCTAAATAAACACGTTGTATATTATTTATTTAAAAAAAAATACAATAACACTTTGCCCTACCCGGGAATCGACTCCCGGACCTTGCATACTCAGCAATTGCACTTACGAGCGCTGGACCAACGAGGCAGCTTACTTTAGTCTTTGTAGTGGTCAAATTAGTTTTTGGAAAGCTTATTGTGACGAATTTAAGAGCAAGGGAATATTTATTAAAAGTAATACTTGAAGGCAAATCTAAGGGAGGTGGAAAGAGAAATGTAAAATAGACTTCGGACTGGTCGTTAGCTAGATGTAATCAATATTCACAATCGAAGTGTTTTCTCTAGGAAGTCTATATGAAATGAAAATAAAAGATTATCTTGCTTAGGTTCTGCATCCCTCAAAGTCAAAGCATTTATTTCAAATAGGCACATTAAAAGGGACTTTTGAACGTCAACATTTACATTAAAAATAGAATTGATTCTAGGCGCCTTTTTGAATCACTTTGTTCAAATTGCATTTAATTTATTAGAATATTGGAATTCTACCGGACTAGAAGGTTTTTAGAAAAAGAGACAATAATAAATTGAGTGTAATTTGTTGGATGCACATTGCACAACTAAATATAAGTAGGTACCTACATATTTTGTATTTTGAGGATGATATTTCTTTGTTCATGCTTTAATCTTCAGAGTTCTTAAGACATTAATTCAGCCAGTTCAAGCGCTGCATTGCATTTTAAAATTGCTAATGTAAAACCATGTTTTGTTCTGAGTATAACCAGTAGGTACTTAATAAGAATAAGGCTATTATTTCCTGAAAGCTTGGTCATTATTACGGTTCAAGATTTATTACTTATTTTTTAAACTGCCGAATCATTACCTATTCAAATCGCAAGCGTTAATATCACGCTCTTCATCTTTATCTGTCTCTTATTCTATAAAATGAATTATTTTACTCAATTTAATAGGTATCAAAAAGTTTTGGACTGCCTCGTTGGTCTAGTGGTCGCAAGAGCTACTGCTGAGCATGAGGTCTTGGGTTCGATTCCCAGGTCCGGCAAAGTGTTATTGGGTTTTTCTATCTAGAATTTCTCAGTAGCAGCCCGGAGTCTGGATTTGTGCCCAGTTGATTGCAATTGGCTCGCCCCCTATAACATGAGACTTAAGCATAACTGGCGAAACGTGGGTGTACTATAGGTGCATCTCTGCCTTACCCTTCGGGGATAACAGGCGTGATGTTATGATGTCAAAAAGTATTTTAGTATTGTAAGAAAACACAATCTTTGGCAGAAGATTGCCAAAAGAAGGAATGGTCTAAAAGAGGCATGAGGAACAGGGTGTAAAGTTCACTCATCAGAATCAGAATCCGAATATTTATGTGTAAAACTTAGGTATTTACATAAAGGTGTTATTTTAACATATTTGGTCGCTATTGTTTGCCGTGAAAGCGTAATAATATTAAGTTAAATGTAATTAAAAACTCAATAAAATAAAATTAACAAAAAAATATTAAACATTATCATTCATAAAACCTGGACCAGTATAGTAACATTTTTCAATTAATATCAGGTGAGAGCCTTCATAAACTATCGGGTATTTTATTATAAATTTTCGAAGACATTCCAAATAACTCTTTTTCATCAAAGCGGTTCTGAATTTTACGTCGCACAATTGATTTAAGTATTAAGAACGCATCTCCTATAGATAAGGACGGATCCTCTGTGGTGTAGAGAAGCGGGCAACTGCCCAACGATTGAGGTCGGGACGTTGTCTGAATGCTATTTGCGCGGTAAATTTTGGTTGTGCGATTCAGGATTTTGCTTGACGCGGTGCGAGTGCGATTCGTAGTTCGCATGTGGCGCTGTATAAATATATACAGTATTAACTTATGCCTCATTGCACTATAGTACTATGGTTCTAGGTTCAAAACGGTCAGGAAAAATATAAATTCAATTCTCACAAACAAAAAAAAAACAATAGTTCAAAACAAATGAAGCTCAGTCTTTACTAAACCTTTCTACATATCAAAGAACCGTTCTCCGATGCACTAACGGCCCGGACATTGGACAACGTCGACCAGAGTCGGAAAATGTCGTACAATGCCGTACACATGTCCATTGTCAGCCATGACACTTAATATTTATTGCGGTCAGTCCCAATGATATCGTTAACGTGGACGTGGGAATTAACGTGCGGTGAATAGACCTGTCGGGCAGTGAATGGGATGTTTGCATGTCCCTGTTAATGCATGGTAATTTGTATGAGTGATGTGGTGAAAGTATGGGTATGCATCGAGTTTGTACTTCGCAGGCTGTCGTACACTGGGACTGTTAAATGGTACAGGAGTAGATTAGGGCATTCCTACCTTTATTTGATAATTTTGAGTCCAAATATGTCGCAGAAGGTATTTAAGTACACTGTCAAATATTAATGAGGAGTCTTAATGAGTAGCCGAAGCCGTTGGACTTACCTTAACAACATAATTTTAAACACAACACTAAACTTTCAAACAAAAGCACACTTATAAAACAAATAAGGCACAAACAACCTGATCCGCCCACCTGCAATATCCAGAAACTCTTTACTCTAAGAAACTGTTCAAAAAGGCTCACTATGAAACACTTATAAACTGTATCGGCTTTGACGCGGTCGAGGCACTTCACTGCGAGCGCCCTCTAGCACTGGATGTTTACATAACTTTGTATGAAAATCGCATTATCTCGACAAGGGCGGGCTAAGAACACATCAAATAAAACAGAAGTTTCACGTCTTACAATATGCTAGAAGTGCATACGGTGGTTTATGTGGTGCTTGGTGTGATGTAGTCTGGTGTAACAATATTGGAAACTAAGGCCACTACCGAATCTCTCTTCTACGAGGCGGCTAGACGGAAGCTTTTTGAATGATTTGGCAGTCCTTATCAACAGTAGGCACATAATAACAAAAGCGAAATATGAAAGTGTTTTAACTATGCCAATTTTCCTCTACCAACTCCAACTAGGCCCTATTCTCAGTTGAAATATAGGGATACTTACTGATTATATAGCGGATGATGATGAACAACGAGAAACAAAGTAATACTCTGAATGCAGTACTTCTACAAGGCTGAAACTTCAGTAGGTAGGTTACCTACCTACCTACTGAAGTTTCAGCCCCGTCTGATTAATTTGTTAACATTACATCACACCTTGTTTCCCCGAAGGGTTGGGCAGAGGTGTATAGTACACCCACATTTCGCCAGTTATATTTAAGTCCCATGTAATAGGGGGCGAGCCTATTGCCATCTACCGGGCACAAATCCAGACTTCGGGCTGCTACAGAGAAATTCCAGATAGAAAAACCCAATAACACGTTGCCCGAAGGAATCTTACCTAGGAATCGAACCCAGGACCTCATGCTCAGCAGTAGCGATTGCGAATTTGTTCTTATTGTTTACATACTTGTACTTCTGTTGTCATTCCATATGTCGGGTCGGAACGGTTTTGTCGTAAAAAGCTTAGACGCGCACAGCCGTTTTTGCATCTCATTACCAATACGGAGCGGATTAGACCAGCTTTCGACAAGCCTAGCAGCCTTGCAACCTGTCTGGGCTGAACAAACATTGCGTAAGCAACACGTTGCGGAGACAAACAACGGAATTACGGAGACGGGTTTTAACGACCAGGTTTATACAGGTACGCGCGGTAGAAAGGGATGTTTTGAACAGAAGGACAGGTCTAGATCAAAGTAATATTGGCCAGGATAGAATAGAATACTCTTTAATATGTAGGTACACCTTATGAATTACAGATATAAATTTAGAAATAATTACAATAATATTTACGTGTCTTGTAGGATGTATTAAAATTAATGTTGGTTATGTTAAATCATTCTTAAATTCTTACGCAGCCATTCAAACGTTTGTTTCTGCAGAGGAAGTCGGGAAATAAAATCGTTTCTTATTTTAATTACTAAAGTTACTCTTCTGTTTATTGCAGCTTATCGCAAATGTCAGCCAGACGACTTCCAGTGCGGCATGGAGGGCGCCGGACCGGCCAAGATCTCATTACAGGGACCATGTATACCTAAGGAAAAGAAATGTGACGGGTAAGAAAAACTATATTCATTGTTGTACATTTATAATGCAGAAGATACTCTCGAATACTTCCATCATCCTTGCAATATAACTAACTACATCACTAAACCTAAATGGGTTTAGTGATGTAGTTAACCTGCTCTGTAAGAAATATAATTCCCCTCTCAACTGGTCCTAGTTGGCAAAGCTGAATTAATATTTATCAATAGAGACTACGCAATGACAGTGCTACCGGTGTTGACAAAATACCCAAGACTAGCATTTCGCCCGCGACTTCGTCCGCGGTATTACCTTCAAAAGACTTAGTTCGACTCTGTAGAGTGACGGAACAAGTGACGGTTCCGCAGGTGTACTGAACGACTATTTTTAATACAGTTGCGAAAAAATTAATCAATTTAATAAAATAATAAAAACAGAATAAACTCAACTAACTAATCATTTATTTCTAATAAAAGTTATAGTACACATATACATTGAAATTGGTACAGTTTTTTATACTAACTGGGGAAGTTTTAGGTTTGCATATTTACTGTTTGAGACAAATAATTATTAATTTCGTATGATTGTTCATGTATATTTGTCATACAATGGCGTTTGCTAGTTGATGGAATTGGATCTGATGAATTATTATTAGCAACGAAAGTAGATGGATGAACGTTCTCTTCAACATGTGAAGGAGACGGACTGGACCTTAAATTAATGGATTGTGTGATTTTTTTCCCAGTTTCTAGTTTGTTGTTTAATGAATCACCAATATAGCTTGCTGCTACTTTGTCTGATTTCCAAACTCCTAGTCGCTTTAAGGACGTCAAATTGGCTCCTGAATCTGCCAATAATGTAGCGGAGGTCCTCCTGAAGCTGTGCCCAGTATAATACTCAGCATTCGGCAGACCAAGAAACGTAGCTACGTCTTGGCATATTACCATAATTTTGAAAAAAACGGTTGGTTTTTCCTTTTTGGGACTGCTGATTCATATATTTTTGCACTATTCTAAGAAAATCTCCTTCAACAACAAAGCTTCTCGGTATCTTATTTTTTGTGTTCGGAATCTTGATTAGTATCATTTTTCCATGGGCTTCAATATCTTTTAAAGTAATATTGGCTAACTCCTCTCTGCGGCAAAAATCAGAGCAACCCACAAAAAAAGGGATTTGATAAATATTTTTTTAAATAATGTATTGACTCTATTTTGCGATTTCGTAAACTAAATACTAAAGAAAAATATAAGTACTTATTAACAAATCACCTTTGTGGCTAAATAACGATCATCGGGAGCTTCGTTCAAAAACCGTTCCACTTCATTGGATGTTAATACTTTCGACTTTTTACTTGTAAAACCGTCTGATTGTCGTTTTAAGAAAGCATTTAGTTTTGGGTATTCACTTATATCCACGTTGTTCCTTATTTTCAGCATACTTTTTATCATCGAAACCTCGACCATAACGTAGACGGTTTTAATTTTGCTGAGAATTCGGAGAAGTATGCCAACATAACCTTTTCTGAAAAACTGTTTGCTTTTTTCTCTTCTCTCCACACAATAAATTCGTCGTATTCGCCGAAGCATTTTGTGCAATTATACTGAGTTCGGTGGTGTTAATTAAAAAAAAATAGGGTCGAAATTACTCATTTTGTGCAACAAACAACTACACTCGCAAAGGAAATTTCTGGAAAATGGCGCCAACCGTAGACTATAAGCAGAGTTTTTTTTTCTTCACCTATTTTGGTAGGCAAAGGGAACTATGCCCATACAGCTTAGTCTTCAGTAGATTTTTTTATTGATATGAAATGAAAATGAAATTTAATGAGATGAAATGAAATGAAACCTAACCTAACTTTCAATTAAATCATTAAATCTGATATTGAAATAAATTAGTAGTCCCTGCAATACGCCACTTTTTGAGCAACTGTATTAAAAAAGCCATGTATGACCTACGATACGCCATAGGACCACTCTTACCAGTCTTTATAACAAAGCGATGAAAAACTCCACATTTACGAGCATTCATTCTCAAAGTGCAAATTGATGCCACGGGATTGGCTGTTAAAACTTTTATATAGTGATAATGAAAGTCTTCTTGCACAGCCGGTCTAGTTCTACAGTGAAATCTGTACACTCACACACACACACTCACTACACCAGCTTACTCACACCACACGCACCACACAACACACTAACACAGCACACTTACACCTACATGCTTCTACCCTTTAGCTTTTTCCCACAAACATCATCTTACATACATTGTCTATAAGCTGGCTTATTTGAAACGGAAGGCACTGTCTCCCGTTTTACAGCTTTTTACTAGTACAGGATACATATGATCTTTTCTACTAGAGTTAAGTACTGCCTGTCGATTCTGTAAAAATCTCATAGTAATGATTCGCGTGGAGTGAGCTGTCAGTGTCATCCCGTCTTGTTCAATCCCTAGCATCAGTGGCATCAGTGGCACTGACAGCTCACTTCACCTAAGTGTTCACGGTGAGATGATACAGAATAGCACTAATGTAATGTATTGCCTAGGTTTTGCTTATCAATAACTGGTGAATAAATAATCTGTTACACTGTTTTTGGAACAATACATTATCATGTTAGTATCTTATAATAATATAAGCTACTTTAAATACTGACGCGAGCTTGAAATTATTATTTCTGTTTACAACTTAACTCATCCGCTGGAATGTCATGTCTAAAATCCTGTCTTATCTTGCAACAAATAAAACTGAATTTCCGCTGCTCTTCCAGGTACTTAGACTGTAGAACAGGTCGCGACGAGCAGGATTGTCCTGGACATCCGCTGTCCTGTCGACTGGACCAGTTCAGATGTGCGGCCGGCAACAAGTGTGTGGACTCGGCCGTCAAGTGCGACCACAAGGACGACTGCGGAGACAACTCGGATGAAGAACATTGCAGTGAGTAGATTTTGGGTATCATTGTGCAAAAATCAAAAGTAAGTCAAATTTTAGAAGAGTGTAGACTAACTGATAAAACGGAATTGCAGTTTCTGAAACCAGTAACGACAAAGGAAGTTATTACCATAATTAAAAATTTGGACTGTAATACTGCATGTGGCATTGATGGCATTAGTACAAAATCAATTAAATGCGTAAAAGACATTATTGCTACGGAACTAACAGCCTGCTTTAACTATTGTTTGGCGCGAGGTATTTTTCCCAACAATTTAAAAGTTGCAAAAGTTGTACCAATTCATAAATCCGGAAGTAAATTTGACCCGTGCAATTACCGCCCTATATCAGTTCTCCCGGTGATTTCTAAAGTAATTGAGAAGATTCTTTATAACCGATTGGAATCATTCCTTAATTCAAAAGGTTTCTTTTACCACAAACAGTATGGATTTAGAGCTCAATCAAATACTCTCGCTGCTACAATTGACCTCGTAACCAAAATTAAAAATAAAATTGATCAAAAACAAGTAGTCTTAGGTATATTTATTGATCTCAAAAAAGCCTTTGACACCATCAGTCATGACAAATTATTACAAAAATTAGAACTTAACGGTGTTAAAGGAAAAGCACTTGAAATTTTTAAATCATATATGGAGAACCGCAAACAAATAGTAAAAATAGGAAAATATGAAAGCAATCCCCGTGTCTTAAATTTTGGCGTCCCCCAGGGATCAATATTGGGCCCCCTCATGTTCCTTATTTATATTAACAGTATCAGTGAATTGGGTCTTAAAGGAGACATCTCCCTTTATGCAGACGACACGAGTCTCTTTTACTTTGGACATTCAGTCGAAGCTATAATAGCCGACGCTCAGAATGATCTTAATCTGTTAAATGAGTGGTTTCAGTCAAATCTTTTAACTATTAATATTACAAAAACAAATTATGTAGTGTTTGCAGCAAAAAATAAAAAAATAAATCACAATTTCGAACTTAAAATAGACGGCCAACTACTTGAACGAAAATCTAAAGAAAAATATCTCGGACTTATCTTGGATAGTAACCTAACTTGGAAGCCACAACTGGAAAAAATTAAACTTAAACTAAGTCCACTCACAGGGGCACTACGCAATATAACAAGTTGTCTCCCTCGAAAAGTGCGATATCTTATAAATAATTCTCTGGTTAAGCCTCATATCGACTACCTCATTGAAATCTGGGGTACTGCAGCGAAGACTAATATAGATCCAATTCAACGAGTTCAAAATAGATTAATTAAAGTTTTATTTAACTATAAGTTTCGGACACCAACTGAAAAAATATACGCGGATACAAAAATAATGAATATAAAACAAACGTATATATACTACACATGTATTCTAATACGTAAAATATTAAATAAGAAAATCCATTCCAATATAAGATTTGTAACAAAACGAGAAACACGAAAAATTAACTTAAGGCGTGCTAGTTACTTAGTGACCCGCCCTCCTAGAACTAACTATGGAAGAAAAAATTTAGAGTTTAAGGGTGTTACAATTTATAATAAATTACCATCTGTAATAAAAGAAGAACAAAGTTATCCCCGGTTCAAAAAGCTACTAAAAACTCACACAATTAATACGTACAAATGAATGAATTAATAAGGAAAAGAAAAGAAAAGAAAAAAAAACATAATATTTACAAACACAAATACAATACAATGTAATATATACCTCTAAGTTAAATATCTGCATTCGTGATTACTCAAATTAAACAAAAACCAATACAATCAAATACTCAAAATGTTTTATAAACCATGTATGTACCCAAAACGTATTAATTGAACATTTAACTAAAAATAAAAACGTCCATCAGTAAACTTGCTAAATCCAGAATATTCCATCAGTGCCACATCTAGTAAAAATCAAATTCATACATCCATGCTGTACTTGGTTATCTTACGATCGAGTTTATGTTATTTGTTTACCCACATTTATTTTATTTTTTCTATGCTATTTT
Organism: Dasypolia templi; assembly: GCA_963555695.1. Lineage (NCBI taxonomy): Eukaryota > Metazoa > Arthropoda > Insecta > Lepidoptera > Noctuidae > Dasypolia > Dasypolia templi. The sequence goes on along the minus strand of OY743151.1, from coordinate 1,275,803 downwards.
GTTTTGTTATTTTATAAACGTACATCTGTGCGCTCTAATTAGAATCTAAGTTTTAGATATTGTTTCTCAGTAAGTGAATTATGTATGCAATTCTTTATGAGAAATAAAGTTGTTCTTAAACCTATATATTACTTATTTAAAATATATTAGATTACCTTCTGACATCAACAGCAGAAAACGCAACTACAGTCAATTAAAGTCAACAACAGTCAATTAAAGTCAACTACAGTCAATTAAAGTCAACTACAGTCCATTAACAGTTAAGGCTCCCACAACAAGGCGAGACACCACAGTGCGACACAAAGGCACCGCTCGTCGCGCGACACGCGGTGCCTTTGTGTCGCGCTGTGGTGTCGCGCCTAAATCTAGGAACCCTTATTTACCTCTGACAGCAGCCTATAATGATCCTTATTGCAACAGATCACTGTGATGCAAAATCAGAAGTAAGATAAAGGACTGTATCAACCTGTCTGATTTCTGGGTTAGGTAAGTTATGTCAGTTCATGATATCCGGAAGACTGACAGCTATTCAAGACTTAAAATGCATCGACAGTGTGATTAGAAGTTCCAAAACGCCAATGAGTTCAAAAAGATATGAATTCATAACTTTTGCTTTTCTGAACTAATTTATTTATTTATTTAACCATTTATGTACACACATATAAACAGACACAAAGAAAATAACAGGAAAATATGTACAAAGGTGATGCTTATTTCTGCAGAAATCTCTTTCAGTACATCTGCTATAGGAAAGTAGATATAGAAAAGTAGATAATAGATGGAGACAGCTAATCCGATACCCCTTATTATTAACGATCTTAGTAACAAAAAACCTTAAACGAATTCTTCGACTTCTTCCAGGTTTCCCACCGTGCCACATCGGTCAGTTCCGCTGCAGCAACGCCCTCTGCATCCCCGCGACGTACCACTGCGACGGCTACAAGGACTGCTCGGATGGCTCGGACGAAGCCAACTGCACGGCTATAGCCTGCCCGGACAACAAGTACCTCTGCCCCAAGGGAGGCCCGGGAGGCACGCACAAATGTATCGCTAGGTCACAGCTCTGCGATGGAAAGAAGGATTGTGAAGATAATGCTGATGAGGAAACGGCTTGCTGTGAGTATTTTGACACTATTTTGGATACTTAAAAAGCGTGTTCTTTATGTTGTAATTTAGGACATAATAGATAGGACCAATGACAAATTTTCCTAACCTAAGCTGCAGATCGGCTAGTCAGCTCTAAACTCGTCGCACGTATTTCGTGATTGACTGATTGTCCATAGCTACGTATTAAAAATTATATTCACAAATTGATACCTATTACAGGAAAGAATATTCATACATTATAAAATATAACTCAATATATCCGCCTTACCCCACTTGACACCTCGAAATATGCAAAGAATATAACGCTTGCACGTGACAACGTTACAAAACATGTGTGACGACTACATACGAGCTCATTTTCAGACTAATCCGCAGATAAATAACTGCTTATAACCAAAACTGGTACGAATGTAATTTTCTTTATTGCCTGCAATTTTATGTGCGAAAAGTTTAGAATGTCTTCTGAGAAAGTTAATACCTACTCGTGATGGATTACATTTTATAATGATAATGTCGCCACATGTACTATACACGTAACGTTAAGATGATTTATAAAGTTAGTACAATCTGATGTTGAGCGTATAATTGGCTCATTAAAATAACAACAGCAACCATTCATAAGAGTTAGCATGAGATTTAACAACAGATTACATTGAATAGGCTTTCAGAAACTGGAAGCAAACATCCAAATAAACTTCTTACGCTAACGAATCTCTCATTCTGGTCCCTCTTTTCAAATGCCAAAAACAATTCTTAATATAATTGAAAGAGATTTGTTACACAGATTATTTGAGAGTAAAATAATATTTTCTTTTGGTCCATAGCGATGGCGTCATGTCCTGCTCTGGAGTGTGAATACAAGTGCGTGGCTTCACCTTCGGGAGGAGCGTGCGCGTGCGCGGCCGGGCTCACGCTCGCTGCTGACAACCGCACCTGTGTAGACCGCGATGAGTGCAAGGAGTGGGGCTACTGCCACCAGTTGTGTATCAATACGCCTGGATGTAAGTACTTACAAAAAATATATTCTTAGAATTAGGCTGAGAATTAGTACTTTCTGAGCTTCAAAAGTTACAAAAGACAGCCCCCAAAACGCCTACCGCAACATGCTCCCCAGCAACAGATCTGTGTCCTGAGTTCGAAGTCAGGCGTCGGCCTGCGCATAACATAAGGTGCGCGCCGGCGCACTTTATGTTGACAGCCACTGACACCCGATCATTGGGAAGTTGCCCTTTGACTCAGAATGATTCTTAAACCTGGGTAATTTATCTAACAATTAGACTTACTTACAGCTTACAAATGCGCGTGCGCGCCCGGCTACACGCTGGCAGAGGGCGGGCGCTGCGCGGCGTCGGCGGGGGGCGCGGGGGGCGCGGGGGGGGCGGGGGCGCCCGCTCTGCTGCTGGCGCACGCGGGCGCCGTGCTGCGCATGGACCTGCACGGGCGCGCGCCGGTGCACGTCGCCAACGCCACGCAGGCTGCCGGTCTCGACTTCCACTACCGGAAGAACCTGCTGTTCTGGTCTGATCTTAAGACCAGGAAGGTGAGGATCCTGATATTTTCTATTTTAGACATGCTTTATAAGAAAGCGAAGCCGACTTTTTCCAAAAAATCAATGTAAATATAACACCTGAAATAACAGTTACTTTAAATTAGCGGATGCCTTTTTTCTGCAGAATCAATAGAAGAGAATAGAGTACAATATTGTCTAGTGTTGTAGATGTTTATCACATCTACACTTGGGAGCAAATAAATCGAGCCACTTCCTTTTTCACGCATTATGGTTATTATTTTTGGTATTATGGAACGCATCGATTCGAAACATATATCGCCTAAAAGGGTATTTAATAACCTTTACAATGAGGGTAGTTAGTTGTCAAAATTTCATTTTAATTAAAGTTTAAAGGGTAGAATAAAATTATCGCATTTAATTTGCTTATGACATTTTTATTGTACTCTGTTAAGAAAAGATTAAATTTGAGGTTTTTGTTAATCATACCCATATTACTTGTTATTGTTGTCTTTATCTGTGTCTGTGTAATCAAAATAACCTGATAAAATGGATACTACACCGACGGAAGCTGCCCAAGTTGTAGCTTTACTTGAGGTTGGACACGGACAACGTGAAGTGGCACGCAGACTTCATTTGAGTCGTTCAAAGGTACAGCGGGTATACCGCAGGTATCTGGAGACTGGTGCTTTTGTTCGGCGACCTGGAACTGGCCGACCACGGGCAACAACAGAACGTGACGACCGCTTTATTGCAACCAATTCGTTGCGCGACCGTGGACTTAATGCTGTTCAGCTACAGCAAGCGTTACGTGACGTTCGAGGTGTCGCAATCAGTAGGTGGACAGTGAGACGAAGACTAAAGGAACGAAATTTAACATCACACAAACCAGCAACTGGCCCAAAATTGACTGTAGCTCATCGCCGATCTCGCTTGGAGTTTGCTCGAGAACACATTAATTGGACGTTAGAAGACTGGAGGTCAGTTTTGTTTTCTGACGAGTCAAGAATCTGTCTTTTTAGCAATGACGGGAGAAACCGAGTGTATAGACGTCCTGGTGAAAGATTTGCCCAATGTTGCATTCGAGAAACTGTGAGTTTTGGTGGTGGTTCTTGTATGGTGTGGGGAGGAATTTCTCTAGACGGAAAAACGGAACTTGTCTTCGTCGACCCCGCCAACGATGGCAGTGGTAGACGGGGATTAACAGCTGACCGATACATAACTGACATTCTTGAAGACCACGTAATGCCGTATGCTGGTTTTGTCGGAGAAAATTTCTTGTTTATGCATGACAATGCGAGACCTCATACCGCGCAGATCGTTACGGAATACTTGTCTGCGATCGGGATTCAACAAATGGTATGGCCAGCACGGAGTCCCGATTTGAACCCGATCGAACACCTATGGGACGAGCTAAAACGGAGAGTCCGAGCCAGGGTTCCCGCTGTTTCATCCATTCCCGAGCTTAAAGTCGCTGTGCTTGAAGAGTGGGAGAACATACCACAATATGTCATCGTAACTCTGATCAGATCGATGACTAATAGGCTACAAGAATGCATCAGGGCACGGGGGGGTAATACCAGTTATTAAGAATATTTTTTTTGCAATAATTTTGTTTTTTATTGTTTTTATGGACTGTTTTAGCCCTACTAAATTTTCTATCAAAATTACCATTTTTCTTGCAGAGCCAATAATTTATCATTCAATAAGGTTATTATTCAATAATTTACCCTCATTGTTAAGGTTATTAACTTAACTTTTAGGCGATATATAGTTCGAATTGATACGTTCCATATTCCCAAAAATATTTACCATTTTACGTGAAAAAAGGTAGTGGCTCGATTTATTTGCTCCCAAGTGTATTATAGGTGGTAAAAAAAAGTTTCTCAACAACCTACGTATGGTAGTAATGGTAGACGTATACTGTAGAAGGGTGTAGTAAGTACAACAATAAGAGAATAAATACCTACATTGAATATTCTAAAATGTTTATGGTGACCAGAAAACTAAACCATGTACAATAACTATAAGTATTCTAAGAAAGAAACACAAGGAAAGATATAAATATAAAATAAAAAAGAAGTGTAATGGATCAAAAAATTCATTGTTGCATTAAAAAAAAAATGTTTGTTATATAAATATACCAGAGGGGTTTCCACCCATTCAATCAATAAAAAACAAAACACTAATCAAACAATCAATCTATCAAAAATACCTTTATTTTCCCTAAATTTTTGACAAGTTTTTGAGATGTGTTTGCTATTAGATTTAGAACGTAACGAGAATTGGTATTCAATAGATTTCGAAATGCGCGACGGTAGTGAAAACTAATTTTTCGTCGCTCGGTCCAAATCAAACCACCTTACGTTTCAGATCCACTCGCAGCAGCTGAGCGTACCAGCCGGCGTGACCAGCTACACAGGCACCGACATCACTGTGGCTGGCTCCTGGGCGCCCGTGGCGCTGGCGGTGGACTGGGTGGGAGACAAGCTGTACGTTGCCGACGCCATCGGGCAGAAGATCGACGTGTTCGAGCTGGATGGTCGCTGGCATGCTGTCGTACTCGGCTCCAACCTGACCAACCCGGCTGATCTGGCTTTGGATCCGACGTTGGGATTGATGTTCGTAGCTGATAGTAGTCAGGTGAGTGTTTCATAGATTCAGAAGACAATTTTCAAATATTTATACAGCAACAGAAATTAAAAAAATGTCCTATACATGTGATCAAAGGTTTCTTTCACTTACTTAGTTGTTTTTTATTACTTGCAGATCATAAGAGCGAACATGGATGGAACACACGTAAAGTCAATCGTTTCTGAAGCAGCGTACAAAGCATCCGGTATCGCAGTGGACATCATCGCTAGGAGGGTGTTCTGGTGCGACTCGCTCCTGGACTACATAGAGACCGTAGACTACGACGGAAACCATCGGTTCCTGGTCCTCAGAGGCCAGCAGGTACCCAGCCCATCGAGACTGGCGCTCATTGAGGACCGCGTTTACTGGTCAGACAATACCAAGCAGGGCATCAGCTCCGTCAACAAATACGAGGGACCTTCCAGCATACAGGCCATCTACAAAATGAAGGACATCAGAGAACCAAAGGCTATCACTGTGATACACTCGCTCAAGCAGACCTCAGTCAACAACCCATGCGGCACCAACAACGGCGGGTGCTCACAGATGTGCATCGTCACCGCGCTGCAGAACGGAGGGCTCGGGTACCGCTGCGCCTGCAACATCGGATACAGACTAGAAACAGACTTAAGAAACTGTGATCTTGTCAAAGAATTCCTTATGTATTCCCAGCAGAGGTTTATCAAAGGAAAAGTATTAAACCCGGTTATCGAAGGCTTCAGCGACGCCATACTACCGGTCGTATCAAAAAGGGCCAGATTTGTTGGCTTAGACTTCGATGCTCGAGACGAGCACATCTACTACTCAGATGTATTACAAGATGTCATATACAGGGTTCATAGAAACGGAACGACAAAGGAAATCGTTTTGGCGTCGCAGAACGAAGGAGTCGAGGGTCTAGCAGCAGACTGGGCATCCAAGAACCTTTACTATATCGACTCGAGGAAGGGAACATTGAACGTGCTATCGACAAGAAATGTAGCTTATAGGAGAACTTTACTCAAGGATCTGAAGAGACCGCGAGCTATTGTAGTACATCCTAACAAAGGTTTCATCTTCTTCTCCGAGTGGGACCGCCCAGCCAACATTAGCCGAGCGTACACCGACGGTACCAACTTGCTGGTCTTTGAGAACGTGACCCTGGGTTGGCCGAACGGCTTGTCCATAGACTTCGATGCGGACAGACTGTACTGGTGTGACGCCTTGCTCGACCACGTCCAACACTCAAAACTCGACGGTACTGACGTAAAGACTGTCAACTCTCGACTCATCAGACATCCATTCTCCATTGTCATCCACAAAGAATTCATGTACATAACTGACTGGAGATTAGACGCCATTGTTAGACTACACAAGCTAACTGGAGAACAAGAGGATATCATGGTTCGAGAGCCGCAAACGAACAGGTTATACGGTGTCAAAGTGTATAGTGAGGATATTCAAAGGATAGATCCAATGCAGCCGTGTTCGAGGGACAATGGGAACTGCCAGAAACTGTGCTTCGCTGTGCCCAGGAACAACACGGAGTTGTTGACGGTTAAGTGTGGGTGTCCGTATGGGGAGAAGCTGGCTGCTGACGGTACCAGCTGTATCGCTGACCCGAGCTCCGAGCCCCCTGTGCAGGCGTGTCCTCATTCGTGGGACTTCACCTGTAACAACCAGAGGTGCATTCCCAAGAGCTGGGTGTGCGATGGTGATGATGATTGCTTGGATAACAGTGATGAGGAACAAAATTGTACCAGTGAGTAGATCTTTTTTAATTGATACTCTCATTTTATTCTGTGTCTATGTGTATTGAGTATCTCTCACGAGGACAATGCTCTTACCTAGAGTTTCTGTGTTTACTCTTGACATAATTTATATTTATCAATAAGAAAAATAATTTTTGAGAAAAATGAGTTCTAGAATTTCATGTAGCTATTATTTTGTTTACCGATTTGAAAAACACTACTTAAATGAGCCGTGTGACATTCATTGCATACAAATGACAAAGAAAACATGAATAACATCACGTATCAATAATATACTTCCTATACATTCCAGAAACAACATGCAGCGGATCGGAATTCATGTGCAAGTCGGGTCGCTGTATCCCGGCGACTTTCAAATGCGACTCGGAGAACGACTGCGGCGACTTCTCCGACGAGACCGGCTGCGTCAACGTGACGTGTTCCTCGTCTCAGTTCCAGTGCGACAACGGACGCTGTGTGCCCAACACCTGGAAGTGTGACTCCGAGAATGACTGCGGAGATGGATCCGATGAGGGCTCTCATTGCGCTGAGAAGACTTGTGCTTATTTCCAGGTTTGTTGTTAGACTATTGCTACCTGTCTGCGGTTTACCGCTCGTTTACGAAGAGGTATAAAACGTGTATCTATTAGTTTCCCTATAAAACCGTTGTAAAGTCTAGTTGTATTTCAAAACTGGTAGAAACCTTGTCAAAAAGATAAAAAAAATAGTAAACGGTACGTGTATGAAACAACGTCAATACGTGACATGAATGTCACATGTTGTAAACACGACATGCTTACTTAATACGTCTTAGAAGACTAATCGAAAACAAGTATCACAAAAAAAAAAAAATTGTGAAAACGCGGGTAAAACTGTCAAAAAAAACGCAATTTTACAAATTAAAATAAGCAAGCTGGTTAGTTCACGTCTTAATCTAAAAATCATTTTAGATGAGACTAGCTTTTGCCCTCTGGTTTGCCCGCTTGGTTGTCGGAAAATATCAATCCGGAATATACATCCAGACTAACAATCTCAATCACTATTTTATCATTTTAGCTAAGATATGATTTTTTGGTACAAGCTATGCTAAGCTAAGATAAAGCTTACTTACGCATATAACATGGCATAATGTCCCCAGTTCACGTGTCCCCGCACGGGCCACTGCATCCCGGCGTCGTGGGTGTGCGACGGCGACGACGACTGCTTCGACAAGCAGGACGAGGCCGACTGCCCGCCCGTGTCCTGCCTCGCCAACCAGTTCAAGTGCGCCGACCTCAAGCAGTGTGTACAGGTGCGTCCAGCATAAGCCATTATTAGAGCACAACGATTTAAAGAAAAACAGCTGTCAAGCTCATCGTGATGTCAGGTGGCCTTATCCTGTATGTACTACCATCTGACGCGGAGTTTCAGCTGCAACCCACTGCCATTTATAAATCTAAGATGGTAGATATAGTTAGATTTTACTTAGTGAAAGTGTCAGAAGCTGACGCCACCGCTTATTAACACGGAAGCTATACAGGAAGAATAGCACTTTCTGTTTTCCGCAAGGACCCGGTCCTAGGTTTCTGGACCTAAAAATATACTTTGATCTGCGAATGTATCATAAATCTGCTGTCAAATCTGAAGGCTGTTCAAAACAGCTGCGTAAATATTGTCTCAAAACGTCTGACCGTCCTCACACATTGCAGATAAGCAAACAGTTCAGTTCTACAGAACTTTGTATTTATTTCATTAGGATTTAAAGCAATCTATCAGTAAGCCTAGTACCTATTTAAGACGTTTTACTGTAAAGTCAGCGAAGCCTAAGCTGAGCTTTGCATTTGTGTGAGTGATTACCAATCGCATCAATGTGATAGAGCGATCGCACAGCGCCTCAGGTCGATCGTCCGATTGGCTGATTGCCAATCAAAGGACGCGTCGCTATGTGCACTCACACACATGCAAAGCTCAGCTTAGGCCTCGCGTACTGTACCTACGCAATTAACAAAATTAATAAGACAAGAGAACTTAAAAAAATTACAAATAAAGTACATTTATCTACTTGTCTATGATATCATGTGTCCATGTCCTCAGGAAGCCTACAAGTGTGACGGCATCCCGGACTGCAACGACGGCAGCGACGAGGCGGGCTGCCCGTCCCTCGCGCCGCACCAGTGCCAGCCCGACAAGCAGTTCCAGTGCGCGTCGTCTGGTATCTGCATACCTACCACCTGGTATTGTGACGGTAAGCATCTGAAAACTGTTGTAAATAACAAGGAAATACGATTAGTCTTAAGGGTTTGTTTCACATACAGACAAATAGCTGTGTCTATCTTAATACTTTTCTATTTCAGCCAACAATTTGGCAACAAATTGACATTGATAAAAAATTAAATTAGAAATTAAGACAATAGAGGCAGCAACCTAGCGTTGAAATTGTTTTGGTCATTGAAAAAATAATTGCTGTATTTTCATAAATTTCGACCGCGTAGGTATTGCACTTTTCTATGAAACAGCAGTATTTTTTTTTTTTATATCCGACAAAAAAAAACTAACATTTACTGAATCCATGTTAACAGGTTGCGCGTCGGTAATAAAAACCTATGTTCTGTTATACAAAGAATATAAATTCTACTTATAAATCTTTGTTCATCCTTGAAAATTTAGATGCACCAGAAGGTCAATTCTTGTACTTAAAAAACGTTCAAATTCCAGTCACAATCTCATCTCAATTATAATCAATGTCATAAACTTGTCGAAAATGTATGTCAGAAGATTGTATTTGTGACAGATTGAGACAGATTGGAATGTATGTCAGAAGATTGTATTTGTGACAGATTGAGACAGATTGGAATGTATGTCCGAAGATTGTATTTGTGACAGATTGAGACAGATTGGAATGCGAACGTTCTTGAAAATCCGGGAATTGCCCCTCTGTTAAGTTTTATTCGTGGAATAAAAATGATGTCTGACAATTTTGGAATAAAAATGATGTCGATAACTGTCTAAAATTCAAAATGACTTTTTGAGACATGTCGAGAAAGAAAGAAAAAATGGTTATTCACAAGTATGAGGAACAGATAAAACCCTCCAGATTTTTTTATTTCCTAAAACTATAGGTCGTATAGGTATGAGTCTGGACACCAACCTGTCTTCAGCAAGAGTGGTGATCAATGCTAGTGCCTTGTCTGTATAAAGAAAGACTTCTGGCCTGCAGTGCGACCAAAATAGGCTGGTATTGATTATTTATATAATAAGTATTATTTCCGCGTACTTTAGATACCTTCCAGCTCTTTTTACCACCATAACCAGTCGTTTCTGACCTTGTGTTCAGGCACGCCGGACTGTGAAGACCTGTCAGACGAGCCGGCGACGTGCGGCACGATCTCGTGCGCCAACAACTACTACCGCTGCCATAACGGCCGCTGCGTGTTCAAGGCGTACGTGTGTGACGGCCATGATGACTGCGGGGACGGCTCTGATGAAGGACTCGAACATGCCTGCAAGCCACCAGCTTTCAGGTCTGTGCATGTACAATTTTGGAAAGAGTAACAGTTTAACAAGCAATTCTCTTGTACTTTATATGTCCAAGGGAAACTTACCTTCTACCCTTTCCTTATATATGCATGATTCGCATATCAACAGATCATCGGTAAATACTTCTCCATCAGAGAATTTTTTTTGGACAGCGCATTCAAGTATTAATCAGTATATATGCCTTAAAAATAATGCGTTATTATTGTATTCCAGGTGTCCCGCTTACCAATGGCAATGTCCTGGAGTCACTGGCAGGTGTGTCAACCTTACGCAAGTTTGTGACACCAAGGTTGACTGTCCGAATGGAGCCGACGAAGGTAACGTACAGACCAGCATTGACAACCTTACTCAAACTTTTATAAAGTTCAATATTGATAAGCTAAGTATAACTCCACAGGTGCAAGCTGTGATTTTGCTGAATGTGAACATCAAGACGGTCTTTGCTCTAACGGGTGCAAGCAGACTCCGAACGGACCATTGTGTCTGTGTCCACCAGGCGAAGAGTTGGACGTCGATGGCTCCAACTGCAAAGATATCAATGAATGCGACCCTCCCGGCCTGTGCTCTCAAACCTGCACCAACACCAAGGGTTCCTACGTGTGCTCCTGCATGGACGGCTACCGACTGACCATCAACAACCACACATGCAAAGCAAACAACCACTCCAGCGCCTTCCTTATCATATCCAACAGACACTCCATCTTAGTAGCAGACCTTAACGAACAAGGTCTCGAAAGGGTTCCAATCAACGTCGAAAATGTTGTCGCGACAGCCTCCAATATGCACACGGGAACAATATTCTGGTCCGACATGAAACTCAAGAAGATCTCTCGGTTAGACCGCGGCAGTGAGCCACAGGTCATCATATCCACTGGACTGGACCTCGTTGAGGGGCTAGCATATGACTGGGTGGGAGGAAACATTTACTGGTTAGACAGCAAACTGAACACTATCGAGGTGGCGAGAGAAGACGGTACAGCTAGAACCGCTTTGTTGAGCGGTAACATAACACAGCCAAGAGGCATGTGTCTAGACCCGGCTCCGAACGCAAGGTGGCTGTTCTGGACCGACTGGGGAGAAAACCCTCGCATCGAGAGAGTGGGCATGGACGGTACACAGAGATCAGCTATCATTACTACTAAGATCTACTGGCCTAACGGACTGACGTTAGACACGGCAACACAAAGAGTTTACTTCGCAGATTCTAAGTTGGATTTCATCGACTTCTGTTACTACAACGGTACGGGCAGGCAGCAGGTATTGGCTGGCAGTCACTACCTACTACACCCTCATTCGCTGACGTTATTCGAAGACACGTTGTACTGGACAGACCGTCAGCTGAATAGGGTGTTATCAGCTCACAAGTTCAAGGGTACCAACCAGACGGTGGTCTCTCACTTGATTTCGCAGCCTCTATCCATACATGTGCATCATCCGTCACTCCAGCCGCTGTACACGTCTCCGTGCAAGAAGGATTCGTGCCAGCATCTCTGCCTCCTTAGTCCGAATAAGACTGTGGGATATACTTGTATGTGCAAGCCTGGGTTCAAGCTGTTACCTGATGGCAAATGTGTGGAAGGTAATTTACATAAAAAAATGAATACGTACATGTTATCTAATTATTTTATTTATTTATATATACTTTTTTGTACACCACAAAATTACTTAACAAAAAAAATACAAACTATGGGCGGCCTTATCGCTTTCAGCGATCTCTTCCAAGCAACCTTAGAATGGACAGTGATTTGTCTGGACATAAAATGGGGCTGTCGGTGGTGCAAGAAATAAGTATACATTACACTAAAATAGATACACAGATAAATACATATTAACATATCCTAACGAAAAGTTAGCTTTAAGAAAATGAAAATTCATGTTTAACATGGTATTTTTTAATTGCAGAGGAAAATGCGTATCTGATGGTGCTGAAGGGAAGCCAAGTCATTGACTTATCAATGGACGGCTCAGGCCGAGCTGGACAACTCGCTCCTATTGTTGGCATTCAAGGTAAGATACGACCATTGTCTTTTAGTTGTTGTATGTTAAATTTCCAATTATTTGGATTTTCAGATCATAAATCTTGCGTATTCTGTGTTACAGGTGGTGTACAACTAGACTACGATCGCCAAGGTCACATGCTTTACTGGCTCCAATCAATAACAGGCGACAGTGACGACGACGAAAACTGCACAATCTACAGTATGCCTTATGGCGGTGGCAATAAGGTTGAATTCTTTGGATCAGACACCGGGATCGTTGGGGCACCATCATCCATCGCGTTCGACTGGCTTGGCAGGAACTTGTACATGGCCAACAGGGTCGCCAGTAACATCGAGCTGGTCAGAGTGGACGGCAAAGTGAAATACCGATCCATTGTGATGGCTAATGATGGCAGCAAGACTTCTGTTGCTAAACCTAAAGGAATTTGTTTGGATCCCACTGAAGGGTAAGTTACTACTTACATTCATATAATTATGCCTGTGAAAGTTCATCTTGAATTTAAAGTTAATCGCTACAATGCGGATGCTTGTTTTCACAATATATCCTAATCAGCGTGCTGACGAACTGCGAACTGCCTACCTATATCTAGCTTCTTGATAAAATTCATTACAGAGTTGCCTTTTCAAGGAACACTGGTCTTAATATTTGCAATTTTTATTTGCAGAAAAATGTACTGGTCCGACGAAGGTGGTTTCGGAGTGCCGGCGAAAATCGGTAAAGCTAACATGGACGGTACCAACCCCATCATCCTGGTGGACATCATCGAGAGACCCGAGGCCGTCACCATCGACGTGGAGAAAAAGATCATCTATTTCAGTACCCAGTTCCCGCCTAGCATCAACAGCGTCAACACTGAAGGCAATGACAGGAAAACTATACTGTCTGAGAACAATGCCATCTCCTACCCCAAAGTTATCGCAGTACTCGACTCACGGCTATACGTTTTAGACCCACAGCATGAAAAGATCATCAAGGCCGATCTACCCAACGGAGATAACATCAAAACTGTTCTAGACAATGAGAGTGACTTGAAATCGTTCACTGTATTCCAGAAGAGAAAGATGGTCCACCATCCTTGTTCTCAGAGCAATGGGGGCTGCGAACAGATTTGTATTCCTGGTGACGGCGGGTCTCGCATCTGCGCGTGCTCGGTCGGCTACAGAAAGGAGAACGAAGTCAACTGCGTGCCCTACAAGACATTTGCAGTCGTGTCGCAGCTGGACCTCATCAGAGGATACAGCATCGACTCGAGCGCTGAGGCTATGGTCCCGGTCACCGGCGTAGGACACCACATCCTCCACGTAGACGTGCACTTTGCTGAAAACTATATCTACTGGGTCGAATTCAACCGCGGCCAATGGAACGGTATATTCCGCATCAGACCAAACGGCACCGAACTCCAACACATAGTTAAAGACGGTATCGGCAGCAATGGCATCCGAGGATTAGCCGTGGACTGGGTAGCTGGAAATCTTTACTTTACCAACGTCTTCCCTCATGAAAATTACGTAGAAATGTGCTGGCTGGATGGCTCAAACAGAAAGGTCATAGTCAAAACTACAATGGATGCTCCAAGAGAGCTAGCTGTGAACCCGATCAAGAGACTGTTGTACTGGATTGATTATGGCCAGTACCCAAGAATTGGTAAGGCGTTCTTGGATGGTAGTAACTGGCAAACCGTCGTGAGCTCCGGTATATCGAACCCAAGAGACCTGACCATCGATATGTTGACACATGATGTCTACTGGGTTGATTCAAAACTTGACCAGATACAGAAGATTTCCTTCAACGGAGGCAACAGGCAACTCATCAGATCGAACTTACCGAACCCCATGGGCGTCGCTATACACACAGGCAGCGTCTACTGGGTTGACAGAAACTTGCAAACTATCTACAAAGCGTCTAAGTTGCCCGGCAATATGTCGATGCCAGAGAAAGTTAGGATAAACCTTCCAAAGCTTAGAGATATCGTTATATTCGATGTAAACAATCAGCCTACAGATGAAAACAACCCATGCAGAAAGCTGGGTAATGGCGGATGTGACCAACTTTGCTTCAGTTACCCACCGGAAGCTAACAAAGGCTACACACACAGGTGCGAGTGCGCTACGGGACAAATCTCTGCCAGCAATCCTAAGAAATGCGACGTGGTTGACGAATACCTGGTATTTACCACAAGGACTGAAATCCGGGCTATTAACTTAGACCCGAAATCTACAGGAGTTCCGTTCAAACCCATCGTCAATCTTACGAATGTTGTTGGAGTAGAATTCGACTACGCCGATAACAAACTGTTTTTCACACAAATCAGGCCGTGGGCTAGGATAGGCTGGATGTCCGCTAACAACCCAGACCCTACCACCATTCAGAACATCATCAGTAAGGGCATTAACCCTGAAGGTATATCGTACGATTGGACACAGAAGAAGGTTTACTGGACTGACAGCTCAAACAACTCCATCTATGCCATGAACCTTGATGGCTCAGAACTTGTCATGATCGCTAGAGTCGAACGACCAAGAGCTATTGTTGTCGATCCTTGCAACGGAACCTTGTATTACACAGATTGGGGACGGTTCGGAACTTCGGGTAAGATCTACAGAACAACTATGGCCGGATCATTGAAGAAAGCTATCATTGATAAAGACTTATCGCAGCCCAGCGGCTTGACCATTGATTTTGATGAGAACATGTTGTATTGGACTGATGCTGTAAGAGAGAAAATTGAAAGATCCAAACTGGACGGTTCTGACAGGGAAGTCCTCATCAGCGCAACTATCTATCCATTTGCTATAACTGTTTTCGGTAACTACATTTACTGGACAGACCTTCAGCTTCGAGGCGTGTACAGAGCAGAGAAACACACCGGCGCTAACATGATCGAGATGGTAAAGCGATTGGAAGACTCGCCTCGTGACATCCACATATACAGTCCGAGCAGACAGAAGTGTCAGTTGAATCCGTGCAAGATCAGCAACGGAGGCTGCGCACAGAGCTGTCATCCCGCGCCCAACAACACGGTCGAGTGCAAGTGCGACGATAGCACCAAACTGGTGAACGAAGGAAGGATGTGCGTGGCTAAGAACATTACCTGTGACGCTAGCAAGTTCTTCTGCGCTAACGGAAAATGCATCAGCAAGATGTGGTCATGCGACGGTGACGATGATTGCGGCGACGGTTCTGATGAAGACAAGAATTACTGTACGTACCACTCGTGCTCGCCCAGTGAGTTCCGTTGTAACAACGGCAGATGCATCTTCCAGTCTTGGAAGTGTGACCACGAAAATGATTGCAAAGACGGATCCGACGAAGAGGGGTGCATATACCCACCATGCGCTGAAGGAGAGTTCACCTGCCTCAATTCTCGCTGCATACCTATGACGCAAGTATGTAACGGTATCAACGATTGCAAAGACAACATCACATCGGACGAAACACACGAACGTTGCCCGATGAACACAACTTGCCCAACAAACCATCTCAAATGCGAGAAGACGAACATTTGTGTTGAACCCTACTGGCTCTGCGACGGAGATAACGACTGTGGCGACAATTCTGATGAAGATCCTCTACATTGCGCGCAGAGAACGTGTCCGCAAAACAGCTTCCGTTGTCCAAACCACCGATGCATCCCTGCCACCTGGTACTGCGATGGTGATGATGATTGCGGTGATGGCGCCGATGAACCTCCAGAATACTGCCGCTCTGAAGGTCGCACCTGCTTCGGAGACCTCTTTACATGTGACAACGGCAACTGCATACCGAGGATCTACATTTGTGATGGAGACAACGACTGTTTAGACAACAGCGACGAAGATGATCGACATCAATGCAATGAGCGCAAGTGTGATGCTGAAACAGAATACACTTGTGAAGAAAACAAGTTCTGGCAACGAGCACAATGTATTCCTAAGAGATGGATCTGCGACGGTGATCCCGACTGTATTGACGGAGCTGATGAGAACTCTACGATCCACCACTGCGCGACCCCCACACCATGCTCTGACGACCAGTTCCAATGTAACAATGGTCGCTGTATCAACGAGGGCTGGGTGTGCGACCACGACAACGACTGCGGTGATGGCTCCGACGAAGGAAAACGTTGTAACACTCAATACAAGCAATGTACCGACCAAGAGTTCAAGTGTCAGAACTTCAAATGTATTAGAAATCACTTTAGGTGCGACGGCGAAGATGATTGCGGTGATCATTCTGACGAGGTCGGATGTGTTAAAGAGAACAAAACGTGTCCTGCCGGACAGTTCAAGTGTAACAATGATCAATGCATTGACAACAGACTGGTCTGCAATAAGGTATCAGACTGTACGGACGACTCCGATGAACCTGCTCATTGTAACATTGATGAATGCGCTAAGTTGGAAATAAATCAATGTGGCCACAAATGTATCGACACTCTAACTGGCTATTACTGCGACTGTAATCAGGGTTACAAGCTCCTCGCTGATGGTAAAGCTTGTGCAGACATAGACGAATGTATAGAAACTCCGGGAGTTTGCTCGCAATACTGCTCCAACACACCTGGATCTTACTACTGTAAATGCAATGACCAATATTATGAGAGGGAACTTGATGAGCATACTTGTAAACGAAAGGACAATACTACTGCCTGGATCATATTCACAAACAAGTACTACGTGAGGAATATGTCAACTGACGCCAGTTTGTACAACCTGATGCACCAGGACCTGATGAACGTCGTTGCCATCGACTTTGACTTCAAAGAACAGAGGATGTATTTCGCTGACGTTTCTGCTAAGACCATCTACAGATCGAACTACACCGATCCTAATCCCACTAAAGAAGTGGTCATCAGACACGACTCTCACGGTCTTGAAGGGATAGCAATTGATTGGATTGGAAGGAAGCTGTACTGGCTTGACAGACATTCCAAGAACTTGGATGTGTCAGAATTGGATGGTACCAGAAGAAAGACCTTAAAGACTGGCGTAACAGATCCTCGAGCAATCGTAGTGCACCCTGGAACAGGCTACCTGTACTTCACTTCATGGCACCTACAAGCATACATTGGCAAATTGGGAATGGATGGTTCCAATTTCACTTCTATTCTGAACTGGGAAGATGATATCGCCTGGCCCAATGCTCTAACGATAGACTACTTTACTGACAGAATCTACTGGGCTGATGCACATTTAGACTACATTGGTTCAGCTGACTTAGAAGGTCGACACAGGCATGTTGTATTATCTGGTGCAAAGGTGCCTCACGTTTTCGCTCTCAGTCTTTTCGACGATGAGATCTTCTGGACTGACTGGAATCTCAAAGCCATTAGCAAAGCCAACAAGCATTCTGGAGAAAATTTTATGACACTTAGAAACACTACACATAGGCCATATGATATAAACGTAGTACATCCGTTGAGGCAGCTGTCTTATCCCAACCCATGTGGCGATAATAACGGAGGATGCTCACATCTCTGTCTGATAGCGCCACCCCACGCATCCAGCTATTTGAACATCGAGGGTTACGGAGAAGAAGGAGCTACGACATTCAAATGTGGTTGTCCGAACCAGTTCTACTTAGCACGAGACATGAAGACTTGCATCGCCAATTGTACGGATGGACAACATAGATGTAATGGTCGTGACGAGAAATGTATACCGTGGTTCTGGAAGTGTGACGGGGAGAAAGACTGTATGGATGGTTCTGATGAACCTGAAACTTGTCCAGTGCGTCACTGCAGAGCTGGCTCGTTCCAATGCAAAAACACCAACTGTACTCCGGCGGCCACCATCTGTGACGGCACTGATGACTGTGGAGACGGAAGTGACGAGGCAGAGTGCGCTCACGAGTGTCCACTCCTCGAGTTCAAGTGCAAGGCTAGTGGCAGGTGCATCCTCGATAGCTGGAAGTGTGACGGCGACACAGACTGTAAGGACAACAGTGACGAAGACCCTGCAATGTGTCATAACAGACCTTGTAACCCCGACACTGAATTCGCATGCAAGAACGGAAGATGCATACCGAAACTGTGGATGTGCGACTTCGATAATGACTGCGGAGATGATTCTGATGAGCCTGCTTACATGTGCAGACAGAAGAACTGTACTACAGGATGGAGAAGATGTCCAGGACAAGCGAACTATAGGTGTATTCCAAAATGGTTGTTCTGCGACGGTAAAGACGACTGCAGAGACGGATCGGATGAGTTACCAGAGAACTGTCCTTCATGTGGTGCGGAAACTGACTTCACATGCGACAACAAGCGTTGTATACCAAAGCAATGGCTTTGTGACTTTACCGACGACTGTGGAGACGGAAGCGACGAATCGGAAACTGTCTGTCAGCATAAGTACAGAGAATGCTCTGAATCAGAATTTAAATGTGGGAATGGAAAGTGCATCTCATCGAGATGGCGTTGTGACCATGAAGACGACTGCGGAGACAACACAGACGAGGCTGACTGCGGTGGCTTTAAGTGCAAGAACGGAACCTTCCAATGTAAATCTGGGCACTGTATCGCTGCCTACTTCAGATGTGATGGAGATAGAGATTGCAGAGACTTGTCGGATGAGATCGGATGTCCACCGCGGTATCCCGGCGGCAGATACTGTCCTGAGAGCAGGTAAATATCACCCCACTCTCAACGTGTGATACTCGTGTAAATTATTTTATTTACATTTATGCCATGTTGCAACAGATTCCAGTGCGCGAACAACCTATGCGTATCCCAGTCGGACCTGTGCGACGGTACTGATGACTGTGGAGATGGTTCCGACGAGGCGTCTTCTATCTGCTCCAATTTCAACTGCGATACGCTGAGACGATTCCACTGCGACAACCACAGATGTGTCCCTAGGTAAGCAAAACTATCACATGGAACAATATTAACAGAACGCTCTTGAGTTCAGTAGAAATTAGAATAACCGTTTTAAAACACACCTATGAGTATTTTCGTTTCTATCATCAATTTCCTGAAGAAACCTAGGTATTTAGAAGAGTAATTTTCTAAATGTCACCTGAAAATAAAAATAAGTGACATTAATTTATTTCTGTGTCTCCTAGATACCAAGTATGTGACGGCGTGGACAACTGCGGTGATGGCTCGGACGAGAACAACATGACTTTATGCGCATCGCGGGTGAAGCCCTGCGACCCTTACACGCAGTTCCAGTGCGCCAACAGACACTGTGTGGAGCGCCCACAGCTGTGTGACTTCGCCGACGACTGTGGAGATGCTTCCGATGAGCTCGGCTGCCATCACACGCACACGTGCTCGCATCTCGATAAAGGTCCTTTTAAAATCTTCAATGACACACCTATAATTAAGTTTATACTGCCATTATTCAAATTTATTAGATACAAGTATTTTTTGCCATACATGATAGGTTGTCATCTCAGTAGTAACCTTTTTTCCCGCCATATCATTCAGACAATCCAGCCATGGTTTTTTCGGAATTCCCCTAATTTATAGACCTTCGTTCATTTACGACATACACCTCATTTCTCCACATCAAATAACACGAAAACCGATTAGACACAATTTTACATATACTTTCAGAAAATAAACACGGAATAGTCAAAAGAAGAATTACGATCGAGAGCTGACCAGCGCGCGTAGCGTGACAGGGTATTGTCGACCGACGGAAGAATCGACAAAGTAACGAAAGAATAGACAAAATTACACAAAGAATTGATAAAATTACACAAAGAATAGACAAAATTACTCGAAGAATAGACAAATTTACACAAAGAATAGACAAAATTACACAAAGTATAGACAAAATTACACAAAGACTAAACAAAATTTCACATAGAATAGACAAAATGATAGATTTTGTCTACTCTTCCGTCAAAAAACCCTGTTTCTATGGTGGTCATGCTATGCGTGCTGAAGCAAAAATATACTTGAACACGAAAGCAAAACAGCAAGGTTTTTTAACAACCATTCCGTGTGTGTGTAATCTTCCGAAATAGCCTTTTTTTTACTTAACCAATATTTCGGCCCCCAGGCGGTTGCGAGCATTTCTGCACGAACCTGACGGCGATTGTCGGCGCGGGCGGCTACATATGCACGTGCTTCCAAGGGTGGATCATATCGCCGATCGACAAAAAGAAGTGTGTGGACGTGGACGAGTGTGCTGCGGGCACACATCACTGCTCGCAGATCTGTAACAACCTCAACGGAAGCTACAGCTGTGGCTGTAGAGAAGGATTCAAGTTAGTAGCATATATTTTGTGTCCTAAAAACCTCGACTGTTTATGAGAAAGACGAGATTACAATTGCCTTTACTAGATAACTTTATAGGTGTTTATAAGCTTTGTCTTCATTACAGACTGGCAGACAATCTATCAGGCGTTTGCAAAGTTGTAGAAGATGAAGTTGTTCTACTATTTGCTAACGGACCAGAAATACACGCCTTTGCCCAAGACAAGAACGAAGAATTCGACGTCATCACAGCGGAGAAGAGAATAGAAGCCATCGACTACGATCCGAAGCAGGAGATGATCTTCTGGGCAGATAGCTACGACAAGACCATCAAGCGGTCGTACATGATCAACGCACTCAACGGACAAGTCAAGAGCGGATTCGCTCAAGACCTAAACATGAAGGGCAACTCAAAACCAACTGCCTTAGCTGTTGATTACATAGGAGATAATCTTTACTGGACAGAAACTGACAGGACAGGCTCTAAGCCACGCGGACGTGTCATGGTAGCGAGAACCGACGGAAGATACCGAAGGGCACTTGTATCAGCCGGGATCGAGAGCCCCACATCGCTGGTCCTCGACCCACAGATGGGAAGAATGTTCTGGGCAGACGCTGGCTCCGCTCCTAAGATTGAAATAGCCTGGATGGATGGCTCAAAGAGGAGGCCAATCGTCACAGAGAATATAAGACATCCTACTGGTTTGGCTATTGACCATTTGATGGACCATTCCATATACTGGGCTGACACTAAGCTGAATACTATTGAGATGATGAGGCACGACGGGTCAAACAGGAAGGTGATCCTGAAGGGTGATTTACTGAAGCACCCGCTGTCACTGGATGTCTTCGAGTCCTCGCTGTACTGGGTCACCAGGGACACGGGAGAACTTGTGAGACAAGACAAGTTCGGAAGAGGAGTGCCATTCGTTATATCCAAGGATCTAGTCAATCCGTCGGCTGTGAAAGGTGAGTCACAACTCACATGTTATTTAGTTTATCAAAAGATTGTTGGCCTTATTACAAAACACGATTTATCTTTAGACGCAGTTTTAACGCAATTCAGTCGTAGGTTTAAAAACTAAAATAAGAAAAAATGCTGACTAGGTTAAAAAAAACCTAGAGAACACTTGTTGTCCCTATGTTTTCTTGATGCTGAGATATTGTCTCTTGTCGCAGTGTACCACCCGCGGCGCTACAACGTGACGTCACGCTCGGAGTGCGCGCGCGCGCCGTGCTCGCACCTGTGCCTGGGCGTGCCAGGCGGCCGGCGCTGCGTGTGCCCCGACCAGCAGCAGCCGCCGAAACGCATCACACAGGAGCTTGCGTGCGACGCAGGTATGTGTCTAATGAACTGTACATTGTCATGTCTAATATAGGACACGCACTCCACTTAAACGCAGACAGTTTCGAACCGCCGAGAATTTATTTATCTATTTAATACTTCACGCACAAGAATATACAGAGGGGGACTTAATGCCATAGGCATTTTCTACCATTCTGGTAGAAAATGCCTCTGGCATTAAGTCCGCAGTACCTTTGGGTGATGCAGAGACAACCAGTGGTAGGTGCAACTTATAATAAACATTTAGGATTAAATATTTTTAAATATAGGTATAGATTTGCGTAACCAAGGTGAGGTGAATGGGACATTGAAGAAGACGATTGTGTGATGAACGAAGATTTATTTTGTGGTTGGTGCAAATACTGAAAGTGGGGGGCCAGATAACCAGGGGAAGAGGTAGAATCAAGAAATGGAAACAAGGTGGCCAGCGTCCTTTGCTCTCTGCCCTGACGTATGGGCAACCACTTAAGAAGCGACCGATGCACAGAGACGTGGTCATATTTGCGCAGATTAAAAACGAATCGAATGCAGTTATTGAAAAGACGGTCAAGATTGTCGAGGAGACCTGCATTCAGGTCATAGTAGCACACATCCATCTATGATAGGGAAAATTAAGGACTGCACAAGCATTGTCCTCGTACTCGATGGTAATAAATTTTTCTATTGGCCCGCAACGTTCCGGTAACCTTCTGGCCTACCCGGGTGACTTGAATGCGCCAGTTCAGGGTACTATCAATGTGCAAGCCTAGGTCCTTCACGTCAGTGCTAAAAGGAACGATCGTACCATTGAAGAGTACTGGTGGCAAGGTTATAACATCCACCTTACAAATGCTACGAGAACTGCCAATGATTTATTTATTTATTTATTTATTCACTCTAAACATACAAATATCCTTACAGGCTAGACCCAATACGATATTGTAGCACACTGAAAATTTAAATAGTTCCACTGTTTTAACCATAGCTAATTCTATAGGTAGCTGTTCTTGTTAATTCACCCAATGTGCAACAGAATATGTCCAAGTCAACAGCTATGAGGTTGAGAGTGCGGAGTCCACTCGTGAGCGGCGCCTCGCACAGTAAGTTAGTTCGCGCGCGCGGTTCGGCCAGCAACCGCGGCTGACGACGACGACTCACATACCCGTCCGGCACTACTAGCTCCACCCTTCGCAATATATCCGCATTGTGTATCTTCCCTCTAATTACTTTAAAGATATAAGTCACTAGTGTGAGTTGCCTCCTGACCCTCAGTTCATTATATCCGACCATACCCAAGACAAATAGAGTTGGATACATCAATGGATAAAATGGATAAACCCCGTATTCCTTCATGTATTTGAACCTAATAAATTTATTTTGTACTCGCTCCAACATGAGACTATACTTAGTTTCATGTGGAGCCCAGATACCTGCATTACATTCTAGTTGGCTTCTTACTAAAGCATTATATAATGCCATTATAGCTTTAATATTTGTGAAGTTTTTAACCATTCTAAGCACAAATCCTAGGTTTCTATATGCTTTTTTGCATACCTTAACTATATGATCACGAAACGTGAGACCAGTGGTGAAACGAACTCCCAGGTCCCTCACTTGAGTGACCCTATCCATCGGCACCCCGTCCACCGTATAAGTATATGTGATGGGTGTGTGTGCGCGCGAGAAACTTATGATCACACACTTAGATGTGTTAAACTGCAGGAGATTACTCTTGCTCCAAGCTACTACTCTGACTTTATCTCTCTGCAGTCTATCGCAGTCATTCAGGTTTGTGATGGGGAGAAAAAGCTTGAGGTCATCGGCAAACAGTAAGCACTTAGCATCTTGCACAACGCTCGGTAGGTCGTTAACCATTAAGAGAAACTCCAGAGGCCCTAGATTAGTTCCTTGGCTTACCCCAGATCTAGTGTAATATGCGTTTGATTGAAATTCAGCAAAGTGAACATACTGTTGCCTGTTACTCATATAACTTGCAAAAAACTTAAGTAAATGCGGGGTGAAACCGACCCCTGCTATTTTTTTCAGTAACACGTCATTGTCGACTAAATCAAACGCTTTTCTAAAATCGAAATATGCAGCATCGGTTTGTCCTCCACTGTCTACTACCGGTACTACATCTGCCATGTAGTTGAGTAAATTACTTGTTGTATTTCTAGTTGGCCGAAATCCATGCTGCACGTCTGTAAGTTGCGATTTGACTTGCTCAAAAACGCTCCTATGAATAGCCGATTCTAATACTTTTGCCATTGATGACAATACTGCAACCGGTCTGTATTCTTCAACTTTAGTTCCTCCCTTCGGCACCGGTATGACCCGGGTAATCTTCCACATCTCGGGAAACACAGCTGATTTAAGGCAAAGATTGTAGATGTGCAACAGCGGTCTCGCTAATTCCATTCGACAATCCCTAAAAATGTACGGCGGAATACCATCAATACCAATACCATGATAATCGCCTGACACTTCTTAGGGTTTACAGCCCAGGCTAAATCTATCAGCCCAGGTTTATATGGCTACCAAGTATCTATTGAAGTTGTCGATAGCGTCAGGTAATTAATCAACCTTCCCTTGACAGTACAGCTGCTGGACACAGGCCTCGAGCACTTCGGATAAGAAGTGAAGGATAGAAATTGGACGGAAGTCGGTAGGAAGAGCGGGATTAGAAACCTTACGTAAGAAGTAACATAGGCTTTGCGCCACAGGGAAGGGAATACTCCGGTGTACAAGGAAAAAAATATTATGTGGGTAATGGTTATGATCATATCACGGGTGAAATTGTCACATCCCATCGCTTTCGATTTGATGGAGAGAATGATCTTTCTGATCTCTTTCGGTTTAACTGGAATGAAACTGAAAGGGTTAATGTGAGGACTCGTTAGACCAGCAATTAGAGACAGAGTGTTTTGCTTGGTTATACGATCCATGATAGTAACGTTGGAGAAATGTCGGTTGAGATCATCTAAATAAATTGAACTAGGAAGATATAAATGTCGCGATTTGCCGAAATATCGGCAGAAGTGGAAGAATTGATAGTGTCAAGAATATGGCGGCGTTTACCATTTCGTATCATCTGATTACATTTAGAATTGTAATGGCTTCGTATAAGCGCAAGCACTGGCTTTATTTTTCAGTTACTGATTTAAAAAACGGGACGTGGTTGCCAGTTAGCTGTTTGATTCTATTTGATGCGATTCTATGAAACTGACAACGAAAATCAACAAACATTAATAAAACTTGTGCGCGGTTGGTATTTCATTACCACCCGTCGTTTAACTACCTTGCGCTTTAGATTTGAAGAAGACCAAGATTTCATATATCTCAGGGTTAAATTCTTGGTCCCTTTTGTTTTTAACCATGCTAGTATCTTTCGTTCGTATCGGCATGACTCCTACTATTTTTGATTAACGAGTAATCTCGTCTCCCAGCGGTGGAAGCGCCCCGGCCGCTGCCGCGCGTGTGCCCGTGCGAGAACGGCGGCACGTGCGAGTCGGACGGCGCGGGCGGCCTGCGCTGCGTGTGCCGCGCGCCGCTGACGCCGCCCCTGTGCGCGGCGGCCGCGGCGCAGGCGGCCGCGCGCGCCGCCACCGCCGCCGCCGTGCTGGTGCCGCTGCTGCTCGTGCTGCTGCTGGCCCTGGCGGGCGCAGCCGCGTGGTTCGTCATCAGGAAGAGGCCGTTGTGAGTAGACCCATCATTTGATAAAGACACGTCACTTAATTTAGTCACTTCAAATTAAATTTAGTTTCATCTCTCGATTTGGTGAATCGAAAACGATGTCCTTGCTGTTAGATAAGAATTATTATATATTTTTTTTAAGTTTACATTATTATTTTCTGAATTCTAGCGGTAAGGGCGGCGGTCTGAGCAGCCTAGCATCGTCGCAGAGCGTGTCCTTCCGTCAGGGCTCCAACGTGGAGTTCGGCGGCGTGAGCGGCGCGGGGGGCGAGCCTGCCTACACACTGGAGGAGGCGCCGCGAAAGGGAAGGGACTTCAGCAACCCCATGTACGACGCCGTCACCAGAGCTGTGGCTGCGGGCGAGCCTGAGCCACCGATACGTGAGTATCTGTCGGTGACCGCTGTCGTGCGACCGTGTACATAACCATCCAGGAAGCTTTTCATTAAGTCGTTTTGCGGTTGAAACAAAGTTTAAGAATGTACGTTAATTTTCACAGCCGGCATCTACGAAGTACCGGACGAGTTGAAAGAGAAAGTCGTGTCGGCTGTGATCTCGCCGTCGTCGACGGAGACGCGAGGCGCAGGCGCGCGGGGCGGCGCGGGCGCGGGCGGCGCGCGCGCACTGGACCCGGCAGCCGACACCGGGCGCGACACGGCGGCGCTGGTGCGCGAGGACGCCGCGTGCTAGCGCGCACAGCGCGGCCCGCGCCGCGCCGCCCGCTCGCTTTCCGCCCGCTGGCCCTCTGCCCGCTCGCCCTCCGCCCGCTGGCCCTCTGCCCGCTCGCCCTCCGCCCGCTGGCCCTCTGCCCGCTCGCCCTCCGCCCACTGGCCCTCTGCCCGCTCGCCCTCCGCCCGCCCGCAACACGCGCGTCCGCACTACACCAGCGCGGGCTTGTTGCTCCTTCCCGGCAATCTCTACTCCAATTTATCCGAATCTTTAGTGAAATAAGTCTTGACTTTTGGGTGATGTTCTTCGCCCACGACGCGGGAGGGTTTAACGGCCGCATTTTACTATGGGCCACGTTTAAAAAAAACGAACACGTACTAACACATATTTTAAGCAAAATCAATCATTTAAAAGTAAAAGGTAATATAAACTGTAAATTATGTAATACTAAGTGTTTTGTATTTGTTTTCGGCACGTGGAGGTGAATGCGCAGTCGCGCGTTCGTCTCACGTGTAATAGACGCACGAGTGGTTGCGATTGATTATCGGTCTATAACGCTCGCGCGTGCGTTGTGACGCGCGACCTCTATTTAGTGTGCATGCACACGAGCGGCACGTTGTCGACGGCTGCAGTTGCCCACGCCGTTGCCGCGTGCCGCTCATGTGGATGCACTCTTAAGCATATTTTATTCTTCCCCGATTCTATCCGTCCTTCTAGTTTTAGCTAATAATTTATTTTCGTATTTTCTACTGTGAAACATTCCGATAAATATCTTTATTACTTTATACGTTATATTTTCTGTTTATCTTCTATACAAAGATTAATATAGTAATCCCAGCTAGTTCTGGTTGTACTTATATGTCAGTATTTTCCATTTAAGTTATCTGTTACTATTCTATATATTTTTTGTTAAAATATATTATTTTAAATCTAAATAAACCATATCATAGCGTGATACGTATGTTATTATATGAAGAGATTTCTAAAGTGTAGCGTAGGACTTGTACATTCCATACGTTTGAGACTAAAGACTAAAGTTTCATCCTATGTGTATTTGGATCTAAGTAATATTTGGTTGCGCGAAGCGTTTCAGGCCCGAACTCTCACTATATTCCTAAAATCTGTATAAATGATGTTGACTTAGTAATAAATGAATATTAGTACATAAATAATGAACTAGGAATTGTTGTTGGTAACGGCCCAGAGCGCCATTTCAAAGGCTTTTTAAATTGATTTGACAATAAGCAATACACTATATTAGAGAATAATTTATTTATTTCGGTTTAAGACTATGTAAAATAACTATGTTGTGTTTTATAATTCTCTATTAATCATATAAAATATTAGAATTTTGTGGGGCTCTGACGATTTGCCATAAATGTGTGAGATAATGTTTCTGTTGTTTTAATTATGAAATGTATTTTGTCAACACTTTGTTAAAATTACAAACTCTAATAATTGTAAATACAAGCGTTCTGATCGTGATGTACATTTCGATAGGCCAAATTGTAATGTTCTATGTATTGTATTTATTGGAAACATTATAAATATGTACTATACTATATGAAACAATTCTGTGAATATAAACATCACGTTATTATGACTAAAGAATTTGAATTGGTAAAGTGTAAAAAGTAAAGGTGTCAATATTATAAATATATTACAATGTTACGAATAAGGAAAGGAAATATTTTTATATCGGGACTATAATAGTTATTAGACAGTCGTCTGAGGTTAGTTGAAGATATTGTGTAAAAATAAATGAATAATGAAATACGCCACTCTTTTATTTACATGCTCCTCAACCTAGAACTGCCTTATAATAAAAATTATAGTCTTAGCTCCTCCCGTAATAATACTTTCCTTGCACTGTTGGTGGCCAGATAAAGTAAGTACCTACTCGGCTGTATGGCACATCAAGCTTTATATAAGGTGTATCTATTCATACACGAAATATTTTAAGAGGGACCTCTATAGGTCGTTTAGAAGCTATAGAAACGAAAAAGAATTTTTTATGTAAATGTTTATTTTATTTTACGTAATTATCATAATTTAAAACTTCTTGAGATGTTTTGCATAAAACCGGCCTGCTCTATGAATCAAAGAGGCGGCGGCGGGGACAGGTGCGGGCGCGGTGCCTTTCCGTCTGTAGCCGCGGGGCGCGTGCTGTCTCTCTGTTTAACATATCACTGGTGAACTGTAATGAACATTCGACAATACACCTCTGCCTATCTCTACACAATAAACCAACTTAGGTAGACTTCGTAACTCGACCTCGTCTTATTTTGATAACAGAGTTATCGCTTACAATAAAAATATGTGAATTAAAATACAAAACGACCTAAATCTAAGTAGGTAGTAGGTATAGTAGTAGTATTGAATTCCCTCCTCAAAGTTTTACAAAAACAGTACCTTCTGTAAACCAGGTACTTACATCTAAATAAGCAGCTAATGACCTCTGTGGGGTTACGACTTTTACGAGCGAGCATCGAAACGTTTCAATCATTTTCTTATTTTTTTTACGAAAAGGATCCTAGATTCGATTAAAACATTAATATTCTACAGTGTTACACATCTTTTAGATAATCATAATAGAAAAATAAACAGCTGACGCAACGCGAATTCGCGTAAGGTAATGACTTCTGTTAGGTTACGAACTGTGCGTCGAGTCGTATCTGTCAGCTGATTGATAGGTTGTGTACCTACCTATTTGTACAGATGTAAACTGTAAGAAGTGCATAGCGCGAACAATTTAAATGTACATACCTCATAACGACGTAGTTTTTATTTACACTATTTACACCAAAATTGCTGTACATATTCACCCTGCAGTTGCACGTTAAATAATGTGTCGTTGCACTTTTAACAATGTCTCTCTAGCTATCACTGCGTAAACAAGCGTTCACAATTCACGTTTTGTTGTTCCGCACTAGAAATGGTCTGGCCGTCATTACCATAAATCAGGTCTATCCCTACCCCACACATGGAAATCCAACGGCGTAAGATCAGGCCTGCCTCCGTCTGCAGCTAGGGGCATGTAGACCCCGTAGTCCCGTTGCCGCTGTCGAGCTTCTAGGATCTCTAGGAAGGGGGCTTGTGCTGTGAGAAAAATAAGACCACCCTCATTGTAGCAGTCCACCATGTATGGTACTCCTAGTTGGAATATTTTGGCATTGTTGCGTTTGTTGCGCGAAGCGTTCCACGTTAGTTAAGCCGCGTGCAGTGCAACATGCAGTTCGCGCGAGACTGAACACGGCGGCGGACGGCGCGGCAGGCACGGGGCGAGGCAACTGAAGCCGGCGCCGGTGGCGCGACGGCGCCGCGAGTCGGGTCTCTTTTGATCATTCATAAAAGCCACGCGACATCTAAGGGCGCCGCCATGACCTCGCCCGCTTCAATGAAAGTAGTTTCTACGTAGTATTTTCGTAGAAACTAGCGTAATGGATGTTACAAAATATGAAAGAGCCAGTATTTTTATGTGTGTTTAAGTAATATTAAATAATTTAAATTAGATGTTTAGATAAAAAACTCTTTTTCATTTCTATAGCCCAAGTTCGACCTATAGATGCACCTCTTCAAATATTTCGTGTATGAATAGATACACCTTATATACCTAGTCCTCTTCACCGTATCCGAGGCGTTTAAAAATCCTTCCATCTATCTTCCTCTATATCTTTCTCCCTACTATGATAAAACAGCTCATCAACAGTTCTCTAGCACCCCCCAATCTTCCCAGCCTAATGGCTCTGCTCTCAAGAGTCAACTAGCAGAATCTCCTGAAAACTTGTCTTCCATTATTGAACTTCTTAGTAAACTCCTGTTAACTTTAATGTCTTCATCCAATAAAAATCAGAAATGGACCATATCTGATTTGTTGAACGTTGCTTCTTTACTTATAAACTCACTCTCATCCCATAATAATGGCTCGGTTAGTGTTCCTTCAATGGAATGTGAGGAGCGTGTGGCATAAGAAACACGAGCTCACATTTCTTCTGAACCAATACAAACCTTTAGCTTGTTCTCTTGCTGAGACGTGGCTAGTTCCGAGTCTTAGTTTTCGTTTACCTTCCTTTAATATTCTCAGATGCGACCGATCTGATGGCTATGGCGGGTCGGCTCTCTGCGTGAACAATCGTGTTCCACTTGTGGCTGTATCCTTGCCTCCTCTAGGTGATGATATTAGCATTGTTGCCGTCGGGTAGAGGGTATAACCCTTACCCTAGGGTATTACCCTTCTTATCTATTTATATTGCTCACCCTCATCAAAGTTTTCTCCCATTAATAAAACGTATGTTAGAAAACATAGAGGGCCCTGTACTTGTTATGGGGGACTTCAACTGTCATCACTTTAGGAGTTTTGAACGTTGTGACTCTTTTGAGAAAGGGTTTAGTTGAAGTCTTAGATGACCTTAATCTGTGTATCCTCAAAAATGGTTGCCCAACTCGCAGGTCTATTCCTGGACAGCATAAAAGTTGTGTTGATCTAACATTTTGTACACTGGATATTGCAGCATCATGTCATTGGGAGTGTACCAGTTTGTCACATGGCAGTGACCACTATCCAATTATAATATCCTTAGCTGAAAAAACTTACTTAGAAAAATCCAGCCCTCCACTCTTGAGGTATAACTTGTCTAATCCTGATTGGGCAAATTATTCCTCTTTATTGGAGGACAAAATTGATTCACATCAAAATTTAGTATCCCTTGATTTTGATTCTCTTAGTCCTCTCCATGTGTCAAACTGCAATAATCACTTCATTTCTGCCATAACAGCTAGTGCTGACTCATGTTTTCCTGTTAAAAACTCAGCACGTGGGAAGATTCCTCCTCCACCAAGGTGGGATCAGGAATGCACAACAGCCATAAGAGAAAGAGATGAGGCTGAACTGGTGTATAATGGAGCGATGGTTAGCGATAACCTCATAGCATTTAATAGAACCCTCGCTTAATCTAAAAGATTGCTGCGAAGGAAGAAACGTGGCGGTTGGGCTGACTTTTGTGGGTCTCTGTCCCCCTCCACTCCTTTATCAGTAGTATGGAAGAAGATCAACCGCTTTAGATCTGGATGTTCCCCTTCAATTTCTTCCCCTATCCCTCGAGAGACTGCCGAGCAGTTCTTTGACAAACTGGCTCCTCCGTATGTTCCATCGGAAGCAGAACATAAGCTGCCGTCTCTCATCTATTCAGAGGATCCCTTTGATGCACCATTTTCTATGCAGGAGCTTAACTCAGTGTTGAAAAATGTTCATGACTCTGCCCCAGGTATTGACGATATTGTCTATTCGTTTATGTCACACGCAGGTCATAGAGCAAAAAATTTATTTTGACATTTTAAATTTTTGTTACACCAATGGCTGGGTCCCTGATCAGTGGAAAACTCAAATTATTATACCTATTTTAAAACCTGGCAAACACGCTAATGACCCTAACAGCTTCAGACCAATCGCTTTGTAATCAGTCCTTGCGAAAATATTGGAACACCTAATAAAGAACCGACTAGAATTTATAGTAGAATCGAGAGACTTACTTCCTAGGTCTCAATTTGGTTTTAGAAAGGGACTCAGTACCATGGATAGTGTTGGGGTTTTGGTCTCAGATATACGCTCATCGTTTTCGAAAAATGAATCCGTAGTCGCTGCCTTTTTAGACATCTCCTCTGCATATTATAATGTCCTTCTTCCCATTCTCAGGCACAAATGGGGATGGCAAGTTAAAACTAATCTCAGATGGCGCTGCGTTCGGTTGTTCCAAATGGCGGCAGTTTGACATTTCTTGAAACAAAGCAAAAAAAAACATTGTAGGCGATTAGTGTGGTTTATTTGATAACATGGACGCGAAAATGTATCCTACTTAGACCTTACTTGAACTCAAATCTGAGTTAAAGAGAAGAGGAGCGTCTGTTAAAGGAAGAAAAGCTGATTTAGTGGAAAGGTAGGACTCTTGAAAATAAATTCTTTATGAGCTGTTTGCATATACCTAGGTCAACTTAGACCTTTGAAATCATTACGCTTACAATATTTGAACGAATAATATTATAATTAATTAACTTGTTAGTCGTTATTATGTATATTTATTATATATTTTTAATATTGTATTGTTGGTGAATACTACCATGTAACTAATCGTATTGTATTTAAGTTTTTTAACTTAAATACAATACGATTAGTTATTGAATCAAACTAATTCAAGATTATATTTAGATAAGCTAAAATGACTCTTTTTACTTTTGGAGATAAAGAGTGATGAATAATTGGATATTTTTTTCCAGGTTAGAGCTGTAGGACAAAAACTTTAACTTTAGTACACCGCAATTCTCTCCAAATCCAGCAGAACCCTCTTTAGTACTTCCACCATTGGAGATGTACCATGATATAAATAGTAACTCTATTTTACCTCCTCTTGAAAGACAATGTTTTAGATATTATTTTGAGAGGTAAATATTTATTTTCAGTTTTCATTTTTATGTGATGGTAGGTAGTTCCTATTTTACTAATACAAAATATTTCTGTCAATTTGCAGATTCAACAAAAAAACAGATGCATCTGAAAAATTGTATGAAGCCAGATTCCTCATATTGATAAGATCTGCATTTTTCAATGAATACTTTTATATAAAAGGATTTGTCAAGAAGACAATGAAAAAACTCAACTATCAAGTTGACATCAAGATAGATGACCAAGGTGTTATTGAGGAATGTCATTGTGAATGTCCAGCCGGAGTAGGTAACGAAGCACACTGCAAACATGTTGGTGTGGTACTATTTGCTGTGCTGCATATGCGCCGAGATAAAATAATATTATTATCAGAGTCACAAACGCAGCAGCTCCAAACATTCCACAGACCAAAAAAAATATTCACAGGAAGTTCAGTTAAGGCTCAAAATCTTACAAATGAAAGATACAAGAAAAATGTAATTTTTGAAGCATATCCTATGGCTTCTATAGATAAAACCACTTATAATAACAGAATTCGAAACCTTGTCCTAAATTTGAACTCAAACATGCCAATGATACAACTGTATGGACCAGCTAACCCCATAGCAGTCAGTCAAGATCATAACTATATAAAAGATACTCAAGAAATGTTGCTTTTGAAAAATCTCAATTTATTAGAAATTACTTATAATCAAATAGTAGCAATAGAAACTAGGAATCAAAATTGTAACTCTCGTTGGTATGAATACCGTAGTTGTAGAATAACAGCCAGTGTTTTTCATACGGTTTGTAATTTAAAAGCACAATCTCTACAACCATTTGCGAAACAGTTGCTGGATCGAAAGAAGTTTTCATCAAGAGCCACAGCAAATGGTCTAATAAATGAACCAAATGCACTGAAGAAATATTCCGAAATGTATGGTCTAGTTCCTGTGCAGTGTGGCATGTTCATATCTAAAGATAAGCCTTACTTAAGTGCGTCACCAGATGCCTTACTTGGTGAAGGTACAATTATTGTAATAAAATGGCCTTATGTAAGCAGAAAC
The DNA here is from genome assembly GCA_963555695.1 of Dasypolia templi. Taxonomy (NCBI): domain Eukaryota; kingdom Metazoa; phylum Arthropoda; class Insecta; order Lepidoptera; family Noctuidae; genus Dasypolia; species Dasypolia templi. The sequence goes on along the minus strand of OY743151.1, from coordinate 1,241,953 downwards.
AGACTTATTAGCCCTGAATCTGTACCTTATATACAGTGTCAAAATGTGGAATTACTATTAAAAAGAACGTGCCCATATTATTTTCAAGTACAAGGACAAATGTACTGCAGTGGCAGAAAATTCTGCAATTTTAATATATATACTTTTAAAGATATCAAAGTGATTTTTATTGAAAAAGATGAGTTGTTCTTAAATAACATGTTATTAAAGTTAGATTATTTTTACAATAACTATGTATATGAAGGCTGAAATTATAAATAAATATCTGTATAAAGATTACTATAATATAATAAAAACACCTAGAAGTTATTTATGAGTTTTATTTATGATAAACGAGAGTTTATCACAAATAAAACTCATAAATAACTTGCATAACATTATACATTGCATAACATTATACATATAAAAAATATTTTCGAAGCTAAAGGAACATAGTAAGCATTTAGCTCAGTTTTTAATATCTTATATGTTTTAACTAAGCCAATTAAGCGTTCTATATGTACACGTTGTGAGGCTATTTTCCTATCATGTAGAAGGGCAAGACCTGGCAATTGAGCTTTTCCACGTAAGAAAGTAGGGATATTGATACCAACGTTCTTGGATGCAAATAGGTCCTGAACATTAAAACCCCGGTCTGCCATTATGCTATCTCCTTCATCACACAATTTTATCAGTTTACTTCTCTCAATCATTTGTCGATCACTGATTGAGCCTCCAAAACCCTCAGAACAATAGGATAACAATCCTCCAGGGGTAGAGCCCACTAAAAACTTTATAGTATTCCTATTTTTATAGGAACTAAAAGTAATTTGCTGTGATTTTGGATCACTTGGCTTTGTGAAAGGTATTTCTGTGCAGTCTATAATCACCCTTGTTGGCATTTTATTTTCATTGTATTCTGCAGGCATATAAAAATTGACAAGGTCTCTTTGAGGCCAAATGTCTATTAATGACCATAAGTCATTGACAAAGTTGATCCATGTTATAAAAATGTTTGACACTTGTGTCTTGCTGACAATAAACATTTTAGAGAGTTCAAGATACTCAAGACTCAATACTTTATTGCATTCCATATGTATTACATAGATGGTAAAAACTAAATAAAAGATCAATATGGACCCTGTCGGGCACAGCAAAAATTAGGAGAGAGGAAGAGGGCTAAGTAGCAGTTTAATATTAATTTAAGTTATTATAAAATATTTAATTGGGTGTATAATTATATATGTAATTAAATATTAATTTTTAGGTTTGTATATATAGGTAGTATATTAGGTATTTTAGTACATGTATTTCATAAAAATAATGCAGCTAATTATTTTTGAATTTTAAATAGTATTTCAATAATTATTAAATTACGTTATTATTTATGTATTCGTATTTTTATTGTATTTATTTCACAGTGTTTGTTGTCTAAGAAAGATAATAATTTTATTTTGCAATTGATTTGTCATCTAAAAACTCCTTTACTGAGTAGTACGACTTAGATTCCAGAAATTGTTTAAATGTATTAATAAATGTATTTGTTTTGCTTATTTTTCTAATATCGTTAGGTAATTTATTATAAATTTTTATCAACATGACTAAAGGGCTGGATGAGTGCATTTTGAGTCGGGATTGAGGTATGTTGAATTTGTTTTTGTTGTGTCGAAGGGTGTATCTTGTTTGTGTTTCTTCGCATTTGGTGTAAAAATCTGGGTGTTTTCTGACAAATTTACATAATTCTAAGATATATAGAGAGGGAAGTGTGAGTATTTTGTGTTTTCGGAAGTATGGTTTACAGCTATCTGTTTGTGCTATGTTGGTTATTATTCTAATTAACTTCTTTTGTAAAATAAATACGGTTTGAGAATCTGTACTGTTTCCCCACAGCATGACCCCGTAGCTGAGCCATGCCTGGGCATATGCGTAGTACGTGATATGTGCAGTTTGTAGATTGGTAGTTTTTTTAATTTCGCTTAGTGCATTTTAGGAAGGTCATTTATGTAAATTAGAAACAATAGGCAGCCTATTACGCTACCTTGGGGAATTGACGCGTTAACTGTTTTTGTGTCGGAACTTATTTTAATTATTTCCTTTGTGTTGCTATCGAAATATTCAATTTCTACTAGTTGTATCCTATCTTTTAGGTATGATGCAAACCATTCATGAGCTTTTCCACGTATTCCTATCCCATGTAGCTTGTCTAATAGTATTTTAAATTTCACCTTATCATATGCTTTGGTCATATCAAGCAGCATACCTATGGCGTAGTTTTTATTATTATAAATGATAAATGATTTTATTTCTGTAAATAGGTTTGTACAAACACTTTTACAAGTCAATCATATTTTAAAAACTAGGTGAGATCGGCATTTCCTATCTGACTACTCTGAGAAGAAACGCCGAAACAAACTCAGAGGTCACAGTCTCTTTTAAAGTCCAGACATAATCTTGGTCAGGTCATGTGAAGACCATGTGGATTGATATCTGAAATGGTCTTTCGAGGAAAGAACCACACAGAATGAGTGGACCTGTCCAGTCAGTGCACGCATTTGTCAGTTGTCATGCAGCTCAACACAGAACTAAAGGAACTAAACGATTCGACGAACATTACCAAAGAAAGGACATTTGGGTAGGCCGCATAAATTACTCAAACTGCCAGACCAGGATTAAAACTAATAATTTAAAAAAAAATGCATTAAAAAACAACAAATCCACAATGTCTTCAAATTCACAATAATTAAAATAGTATAATCCTTTACAAAGTAAATGTCATTGCATATATAAAGTGCATCAATGTCAAAGTGTAAATAAAATATGAAAATAATCTTGGTCATATCATATGAGGACTATGTAGACTGGTGTCTGAAATGGTCTTTTGAGGAAAGAACCACACGGATTTGAGTGGACCTGTCCAGTCAGTCCACGCATTTGTCAATCATCGTGCAGCTCAACTCAGAACTAAGGAGCTCAACGATCCGACGAACAATACAAAAGAAAGGACATTTGGGGAGGCCGCGTAAAGTACTCAAACAGCCAGACCATCATCATTAAAAGAAGAAAAAAAAATGCAATGACCCACATAGTCCGCACATTCACAAAAATTAAAACAATATTATACTTTATACAGTAAATATATACATGTCATTGTTTAGATAAAAGGTACGTATATATATAAAAAAAAAATATTAAAAGAAAAAAAAAGAAAAAATAGCAAATTACACATCAATTATGTCTGTGTAAACTTATTGGAGCAGCTCAATCCCAAGCCTTCTTGTCCTCAATATAGTCCTTGGCAGTATAATAGGCTTTCTGGCATAATTTCCGCTTTATAAAACTTTTAAATTTATTAAGGCTTAGTTCTTGAATGTGGCTAGGAAGTTTATTATAAAAACGTATACATTGACATTTAAACGAGCCACCTATTTTCTTGAGCCTGGTAGTGGGAACAACAAATTTGTGTTTATTCCTAGTATTTTTGTTATGGATATCACTGTATTTTTTAAACAGATTAATATTTTTATGTGCATATAAAAGATTTTCATAAACGTACTGAGAAGGCACAATCATTATATTAATCTCTTTAAATTTGTCTCTGAGGGAGTGTCTGGGACTTAATTTATAAATTGAACGAATTGCCCTTTTTTTGTAAAACAAAAACTGTTTGAATGTCGGCGGCATTTCCCCACAAAAGAATACCGTACGACATCACACTATGCAAATAACTAAAGTAAACTAAACGCGCTGTCTCTAAATCAGTTAAATTACGAATTTTTCTAACGGCGTATGCTGCAGAGCTTAGTTTTTTTGACAATTTATCTATATGGGGGCCCCATTGAAGCTTGGCATCCAAAGTTATGCCTAAGAATACGTTTCAACTCTTCACCCTTTAAAAGAACACTAGTTTCTACTTGTCTAACATGAGGTATCGTAAACTTAATACATTTAGTTTTTTTCTCGTTAAGAAGTAGGTTATTAACATTAAACCAGTTAACTACCTTAGCGAGGGCGCTATTTACATTGTCAGTAACCAGCTGCTGACGTTTCAGTTTAAATAAAATAAATTATTAATAATAGTCAGAGCCTCTTGTACGTGTTTATAGACTGCTAACGTTTTAGACCTGCCTTTACGAAAACCGTTTTGGCAGTCGTTAAGTATTTTATATTTTTCACAAAAAGTGTACACGCGGTCACACATAGCCTTCTCGAATATTTTAGACAGAGTTGGTAACAGTGCGATAGGGCGATAGTTGTTAGGGTCGGTTTTTGAATTTTTCTTATGTATGGGTTTTAACAGAGCGTTTTTGAGTTTATTTGGAAAAGTTCCCTCTTCGAACGATTGGTTTATTAATTTATATAAAGGTAGGGTTAGTTCATCTGCACATTGCTTAAGTAAAAATGGGGGAAGTTCGTCTACTCCATAGCTTTTTTTATTGTTTAGATTTTTTATGATTTTATTTACTTCATATGGATCGACAGGGCTGAGAAACATGGTGTTTTCTGTGGGGCACATCACAGGGGCTCCTGTTGCTGGTGAGGGTTTTTCCCCAATAGAAGCAAAGAAGTCATTGAAAATATTAGCAATTTTTTTAGGTTCAGTTATCAAGTTATGATTTTTATGTAATTTAATATTATTTTTTTCATTTTTTATTGATTTATTTGTTCTTTCGTTTATTATATTCCACATAGTTTTTACTTTATTTGTAGACTTTTTTATTTTATTTATATATTGTAGTTTTTTTGCTGTCGTTACCGATTGCTTTAGGGTTTTTTCGTATTTTTTATAATGTTTTAATAATATGGGATTGTTTGTTTTAATTGTAAGTATTTTAAGTAGTCTTTTATTTTTGCAAGATAATTTAATACCCTTAGTGAGCCAGTACTTCCTATATGTTGTTTTTATTTTTATTTGTTGCAGAGGAATACACACATTTAAAATTTTATTACATATATTATTAAACGCAATGTAGTTTTCATCTATATTTTTATTTGATTGCATTATTTCATTCCAATTTTGTTTTTTTAATTCAGATTTAAAGTTTTCTACATTTTGGGTATTATATAATCTTTTTTTCGCGAACCAGTTTGTTTCTTTTTTGCTGTCGCTAAGCAATTTCATGTGAAAGATAGTTGCACAGTGGTCAGAACTTGCTCTTCGAAGTTTTATCAGCATCATAATGAACTGATCTTCAGTAGAAACTCCTCTTACCCCACTCCACCTGTATTTCAGATGATCTGCCATAGGCAGTAATGTAGACAAAACAAATTTAAATTTCTCATAATTTTCTAATCCAGTGTAAAATTTTACAGACTCGTCATCACTTACTAAAAGGTCAGCTGAAAAAAGAGACAGCATTGTGGCACTTTGAGTAGAAACTGATGTTGTGGTATTTTCATTGTTAACATTGTCACCACAATCAACAGGTGTATCAAGAAAAGAAATTTCTAACTCTCTTTGGTATTCCATATAATTTGGATTCTGAGAAGTAGAAGGCTGTGGGTCTATAGACGTTGAAGGCTGTGGGTTACTTGAAGTAGAAAGGCGTAGGTTTTGATTGTTTGAAAGTTGTTGGACAAGATTCTTTTGAAAGTTTCTTTAAGCATGTCTTTCGTCTCTCGCACGAGCACTAGCTGATACCATTTTCTGGTTCCATGAAAAGAGACTTGGTACTGCTTCTTTCTTTAAAAAATTGTGTGCACAGGGCAAACCTTAAAACAAGATGAACAATGATAAATATTTATAGATATTATGTAATGTTATCTATTTAGGCATATAGATACTATCATAAATAGCCGAACTATTGTTTATAACACCCACCTGTACTCAGACTCAATGTTTGGTAATCATTTTCATGAAAATGATCTCGACATAACCTCGTCGTCCTAGTAGGCACAAAGTTTTTTATCTTTACGGCAACTATCCACTTTCTTCTTATACCAGGATTTATTGGAAATTTGTGATGGCCTGTGTTTTTACACCCAATTACACAACACTTAGTCATTTATAGGATATTTGTGATCAACTTTTAAAATAGGCTATACAATTTGACAGCTACTTTGGAACAATCGTCTACAGCGCCACTTTGACAGTTGTCTTCCCCATTGCAACAGCTGATAATACCGGTGAGGATGGCATAGTGCATCTGCAGTTTGCTGATGTCTTGGTCTTTGGTTTTGAGAGTCCCAGGTGAAGAATTTGATGTCAGGATGTCATGGAAGGGCCTACCACAAGGCTCAGTTCTTAGTCCTTTACTGTACAACTTATATACAGCTGACATCGTTTCATGCCTCAATTACAATTGCCAAATTCTGCAATATGCTGACGACTTGGCTTTATATGTTACCAACAGCTCAGCTAGCGACGCCGCATCATCTCTCTGCGTATCCCTGGACTCTCTAAAGCAATGGCTAAATTCCCACGGACTGAGTTTGTCTGCCCCCAAAAGTGCTGTAGTTGTGTTTTCCCGCTGGAGGTTGATCCCACAAATTTCACTGAGTATCCAAGGGCAGTAGATACCGGTTTCTGTAAAAGTAAACATTTTAATTGTCTTTTTCGATTCCAAATTGAGTGGTATTCATCACCTAAATTATTTAGTTAATAGATGCGAGAGGACTATTCCTATTTTAAAAGTGCTTGCCGGGGTCTGGTGGGGTGCACATCCTACACCATGAAACTGGTATACAATGCCTTAATTCGGAGTGTTCTGGACTACGGATATTTTCTTTTAATTCCCTGCAACACGGGTGCTTTGGCAAGGTTAGAAAGAATTCAGGCTAAGTGTCTACGGATCATATCGGGATGTATGAAGTCCTCACCAATTAACGCGTTGCAGGTAACCGTTAGACTTGAGAAGGCAGTACCTAGCATCGAGATTCTGGGCTAGAGTCATCACCAAATCCTCTCACCCTCTTGATCAAAAAGTAAATGACTTGGATGTTGTATGCCGAAGTTCCAATTATTGGCACCATAAAGAAGTCCCTTTGTTTTTAAAATCCCTCCGTTATTATCAAAATTTAGATTCCCCCATTATTCAATACCCGAAACTTCCTATTTTCAGTTCTGACTATGAAACTATATGTTTTAAACCAGATATTTTCTACAATATTGGCATATCGAAAAAGTCTCCTTCGGCGGACTCTATTTTCAACACAGCGGTTTGTGAGCGATGGTACAATTTTGAAAGATTCTTTACGGATGCCTCTAAATTATCAGATACAAGCTGCACTGGTGCTGCGGTATACTACCAAAACTCCAAAATTGTTTTAAAATTTGCACAATCATCAGTGTTTACAGGTGAGTGCGTGGCCATATTAGAAGCGTGTTTATTTATTGAGGCTCAGAGCATAAGTTTTGGGGTCATCTTTACAGACTCACTTAGCTGCTTGCAAGCTCTGGAGCAGAATCCTTTCAAGAGCAAACTACACAGTCCAAACTGCTTCAAAACAAAAAGTCTGTTTTCTCTTGTGTCAAGAATCACAAAACCGTACACTTGGTTTGGATTCCAAGTCATTGTGGCATAAGAGGAAATGAATATTTTGATTCTCTTGCTAAGGATGCAGTTACGTCTCAAGCTGTCGACCTTAAAGATTTTCAATGTCAGGGTTACGATTTGCTGAGCCTTCCAAAAAAGAACTTAATAACCTCATGGCAGGTACCGTAGCTAAATTCAAGTAAACGGAAAGGTGCTTTTTATCACGAAATACAGCCTAACGTTACTCCCAAGCCCTGGTTTTACCCGTACAAAAAAATATCAAAGAAAGTGATTTCTATTCTTTGCCGTCTTCTCATAGGTCATTGTTGTACGCCGGTCTTCCTTAATAAAATTCGGGTCAGAGATATATCGCTCTGTGAATGTGGGTTGGATGAAGGTACTTTGGAGCACATCTTTTTTAACTGCTCCAATAATAACCCAGCCCATGACCTGTATAGCCATCTCCCTAAATTAAAGATGTGTCCCAACTAACTTTCCATCCCTTTTAACACATTCTTCTACAAAGCTCTTTGAGGCTTTGATGTTTTTTGTTCGTGTCAATGACATTAAATTATGATGTTTTTTTGTGTAGTTTATCGACTATTTATGCACATTTATTATATAACTAACAATAATTTTTGTTTGTTGTTTGAGACAACATTTTTTTTGTAGCTACACTACCTACAAAAAAATTTTGCCTACAAGTTTCACAGTTAACTCAATTGTCTGTAATCAAACAGATTTTTTTTTACAGTTTTTTAATTTTAATCTTTTTCCTCCTTCGCACGTTTTATCAGATCACATTCGACATTGGCAGAATTGTCGACATCGGTACCATTGCCATATATAAAAATAGAATAGAATAGAAAAGTGAGACAACCACGATGGCGCTACACAGCCCTGTCTAGCACCCCCTGAGATACAGAACCATACCGTGTATGCCTTATTTACACTTTACACAATCATTAAAATACTTGTATTTATAAAGATTTCAGTTCTGCTTGTAAAAAGCGCCAGTCCACACCGTACATGGATAATTTCGACCATGATTCTTTAATTTTGTATCCTAGTAGTATACCTACTTCCTACTAGCTTTGTCTACTAGTATAGTAATATGTGCCCTATCATCTATCTATTATATTCATATAATAAATCTGTAGACGAGGCTTTTATGCACATTGAAAATAAAAAAATGGGGTGTTAGGGGATAACCAAAAGATGTCTTTTCTATCATTTTATAAACTGGTATCTACAATCGCCACGCCGCAGCGGCCCATAAAAATAAAACTAATATTTACCGTCGGGTGATGTTCGCGCGTACTCATATTCGTTAATTGTACGCACGAAGCAGTATCACTCGCACTATTACTGTTTTTTTTATTTTATTATTTACTACTGTTATCATATTGTCAATAAAAATCTTCACCAATTGTGTTGAAAGATGTTTTCTTCTTCAGGTTTCGACAATGTTTTCACGCAAACATCACATTTCGAACTCACGTCTTGTTTACCACATCCATAACGACTTGACTCCTTAGACGTTGTGTCGCTATTATTTTATTATTATTCGACTTATCGTTTACGACACTAACATGCCCAAATAACTTGCAATAACTACAAAGGGTTTTCTATTTTTGTCGATTGCGTAAGATTGCGGTCAATAGTAGTCACCGCCGATGTTTTGGTCTGCGGTGTCGTATTCCTCTTATATACAGTATTTGTTACCATAAGCAGCTTGTATTTATCCTCCGCGATCCTCACCATATACTATATATAGCAGATCACGCGGCACTCGTTTTACTACGCGTCGGTGCAGTACCTTTTTGCGATAAGACACACCGTTTTCGAGATATAAGCAAAAGAAAAGAAAAAAAGATACAGTACTCTTCTTGCACGTCTGAAGTCGAAGTGTTCGTGGTAATCCGTAACAAAATGCCCGCACTTTATACAAAAACAGTTCCGAGCCTTCTTCCTCTCGTTGTTCCGTAGCAAAGATCTGCCGTAAGATCTTCTTCTTGTAGTGAAAAAATAAGTTTGTTTCAGTCCTACAATCTTGTAAATCTATTTTTGGAGCCAACAAGAATAACCCCTACTAGCGCCACATGCTTAGATAATATTTATACAGATATTGTACCAAGCCACAAAGAAATGATTAATTAACTAGATTCTGATAATTGCGGACAAAGGATTACTATTCAAAACCAAAACAACAAAATGGCTAAAAAGGATATCACTGTCTACCCCAAAACTACAAGCCGCCAAGCGGCTTTTAAATTTAAACTAATTAATAAATTACCAGTTTTGTATTCTCCTGTTCATGCTGATCCTAATCATCTATATGATGAGTTCTTTTATATTTACTGTAAACAGTTTAATTCTATCTTTATTCCCAACACTATCTCGGTTAATAGTAACGCATCATTCAGTGATTTGGCTACCATTGGTATTCGTAAAAGTAGAACAGGGCTTTATGAGCTGTACAATGAAAGGACATATGTAAACACGGCTGAATTTAATTAAATGTTAGAAATTATTCAAAACTGTTTAGAGGCACAGAGGCGCCAGAGAAGTTAAAAAAGTTTGTTTACGGCCAAGTCGCGTTATTTGGGTTCGAAGATTAAAAGCAGTAGTAATGTAATTAAAACGACTTTATTAATAGTGAAACGGGAAGGTCTAGTAACCGAAGTACTGACTACAGCCTCTCTATTAATGACAATATAATAAAATCAGTCTCAGATGTCGCCGCGGCCTTTGAACACTTCATTGCAGATATTCCCGTGTCAACTGCTAAATCCCTTAACTCATCACCTTCTGTTGCTGAGTCTTTGCTAAAGGAAAACGTCATTTTTTGCGATTCGGAATTTCATTCTGAACACTTTAAATGTAAAAGACTGCAGATCTGTGGGGTAATTCGGAAGGAAGGGGGAAGTTGCTAAATCTATTAATGACATTGTAGCACCTACTCTAGCTCTTATCTATATTAATTGTATCGACTGTGAGAAAAGTAAATTAATACCTTTGTTTAAATCAGGTAGTACATCAGACCCCACAAATTATAGACCTATTTCAGTACTACCTACATTTAGTCAAATTTATGAGAAATTATTTTAGACCAACTGCAAAGATTTTTAACAGACATAAATTATTATATAGCAAACAGTTCGGATTTATAAGGGGTCGTTCAAATACTGATGAAGTTTGTTGGTTGGTTTGAAGTTTTAGGACATATTTATAATGCTTGGGAAGATAAATGCGATGCATTGGGCATCTTTTGCGATTTGTCCTAGGCATTCGATTAAGTTCGTCATGAAACGTTAATCAGGAAACTCCGCCGCTACGGGATCCGAAACACCGCAATGGATCTTCTTACTTCATACTTAAATAATATGATTGAGAGCATTGACTTTAATGGAGAATGATCTCCCGAATCTATCTTAAAAATGGGAGTTCCACAGGGCTAAATTCTTGATCCTTTCTTGTTTCATATTTATATTAATGACTTGCCTTAACTCATAAAGGATAATCATGATATAGTGTTGTTTCATTTTTGTTTAAACTTAAACTGGTTCTTCCCTCCACACACTGTCATAGGCCTTCTCCAAGTCCACGAAAGCACAGTAGATTTTCTTATGCTTTGCCAGATGTTTTTCGGCTATGCATCTTACGGAGAAGATTTGGTCCATACAGCCCATTCCCTCTCTAAATCCTGCCTGCGCATCCCATATTTTCTCATCTGTCACTCTTATCACTCTGTTTATCAAAACCTTTGCATACAGTTTGCCGACAACACTCAAAAGACTAATGCCACGGTAGTTTTACACTCCTGCTGAGAGCCTTTTCCCTTATATAGTGGTACGATTACAGCCTTACACCAATCATCCGGTACACGGCCATATCTCCAACACATATTAAAGATTAGGTACAGCAGGCTTGCCACCACCCCGTCACCGCCCTTAAGCATTTCAGCAGACACTCTGTCGTACCCTGCAGCTTTGCCGACTTTCATCCCTTTCAGCGCTCTTACAATCTCATCTATTTCTATATCATTCTCTTCATCTATTTCTGAGCTTGGGTCTTCAAAACTGGCGTCTGCCCAGTTACCCACTTCTTGCACACTATCCTGACAACTAAACAAACTTTCAAAGTATCCAAGACCAGCGTTCCAAGACCTTACTTTCTTCGCTCAGAATACATCCATCTTCTGCTCTTATAAAATTCATACTCGTTGTTCCTGTCACTCCGCGAGCCAATCTTACCTGTTTCCAGAACAGCTTAACATTGGCTCTGAAGTTATCAGAGAACTTCCTGTTATACTTTTCTTCCTTTTTCATTTTTACCATCTCTTTCACTTTCGTTTTCATTTCGGAGTATTTCTTCTTCACGCTTTCTAAATCATCGGTCACATTTGTTGCCTGATTCATCCTATTTTGAGCCTTACAGGCTAACACATTAAGCCAGACCTCTTTCTTCTTCCTCACAACCTCTTTTACTTCACCATCTACCCAAGAATCATTCGTTCTACTACCACACTTCCTCTGCGCCAGACCACATACTTTTGTGGCTACTTGCACCATACTATCTTTTGCTATCTCCCACACTTCTTCTAGACTGTAATAATTCGTATCATCAAATATCTTATCCGTCTTCACTTTTAATTCCCTCTTATATTCCTCCTTTACTTTCAAATCTTGCAGTGCTACTACTTTTATTCTGTCTAGAGCAATCACAGGAACTCGAACTCGGTGACGCCAATGCCTGAACAGACCATCCACCCGACACATAACCAGATAATGATCAGTCCCTACATTAACACCCCGATATGCTCTAGTATCTGTGACTTTACTCTTCAATCTTTCATCCACAATCACAAAGTCGATCATGCTTCTACTGTCTTGCCTTTCCCACGTGTACCTGTGAACCTTTCTATGATTAAACATAGTGTTCATAACTGACAAATTCTTCTCTACACATATCTCTAGTAATATACATTCAACCCCAGCTCGATCCCAGACAACAGGCACGCTTGCAACTAGGCTCCCCCCTAGCCACGCAGCTCTCGGCACGGCAACCTTAGCTTGGGTGTGTGTTGTTCTTACCACACACACACAAGAAAAACAATAAAATCCTCCAGCAAAATCCCTTAGTCGCCCTTTTACGACACCCACGGGGTGAGATGGGTTGGTCCTATTCTACTACCCGGAAACCACACGGGGCAACTTACTGTTATCATGGTTCCAAATTCATTTTAATCGACCCGTAATTCAATATACAGAGCCACTTACTAAATATCCTTATTTCCAAGTGGCTAACAGCCTTGAAATTTCAAAGCATTTATTATCAGGTGCGATAGTAAAATGTGAAGACATTCATGCTCAGTTTATTTCGAATATTTGTTTGATACCTAAAAGCGACGGTACCTACCCATAGACTTATTCTAAAAATCTTTAAAAAATCAGCAATTATATTGATTTGCTGATTTACAACATTTTAAAATGGAAGTTGTTAGCACGGCTTCTTATTTATTATCAAAATCACATAACATGGCCCTTATTGACCCTAAGGAGGCGTATTTTTTAATCCCAATTGAAACTAGTAAAAAATATCCGGTTTAGGTTTTTCAATCAGACTTATGAATTTCAGTGTTTATGTTCAGCACCGTTGATTTCTACTACACTTAAATTAATGAAAACAGTACCCTAATTGCGTAACACACAATCAATCGGATTCTGAATCGTTTTGAAACAGATTGCTAATTCATTGCTTCTTAAGTTCGGTAAAAAATCTGCTCAACAATGTAAATAACGCAATAATTGTTGTTGAACTGTCAAAATACAACAGATTAGTTGTAATCGTTTAAGAAAATGAGTTACGCAATTAGGCTGCTGTTTTATACCAAGCGATTTGAAACAACTAAATATCTCGCGCTTTAGAAATCAAATGGAGATTATGAGAATATGATCATTCCTAATAACTTATAATCTGATTTTTTGTGGTGGAAGACAAACATCATGATGCGTTTTGTCCAATTCGTCAAAAACAAAAACTACTTGGAGATTTGTTCCTATGCGCTTCTAACGGGTGGTGGATTTTGGAGCACTTCGGAGGCCCAAAACACCATAAACTTATTAGAATTAAAAGCAGCTTTCATTCGTTTAAAGTGTTTTGCCAATGACCTGGTAGACAAAGAAATTCTATTAAGAATACATAACACTACTGCAATCCCATAAATTAATAGGATGGGCGGTGTTTAATATACACACCTTAATGATATATATAGCACGTGAGATTTGGTAGTGGTGTGAAGAGCGTCGTCTCTTCATTTTGCTTCCTACATTAAGTCAAAAGGCAACACTTAAGCTGACCAAGAATCAAGGTATGAATATCAATGTCGACACTGAGTGGGAATTATCTCGTTTAGCGTTCCATGACGTAGTCCTTCATAATGGTACTCCAGAGATTGATTTACGCAACTTGTTTGAATCCGAAATGTCACAAATATGTATCCTGGAAACGAGACCCACACGCTTTCGAGATTGATGCATTTACTTTAGATTGGGGGCAACTTAAACCTTTTTCGTGTGTGTCGAAAAAATTGCTTTCGAAAAATATTTGCTGACAAGGCTACAGGAGTGCCAAATTGGCCTAGTCTGCCATGGTATCCACTGTTTACATCTTTACAAATAAGGTAACCTGTTTATCACGGGCCAAATAATGATCATCCTTTTGATCTCCTTTCAGAACGCCCTTTTGGATGAAACTTACCCTGGTATCATGCCTGTTATCAGGGAAGCATTTTCTCGACAGTCATTGATTTCGGAAACTATAAAAGTTACGACTGCTTCTTAATCTACTAATACACTGAAACAATATAGTATCGCTTACAGAAAATGGTGGCAGTTTTGTCAAACCCATAAGATAAACTGCTACAACGCATCTGTACAACCGGTACTGCAATTTTTTGTCCAGATAATTAGAAACAGGAGCCATTTATATTACTTTGAACACTTATCGTTCGGCGCTCTGTTTAATTATAGGTAGACTATTAAGTAGTCCTACAAAAGACATTGTCAGCAGATTTATGAAAGGGTTTTTACATTGAAACCAGTTTTCCCTCGTTAATCAGTCTACTTGGGACACTAATGTAGTTTTAGATTTTTTGTTATATTATTTTCCTAATGAAAATCTGTTTAAATAAATTAACAAGAAATAAACATACAACACTGACAACTGTGCTCGCATTGTCAACCACACAACGTGTGCAGACGTTATCCTATAATCGTTTGTCTAATATTAATTTGTGATTCAAACATTATAATAACAATTGAGGATTTGTTAAAAACCTCTGCACCTGGCAGACAACCACCCCGTTTTATTATCCCATTATTTCCTAATAAAATAGAGATGTGTCCAGGAAGGACTTTATGTTCATATATTAATGTTACAGTACATTTATGACTGAACCAAATACCGAAAGGTTATTACTAACTACTAAGAGACCAGTCCACAACGCCAGCTCCTCTACGATTAGCCGCTGGATTAAAGAGACTGAACTACACCTGAGACCGTGCACCTAGATTCTGACGTTTCATAAGTGCCCATGTAGGTTTATGTGAAATAAAATATTTTGATTTTGAGACTAGCAGCTAGTGATTTATGGCGGTCTATACACCACAATATTTACGTCACATAGCACGCGCCACGCGGCTACATCAGCGGCTGGTCATAGAGGTATTTCTATAGATTTAATAGACTGCTGGTTGGTCTTGTAATTCTCTAGTATTTGGCAAATCTTATAACAGACCTCTCTCTGCTCATATGGAACATCGATGATTTTGCTCACGCTGTTTATAAAAATAACGTTTAAATATTGTTTTGTTGATATAATTTAATAACATAACTGCGCTCAAAATAAAATAGTATCTTTGAATTCATTTATTTTCTTCACCGCTAATGTATTGGCTATTTATCTCAAAACTCTGATCATCTATCACCTAGTGAATCATGTAAATCTCGAGGATGCAGCGACGAAGTGTAAAAGTTTGTTTAACCTATAAGTATATGTTATACTTACACCATTAGTCATCAGTCATTCATCCATTCAAGTCCCGTTTCATATTCTTTTATTTGTTAGCATTTTACGAATCGTTCTAAAACGATTTCTTATAAAATATCTACATATTTTTTCTCATATTTTCCATTGTTGTGACACCTAAGTCAAATTATCAAACTGTCATTGTTTTTCTTTTTCTCTTTTAGTCTCTGAAGATTGCTTTTTGGTTTATATAACTTGAGTTATTTATATCAATAGGTTTAGCTGAATTATTGTATTTTCTATATAATTACGATTGTTAACTGAATTTCGACATCTAAAATAATTAATAAGGACACGCTCAGACTCGATCGTGGAGGTTTTATTACATCTTGGCTGAACACTGTGTGTTCGCTGGTTTTACGACTGGCAGATGAGATGTCAGAATGAAGAAAACAATTTTGGAACTTCAAATAAAAACGTCAACAATAAATTCTGGAAGAGGAATATTTTGCCCATATAAGAAAGGGCTAAAGCATCTGAAAAGGATTCGGCATCCGGGCTTTGTCAACAAACCATCTGCCAGGGAATTCTACGTCTGCACTCGGCTGAGTAACCATCTGCCTGGAGATTCTACGTCGACCTTTGTCGAAGGATACTGGCACTCTGAAGTGTCCCTTCGACACCTGAAGACCCTCTTCCTCCATCTCCTCCTCTTCATCCCTTCACGGAGCCGATTACGCCCACGAAGCCAATCTACAAAGATCCTACATCCTCCTCCTCCGGGCAAACTTTCCAGCTATTCATCTTCAAGCCTTCATATGAACTTCAGTGTTGAGTGAACCGTGTTTATTGTTTTTATAGGGTTCATCGATTAAACTATCTGTTCCAAGTCTACTTTCATCCTCTTATGTAGTTAGGGTTCAGTAGTTTTGTTACAACGTATACTGACAAATGCGTGCACTGACTGGACAGGTCCTCTCAATCTGTGTGGTTCTTTCCTCAAAAGACCATTTCATACATCAATCTACATGGTCTATCTGATCTGACCAAGATTATGTCTGGACTTTAAAAGAGACTGTGACTTCTGAGTTTGTTTCAGCCTTTCTTCTCAGAATAGTCAGATAAGAAACGCCGACCTCATCTAGTTAAAAAAAAATTATTGACGTGTAAAAGTGTTTGTACAAATCTACTTGCTTGCGGGCTGTTCCACAACGTAGGTCGCGCGGAGACGTGCGTTCGCGTCCGACAACGCGGCCACCGCGCCTTGCCGCTGCGCCACCACACTCCCGCTTCACCTTCCAGCAGCATCGGCAATCCTCAGGGGGCATGCTCGTCGCCTACGGCAGCGCACTCCTTGTATGCTTCGACGGCGACCAAGAATGCTTTCAGGACCTCAAGCATCCTGGGAGGTCCCGTCGAATCTTATTGCTAACAAGGTGAGTAGGTATAGGTACACGTTCGGTCACTTAAGCACTGGATCACAGTTCGTAACGGGCGTATCGGGTCGAGCCCCACGTTGGGCGCCAGTTTAAAGTCAGTGCTTTAAATTAATTATACACGATCATTTATTGATCTTTTCAACAAATGTGCAATTGAACAGACCACAAATGTACACTGAACATCACAATCACAATTTACTATATGAAGATACCGTCGCGACTGAGAGTCGTGGAGGATCGCTGTATTACGTCCGATTCTGTCTGTGATGAGGGCTCGCTCTCTCCGTCTCCCGCGTCGCTTCGCCCGCGATTGCGACGAGATGCGAGGTGTGCGCGCGCGGTAACCTGCCCAGCAACAACATCGGAACTACCATGATCATAGAAAACTCGCGCTATACATTTACTATTTTGGAATATAAAAAAGAAAAATGATTTTATTACAGCAACAAAAAAAACCTTTATATAACACTCTGGTAGGCTTGGAAATAATAAAATAAACAGAAACGCAATCACTTATAATTCCTTGAAATTCTAGAATATTAATGTCACTCGTATACAGGCGCACACTGTTTTTATAATGGCTGGCTGGCTGGCTGGCTGGCTTGCTAGGCGGCGACGGTCAACCTCCTCACTTAGCTGTCGTGGTAGGAGGTCACGTCATGGCGGTTGGCTGGCTGGCACTTTAGTAGCGACATCTTTCGCAGGCGTTACATTCGGCCATCCTGTAATCATTGCTCCCGCAATGGGAACACAAAGCGCAATTAGTCATACTATCAACAATAATATGGGACAAAGGAACCGCTGGGCGCAGATTAACTCTCAAGCAGATCTATTAGATCTTCTGTTTCTAGCTGCTCGTCAGTACTACTTGCACTATCGGACATGGGTGCTACACTTTTGTAAGGGCGAATAGCGTCGGCCGATACTAGACCGGTAAACTGTTTATATCCTCTAAGTCCCTTAATACTTCTAATCCTATACCGATCTTTACCTAAAACTTTAATCACTACATAGGGGCCTGAATATACGTCATCTAACTTAGAGTTTACTTTGCCAACGCTGTTGGTAGGTGCTTGTCGCCACAATACATAGTCACCTCTTTTATAAATAGTGCTATCTTTACGTTTCTTATCGTAATTTCACTTCATTCTGGTACTAGCTACCTGAATACGTTTACTAGCTTTAGAACGCCTAGATTGTACAGGTTCTGATACCTGATTGGGTATGGAAACATCACATACGGGCCTACCAGTTTGAGCAAACATGAGATCGTACGGCTTATATCCTGTGGTTGCACTAACCATATTATTAATACCCCAAATGATGTCAGGTAAGCTGTTATCCCAATTGTGAGAAGCGTCACTGGGTTCTGAGGTCCGTAAAGCATCCAATATGGTACGGTTGGTGCGTTCGACCTGACCGTTTGCTCTAGGACATGCTATAGCGTTTAATATATGTCTAAATTGTTTTTCAGTGGCAAATCTCTTAAAATACCTGCTCGTGAAGGCTTTGCCATGATCAGAAACCACTCGTTCAGGATACCCAAATACACTAAATATCTTTTTTTAAAGTCGAATGGTTTCCACAGAGTTAACAGTACGAGCTGGTTCAGCTACAACAAATTTAGAGAAGGAGTCAGTCATCACGAACATGTATTGATACCCCTTTTTTGTACGAGTGAACGGTCCTAGGTGGTCAATATGGACCATTCGCATCGGCTCATTAGGCTTTGGTATGGGGTGAAGTTTACCTTCCCTCTTACCATATTCACCTTTTCCGTAAGCACAATGCAGACATGATGTTACATACTTTTTTATGAAGCGCGACATTTTGGGAAACCAGAAAATATTCTTAATAGCCTCGGTACATCTCTTTATACCTACATGGCCTATGTCGTCGTGGTGTTTTTGTAATATTTTCCACCTAGCTAATCCCGGAACAACTAAGCGGTTGCCGATCAGGGTTTTACGATAAAGTCTCTCATTAATCCACGCGTAATTATTTACTATTTCACTATCCTCACAACCGCCCTTTAGCAAATCTATGATGTGTTTTAATTTTTCATCCTCGTTTTGTACGGTAGCAAACCAATCCATTACATCTAAACGGTCTACATCAAACGTTTTTACAGGATTTCTACTTAATGCATCTATGTGCTGCATACGCTCACCGGGCCTATAATCTATAGATATGTCGTAGTCCTGAATTAGTAACCACCACCGAGCAATACGCGGAATGAGATCGCGTTTTGTTAATGTGTCGCGAACGGCGGTACAGTCTGTTACTACCCGTACCGGTTTACCTAATATGTAAACCCGAAACCTACGTAAAGATTCTACTACTGCCAAAGTTTCGAGTTCATAACTATGGTACACACCTTCTTCCCGACTAGTAACGCGGCTAAAATACATAACAGGACGCAAACTGTCATCGTTTTGTTTTTGTAATAACATACCCGCAATTCCTAACTTGCAAGCATCCGTGTGAATTTCAGTAGTCAGTTTTGGATCGTAAATTGCTAATAACGGTTTACTACAAAGTTTTTGCTTTAATTCACAAAAACTCTTGGAGTGGGTTTCATCTCAAGTCCATATTGTATTTTTCTTCGTCAGTTCCGTGAGTGGGCGTGCTATTAATGCAAATTTAGCTATATATTTACGGAAGTAACTACACAAACCAATGAACTGTCTTATCTCATGGACATTACGCGGCGTCGGAAATTGAGAAACTGCTGATAACTTTAATTCACCCGGTTGAATGCTACCCGGGGATATTTCGTGACCAAGGTAAGTTATAGTATTTTTTAAAAATGAACACTTTTTCATATTTAACTTTAAATTTTCGAATCGCAATTTAACGAGAACTTTTTTTAATAATTCAATACCCGACGGAACGTCAATAGATGGCAATAATAAATCATCTAAGAAAGCCAGTATTTCAGGATTTTGTTGATTGGATGATGATCTAATATCACTGGGGTTATTTATAGAGTGTATGATTTTATTTATCAGGCGCATAAATACAGATGGGGCATTCGCGAGGCCAAACGGTACCCGATTGTATTCGTAATGACCTTGAGGTATTACGAACGCAGTCTTATGAGTATCTTCTGGTAAAATCAATAATTGATGATAACCTTGGGCTAGATCTAGACTGGTAAAGTAATTCATCCCGGCTAACTTCGACACCTGATCGTCAATATTAGGCAGCGGATATCTATCGCGAACCGTGATTGCATTGAGCGCACGGTAGTCAACACATAATCTACTATCTCCGTTTTTCTTTTTAACTAGCACTATTGGGGACGCGTAGCTCGACTGAGATTCTTTAATAATACCGGCACTAACCAAGTCAGATATTTTAGATTTGACAATTTCTTGTTCCGTATGAGAAAGTCTATAGGGACGACGAAATACAGGCTGATCGGTTGTTAGCTTAATAGGCATTTTTAAGAGATCGGTACATCCTAACTCTTTAGTGCTAGCTGCGAAACAGTCGCCGAATTGTGTCAATAGTTCTATTAATTCTTTGTGTTCTACTGTTCCTATGGGTCCAATGTTAATTTTATCTAAATCCGTCCCCCCTATGGCACTATTACTATATGAAGCTATATTGGCACAGAGTATACTTTTGGCAGATAAATGGCAATTTTCATCAGGCAATAGGCAATTAATGGCAGTGGCACTGACCTGAATGCAGCTTTCAGCACGTAGCAGAATAGTCCCTTCCTTCCAGTTAACATCCTTTCCTCCAGTGTTGATGATCTTCAGGTAGCCAGTGCTTCCGCTAAGCACAGTTGCAGGGATCGAGTATGAGACGCCTTGGAACTCATAGTGGCGTACTGGAGTCACCACGTTATTTCCTTCTGGGTTTCCGGTTATGATAACCTTGATAATCGATATTCCCGGAGGCAAACATTCATCTGAAATGGTCTTGATTGCGAAACGACTGGATTCTTCTGACACGTCCACTTCACACAGAAAACCTGAGTCTTTTTGTAACACAGCTGTTCCATTTTGTACAACTAGAGAGACTCCGTCGCTATTTATCACTGGCTGCCCAATAAGGAGGTTTATGCCGTTCATGTCAATATCAGTCAAGTGAGCTTTGCAGCGTACGTCCAACCCGTCGATTTCAAGGCGGAAGTTCACTTCACCAAGGCTAGTAACCAGCGCACCGGAGAATCCTTTGAGCGCGATGATTGTTGGTGTAACCTCTAACTCCAGCAGTTTTGCAACTTGATTAGTCAGTACATTCACCTGGCTGCCGGTGTCAATGTAAGACTTCACGAAAGCACCATTTACTTTTGCAGTTTTTTTATAAATATCACTATAGTTTAGCAGCATTTTAATATCTCTGACAGTACTAGCTTCATTGGTTTTAGAATTGGAAGGACATCTCGTGGCGATATGACCTTGTATACCGCATTTGAAGCAGTTACGCTGGTCTGGTTGGGGACAGTCACGTACTAAGTGTCCTGTTTTCTTACAACGAGGACACGGAACAATGTCTGGGTTCACAGGTCCTGACTTCTTCTCAGTTGGTCGCCCCATATCCTTTTGAGCTGCACGTTGATCATATGAATGCGGGCGGTAGTCATCGAGAGCGCAGAGAAATCCTTCGTAGAGTTCATCAGGACGTTCGCACTGAAAGGCTCTTGCATTCGACTGCAGTCCGACAGGTAAACCGCGTATTATACAGGAGATGGTTGCACTGTCCGAAAGCTTGCATCTAAAGCACATTGCAACCTTTTCTTGATAATACTTAGTCATGCTTTCAGAATTCAACTTTCTTCGATTGAGCATCTCTTCTAAAATACCTGCATAATCCCGGTGCTTCGGGAAGGCACGTAGCAGCATTTGCTTCCATTGTTCCCATGAAAAATCGTATTCTTCGAGACGGTTATACCATTTTCTTGCCTGACCCCGCAGTTTGTCTTGCAAATAGAAAGATTTTGTTTTTTCATCCCATCCGTAAATATCTCCCAGTTGTTCTATTTTCTTCAACCAAGCTGTTATCGTACATTCCTCGCTATCAGGGTCAAACTCCGGAATCAAGGCTGACGCGCGCTGCTGTTTCAATGGAGCTAGGGTAGGAATTTCGTTTTGCAGGTCTTGAAATGCCTTTTCTACTTCACGCGTAAGAAGAGTCTTCAAAATTTTCCTTGCAGGCGGTGAGTTGCCTGCGGCGTTGCATGAAGGCATTTCATCACGGTCAGAATCAGCACTGCCATCTTCTCCACAATAGATTCGTCTTTTCATTTTGCGTGGATCACACTTCTGAATTATAACACTCTGGTAGGCTTGGAAATAATAAAATAAACAGAAACGCAATCACTTATAATTCCTTGAAATTCTAGAATATTAATGTCACTCGTATACAGGCGCACACTGTTTTTATAATGGCTGGCTGGCTGGCTGGCTGGCTTGCTAGGCGGCGACGGTCAACCTCCTCACTTAGCTGTCGTGGTAGGAGGTCACGTCATGGCGGTTGGCTGGCTGGCACTTTAGTAGCGACATCTTTCGCAGGCGTTACATTTAAAACAAATAACAAACAAACCAATCAATAATAACAAAAACAGTTTATTATAAACAAATATGAAACAGTATGCTACCAGTACATACTTTGTTAGCTAAATCAGAATGATCTTATTGTCATTTCAACTGTATTGTTTTGATAAACTACTAATCCCCCTGTAATTAAATAAAAATAAAAACGGAATATAAAAATTCTCTCAAAAAGACTCAGCTGTCGTTGTTGACTACATAACACTCGATTGTATTGCCATACTCGGTTGAGTACGGAGTACGGAAAAATTGGTTAGATTTAAAATCCTAACTTGAATGACAAGATATTTGCTGTGTCAGAGTGGTCCTGTTACAATAAAAAAATAAAAAAATAAAAAAAAATGTGTTTATTATCTTAAATCTGTACAATTAAGTTGCCGGGGCTTCCCAGTAAGTAATCCGAAGATACTTGTGATGGGATAAACCTCGCTCTTCCTAGAGTGATTAACATTCGTTTCGTTGTGCTAATTAGGTATAAGTTACACATTTTTCTATAAAACTAATACTAAAATTAAAATAATACTAAAATTAAAATCGAAAAATCGTGTCCATGGCAATGTGAAGCTAGAGTGTGTTTTGTATAAATTAATGTTTATACGTGTATTTATGAGTGTGTGGATGTATATTTTGTGTGAATATGTGTGTGTATGGGTGGGTGCGTGTGTGAGTGGGCGTGTGTATGTGTGAATGAGTGTGGATGTGTCCTGGGGTGTGTATTTGTATGAATGAGGATGTGTTGGAGTGTGTGTGTATGTGTGTGTGTCTATATGCAAGACGTTCAACCCAGAGTCGCCAAAAAGTCTTCCACGGCATCATGTTTAAGTGGGAAGAGCCATTCCGTCAATGTCTTCTTACACTCATACAGCTGCATAGGGTAAATGTTAAGTATGCGATTTACTTTATTATAGACGCGTGGGGCTTGAGCTACATTTTGGCGACTAGCAAAAATTGAACGTGCTGGGCATGTAGGGGCTACTATATCACACCGTCTTTTTTTAAGTTTAGCATGGTTAAAGGGTAGAATTTTGTGATATCTAAGTACCATGTGTAGTATGTGGAGTTTCCTAACGGAGAGCAGCTTAGAGCTTGCGTAAAGGGTTTCAGTAGAGAACCTGTAGGGCTTACAGTACATGACCTTAATCAAGGATCTTTGTGCCCTCTCTAGATCTATAAAATTCGACTTAGCTGCTCCACCCCAGACCGAGATACAATAAATGATTACAGATTGGGCTAGTGCGATATAGATTTTATTCAGTAGTTCTGCATTCATAAGGTGTCTCAAAGATTTGAAAACCCATATGAGCTTTCTTACCCTCCCTATAGTTAGTTCGAGATGAGGGTACCAGCTTAACCTTTGGTCCACTACAATACCTAGGTACTTGACGGAATTTACCTTATGAATCACAGGGCAACTGCAGGTAGATTGGGTTGGGGTACGACAAGAATGTATTCTAATGTTAAAATCAGGCCCAGGCTGAGAGTTCGCGTATTTAGTGAAACAGACGTAGTTGGTCTTTTGTGTATTTAGAGTAAGTAGATTCTCACTTAGCCAATCACTAACTCTAGCCAGTCCCCTCTCAGCTTCCATCCTAACTTTATCCCATGTTTTGGCAGAGAAGATAATAGCGGTGTCATCCGCGTAGGACAGTATCCTCGCACCGTTGATAATAAGGTTACAGAGTTCATTAATATAAATCAGAAAAAGCGTCGGGCCGAGGACACTGCCCTGAGGGACTCCATACGTCACGTTCTCTTCATCACTAAGATAGTTTTCCACTTTTACCCCCTGTTTTCTGTTTTGAAGGTAACTGCTGAGAAGAGAGAGAGCAGAACCTCGAAATCCTAGGTTCTCCAGCCTGTGTATAAGTTTAGAGATAGAGACGGTATCAAAGGCCTTCCTGAGGTCAAGAAAGGCCACTAGGCATTTGTTCCCCTTATCTACTTCTTTGGTTATCACAGAAGCAAGTTCCTCCGTAGCATCCTGGGCCGATATTCCCCTTCTAAAACCGTATTGAGAGGAAGATAAAATGTTATTCTTAGTTAGGTAGTTAACTATTCTAGAGTTCAAGAGCTTCTCAATGATTTTAGAAATGGAGGTCAACACAGAAATTGGCCGATAGTTGTTAACGTCGTCTTTATCTCCACTCTTATACACAGGGGTAACAACGGAGCGCTTAAGAAGGTAGGGGAAGATACCTGTGTTAAAGCATAGGTTGGCCAGGTCACAGATCAGCGGGACTAAGATCTCCTTGGCCTGTTTTAGGAAAAGGGTAGGAATTCCGTCCCACCCTGGTGCACTCCCAGAGTCTAGAGACATCAGTATGTTTTCAACTTCCTCCTGAGAGGTGTCTAGGAGAACAAAGGAGGACAGATTAGGGCTGTCTGTGTAACAAGCTGCAGAGGGTACGTAACCATTTAGGATGTTCTGAGCTAGAGCTTGTCCAATGTTAATAAAATAATTATTAACATAGTTAACTGAGTCTTGGGGACATGATTTTATCTTAAGTAGGTCACTATTGGAGCTCCTGGGTGGCTTATAATTTGTGATGTCATTAATGGTTGACCACAATGCCCGAGGATTTTTTGCAGATGCTTTGATTTTGTCTTTATTAAATTTATTTTTTAGTTTTTTTATAAGATTCCCACAGAAAGTCCGATATCGCCTATATGTAATCACAAGAATTTGATTATGTGGGTTTGATTTGAGTTTAAGGAAGATTGAATTTCTTAGTCTAATACACCGTAGGGCACCTATTGTTATCCAGGGTTTAATCGTTCTTTTGCTATTTGTGATAATAACTTTTTTGGAGTTTGAAAGTAAAGATGTCTTGACCATATCAATAAGCGCAAAGGCGTAAGTATCAGGGTCTTTGAAGATGTTAAAAAAAGAGGTATCAAAATTTAGTAGACTATTATGAGCATTTACGTAGTTGACTATTGTTTTATGCTTTTTAGGTATATTATAGCAATATTTATTCTCGAGACATAACAAAATCAGGCAGTGGTCTGTTACGGTTGTATTTAAAACCGCTGTAAAAGCTTTATTTTTTTGTTTATCAAGACTCAGGAAGACGTGATCTAGGCATCCATCCCCCCTCGTGGGAAGGTTGTGAGATGGTAACAGTCCATGCGTAGATAGAATGTTTAAGTAGGTTAGTCTATTGTTTCTTTCATAGTTTGTTTCCGTAGGGGAAACAATTAGGTCAATATTAATGTCCCCTAAGATTAGAATGTTTTTACTAGAAGTAATATTTTCAAGATGATTGTTAAGAGATGTAATGAAGTTACCTGCATGTAGAAATGATGGGGAACGGTAGATACCCAGTATAGTGTAATTTGATATTTTTAACTCGAGACCGGTGGCATTTACAAGGTTTAGTTCTTTGGATTTTACTGACAATTTATTTGTGATGTATACGACCACCCCGTCACTTTGGTTAATTTGGTGTTTTGTTTGGAATGATGTGTAATTCACTAATTGTGGTATGTTTTTTTTAGTGTTTAACCAACATTCTGTGAGAATCAAGATATCTACTTCATATTTTAGTTGTGATAGGGTGA
Organism: Dasypolia templi; assembly: GCA_963555695.1. Lineage (NCBI taxonomy): Eukaryota > Metazoa > Arthropoda > Insecta > Lepidoptera > Noctuidae > Dasypolia > Dasypolia templi. The sequence goes on along the minus strand of OY743151.1, from coordinate 1,215,903 downwards.
GTTGCAAGTCATCAAAATTTTTATATATACTTCTAATGTTTTGTGTTAGGATAATTAAATTGTGTTGAGAATTACCCATGTTTAATTTTAGTTCCTGTATATTACACTTTATCGAATCCGATGGTTTAATCTGATCAATTTCCTTTAGTGCATCGAAATTATCCATTTAAACATGTCAAGTTACTACTCTCGGGGTTGCAACCAGGGTAGTTAGATTGTATGAATAAAAGCGGGTCAGGTTCTAGGAGGTGCAATACCCGGATGAATTCAACGTATTGTATAGGGGAAAACGAGGGGTAACAAATTACATATAGAGAATCTAAGTAGTAGAGGTAGACTACTAATATAGGTTTAGAACTTTTGTATCTGGGTTTGTATACGGTGTGTAAGAATGTTGATATGTTTGTATTTTGAGCGTGATTTTGTTTTTTGTCAGACTTCAAGTGAAGAGTAAATAATCGTTGATAGTTATAATTGTGGCATAAAGGTGCGTAGCTATGTAAGGGTTTGTAAGTAGATTTCTGTGAGCACTCTAGTATATAGTAGACGTTTGAAATTACTCTTACGAAGCTAGGCAATCCATACCCAGCTTGACAAAGGCTGCATTGTGTGTAGACGTGTATAAGTGTGTAAACATGTATAAGTTTGTGTAAAGATTTCTGTGCGTGTTTAGTTGTATAGTAGCCATTTAACATATTATTTAACAAGTTGGGTTTAGGGCTTAGGTAAGCTGTTTTAGGTAGGATAAACAGTTTAGGGAAATATATACCCATAGTTAGTCATTGTTCTTGCATTAGTTGTTGCACCTGTGCTTCGTGTTGTATACGGATAATTTTAGACGTGTCATCTCTCCGGATCAAGACTTTTCCCAAAGAGGTCCAGCAGTACTTGTATTTTCCAGCCTTTTTCAGGTCTCGAGCCAAGAAAAATAGACGAGCCCCCTTAGGAGTAAGTTGTTCAGATATAAAGACAGGGGTGTCTTCGTTGCTAGTGAAGCCTAGATGTTTAGCCTGTAGTCGAGTCCTGTTTGTAAGGTTGAAGTCTTTCACTTTTTTCAGGAGGTCGGATCTCAGTATTGCTGACCTTAATTCCACCACGATTGTAGGTTTCTTCTCCCCTTCTCCTCGGGGTTTCAGGCGGAAAATGTCGCTTATATCACATTCATTTAAACCAAGGTGAATGGTTTTTGAGAGATCTACAACCATTTGTATCAAATCATCCTTGGTTTCCTGGGGCTTTTTAGGCACATTTTTAATTTCTACGCAGGTCTTGAGCGACTGCCTTTGGAGGTCTTCTACTTTGTCCTCCAATAAACTAATGTACTCCCGGTCTTTTTTAGACTGATTTTCAAGGATTGCAATTTTGCCGCGGTACTCCTCGTTTTGTGCAGCTAAGAGTGAGACAGCTGCGTCGATTTTAGCATTAGACTCGGTTAACTCTTGCAATTTGTTGGATATGGATGCGAGCTCTTTACTTTGTGCGCCAACGAGCGAGCTAATTAAGTCTTTTATTTCTTCTTTAAAAACCGTGAATTTAGTGGGTGAGGAAGTTTCGACTCTTGGTCGTTTGTTACTACGTTGTGTTATATTTTCCTCGAACGATGAGAATTCTTCATTATTGGATAATGTACGATTCAGGGAGGGGTCCGAGGAATACTGCAGCATTTGTGTTAAATTTCGATCCGGTAACGACGAACGTGAGGGAGTCACATTCTGCGCCGACATGTTAAAGTATGCCTATTTGAGTCAAGCCGACGGCAATTAATAATCAGCTGACAGCTTACACTCTAAGTACCGTTGGTCAGGTAGCAGGCGGAGTCTTAGTAGAGGTCCGCAGATAAGGATAGTGGTCAATGTAAGTTGTTTTCACTCACACGTGTAATGGGCGGAGTCAGTTTTAAGTCCGAGCGTGCGCGCAGGCAGTTGTCTCCCGTTTTCTGATAACTCAGTCGCACTCTCACGAAATGGGCGGCACTTGGTATCCAACGCGGGCGCAGATTGTCGTCTCTTTTGTGTACGTAGCGTGGTCTCCCTCGGGCAAAGATGGGTGGGGCCGCAGTAGACACAACCAGTACCTTGTTATGTATTCCTGGTACACAGCGGATTTATTAAATTACTATTTTTTTGTTTATTTACTTTAATTTAATATAAAAATTAAAAATTGGACATGGAGACTGTTAGCACAACCGAACCGAACGGAGTCCACGAAGGAAGACATATTACAATGAGTGATGACCTTAAATCTTACCAGGTGATTACAGTAGGCTCGCCCCTATTCTATTTTATGGGACTTATTATATTATTTTCGACAGTGTATTACTGTCTAAGGTGCAGCTATATAACAATATTTACCTACTTAAACAAACCTGGCGAAATTGAAGGTTATAATTTGACACTTATGCTACTCCTACGTGGAATACTCCTATTCAGCAATAGTAATTTACGAGTACTCCTTGGTGAACTTCTGGTGGAAGTCCTTAAAGGTTTGGAGCATCTCTTTCAGCGTTTCGGTTTGCGGCAGGATGGTTGTACGGAAGTGGTAGGTCCCGGGGCGCTGGCCGAAGCCGGAGCCCGGGACTATGCAGATACCTGTAGAAAACAGAAGCCATGTATTGATATTACGGGAGAAGTTAATGTCTTGCGTCACAGTGTCTATAGCTTGAACGTAACGTACATATTTGTGAATAACTTTCACAAAAAATGCAGTGATACCATTTCTTTGTTTTTTGTTTGAAAAAGTATTATCAGTTTTATTTTGTTTACAGTATGGTATTGTCTACGGTTCTGAAGCCTTTTCGAAATCCAAGCCGGTTCTGGAGGCTGGAACTTGTCAAGTCTCCTGGCGAGACGGTTCGTAACGACTCTTGAAAACAGAAAACAGAGTCAAGGGTGCAGGTGCATCACGCAAAATTCTCGGGGGCAGAGGTAGCGTAAATGCTTAGAGGCCAGAAAAACCGGACCTTCCTTTATAATCTTCGGAAATAGAGAATGGAACAATATGTGGCACTTAATTAGAAACTGTTTTTGTAGTCGTCAACAGGTATGCCTTAGAAATAAATACATTACCGTGTCGTGTAGTACCTATAGCACCTATTTTTTTTTAAACTGAATAACGCAAAAGACAAAACATTTCTTAAATAAGTTTTTTTTTTTGTATGGCATCTCGCAGGTCAACCTGTAAGGTTGTCGTCTGCTTAAGCGGACTTGCCTGTGGTGCCCTAATAAATTAAGGCCTCCAGCCAGGACTTAAACTTAAATACTAACTAAAAACTAAGCGACAACGCTAAGGGCACCCCCTGTGGGGTACGGACCTCGGCTCAAGCGTCGCTGGAAGAGGGCAGCAAGGGACTAGCTGGATCAGGATGTGAGTGATTTAGGGACGAATTTAAAGCTACAGGCTCAGCGGCGCGGGCTGGCTCGAGCAAGGGTCGGTAGGGGCGTGGATTTGGGCGTCGCGGCGGGCCTCGGCGGCGAGGACGGTAGGACGGCGAGGTTTTGCGCTTGTGTAAGGTACTGGTGGCCTTACTCCTGGAGGAGGGTAGTGGCGTCGTCGGGGGCGATTAAAGTATGCCTTGGTCGGCGAATACTGCTAATGCGGGAGGGAGTGTAGCGGGCGGCCGCTGAGATCAAGGGGTTTGGGTGTTTGATGCCACAGTCGAAGAAACGCTTCGATAAGCGTTTCATGAACTGGTTTATGGTAGGCATTTTAAGGTCGATGTGGAGATTTATATTACGGACATAGAAGGAGGCACCCGTGACCTTTCTAAGGAAACGGTTCTGGAGGGTCTGCATCTTATGGAGATGACGTGGGTGAGCGTGCGCAAATACAACGCAGGCATAGGTCATGATGGGACGGATGAGTGCGGTATAGATGCGCAGCTTGCATTTAAGTGACAGTGAACTAAGGGCTGTCAGTACAAAGTGGAGCCTGCTAAGAGCGAAGGAGGCGCGCGCGCGAACCGCCTTAATATGAGCCTTAAAGGTAAGGTTTTGATCGAGGATCACGCCTAGGTATTTGTCTTGCTTTTCCCAAGGGATTGGCTTGCCGTACATAGTGATCGGGCTGGGAAGGGGGGGTGGGACTCGACGACGTCTCGAGAAGAGAACCGCCTGACTCTTATCGGGGTTGACCTCGATTCTCCATTTCCGGAACCAAGCGCCTAAGACGTTTGCGGAGGTTTGGAGAGTACGAGCTGTAGCATTGGGACAATGACCGGTATAGTAAACGGCAGTGTCGTCGGCGAAGAGAGCCAACTGAGCCTTTTTACTCTGTGGGATATCACTGGTGAACAGCGTGAATACTAGAGGAGATATAATGGAACCCTGAGGGACCCCGGCACGAATAGGGTGAGGGGACTAGAATGCACCCTCGATGCGATAGCGGAAGGTGCGGTTCGACAAAAAGTCTCGTAAGATGAGCACGAGACCATCTGGCACTCCTAGTTGGTAAAGCTTGTATATCAAGGCGTTGTGCCAGACTTTGTCGAAGGCTTTCGCTATGTCGAAGAATAGCACACCCGTCGTCGCGTTACGCTGCAGACCAGCGCACAAGTGCTCTACGATACGGTGGACCTGGTGGATACTAGAGTGTTGGGGTCGGAAACCAAACTGCTCGTTGGGAATGAGGCTCTTTGCTTCGGCGTAGTCTTTGAGACGCTTGTAAATAAGCCTCTCGTAGATTTTGCCGAGAACATTGAGTCAGCTAATGGGACGGTAGCTGGAGGGCTCAGACTTTGGCTTGCCTGGCTTTGGAATACCGATGACTGTTGTTTCTTTCCACACTTGTGGGAAGATGTTATTGCTCAAGGCGCCATTGAAGATGGCGGTCATAAGCATTATTAGAGGGGCCGGTAGGAGTTTGTAAACCTTTTTGGTAATACCGTCCGAACCAGGGGCTTTTCGAGCGTGGAGCCCTTTTATGATTTCGTGCACTTCGTCTGGAGTGACGGGAGGCAGAGGATCATCAGGGTTTTCGACGGGTGGTAGGGAGGCTCTCCGTTCGACTTCAGCGTCGACCTTGTTCAGGTGAGCTTGGTCTACTGGTTGAGAGCTGGGAGAACATTGGGACTCTAGGCTGTCAGCAAGGCATTCGGCCTTTTCGGTGCTGTCGAAAGGTGCTGCATTAGATTTAAATTACTTAATGTTAGAAGTAGCGAATGTGACATCATATTGAATGGAGAAAAACTGGAATTTATTAATCAGACGGTTTTCCTAGGAATCACGCTGGACGAGAAATTACAATGGGGACCACATATAACATCTTTTGCGGGGCGGCTAAGCTCTGCCGCTTATGCTGTTAGAAAGATAAGACAGTTAACAGATGTAGAAACCGCGCGTTTGGTCTATTTTAGCTACTTCCACAGCATTATGTCGTATGGCATTTTACTGTGGGGTCGGGCTGCTGACATTGAATCCATTTTTATTTTGCAAAAGAGAGCTGTCAGAGTCATATACAATCTCTCAGGGAACTATTTAAAGGTATTAATATTATGACAGTACCTTGCCAATTCATTTATGAAAATATTATGTATGTAAGAAAAAATCTACATCTTTTTAATAAAAAAGGTGATAGACATAATTTGAATACTAGAAATAAAGATAAAATAGATCAACCCTTTTTTCAGATTAGCTAAAGTACATACATCATTTATGGGGTACTGTGTTAAATGTTATAACAAAATACCTTGTGATATATTGCAATTAAATGAAAGAAAATTTAAAATTCGTATAAAAAGTACACTTTGCAGACAAGCTTATTACAAATTAGAGGACTATATACAAGATAAGAATGCTTGGACACATGATGGTCCAGCTCCATAGGACAATCCCGTCTAGACAAAATCACACTGGTTGCAAATTATTATTTTTTTTTTTTTTTTTACTTAATCACACACTGACTTATTCCTAGTTAATATTTTAGTAAAATCATATATTTTTACAATGTTTGTAAATATGTGAGCACAATGTACCTATCGCGTGATTCACTTATCTGCCTTTGCTTTATTTTTATTTCTTCTTACCAATTGTGGTATAGTATTTTTATTCTTGGTGCATCGTCTTCACATATAAAATATAATTAATGTATACAAAATATTGTAAAATATTTTAAAAGAGTAACGGTGGAGTTTCTCGCCACTTCTTCTTCATACGAAACTACTTTTTGGAGGTGGCGCCTAGAATCAGTTATATTTTTAATGTAATTTTTGACGTTCAAAAGTGCCATTTTATGGGCCTATTTGAAATAAATGCTTTGACTTTGACTTGACTTTGTCGAATAAGTTTTTTTATTTTCAATTTCAAATATTTTAATGTTTTAAGTCTCCAGCAATAGACCATTGAAATTATTCCTTTATAAACATCACATTTTTGTATGGTATGAGGTATGACTGTACTGTACCATTCCCGTTCTTTTGTTTGTAGGACCATTTCTCGTAGGACGATTAGCTAATGGGACATTTTGATAATGTGTGGTTTTGCTATTAGTACTATTTGCGTTTACGGCTTTTTGATACGGAGGGAATATTAGAACCATTCTGTGTAATAAAATGTCTCACCGGTCGACTCCAGCAACTTGAAGGCGTAGAAGGTGTCCGCCGGTTTATTCTCAGCCTTCGCGGCCGCCACCGCTTTGGGAGGCATCTCGATGCGCGGGAACGCGTACATCGCGCCCTGAGGACATGTCATTTCATTATTTTTTTACATATCCAGCTAAAAGTAAGACTGCCTTAGCCCGGTGTTAGTTTTCAGATGACACATAATTAATTAATCATTCAGTTTTCCTAGAAATCACGCTAGACGAGAAGTTACAATGTCCCTAATGTAACATCTCTTGCGGGGCGACTAAGCTCGGCCGCGTATGCTGTTAGAAAGATAAAACAATAAACAGATGTAGAAACCGCGCGTTTGGTTTATTTTATCCAGTTCCACAGCATTATGTCATATGGGGTCGCATGTTGAAGAGCCTCCACGCGGCGCACCCTGGGCAACGTCAGCTCCAACTGTCCACCTGCTTTTGGTGGACAGTTGGGGTTGGCGGCCAATCTTCAACAAACGGGGAAGGGTCATGGTTCCAATCATCGATCATTTATAATGGTCGATGAAGGGAACCGGGCTAGGGTTGGGGCGGCCAGTCCGTCTTCGGGACAGGTCTGGTGGCCATCTCCGTCCACACCCCCTCTGTTTGCAGAGGGTGAGTTTTGTGGGCGTCGAGTGGGGAGGGGAGAGGAAGACAACCTCTTTAAAAAATTACCTCAATCCCAAGGTCGAGCGTGCCGAGGGGATGAATGGCCGGAGGGAATCCGGTCACTAGCGCTGGGGGGGCTACCAGGGGAAATAGGGACCACACCCTTCAAAGGAAAACAAAAAAAAATGAACAAGACAATTGAAGAAAAACTACCCCAGGGCGGTACCGGCTGCTCAGCAGCCGGAGAATCCGCCACGTTCCCTTCGGGAACGTCAAGCCCCCATTCGTATTCTGGGGGGGGCAACAAATGTCTTCTGAGCCGAGGAGGCTCGTCGAGTGATGCGCGGTCAGAGTCTGACGCGGCATCTGGCGCGGAGGGCTCATTTAAGAGCCCGGAGCGCGTAGTGGTGGGCGCTGTTCCGAAGAACAAACGGTTCTTCCTGAAGCGGCCCAAACCGAGGGATGGCCAGGGGTCACACTCGGATGGCGGGATGGCCTCGGCCCGAAAAATCGGTCGACGCTGTGGGCCGAAAAAAAGAGGCGGAGAGCTCACCACCCAGGAGGGCAGGGAGACCAGTCCGGCCGAGTCAGCTCAGCGAGCCGTGAGTCTGGCCACGGAGGGGCGCCACACTGAAGTGGACGGCCGTAGGGTGGCCCTGTCGGAGTCCTCAGATGGTGGACGGGATGCTGCTGGCGGCTCAAAGTCTGAGCAAGCGGCCAGGTTTGCGGAGGTCGTGGTTGCCGCGATAAAGGGTGTGGCCTTGAAGAGGACTCAGCCCTCAAAAGACAAGGCCATATCTGCAGCCACGGCCTCCATTATAGAGGCAGCGGAGGCCATTCATTTCGGGCCTCCGCCGGATGGCATGTCCGAGATGCGGGCGGAGGTCGCCCGCTTGACAGCCGCCATGGAGCGTCTCCGAAAAGAGAATGTGGAGCTCCGAGCAGACCTGGCAAAGGTTCAAGGAGCCGGCCACCGGGAGGCGCAAATAGGAAGGGCGCAGCATGGGCAAGGCCAGCCCGTGTCTGCCGAGGACCGGGTTTTGACCCTGGTGCGGCATGAGCTGGCTGCCTTTCAGAGTCGGTTCTCCGCTCTGGAGGCCATTGTCCTGCGCCCTCCGCTAGCGGCGAGCCATTCGGCCTCGGGCCAGCGAAGGGCGGCGTCGTATGCCGCCACCGCGGCCAAACCAGGATCCTCGGGGCAGACCCAAAGTGGGGCCGTGGCGGGCCCGCCCCTGGCGAAACCTGCGTCGCCCCAGACCAGGAAGGGTGGGGGGACTGCACAGACGGCGAAGGCCCCAGCCGTGACGGAGAGACGGCCGCCCCCGCCTTCTAAATCTCCTCCGGCCGACGCCGAATGGCAAATTGTCGGGGAAAAGGGGAAGGTGGGTAAGGCAGCAAGGGCGGCCAGAAGAAGGCAGAGACGGCAGCGGCGCAAGGAGCGAAACGTCGCGGCTAGGCTCCGTGCCCCGAAGTCCGCAGCTGTAGTGATAACACTACAGCCGGAAGCGGAAAAGAAGGGCATGACCTACCGCGAGGTGCTCGGCAAGGCGAGGACGGCGGTGAACCTCCAGGAGATTGGCGTCACCAATGGCCTCCGGTTAAGGGTCACTGCGACTGGGGCCCGTATGCTGGAGGTCCCCGGTGCGGCCAGCGGCCCAACCGCAGACGCTCTGGCTGAAAAGCTAAGGGCGTCCCTGAATGCGGACGAGGTCCGAGTGTCCAGGCCCACCAAGTGCGCTGACATGCGCATCCTGGGCCTGGACGACTCCGTGACGGAGGAAGAGGTCGTGGCTGCCGTTGTTAGGACGGGGGGGTGCTCTGCCGAGCAGGTTAGGGCGGGCACCATTCGTCCTGACTTCACGGGGATGCAATCCATTACGGTGAGCTGCCCCGTGACGGCGGCCCAAAAAATTGCCGGAGAGGGCCGAAGGCTCCTGGTGGGCTGGGTTTCCGCGCAGGTGAAACTGCTTGAGCCCAGACCTCTGAGGTGCTTCCGCTGCCAGGTGGGCAACCACGTGGGAGTACAATGTACCTCGGAGGTGGACCGCAGCGGTCAATGCTTCCGATGTGGTCAACCCGGTCACAAGGCTGGTTCGTGCAATGCCGCGCCGCACTGCTTCATATGTGCGGCAGCTGGCAAGCCGGCCGATCACCGGGTTGGGAGTAAGGCCTGCGTTCCACCAGCCAAAGCCAGGGGTAGGGGCAAGCCCACCGCCGTCAAAGCTGCATCCGCCGCCACTACTGCCGCCGCTGCCGCCCACACCACCGTCGTCGCCGACGCAACTGTCGTGGCAGGTCCTTCACAGGGGGCTCGGGAGGGGGCTGAAATGGAGTGTCATTAATGGCCCCATTACGCCTCCTCCAGGCGAACATCAACCACTGCGCCTCTGCTCAGGATCTGTTGCTCCAGAGCATGGCGCAGTGGTCTATTAACATCGCCGTGGTCGCTGAGCCGTACTTTGTCCCGCCCAGGGATGACTGGGTGGAGGACCTGAGCGGCTCAGTGGCCCTAATTTCGTCGGGCGCCGCCGGTACCCTGTCCCTCGAGGCCGTCAAGAGGGGACGGGGTTGCGTGGCAGCACGGTTCGGGGAGATAGTCGTGGTAGGGGTGTACTTCTCTTTCATGGCCCCAGGCGGGCGCCGCCGGCCGGATCACACATTGTGGTCGGGGGGGTCCGGATCGCTGTCGAGCCCACCATGAAATATCTGGGATTGGTGCTCGACAGCCGGTGGGACTTCGGACCCCACTTCCGGCGGCTGGCGCCCAAGTTGTTGGGCGCGGCCGGGGCGCTGGCAACGCTGCTTCCCAATCTGGGGGGCCCGAGCGCCGCCTGTAGGCGGCTCTATATGGGGATCGTGCGATCCATGGCGCTCTACGGAGCGCCGATCTGGGCGTCTGACCTGACGGCCGGCAGCATAGCTGTCCTGCGCAAGCCGCAGCGGGCTATGGCCGTCAGAGTCATTCGGGGGTATCGCACGATCTCCTGCGAGGCGGGTTGTGCACTGGCCGGATCACCGCCCTGGGACCTGGAGGCGAAGGTGCTCGCGTCACTGTACCGGTGGCGCGAGGCAGCGCGGGAGCGGGGCGAGCGACCGATGCAGCAACATATCGAGCAGCATCGGTTGCAGCTCCGCGAGGTCCTGGTGGCGGAATGGCGGGTGAGGCTTTCACGCCCTACCGCCGGCCTCAGCACCATCGAGGCGATCCGGCCGGTGCTCGACCGCTGGCTCGGGAGAAGGCACGGCTCCCTGTCGTTTCGGGCGACGCAGGTGCTCTCGGGGCATGGTTGCTTCGGGAAGTACCTGTGTCGCATAAACAGGGAGCCGGACGCCCGGTGTCACCACTGCGTCGACTGCCGGGAGGACACGGCGTGGCACACGCTGGCAGAGTGTGCCGCTTGGGAGGAGCCGCGCCGTGCCCTCATAACTGAAGTAGGCAATGACCTGTCGCTGCCGGCCGTCGTGAACGCGATGGTCGGCGGCGCAGAGTCCTGGGACGCAGTGGTCTCCTTTTGCGAAACGGTCATCTCGCAGAAGGAGGCTGCAGAAAGGGAGAGAGAGATCTCGACTCTCGACCCGGCCCGCAGCAGACGCACCGGGCGTCGGAGGAGGGCGGACAACGCCCTCTTCCGGCCCCCCTAAATGGGTCCAGGGGCGACGGATTCGGGGACATCCGTCGCCCCCCAACATCAAGACCCGAGAAGGCGGCGCGCGTAGTGTTCCTCGCGCGCCGACCACAGACGTTGCGGGGGGAGTACACCTCACTCCCCCCGCCCGAGACGGGGCCCGCGCAAGCGGGCCGGCACCAGCCGGGGTTGTGGAAGAATAATGTGTTCCCGCGACCCCGGCGTAGGTGTGAGATGGAACACCGGGGTGGTTTTTAGTCAGTAAGAGTCTGACAGACCCCTCCGCCCGCCCCAGGGCGGAGGACATCCATGAGGATTTTCCACCCCGGGAACAAAAAAAAAAAAAAAAAAAGGGGTGTACTTCTCTCCGAACCGAACTCTCGCCGAGTTCCACAACTCCCTAGCGGAGTTGAGAGTCGTCGTCGTCGGGTTTCGTTCCCTCCCCGTGCTCGTCCTCGGGGACTTCAATGCCAAGAACTTGGCTTGGGGTTCCCGGCTCACGGACACGCGGGGCAGGATGGTGGAGGACTGGGCTCTGGAGACAGGCCTGGTCGTCCTAAACCGGGGTTCTGTCCCAACGTGTGTGCGTATGCGGGGTGAATCAGTGGTGGACATTTCGTTCGCCAGCCCCGCTCTGTCGCCACACGTCATTGACTGGCGCGTCATGGAGGGGGTGGAGACCTATTCCGACCACCGGTACATCCGGTTCGACGTCTCCGCCCAGACCTCGAGCGCGCCGGTCCGACAGGCCCCGAGTGGTCCGCGGTGGGCGCTGAAGCAGCTGGACCGGGAGCTCCTCCTGGAAGCCTCGATCGTGCAGGCCTGGGTGTCACCACCGGATAGGCCTGCTGACATCAACGACGAGGCGGAGTGGTTCCGGGAGGCCATGTCCGAAATATGTGACGTGGCAATGCCCCGGGTCCAGCCCGGACGTGCTTGGCGCCAGGTGTGCTGGTGGTCGCCAGAGCTGACGGCTTTGCGCAAGGCGTGCGTGGCTGCGCGACACCTGTACACCAGGCACCGCAGGCTACGTATTCGCCCTCCGAATACGGAAGCCATTCAGGCGGAGCTGTACGAGGGGTACAGAGCGGCGAAGACCGCCCTCCAAGCGGAGATCCTGCGGGCCAGGGCTCTGGCCCGCGAGGAGTCGCTGGAGACTCTGAACAGGGACCCGTGGGGACGCCCCTACAAAATGGTGCGGGATAAACTCCGCCCATGGGCTCCCCCACTGACGCAGAGTCTCCGGCCCCAGCTCATGGAGGAGGTGGTGAGCACTTTGTTCCCTTCGCGGGGGGAGCATACTCCCCCGCCCATGACTCCGCCTACTGCGGTGTCGGATGCGGACCACACTGCCGACGACGACGACGATGCTTCGGAGGTGACCGGGGTGGAGCTGAGAGTGGCGGTACATAGGCTTAGTGCTAAAAATACCGCCCCAGGACCCGACGGCTTACCTGGAAGAGCCTGGGTTCTGGCCATGGAGGCTCTCGGGCCTCGACTTATGGGGCTCCTAAGCGCATGCATGGAGGAGGGCCAGTTCCCACTTCGCTGGAAGACGGGGAAACTGGTCCTCATTAAGAAGCCGGGGCGCCCTGTGGACTCTCCGTCCGCTTACCGGCCCATCGTTCTGCTCGACGAGGTGGGCAAGATCTTTGAAAGAGTTATTGCAAACCGCCTTGTCGGGCGGCTGGTGCGGGTGGGGCCGGATTTGGCGGAGAGCCAGTTTGGTTTCCGCAGGGGGCGCTCTACGGTGGACGCCATCATGCGCGTGCGAGCCCTCACGACGGGGGATGCTGTTGCCCGGGGTGGGGTCGTCTTGGCGGTGTCTCTAGACATCGCCAATGCCTTCAACACCCTGCCCTGGAGTTGCATCAGGGAGGCATTGCGGTATCACCGGATGCCGACCTACCTCTGTCGCGTGGTCGAGGCCTATTTGACGGACAGGGCCGTCATCTACCCCGGTCACCGGGGAGAGTGGAACCGGCGAGAGATGTCGTGCGGTGTCCCACAGGGATCGGTCCTGGGGCCGCTTCTGTGGGATATCGGTTACGACTGGGTGCTGCGCGCCGACCTCCCGAATGGCGTCAGCGTGGTGTGCTACGCTGACGACACGCTGGTCCTGGCACAGGGGAGGTCGCACCAGGAGGCGGCCGAACAAGCGACACTCGGGGTTGCGACAATCGTCGAGAGGATCCGGCAGTTGGGACTCGAAGTGGCCCTGCACAAGTCCGAGGCCATGTGTTTTCATGGTCCTCGGAACGCGCCACTGTCGGGTTCCCAGATAACGGCGGGAGGGGTTCACATCGGCGTCGAGTCGACGATGAAGTACCTGGGACTCGTCCTCGACAGCCGGTGGAACTTCGTGGAGCATTTCCGACGTTTGGCTCCCAGACTGGAGCGGGCTGGGGCTGCCTTGAGGCGGCTCCTGCCCAATCTAGGGGGTCCAAACGCCTCCTGCCGGAGGCTCTACGCGGGAGTCGTGCGGTCCATGGCTCTTTACGGGGCACCGGTGTGGGCGCGTTCTTTGAGGCGCCGACCGGCCCGCAGGTTGAACGCGTCCCAAAGGGTCATGGCCATCCGGCTGGTCCGGGGATACCGCACGGTCTCATGCGAGGCGGCGAGCCTCCTTGCCGGATTGCCGCCATGGGATCTGGAGGCAAAAGCCCTCGCGCACGTATGGGAGTGGCGCGAGGAGGCAAAACGCCGGGGTGTAACTCCGCTGCCGCGACAAATCACGGTACAGCGGACAGAGCTCCGGCGGGATCTCATGGCGACATGGAGGGTGCGATTGTCGCAACCCAGTGCTGGGCACGCCACAATAGCGGCGGTAAGTCCCCTCTTTGAGGAGTGGTTGGAGAGGCGCCACGGCGTCCTCACCTTCCGCCTGACACAGGTCCTCACCGGACACGGTTGTTTCGGGAGGTTCCTGTTTCGCATAAGGCGGGAGGAAACGCCCGGGTGTCACCATTGTGTGGATCGCCCGGAGGACACGGTGGAGCATACGGTGGAGGTATGCCCAGCTTGGGCGGAGCACCGCAGTGTCCTCGCGGAGGCGATTGGCGGCGGCGATCTCTCGCGTCCGGCCCTGGTCCAGGCCATGGTACGGAGCGAGAGGGAATGGAAAGCCGTCACCTCCTTCTGCGAAGCAGTAATGCTCGCAAAGGAGGAGGCGGAGCGCGTGAGGGAGAGAGCCTTGCGCCCTCACGCCCCTAGTCGCCGCAGGAGACGCCCTGGGCGTCGGGAATCGCAAGCAGATTCCCGGCCACCGTAGGCGCGGGCTTGCGGACGGCGAGCCATGGGTAGCTCGCCGTCCGGTAAGGACCAGGCCCGGGTCGACGGCGCGTTGTGTTCCACGCGCGCCTCAAAGAGATGTCAGCACAAAATGACGGGGTCCGATAGGGCCGACGCCTCAGGGTCGCGGGTTATTCCACAGAGAAAACCGTGGCCCTGGCACAGGCAACTGAAGGAACACGGTGGGTTTTAGTCAGTAAAAGTCTGACACGCCCTCCCGCTCCACCCAGAGCGGGAGAAGTCATTTGATGATTTCCCACCCAAAAAAAAAAAAAAAAAAAAGCATTATGTCATATGGCATTTCAATATGGGGTCGGCTGCTGACATTGAAGCAGTCAGAGCCATTTACGATCTCCGACGCCACGAATCTGTCAGGGAACTATTTAAGAAGATAATGGCTGTACCTTGCCATTTCATTAAAATATCTGCATCTTAAAAAAAATGTGAAATACATCAAATTAACACTAGAAATAAAAATGAAATAGATCAACAATTTCTGAGATTTATGTACTTTGTACATACATCTTTTATGGGGTACTGTGTTAAATGTTACAGCAAAATACGTTGTGATATTTGCAATCAAATTAAAGAAAATATAAAACTCATGTTAAAAGTACAATTTGTAAACACACGCATCACATTGATTCATTTGTTTTTTTTTTAATCTTGATTCTGTAATTTCTTTAACTTCACACACGACATAATCACCTGTTAAAAAATGTGGATATCATCTCCTTTTACAATATTTGTAAATATGTGAGCACCGTGTATCTATCACATATTAAATTTACCAGCAATTGATTTATATTTAATTCTTTTTACCTAGTAATTATATGTGTTAATTAATTAAAGTAATTCATGTATACGTACAAAATATGGTAAAACACTTTAACACAGTAACGGTGGAGTTTCTTGCCCGTTCTTCTCCATACGACCGTACCTATCTTCTCCATACCTTTTGGAAGGAGCAACTATGTAGAATGAGAAGGAGCAACTATGTACAATGAATGCAATTTTTTTTTTTTGTAAATGTTGACTTTCAAGAGTGCCCTTTATGTACCTATTTGAAATAAATGATTTGACTTTGACTGTATGAACATCCGTTCGGTAGTTTTTGAGTTGAACGCGTTCAGACAGACAGATGTGGCGCGGGGAGGACTTTGTTTTATAATTACTACTAGCTGTTGCCCGCGATAACCAGAATGAAAAATAGCCTATGTCCCCAGGTAATGGTCTATCTGTGTACCAAATTTCATCCAAATCCGTTCAGCCGTTTTGGCGTGAAAGCGTTACAAACAAACTTACTTTCACATCTACGAGTAAGTGATTTCTAGTAGTGCATCTCGCTCACCTGCACGACGTTGCACTTGAACCCTTCCATTTTGTTGAAAGACTCCACGACTAACTTGGCGCGTAACTTGAACGTATCCAGTATGGTTTTCTTCTCCGCGAACCACTGCTTGTACGACGGATGATCGGGGCACGGCGGCTGGGCCTGGCGACAACACAACTGCGGTAAACAGACGCACCACCAAGCCGAGAGTCACATACGTCATTACTCGTACCTGCTGAGCTTTAGTTGGGAATAGACTGCTTATGGACGTTAATGAAGGTTAAAGCTTAGAAGGCCCTTTACTTTGAGCACTGCATTAAATAGCGGATTTTCACACCAAAAATAAAAGTATTAAATAATAGTAAAACACAGGACGCCCAGTAATTATTAAAAAAAATACAGAACGTGTTGATTTCGACTTCGTGATGACGTCTCCTTACACCCTGTATGAGTTTGATCAGATTTTGTAGAAGCACCAGAATTATGAAGTTTTTATTAAAAGGGTAATACTAACGACCATATCGACTGCGCACTGTCCGATAGTGTTGGAACAGAGCATGGCAGACAAGCCCTTGTAAAGGTTGGCCTGCACGTCAGGGTCAATGTTCACGAGCTCCATCCAGCCGCCACGCAACCCGCACTCGCTCATGTATCCCTTGCTGATCGACATGAACGACGCCAGCTCAACCTGGTTGCATGGTGGAGCCATCTCCGTCACCACCTGTTAATGGTGCGTGAGTTTAAGACTAGTCGATTAACATGTAACAATACCAGGAGCAGATAAAGATGGATCGGCTAGCGACACTGCATTTGAAAAATAAGTTTCGGATATTTTGGAAACATACCAATAAACTGAACATCTGGTCTGGCGTTCCCTTGAGGGTCAAGGGTGTAACTGAGGGTGAATATGTTTAAGGATCACTTCTTCGTGGAATCCCCTTTAGACGCTTCCGAGTGGATACTGGACGCTGAGCCCGTGTGAGAATCCATCAGACCCCTTGTTAACTATGATAAACTCTGGGATAAGCTTAAGGATACCAATTTACCAGGTGAAACAATTTGATATCTTAAAGTTTTCGTATCAGAGTCGGTAAAAGATGTAAAGTAGGCTGGCATCTTATCGGATCCTTATGCACTACAATGTGGAGTAAGACAGGGTGGATATTATCATACCCAGTTTTGCCTAAAATGTATATGAATGCGCTGATTGTTGAGCTCAGCAGCATGCATGTCGGCTGTCACATAGATAATTTCTGTGTCAATTCGAGTAATCTGAGTTATACTATTAATAATAATCAGTGGTGACCTCTTTGGAGAAACCGAAGGTTTTGTCTGTGCAATGGGGAAGGTAACTTTCAAAATGGCGCTGTCATAGCTAGTTCCCAACACAAGCTAACAATACAAGGCGTAATGTGGTTTTCTTTTATTTTAGCGAAAATTGACGCGTTGTTGTGTTCCTAGATACTCCGAAATTGGAGTCCACAATTTCCCGAAAGCCCCTAAAATTAGAAGATTGTGGTTAAAGCTATTCGTAGAGATTTTTTTGTGTTCGATTTTATGTCGAAAACATTTTAAAGAAAATGATTACGAGGAATTATTATGGTTTAAAATTCTGACAGTTTCCATGTTAAGTACTTGATTTAAAGTACTGAAATCACCGAAAATAACGAAATAGTGAAATAAAATCAAACTCATGAATGAACATAAAATTAAATGAATGAACGAAATATCATTTTTTTGTAGGCCTTATGGACCTAGCTATGGTCAGGCCATCTACAATTAGCTTTGCCCGACCTTCCCCATTATGGACGAAGTTATGATGACGAACAGACGACGAAAGACGGCATTGTCGGTTGACATCTGTCGGGCATGTCACCGTCCGGGGGAATCAATAAGACACATTATCTCCGGGTGTTCTCGTCTGGCTAACGAAGAGTACTTGTATAGACACAACCTTGTAGCCAGGATTATCCATCAGCAACTTGTTCTGAAATACAGCCTTATGGAATCGGAAGTGCCGTACTACAGGTACGTGCCCGACCCAGTTCTCGAAAATGAAAATATCACATTGTACTGGGATCGATCCATCATCACTGACAGGACTATTGTTGCCAATAAGCCTGATATAGTGGTGGTGGATCGAGTAGAGCGGCGCACAATGATTGTTGACATAACGGTCCCGCATGACGGTAACCTCGTGAAAGCCGAGAAAGATAAAGAAATCAAGTATCTTGATTTGGCTCGCGAGGTTGTCGACATGTGGGATGTGGACTCAGCAATCATTGTGCCGATAGTCGTGACAGCCAATGGCTTAATAGCCAAGAGCCTCGACAAACACCTGAGGAGGCTCTCGTTGGGCAGCTGGATAAAGGGCTTGATTCAGAAAGCGGTACTTCTGGACACGCATTGTCAGGAGGTTCCTTTCTCTGGAGTCCTGACCGCCAGTAGCTTGGGCCCTGTTCCCGATACCGGTGGGATACAATTGTTTTTATTTTTAAATGTATTTTTTCAGATTTTTGAAAAATACTTATAAATGTAATTCATAAGTTTTGAAATGTAATAAAGGAGATAATAATCATTTAATTCAGGCAACGAAGACCCATAATATAAATACCTTATAGCCTAACATACAGAATTATAAAAACCACAAAATCATAAAAACACTACACTTGGGAGCTTGGTTTTGGTCGTGCTTCCCTGTAACGTCTGTACACAACTCCTGCCGGCAAAAAATCTGAGCCAAGGAAGACAGCCTTCTGCATCACTGGAACCTGGAGGACGTAGGACTTAAAATTTAAAGTCCTAGTTGACTCCAACCGCGTCAGCTTCAGCAACTTCCGTTCCTCGGCACCAATGTGATCTTGGCTCCTCCTAATGTACTGGAGGAGCTTATCTCCCGACGTCTGTGGGTCCAACCGGGAAATGTGCAGGACCCCTTCTTTATCCCCTTTACTGGTACGGTTTTAGCAGCCGTCGCCTTCCGCTTCTGTGTCTCAGCAACCGATGCCGCACCAGCAGAGGGCAGCTGCGAACTTTGGCAAAGGCGTGAAGTCTTCTTCGCGTAGGTTTCCTTACGCGGCTGTGTCTTTGGCGTTGTATTTGTATTGTTGCATCGTCCGTCGCAGCTCCAGTTTCGCTGACAGGCGAAAAGTGAGCCACAAAGCCTCGACGCACGTTCACATTCCGCGAAGGTGATGGTGTTGCTGACGCAGCGTTAGTACTCCGTAGCACCGATCCTTCTTGCCTTAGATCGGAAACGGTTCGTTCTGAAGACTCAAGCTTATTGTTGATGAGTCCGACTTCA
This sequence comes from Dasypolia templi, assembly GCA_963555695.1. NCBI lineage: Eukaryota > Metazoa > Arthropoda > Insecta > Lepidoptera > Noctuidae > Dasypolia > Dasypolia templi. The sequence continues at coordinate 1,197,167 of OY743151.1, read as the reverse complement.
GACTTGAGTGACGATATATCCTTTAGAAATCTTGTTACGTCTACGTGGTCAAACGTCACTGGCGGCAGCTTACAAAAGTCCCTCGCTACGTATGTTGGAACATCATCTGGATCCGTTTCTTTGAACACTCGGAAGATGTCCTGCAAGTCCCTCTTGCCACGTCCGTCTCGTATTCTCGTGCTAAGCCTTATGTTGGTCTTGGCGGTTTCGCTAAGCACCTTCTTAGCCTCCATGGAGATTTACTCCAATGAGAGCTCATCCATCACATACAACTTATTCTGCAGAAATGCGAGCAGTTCGTGAACCACAATGACATCACAGATTTTAGCCTGCGCCGCCATTGCAATCATTTGCGTGTAATTAATTACACAATCTAGGTTAACAATACGTTTGCGCTGACACGTCCGTTAATGTTGACGGCACTGTTGGTTCCGGTTATGCAAACGACGAATCCAACAATCGGTGGAGTTAAGAAATAAGTTGATGTGTGTGAGACGTACGCGGCTGGTCATGGGCATTTTTGTGGAATAATGTCACAAAAAGTGAGCTCATAGTTTTTAAGCAGGTACCAAGTCACCGGTTCAGGTTCATCCCGTAACTTTAAACGGAACACTCATGAAACTGGTCAACTGTTGTAAATATCTTGGGCACATAGTCACAGATCTACTCCGTGACGATGAGTTCATGGCTAGGGAGCGTAGGGCGCTGATCAGAGAAAACATGATATGACATGCCCATAAACAGGTTAAAACGTTGAAATGCTCATAACACTGTTCAGAGCGCATTGTTCATCAGTTTACAGGCGCCAAGATTATTTAAAATTATTTTATCACTTTACTACAACACTAAAAAATAAGTGTCACAGCGCTGTTATTCTGATAGGGCCGCTGTGGATTTACCGCCTAAACAGGCTACGTTCACACGGTGTTATTTTTCAAATATTTTATGTATTAAATATTAAATGAATAGAAGTATTAAATGTTTGGTTTTTTTGACACACGTTACCCTAGATGAAGTCCCGCAGGACTCTGAGCGCGAGCCGATATAGCCCGATTTACTATTTTTGTGTTAATTAAAAAAAAAATGAAACTCAAAATTTCAACCGTTTATTTCCCACCTAAATACGATTACCTACCTAAAGATGTAATTTTCATATTATTTTATGCTGTTGTTAGGAAATGAGACGAAAACTGGTTTTGAAATCAATCCTGTTTTGGACTTTATAAGTTCAAATTACAAGTTATCGTGTTTTGAACCGTTAATTACCCGAAAACAAGGATGTATCTAGGTCATATATTTTTACAGGACCGAAATACACTAATTTGACCCATAAGTTGATTCTTAAAACAAGCAAATTCGGATTACGTAAAGTTTTTTTTTTGCTTACTCAAGCAAAAAAGCTGTTTCGGTGTATTTTTGTCATTGTATTTGTTGGTATATTGTCGTGGTTAGCTGACATAATTATGACAAATAATTTAATTGGATGCTCCGTGTCTCGTAATTTTTATTCTTCGCATACCTACTTTTGTATGGAATCAAGTTCATATAACTGATCAGACAGCTGTGCTGATGGGGAGTTTGTTGCGCTTGCGCCACTTCTAAAGCACTTCTTCCCAGCTAAAGCACTAGGAAGTGGTGAAGGGCGGGCGTTTTGCGGGATCGTCATATGTAATTTTGACGTTCTAAAAGTGCTGATTCTCAGCATAATTTGAATAAATGACATTTGATTTGAATAAATGACATTTGATTTTGATTTCACTGCCTGATTATAGGTAAGAGAACTCTTAACGAAACGAACGATCTCGAAACGAAAAACGCGATTTAGTCTATAATTCGATTACTATAATACAAAAGACAGTATTTTTCAAACTCGTATAACAGCGCAGGGAATGACCCTAGAGATTTGACTCCATAATGTGATGAGAATAACATTTAAAGAACACATATGTAATAAGAGAATAATCATGTTTTTTTATTATTTACCTTGGAAAATTAATGATCTCCTTTAGAACCGCCAAGGATTACCTACTCAAATGCTCTGTGCTTTGCTCACCTTCTTGAAGGAGGAGAACTTGCTGCAGATCGCGTACACGTTGTCCTGGTACACCTCGTCTGCGAGCAGCATCAGATTGTGCTTCTGTGCGAACTTGACAATTTCCTCCATGTTCTCTCGAGTCAGCACCTAAGAAATTCTTATGTTTTACTTTGAGTCAACTTGGTTGAGTTGCTTCGGTGTGCGGCAGCCATGAAGCTGCGTGGTTTTGACGACTAAAGTTTACCCAATAATTTCAGCCAAAAGACGTCCACTGCTGGACATAGGCCTCCCCCAAGCACCGACACTTCAACCGGTTCTATGCTTGCCGAATCTAGCGGATTTTTGCGGCCATAACAAGGTCATCAATCTACCTTGTTTGAGGCTTTCTATCGCTACATCTTCCGGTCCGCGGTCGCGACTCCAGAACCTTTCTGCTCCATCGGCCATCTGTTCTGCGAGGAATGTGCCCTGCCCAATGCCACTTATGTTTGGCAATTCTTCGGGCTATGTCGGTTACCTTGGGTGTCCTGCGGATCTGTTCATTTCTGATTCGATCACGTAGGGAAAGTCCCAGCATAACCTTCTCCATTGCCCTTTGGGTGACTTTTAGCCTACGCGACTACGTTTCAGTGCCATAGATCATCACTGGAAACCAATTGGATGTAAGTATTATTACATCAGCAGGACTGAGGTGTAAACATTATGAACGTGTGTGTTTGATTTACTCGAGTTCACTGATTCGCTCCGTCTTCAATACTTGTGGATCGCATTAAAATAAGTAAAAGTATTATTCTTCTGTGAGGTAAGCGTCACCTGTCCTGTTGGATTTCCCGGGTTGATGACGACTATCGCGCGGATGGCGTGCGTCTTGCTGCCATCAGTGAAGGCGCGTTCCAAATCGGCCATATCAATGGCCCAGTTCTTGTCCTCGTCCAGGTAGTAACCGATCTGACCCAGTCCGTACTCCGCCAGCGTCGCCGAGTACAGCGGGTACTGCGGGATCGGGATCATCACACCTGCGCGACACGTGGGCATACACTTATTATTCGAGAACCCATCATGCTTCATCACGCCTAATACAGGCTGGCGTTTGCGAAATGTGGTTGTGGAGGAGTAATTTTGATCTTATTAGTAGGGTTTGATTGAGGAATTTAATTTAATTCAATAAGAGAATCTGTTGTGTAAGATCTTAGACAGCCAGACACAGTAAATACAGGTATTTTTTTTAGTTCATTATCCTGAGATTCAATCGCAATGTCGCATGTCGGTAAGTCAATTACTTAGACATATTCAATTATTGATTAAAACAAATATTAAGATGGTATTTTACATAAAATACCCTCTTATAATTTTTAAAAATCAATTCACATTCAGGATTCTTTTTAAATTTTATCCCAAACCAGCAGCTCAAAGAATCTGTTACATCCCGACTCAATTTGAAAAGATGATAGGACAGGTCCCCTACAAAAACGTGAACGACAGCAAAACTACTCGTACATCAAAACCAGGGCGGGTCCCCTACAAAAACGTGAACGACAGCAAAACTCGTACATCAAAACCAGTGCGCCAAATTCATCTTCACGGACATGCGTGAACAAAATGGAAATATATAAGAAGAATCTTTCGAGTGCAAATAAGAATGTGCAATTTATATACAAATGTTCATGCGTCTGAACCGGTTTTCAAAACACTTTTTCCAGTCCGCCGTAGACACCTCGTTTACAGCCTGTGTTAAATACCTGATGGTATTTAGGAGGAATTTGACCTGAAGGTACACTAGCGAGAATTATAAATAAAACCACTGTGTACTGGTCTGACTAGATAGCATTTTTTTTTTTGGAATGGCATCTCGAAGGTCAACCTATTAGGTTGTCGTCTGCTTAAGCGGACTTGCCTGTGGTTGCCCTAACAAATTAAGGCCTCCAGCCAGGACTTAAACTTAAATGCTAACTTAAAACTAAGCGACTACACGCTAAGGGCACCCCCTGTGGGGTACGAACCTTGGCTTAGTGCGTCGCTGGAAGAGGGCAGCAAATGACTAGCTGGATCAGGATTGGTGTTATTTTGGGACGAATTTAAAGCTACAGGCTCAGCGACGCGGGCTGGCTCGAGCAAGTGTCGGGAGGGGATTTATAAATAAAAAAAACTATTTGCTTATATACTACTCGCAGTAACGAAACCATAGCGACTTCTAAATCAACGCCAACACCATCTATCGAGCACGCCGGAAGCTTTACAATAATTAAGTCGTTTACAGCCTGCTCGAACGCTGAGAGCGCATCTTCCGGCGACGAAAATTGTATCCCTTTGAGCAGTTTTTTATTTTCGGGAATAAAAATTAGTCACACGGTGCTGGGTAGTATAACCATTCAGCATTGATGCTTCTTTGGTTCCGTAAATGAATTAATACCAACTAGCCAGTGAAATTATAAAAGCTCGCGATCAAAATCTTCCCCCCGCTTCTAGATCGCTTCACTTTGGTAGGCGTTGATTCGTTTTGAAACACCCAAACCGTCGACTAGCGCTTAGTTTCTGGATCGTATTGATTTATATCAAAGACTCATCACCTGTAATGATGTCGTAAACACGCCGAGACGAGCCTGCTTCAAATTTGTTTATCATATCACGGCACCATTCCACCTGGGACTGCTTCTGAGCATCGCATCGGTGAGGTTGTGCGGCACCAAGCTTGAAACAATCCTCCTCAGGCGAAGATGCACGTGTAGAATTACGTGAAGGCTTACCGATCCAACCTGCAGTGTGTGCTGAATCTCTTGATATGTAACTCGCCTATTGTAGCACGTTTTCTTCCGTAACAGGCGAACACTTCTTTCTTCATCCCCCAAAATTAGTCGACCGCGCTTGAATTCGTTATACCAACGATACACGGTTGCCTTAGAAGGGCCTCCATCCATGAATGCCATTTGAAGTCTATCGAACGATTCGTCCGGTTTCAGGCGACACTTGAAATCGTAAAATATCATATCGGGAAATTTTCCTGGCGCAGATCCATTTTTCAATGAGACACGATAATTTGGGTGTATCCCACTATTTCCATGGAAATACAAAATAGGAAAATTGGGACTAGCGTTTTTTTTACAAATTATAGCCCAGCATTTCTATTGCGACAAAAAAACGCAGTATGTTATTTGAAAAGCGTACCACTTTTAATCAATAGGTTAAAATTAAAACACGACATCTCGGTATTCAAAAAAAATTTATGGAGAACAAATTAATAATCTGCCATTTTTTTAATAATTCTCCACCACATACTCTACAGTACAAATCACACAAAAACCCTAAATTTTACACTATCTCACAAAACAATAGGTAACAGAAGTGACAATTTGCAATTATTGATAAAAATACAACCCTTTAAACATTCTGTGATCCATATAAATCATAACAAGTGGCAAAAAGAAGAAAGAACAATAGTATCGAAGTTTATAAGTGATTGTGTTTGTGATTCAGTGATTTAAATTTCAACCGTCACATCTATCAACAAACATTTTGAATTTTGTTTGTCTTAAATGCAACGACATTTCGTTTGTCACAAATAGTGCAAAAATTGGACTACACTGCCAGATGCGTAGTTGGCACAGAGTGTAAGGCAAGCGTCTCCTTTTGCCTTTAATAAGCCTCACATGAGTGGTCGCGAGTTCAAATCTCAATACCAAAATTCACTTTTCGGAAATTCCAAAATTCGTATTTATAATTTAATTAACGTGGTCCGAGTTTGTGGCACCTACGTCGTGTACCTAGTTCTTACGCACGATTGAAGTTGATTGAACGCAATGTCATCAAACTTTACAACGATTAGTAGCAGCAGCGCCCGCAAGATGGCAACACTAGTAACATGTAATAAATGTAAAAAAAAATGTTAACATACAAAGAACTGCTTTGTGTTCCGCCTGTGATAGCAGATATGAATTTGATTGCGACGGCTATCCAGAATCTACATACCGGCTTAAGGATGCAGAAGCAAAAAAAATATGGAGATGTAAGGTATGCATCAGAAATAAAAAATATGCTAATACCGTCGGTACATCTAATATTACTATACGAAAAAAGCAAACTCTAAAAAAACCTTCACCAACAAATCAAGCACCAATTAAAAACAACGATCTTGACGAGTTAAATCATTGAGATGTCTATCCCCAGTCCAAAATGGCACAGAGTTATTGGACTCCCACATACTTACTGACTGCGAAACGTCAGATGAATTATATGCTACTCCGGCTACTCCCTTACTATCGAGGAGTGTTGACAGAACGGTAACTGACTTAGTATCAGCCTCTAAAATGAAGGAGACAATAGCTCAACTCAAACTTACCCTTGAAAATACAGAAAATGAACTGGGAAATATATTGTTAGAAAACACCGATCTTCATAAACAAATAAATAAGCTTTCTAGAGAAAATGAAATGCTGAAATCGATGTGCCATTCTTCCTCCATATTCCGAAGTCCTAGCACAAGCACTAAGAATAAGAAACAAGCTCTGTTGCAACAACCCAACGTGAGTTCTACACCATCCACTCCGTTGTCAACCACATTGAACGTCGAAACCAATGAACTCGTGAATATCTTTGGCTTAAAACAGGAAATCCTATCCCTACAACAGCAATTAAAGGTTGCAGAACAAGAGATTGCAACCCTTACACAGCGCATTTTATTGTTAATGCAACGTAGCCACAATGACTGTGAAACTGCCATCCACATCCAGGAACCTAAGCGGGGTACTGTGAACATCGCTGGTGCCACAATTGGGCAAGATATGATTCCTCAGAAGAAGATATTTATTTTCGGTACTCAGCGCTGTGTCGGTTTGGCAGCAGCCATCTCACATTCAAGAACAAATACAAAGTACGAAAAATACAAAGTAATCGCTGAAACGAAGCCAAATGCACCGTGCACCGAAATTATAGAGAACTGTAGAAAAGTCAAAATGACAACAGACGACAAACTTGTTATTTGCATAGGTGAAAATGACCACAACTTAAACACAATCTTGTCTCAATTACAAGTGATACTAGATACATTTCAAAATAAAACTATCATTGTACTAAACGTCGTTAACAACGTATACCTAAATGTCAATAAATTAAACTATTCTATAAATAATATATGTAATAAGTATAAAAAATGTCACTTTGTAAAGCAAACTTAAACAAAACTATCAGAGATTTGTACGTCATTAAATTACATTATTGACTGTTGTGATTATAGTGATAATATTTGAATCCAAGCGAAATTCGAAAGAGAATGGCAAGTAACAAATCAAGTTTAAAATTAAACATTGGTTTACAGAAACATAAAAAAGGATCAATTCCCTACTACTTTAAAGCACAAAGTCGTCTTGAAAATACAAAAACTCCTGAATACAACAACTCTACGAAAACCAATACAAACAGCCAGAAAGGTACTATACCCTATTATTTTCCTATTTTAAACAAGAGTGACACATTTTTTCGTGTCTAAAGCCAGTAATTCGGGCCATTTCAGAATATTTCATCAAAATATTGCCAGTGTGTTATCCAAACAAGAGTTACTAGAAATAACAATTCAGGAATTTAAAAAAGCACATTATGATCCAGATGTAATATGTTTATCTGAAACTTTTATTAAAAAAGGTTATGAAAATTATGTTAAAATATATAACTATACAATGGCTGCCAACTTTTGTAGAGAGAAACAAAGGGGGACACTTGTATATTAGTTAAAAACGGTTTGATTTATAAGGAGTTAGCATTCGTAAAAAGCTTTGCAACACAAAACACGTTTGAAGCCTGCGGCATAGAGCTGATGCGTGGTAAATTGTTGGTTATATGTGTTTATAGAACACCTCAATCTGATCCAAATCAGTTTTTAGCAAAATTGCATAAACTCTTGCATGACTTGCAAAAGAAATTTAAATCTAAAGTAAATGTAGTTGTAGCCGGTGATTTCAACATAAATACGCTAAAAAAAGGTAACATTACAAAAGAGTTGCAAGACTTGTGCAACAATCATAATTTGAAAATCCACATAAATGTTCCTACACGTAAACTATCTTGTATTGACCATATCTTGAGCAACATTACCAACGCAATTTCAACTGTACTACCTCTGCATCTTTCAGATCATGACACAGCACAAATTTTAAGCTTTCCTACTCAACATAAACCACTATAGGCACCATTATATTACATTTATAAAAGAGATTATAACTTAGATAATATCCGGAAATTTAAAGAATGTTTGCAAGACCTTTCTTGGTCCAGAGCTATGATGAAATTAGTACAAAAATCGTAAAAGCAAGCTGTAATGGACTGACTGCTATCTTAACTCACCTAATTAATATGTCATTTTTAGCTGGGAAATTTCCCGATAAATTAAAACTATCCATAATCAAGCCCTTATTCAAAAAGGGAGATAAATGTGACATCAATAATTATCGACCTATAACTTTAATACCTATCCTATCTAAAATATATGAAAAATGTATGTATAAAAGACTTCTTGATTTCTGCATCAAGTTCCAAATAATAAGCAACGAGCAGTTCGGGTTTCAAAAAAATAAATCCACATCATTAGCCATTTTCACTCTTATGAAAGAAATACTTTCAAATATTAACAATAATCATCTGACTACTGGTCTTTTCTTTGATTTATCGAAAGCCTTCGATCTGGTGTCACACGACATATTGCTGGATAAGTTGGAGGCAATCGGGATTAGGGGACCTGCACTTCAGTGGATATCGTCCTATTTAACTAATAGACAACAATGTGTCATTATAAATAAAATTACCAAAAATAAAGATATTACACCCTACTCGTCGGAATATAAACACAACAATTATGGCGTTCCACAAGGAAGCGTACTAGGTCCAATATTATTTATTTTATACATAAACGACATCATAAAAATAACTAAGCATAAATGCATATTATTTGCCGACGACATTTCTATTATAGTGACATCTGATAAGCAGAAAAGTACCATCACAGATCATGAGTTTGACATAAATAATACAATAAACATATTACTGAATTGGCTTGACTTGAACCATTTAAAAATAAATTTAGATAAATCTGTTTACATTCAATTTAATCAATCGTATAATAACAAATACAACATCAAAATTAATATAACTAAAATCCATGAGGTAACACATACAAGGTTTTTAGGCGTAATAATAGATAAAGATATTAACTGGAAAGAACATGTAGATAATGTTAGCACTAGAATTAATAAGTTCGTATATGCACTAAAACAGGTAAAAAATGTAACGAACGTAAAGACTGCTATTATATCATACCACGCGCATGTAGAATCATTACTACGCTATGGTCTTGTAATATGGGGAAATAGTCCCGATCTGAATAGAGCATTTATTTATCGCTCAAAAAAATGCATAAGAGCAATATGTGGCCTTCAGCCTGATGACTCATGTCGACCTGTATTTGGAAGGCTTGGTTTGTTACCGTTGTCATCTCTATACATTTACGAAATATGTGTTTTTGTAGTTAAGAATAAAAAACTGTTAAAGACAGCAAATGATGTTGATGATCCTCGGAACAGACGAGATCCTTATAAATTAGTACTGAATGATTTGCCAAGACTTGCCAAATACAACAAAAACTGCCTAGCAATGTGCGTGCGTATTTATAACAAGATACCAATCCAATTCAAAACATTAAATTCAAAATTAATTAAGATAAAGTTGTACAAGTGGTTGAATGAGTGTAGCTACTATAGTTTAAGAGAATTTATGGATAAAAATTGTTGACGCCCTGTAAGTTCTAACATTTTGAAATACTCTCGAGATTTTGCATGCTATGTTTTATCCTAGCTGAACATGTTTGTGCTATAACAATTATATTTAACAACATTGTATACCATGTTTTATGCAAATAAATGATTTATTATTATTATTATAAAGCCACCTCGTCACTACGCAGATGTATGGATGATTGTTTGTGACTGTACTCCTCACATGTTTCCAGTCGCATCATTCATTCATCGCTTAACGATATTATTCCGTCAAATCTTATCGTTGTCGGTAGATTAAGATTATAAAACAAAAATTGAATGTTAAGAAGCTAACAAGATAGTATAATTATTAGAAATATAGAACAATTTCAACATACCACAAAAACACTGGGAGTCGAGTTCTCCGGTGACCGCGCCGAACTATAGACGTGTACTGCTATCACTAAGTTAAAATAATTGTGTTTAGAAGATCTCAAGCTGCTAAATAAGTGAAATTTCAACACATCTTCATCAATAAAGTGTAAACAATATTGCATCTAATCATAATAAAACAAGTAATCAGTCACAGATAAAACACCCAGTTAAAGTGATATTTTATTTTTATTAACTGTTTTAATTAATTAATTATGTTATTATCTGCGCATAACGTAGTGCATGCTGTGCTTTTCTATAAGTAATGAGGCTCTTAGACTTAAGTTTGAAATTTACAAATTGTATGTAATAGTGTACTCATTGTTGAAAAGCCTAAAATAAATAAATAAATAAATAAGTGATACTTCGAAATCAATTAAAACTCAGTTTTGCAAAAAGCGGGTGTGTGTAAAAAAAAAAAATAGAACAACATTATTAACATACCCAGATTGAACAGGCGTAGCTAATTCAACGGAACACAAATTTCAACCTTTTAACTGACGAAGTCTTGGCTCAGCGGCTCAGGCAACCGACCACCAAACCGTGTGGCGCAAGTTCGTTCGCATCCAGCCATCTGCGATTCTTTTTGAGAAGTTTCTGCTGGGTTTCAATTCAAACAACTAATATGCCCATTAATCGATCCCCGCCACCGTCGGTATCAGCATCTAACTTGACGGAACTTGTTGATGAACGTCACGAAAATATTACGTATCGCCAAAAATCTCAGTATCGGAAATGGGTAGACGACGACAAAGCAGAACTATTTACAAAATTAGATGAAATGAAAGACTTGCTCTCTAAAACGAGCTCGGAGGAGGAACAAAAGCTATTGTCCCTACAAGCAACAGTTTTCGAAATAAAAACTCAGAATGAGGAACTCGGTAAGAATGTTCAATTTATCTCGGAGAAATACGATGAAATTAAGGATAAATTAGTTGAGATGGACACGGAGCGCAAAGAATTCTTCACTTATATTAGACAACTTGAAAGTAAGGTGGAGTCCCTCGAAAAGAATGCACGTTCAGGAAGCATCGAAGTTCGCAACATATCCAAAAAGCAACAAGAAACAAAATACCAACCTCATAAATATTGTCGAAGTCATTGATATCTGTTTAAACACGCCTATCTCAAAAACAGACATAAGAGACATATTTCGTATTAACTCCAAAGGTCCTAACAACACCATTATCTTCGAACTTGCCTCAGTACTTATAAAAGAGGATATCATGAGTTCCATTAAATCTTATAAAAGGAGCATAATAAGTTACCAACTACCACGAAAATAAACATGCCTGGGCCTCCGCTACCCATTTACATATCAGAAAATCTAACTACTAGTAATGTTGTGGACTGTTTGTAGGTTGTTGACTTGTTGTTGTTTCGGGGAAGGGTCGCTTCCAATAAAAGAGGCTTCTTGTTTCCTGATTTATTCCTCAGTTATTTTTAGAGCGGGAGTACTGGTGGCGATCCGTGTCGATTTGTAGCTAACTGTCTTGAACTGTCGTCTGTAGCGAGCTGACGTAAACTGTGAACTGATAACTTTTTTTTTTTTTTTTTTGGTATGGCATCTCGTAGTTGACCTTGAGAGGTCGTGACTACTTAACCGGACTATCCTGTGGCTGCCTTAAGCGGACTCAAAGCCTCCAGCCAGGGGCGTAAAACTACTTATATTATTAAGCGAACGCTCGCTAAGGGCGGGGTGCCCTTAGCGAGCGTTCGCTTAATAAAAATAAATGATTTATTATTATTATTATGCCTTTTATTTATTTTTATCCTTATTTTGCTATATTTTTAAATATTTTTATAAAACAACTTAAAAAAAAAACATTTAAAAATATAAAAAATAGTGGTCCGCCGGTAGCGGGAGCAGGGTCCAAGCTACTGGTGGTTAGGACTCCAGAGACAGGAACCTCCTCACAATGCGGGCCGTATCAAGGAGTACTGCCTTCTGAATCAGGCCCTTGATCCAACCGCCTAACGAAAGCCTCGAGAGATGTTGGTCGAGGCTTTTTGCCATCAGGCCATTGGCCGATACGACAATCGGCACAATGACAGCCGAGCTCACATTCCACATGTCAACAACCTCGTGTGCTAAGTCGAGATATTTAATTTGTTTCTCTTTCTCAGCTTTCACGAGGTTCCCGTCATGTGGAATGGTAACATCGATAATCATTGTGCGGCGCGCTAATCGATCTATCACTACTATGTCAGGCTTATTAGCGATAATAGTCCTGTCAGTAATGATAGACCGATCCCAATACAACGTGACAAGGTCATTTTCGAGAACTGGGTCGGGCACATACTTGTAATACGGTACCTCAGAATCCACAAGTTTATATTTCAAAGCAAGTTGCTGGTGAATAATCCTGGCTACTTGGTTATGCCTGTGCAAGTACTCGCCGTTAGCCAGACGAGAACAACCAGAGATAATATGTCTGATGGACTCACCTGGACGGTGGCATGCCCGACACACGTCAACCGTCCCGTCCTTCATAATATGTCTCCGGTAGTTATTCGTCAAGATAACTTCGTCCATAATTGCGCAGACGAAACCTTCAGTTTCCCCGAAAAGGTCACCAAAACGTAGCCAGGATACGGACGCTAGGAAATCTACATCAGGCTCATGAAGAGCCCGATAGAAGCGCCCGTGAAGCTCCTTGCTTTGCCATACCGCCTTGCGGTCATCGGAAGTAAGTACTACAGGTTTGTGCCAGTTCTCTTTAGCCATGGAGAGCGGGGTGAGCCCCTTGTCCACTGCGACCACATCACGGTGCATACCCATTTCGGTTTTTAAAAAATATTCCCTGAGACTGCACACCTCGCGATTGTGGAGGGTCTTCGCATTTAAAAAGCCTCGACCCCCGCACTTTCGCGGGATGTACAATCTCATCACCGATGATCGTGGGTGATGCATCCGATTTGCGGTCAGAAGTGTACGGACCCGCCTATCCAGGGCGTCGAGTTCGGTTTGGGTCCATTTGAGTACGCCGAAAGAGTACAGCAAAATCGGCATGACCCAACCGTTGAAGGCGCGCACCTTGTTTCCGCCCGAAAGAAGACTAATTAATACCTTCTTCAGGCGGCCAAAGAAGCGCTCCTTCAACGATTGCTTCATGTTAATAACGTTGATGCCTAACGCTTCCGACATACCCAAATACTTGTAGCTTTCGGATGAAGAGAGGGATCTGAGGTGTAAGGAATCCGAAAGTTGAATACCTTCGGATTCCATAATCTCACCTCGCTTAACATGCATGATTGCACATTTGTCCACACCAAATTCCATCCTGATGGCGCTACTGAATGTTTCAGTTACCTTCAGTAGCTCCATCAGTTGCAATTTGTTGGGGGCAAAGATTTTCAAGTCATCCATGAACAGAAGGTGAGATATGACCTCACCACCTCTCTTCAACCGATAGCCTAGACCTGAATCCTCCAGCAGTGTGCTTAGAGGATTCAGAGCCAAGCAGAACCAAAGTGGACTCAAACTGTCGCCCTGAAATATTCCCCGTTTAATCCAGACAGGCTCGTCATTCCCCTGGATCTGTTGACACCCCGGATAGCGAAGGACTGTCCTCCATTGCCCCATACAGGAACTAAGGAAGGTGCGTAGAGTTGCATCTATCTTGTACAACTCCAGCACCCTCACAAGCCATGTATGTGGCACCGAGTCGTAGGCCTTCGTATAATCTATCCAGCATGTCGACAGATCCTTGCGGGAGCGACGAACCTGTTGGCTAATGGCCATGTCGATGAGGAGTAGCTCCTTAGTACCCCGGGACCCGTTCCTACATCCATTTTGAGAGGCAGACATAATAGAGTTACTGTCAATGTGTGTATTAATTTTTACTCTCAAAATGGATGTAAGAAGTTTATAGATCGTCGACAAACACGTGATCGGTCTATAATTCTTGGGTTCCGTGGGACTACCTGACTTATGGAGCAGGTGGGTAACGCCTGTTAATAGAAACTGCGGTAGCGACCCAGACTCTAAGGCTGACTGGAACTGAGATGCCAGGCTAGTGTGCGAACTAATTAGCCATTTCAACCAAAAGTTGTGCAATCCATCCGGCCCTGGCGATTTCCAGTTCGGTAAGGGACGGACTGCTCTGGCAACGTCTGATGGCGTAATTAGGACTTTTTCCATTTCTGGTATAGTTTCACACACTCGCTCGACATCCTGCATCCAGTCAGCCTCAATGTGACAGACGGGTACTGTCCAGATGCTGCGCCAGAATGCACTTGTGGCGGCATCATCTGGGCGGCACACGTCTGTCAAATTTTGTTCAGGTCGCTCCCAAGCTCTATATACCCACCTTTCATCGCTCTGGAACATGCGATTCTGCGTGTATCGATCAATCCGCCGCTTATACCGCCGAATACGGCTCGCCCATGCACAAACTTTCTGTTTCAGGAAGTCGATGCGCTCTGTGACACGGGACATGTATTCTCGAGGGCTTACTTCAGTCCCCGAAAATGCCCGCCTCACAAAGCGCATCACTCGTGGTCTTGTATTGCCCTCCCTGAAACAGTATAGTTTGCCTATGAGTACCCTGGCCTCATCGATACGACGCTCGATCCTGTATTGCCAGGCTGGTACGGATGGTTTTGGTCGAGCAGCTCCGTCACAGTTTGGAAACTTGACGTTAGCTAAACGACATGCCGCAACAGCCGCACAATACAGGATCGAGTGTGTATCAACGAGATCCTCGCTGCTCTCGAACACATTCTTAAGTTGCGAGTCCAGGGCACACACCAGCGCCCTATTTTTTTTGTGCATAGGTAGGCGTGGTAATCGTGGTCTAAGTTCGGTCGGAGTGGATCTATATTCGCGAAACGCATCCTCCAGTGCGCTCCTCAATCGGTCGTTGTATTGGCTACTTACTGTGGTAACCCTATCATCTTCCTCTTCAACACCATGATTGGACCGCGGTAGATCAATCGTTGACGCTTGTACCGCGGTTTGTGCCGGAGTCGAGACGATAAGGTTGCTCAGTATCTCTGAGCGCAGCCTATCAAGTGCGGCAGCGTCCAACCTATGATTGCGTTGGATGACCCGCACCTGATCCGACAGTCGTTGGGCCGAGACGCTGACGGTTGGTTCTAGTTCCTGAAAAAGAGACAGCATCCTATCACGGTACGCAGTGAGGTGAGTTCCCCCCTCTGTAGACCCATAATATGCGCGCATGACGTTCTCGTTCATAGACTGAGTCCATCTCATGCGCTGCACACAACCACCGGCAGCGGGGACCCGGCTCGGGGCCGGATGGCCCCTAAGTCCCAAGCTCCTCGGTGGCCGGCCTCTCCCCTGCCGACGAACAGGTGTTGGTGACGTCGGCGGGGAAAAATACTCGTCGCTCGAGCTCGACGCAACTACCGCGGCCGGTGTCGTCACAGCACTCACGGTGGGGCTGGATACCGGCGGCGGCGAGGCGGAGCTGGGCGAAGAGTCCGGAGGTGGTGGGCGTGCTTGACGTGCGGCTGATCTCGTCAACATTTGTTCATTTTCATACTTATTAATTATTTAAATGTTCCGAGGTGACATGACAGATGTCACCTCCGATTCGGCAGTTTATGGCGTGAAATTCTGTTTTATTCTGGTTCATTATATTATTATTATTATTATTATAAAGCCACCTCGTCACTACGCAGATGTATGGATGATTGTTTGTGACTGTAACGGTAAAACGGGGTGAATAGGGATGCAGGGGTGAATCGAAACGAAACTTTAAAAAGGATTTTAACATTGAAATAATATAGTTTGTTGCCAACAGGGGCACTTAATCGTTAATTATAATACAGTCAACAGATACGAGACATTTTTGGCAACAACCATTATCATTATAATATTAAAATCCCTTTTAAAGTTTCGTTTCGATTCACCCCCGCATCCCTATTCACCCCGTTTTACGGTACTCCTCACATGTTTCCAGTGGCATCATTCATTCATCGCTTAACGATATTATTCCGTCAAATCTTATCGTTGTCGGTAGATTAAGATTATAAAACAAAAATTGAATGTTAAGAAGCTAACAAGATAGTATAATTATTAGAAATATGGAACAATTTCAACATACCACAAAAACACTGGGAGTCGAGTTATCCAGCGACCGCGCCGAACTATAGACGTGTACTGCTATCACTAAGTTAAAATAATTGTGTTTAGAAGATCTCAAGCTGCTAAATAAGTGAAATTTCAACACATCTTCATCAATAAAGTGTAAACAATATTGCATCTAATCATAATAAAACAAGTAATCAGTCACAGATAAAACACCCAGTTAAAGTGATATTTTATTTTTATTAACTGTTTTAATTAATTAATTATGTTATTATCTGCGCATAACGTAGTGCATGCTGTGCTTTTCTATAAGTAATGAGGCTCTTAGACTTAAGTTTGAAATGTACAAATTGTATGTAATAGTGTACTCATTGTTGAAAAGCCTAAAATAAATAAATAAATAAATAAGTGCTACTTCGAAATCAATTAAAACTCAGTTTTGCAAAAAGCGGGTGTGTGTAAAAAAAAAAATAGAACAACATTATTAACATACCCAGATTGAACAGGCGTAGCTAATTCAACGGAACACAAATTTCAACCTTTTAACTGACGAAGTCTTGGCTCAGCGGCTCAGGCAACCGACCACCAAACCGTGTGGCGCAAGTTCGTTCGCATCCAGCCATCTGCGATTCTTTTTGAGAAGTTTCTGCTGGGTTTCAATTCAAACAACTAATATGCCCATTAATCGATCCCCGCCACCGTCGGTATCAGCATCTAACTTGACGGAACTTGTTGATGAACGTCACGAAAATATTACGTATCGCCAAAAATCTCAGTATCGGAAATGGGTAGACGACGACAAAGCAGAACTATTTACAAAATTAGATGAAATGAAAGACTTGCTCTCTAAAACGAGCTCGGAGGAGGAACAAAAGCTATTGTCCCTACAAGCAACAGTTGCGAATGATTACTTTAATCCCATGCTCTCTCTTTAATACAACCTCCACCAATACTCACTCCAACAAAGCGCACGAGTCTATCTCGAAAAATGGAGGCAAGGTCTCCGATTGGCTGACCAATCAGAGGCCGGTATCTCCGCCAATTGAAATACGATGCGTTGTCAAAAAACTAGTGAACACTGCTCTGATTGGCTGCCCAATTGAAGAAGAGGAAGGGGCCGGGATTTCGGCCGGCAACGTTTCTCGTGTGAGCGGTGAAAGTTTTCCTTCCTAGATCCGCTGCGTGTTATAAAAAAATACCACGCGAGAAAAACATACATAAAACGAAAATGATCTAACCTAACATAATTTATTTCAGTCTTAAAGATAACACCTTACTAGTCATCACGCGGGCACGGCATCTTTTATATTACTAAAACCGATGCGTGTTATTTAAAAATAAAACGCGGCAAATCTTTACAAAACAAATATGTGATCTGACCTTACTTAGCTTAACTAACAATATACACACTTAAAGATAACACCTTACTAGTTACTACTTTAATACACGTATTAGTCCTTAATATTATAACGCGGGCTCGGCGTCCGTTACAGCTCTCCCCCCGGCGTAGCTCGCAAAGCCACTTCTTCCTTTATCACGACGACGAGCTTGCTCACGGGACGCCAGTCCTGGTCCGCACCTCGACCACTCTGATGCCGCCGTCTGGTCCTGAGTGCGTGCGCTCGACGATCCCCATCGGCATCGGATCACCTGATCCTGGGCAGCGTGCTGTCGACCACAAGGACCACGTCGCCTACTTGTACTGGTCTTGCGTCGTTTTTCGGTTCCCCACGGGGTACCAATGTGTGGAGGTATTCTCGCAGCCAGCGCCGCCAGAAGTGGTCAGCAAGCGCTTGGCTAGCTCGCCACGTCCGTCAATCCGTCTCGTCGCAGGGCCCTGTGGTTGGTAGGCCGGTAGAGGACCCCATCAGAAAGTGGTTGGGCGTCAGTGCCTCAGGGTCGTCAGGGTTGACACTAACATGGGTCAACGGGCGCGCGTTGACGGAGAATTCTGCTTCCGTCAGGAGAGTCCTCAGCACCTCTTCAGCCGGCGCCTGCTCTTTCAGGGTCGCGCTTAGGGCGGTTTTCACCGAGCGCATTAGCCTCTCCCACGCGCCACCTTGATTAGGCACGCTAGGAGGTATGAATCGCCACTCCAGCCGATGCAGCAACCCTTCGTCCCTTAGGGCCGGCAGCCACTCCTTGTACGCGGCGCGAAGCTCTTGGTCCGCGCCGCGAAAGTTCGTCCCGATGTCTGAGTACATCAGTTTCGGCCACCCTCTGCGTGCCGCCATTCTTCTCAGCGCCATAATATCTGAGTCGGTCGATAGCGACGCGACAAGCTCTACGTGCACGGCGCGGGACGTGAGGCACGTAAATAGTGCACCCCACATCTTCTCACGGCGACGCCCGACCTTGACCATCATGGGTCCAAAATAATCCACCCCGCAGTTGGTGAAGGGGCGGTGGAACGGGTCAAGGCGTGCGTGCGGTAGGTCCCCCGTAGCCGGCGTCTTTGGTATTGCTCGCCGCCTCCGGCAAAGGGCGCAGTGCTTCTCCACTGCGCGTACGGTCGGTCGCAGGTGTATTATCCAATACTTTTGCCGCAGGTCGTTGGTCACGCGTTCTCTATTGGCGTGACCCGCAGCGCAGTGTTCTCGCAGTACGAGAAGCTTGGTAAGGCGATGGCGGCCGTCCAGTATCACTGGCCGCTTCGTCTCGATCGGCGCGGAGGAGGCTCCGATCCGGGCCCTCACCCGCAGAACTCCATCTTCTAGTACGGGGTCCAGTTTGTACAGCCGGCTTGCCCTTGGGAGGGGACGAGCAGACTGGATCCGCGTGATATCTTCGTAGAAGCTATCCCTTTTTGCCCCTCTGATCAGCTCGTTCTCGGCGCGTTCGATGTGTCGATGTTCCATTCTATTCGCTCGTCGTCGGCAGATGTCTGTGAAGGCTAGAACCCTCGCTGCAGTCCTTACCAGGGTCTCGTATCTTGAGAAGCGGGCTGGATCAGGTAGCCAGCTGTCTCGCCCTGGCACTTCAATGACATGCAGGACCTCCTCTTCGTTTTCCTCATCTGTTGACTTCGTGGGCCACTGAGCTTCGGGTAGGTATAAGAAGCAGGGCCCCTGGAACCATCGATCTGTTGAGCTGATGGGTACATCTGTTAGCCGAGTAGCGTCGTCAGCCACGTTCTGGTCTGTGGGGAGCCATCGCCATTCCTCCCTTTGAGTCAGCTCGGCAATCTCCCCGAGTCGGTGGGCGACGAACGGTGTGTACCGTCGTATGTCATGGTGGATCCAGTGCACCACCGTTGACGAGTCTGTCCAGTATGTGGTATGACCTACGCTGATGCGATGCTCCTTCTTTATTGTATCAGCGAGTCTTGCCCCGCTGACCGCTGCCTGCAGTTCCAGCCGCGAGATGGTCTGTGCTCTCTTCGGTGCCACCTTCGCTTTGGTGGCTACTAGCACGACGTTGACGCTCCCGTCGCTCCTCACAAAGCGCCAGTAGGCCGCGGTCGCATAGGCCTGTTCGCTGGCGTCACATAGCAAGTGGAGGTCCACCCGCTCGTAGGTCCCTGGCGTGTAACACCTCGGCAGTCGGAGCTGGGCGATCTCGTCCAAGTGTGCTAGCCATGATGCGAATAGCTCGTTCTCTCTCGTTCCGGTATCTGCTCATCCCACGTCGTCTGGAAGCGCCACAAGTTCTGTAGTATGATCTTGGAGCGTATGGTGTAATGACTCAGTAGCCCCAGCGGATCGTATATGGACATCACGGCGCTAAGGGCTTCCCGCTTGGTCGGCGCGCGAGTCCTCAACCTTACTTCCGCCGGGACTCGGTTCATTAATGTGTTGAAACCGAGCTCGTCCTTAACGGCGTTTCAGTACAGCCCCAGGATCTTGCTTTCGGGCTGTTCTCCCCCCAGTTGTGTGGGACAGGTGGCGTGTAGCTCCGGAGGCACGTCGCGAAGCACAGACTTGTCGCTGGAGCTCCATCCTCGCAGTGTGAACCCAGCGTGTGCATGCACGGTTCTAGTTTCTTTTATTGCTTTCCGGGCTTCCTCAGGATCATCGTAACTCGTCACCCAGTCATCCATGTAGTGGCTCTTCGTTATAGCCTCCAGTGCGCGCGGGAACTCCTGGCCGTGCACGCTCGCGTTGTGATTTCGAACGCAATGTGCCATGTACGGGGAGCTAGCTGCACCGAAGATCATACTGGTCATCTTGAACTTCCTTGGAGGCTTCTCGCGTTCATTGCCTCGCCACAGGAATTGTTGCGCCGGTTGATCTTGAGGTCTTATCTTAACTTGCAGGAACATTTCTTGAATGTCCGCTGTGATCGCCACGGCCCTTTCCCTGTGCTTGCCTGGCTTGTTTGGGTTCTGCACGGCAAAGTGCCGCAGGTACCAACTGATGGTGCTCACGTCCTCTGATCCATCGCACGGCACCGCGTATCCCTTTTCCAACAAGTTTTCTATTTGTTTGGAATATTCGTTCTCAAAGGCCGGATCTGCGTCCAACTTCTCTTCGATCTTTCGTAGTCGGCGGAAGGCTTGGTTGTAGCTTGAGGGCATGGCAGTATCGTCCTGTCGCCATGGTAGTCCCACCTCGTAGCCACCTTCACCTTTTTCATTGTCCGCTCGACGATGGTAACGGCTCGCTGGTCCATTTCCTTCACCCTCGGTTTGGCCTGTATACCGAGGGCCTCAATTTTGAAGTGAGCCTCGACCAGGTCAGAGATCTTGATCTCTTGTGTTCATCATCTTGGCGGGCTCAAATATGTGCAGCACTCTCCCTTCCTGATAGATGGGGCTACGTGGCGCGGTTCCATGCACCACCCATCCCAGTTGAGTCCTTGATGCAGCCGGTTCATTGGGGCCGCCGACTCTAAGCTCCCGGGAAACGATATACTCCCAGTGGTCCGTTCCCACCAGGAGCCCGGGGCGCGCTAGATCGTAGCACACCTCGTCCCTCAGTAACTCCTTTAAGTGTTCCTACTACATCAAAGTGTCGGGGATAGACTGCTGATGAAGTTGTAGGTTCTTCATAGTCCTTGCTTTGACCCGATATCTATCTTCCCCCTTAAGTCCTTTCACTTTGATAGAAACGAGTTGACTCTCAGTTTCTTCTTGAGACATGTTGACCCCGTTCAGGTGGAGAGGTTGTGTAGGTCCTTCTGCCCCAATGCTGGTTGCGAGCTCCTTGTCTATTAGGGTGATCGTGGCTCCTTCATCTAGTAGAGCGTATGTCCTCGCCTCCCCCCGTGGTCCAGACACGATGACAGGGCACATCTTTAGTAGCACCGCTTTCGGTCCGGCAGTGTGTCATGTTGCTACGGACAATACTGCTTCTTGCTTCGGTGGCTCAGCATGCTTCGCGGCTTCGGGTTTCGCTTCCTCATGAAGCGATGCATGATGGGGGCGATGACACTCGTTGACGCCGCACAGCTTCGCCTTGCATAAAAAGCGCCTATGCCTTCTCTGGGCACACTTGAAGCAAATCCCTTTCTCACGCAAGAAATGCCATTTCTGTTCCACCGATAGCGCCTTGTACTCGGGGCACGTAGTCAGCAAATGATCTTTACTACATTTCGGACACTGATTCTTCTCTTCCTCGGTTTTCTCCACAGTGGAATATACGCTCGCCTTCCTCTTGAGCGTTACCGCAGGTCGCGTTTCCTTCCTCTGGCTTTCGAGTGCACGTTGTCGGGGTATATGTGTACCTCAATGCTCTATCCGCTTCTCTCATTAGGAAGCGGGACATGACGGCTATCTCTGGATCCGCCGTACCTTCTTGATCGTACGCGTAGTCGCACCAACGGGACCTTATGTGCGGACTCAGCTTGTCCAGCACTTCCCTTGTCAGCAGAGGGTTGTATAAATAACCCCTTCGGTCTATGGTCCTAAGTACACAGATGACATTTTTCAGTTTGATTGCGAAGCTATTCAGATCCGCCGCTGATGCCCCTGGCTTTGGGAGTTTCTTTAAATCTTCTAATGCTTTGTCAATGATGACTTTAGGTCTCCCGAAGCACTGCTCCAGGGTCTTCATTATGAGGTCTGCATCTGTAGCCGTGTGTAAAAGGGCGGCTACGGCGTCTCTTGCATCTCCTTTTAAGCAACTTCTCAACCTTTGAAGATTCTCTGCTGCTGATATCTGGTACATCTGCGTCGTGTCACGATATGCCGCTTTGAATGGCAGCCACTCACTGGCCGCGCCGAAGAACGTTGGAAGGTCGGTAATATGTGGTCTCGGTCTAGCCATCTTCTCTAAAGTAGCGGCCAAGTGCTCCATGCTACTCCTTGTTCGCGTAGGTGTCGGCGATCTTGCACGTGCGACATCGAACTGAAGCTGCTTAGCTTCTTCTCGTTGTGGCTCTTCCTCCCCCAGTGGCCTGAGCGGGTTCGTTCGTAGCCACTCATCCACCTTCTGGAGGGGTTCCTCACGGGGAAGGGCCGCTGTTACGGGTTCTTCGTGCACGCTGGCCTCATCGTTGATCGCTGACACTTCTGCTACTAGTCTCTTCTTGACCAAGTCTGCTTCCATTTCCAATTGCTGTTTTCTGATAGCAACCAGTTTCTCTGCTGCTTCTAACTCGACCACTCGTATCCGCGTTGCGACGCTCGTGGGTGACCTCATCGACCTTATTGACCTCGCTGGTGATCTCGTTTGTCGTCTTTCTTCTGCTGTACTCTGGAGTCCTGAGGGTCCCGCTGTGCTGGCGTCCGTTAACCTTGAAAACGGCGACGCCGGCGCTTCCTGTGACACTCTTTGCATGCGCTCCCTCTCGATACGTGCCACTTCATCTTGCATCTGGGCACACCGTTGCTCCTCTATCTCCGCCGCGTCTCCCTGGAACTATTTACGCACTAACAAATGTTCGTATCAGGTCTCTTTTTTTGAATTTATGTCTACGTTCCATTCTCTTATTTTCTTTTCACTCCAGCTCAAACGAAAAAGGGTAGCCACACATAAACACATCCACATTCATATTATACTAGGCACTTCCAACACTGCTGTTTGCCATGCACAAATTATAAGATTTACTCGTACAAAAACCTTGTCGAATCCAATTGGGTCCTTTTCTATACCGTATCGTACAATAATAACGGTTCTTTTTTGTTCCTTGCGTATATTCCCTTTGACAAAAGAAACCAAAATTACATCCTGATAACGTTAATGAAATAGAAAAAAGTGGCGATATTGAAGATCCGTCGACATGTCATGCATTCGTCAACCCTGACTTGGACAAGGGTGCTTTTTTGGTCCTGGCTGTGAACATCCGTAGTATTAAAAAAAACTATGACTCATTAATTGTATTTTTGGCTAACATTGGCGTTGCGATTGACATCATAGTGCTAATAGAATGCTGGACCGATAGCAGTTCGCAGATTGAACGAATAACCATCATTCTGGTTATGGCTGTGTTCAGCCATAACCAGAATGATGGTGTTATCGTTTTTGTGAGAGAGAACCTTGACAACGTGCAGGTTCAGGAATATTTGATTGCTGACGGTAACTGCCTTATTGTCAAGGTCAAGCAAGTGACAGTTATTGCCTCATACAGACCACCCTGCTACACAAATCCAACCAATTATGTTAATTCACTGAACGAATTACTCCTCAACATACATGGTGAAATATTATATTTGCAGGAGACATAAACATTAATACTTTGTCGGACAACACAAGTGGCTACTCCTGTGATGATTTGAACGTGCTAGTCTCACATGGTCTAAGGCAGGGAATTGATAAGCCAAATAGACTCGACAAATCAAAATCAAAATCAAAATATTTTATTTCACATAGACCTACATGGGCACTTATGAAACGTCAGATTCTAGGTGCACGGTTCCAATTGGTCGTTTCCCATGGAGAAGAGCCGGCAAGAAACTCCATGGTTACTCTTTTAAAAATATGTCTTTTACAATGTTTTCCAATTAGTGATTAACAGGTATGGGAGGACAGTGTAGGCCTGTCAACAGTTATATGTTAAACAAATAGACAATTGTCTATAATTTATAATCCACAGGGCCTACGACGTTCTCACATTTACAAAATATAAAATAATCTAATAAAGTAAAATAAAAAAAAATAAAAAAAAAATTAGGTAGGACAATTTTCTTGATCAAGTGATCATGGTCAAAACACGAAATAGAGTTAAAACTTTTGTGTTTGAACCACTCACAGATCACAGTCCAATATTGTTATACATGAGTAAGTTAAATATTGTTAAAACCTATGCAAAACATTTTAAAACAACCATCAACTACACGCAATTAGATACTGACCTCTTTCTGGAAATCCAAAGTGTAGACGAAGCAGCAGACTTTTTATAAAGGTGATACATCATTACTAAGAACTCTACTAAGAAAATTATCTCCAAAAAGAAACAGCCACTTATGCCTTGGATGACCATTGGTGTTGTCAAATGTATAAGGACAAGAGATAAAATGCATCTTAAACTAAAAAAACTCTAAGCAGTGAAGACTTAAAAAAGGAATACTCGAATTACAGGAATATCTGCAACAAAATTATCAAAAATTTAAAGCACTCGTACTGCCTCGTTGGTCTAATGGTCGCAATCGCTACTGCTGAGCATGAGGTACTGGGTTCGATTCCCAGGTCGGGCAACGTGTTATTGGGTTTTTCTATCTGGAATTTCTCAGTAACAGCCCGAAGTATGGATTTGTGCCCGGTAGATGGCAATAGGCTCGCCCCCTATTACATGGGACTTAAACATAACTGGCGAAATGTGGGTGTACTATAGGTACACCTCTGCCCAACCCTTCGGGGAAACAAGGCGTGATGTTATGTTATGTTATGTCGTACTATCTGACGGAATTAGAAAAAAACCAAAACAATATCAAAGGAACTTGGAATACTATCAAGAAAATGTGTAACATGAAGAGTGTCGTTGATAGTGCTTCAGAACTGCTGGGAACAGGAGATAACCCCCATAAGCTCTTTAAACGAAGTAAATAGATATTTTACGTCAATTGGGAAAGAACTGGCTAATAAAACTCTCACAAGGCTCAATTTAGCGGAGGATGTACTGGCGAAACAGGACTTGGGGTCAAATGGCTGTATAAACTCGATGACGCTGGGACCAACCGATGAGGTAGAGGTTACTCAAGTGGTCACTGGCCTGAGGAACGGAAGTGCCCCGGGGTGGGATAACATACACGTCTCTTTATAAAAAAAATATAAGCACAAACTTGCTTCGCCTATTGCACACCTCTGCAACATCAGTTTCACGCAGGGTGTCTTTCCTACCTGTTTTAAAAAAGCCGTTGATTCTCCCATCTTCAAGGCCGGTGAAAAATCAAATGTGACCAACTCTACAGACCAATATCCCTCTTGAGCACTCTATCTAAAATCTTAGAAAAACTGGCGAATAGGCGTCTCATTGGATACCTTGAGAAAAACTATCTATTATCGGAAAAACAGTACGGCTTCAGAGTGGGACGCTCCACTAATGATGCAGTTCTAAGGCTTACCACGACAATAACGAACTGCTTGGATGGAGGAGACAAATGTGTTGGTATATTCCTCGACCTACAAAAAGCCTTCGACACAGTGTCAATCCCCATCCTATTGAGCCGATTGGAGGGCGTTGGCGTGAGAGGTTTACAGCAGGAGTGGTTTAAAAGCTACCTGACTGACCGGTACCAAACAGTCTGCATTGATGGGAAGATGAGTGACGAAGCACATTGTACCTACGGTGCTTCCCAGGGAAGCACAATAGCCTCAACACTTTTCCTGGTGTACATTAATCGACTCTGTGACCTTACTATCCAACAAGGCGAAATAACATTGTTTGCTGATGACACAGTTCTCCTGTTCCGCCACACCTCTTGGGAAAGTTTGGCACGGATATGTGAACCGAGGGCTTTCAAGAGTCACTGCCTGGCTTGAAGACGGCTGTCTTCAATCCAGGCAGTGACTACTATAGATAAACGCAAGTAAAACAAAATACCTCTGCTTCAGCATGTCAAAGTCAGGCGGGCCTGGTACAGACTTCATTGTGCACATCCACACGTTCCCTTGTAATAGAGGGTCGTGTTTTCAACCTGCTTGTGCCTGCCCTAGGCTTGGGAGAGCCAGCAGCATAAAATACATAGGTGTTACAATCGACGACAATTTGAAGTGGAGTCTACATATCTCAGCCACAGCAAAAAACAAACACGTAAACTTATATATATCTTCAAAATCCTGAGGTATGTTGCCAGCCATAAGTTACTTATACAAACGTACAAAACATTGTGTCACTGCATTCTGGGCTATGGTATCTGTGCATGGGGTGGGGCTGAAAAAACCCATATGATAGAAATGGAGCGATCCCAGCGTGCAGTTCTGAAGGTGCTGCTTTCCCTTAACTTCAGAACACCTACCATTCTGGCGAACAGGCGCGGGTGCTTGGCGTCAGAAAAATATTTATATTTGAGTGCCTTCGGAGATATCACCGGCTCACAGTCCCTAACTTGCCAAAAACTATCAAAAGAACGGAAAGATATCCCGTAGCATGGGTAAAGAGCAAGTTCGCCAGAAAGCACTACAGCAGCATAGCGCCACGCCGCCACAGCAAACTTTGTCAGTTCAAACTAGTAAGAAACGTAAGCAATTTCATGATAAAAAGGAAATCCTACTTTGGCTCGAAAGCTATAGCTACGATGATGTTGAAGATCTTATCAGTAATCTCACCTAGTGGACAGACACAGAGTACACACACATTCACACACCTACACCTACACACCCATCACACATCCCATCCTACACATACTACCCCTAATCTATTATAAAACAGAATTATTAAAATAAACTCATTTCATTAAAAAAAAAAAAACACTGAATTGTATTTCGTCTAAGCCTTCTTATGCTGATCCATGTAACTGGAGAAATCCTCGACCCCTGCCATACAGCATGTCCTAGTTCCGGGGTCGAGTCTTCACTGATGTAACGTGTACTGATGATTTGGAAATAAATTACTATTACTATAATTACGATTATATATTACTGGGTCGTATGACTTGTTACATTTTCCAGCACCGAGTTTTCATAACTTTGTAGGTGTTCATCTATTTGTGAATGTAAAATGTTTTACACATTCGATAAAGCTATATCATAAAGTGTCTTTGGACTCTTTGAATATTTTTTGCAGAATTTCATCCATTAAATTATATTTTAAAACGAAAAACTCGAACCGTTCTTTTCTTTTTTTTTTCATCAAGCAGTAAGAAAGTTTCAGCATATATAAGGGCCATCTTTAATAAGAATTGTCCAGGTGCTTCATCGCCTTGTAGTAATTTCACTTGTTCACCTAAGATCATCTCATCTTTTTGCAATTGGGCTATTACTCGTTTTCGGGAATTATTTGTTATTGAGGATTCGTTTAATTTATCACCGTCTTTTATTATGTGCAAAAATTTAAGAATGTTTTAATTTTTTGGCACCAGTCTATGTAATTTTCTATTCCAAGATTCCATCGCATTATTAGTGCGGTGACGTTCTCCAAACACACACCACACCCTTGAAATTTTTTCATCCAGTTGTTCTCTATGTAGTTCTTAAATTTATTTTCGGCTTCACTGTCACCCATCTCTGCTAAAATGTAATTTCAACCATCTTGTATTTTATTTTTGGGCAAAAGCGTGCAGACTGCCGCTTTTGCCCAAAAATAAAATGAGTAAGTTGTATTATCAATGTCATGCGGATGGATTTATTCATGCCAAAATGAAAATAGAAAACTTGCTGTTAATGCAGAAATCAAAGCCCTTGACAAAATCAAATGTCAATTTAGTAGGGCTCCATTCAAGTAACCTTTTTTTAATAAGATCAAATAAAATGCAATACGCTTTCCGTGAACTCGATAAAAGTGCATAAAGCACTGGCACCACTTTGCTATGATTCCAGTCACTTCCAAAATCAGCGTGGATTGACAATAATTGTGCAAATGGCGCTGGACACGCAAAGAATGTCCCGTCAATAAAATAATTGCCGATTTTTTATTCGCCTCTAGTTTGTTCAGGACAAAATATGATTATTCTTAAATCGGAGTCGAATGTAATCAGCAAGCACAAAATCTTCAAATGTTACTGGAATTTGTACTTCTTGAACGGTCTTGTAACACACCTTTTTAACATTTAGAGCTCTGTTACGACTTTTGTACATGGAAGACCTTTTAGAGGTGTATTCTGGCAATGGTTTACCAAGTAATGGAATTCCTTCGTGAATTAAAGAATTTATTGCGTTATTGAAAGCTTTAGGTATTGTTATTTTGCCCATTGCAGCTTGATCAAAACTACAACTCATTGCAACTTCAATCGCGGATTGGTTACTGTCGGAACTACAGTGAGAAGAGTGTTCAATTGTTCTCGCTATGGTGTTATCCTAAGAAGAAATTTCAAATAAGTATCAAAAATACAGTAGACAAAATAAATGTACTTACGCCAACTACCGACCTACAGACTATGGTAAAGTGATGGAAACTTACCGGGGATACTGTTGTCGACCCTTTGCATTTTGTTTTGTGGCGCTTGTTGCATTTCCACAACGTATTACTCGTATCACTCGGTCAGCTGATTGTGTGAGAAGATTATGTGGATTCGCTGACGTCATCGCGCTGCAGGAAACCTGGCTGTTGTTACCTCATGATTTAGCCTACTTAGGCACATTGCACGATGACTTTGCGTATACGGGTAAATCTGCTGTCGATACGTCTGCCGGAGTACTCAGAGGCAGACCCTATGGAGGAGTAGCCCTATTGTGGAGGAAGACGGCTTTCGCAAAGGTGTCAGTGTTTTCGTGTAATAGTGATCGTTTAGTTGCTATTAAAATATGCACAAAAAAAATAGGGCGCTGGTGTGTGCCCTAGACTCGCAACTTAAGAATGTGTTCGAGAGCAGCGAGGATCTCGTTGATACACACTCGATCCTGTATTGCGCGGCTGTTGCGGCATGTCGTTTAGCTAACGTCAAATTTCCAAACTGTGACGGAGCTGCTCGACCAAAACCATCCGTACCAGCCTGGCCAGCCCTGGCTAGCCAGGGTACTCATAGGCAAACTATACTGTTTCAGGGAGGGCAATATAAGACCACGAGTGATGCGCTTTGTGAGGCGGGCATTTTCGGGGACTGAAATAAGCCATCGAGAATACATGTCACGTGTCACAGAGCGCATCGACTTCCTGAAGCAGAAAGTTTGTGCATGGGCGAGCCGTATTCGGCGGTATAAGCGGCGGGTTGATCGATACACGCAGAACCGCATGTTCCAGAGCGATGAAAGGTGGGTATATAGAGCTTGGGAGCGACCTGAACAAAATTTGACCGACGTGTGCCGCCCAGATGATGCCGCCACAAGTGCATTCTGGCGCAGCATCTGGTCAGTACCCGTCTGTCACATTGAGGCTGACTGGATGCAGGATGTCGAGCGAGTGTGTGAAACTATACCAGAAATGGAAACAGTCCTAATTACGCCATCAGACGTTGCCAGAGCAGTCCGTCCGTTACCGAACTGGAAATCACCAGGGCCGGATGGATTGCACAACTTTTGGTTGAAATGGCTAATTAGTTCGCACACTAGCCTGGCATCTCAGTTCCAGTCAGCCTTAGAGTCTGGGTCGCTACCGCAGTTTCTATCAACAGGCGTTACCCACCTGCTCCATAAGTCAGGTAGTCCCACGGAACCCAAGAATTATAGACCGATCACGTGTTTGTCGACGATCTATAAACTTCTTACATCCATTTTGAGAGCGAAAATTAATACACACATTGACAGTAACTCGATTATGTCTGCCTCTCAAAATGGATGTAGGAACAACTTCTTGATGTCATGTATGGGGCGATGGAGGACGGTCCTTTGCTATCCAGGATGTCGGCATATCCTGACGAATAGCGAGCCAATAAGGATCGCACGAGGCATATTTCAGGGCGATAGTTTGAGCCCGCTTTGGTTCTGCTTAGCCTTGAATCCTCTAAGCACACTGCTGGAGGATTCAGGTCTGGGCTATCGGCTGAGGAGAGGTGGTCAGGTTATATCTCACCTTCAGTACATGGATGATCTAAAACTCTTTGCCCCCAACAATTTGCAACTAATGGAGCTACTGAAAGTAACTGAAACTTTCAGTAGCGCCATCAGGATGGAATTTGGTGTGGACAAATGTGCGGTAATGCATGTAAAGCGAGGGGAGATTGTGGAATCCGTGGGAACCCAACTCTCGGATTCCATAAACCTCAGAGCCCTCTCCGCATCCGAAACCTATAAGTATTTGGGTATGTCGGAAGCGTTGGGCATCAATGGTACTGACATGAAGCAATCGTTGAAGGAGCGCTTCTTTGGCCGCCTGAAGAAAGTGTTAAATAGTCTTCTGTCAGGCGGAAACAAGGTGCGCGCCTTTAACGGTTGGGTCATGCCAGTTTTGATGTACTCTTTCGGCATACTCAAATGGAACTCGACGCCCTGGATAGGAGGGTCCGTACACTGCTGACTGCAAACCGAATGCATCACCCACGGTCATCGGTAATGAGACTGTATATCCCGCGAAAGTGTGGTGGTCGAGGCTTTTTAAACGCTAAGACCCTACACAATCGCGAGATATGCAGTCTCAGGAAATATTTCCTAGAAGCCGACGTGGGCATGCATCGTGATGTCGTCGCGGTGGACATGGGCCTCACCCCGCTCTCCTCGGCTAAAGAGAACTGGCGCAAACCTGTAGTGCTTGACACTAATGATCGCGTGGAAGTATGGCAGAGTATGGAGCTTCACGGACGCTTCTTCCGGGCCCTACATGGACCCGATGTAGATCTTCTAGCGTCCGTAGCCTGGCTGCGTTTCGGTGACCTCTTTGGAGAAACCGAAGGTTTTGTCTATGCAATTATGGACGAAGTTATGATGACGAACAATTACCGGAGATTTATTGTGAAAGACGGCACGGTTGACATCTGTCGGGCATGTCACCGTCCCACAGTGTACCGCGTAGAACATGCTAGGTGGACAATATTATTTTATGATATTTAACGATGCTTTTATATATAAGTTGTCATGTTGAGGCATTATTAATAGTTTTTGGTATGATTTTGTAATTAAAAACAAAAAAAAATATGTAAAAACAGAAAAAAATATTTAAAAATAATAAACAAACAACAAAAATTTTTCGGGGAATCTCACGAAGGCCATTGATCAAAGGGTCAGATGTTATTATTAACATGGACAGCAAGTCTCTATTCGTGGCAACACGTGAGCACTTGCGGGTGTTGTACTCACTTGCGGGTGTTGGAAGCAATGCCGCTTTGATGACCTCAGTACTGTGTACTAATATTTTATGTACAGTAGCAGGCATATAGTACCACGAATAGAGACTAAGGTAATGTCTTCTAGTTTCAAGACAAAATTTTTTAAATTCAACTAAGTTTATCTCGAACCCAGAAGACAATGTCCTCAAAATAACATCGAATTGTTTGATAATAGTAACATCCAATCCTGTGATTTGAGCGCTCATCTCAGCATTCTTAAAAAAGCGACGGGCTGTGTTTCCATCATTGGAAGAACCAAATCCTGGGTTTGGTTTATCTACAATGAGTCCCATCTTGTTCTTGAATAACAAGTTGATTTCTTCGGAACGAATCTTGATATCAGCTTTGTCTTCGTCGCTTCTAGCCTGCCATTTCTTAATATTCAACTTATAGCTGATATGTAAAAGGCATTCAAAGCAACGAATCCAAGCATGAAGTGTAGATAAACCAAAGCCAAAATGTTCCTGATTTCTGTTAAACTTCGCGGGGTCATCGTTCATCGTCTTGGGGGTGGCACCACAGATGAAACACTTTTGAGATGAACGAGTTTCCGTTAAGGCGTTACATACCTTTCCGTCTATCATTGTCTGAAGAAGTTCGTGTTTCACAGAGATTTGAGAATCACCAAAGTTGATAAGTGTTGGAAGAAGAGCATTAATTTCCTCCAACAATCTATTTGTCTCCGCTAACGTGAAGTCACTCGTTTCCTTAGCAAATATAAATTTGATGGGGCGACAATACATAGTTGATGAAGGCCGAGGATTTTGCCAAATAATTTTAGACCCATCATATAACTTAAGGGGAACGAAAGAAAATACGAAAAGAAATTCGTCCGTATCTTCAGTGTTCTCAAATTTCTGTTTGTATGTGCTGTGCCCAGAACTTCCATCACATCCCCATTTACTAACAAGTGTAAACGTTGGACTTGTTGGGAGGACACTACTGATAACTTCATTCTGTGCTTTTACTAGACGTTCCGCTGTTTTATTTAATAAGGCTTGCAAATTTATTTCAGCACGAGTTTCTGTTATAGAAATGTGATCCTCTGCAGGGTAACAGGCCTTTTTAGATTTTATTACACTAAAATATGACGGAAACACATTATGTCCTGCCATTACGGACCACTTCCTAGTTTGTTTGTAAGCATGTGTTGTTGACTTAGAATCTATATAGTATGCTAAGGCTTCGTCACTACTTAACTGCCTAGGATTAACGGAACTGGTATTTTCTTTTGACTTAATAATATAATCTGGCCTTTCACTAATGTCTCTAATCACATGGGCAACTTTTCTTTGCCCTGCTGAACGCATAGCAATTTCGGCAGCAGTCACTAATTCACTGGCACTTCGAGATTCTACGAGATCCACGACTCGACGTTTCTTCGTCTTAAACGACGATTCCTCGAAATCTTTGCGAGGTCTTCCTGCAGATGTCACAACCTCACTCGATGTTGAAGGTTGTGGGGCTAAAGAACTCACAGTAAACTGTATGTCTCCTTCATCCAGCCAAGTCTTATTTCTAATTAAAAAACGCTCCTTCGATTTTCCCGAAGCCAACCATTTGGCTTCAATCTTAGTAGAAAAGTTAGATATTTTCAACTTTATTTCTCTTTGGCTGCTTTCAGTAATGTCACCAAAGTGAAAATTTGAAGAAAGATAGTCATAAATACGCGATCTTTTATCATTCTTCGTGTGTTTCAACCACTCTTCAAAAAATGCTACCCTTGAAATAGAGTAAACGTGTTCTGAGAAAAAAAAAAAAAAATATGTTGTACTGAAGTGTGCTGAACAATATGTGTATTTTTACAAACTACACAGTTATACCTACAATATATCTAAAAACTAGCCCGAATAGAGGCGAATCAATGTATTTCCTGAACGTTCAAAGTTTTGTTAATAAAAAAATGCTAAAAATTCATTTTAATAGATTCTGATAAAAATAATATATTAAATAATAGTACATACCCTCAGTATTAATATCCATTACAAAAAACTTTCACAATATCACTATAAACCACTATGAGATGTGCACAAAAGTGTCGCTAAATTGCAACTGATTGACCGGAACGCTTGCATTTAACTCATTACCTGACTTCTGAACTCTATGACTCATCAGTTAAGCATTTGAAAAACAACTTTTTTCTCGGAATTGGGAGTTTGGGGGTGTTGTTTGTGTTATGCAATTAAGATTTCCTGGAAATGAAAACTTGAATTTTGTCCACCTAGCATGTTCTAGGCGAAAAACTGTGCGTCCGGGAGAATCAATAAGACACATTTTCTCCGGTTGTTCTCGTCTGGCTAACGAAGAGTACTTGCATAGACACAACCTTGTAGCCAGGATTATCCATCAGCAACTTGCTTTGAAATACAGCCTTGTGGAATCGGAAGTGCCGTACTACAGGTACGTGCCCGACCCAGTTCTCGAAAATGGAAATATCACATTGTACTGGGATCGATCCATCATCACTGACAGGACTATTGTTGCCAATAAGCCTGATATAGTGGTGGTGGATCGAGTAGAGCGGCGCACAATGATTGTTGACATAACGGTCCCGCATGACGGTAACCTCGTGAAAGCCGAGAAAGATAAAGAAATAAAGTATCTTGATTTGGCTCGCGAGGTTGTCGACATGTGGGATGTGGACTCAGCAATCATTGTGCCGATAGTCGTGACAGCCAATGGCTTAATAGCCAAGAGCCTCGACAAACACCTGAGGAGGCTCTCGTTGGGCAGCTGGATCAAGGGCTTGATTCAGAAAGCGGTACTTCTGGACACGGCTAGCATTTTAAGGAGGTTCCTCTCTCTGGAGCCCTGGGGCCCTATTATGATCTCTTATTTCCAGGCAGTTTACGGCGTAAACAGAACTGCCTTGCAATTTCGTATTATGAACTCGTCAAACAAGCCAGTCAGCGGTCACGTGACACCCTGGCCGACTTCTGGCCGAATATTGTCTGGCAATACCGTATTACGAACGTTCGTTTGACATTTTGTTCCGTATTAGAACTGTCAAAAAGTAACCTCACAATCCATTCAGTTTACGCTGCTTCAGAGGAGCTTTTATTGAATTGTTTTGGGTTTATTTGGAAATTATTGGAGTGTTTTCTATATAAAATAAGAAAATATAATCATGTGTGACGAAAATGAACTGTTTGAGATCCTGGAAAGTGATTCTTCTTGGCAAACTTGTGAATCAAGTAATAAAAAGAGACGACTTCGTGACCAATCTAATGCGTTCGACATGGATGATGTGCAGTTCACGACTTGGGACTGAATCTTTGTGAGCAGCTGAGGCCTCATATGTCATGAGACGTGTGATTGCACGCAAGGTTAAGAATAGTAAAATACACTTTCCACTAAATAAATAAAAGGATAATAAACGTATTATTGAAATCCTAACAACAGCCTTTCCTTTTGGTGTTCACCTATAACCCATAACGGGCTTACAAAATCCACGGATTTATCCGTGAAGAATAAGATAGTTGTTTTTATTAAGTATGAACTTTACGTAAAGTTTTAACTAAACATTATTCTCATTTTATGTTTTGGTAGCATTATCATAGTATGCTACTGGCTCCTACCAACGCCCCACTGGTGATATAGGCTCTCATTCAATGTCCCAGCCAACATTTTCTATAGTAGATGCAAAGGATATAGATGTATAGATATAGATGCTCTATATCATCATCATCATCATCATATCAATGCCCCGTCTCGGGCGGAGGGAGTGAGGTGTACTCCCTCCGCAAAAGCTGTGAGCGGCGCGCGTAGTGTTCCGCGCGCCGCCTTCTCGGGTCCTGATGTTGGGGGGCGACGGATGACCCGAATCCGTCGCCCCTGGACCCATTTAGGGGGGTCTGGAAGAGGGCGTTGTCCGCCCTCCGCCAGAGAGCGCCGCGAGAGTGGACGAGATCTCTCTCTCCCTTTCCGCAGCCTCCTTCTGCGAAATGACCGTTTCGCAGAAGGAAACCACCGCGTCCCAGGACTCGGCGCTGCCGACCATCGAACTCACTACGGTCGGCAGCGACAGGCCACTGCCTACTTCTGAGATGAGGGCACGGCGCGGCTCCTCCCAAGCGGCACACTCTGCCAGCGTATGCCACGCCGTGTCCTCCCGGCAGTCGACGCAGTGGTGACACCGAGTGTCCGGCTCCCTGTTTATGCGACACAGGTACTTCCCGAAGCAACCATGCCCCGAGAGCACCTGCGTCGCCCGAAACGACAGGGAGCCGTGCCTCCTCCCGAGCCAGAGGTCGAGCACTGGCCGGACCGCCTCGATGGTGACGAGGCCGGCGGTAGGGCGAGAAAGCCTGTCCCGCCATTCCGCCACCAGGACCTCGCGAAGCTGCGACCGACGCTGCTCCATATGGCGCTGCATCGGCTGCTCGCCCCGCGCCCTCGCTTCCTCGCGCCACAGATAAAGTGACGCGAGCTCCTTCGCATCTAGGTCCCATGGCGGGGATCCGGCCAGTGCACAAGCCGCCTCGTAGGAGATCGTGCGATACCCCCTTATGACTCTGACGGCCATTGCTCTCTGCGGCTTTCGCAGCACAGAGATGCTGGCGGCCGTCAGGTCAGACGCCCAGATCGGCGCTCCGTAGAGCGCCATGGATCGCACGATCCCCATATAGAGCCGCCTACAGGCGGCGCTCGGGCCCCCCAGATTGGGAAGCAGCGTTGCCAGCGCCCCGGCCGCGCCCAACAACTTGGGCGCCAGCCGCCGGAAGTAGGGTCCGAAGTCCCACCGGCTGTCGAGCACCAATCCCAGATATTTCATGGTGGGCTCGACAGCGATCCGGACCCCCCCGACCACAATGTGTGATCCGGCCGGCGGCGCCCGCCGGGGGCCATGAAACACCATGGCCTCCGACTTGTTGAGGGCCACCTCCAGGCCGAGGCGCCGTATGCGGCTCACCGTGAGTAAGACCGCCGCCGTCGAGAGCAACACTGCCTTCCTGTGCGAACTCCCCCGGGCCGTGACCAGCGTGTCGTCCGCGTAACACGTCAGGTCAGCGCCCGGCGGGAGCTCGCCCCTCAGCACCCAGTCGTACCCGCTGTTCCACAGGAGCGGTCCCACGACCGATCCCTGCGGAACACCGCACGCCACCTGGCGCTGGTTTCTGCCATCACGTCCCATGTAGGTGACACACCTCCCCGCCAGATAAGCCCCAACGATGCGGCGGAGGTAGAGAGGCACCCGATGATAACGCAGTGCCTCCCGAATACAACTCCAGGGCAGGGTGTTAAACGCGTTGGAGATGTCCAAAGACACCGCCACCACCACCTCGCCCCGGGACACTGTTTCCTCCGCCAGGACTCTCACCCTCAACACAGCGTGAATGGTAGAGCGCCCATGCCGAAAGCCGAACTGGCTCTCGTCCAGGTCCGGCCCATCTCTGCACAAGTGGCCGACGAGGCGGGCTGCCAGTACGCGCTCGAACAGCTTGCCCACCTCGTCGAGCAGCACTATGGGCCGGTACGCAGACGGCGAGTCGGCAGGGCGCCCCGCCTTCCTGAGCAGGACCAGACGTCCAATCTTCCACAGACTGGGAAACTGGCCCCGCTCAAGGCACGCTGTGTAGAGTCCTCTCAGTTGGGGCTCCAACTCCTTCAGATCGAGGGCCAAAGCCAGGCCGTGAATTCCGTCGAGCCCCGGAGCCACGTTCTTGGCCCGGAGCCGCATCACGGCCGCCCTCATCTCTGCCTGTGTCACCTCTGGGACGCTGATGGCGTTCTCCTCTGTAGACTCTGCGGCTGTGGCCAAAGCCATCGGCGGCGGAGTATGCTCCGCTCTTGCCGGGAAGAGGGCTGCGACTACCTCCTCCAGCAGCTCGGGTTGGAGACTCTCCGTAAGTGGAGGCGCCGCGGCTCGAAGTTTCCCTCGAACCGCTCGATAGGGGCGCCCCCACGGATCCCCGTCAAGAGTCTCCAACATCTCCTCCCTGGCTCGCGTCCTCGCCTTGCCGATGGCCAGCCACAGAGTCTCCTTTGCCGTGCGGTACACCTCATACAGCGCGGCTTCTTCGTCAGGACCCCAACGACGTCTCCTCCGGTAACGGGTGTACTGGCGTCTAACCGCGACGCACGCGACGCGTAACTGCGCGATCTCGGCGGACCACCAGTACATCTGGCGCCTTGCCGACTGTGTGTGGACCCGGGGCATGAACGCGTCGCAAATTTGCGTCATCGCCCCGCGGAACCACAGCGCCTCCTGTTCGACGTCGACGTCGACGGGTCCGTTCGTTGCCGACTCCCGGATCCAGGCCTGGACAATAGCGGCCTCCTCGAGGAGCTCCCTGTCGATGAGCTTGCGCGCCCAGCGCGGACCGTCCGTTCGCGGGACCGGTGAACTGCGGCCGCCAGTGGTCTGGGCGGAGACTTCGAAACGGATGTAACGATGATCCGACAACGTCTCCACCTCCACGGCGATACGCCAGTCGTGAACACGGCCTGCGACATCAGGGCTAGCGAACGACACGTCCACTATAGAACCACCCCGCTGCCGCACGCACGTGTGAACCGATCCCCGGTTCAAGACGGCCAGGCCAGTCGTGACCAACCACTATTCCAGTGCCTCACCCCTAGCATCGGTCGCCGGAGATCCCCACGCCGTAGACTTGGCGTTGAGATCCCCGAGCAACAGCACCGGGCGAGGATGAAGTCGGCCCACGACGGCACACAACTCGACAAGGAAAATCTCGAAGTCGGCGAGACTCTTGTTACGCCCCAACGACGCCAACGCCATCTGCGAGCGGCTACCCAGCCGTGCCCTCGAGACAGGCTGACGAGAGCCCCGCCAATGATGGCCACCAAACCGTCCAGGTCTCCCACCCAGTTACCCCTGGGCGGGACCCAGTACGGCTCGGCGACCACGGCCACGTGAATCGACCACTCTGCCATGCTCTGGAGCAAGAGATCCTGAGCTCTGGCACAGTGGTTGATGTTGCCCTGGAGGAAATGGTAGAGCGCCGTTATGCGCAATCCATTCCCTCCGCACCATTCTTAGGCTGGGAGTCGGCCGGAGGGCAGCCAGGCTGAGGGGGGGGTAAAGAGCCCCCGGCAGCCTTGGCAGACCCTCTCTTCTTCTTATTGGCGGGCGCGCCACAGGCCTTACCGCCCGCTGTGTGCCCAGCGGGCCTCCCCGCAGCACTGTACATACGCCTATAGTAATATACCTACCGTGAGTTAGACAAAAAAACTCTGAGCAATCTTTCTAATTTATTCTTTATAACAATGAGATAAGATTTACATTGCAATTTTGCGTGATGCTATTGGAAATACTGAAATAAAAACCGTGAGTGGCCAACAAAGAAGATCAGCTACACACAGACAAAAGGGTTGTTACCTTAATCGGAGAAGTGTTTTTCACTACGGCACCAAATCTCTACGACCGTTCCTACAGCTGTTTTCTCTTAGTCTAATAAACGTACGTCACGTACGCCAAGGTCCTTACCCCGCAGGGGGTGCGCTTAGCGTTTATAGGTTTTCAGCTCTGGCTGGAATCCAAAGCACCCGACAACCTCCTTGGTTTACATGCGAGAAACTATAAAAAAAAAAAAGGATAGGGATTCGTACGTGCGCTACGTTTGCGCCATTACCATGTTCTCGTGCGACTAAAAAAGAACTAAAATAGTCATGTAAAAATAGCAATTGGAACACTCGCAGAGGTTTGTTGTCGTAGTAAAAATAAGTTTTTGTTTTTCAATACCATACTCGTTGTAATGTTAAGTTAAAGAGCGGAGTCACCTATCACAAGCTTCTCCTTGCTTGTGATTTCCAACTCATGTGTATAAACTAATTTATGTAATTGCAATAAACAATTTTATCGCCAACCGGTAGTTCCATATTTTATAAAAAGACATATTTAAAACTAGATTTTTCAACTATAAAAACTGCTTATTGATAATGGTAGAGATTCGGGGCAATAGCAAAAAATGTAAGGAGGACTTCTCTGACTGGGATTTGGGCCCAACATTTTGTATGAAACGTGACTGGTCTCCTTTGTCGCCGCGCCATTGCTTTAAGCCGGGTGATTTTACGGCAAAACTGATCACACGTTTACAAAATAAATTTGCTCGTGACTGTGCTACTAAAATACTGAAGCGTCGTCGTAAAAAAAAAAATCGGCTGGTTTACAACGCGAATGTTGAGCATGTGCCGTCACACGACACTTGACACGAAAGCTGGGTAACCCCAGGCTGTCACCTAATCCAACGCTCTTGGTTTACTGACCCGAGTTCTTGCCATCGATTTCGCTGCAGAACAACTGCAGGATTTTCATAATGGCGGTGGAGGCGCCGGTGGTCAGGGCGATGTCATTCCAGTTGGCCTTGTGTCCGTCGCGGCACTCGATGAAGTCCGCCACGTGCTTGCGGATGAACTCGAGTCCATTTGACATCGTGTACGCGCCCACTGAGCCACTGATGAGCATTTCGCTTGTTAATAGGGGCCACACATTAAGGGTAAGGGACGAGTCATAAGCTTCTAAAGAATTAAAATACTAAACTTACTCTTACGAGAAACTTTAAAATATAAGCAATCCTCTCTGTTAAAGGTTTAATAATAAATAATGCAATTTTGTGACGTCGCACCGGTCACATAAATGTGACCATCTGTGACAAGTACAGGATTGGCTTAAAAAATCATGAATTTCGTGTGACGTAATTTATGGATGGTCCCTTAAATCTTTGGACCTACTAAATAATTAGTAAAATACCCAAGCAATAAACCCAATAAACATCCGTCATGTGGTCAGTGGGATTTTCATGAATACGCTTAGGCTTAATGGGGTGCTTAATTGTTGCTTAAGCGTCATACTGTTACGACCTGGAAGGAATACGTCAAAAGGCAGTCACCCTGTATATTTTAATGCCATGAGTCATCCTACTATGAAAACACCAATTTTTGGCTTCAAAATGGGGTCATTATGAATATTTTAATGTCATGACTTATCCTAGTTTGAGAACCTACCCATTGCAACCTTTTAACATCTCGGTGGCTCTGTTCTTCACATCAGCCGGCAAATTGTCTGATTTAAGCAGTTCAGGGTTTACGACACAGGACAGCACCTGTGCAGAAATATGTGATTATCAGCTGTTATCATAACCACTAGTTTACTAACTTTTCTCACTGCGTTTCAACTCGTTTGTAACGCGTTTGCAGTGCGTCCTAGAGAGCTAACATGACAAGCGCGAGATCGCTCTTTATTTCGATTTGTCGAAATTTGTTTACGATTCTGACGTTATGCTAATGCCTAACATGACCTCTATGAGTAAACTCGAAAAAGACACATTGACACTTCTTTATATCGCGGCGAGATACCGATGTAGAAAGCACCGATGCATCGGTCACCGATTTTACGCATGGAATGTACTATATTGATGTACGAGTTGGCGCGCTCAGATCGATTACGGTGCAATTCGGAATGCGGCCGTAGCAGGCTCTTTAAAATGGGTCTACCACAATAATGACGTTTTGAAATGTTACCACTGCATAAAACGTAAAATGAATATTGAGGATGATATTCTCGTAGCTTACATGTTTGTCTATTTATTTTTCATTTCACTTTATTTTTTAAATCTGTTAAGTATATTTTATCACATTAAAATTAATTATTATATTTTTTTTAAGTACGCTGTACTGGTACAGCGTCTGAATATTTTGTTTGCTGCATCGGTGGACGTCATAACGTCAGCGCCGGCTGTCGCTGAAAACCAGCGCTGGGGCTCTGTCTTGCATAGGGTCGCAGCTATATGCTGAGCGATAGCCGTTTTGCGTGAATGTGACGCATGTTTCCCATAACCTTTTCTTTTATTAGTGTGTTCTGTTTTGCGTCATGTTTACCGCAAATAAACGTTTTTTCTTTCTTCTTTTTTCTTTATACTATGTACTATATTGATTTTACGTCCACCTCTTTTAATTAACGTTTAGTTTCTTGTAACAGTCTTTTTTGACTAAAATTTAATTTTTTTCTTTGGTGTGCTAAACTTAAAATATAAAATTAGTGGCACTTGTTATAATCACTAAATAATCACCACAATTGACAAATGGGCCGACGATCACAATTCGACAAAGCAAAGATTAATATTGTAAAAATCACCATAAAACCCATGATATTGCTGTGAATCACCAACTTTGGGATGTTTGGACGGTTTGATATTGCCATAGGTACTGCCATAAATGCCATGCTAGATTATGGTCGGTAATAATCATGATTTGCAAAGAGACTGGTTATTACTGCACGTGATGCTCATTTTCGAAATAGTGCTCCCCTTCGTCACAGTTTCTCTAGCGGCCGCCAAAAGGAACTTCGTTCCACTGTAAATAATGTTCAATTCAAACTAAGTATTTTCACTTTTAAATCGTTTAATATAATGATGGCAACATATGTATAATTATGAATTTGCCATGTTGTTTTGGCAATTTTTTTTTGTATCGTAATATTCATAATACCTACTACTCTTTTCCTTGTCAACATCGAGGACGAATAAAACAGAGAAAATCGTGATTGTGAACGTGTTGAATTGTCAAAAGTCGAGATAACTAAGGTGGTATCAGCACCCGAATTGCGTAGGTAACACTATTAATCACAATCTGAATAATTTTGAATTATATCGCTAATCCTGAATGACTTTGACTTTGACCATTGCTTCTTATGTTCTAAAAATTGTCTGCTCAAAAACGTAAATAACGCAATGAATGTTGTTGAACTGACAAAATAAAAGCGATTGCTACCTATAGTGTGTTATACCATCAGCAGGGCGAGCATGACCTACTGTGACATGTCACGAGTCACGTTATTTATCACATTTTGGGCGATAAAAACATTATGTCTTAAATGCTAGCACGGTGGCGTGAGATAATTCTCTCGACATGTGACATAACTTCTTAACGTTTAACTGCTACTCTCTATGTCTTATTTGCTAATACGGGCGCAGCCATTTTGTCACAAAGGTCACACTTTGACAGATGGTTATGAAAAATATATCACATTCGGTCAAAGGTGGTGATAAAAAATTGATATTAATAAAAATATTATTTTCCTGCTATTTACTGCACCAAATGGCAGTAAATTATTATAATTATGTTCTTGCCAGAAGGCAAGAGGCCCAAAGCAGGATAATTTTCAGTTTTTTTAATTGAGAATTCGTGCTTCTGGTTCTGTGAAGACAAATTTGAACTGGTTAAATGTGGGTGTACGATAGGTACACCTCTGCCTAACCCTTCTGGGATTACAAAGTCAAAGTCAAAGTCAAAGCATTTATTTCAAATAGGCCCATAAAAAGGCACTTACCACGCACAATGGTCCACATGAAGGACTAAGTGCGGAAACCAAACCCTCTAACATAGAAGGCACTTTTGAACGTCAAAATTTACATTAAAAATAAAACTGATTCTAGGCGCCACTTCCAAAAAGTAGTTTCGTATGGAGAAGAAGTGGCAAGAAACTCCACCGTTACTCTTTTAAAATGTTTTACAATATTTTGTATACATTAATTATATTTCTATATGTGAAGACGATGCACCAAGAATAAAAATACTATACCACTATTGGTACAAAAAAATTAAAAATAAAGCAAAGGTATATAAATTAATCACGTGATAGGTACATTGTGCTCACATATTTACAAACAATTGTAAAAATATATGATTTTCCTAAAATATTAACTTGGAATAATACAGTGTGTGAGTAAAGTAAAAATAACCAAATATACAATACAATAAGCAAATAGTATGATTTTGTCTAGCCTCTAGATTGTCCTATGGCGCAGGACCAGCATGTTTCCAAGCATTCTTATCTAGGATATAATCTTCTAATTTGTAATATGCTTGATTACAAAGTGTTTTTTTAACATGAGTTTTAAACTTTCTTTCATTTAATTGCAATATTTCACCAGGTATTTTGTTGTAACATTAACACCCCATAAAAGATCTATGTACTTTAGATAGTCTGAAAAATGGTTGATCTATTTTATTTTTATTTCTAGTGTTAATATTATGTCTATCACTTATTTTATTAAATAGATGCAGATTTTTTCTAACATACATAATATTTTCATAAATGAACTGGCAAGGTACAGTCATTATATTAATCTTCCTAAATAGTTCCCTAAGAGATTCGCGGCGACGTAGATTGTAAATGGCTCTGACAGCTCTCTTTTGCAAAATAAAAATGGATTCAATGTCAGCAGCCCGACCCCACAGTAAAATGCCGTATGACATAATGCTGTGGAAGTAGCTGAAATAAACCAAACGCGCGATGCAGGCGTGATGTTATGTATGTATGCATGTAAATGTAAATTGACAAGACAACGGATTCGTCAATAGCGTCGTATATAATTACCGCAAAGATTTCTCGAAATGCTTACTGCTTTTTTGCTTCCATTATTAATATTGCAACCGGCACTGAATTATCAAACAAGAACAAAGGAACAACAAAGACGGTTACAAATGACGGTTATATTCTTTGGAAAGACGTGACGTGCGTGTGTCAAAAATGAATTAGATCCCAACCAAATTAAAAAATTGTTTAACTTTATGAACTGCACTCATACATTTATATTATTTTGTTTGGTCGCATATTCAGATGGCTATAGATACACACATACACATTTTAAATTTTTTAATTTACTGTGTCACATTATGAAATCAGCAACAAGAAAGGCATGTCGCGCCTCTTGATTATGTCACATAGTTGACCCGTGGTAACATTTAAGACATGACATCATTTATCTCATCTTGTCACAAACATCTTGGGTACGCCCATGCTCGCCCCGCAGGGCTAACCTGACAGACGCGA
This sequence comes from Dasypolia templi, assembly GCA_963555695.1. Lineage (NCBI taxonomy): Eukaryota > Metazoa > Arthropoda > Insecta > Lepidoptera > Noctuidae > Dasypolia > Dasypolia templi. Next base: position 1,152,881 of record OY743151.1, on the reverse strand, counting down.
GATCGCTCTATATCACGATTTTTCGTAATTTGTCTACGAATCTGACGTTATTATAATGCCTAACATGACCGTTATAGAACTGTCAAAGTGCCTTTTTCAAGTTTACTCGAGATAAAAGGTCATGTTAGGCATTAGGATGCCGGCAGAATCGACAAATTTAAATAGAAAGCGTTCTCGCACTTGTCATGTTAGCCCTGCAGATAGTATTCCACCGGCGTGGCGGGACTAAGACAAGACATTATCACGCTGAGGCTATGTACCATACTTTAGCAGGTAGTGGCACTTTTTTCCGTCGATAAAACTAAGCTTAGTTTCCCTCATTTCGAAATGTGCACATTATGGGGACTCACACTATGTATGCACTTATAAAATGGTAAGGGCTGCCTTGTTTGCATATGTTTCCCACATCTGAGCGACTGATCCAACCACATTCCTAAGTACTTAATGCTATTCACTACAGAAAGATTACTATTACTAGCCTCTAACTTTACAGGTTGTCTGCACATACCTCTCTTAGAAATACATATTTTAGTCTTTTAGCAGGAGATATTTCTAAGCCTAGATTAAACTACATATCACTACATTAAACTACATAACCTGCTTTAACTACATATAACTATGGAGTTAAATGTAGTTAAAGCAGACTGCAGGACAATTGCATTGTCATAAGGACCTAAATAAAACAAAATAGTCAGCATACTGAGATGTTTGAACGTTTTTAATTCCTTTACAAATATTGTGAGTCGCAACGTTAAATAAGGGGGAATTTGGATATCTACTTGGGCCAACCCTCCTCCCGTAAACCGCATATATTCCTCATTTTCATTGAAATTTTACGTATTCTCTCATTCAAAAATCTCTGCACAACTTACGACGTAGTAAGTTTCTCGAGAATGTTCAATAACCTAGCGATATCGACATTACTGTAGGCGTTATTGATATCAATAAAACAGCCAACTGTGACAAGATTTAAAGTAAAACCAAGTTGAATCTTTGTTAATTGATTGTTTATTTTTGCAAAGGCATGTCATCAGAGAAAGGAAATAGTTCGAAGAGTATATGGCAGACAGTCCTGAAAATCGTCCTTGTTTTAGAATTGGAATTATTTTAATGTTGCGCCACTGTCTTGGAACACAACCAGAATCGTACAATCTCATCGTGGGAGATTCTTGACCATAGAAAATGAAAGTTCGTTCCCACCAGGTGCCGTATCTTTTGATTTTATGGAATTTTGTAATTCATGAATAGAGATAGCAGCTTCTAATTTATTATTGCAGGACTGAAAGCAGGGCTCAGGGGGTGAAACGTCGCCTCAGGGTCGCGGGTTATTCCACAGAGAAAACCGCGGCCCTGGCACAGGCAACTGAAGGAACACGGGTGGGTTTTAGTCAGTAAAAGTCTGACACGCCCTCCCGCTCCACCCAGAGCGGGAGAAGTCATTTGATGATTTCCCACCCAAAAAAAAAAAAAAAAAAAAAAAAGGGGGTGAAACGTAATCTGGCGTTAGGTCATTAAGAAGCCTTTCTGCCTAACTTGAGTCAACGTGTTGATTTTTTGATTTCGGTTTAAAGAACTTTATTTCTCATAACAACTTAAAAAAAGTAACAGTTCGCTTAATTTACGTCCTTTTACCAATTTCATTTTGCGCCACATAGCACTAGCAGAAGTTGATGCATCGATACTTAAACAAAAACTTCTATAGGAAGCACCTATTGCCTTACGCGTCCGCCTCTGCGATTCCTGGATGTTTTCCTGCAATAGTGTGTAATTTTGAGGCCAAGGGTTACGCCTAAACTTTGCTAACGCTAGACGTCGTGATGCCACCGATCTAGATAGGTCAGGGCTCCAATACGGTTTTGGTTTAAATTTCAGAGCTGATTAGTTGAGAAATAGTAATTTGAGGGATGTGGGAATCTGCTGCTTTTTGTAAAGTGTTTTTATAACACATTTGCTCGTAAAAGGTCTCTTATTTCGCTTATTCTACATATCCCCGTTGAAAGTCCCCCTTAGGGGGGAAAGTGCTGTCTATAAAAAAAAGTCGTGAATTCCCCCCCTGATGATCCCCTCTGGAATCGAAAAAAACTTATTTCACAGACCTGAAAGTTCTCCTGAGGGGGGAAAGAGGAATTAAAAAAGCAGAAGTCTGAAATTCCCCCTGACAACCCCTTAGTGGGAAAAACTGGAATCTAAAAAAGTCAATGTCCAGAAATCCCCAATAAGGTCATTAAAATTTAAGGAGTGCCTCTGCTACAGGCGCTGGGCCCCGATAGGTCGCCGGTCCTGGTTGCAAAATATTTACCGCGGGCGCTGGTTAAATATTTTACTTAATTATCGAGAATGCAGGAGCGGGCGAAGCGAGCTTGGGAATCATCTTGACTTTTTTAAACTAATAAGAAACCGAATTAGTCATTGAAGCTAATATAAAATGTACACGTGAATTGTTTTATGCTATTTGAGTTTTATGCTATACTTTCTATAATTCTAACTGAACACAAATGTGAAAATTTGATATCTCTTCTCGCTGCCGCAACAACGGCTCAATCGATTATGATGAAACTAGGTTTGGAGATGGAAAAAACACACACCTATGCTACGTTTTGTTTCGACATTTTGTAGTACCTATTCCCTAGGGAACACGATATAACCGAAGTCGCAAGCAAAAACATTGATTAATTTAAGAAAATTGTAAATACCACGTTATTAAAATTACAAAAAGTGGGACCTGTTTCTTGAAACGATACAGCAACTTTACGCTAACATGAACATAAAACGCGTGCGCTCACAAAACCTTAACCTGTTCCTAGTTGGTCACTTACATAAAAGACTTTTTGTCAAACGTTCTTGGAAATTCGAGAATTATTTTGACAAGCTTCTTCGAGATAAATCAAAAATGCTGGTCAAAGCGCGAATATGCAAGCAGCGGCCGACAATGCTAGCATGAAAATCCATATTTGTCGTGTGTAGCGCCCGGCAATGGTAATATGAAAATATATATCTGTCGTGTTTAGCGGCCGAATAAATTGCTATGAAAACTCATAACAGTCGTGTAATTAAAAATTGAACGAACTTTATACTTCAACCCCAAGGAGGTTACTTGTCAAAGATTTAACTTAAATATGGAACTGGCACGACAAAACTTATCGTTGTTTTCGCCATTGATTCTGGAATTTGTAACATCATACAAAGGTATGTAGTTCACGGTACAAAGCGCATTTGCAAGGAAAAGTGCCATTCGCGGTGGCTCTTTAGTTCTTGTCTCAAACAAGTTGAAATGTAAACAACGTTTAGATTTAGTTAATCTCTCTATTGAGCGCACTATTGAGTTGTCTTGTGTTGAACTCGAGCGATACATTATAATTTGCGTTTATCGACCCCCTTCTGGTGATTTAATTAGTTTTGAATCGGTAATGGAGGATTCTTTCAATAGGTTAAAAACAAGTAATAAGAGTATAATTTTATGTGGAGATTTTAATATTAATATTTTAGATGTAACTCCATTAAGTATTAGACTTCTCAATCTGTTTAGGTCTTATAATTTAATTAACTTGTTTTTTGAACCAACTAGGATCACGGCATCTTCATCAACTTGTCTTGATAATATGTTTACTAATTGTGATGCCAAAACTAAATTAGTGTTAAGTGACTTAACGTCCGACCACTGTGGTTTACTAGCTAGGTTCCCGATGTCATTACCTAAAAAGCCGCATAAACTTGAATGCAGGCCATATACAGCTAGTCGTTGTAACAAGTTTAAAAATAATATAGCTCATAGAATTACACCATCGTTAGTAGAACACGAAAATCCTAATGAAATATACGGAGCCCTTTTTGATGTTGTGCTAAAAGAATACCAATCTATTTTCAAGACAAAAACCATTAACATTAATGGCAACTCCGTTGGCTTCAACCAATGGGCTACTCCAGGTATTTATAAAAGTAGAGCGAGACTATACGAGTTATATGGTTTGAAAAAATACAGGTTTGATACTCCTTTCCTAGAGTATGTAAAAAAATATTCAAAATTATTTAAAAAGATTTGCGTTTTTGCTAAATCAAAATTTTTAAGCGATTCAATTAAAAATTCCAATAATAAAGTAAAAACCACTTGTAAAATTATTAACAATGAAACGGGTAAGTCAGTTAAACAAGAAAATCAACTTGAAATTATGGTGGATAACAAATTAGTTAATAAGGCAGCTGACGTAGCTGAGGCTTTTAATGAGTTTTTTGCCAATATACCTATAACTACGACTTGCTCCTTAAATTCGTCCCCGTCTAAAGCTGAGAATCTTTTGAATAGTAGTGTGCCAAAATGTACTCGCATATTTAGCTTCGAACATGTAACGCCTAATGATGTAATTAACGTCTTTAACACACTTAAATCTAAAAAAACTGGTGATTACTGGGGCATCTCAATTAAACTTTTAAGTAATATAATAGACATCGTAGCCCCCTATCTAGCTGTTACTTTTAATAAATGTGTTGATATAGGAACTTTTCCTGACCTCATGAAGAGTAGTAAAGTCATACCATTATTTAAATCTGGTAATAAAAATAACATTGGCAGTTTCAGGCCTATTTCTATCTTACCAGCATTTAGCAAAATATTTGAAAAGTTAATACTTAAGCAGTTGCTAAGACATTTTAATTTAAATAGCCTCCTTCATAATGAACAATATGGCTTTACAAAAGGACGTTCAACTACAGATGCGGGTGTTGCTCTGCTGAAACACATATTTAATGCATGGGAGAAATCGCAAAATGCTATTGGAGTTTTCTGTGATCTCTCTAAAGCCTTTGATTGCGTGCACCATGACACGCTTTTGCGTAAACTACGTCATTACGGTGTCCAAAACGAAGCTCTCAACGTAATAAAATCTTATTTACACAATAGGTTCCAATGTGTAGATGTCGATGGTGTGAAATCATCCGGGCTTCCAGTTCAGTTAGGTGTTCCTCAAGGCTCAATACTAGGTCCATTCTTGTTCTTAGTGTATATCAATGACTTACCATTCTATTTAAATGATATCTGTGACGTTGTACTGTTTGCAGATGATACCTCTCTTATTTTTAAAGTAGACAGGAATAGACAAGAGTTTGACGACGTAAACAGTGCACTCTCAATGGTTACGGATTGGTTTACGTCAAATAACCTAGTTCTCAATGCTAAGAAAACTAAATGTGTAAAGTTCGTCTTACCGAATGTTAGAAATCTAGGACCCAACATCGTCTTAGATAAAGAGCTGCTTGATACAGTAGACTCGGCAGTTTTTTTGGGCATAACAGTAGATGCCAAACTTCAGTGGGGCCCACATATATCAAGCCTAGCGGGGAGGCTCAGTTCAGCCGCCTACGCTGTCAGGAAAGTAAGACAATACACTGACGTTGATACAGCACGGTTAGTCTATTTTAGTTATTTCCACAGCGTTATGTCCTACGGTATTCTGCTGTGGGGCAAAGCTGCTGATATTCAAAATATATTCGTCCTTCAAAAACGAGCTGTCCGAGCAATTTATCAACTAGGAGCCAGAGTTTCTCTTAGAGATTTTTTTAAAGATATTGGTATTCTTACGGTAGCATCACAATTCATCTTCGCCAACATCTTATACATTAGGCAAAATATACACTTATACACTAAAAACAGTGATTTTCACAATGTTAATACTAGAAATAAGAACAAACTACGTGCTCCCTTTCACCGGCTTCATAAGGTTCATAACTCATTTGTTGGGCTAGGCATAACCTTTTATAACAAGCTACCCTCTTCTTTACTAGATTTGCCTTTTAATGCGTTTAAAGCTCAAGTAAAATCCAACCTTTGCTCAAAGGCATATTATTCAATTAACGACTACTTAAACGATAGGAATAGCTGGTCGCTGTAATTAACTCAAGACAATGTTTATGTTCTTTCTCCAGAATTAGGTTACATACTGACAGGGTATACGAGTTCGTATATTTATTTTAATTTTATTTGACTGTATAAGTCAATTAGTTTAAGTTACCTTCATTTATTATTGACATGATCCGCTCATTACAATGTTTTTCAATGAGTTGTATTGCAATAAGTGGTTAGCTAGCGACCTCGACAATTGATCTTAAATTATTCTTGCCGGAGCAACCGGCAGCGAGTTCGTCATGCTCCCGTAGATGTCACTGCTTGCGGTAGCGTCGGGGATCGGGTTGCCTCCTTCCCTCAAATATGGCGAGGGGGGCAATGGCTGATCTTTGCGTTATGCTCGTGAACGGGTGCTGCTTGTGGTGACTGGTCGTCTTGCTGTATATGGTTTTGATATTGTTAAAGTAATTGTTCTGTTAAATTATTTTACTTCGATGGTCCTAGTTTATCATTTGTGTTTACTTAAACATAATCCAATAATGCATATGTAAGATGTCACGCCCCTTATGCCTGGAGGCTTTTATTTCTGTATTAATTATGTTGTTTTTTTCATTGTTTTTTTTATTGGTTTCTGTTTTGGGTATATTGGCGTGGCTAGCTTAAATATGGCAGATAATTTAATATGTTTTTTTTTTGTGATTCGGTTTTTATTCTTTGATTACCTTATAATTATATAATTCTATGGTTTTCTAACTAAACAGACAGCTGTGCTGCTGGGGAGTTTGTTGCGCCACTTCTTCTTCCCAGCTTAAGCACTAGGAAGTGGTGAAGGGCGGGCGTTTTGGGGGACTGTCTTATGTAATTTTGACGTTCGAAAAGTGCTGACTCTCAGCCTAGTTTGAATAAATGACTTTTGATTTTGATTTTGATTTTGATTTCATACATACAAATGCCTAAATAGTAAAATTCTTTTACGGGCCGGGCACCACTTTTGCTAAGAAATTTTATAAAAATTGATCACATGTGTGGGAATGTGTGAACCGCAAAGCTACACTGGCTACAGCGGTACTTTAAATTGCTATTTGGTATTTACATCAATTCATGTCACAGGATTTACATATGCAAGGAGATAAATAACCGTTTACTTTGTTCTAGGCAAATTACGTACTCAAGGAAACTACCCACAGTTGTACACCAGATTTAAAAAAAAATGAATTGGCCTTTAAACTTTTATGAGCCAAACGAAAAAGTTTGTTCTCCACAATGTCCTAATGTTCCCGCAGTGACTCAAGGAAACTACCCACAGTTGTACACCAGATTAAAAAAAAAATGAAATGGCCTTTAAACTTTTATGAGCTAAAGGAAAAAGTTTGTTCTCCACAATGTCCTAATGTTCCCGCAGTGTATAATTCAACAGATTTATCTGCAGATTTTACAAATTTCAAAAAGTGAAGTCTGCATTAAAATGCAGACTTCACTTTCAACACAGAAACGCAACGGCAGATGTAGAGAAAATGAATTTCCAACATGTAGTTCATGTTTTAGTTCCATCAAAGTTCAAAGCTTTTTTGCTAGCAGACAACAATCATGGCGATATTCGCCTACTGGCTTTTTGTTCAGAAGACGCTCGCCACCGTATGGCACAATTGAAAATCGGTGATGGGACATTTAAAATCTGCCCTTTTCCATTCTATCAAGTGTATACAATACATGGGGATCTAGGTAGCACAGAAGACAGTACGAATATTGTGCCATTAATATACGCATTAATGAGTGGGGAAATCGAGAAATCATATTTAATCCTATTTTCAGTTATTAGGGCCCAAATTCCAGAATGGCAACCACAACTATATAAATGTGATTTTGAAATCGCAACAATGCATGCCGTTCGAACTGTATTTCTAAATGTTACAATAAAAGGTTGCTATTTTCACTACTTACGAGCAATTTGGAAGAAAGGAAGTGAATTACATTGGAAAAAATCTAAGGTCCAGAGAAGACCAGTGGCGATAGTGCCACTCTACCTCTCTTACCAGAAGATCAAATTGCAAATGGGTGGTTTTATGTAGCCAGCCAGAGCCCAGACGATGATAACAACAAAAAAATTCGCCAATATATGTTACAACACTGGCTAAATGATGAGAACTTCATCAAAATCTGGTGCGTCTTTGGTTAACGTCACAAGACTAGCAACCTATTAGAAGCGTGACATTAAAAAGTTTATGGGATTGTATCGAAAAAAAGCCCAACCTCACACAGCTTTTGAATGTTCTATTTGAAGATGCATCAGTTAAGGAAGTTCGTGCCAACAAAGTGTCGAAAAATGTTCACGTGAAGAATAGAACAAACGCAAGTATCGAGACGAATGACTTTATTCACGAGACACAAATGGAATTAATAAGCGGGAGAATAACAATTGGACATTTCCTAGAAAAGTTAAATTATTTTGCATTATGTTATTTTAAGACCATGATAATACAATACTCGTTGATTTATTTTTAATTGTTATTCTTATTTCGTTTTTTATTATTGTAGGTACGTTTGTTTGTTCTACTTTCGGTGCTAGTATAACACAATCACTGAACAACCGTATAATAATATATGTTGATATATTGATATATTGCGAAGGGTGGAGCTAGTAGTGCCGGACAGGTATGTGAGTCGTCGTCGTCAGCCGCGGTTGCTGGCCGAACCGCGCGCGCGAACTAACTTACTGTGCGAGGCGCCGCCGTCACGAGTGCACTCCGCACTCTCAACCTCATTGCTGCTGACTTGGACATATTCTGTTGCACATTGGGTGAATTTACAAGAACAGCTACCTTTAGAATTAGCTATGGTTAAAACAGTGGAACTATTTAAATTTTCAGTGTACTACAATATCGTATTGGGTCTAGCCTGTAAGGATATTTGTATGTTTAGAGTGAATAAATAAATAAATATTTTTTTTTAAGTACCTATTAGTAAATGGTCCAATTACCAGTCAATCGTTGTCCACAAGCAATTGTTTTAATTATATTTTCTCTTTAACTTTGTCTAATCAATACATTTTTTTATTCACATATAAGCGCACATATGAGCGTAGAAATGAAAATTAAAAATAGGGGGGAAAAATGGAATAATCCAAAATGAAAAGGGGAATTTCTGGAATTTTTTATACATTAGGTTTCAGTTTTCCCCACTGAGTGAGATTCTCTCAGGGGAGAATAATGGAATAAGTCGAAATAAAAAGGGTGATTTCTGGATTGTTTTTGATTGAAAATAGGGTTTAGTTTCCCCCCTGAGGGGGATTCTCTCAGGGGGGAAAAGTGGAATAAGTCTCTTATTTCACCAATATCAATATCGTAATGTATCTCATTACGTAATTGTGTGTGCTTTTTAAAATCTTAGCAAAGAGTTTTATGTCAGAAAAGTGGTCGACATTTTATGAATAAAATTAACTTTGGGAGATAAAATATAATAAATAAACATTTAATTCTTTGATTTAATTAATTTTGACAATGAATTACAATCATTTATCTGTAACAAAAACACAAAAATATTAATTTACTTTATTAGTAATACTGGCTGTTTTTGTGCCTTTGCCGTAAAAAAAGCGCTGATGCGCGCATCGCTAATTTGTGAACAAAAAAAAAATATTCCGCGCGCTTTTCCTTTTCGCTGTATTGTTTTTATTCAAAACATCACAACGTCGTCAAGTAATGATGAATTTATTAATTCGTCACCGCCAGAAGTCTCACAGGCAGCGAAAAAGGCTACTCTAAGCCTCTTGCCCGAAAAATCGGCCGATAGATACTTACAAGCGTATCGAAACTTCATCCTATGGAAAACAAGCAAAGATACAAATTTATTTTCAGAAAGTGTGTTTTTAGCCTATTTCATGGAACTTTCTCAAAAATATACGTCAAGCTCATTGTGGTGCTAGTATTCAATGCAAAAAATCACTGTGAAAACAAATCATGGTATTGATATGACGTCATACTCCAACTTGCTGGCATAAAAAGACGCTCAAGTGGCCATGTGAGTAAAAAGTCGAAACTGCTGACAATGTCAGGCAGTTCCTAAAAGAAGCTCCGGATTGCCGATATTTGGCAACAAAGGTCAGTTGAAACTAAACTATTGTTATTAACTTCTTTCACTTTCGTATTTCTTTACAATACAGGTGTTTGTTACGCTGTTTAACTCTTTTCACGTTGTATTAATATTCGGCATAAATGGTGCATTTAGACGTCAAGAATTGGCAAACATCACAACTAATGATGTCGAGAACCATGGGCGGGTTCTTCTTGTCCAGCAGCCTAATTGCGTAACACATTTTCGTAAACGATTACGAATAATCTGTTTAAACAACATTCATTGCGTCATTTACATTTGTTGAGCAGAAGAATTGAGAGAGTTGAAAAGAAGAGATAATTTTTATCGAACGTATGAAGCAATGGATTAGCAATCTGTTTCAAAACGATTTAGATTCCGATTGATTGTGTATTATGCAATTAGGGTACAGGTCAAAAACATAAAAAATAAGATTCCAAAATCGTTCACAATACAGGGGCCTTTTCACGACATACATAGTGAAGAAATACGAAGCGCTTCGTTCAACAAAAGCGATGTCTAACAGATTTTTACAAAATTACCAAAATGGAAAATGCACTAGCCAACCCATTGGCATAAATAAAATTGGAGCAATGCCGAAACAAATTGCCACTTTCTTAAATTTGGATGATCCACATGAATACACAGGGCACAGTTTCAGAAGCTCCTCGGCTACATTGCTCGCCGATTGACATGTGAACTTATTGACACTAAAACAGTGTAGCCGAGGGCTACCTCGGCTACACTGTTCGACCGCCACCCTCCGTGATATAGATAGATAACTCGATGAGAAATAAAGAAGAAATTAGCTCCCGCATTACAAGGCCAGAGGGGAGAGGGGAGAGCCAAGTGTTGACTCTCGACCATCTACGAGCACAGACGCGTACATTTCACCATCGTCGCCTCCGTCGCCGCCACCGACTACAGAACTCTGTGATCTCGTTTCTCCTACTTTCACTCAAGAGAGTGAGAGAGACTGGTGAAATTGTAACTAACGGTACAATATAAAAAATGCCAACTGGCAACGTAATAGTCAATTTTAAAATTTTTTCTAACTGCTTTAACAAGTGATTAAAGAATTATTCGTTTAAGAAAGTCCGAGTTTTATTTATTTCCTTGCAAATATGTTATAAAACGTCGTATGACATACGTGCGCTTTGATAATTACAGCACTTATATCTTAATGTACTATTAAAGAAGTCATGAAACAACTGTGGATCTATCGGGTCGGTTGAATCACAGATAATGCTTTCTACGAACGAAGCATACTTCTCACAGTTAGATTTTTTTAAATTTCTTTTACGAATGTCTTGTTAAGTAACATTACATTTGGTGGATAATTTAATAGTCAGGTGGTCACTTCCTACCGATTCATTTAAAACTTTCCAAATAAAATTAAAAGCCCAATCCAGAGAACTACATTAATTGTCGGGAGAGGATTATTGCATAAAATTATTCACTAATTTCATACCTGTCGGAATACCGTCATCAAGTTTGTTAGAGAGAATTCTTCCTTATTTTTGATCCAAACGATCGATGCAATAAAAGTACAGGGTGTAGTTTTTACAGATTTTAGTCGGTTCGATTCCCGGGTGTGGCAAGCGAATTTTCGAAAATCTTTGAATGCAATTTCTTTCTATTCAAAAATAAAGGAATGTTTTCTTTGAGTAAAATTTTCTTACTTTCCTTTCAGGTGGCATTACAAAATTCCACCATGTATAGTCACGATCTATCATAGAATCGAATATCTGAGATCCACGCTGATCGGTTTTATATGACCATGGAATGGTGAAGTCACGTGCGCGTTGCCAGTCAGTGAATATTGTATCAAGTAGACAAGCCGTATGTCTGATGGTACCAATTTTCAAAAACCCTAAATTTCGATTTAAATTAAGGGAAATTAATTAATGGGCTTAAATGGTCTAACAGTTTCGCTTACACTGTAACCATATTCTTTTGTTTTTGACGTTTTCCACCGCTCATGAAGACCCGTAAATATTGACAGCTACATGAAGGAACAATTGCCGTACTCTATTGTCAAGTGCCTACCTACTGCCACAGCTGCAATTTATCCATTATTTTAGTACATCAAAATTAATTTCGTTTATTTTTTAAAAGTTCGCTGGGACGGCAATCTGTCATGACATGACCGGGGTCCCATAATTCTGAAACACCTACCACAACAATTTTTCGTAGGGTGTAAAAAAAATACTGTCATCGTTTTTGACCGCGTAGGTATTGACTGCGCTTTTCTATGAAACAGCAGTTTTATTTTTTACTGACGAAAATGTTTTACGCTAGGGGTTTCAGAAATATGGACTGAATCCATGGTACCACGGGGCGTCGATATCCCTGCCACCTTGTATATGTTCATCTGATTCCTCATAACTCCTTAACTGCTCGTCGTATGTGAATAAACGTCTTGTTGGAAGCGTCAAGTTGTTCCTTAAGGAACTGCGCTACTATTGAATACGAGATTTCGAAGCGCGTCGTTTCGGCCGTTTTGTATGAAGAGGTAATACCGCTTACTTGATTATACTGTGGCACAGTGGACACAAAGCAGTGCAGCGCGGTTTGTGTGGGGAAACTAGGTTTTGTTGTTTCGATTTTTCATGACGGTATCATTGATTTTGTATGCTATGCAAATCGCACCTCATCGCGCTTCATGGCTACGCAACGGCATTATGCTACGGCTACATTATCGCGATAACGCGAACTACACTTCGCACGCTCTCTCTCGCAAACCGCTCAACGTCTCGCTGTACAACAGAGAGCACGAAGTGTAGTTCGGGTTACCGCGACATTATGGTCGTAGCCACAATGTTAATTGGTGAAAGAAAGAAAACGAATACGGTTATTTGAACCATGACGTAGCTCTGCGAGTAACAAAGTGTCAGCGTAAGCTGTCAGTGTGAAACATACTTGTCTTATGTAGGTGATAGGCTTCCCTCCCATCGCCTGCGCATCTCCGATGTTAGCGAAGACCATCTTCTTGAAAGGCTTTTTGTCTCCCTGGCGAACAAAAACATTGTGCGTACCTACGTTTTCATAACTACCCATGCCTACGAGCTTTACCTACAAACTCTTTTCAGGTTTAGAGTCAACAAAAACTAAGCTTATATTTACCCCGTTCCCATGTGATATACTGCGGACATGAATTAGCTTGAGCAATGAGTATGTAACCGGATAGTGAAAGAAAGGCGTTTTGGAACTGCCCCGGAGCGGCGTCGAAACCGCAAATTGTCGTGAACGCACTACAGCTGTATTCCGTAGCGCGACAACGACGACGGACCACCCGTGTGGCACTGCCACCCAAAGCGGAGATGTCATTGCGGTGACATGTGGCAAGCTCTAAGCCGTTAAACGTGCTTACCTACTAAGTACTTGGGTCCAGTCTTCGTGCTTTAAATCAGTGAAAGCTGATCTATCATCTTATTTAATTGTTGGCGTGGTCCAAAACTTCTGACTTCCAGTTCTAAATCTAAAGCGCAAACATCTAATATTAAAATAATTAAAAGGATTATGTAGGTACCTTCTCAAGCTCCTTTTTAATTTCATTGGCACGAATGACAAGTGGTCCACGTACGGCGTATTGCAATTTTATAATATTGGGGTTTAAGGTTGATAGACTGAGGGTTTTTTTGTTGGTACTTGATGTGCATATTGTTGCCGTCGCTGTCATGTCTGCAGACGGCACCGCGGGTGCCGTGCCGAATACAACCCGGCCATTGCGGCTCATCATCTTTGTGGGCGACATGGTCGCTAATCAAATAAAAAAATATCTATAAAAAATTATCAAATATGAAAATATATTTAAAATGGCAGAAAAACGACAGCTAACAAATGAAACTCTTGACACTGACTGACTGACGGTCAAAGAATATAACTACTCTCTACCGAGAGCTGACGATGGTAGAACGACAAAAAAGATTTTCACTGAGAAGTATTTATTTTGTAGGTATGTAGTCTACCTATTTATTCTGATGATTGATTCGTCACGTGATTCGTCACCACATTATGTGCGGCATTGTGGTAGTCTCAAGAGAACAGTGGCCTAAGGCCATTTTGGCGAACTAACTGGCGATTTTGACTGGTTATTACTGCACGTGATGCTTAATATCTACGTAATAGTGCTCCCCTGCGCCACACTTACTCTCGCGGCCGCCAAAAGGAACTTCATTCCAATATATAGGTAGTTTAAAACTAAGTATAGGGTTTTCCAATAAGAGGTGTCATTTTGATATTCAAAGAAAAACGCAATTTTTTAATATAAATGATTATTTCATTATAAAGAGGAAGGTATGCCGTTAATAGTGGAAAATAACATCAGGCAAATGACCACCATGACCACGCTTACAGGACCTCTTGGCAATCGAGATGGCCGGATTGAGTTCTTGTGTTAACTGAACTTTATAAGCCTTAAGACCCAAATCTTGATGCAAAATACGGTGTAATGACGTTTGTGAAAGCCTAGTTCCAAAGAACGACGAGGAATGGACAAACCTGGGTTTTCTTCAACACTTTCGGCTACAGCAGCAATATTCTCGGCTGTTCTTGAGCGACGAGCACGGGTTTTATTCTTCACATCACTAAGTTGTCCCTACAGCTCGATTTTTCCACCAATTTCTGTATTGAGGTCCGACATGTTCCTTCACGACGACTCAAAAATGTTCGAGTTATACGAACCGTCTCTGCCAAATTTTCACCATTTTTATAGTGAATTTTAATAATTTTGCGTTGTTGAAGCGTGTATCGTTCCATTTTTATTAATGGCGTGTTTTCTACTTGTCAATTTCAAAATAACACCTCTTATTTTTATTATTATTAAGTTTATACAACTTAAAAGTAATGAAAAGACTTAGTTTAACAAAATAAGGACAAAAATAAGTATAATTTTGAATTTGCCATGTTATTTTTTATTGTATCATAATTTTGTTTATTTTTCTCGTCCTCAAAATCGAGGATGACTAAATTAGAGAAAATCACGATTTTCTCATTTTGAATTGTCGAAATGCGAGATAAATTAGGTGGTAATGTTAGGGTTTAACGAAAAAACATCAAGTTTGACAGAACGAGTCGAGTATTATGCATGGCAGCACTTAAAGAAAACGAGTTCGTTCGTTCGTGACGTTCAAAAGTGCCTTTTTATGGGCTTTGAAATAAATGCTTTGACTTTGAGAAAACGCGATAGTGAGTAACTGTCGCGTGTGTCATGTTAGCCCTGCAGGGCACATTCAAGTCAACAAAAGACATATTACCCTGTAAATGGTAGCTCCATAGTGCAAAGTACTCACACCTGTGCTATGCATTTATATAATCTGAAGGAGGTTGAGTTTAAATGTATATATGTATATATATATAAAACGTTCATTGCGAATCCCACAAAAAAGTACACACAATCCACATAGTACGAGTATTAGTAACAACAACATAGAACGATGGTAGTAAAACTTACATAACTAACCAAACAACCTACACGTGGCTCAACACATGTTGGCACGTGCCTTTGCACCCAGTGCCTAATAAAAGGGCTGTCCACCTTGACGAACATTGTACAATGCAAATATTGAATTTATAATAATGGTAAATGATCTACCTGTTTTTTTTTCTATTTGCCGATGATTTGCTCGTCCGCATAGCCAATCAGTTACACTGCGAACTGCTGCAGCAGGACATTGATCGGGTGTTAGGACATTGAGAACAAACTACTCTTTAATGTGGCAAAGTGTAATGTGATGTCTTATACGCGGGCCGTGGTTCCCCGACGTCATGAATATAGCATGGACGGGCATGTGATACCGCGAGTAGTGTCGGTGCGAGATCATAGCGTGATTTTCTCCGAAGATTTGTCGTTTCGCACACATATTGTACAGGTGTGTAATAAAGCCATCAAGAATTTGGGATTTGTAATGCGTGAAACCCGTGAATTCACCAAACCAGCAGCTATAAGGTCACTTTATAATGCTTTAGTCAGAAGTAACCTAGAAACGAGTGCTAAAATCAGGAATCTATTTGAAACTAAGTAGAAGTTGCCTTATGGTAGAAAAAATGCATAATTTTACCCGGTTGCTATACATGGAACAGTTTTGCGTCTATCCTTTCTGTCCACTTATGTATCCAACCCTGTTTGGTACATACAGCTTATAGTAACCAACCATCCCCATGGTTGGTTACTATAAGCTGTAGGTAAGGCGCAATTTTGCACTGGCTAAATATGAGTTTATGGTTTTTCGTGGCATGCCCAATAGTCCGTTGTACTAAAATCGTTGGCATTGCTCGTTCCAAACAGTAGACTGCGGTAAGAGCCGAGAGAGAGGCTGTTTATAGTCTCAGTGGCCCGGACAAACATGTCAAAGTTCGCACCGGTGCAGCGGTGGCGGTGGGGCGGGCTATAAAGATATTCAACAGCGTCTCTCTGCGATTGGACATCTTTACTTGCTCTTTGGCAGAATTTCAGAGGGTGACACTTTTATTTATTTATAAAACAATTGCTTGCTGCACTTACAGTAAATACCAAAGCGCGCAGCAAGCCAACATTTACAACAACAAAACAAACATTTAGCAAAAAGTATTCGTACAAACATGTTTGACAAAAAAACCTTATACGTACATTAAATATAGATTTACTGCCATACAAAAATATGTCAACATCTGACTCCTGATCAATCAGGGCGTTCAGCAGATTGATTGCCTGAGGTGTGAGAAACTATCGAGCAGTATGGTGCGCACAGGCGGAGCCGCGAACAGGCACCCCGAGTCACAGGCGCGCTACCGCCGGATATAAATAGGGATAATACATTTTTTTTTATAGGTAGCGAGCAAATTTCCGTTGCACCCGTTCTATTATAAACTTGTATTTTTGTTCATGTGGATCCCATACCAGTGTATTGTACTCAAGTTTACTACGTACAAACGAATAATAAAGAGTGAGTATAACATTCCTATTTTTAAACCTATTTGCCTGTCTCATAACAAACCCACAGATATTTTATTTTATTTTATTCGGGAAACTTACAGCTAACATAAACAGTGTCCTTAGACGATACAAAATTGAAGGCCATTTACAAGTTTCCAATGGTAAACACTAGGATACTATAAGAGAAGTAGAAATAGGTACAAAATACTTACATAAATCAGGAAATACAAACTAAAAATAGTACACGATCAACAAATACAAACTAAGAATCAGATGTAGACATCATCAGATTAAGACGCAAACATTTACTTCTTCGTAAAAAAGCTTTCCACTAAGAAATGCTTAAGCCGAGATACACTGGTATTGAATATATCCAAATCATGTTCACCGGACAGTTTATAAAAAATTCCGCTCGCCCGGATTAGAAACGAATTCTGCCTGTACGCGGATTTGGAATGAGGAACATGTAACAAGCTAGGTTTACGAAACATTTTGCAGTGTGTAACTAATCCTATACTGCCTAACAGCTCAGGGCAATCTATAGTACCATTCGCAATTTTAAATAAGTACGTCATATCTGCAATGCGTCTGCGCTCTTGCAGTGGTAGGATGTGAAACCGCATACATCGCGCTATATAATTGGGAGTATATTTCCTAGTTTTGTACTGCAAGAAACGTAGGAACCGCCTTTGAATTCCCTCAATTCGGTCTATGTAAATATTATAATTAGGGTTCCACACTTGTGAGGCGTATTCCAAATGGCTGCGGACAAAAGCACAATAAAGAATTTTAAAGGTTTTAACGTTTTTAAAATCAGCTGATAATCTAAGGATAAATCCAAGTGCTTTGGAAGCTTTACTAACGACGTTTTCGATGTGCGCATCAAAAAGCAACTTTGAGTCAAACGTTACACCTAGGTCCCTTATAACGCTTACAATTTGCTGATTAAAGGTCACATTCACGTCTAAGGTAAGCCCAAGATCATTTATTTCGTCGACGCGCTCCAGAGGGACACCTGATGTATGGCAGTTATGCTGAATTGGCGCTCGCGAGCAGGTAAAAGAAATAGTCTTGCACTTAAAACTGTTAAATTCTAAATGATTGGCTTCACTACATTTTACCACCATATCGATGTCCCTCTGCAGTGCCTCACAGTCATGCACATTATTTATACCCAAGAATAACTTCAGGTCATCCGCAAACATAAGACATCTTGCCGACCTGACGACCTCCGGCAGGGTGGTGAATACCATTACAATAAACTGCGTAGGCCCCAGGGTGCTACCCTGGCTTACACCAGAGCAAGTTATACAATATGTAACAAAAACCCTGTCCGATCCAAAAAGGCGTATTCCTGGTTTAACATACGTACTAGAAAAAATTGTAAAAAAAATATAACTCATGAAAAGCAAAAGCTATTGATTTTTTTTATTTTTAGTTACCATGCGAAATGTAACACTAAATATGGTAATTTTCATAAGTTGACAACACTCCACCGGCCGGCGAAATCTTTTATTTTTTGCCTATTTTATTTCAAAGGACACCGCCCTGCATTGCCGCGCTGTAGGTACTCATAACGAGTCCTCGATCCTTTGATATAGCCGACTGGTCGCTACTTGTTTGGACACTTCGCCAGTCGCACGTGGAGATAGCTTGCGATTGGATGTCCTTACGTATCACGTGCCGCTATCGTATCGCGAACAATGTCGTATACCAATCAGGAATATTTGAATATGTTAATTTTTATTTGTGAGTGAATGTGTGATTCGGAAATCGAAGTAACAGCTCGGATTGTGGAAGCTTTCGAGTCACTCAAATCGTACACATGTGCGCTGCGAAGAGTACGTGCAAATTTAATAAAAAGTTGTCGAATGTGTACTAATGTTCTAGATAGATAGAGGTATGTTACAAGTAAATGTTTTAATAAACTGATACCTACAGTGGGTGCCAAAAGCACATCACATTAACTCAATAATAATTGTTTCTTGATAAACAGAAGGTCAGAAATCGGGGTCATTGTGCGTAAGCCTACAATAAAATATCAGCTGATACCTACGCGTAGGCAAAACGTAGATTTCTTTAGTCCTACGTTTCTTTGGCGGCTTGCGACAAAGGATCGCCGCGCTCAGGCGGCTTCTTTGACACGAAACTGTAGGTGAACTCTGGTGGACACTTTCGAGGATCAGTGTTGCCTTTGGTATGATTATTTTTAATTTTTTAAATTAATTGGATTCATTGGGGAAAAATAACTATCTCGTATCCATTAAATGATTACGTATTTGTGTACGCACTACGATACCAAATAATACCCTTCAGGATCGGACAGGGTTTTCGTTACATCCTGTATAAGGGGCAGATTTATGTCCAGACTCGGTCTGTGAAATAGCTCGAAAAAAGTTGAAGCTACTTTGGAGTAAATCCTATTGCGGATAATTTTTTGAGTAGGACATCATTTTGGACAGTTTCGAACGCCTTCTTAAAGTCAAAATAAGCCACGTCAACTTGCTTATTTTTATCCATTTCAGTGACAGCATAGTCTACAGTGAGTCAACTACATCTATGTCGATCCGCGAGGAGGATAGTGGGTCTGTTGCCTCCAGCTCAGAATTGGCTGTAGATAGAACAGGGTCATACGGCAGAACACTGAACTGAAGTATTCAGCAAACGCATTTGCTGCGTCTTCCCCCACCACGGTCCGTCCATCATATTCAAACTCGGTGCACGTTTGTCTAGAAGCCTGCTGACCTTTTACAAAATTCCAAAAACTTTTAGGATCCCTCTTTATATCCGCCTCTGTTCGCTGGATATATTCGTTAT
Source organism: Dasypolia templi (assembly GCA_963555695.1). Lineage (NCBI taxonomy): Eukaryota > Metazoa > Arthropoda > Insecta > Lepidoptera > Noctuidae > Dasypolia > Dasypolia templi. Next base: position 1,133,223 of record OY743151.1, on the reverse strand, counting down.
ATGTCTGATCGATTAGGTCTTTAGCTCGCTGTAAAGGAGATGGATATTGCTCCCATAAAAGTTTGGCCCAGCACGGACATAAATAAAACAATATATGATATGAAGGCATATTTGTATTTAATAGTCCTGTTAATATTTTATTACTAAAGAATTTGGTGGTGTCGAGATTTAAGACAGTTTAGGTTTATACTTTATTATGACATTTAGACGTTTAATACAGTAAGCTTTTACATTGTAGTGATAGTCTAGAGGTTAAGGCCTCATTTCTCAAGCACGTGGTTGTGGTTTCAATTCTTAGATAAGTACCGGTGTAACTTTTTCCAATTCATATGTACTCTCTAAGTTTACTGACATCGGTGCCTTCTCTGTACGAGTATCCCTGCAGTGGGTGGGACAATAATAGGCTGGTATTATTATTATTTATAATTAACTTATAATCATTTTTAACTACGTGTGTACAATAATCTATAAGTATCACGTAGACCGGTCATGTAGACACTGCCTAAAGAATTCTGAAGAGACCGAAACAGGTGGAAATCTGAAGGTGCAAGGTCAGGACTATACCCCAGCCAAACTCTCTTAATTTTTGCTGAGTGGCTAAAGATGTGTGAGGTCTAGCGTTATCGTGATGAAAGTGTGGTTTTTCATCACGATAACGCTTTCTCTCAACTTCTTGCTTTAATCTCATTAGTTGTTCGCAGCAGATTTTAGAATCGATGGTCCTGCCTGGTGGTAACAGCTCATAATGAATAATGCCCTTCCAATCGGACCACACACACAGCATAACCTTGTTGCGAGCTAACCCGGGTTTCGCCACAGTCTGTGAAGCCTAACCGGCCTTTGACCACGACCTTTTTCGCACGTTCTTGTCGTGATCCACTTTTCATCACCAGTTATCAGCTTCTTCAAAAATGGTTCGGTTTCATTACGTCGTAATAAAGAATCACAAATGAGTACACGGGTCAAAAAAACTGGGTACACAAAAAAAGCTCGATATTTGGGTACCTCACCAAAGAAAGAAACCTAATTTATTTCAGTGAGCTCGTGAGGTACCCAAATATCGAGCTTTTTTGTGTACCCAGTTTTTTTCAAATGCGCCAAAACTGTTTTGTGGTCAATTCCCAGTTCTTCAGCTAAGTCGTAACTACTGATATGCCGATCACGCTCCACTTTTTCAAAAATGGCATCCATTTTATCCGTAATAGGGCGACCAGAGCGACGTGCATCTTTGACATCAAAATTTCCGTATTGAAAACGCTTAAACCAAATTTGTGCTACTCACACAGACACTGCACTAGGTCCATAAACATTGCAAATATTTTTCGCGTATTGCGTTGCATTTTTACCTTTTTTGTAGTAAAATTTTAAAATGTATCGAATTTCTTCATTAGATTCACTCATCTTGACAGTACGAAAAACAAATAAAAATCACACATTTTCCTAATTTGAATTAGGAATTATGTTCTTTAAAATTTAAACTTTCAATGATACCAAAACCAGCCAGATACAAATAGTATAGCCAAAGTTATTTTATCATACATACTATAATGCGAAAAGACTTTTCCCCCAAAATATAATTTCATTAAACTTTAGTGTTATAATACCAATCACCACCTCAATGTCTCTCGAGTAGCCGTCAATATCGCCTATTATCGACAGCGAGCAGTACACCACCCCAATCTGCACCGCCAGCACGGACCTGCCGCAATACTGTATATCCCGGAGGAAACAATTTAGCATCACATACACTACTAGTCAGAAAAGTCTCCGTTAATGCAAATAAATCAGCTGATTAAACTAATATGGCCTTTTACAAATGTCCAGCTTTGAACGTAGACCACGAACATTCTGGTAAAAAAAGTTGTATGTCTTCTGCTGATTATTAACCCTCATGATAAATGATAAATGATTTGATTTCTGTAAGTAGGTTTTTACAAACACTTTTACACGTCAATACTATTTTAAAAGTAGATGAGATCGGCGTTTCCTATCTGACTACTCTGAGAAGAAACGCCAAAACAAACTCAGAGGTCAATAAAATTATTATCTTTCTTAGACAACAAACACTGTGAAATAAATACAATAAAAATACGAATACATAAATAATAACGTAATATAATAATTATTGAAATACTATTTAAAATTCCAAAATAATTAGCTGCATTATTTTTATGAAATACATGTACTAAAATACCTAATATACTACATATATATACAAACCTAAAAATAAATATTTAAATACATATATAATTATAAACCCAATTAAATATTTATAATAATTTAAATTAATATTAAACTGCTACTTAGCCCTCTTCCTCTCTCCTAATTTTTGCTGTGCCCGACAGGGTCCATATTGATCTTTTATTTAGTTTTTACCATCTATGTAATACATATGGAATGCAATAAAGTATTGAGTATTGAGTAATCATGCAGCTCAACACAACACATATGGAGCTCAACGATTCGACGAACATTACCAAAGAAAGGACATTTGGGTAGGCCGCATAAATTGCTCAAACTGCCAGACCATGATTAAAACTAATTTTAAAAATTAAAAATAGATTGAGATAAAAAAAAACAACAAATCCACACTGCCTTCACATTCACAATAATTAAAATATTATAATACTTTACAAAGTAAATTTTCACGTCATTGTGTAAAAATCCGAGAATAAACATGGTCAGATCATATGAGGACTCTGTAGACTGGTGTCTGAAATGGTATTTTGAGGAAAGAACCACACTGATTTGAGTGGACCTGTCCAGTCAGTGCATGCATTTGTCAATCATGGTGCAGCTCAACTCAGAACTAAGGAGCTCAACGATTCCACGAACAATACAAAGAAAGGACATTTGGGTAGGCCGCGTTGTACTCAAACAGCCAGACCGTGATTAAAACAACTGAAAGAACAAAAAAACAATGACTCACTTAGTCCTCACATTCTCAAAAATTAAAACAATTTTATACTTTAAACAGTAAATATAAAGATGTCATTGTTTATCAAAAAAGTCAAAAATAAAAGTTTAACAGCAAATTAAACATCGACAATATCTGTGTAAACTTATTGGAGCAGCTCAATCCCAAGCCTTCTTGTCCTCAATATAGCCTTTGACAGTATAATAGGCATTCTGGCATAATTTCCGTTTTATAAAAGATTTGAATTTATTTTTGCTTTTGTTTGAATTGTGAATTTATTTTTGATTTATTCATGCTACTGTGACTTTCGAAATCCACTTCTCCATGGTTTAATATGGACATCTTCTGCCCAGTGTTCGGGTTTCATATAATTATCAACATGTTTTGTTGACACAGTTAACTTAAATGACGCGTAATCACCTCGCGACTTTAATGCTTCCACTGAACAGTTATCCTCAACACAAATATTTCGTAGGTGAGGAATCACTTGATCAGCTGTAGTACCAGTTTGGACGTAATACAAATGCAAATACGATTTCCTCTCCGCCGCGGCTAATGCACTTAAAGCCGAACCCGGGGCAGGCGTTCCACGAGTCACATTATAAGGTGCACGGCGTGGTATTTGCCGTTTGACTTCAACCCCGTCCGAACCGTTGTTTTTCTAGTTGGTCCGTGGGTGAGACAGGCGATACGTTGCGCGCTCCCTTCGCTTTACGAGCGTCCAGGGAGAGCGCCGTCTCAGCCCGAACGCCGGCATCGCGCACTGGCCGTTGGGTTTTCTGCACTTGACATGTTGTCCTCCGTATGACTTGCACCTGTGTACTCAGAATCGTTACTTGTAAACTAATAAATCATTTTAATCGACAGGTTTGAAGAGCCCTGTCAGTAAAATGTGGCAGTTTCAAAACATTTCATTTTTGTTGGTGGTGTGAGATTGGTTTTTGTATTGGGTCTCAACTGTAATAAATTAGTTACCTTAGATTCCATTACATAGTCAGTTACATACAGGTCGACTTAATAAAAGCGTGTTAAAAACAAATGAGAGTGGTAATAGTTAATAAATAAATAAATATTCTTACAATCCTCAGCAGCTCCAACAGTATTTTCAAATGTTAATTCATTAGTTATGTGGAGCAGGACCAGCATTGAGCCAGGCATTTTTATCAGCGATGTAATCCCCTAACTGATAATATGCCTTTTTATTTTTTGGCGGGAAATCATCAAATGACTTCTCCCGCTCTGGGTGGAGCGGGAGGGCGTGTCAGACTTTTACTGACTAAAACCCACCCGTGTTCCTTCAGTTGCCTGTGCCAGGGCCACGGTTTTCTCTGTAGAATAATCCGCGACCCTGAGACGTCGGCCCTATCGGACCCCGTCACTTTGTGCTGACATCTCTTTGAGGCGCGCGTGGAACACAACGCGCCGTCGACCCGGGCCTGGTCCTTACCGGACGGCGAGCTACCCATTGCTCGCCGTCCGCAAGCCCGCGCCTACGGTGGCCGGGAATCTGCAGGCGACTCCTGACGCCCAGGGCGTCTCCTGCGGCGGCTAGTGGGGGCGTGAAGGCGCAAGGCTCTCTCCCTCACACGCTCCGCCTCCTCCTTCGCGAGCATTACTGCTTCGCAGAAGGAGGTGACGGCTTTCCATTCCCTCTCGCTCCGTACCATGGCCTGGACCAGGGCCGGACGCGAGATCGCCGCCGCCAATCGCCTCCCTGAGGACACTGCGGTGCTCCGCCCAAGCTGGGCATACCTCCACCGTATGGTCCACCGTGTCCTCCGGGCGATCCACACAATGGTGACACCCGGGCGTTTCCTCCAGCCTTATGCGAAACAGGAACCTCCCGAAACAACCGTGTCCGGTGAGGACCTGTGTCAGGCGGAAGGTGAGGACGCCGTGGCGCCTCTCCAACCACTCCTCAAAGAGGGGACTTACCGCCGCTATGGGGAAGGCAACTGTCAAAATGGCGCTGTCGTAGCTAGTTCCCAACACAAGCTAAAAATACAAGGCGTGATGTGGTTTTATTTTATTTTTGCGAAAGTTGACTCGATGTTGTGTTCCTAGATACTCCGAAATTGGAGTTCGAATTTCTCGTAAGCCCCTAAAATTAGAAGATTGTGCTTTAAAGCTATTCGTACAGATTTTTTTGAGTTCGAATTTATGTCGTGAACATTTTGAAGAAAGTGATTCCGAGGAAATATTCAAGGTTTAAAATTCTGACACTTTCCATGTATATACTTGATTTAAAAAAACTGAAATAACGAAATAGTGAAATAAAATCAAACTCATGAATGAACATAAAATGAAATGAATGAACGAAATGTCAAAATGTTTGTAGGCCGTAGGGAGCTAGCTATGGTCACGCCATCTACAATTAGCTTTGCCCGACCTTCCCCATTGTGGCGTGCCCAAACTGATAATATGCCTGTCTGCATAGTGTGCGTTTAAAAAAAAAAATTGAATTTCGTCTCATTCAGCTGTTGAAGTATGTGGGGAGGTATTTTATCTTCTCTTCTTCAATCTTGAGTCGAGCGTGATCCCCAGGAAAACAGTTTTGTCGACGAATTCTAATTTCTCTTGATTCAATACTATCTCACAACCATTACACACAAGAGTAACGGTGGAGTTTCTTTTCCAAATCTAATTAAAATTAATAATTAGTATTGAAACTCCATTATATCATTAAGGTGGCAAAACCTTTTCTCTTCTTATATAGCAATAAATCTCATCTCACTGGAAAATGTTTTCATAGTTAGTATTTAGCTTGCGAAAATGTATTTTTGTTAACCCTCTGGCATTCTAAAGTATTAGATATAGTTAAAATTATGACTTTTGTTACCACCAATGACAATTAATTATTATCATTTGTGATGACTGATGGTAGCAGTGACTAAACTAATTGTTAGGTGGTGTTTTGTGTCGTATTTATTTGGTTTGTTGAATACATGCTATGGACATGCCATTGTGATAAAGTTGTTATAAACAACGTGCCGAGGAGATAGATAGAATATGCTTTATTGTATGCATTGTTACTAACAAAAAAAGATGCATTATTTACTGAAAATGTTGAATCTAACTTGAAAATAAAAGGTTTCGTACTCATGCTTCTGCGAGCCTCTTTTTTAAAATGTTTCAAACGTCAAAATCTAGGTGCACGGTTCCAATTGGTCGTTTCCTATGAAGAAGAGCTGGATACATATGGGTAATCAAAAACCAAAGCAACCATTTAATTTAATAGCATTAATTTTGTAAGTCCCTGCAAATTGGCATCCATGGGTACGTTTTCTGATCCATTTCTGATTCATTTTCATGTATAGTTTCAGAATGCCATAGGACCCATAGGTATTCTGTGATAGAACTATCCTATAGAACGCACACAACAGTGACAAATGTGAAATTGTAGTCCAAAGTAATAATTGTATTATTAGTGGTATATAGTACAATAAAATGGACGGATAGGCGCTAGTGATGACGCTAGTTTGCAATGGAATGCTAAGAAGAATATGGGAGTTGTAGTCTCGGACTGCTTCGGACAGTATCTATTTTTAGTAATTGATTAAAGAAATGCAGTAAATAATCAGGAAAATATCAGCACTTATCAAGAGTCGAAGTAGGTACCTAAATGTTTTATACAGGTTGGCGGTTTCAGTACCTACATGATTTCTGGGCCCTATTATGAACTCTTATTTCCAGGCAGTTTACGGCGTAAACAGAACTGTCTTGCAATTTCGTATTATGAACCCGTCAAACAAGCCAGTCAGCGATCACGTGACACCCTGGCCGACTTCTGGCCGAATATTGCCTGGCAATACCGTATTACGATCGTTCGTTTGACATTTCGTTCCGTATTAGAACTGTCAAAAAGTAACCTCACAATCCATTCAGTTTACGCTGCTTCAGAGGAGCTTTTATTGAATTGTTTAGGGTTTATTTGGAAATTATTGGAGTGTTTTCTATATAACATAAGAAAATATAATCATTTGTGACGAAAATGAACTGTTTGAGTTCCTAGAAAGTGATTCTTCTCGGCAAACTTGTGAATCAACTAATAAAAGGAGACGACTTCGTGACCAATCTAATGCGTTCGACATGGATGATGTGCAGTTCACGACTTGGGACTGAATCTTTGTGAGCAGCTGGGGCCTCACATGTAATGAGATGTGTGATCGCACGCAAGGCTAAGAATAGTAAAATACACTTTCCACTAAATAAATAAAAGGATAATAAACGTATTATTGAAATCCTAAAAACGGCCTTTCCTTTTGGTGTTCACCTTTAACCTATAACGGGCTTACAAAATCCACGGATTTATCAGTGAAGACTAGAGTAGTTGTTTTTATTAAGTATGAACTTTACGTAAAGTTTTAACTAAACATTATTCTAATTTTAGGTTTTGGTTGCATTAGCATAGTATGCTACTGGCTCCTACCAAAGCCCCACTGGTGATATAGGCTCTCATTCAATGTCCCAGCCAACATTTTCTATAGTAGATGCAAATCACTGAGATTTCTTGGAAGTAGTATAAAAACTCCAGCAATCTTTCCAGCTGAACATAGGTAAGTTAGGTAACGCGCCGACGAGACGAGGGCGAGAACGCTCATCCACTATTAAAATAAAACTTACATTGCATTAATATTATATCATGTTAAAAACGTGAATATTAATTGAAATACTCAATAACACTTTCGCCATCTTTTTGTTTATACTCGTACTGCGTAAATCTTAGAATGAATCCTCCTTCCATTAAACAAACAATACGATAGTGTTCTTTCAAAATGTTAATGTTATTAACTAATGTTTGACAAACAATACTTTCATTGAAGTTGTCGAATTCCCCGCTGACCTTCAAGTTGAATACGTTTGTAAACCTCGCGTTACAATTTGCAAACAGGAAATATTATATAAATTATTATAATCTAGAATAGCACAATATAAATTGCGTTCATATTTTCACCTACTATACTAGACTAACTAGTTTAATATATATGGTATTTATTATTTTTATCATAAAATAAGTGATTTAAACAAAACCGTAACTTCCCTATAAATATATAATTGGGATACTGAACGTTACGTCAGAGAATTACAAGCCAGCCATAGACAAACTACCCAGCGTGAAGTCGCTCAGAACTAGGAATGTCATAATACGAAATTTAACCAGCCCGTGAAATGAATTGCCTGGAACTTGCCTGGTTTTTTAAAAGTTCGTAATAGGCCCGCCAGACCAGCGTAGCAAAGAGATTTAATACAGATTCAATTTAAAGGCTATGCGAAGAAATGTCATTGAAAGACTGTGATCCCGTGTCAGTGACGCCATCTAGCATAATGTAGCAAAATTAGAGCGGCGGTGGGAACCTTGAATATTAGCAAACGTACGAATTATATAAAATATCTTGTGGAAGGGATGTTACCATTTAGATATCAAGATATCGATTATAATGATAAAAGTTTTTATTTCACATTTGAATAGATTGAAAAAATAAGGACAGCAATAAAATGATCAGTAGTTTCAATGTTTCCAAGTGATGTATATGTTACCGGCCAATCCCGATTTAAGGATGAACTAGTTTCGCCTAGGCCAAACCAGTACCCTAATTGCGCACTACACAATCAATCGGAATCTGAATCGTTTTAAAACAGATTGCTAATCCATTGATTCATATGTTGGAAAAAAAATCTGCTCAACAATGTAAATTACGCAATGAATGTTGTTGAACTGTCAAAATCAAACCGATTGGTCGTAATCGTTTACGAAAATGTGTTACGCAATTAGGCTGCAGTTCTCCCTACACACGATAAGACAAACCAGGATAAACTAACCCAAAATCGTTCATCCTGTTACCGATAGGATAAAGCAGTTTTGTCTAGGTTGATTCGGCTTATCCTAGTTAGAATTTATATGCTTTAGTATAAACTGGTACGTCCTGGTCTGAACTAATTCTGCATGTTCGGAATCATCTCTGACTCTCCCCTCGCGCTCTTCAACCCCTCTTCGTTCGCCCTGTTCGTTGATTTGAACGGTATTTTCCATCGACGACTACGCGTGTTAAGTTGCTGGTTGCGTTCAATCAAAACCTGTGAAGAAAAAAGTATTTGGAGTAAGTTTTGTTCCAAAAACATCTTCTCGTCGTTATCATTTCTTACCAGTAGACGAATATGCGGATTTGGTTAAAAAAGTATAAACGCGGAAAAGTTGGAAATTTGGAAAAAAGAACATTAAATTACAAAAAAGAAGACTGAAACGGTTTGCTGTTTTGAAAATTGGTGATGTGAAAAAACTCATTGCACGGTGTGAAGGGAATATACTTTACTTTCTTCCAGCTGATGAACTTTATGTTGTAATTGACGCTGCTCATAAAGCTGTGGGTTATGGTGTTCGTGATAGAATGTTAACAGAGACATCACAAAAATATTCCTATATCACAAAGGAAATGATAGGCCTCTATTTATCAATGTGTGATATTTGTCAACAAAAGAACACAAAAAAGAAAATATGGCTAGTTTCAAAGCCAATTCTTCATTCGGACATGAATAGCAGATGTCAAGTCGATTTGATTGATTTCCAAACACAACCAGACGGGAATTTTAAATTAACTCTGGTTTTCCAAAACCATCTCACAAAATTGGTTCCCCTTCGTGCGTTAACATCAAAGAGTGCTGAAGAAGTGGCTTATCATTTGAATGACATATTCCTAACTGTAGGGGCACTGTGCATTCTTCAATCTGATAATTCTAAATACGAGGCCTTTGGCTACTTTGTATGTGTTTAATTTATGTTTATTTCTTTGTAATGTGCGTTTTGTTTGTGCAGAATAAACAAATTTTACAATAATATTATACGTAAACTCGCAAATCAGCAGCAGGGTTCTGGTTGAACGTGCCAACCAAGACATTGAAACGAATATGATAAGTTCTTGGTTAAAGGACAACAATACGACGAAGTGGTTGGAAGGATTAAGGTACTTACTACCTATGTCCAATCCATGAACAATCGAGCTAACAACTCAGGCATAAAACAATCGAGCTAACAACTCAGGCATAAAACAATCGAGCTAACAACTCAGGCATAAAATAATCGAGCTAACAACTCAGGCATAAAACAATCGAGCTAACAACTCAGGCATAAAAAACACCTTTCAAAGCATTTCTCGGAATCGAACCTAAAGTAGGACTTCCCACTTCCTCGTTGCCTCAAGAAATCATAAATGATATTCAGGATGAAGATGACCTAAAGAAGGCAATCGAACGTGACAGCAAAATTGAACAGTAGGTACGAATTCAGTGATGAAGATAACATTGTAAAAATTGACACAAACAACATTCAAAATGCAAGAAACATTGCGACAGCATTTTTTGAAAAACAAGCTAAAAGAATGAAGGTTCCTCTGACAAATCCCATCCACCAGCTAACATTGGTGACAACGTAACCAAACCTATTCCACCAGAGTAAACTTTGAAAAAATACGTGAATAAGCAAATTGCAGATACGGTGATTTCTGTGGATGAATATAAGTTGATCTTGTAATGGATGTGAAATTACTGATTAGTTAATAAATATCTTTACTAAATCATTTTGACAATTTTATTTCTATTCGTTTATTCAGTTTACTAAAAAGCATAAAGAAGATACAAACTAGGTGAAATTAGTTCAGACTAGGACGTACCAGTTTATCCTAAAGCATGTAAATTCTAACTAGGATAAACTTATTCGGCCCAGGCTAAACTGGTTTATCCTATCGGTAACAGGATGAACGAGTTTGGCCTAAGCTATATTGGTTTGTCCTATCGCGTGTAGGGAGAACAGTACCCTAATTGCGTAATACACAATCAATCGGAATCTGAATCGTTTTGAAACAGATTGCTACTACATTGCTTCGATACAAAATCAATGAATGTTGCTGAACTGTCAAAATACAACAGATTTGTCGTAATCGTTTCCGAAAATGTGTTACGCAATAAGGCTGTTGGTTGAGCCTAGGCGAAACTAGTTTACCGTAAAATCGGGTTTGGCCGGTAGCACATACATTAAATTATTTTTACATACAAATGACTAAATTATCATTATTATAGTCTAGTGATCCATGTTTCAGACTGCTGATCACGAGCTCGTGGGTTTGATTCCCACAGGACACAAATATTTATATGATGAATATAAGTGTTTGTTGGTTATCGTGTTTCTTGTGTATTATAAGTTCCTATGTATTAACAACAAAAGGACGGATATAGGTATTATATCCATTGTCTAGTACCCATAGAACAATCTCTACTCTACCAGTTTAAAGCAAACAGATCAGTCGACCTTGCGTACCTACGTACAAAACAATGAAGTCATATTCATACCGCTGCGCTGGTATTGGTCACACGGACGTTCTACTTAAGAATCTTATACCAGACGATCGATCGAATAATGATAGCCACTACCATCAACAGATCCGAGCATGGGCTGCCGTGCCACCTGCGTCCCCAACGTCAGACCAACCATCTATTGGAAGGGGCGCCTAGAATCAGATCTATTTAAATGCAAATGTTGACGTTCAAAAGTGCCTTTTAGTGCCTATTTGAAATAAATGCTTTGACTTTATTTGACGATTTTTTTAAAGTCGCTAACAATTTCCCAGAACGTCGTTGTCGTCGCAAAGTTGAGTGATTAGTTAGTTAATAGTAAAATACCCTCCGTATCAAAAAGTCCTAAACGCAAATACTCCGAATAGCAAAACGACATTTCAAAATGACACTTTAGCAAAATGTCCCATTAGCAAATCGTGCTACAGGCGAATGGTCCTAAAAACAAAAGAACGGGAATGGGGCAGTCATACCACACATAAATATGAGATTTTTAAAGGACTAAGTGTATTTATCTTCTGCTCGAGACTCTAAATGTTAAAATTAAATATATTAAAAATAAAAATAAAACTTGTCAGAAAAATATTTTTTCTTTTATTTCATTATTTCATTTATTTTCTGAATTTACATAATATACAAGCTAAATAATAAAATAATTTAAACATGAATACAAAAAAAGGAAAAGAATCGTAGGGCGTCGAAAAATTCGTCCACATCGCTGTCAACAGGAAATGTGCCCAAAAGGCTGGCAGCATTGCCACGTTCCAAAAACTAGTCCAGCCCTCCAACACTCGACACTGGCAACAATGGCTAAGGCCGCTTGCCACAACCAAAAAGAAGAAGAAGTAGACCAGCCCTCTGGTGACGTGACGAGTCGACCAACCACTTAGCTATGTCTCGAAAAATAAAGTAGGCACTCGGACCCCATGTCCCTAGTGTTTCAACGTCAAACGGCTCAAACATATAACTCCCAATATGATTGGAATATTTTCACCGTTTGAGGTTTCGGATTCCGCACCTGCAGCAGCCGCCCCAGAATAGCACACCGTACTAGGAAGATGGTATGGCGCAAGGGTGTCGACACATGTTGCATCCCACACCAAAGGCCTGCCTAACTTCCAGGGCATTATGGTCATTTCGTCTGGTCTCTTCCCATCGTCGCGTGCCAAGCCATTGGGTTCCAAAACAGCTGGCACCCCGGATGTGACAAAAGCACGATGGATGATGTCATTAATGCTGGCGTGCCGTGCTATCCGGCCTGCGCTCATAATGTAAGATAGGCCACGGTGTCCGAGGCAGTCGTCAGCGTCACCGCACTGGCAGCGATGCGGAGCCCCGCAAGAAGCGCCCAGACGCAGACAAGTAGCGTCAGCGTAGTGGTGTCACCCAGCCTATGTTGCCTATGTTGGGTGACGGTAGCGCCTGAAGCTAGAGGCCCGACTCCCATTCTCCCACAGCCAGCGGGCGAGCAAGATAAGAAACATTAAGAGGAAATTTAAATAAAGAGTTTATTATTGTGTAAATTTTCACTTATTAATTCATTAGCAATTAAGATTGTGTTGAAAATTACATATAAAATAAAACAAAATAAAATCACTACATGCAGAAACAATACATTTAAAAGCGTAATTAAAATTGATGTTAAATGTTACGTGAAGAGTCAATTAATTTAAAATATGTCAACGAATAACTATAATGTCAAATTTAATACAACTTCATCATGGTCCGAGCGATGACCACAGTGTTTAATTAAAATAGTTATTTTCACCACACTACCTATTATTTGCAATTTTTACCCATCGATTTCCGAGGGTAAAAGCCCTTTTTGTTATCTAGAGTGTAACGGTGTTTTAAATTTCGAATGCTTCCGATTTTACATTTACTCGAAGTTTTAAATATAACCAAAGAGTTAGGAACAAAAAAATATTTAAGACAAAAGTTAGGAACGTTCAAAACCTGTCAACCGAAAATACCTGGTTATTCAGAACCGAAAATATCCGCTTTTTAATTTATTTTAATAAACAGATTCTATACGTATTTTACTGATTTTCTTTCTTTTTTGCAAGTTTCTCGTAGTGTGGTGAAAATTGTTGTGTTTCACTTATGGGTAAAAGTTTTTAGCGCTTCGTGATTTGAATGCAACCTTCAATCCAAGCACTCACGGCAAAAAACACTTTTACCCATACGTAAAACAAATAACTATTGTCTTACTCAGTGCGCAAAATATGTTTGAGCTACTGAAGTGAAATAGTTATTTAATCTATGGCTTGTTCACTACTAGTAGCACAATTTAAGCTGACTACCAGGCCACTCAGAAATTATTGCGAAAAAACGTTTTTGTGTATGAGAGACTGGCCAGTTCTAGTTTATTATGTAAATATGATTATTTCGTTGGTCTAGTGGTCGCAAGAGCTACTGCTGAGCATGAGGTCCTGGGTTCGATTCCCAGGTCTGGCAACGTGTTATTAGGTTTTTCTATCTGGAATTTCACAGTAGACGCCCGGAGTCTGGATTTGTGCCCGGTTGATGGCAATAAGCAGGCCCCCTATTACATGTGGCTTAAGCATAACTGGCGAAATGTGGGTGTACTATACTCGTAGGTACACCTCTGCCTAACCCTTCTGGGATTACAGGCGTGATGTTATGTTATGCGTGATAAGTGTGATTATTTGTAAAAATTGGTACGTTCCAATTTCAAAATTTCCCTCCACATTGTTTGCGAGCTAATCGAAATTAACGTGTCTCCTAGAAAAATGGATTAGCGCTGGGAACATTATCGCGCCAAGATTTTTTACGATTTCAAGTGTCGCCTGAAACCGGATGAATCGTACGATAGACTTCAAATGGCATTCATGGATGAAGGTCCTTCTAGGCAACCGTGTTTCATTGGTTTTTCGAATTCGAGCGCGTTCGACTAACTTTGGGGGAAGAAGAAAGAAGTGGTCTCCCTTTGACGGCTGTTACGGAAGAATACGTGCTAGGAGGGAAAAATGTAATCCACGACAATAGGCGAGTTACGTACCTATCAAGAACACATATTCAGCACATACTGCAGGTTGGATAGGTAAGCCTTCACGAAATTGCCAAAATTCTACAAGTGCACCTTCGCGTGAGGAGGATAGTTTCACGATGGGTGCCGTTATATGATAAACAAATTTGAAGCAGGCTCGTTTCGGCGTGCTTACGACATCATTACGGGTTACTTGGATTAATCAATACGATCCAGAAACCAAGCGCCAGTCGACGGTTTGGGTGTTTCAAAAGGAATAAACGCCTACCAAAGTGAAGCGATCTAGAAGAGGTGGGAAGATTTTGATTTGCTTTTTCAATTTGACTGACTACTTGGTGTCAATTCCTTTTCTGAACCAAAAAAACATCAACGCTGAATGATATACTAACAAATGCTTGGCAGAAGTTTCCTCTGTTGTGGGCGACAAGCGACCAAATACAGGGCTCCGCCAGGGTCACCCTCCTTACAGCCCTGACCTAGTACCGTGTGACTTCTTTTTATTCCCGAAAATAAAAAATCTGTTTAAAGGGATAAAATTTTCGTCGGCGGAAGATGCGTTGTCAGCGTTCGAGCAGGCTGTAAACGAGATAGCTACGGCGGACTGAAAAGTGTTTCGAAAACTGGTTCAGACGCATAAAACTATGTATAGAGGCTACTGGAGAGTACTTAGAAAAGATTTATTATAAAATATTAACTTTTTCGCAAAATATTTTTATTTTCGCAAAACTGTGAGTGTCCCAGGAGAGGGGAGACCAGTGGACCGTGGGACACAGTGAATTCACGTCTACATTTTATTGTCTGTCTGTGTCACACACACCGTACATCGTTGAAACGAGCACTCCGATAGTTCCCCCTCCTGCACGTGACGCTCTCGCTGTGGAAGCACGTGAAACGAAGTACTAAATGACTTTTTTTATTGGTAATCATCGAATGTTCTACACTAAACACGGTTTGATATTGTGTAAATATGATTGGATTACCGAAATAATTATTGAATAAGCTCTTAAAATAAAGCTGTGCTTTTCGTTTAGGTTAAGTTAATCATAAAAATATGTTTCATTTTCTAACATGGCGGTACAGTGGACTGTTTCACTCTGGGGCACAGTAGACTACGGCCCACTGTGCCCCATACTGATATTTATTGCTTACCGAACTTTATTTGGTAATTGTTTCATACTCACAACATGATCCTAAACCGCACAAGAAAAACTAGTATTGGTCTCATTAGTCGGGAACAGGTGAAGGATGCCATCGATCTCATTTTAGTAGGAAATCAAATTAGGAAAGTTGCTGCACTAACATTCCAGTATACAACTTTGTAAAGATATTACAAGAAAGTGATCAGAAGCGGTGCCGAACAGCGATTAACACCCAACTACGCAGTTAAGAAAATCTTTACTGATGAACAGGAGCAGTAACTAGACGACTAAACAAAACGACAACAGCAGGTGTATTTTGATCTTGACTTTTCCCGCTTGATTATTTTTATTTTATTTTTTGATACCTACTTACCAATTTCAAAATTTCTTTTTAATATTTGAGAATTTTGTGATTAATAAGATTGTTTTATGCTTTTCTAATTTCTAGAGTTAAATTAGTGCGTTTTCCAGATTTTAGGGCTGTGAAAACTACCGACTAATTAAAGCTAATGCTGATTATTTTGTAATAAATTTGATTAAAAGTATTGATAAAGCAAATGAATCTTTCATTTCGTTTAAATTGAACCAGCACCCTAATTGCGTAATACACAATCAATCGGAATCTGAATCGTTTTGAAACAGACTGCTAATCCATTGCTTCTTAAGTTCGATAAAAATTCTGCTCAACAATATATAGAACGCAATGAATGTTCTTGAACCGTCAAAATCAAACAGATTAGTCGTAATCGTTTACGAAAATGTGTAAATAAAACATTGTCTTGCAGGCAGTTACTGACACGATTGAGACCCAGTTGTGCAACATCGAATACCTCCTCCCATCCGTCACCACTAAAGAACAGTGCAAATGATCTTTCCCTTTACAAGAGAAAGTTGTCAGAGGATGGGCCAATTGGCTAAAATTGGTGTACCACACGGTAGTATAATTATACTGCCCTGTGGTACACCAAAATTGACTGAGAGCTCGTCATTGAGCGAGTCATTTATCCTTACTCGTTGTTTCCTACCAGTTATATAGTCATCCATCAGTTTCAGGGAGATCCCTCTGATACCGAGCTGTTCAAGTTTTTTTAGAAGGTGCGGAATAGACACTGTATCAAACGCTTTTGCAAAGTCGAGGAACACCGTAAGGCATCTGTTTCTGTCATCCAAGCTGACTACAACAGAGTTTACCAGGTTGTGAACTGCATCATTCGTACTTTTGCCAGTTCCAAAACCAAATTGTGAAGACTAAATGTGGGTGTACAATAGGTACACCTCTGCCTAACCCTTCTGGGATTACAGGCATGATGTTGTTTGTTTGTTGGTAATGTCTAATAATTTAAAGTGCTTGAGTCTCTCTTCATGATTATCTTTGTGAGATCCTTACTATGTTCCTTATGGCACGTTTTTGTAAAATAAACGCTTACTGACAGTCATAACTATAAAATCAAAAGTCATTTATTCTAACTAGGCTGAGAGTCTGCACTGTTCGAACGTCAAAATTACATAAGACAGTCCCCCAAAACGCCCGCCCTTCACCACTTCCTAGTGCTTTAGCTGGAAAGAAGAAGTGGCGCAACAAACTCCCCAGCAGCACAGCTGTCTGTTTAGTTAGAAAAACCATTGAACTATACAATTATGCTTACATATAGTATGTTAACTATACTATATGTAAGCTAGCCACGCCAATATACCCAAAACAGAAACCAATAAAAATCAATGAAAAAACAACAACATAAATTAATACAAAATAAAAGCCTCCAGGCATAAGGGGCGTGACACCTTACTTTAAGCATTATTGGATTATTTTTTAAGTTCACACAAATGATAAACTAGGACCATCGAAGTAAAATAAATTAACACAGAACAATTACTTTAACAATAACAAAACCATAGACAGCAAGACGACCAGTCTACCAGACTAGCAATTTATGGCCTCCGCAGGCGCGATTCTTTAAGGGAACTGTTTAAAGATATTAACATCATGACCGTACCTTGTCAATATATATATGAAAACCTCATGTACGTAAGGAAAAACTTAAATCTTTTCAGTAAAAGAGGTGAAAGACGTTGTGTCTTTCACCTCTTTTACTGAAAATATGGGACTAGAAATAGGGACAAATTGGTTCAACCGGGTTTCAGGCTGGCTAAAGTAGATTCATCCTTCATGGGGTACTGTTTAAAATGTTTTAATAAAATACCTCCCCACATACTCCAACTGAATGAAACGAAGTTCAAAACTTGTATCAAACGCACACTATGCAGCCAAGCATAGTATAAGTTGGAGGATTACATCTCTGACAAAAATGCTTGGCTCAACGCTGGTTCTGCTCCACAAGGGCGCCTAAACAATTGATTAGCATTCGGAAATATTGTTGGAGCTGCTGAAGATTGTAAAAACTATCTTTGCACTGTATAAATTCAATCTTTTAGTATTGTATAATTGCAAAGAACACGTGTGAGCACTATGTAGTACCTACTATACAGCTACCCTATACTGGGCACGTCTGTCATTGACTTGAATGTGCCCTGGCGGCTGAGAGTATGCCACGCTCACTCAAATGTCTCGCTGGTGGTGGCGTGTGTGTTGGATCATTAAGTTCCCTTCAAAATGGTTGAGCTGAATGGTGCTGATCCATACGTCATGTTCGTGAACGGGTGGCGTCAGTGGGGACTGGTCATCTCTTGGCAGCCACGGCTTATTTTTATTTTTTATTTCCGATTTTTTATGTTTTTATTACGGGTCTTTATAAATCGTTCTCACATGTACCTATAATTTCAACAAGACTGATGTAACAAATTTTTCTGTATCCATATTATTTAAAAGAGTGTCCATGGAGTTTCTTGCCCGTCCTTCTCCATAGGTACCTACTTTCGCTTTGGAATGGGCAACTAGCTTCATATTTCTGACTGACCGACCCCTTGACAATTCAAAAGTGCCTGTAATTGGTTTATTTGAAATAAATGCTTTGAGTTTGAGTTTGAGTCACCACAAGCAGCACCCGTTCACGAGCATAACGCAAAGATCAGCCATTGCCGCCCTCGCCATATTTGAGGCTACCTATTTATACCTAAAGCTGTTACCCCAAAGTATTAGGTATGATGTATCTTAGTCTAAATGCCACCAGCGCATAAAATACAGCCTTTAGTTGCTTTAGATCTAACATATCTCTAAGGCGCCTCAGTGTATAACATGCTGATGAAATTGATTAGTCGACCACATCTGTTAATCCCTAAAACATTGACGTTGTCCACTAATTCAATCTTGTCTCCTTTGATATGTATATCTAAATTGTCTTTATATCGAGTTGAAGTCTTAAATAAAATGATGTTAGTCTTACTTGTATTTAGCTAAAGGTAAACTGTGGCTGTTTACCAATGGCTGTGGCTGTAAAAGTAAAGTAGTAACAGAGATTTTGTAGGCTTGTACATATTTTTACATTTTTGATCAATTCTTTTAAGTCATTTGCCCCAATTCATATATTTGTATAATCCGCAAAAACAACAAGTTTTACATCTGGCTGAACGTAATGCATGAATTTAAGCAAGTCGTTTGTAAATAAAATAAATAATATTGGTCCTAAAATGGAGCCACGTTGGTGTGCCCCAAGGCTCCATTTTATATTTGTAATTTAGAGGTTCATGGTTACTTTCATCGATGTTTTTTATTTCGACAAACATTCGTCTGTTTTGCAAGTAGGATCTTAAAAGTTGTAAGGACTTGCCGCTGATACTATGTTAGCCAAGTTTAGTCAGTAGTATTAATAATTAATCATATAAAAGTGGAGCTTAGGTCGATGAATAGCCCTGCCATTTTGTTTGTCATTTAATTTATTAATTATGTCTGTTTAACTGTTTATTACATCTGAGCAACCGACGCACAGTGGGTCGAAACTATGATTTTAGTGACTTAGGGCTCAACTTTGCTTTTTTACTTTTTTCCTCATGTGGATGGATAGAGCTCATTAACCTCAACAATAATTGTTCTGATGTATTTTTTCCTAAACTTTATACTTTGGGTAGAAAAATGTGTTTTGTTATTTTTTTGTATGGAGCGGATCAAATAACCTTAAATTCCTGCTAAGTAGCGTGTGATCCCGCGTTGAAACTTTATTTTTCATATACCTTGTCTAGTCTATTATCATTTGATGCTATTAACGTGTGCATAAAGTTGCAACTCTGCCAAATAAATGGATCGAAAAAAATGAAAAAATATATAGAATAAAAAGCTACATTTTTTACTTTCGTAAGTTCTTTTAAGTTAAATTTGATATGGAATAGTAAGTAAAAGCACGTAATAATACACATAGTTACTTAACAACTAACAACAATACATTTAAAAGGTCCCTAATTAGCTTAAATTTACTAATATATGTAGTATTAGTAAATTTAAAGCTAATCACACTAATCATAATACATTTAAAAGGTCCCTAATTAGCTTAAATTTACTAATATATGTAGTATTAGTAAATTTAAAGCTAATCACACTAATCATAATACATTTAAAAGGTCCCTAATTAGCTTAAATTTACTAATATATGTAGTAGTAGTAAATTTAAGCTAATTAGGGATCTATGAATTTCAATTTCTTTGTTTTAATGACTTTAACATGTTTATGAAATGTTATTTTAAGTTAGATTTAATACTGAATAGTGAGTAAAGATAGGTACATAATAATACAAATTAGTAAAGGTAAACTAACATTACTACAACTAACACAAGCAAACTAAAAACTAACTATAAACAACATCAAACATTACTATTTCCTTTCAATTATGAGTTTGACATTTATAACCTAATAAAAAAAACAAGAAACTTACAAACTACCAAAAAATCTTATTCACTATCGCTATGACTATCTTGTAAATTATCTACATCAATAAAATCTATATCGGATTCTGTGGGAAAAATCAGCAGAAGCTCTTTGACTTTTGGAGAGAGAACCATTATATTTTGTTTCACCATTCGAGGTCTTAGACTTGTGATCTTTGGATCAGAAGACAAAAGAAGATTGTGTATAATATCCTCATTTGTCGCCGTTCTACTTACCTTTCTAGAATGACTCTCTCTATATTTCCGGAAATCTTTATTACGAGCTTCCGCTGCCTCTTCCGACAGTTTACCTATAGGTATGGCACCAAAGTGCTTAATTATATCACTCCCATGTACTAACAATTTATGTATACTGGAAGGCATATAATACCAGGGATATAAGTGAACGTACAATTGTGCAGTATCTCTACAAAATTCGGAAAACTTAGAAAGATCCACGCTCTCTCCAGATGCAACCGTCTGAAGAATCACATGAAACCTTTCTATTAAATCTTTATCTATTCCTGTTATGCGAGCTGTTGTTTCTGCATCCCTAAAAAATCTTCTGGCAGTATTGCCATCATTGGTTGTGCCTACTCCTTGCTTGACTACGTCAATAAGTAAACCGCATTCTTTCTTAAACGCTTGCTGTATAGCGCTCTTTCTGAGTGACATTTTTTCTTTGTCATCTCCCCTGCAACTCCATTTTTTGAAGTACAAACGATAAGCTGCAAACAAAAAGAAATATCACTTAAATAAAAATCTCACAAGTAACTATATAACGTGAAAAAAATTATGAACTAATAAAATTATATTTACCGATATGAAGTAAGCACTCCATGCTTCTTATCCAGGCATGTAAAGATGACATTCCATACTGGAACACTTCTTCGTTGTTCTCTTTTTGAGCAAGTGACTCTAAATTGTTCATCTCTGACGGTTTTGCTTTGCAGATATCACAGACAGCTGAAGATGTGTCTGACAAATATGACGATATTTTGCCGTCTATCATCGTCAAGTGCAATTGATGCTTAACTTCAACTTGATTGAACTTGATTGGCTGAAGTGTTTCTATTTCTTCGGTTATGCTAGCTTTTATAGTTACCACTGTTGACTGCGTTTCTTTGGTAAATTTGAACATTATCGGACGGCAATAGAAAGTTGATGAGGGTCGATCGTTTTCCCAAACAATTGTTCCATCACATTGTTGAAGCCTTATAGGAACTAGACTGGCCATGAAGATAGTTGAGTCATCAAACTCTGCTTCAGTCTTTTGTTTATAATTACTTTGACCTGAGGCTCCATCAAAACCCCATTTGCTTATTAGCAGTAACTCAGTTGGCGAATCCAAATCTAAAGTAATCACTTCTAAAAGCCTAGATACCGTCAAGTTGAGTAAAGCTTGCAGTTTAATAGCAGCTCCTTCTTCAGTTATAATTATGTCTTCTTTCCCTGGATAACATTTTGCCTTCGCTTGTTTTATTTTATAATAAGAAGGGTATAAATCAGACCTATTTTCACTTGCTGCTTCTCTTAGGCTTATATACTGCCACTTACTTAATTTAAGTGAAACTAATAAAGACAGTGCCTTATCGGGTGAATATGTACTACTTTTCGGTTTACTTGTACTTAAACACTCTTTAACTTTTTCTAGATCTTCGGGGTGATTTAGTAAATGGTTCATAATTTTTCCTACATCCTCATTTCCGGTGTTTCTTAAACTAGCAATTGTAGTAGCTTTAAGTTCATCCGGGGATAACGAAAGCGATTGGTTAATTTGATCAACGCGTCGTCGTTTTTGCCTGGAGCCCAATTCCTCGAAAGGTTTTCGAGGTGTAAATGTAGATGTCGAAGCTTCTGTAGTAGATGGTGGTAGATTTTCGACATCTTCAGTATTACAAATCTCGAGCCTTTCCTGTTCAGTGTTCACAGCTTCAGGTATCATTCCTTCGGGCCAGTTTATTGCACGTTCCAACCAATCACCATTTTTTCTTACAAACTGTGCTAACGTGCGACTACTTCGTTCCCATCTTGCACTTATATTTGAACAAAAGCGCGTACAGAATTTTTGGAGCTCAACACTGTTCTCTTCGGTCACGTTTATTTTATGTTGTAGGAATTGAAAGAATTTTTGACTATCCGACAGTGACTTGACCTGCTCTCTTAAAATCATAAATAAATCTAAATTGTTAACTAAATTATCCATTATAAAGAAAAAGGGACGATCAGAATCACGAGATGTTAGTAGTAGTACGAATAAACGAACACTAGTTAGTATATAATAAATTATGGTCATTTTATACTTCCAGAATCCAGTGACAAACAATGTTTACTAATTTTTCTACTACCCTCATTAACTAATTATCCTAATTAATATTACAGTAATGACTAAAAGTGAAAAACATTGTTATTTTATAAGGTAAAAGGTTAAGCTAATTACAGTAATTAAACACACAAATAGAAATTAATTGATTTCATATCCACATTTTTAAATAAAGGTCCCTAATTAGCTTAAATTTACTAATATATGTAGTATTAGTAAATTTAAGCTAATTAGGGACCTTTTAAATGTATTGTTGTTAGTTGCTAAGTAATTATGTGTATTATTACGTGCTTTTACTTACTATTCCATATCAAATTTAACTTAAAATAACTTACGAAAGTAAAAAATGAAGCTTTTTATTCTATGTATTTTTTCATTTTTTTCGATCCATTTATTTGGCAGAGTTGCAACTTTATGCATTTGTTTATAGCATCAAATGATAATAGACCAGACAAGGTATATGAAAAATAAAGTTTCAACGCGGGATCACACGCTACTTAGCAGGAATTTAAGTTTATTTGAGCCGCTCCATACAAAAAAATAACAAAACACATTTTTCTACCCAAAGTATAAAGTTTAGGAAATAATACATCAGAACAATTATTATTGAGGTTAATGAGCTCTACACATCCGCATAAAAAAAAAAGTGAAAAAGCAAAGTTGAGCCCTAAGTCACTAAAATCATAGTTTCGACCCACTGTGCGACGCCTTTCTGATACCCAAATTGTTCAAACTCAATGATGATTTTGTTTACATTTAAATGTACCATCAGCCTAGTTATAATATTTTTTTCAAATACTTATGATAAGGTTGGCAAAAGGGATAGGTATAGGTCGGTAATATTTCGGATCAGTCTTAATACCTTTTTTGAAAATTGGAACTACTATTTCAACTGGTCTGGAAAGACCGACTCTTCGACACATTTATTAAAAAAATCAGAAATAGGGAATGCCAACGAGTTTTCTCCTTATAAATCGTTCTTACCGATAACGAGTCGGTAAATCTTTGTGATTTCAGATGGTGTTGTTGTATAGAAAGTTACATCACTTTCTTATTTTTTGTACTTTATTTTTCACTGCTTGAACACAAAAATGTCAATGAATTGATTTGCGACCTGCTGGGGGTCATTTATCACTTTAAATGTTGATTAAAGAACTTGTGTAAGTAAATATTAGATTTCATGTCATCTTAACGTATACGACTGACGGGTGTAAGACCTTATGTTTCTTGGGGGAAATTTTATCTTTAACATTGGCTGATGAACTAGTGAAATGAAGTGGCGAGTGTTAATTTTTTTAATTTTTAGCTGGTTTGATTTCTGGTATATGCACAGATAATATAATACTACGTACAGATACCCAATCCCATACAAAGAAACGACACCTCCTTAAGTACGGCTATTGAGCTGGCTATTTTTCTTCGTCAAACTTTTTAACAAATGGCATCATCAGCAACTCACTAATTACCAGAGACTGTAGTTTCACAACGCCATCTAGGAGTCGACCTACTTTTAAAATGTTTCGTGACATCCTTTTTATACAAAGTTTTATTGTTCCAGGGCAAGAAAAACATGTTATTAGATTTCTTTTATAATTCAATGTAAAGAAATAGATTTAAATTTGTGAATATAGGGTTACTTTGAAGACAGGACAATTTGATTAAAACGCCATCTACTGCAAAGAGCTCTAAACAAAATGATTAACAGATAGCTACTTTTATCATTATTTATAAGATATATTAGTTGAAAGCTTCATTTATGTTTTTTTGTTGAAATACGAGTGTGAATAGATAAATCAGCATTAAACAAAGAAGTCTTGATTTTTACTAATCTTACTTTAGCCAAAATTCTGTTGTTAATCGCAACCTAATGATTGTTTTAATTTCATAATGGTTACCTATGCCACCACCTATGTTTTTCTTCAAGACTTTTCATATATTGTTCTAGTTGAGACCCCATGGTTTAGGCCGTTTGGTTTAGTTTTTCAAGAAATGTCAGCAAACAAACGCACAGATGTCAAGTCCGTGGATTAATTATTGTAAGGCAGGAGTGTGGTTTTTTGCCCAAACTGGCTCATCTGTGAGGCAGCCTGGGCCTCCATGAGGATTTCCCACTCTGGCTGAAAAAAAAAACTAAAACAAATTAAAAAATAAGAAACTAGAAAATATGGTAACACAAGGATGGTTTAGTTTATGCAATCACAATTACTATACCTTAATGGACTCTAGATAAGAGAGAAAACAGTCACAAGTCCGAGTCATTCCCCACTGCATGTTCAGATTCCTTTTAGAAACATTTGTCCCAGTGAAATTTAATTGCAATGGCACAATACTTGTTCAAATACTGTTGGCCCAAAACTTTGCAACTTCCACAGCATCATTATTTAGACTGATTTAAAAATCATTCATGACAAAGTGACTAAGAACAAGAACAATTATTTATGATGTGCTTGCTGGTGTCATCAGCTTGATACACTATAAAATAGGCCATTGTTTGTTTTTATTAGGTGCATGTATGAACATCTATACTCCTCACCAACATTAACATTTGTTGAACCAAACCATTCTCATCTGATTGAACTGGTTACAACTTCCAATCCATGTTTACATATTTTCACCTCTTTATCTGCCTTAATATCCAGGACCAATAATTTCATAATCTGATGATGACACAATGCATTAACAATGCTGTGCCCTGGATCTGTTGCATTCATGTTGGTACTGGTTTAAAAGTTACATTGTTGAAATACAACATTGCTACTTTGGATGCATTTTTCAACAAAAGTTACACACAATTCTCTGCACCATTTAAGAGTTTCAATAGACAACAAATAATCACATCAACTGTACACATTTTCCATTTAGAATAATTTGTCTGATTGTCCCAGTCATGAATTCAATCATGTTTATTTGGACTGGTGTTTGCTAGTATCTTGGTCTAGACAATGTGGGAACTGAAGCTAAGCTTCACTATAATATATTATCATATCGAGTTGGGAGTCATTTTTTTACAGAAAGTTAAAGAAGCATCCACGTGTATTCATAAGTTGCGGATATAAATAATAAACGAAATAAAAAAATTAAGGTGTATTTCTTACTCTCGTCTTTTATTTTATGGGACTTGCAGTAGACTCGTTTTTATTTGTGCAAAGTGCTTACTTGAACTGAACAAATTGAACAATCTTTAACTTTCAGGTCTAAGAATTTTAAAGGTTCTTTCCTTTCTGAAATGAAATAAAACATTTCAATTTTCAAACCACAGACTACAGTGATACAAACTTTGAAAAACTCAAAATAAACAAAACGACAACCTCGACTTTTGGACAATCCCTGCTTTCCGAATTGGGATGTAATCGATTTGAGCGCGCTTACACCCGTTCCGAGTTGTCACAGCGATTTGAGCTTTTTTTTGCCGAATACTAAATATCTTAATTTTTATATTGTGACACTCAAAATTTATCTAAGGTATCGGTCAAAATCTGTTTTACTAAAAGAAGCTTGAGAGTTGGAGCACCCCTGCTCGGAAAGTTTAGGTTCAGTCAAAGCCATCCCCTTGTATGGTTATTTTTTTAAGCCATTCGGAACTATTGGCCCCCCCAAAGACGTGCTCCATCGTTTACGCCTCAAGGTTGGGGCAATACACATAAATAGATTATACCAGTCATTCGTTTTTAGTCTTGAAAATTCATTAACGGATGCAAGGGAGGATGCTACTTCTCTCTTCATTTTATTCGTCACCCCCTCCACATCTTCCCAGCTTTTAATAACGATGTCAATACAAGAAAATTCGAAAGTTAGGTTATTATATTTAAAAACAAAACTCATCTAGGAGGTGGTTATGCAACTTTTCTGTTTCTCTCACAGGGGGTTCTAAACCCCCTGTGAGAGAAACAGAGTTCCCCCTCCCCTCTACCCCACTCCCACCTCTTTAATCTATGGATGTTAAAGGCTCCCACAAACAGGCGCGACGCGACAGCGCGACACTAAGGCACCGCTTGTCGCGTTACACGCGGGCCTTTGTGTCACACTGTCGCGTCGCGCCTGTTTGTACGTACCTTAAACTGAAGTCTTACCCTTATAACATGAATATAGATAATTATCTGCTCATTTACTACTAAAACGGGTTAGAAGCATGAAATTTTGAACAAGATTTCCTTTTGCAACGAAAGAGTTAGGTATATTTTCTTTTTTCGGTTAAGTGGGATTTTGATTAAAAATTATGGATTCTTTCGTCGAAAGCGGCACATAACAAAATAAAATATACCTTTTTATATAGGTACCGTTTTATTTTACTTTATAGTAAGTACTTATCCTTGTAATTGAATTTCAAAATAAATTAACATTGACGATAAATAGCCATAGAAATATGTGTTTTAATAAAAAACAATCACACATCACTTTCATCACACCCAAGAAGAAAGCCGAACTAGTACAACATCGCTAACGAAATAACAGTAGTGTTGAGGACAGAGGACAAATCTAGCAATGAAAACACGCGCGATCATTACTTAGATTTATTATCGGTATATCCACAGGTTTACTAATATTATTACAACTATTATTCACTAGTTTTCGGGCTAGTATCGCTACAGTTCAATCTTACTTCTAATAAAAACCTAGTGCACTCTCTCGAGTCTTGAAGCGAACAGAACCAGTGCCCATCGAAGCGTGGGCGGAAACCCTTTGCTTTAAACCAACATCCGGTTCTAGAAGCTTCCAGAATGTTCAAACAGTTTCTCAGTGCTGCCTCGTAGTGTCGACAGGAGAGTACTACGACATTCATTCATAATTATTACAATACTCATTCATAAAACCGTGCCTCCTGGTGTCGAGAAGCGGGCATCGGTCGATATTTATGCGTAATCCATTCATTATACCTCGCGCCCTCTAGTGGCGAATCAAACAAAGATGTCTCAACCTTAGCCTCCTGCTCCCGCTACGTGACAACAGAGGACGCTACTTGTATATCGGTCACATTTCTCCCGCCGTGTACATACAATAATGTACATAATCTATACCACTAGTGACTGGTATACACTTCACAATATCAACAATTGAATACAATTAACAATTCGCTGACTTATAAGATAACACTTTAGTACATACATTTATAGTTAAGGGTAGCCACTCCAGAATCCCTGCTCTGCTATATATTAAATCAAATAGAAATAAAAAAAAATCTCCTACTGGTAGCAGAATCCTGGAGTGACGCCAAGAAAAGGGGACACATATATAAGAACTTATTCTCCTCTAAATAAGTGTCTACCAATACAATACATGATAACAACTAAGTTTCTACTGGTATGACGACGAGACGTTTAACAGGACGGCGCATGACACCGTTCTTGGTTTTGACGTCGACGACTCTTACGACACCATCTGCACCTGGGTACATGCGATCGACTCTCCCCTTTGGCCATATGTTTCTTGGTAAGTTTGGGTCCCCTATGACAACTAAATCGCCCACCTTGACCGTGTCGCCGCGTCCACGCGGCTCCCGCCGGTTTTGAAGCGTAGGCAGTACTTCGCGTACCCATCGTTGCCAAAACAAGTCCGCTAGTCGTTGTGACGCTCTCCAATGTGAACGGCGTAGTTCATCCGGCCTTGTGAAAATTCCTGGCAACGGGACTTTAGAGGGCGCGCCGAGCAGAAAGTGGTTAGGCGTCAAAGCTTCTTCGTCGTCGGGGTTAACCGATACATGGGTCAAGGGTCTGGAATTGACCGTGTGTTCTACCTCTGTCAGAAGTGTGTGAAGTACGTCTTCATACGGATGCCGCTCGATAAGTGTAGCATTCAATGCGGTCTTTACCGTGCGTACCAACCGTTCCCAGGCGCCGCCCATGAATGGCGCTCCTGGTGGAATGTAGCGCCAGGCTATGTGGCGTACTTCTGCTTCATGGTAAAGAGATTCTAGGGCAGCCTTACGGAGCTCAGCATCTGCCCCGTGGAAATTGGTGCCGTTATCACTCCAAATGACTTCAGGACATCCACGACGTGCCATCATACGCCTTAACGCAAGTATAGCGGCATCCGTTGAAAGCGATGCGGCAACTTCTAAATGGACAGCACGCGTAGTTAGGCATGTGAACAATGCAACATAGCGCTTCTCGTGATGTCTCGCTACTGTGACGGAGAGTGGCCCGAAGTAGTCCAGTCCTGTGTGTGTGAATGGACGTTGATGGTGTGCTAGTCGACAGGGTGGTAAGTCGCCTGTCAGTGGCTCTGGCGGCACGGCTCGACGTAATCTACAGGGTTGGCAGAGCCTGATTACTGCTCGGACGGACGGCCTTAAACGTAGAATCCAATAGCGCTGTCGTATTTCGTTAACGACGCATTCCACGCCGCTGTGGTGTAACCTTCGATGAATCCAGTGTATGTACAAGCGGCTGTAACGGTGATCGCCGTCTATTACTGCTGGTGACTGTGTTTCTCGTGATATTTCAGCTGCTGCTGCGATGCGCGAGCGTATTCTCATTATCTTGTGCTCGTCGACTGTCAGAGATAATCGCTTCAACCGGCTGTCAGTTGGTACCGTTCTCCCGCCGGTGACAAGACGCAATTCATTTGCGAAACTTTCTTCCTGTATAGCACGAGTCCACAGGAGCTCGGCCTGACGTGTGTACTGGATGCCAAGGGGTATGTAGACCGTCGGTGTTACGCTGAGGTTGCGGCTCTGCACTCCAGGTCGCTTCTTTGTACCCGCCTTCACCGTCCATTTCGGGTCGTCTACACTGACGTATTTGTCACGTTTGCGGGTGGTAGCTGTTGTCGTGTGAACTCGAAGTCGGTCGATGAATTGAATAACGCGGGCTGTGGCCCGGATGAGTCGTAGCCAGGAAGAGAAACGTGTGACGTCAGGTAGTCCCTCTGTTAAGTTCGACCGTTCGTGAGCAGCAGCAATGCTGACACGCTCCTCACCCGTGTCTATGTAGGGGTGTGAGTCTGTTTCCTGCGGCCAGGTGTTTTCGTTGTCATAGAGAAAAGAAGGGCCGACGTACCAGCGGTGGCGTGCAGTGAAGTGAGTCGGTGTATCGCGAGTCGAGTCGTCGGCGACATTGTGAGCGGTGGGGACCCAGCGCCATTCTCTTCGCTCAGTGTTTTCTTCTAATTCCGCTACTCGGTGCGCAACGAACGGTTTGAAAGCGCGTGCGCCGGCGCGCAGCCACGCTAGCACTGTGCGCGAGTCAGACCAGAAGACTCGACGGTCGGCGCGACGATCGTGCTCTTCTTCCACGCAGCGTGCTAGTCGCCCGCCGAGAACAGCAGCCTGTAATTCAAGTCTAGGTATAGATGTGACCTTAAGGGGCGCAACGCGCCCTTTCGCTGCCGCGAGCGATACATTTACTTGCCCTATGCCGTTCACTGAACGCCAATATGCTGCCGTGGCATAGGCTCGTTCGCTCGCGTCCACGAATATATGCAATTCTAGTCGAATCGAGTCATTATAACCCAGGTGACAGCGTGGAATACGAACGCCTTTTAGTATCTGTAGAGCAATCAACCAGTCGTGCCATTTACGCTCTAGACTTTTAGGTAGACGCTCGTCCCAACCGATTTTTAAACGCCAAGCGTCTTGCAATATGCACTTTGCTTGTGTCGTAAACGGCGCGGCTAGTCCCAGCGGGTCATATAAAGACATTGCCGTTTTTAATAACTGACGTTTCGTAACCTGCTTGCTCAAAGAAGAAGGGTCTACTTTCCTGAAGTTGAATCCTAAAGTATCACTCTGGTGTTGCCAGATGAGACCGAGAATTTTCTCCTCCTTGTTGAGCACAGTGTTCTCAACCACGGGCTCGGTCGCGAGATCAGCGACAGCGGCCGGCTCGTTGGACGCCCATTTCTGTAACACGAAGTTACCTCGCCGATGTACCGCGTCGACTGCTTTAGACACTCGGTTCGCTTCTTCTGCGTTGTCAAAACTCTGTAAAAAATCGTCCATATAATAATTACGTACTATAGAATTCACTGCCTCGGGGTAGTCAGCCTCATGAACCTGTGCGTTATGATTTTTAACATAAATCGCAGTGCTCGGTGAAGAGGTCGCACCAAATACTACCGCTTTCATTCTATATTCGATGGGCGTTAAAGTCGTATCGTCGCGCCACAGAAAACGAAGTGCGTCTCTATCTTCCACTCTTACCGTTATGCGTAGAAACATATCTTTTATATCTGCTGAAATGGCGACAGGTTTTTGTCTGAATCGCATTAATACGCCAAGGAGTGATTGTAAGAGATCAGGGCCTGTCAGAAGATAATCATTGAGGCATACTCCATGTGTGCGTGCCGCTGCGTCATACACAATTCTGACCTTACCCGGTTTAGATGAATTAATTACTGGAAAATGTGGTAAGTACCACTTGTTCTCGTTAGATGGCGTTGGTGCCGGTTCTGCATACCCATTTGATACCATTGCCTTCATTTGCTCTGAATATTTTTGTTTTAGAGTTTGGTCTTTGCGTAAACGGGATTCAGTGTTTTGTAGTCGACTGAGAGCGGAGGCGTAGTTGTCTGGAAAACACCTATCCTTATTCTTCCATAATAAGCCCGTCTCGTAACCGCCTTCGGGCAGAGCGCGTGTAGTTTCCTCTAGTATTTTCAATGCTCTCACCTCTGGGTCTGCTTGCGGGCGTCGTGGCTGCACTCCTAGTGATTCCAGGCTAAAATGTTCTTGTATGAGCTTTTCAATAGATTCGACTGTACTTACATGACCGCAACGTTCTCCAATCTGTGGTAATACATGTACTTTTGTCAGGCTGCAGGTTTTACCATGTAAAACCCAGCTGAGCGGTGTGTGTGACGCTACTGGTTGACCTTTTGTACCTACTCGTGCCTCAGAAGCGAGCAGGAGTGCCCAATTGTCCTGGCCTATCAAGACAGTTGGTACACCCGCGTCATATGCTAGCTGCTCGACTATAGGCGTCAGGTGCTCGAAGCCTGCCAGGTCATTAACGCGTATCGATTGGCCAGATAATTCAAGTCTGTCGATGGTTCTGGCTTCGATGTCAATGCCTTTGGTTGTGTATTTTCCTCGTATGTTTACCTTGACTCGTTGCGAGTTCGTAGCGTCAATCCGCGTGCCTGCTACGGCCTCGATATAAAATGGCTCATTTGGACCTTCTGCGCCTATTCTCTGCGCGACGTCTGTAGTAAGTAGAGTTATTGTCGATCCATCGTCTAACAAAGCGAAAGTGTCTACTTTACCTTTTGGTCCCGATAGTGTTACTGGTACTACTTTCAACAATACTTGGTTGTATGTGCGTGGCGTGCTCGTGTTATTGATGACGGCGTGCAGCGCGATGTCACCGCATGGCGCTGAGTCGTCCCGCGACGCGGTCGCTGTGACACGAGGATGCTCTTCTGGGTCGCTTGCGGTGTTCGTACCCCGTCTACTGTCACTGTGCAGTAGCTTGTGATGATAATGCTCGCAGTCTTGCATTTCACACCGCTTGCTTTTGCATTGATGCTTCCACGTCCGTCTGTTTAGGCACCTGAAACATAATTTATTTTTACGAGCAGTTTCCCATCTATCAGTTATTATCATTTTTTTAAAGTTAGAGCAGATAGCCACGCTACTACAATTACCGTTGCATACCACACACGGTGTTTTATGGCTTTCTATTATTTTAAACGTCTTGTGAGCAGGTTGTTGTGTACGGTCTCTCTTATGTTCCACCTGTGCTGAGGCATGACGCGCATTAAGATCGGCCTCTCTATCGAGAAATCTTCCCAACACTACTAAGCCAGGCTCTGCGTCACCCGCAGCCATCTCATAATCGTACCACCGGCTCCTTAGCGTAACTGACAACTTTTCTGAGATAGCGGAAATTATCTCTGGGCTATATAAATATTCTGTTCTTTTCAGAGCTTGCACCGCTGCAATAGCGTTTGTGACCTTCGATGCAAACACACATATATCTGTCGGGTTATCTGATACTTTAGGTAACTGACGTAATTTATTTAATTCGTAGGTTATTAATGCGTTGGGTCGTCCAAATCTAGATTCTAACCTTTGCATAATTTGAACGGCCGAGGATCCTAGGAACAGGCATTTAACTGCCTCTAACGCTGTCCCTCTCAAGGACTTTCTGAGACGGGCCAAATTCACTGCCTCTGTGTGAGTTGACGCAGACTCATTATACGCTGCTTTAAAATGCAGCCATTCGCCGGGATGGCCACTATAGATAGGTAAATCAAATTCATACC
Source organism: Dasypolia templi (assembly GCA_963555695.1). NCBI lineage: Eukaryota > Metazoa > Arthropoda > Insecta > Lepidoptera > Noctuidae > Dasypolia > Dasypolia templi. Next base: position 1,100,479 of record OY743151.1, on the reverse strand, counting down.
TGCTGGCAGCGGGTTTGCCCCGCGCTACCTCTACCAATGCCTGAGTCAGTCCATGCAGCAGGCTCCCCTCGTCGCCACGTTGCGGCAAGGTCGGCGGCTCGGCGTTTGACGGCAAGGGTTGTAACTGCGACGAGCGGATGTGGCCGCGGAGTTCGCTAAGTATGTCCGCGGCGTCCGTCTGACGTTTCGATGTCGCAGTTGAGCTTCCCTCCAATAATTCTTCGTCTGCTGATTCTGCTTCAAGGAGCGCTAACCTAGCGGCGGCGAGTTCCAATCTCGCTCGCGCCAACGCTTTTTTGTCACTTGCACGTCCGTCGGCTCGTGGTTGTCTGTGTGGAGGTGTCGTCGCCCCAGGGCTGTGAGATTGGGGTTGGTCCGAAACTGTGACGGAATAGTTGGGCGGGTCTGTCGGTTCCACCACTGTCGCCAATTCCGTGGAGACGGACTCGTCCCCTCCTGTTGCCGCTGTGACGGGTTCATGCATACCGCGTGTCTTCACCATGTCGACGGTATTGCATACACCACACTAACACTTACACTTTCACGTAATATTGAACCAAAGCTATACCTGCCCGAATCCGGCTCGAAGGACCAATGTTGAGGACAGAGGACAAATCTAGCAATGAAAACACGCGCGATCATTACTTAGATTTATTATCGGTATATCCACAGGTTTACTAATATTATTACAACTATTATTCACTAGTTTTCGGGCTAGTATCGCTACAGTTCAATCTTACTTCTAATAAAAACCTAGTGCACTCTCTCGAGTCTTGAAGCGAACAGAACCAGTGCCCATCGAAGCGTGGGCGGAAACCCTTTGCTTTAAACCAACATCCGGTTCTAGAAGCTTCCAGAATGTTCAAACAGTTTCTCAGTGCTGCCTCGTAGTGTCGACAGGATATTAATATGAAATATAGCAAGGCATATTACGACATATTTTCTATACACAATTTCGATTGACCGCACACGCAGCTATAATATATATTTCTATGACGTCACCAAAATATGTCGAAATATATATCTCGGTATATTTTGGCCTTTAAAACCGTGCGCTTGCAAAGGCGAGGCAAGGGCAAAATATATATTATAGTATAGTTCTCGTGTAGTTTGCTATACTATAATATATATCTCGATATATTAATATATATTATAGCTACGTCTGTGACGGGCTGAATGTTCAAACAGTTTCTCAGTGCTGCCTCGTAGTGTCGACAGGAGAGTACTACGACATTAATTCATAATTATTACAATACTCATTCATAAAACCGCGCCTCCTGGTGTCGAGAAGCGGGCATCGGTCGATATGTATGCGTAATCCATTCATTATACCTCGCGCCCTCTAGTGGCGAATCAAACAAAGATGTCTCAACCTTAGCCTCCTGCTCCCGCTACGTGACAACAGAGGACGCTACTTGTATATCGGTCACAAGTAGGTTCAGGAGAATGATTTTAATTGGCTGCGTATTGCGGAGTCGAATGAGTAAATAGCTTATTTATTGTAATTAAACTGTGTAACATAAAGTTTAGTATTTCTCATGATGGACTAATTAATGATGTAGTGAAGGACTTAAAAACAAGTACTCACTCGAAGATCTCGAACTCTCGTGCTGGAAGAAATATAACCAGCTTATTCCTGTCACTAGGTATTTCCTCTTTTGATCTTGATATCGGCGATATTATACATAAAACGTCACAGAAATTAGTTCAAAATATCATCAGCTGTCGCCCCTCATCTACGCCGATTCCAAGATAGCTATGATTCTTAGCTCCACCGCGCTGCATCGTCGAATAATCAACGAAATGCGGGATTGAGCCTGGGCAAAAAATCGGGACAACTGGCAACGCTGTTTAGGTACTATTGTCGTTTAAAGCGTCGCAATGGTCATCGATATTCACCAATTTTTAAATTAATTTCGGCCGATAATAATTAACAGCCTTATTTATAAAAATCTCGCTAACCATTAGTTAGCCACTGCTTAGCTAACCATTGGGGAAGGCAACTGTCAAAATGTCGCTATCATAGCTAGTTCCCAACACAAGCTAATAATACAAGGCGTGATATGGTTTTATTTTATTTTAGTGAAAATTGACGCGTTATTGTGTTCCTCGACACTCCGAAATTGGAGAGCACCATTTCCCGAAAGACCCTAAATTTAGAAGATTGTGGTAAAAAGCTATTCGTAGAGATTTTTTTTTAATTTGAGTTTGTTTCGGAAACATTTTGAAGAAAGTGATTACGAGGAAATATTCAAGGTTTAAAAATATGACACTTTCCATGTCTAGTACTTGATATAAAATAATGAAATCACCGAAAATAACGAACTATTGCAATAAAACCAAACTCATGAATGAACACAAAATGGAATGAATGAACGAAATGTCAAATTTATTGAAGGCCGTAGGGACCTAGCTATGGTCACGCCATCTACAATTAGCTTTGCCCGACCTTCCCCATTAGTTAGCTCTAAATCAATGCTTAACTTTTCTTTATTTATAAACGCTAGTTAGCGGGTGATTAGTAGAGAAACGGAATAGAGGTGAAATTATGTATTCAACACAGATTATAAACAAAATAGTCGACTACAAAACAGAATTTCAAGAATAAAGTTGTCAAACCTACGATTTTTGTGAGTCGTGACTATAGCAGACGTATGTCAAAAATTACATCGGAAAATTTTAATTTGAATATAATTATTTATTACGTTATTTCATTGTATTTGACATGGTAGCAATGAAAATAATTAGCTCCAATAATTGGAGTAAACTGAAAAAGGTATTTATCCCTGAATTAATATACACTTACTAATATAAACTGACCAAATTAATGTAAAATTGATGTAACATCAGTGGCCGATTATAGCTATGTTTTTTTCATGTCCTAGCTTGAATATACTCTTTTGGAAATGTATGTAGGTACTTGTGTCTATTATATAGTGTCTTTTAATAACAATTATTATACTTGTTTACAGGTACAAGTTTGACTGCTGCTATGGAAGCCACTATTAGCACCTAGCACCAATACTACTCAACCACAAAGACGGGGAGGGAGGAGACCGTTAGGGCTGAGGCTACGTGGAATTGATGAGAAATGAGAGTGGCATGAAAAAAGAATGGCACAGTCCATAGCCCAAAAACAGTGTATCCATGCTCTTTGCGATGTGCCACCATTGACCTCATGTAAACCACTATTTAAAGATTTAAAAATATTAACTGTTCCTGGTATGTACATATTTGAATGCTGTAAATTTGTTAAAATGCACTCCGACTTATTTTAACGTCTAGGAGACACTGTTACGTTTAAGACAAGATATCCTGATCGATTAATTATACCACCAATGAATAGCCATCTATATCACAGAAGTTGCTTTCCAATGGTTATAAGAATATTTAATAAACTACCAAAACCTTATAAGGAATTGCCAATCAATCGTTTTAAAACAGCCTTATTCAAATGGCTTATAGAAAAATCATTTTATTCTGTGAATGAGTATTTGAACTTTAAAGATTCACGCTGACATATATTATATGATAACTGGACAAATAGGTAATTGACATTAAATCTAGTTTTAAATCATTTCCATGAATGTACGATTTTTTATTGGATTCATTTAATAATTAATGTAACATAAATTTTGCATGCTAGTTTTAGCGAATTGTTTAGAAATTGTAAAAAAATCTGACCATCTTTAATGTACTACAATTCTTGCGAATAAATTTCAGTTCATTTCATAACTTTGCAAGAAGAATATTGGAAATCAAAAATCGGGAATTTATAACAAAAATGTTCCTTTATTAAATATCAAAATAAATTGTTTCCACAAAATGTCTCTTGTTATTTGTGTGCCACGTGGCTATTCTTATAGTATATGGCCTTAGAACTGGCGTCATAAGATTAAGGGCACATGGGATAACACATTGGATAAATAATCATTCTCGTAACGGATTTTAACGAGCTTTGTAGGTCTTCCTTGGTCTACTTCCCGCTGGCGTTTAAAAATGATTTAATTTTTTTCTGCGTCGTTCTGAAAGGTCGTAAAAGATTGTCGAATTCCATATTTACTAAGGCACAGCTCGATATTAAGAACAAAATAACCTCGAGGCAAACAATAATCCTATTGAATCGATCAGCTGACTCAAATAAAAACCGCCATATTGCCTCTTAGCATCCTCTTAACAAGCTACCGATGGTGTTTAAATTTGACAGCTACTAATCAATTGGTTAGCGAACTCTTAGCGCTAAACAACGTTTATGAATAAGAATTTGGCTAAACATTTGCTTAGCAAATGATTAAAATTTAAGACACGTTTATGAATAAGACTGTAAATTGGTATCGAATTGGTCTGGTGGGTATTGCTGCCGACATATCGGAATGGAGTTGGTGTCGTTATCTGACAATGTGAACACGCCCATTAAGTACATAGGCTATTTTAAGTAATAATTATAGTTCACTATGCCGTAGGTACCAAAAAATTTAAACATAAGGAAAACACTCGAACCTCAGAAAAACTAATTCGGTTGAGCAACTGCAAATATTTTATACTGTGGCATGGATTTTCCGCGAAATGGTCGGCAGTGGAGCCGGAAAGATTTGATTTTTTGTTTGTATTGAATAGGCTCCGAAACTACTGGACCGATTTGAAAATTGTTTTACCATTAGAAGCAGAAATTATGTCTGATGAACATAGGATACTTTCCTTTTTCGAAATCCACGCGGACGAAGTCGCGGGCGAAGTGCTATTCGTAATTAGTACGTCGCGCTGCATTTGGGGGAGGCGGAGGTAACGTTTCAAAGGCTTACAGGCCCCGGAAAACCCAGTTTTGGAAAACTATGAACCCCAACATTATAACATTGGACTAAGCGGTCCGTGGTTCTCTTGTATCCCCCGGCGCTGAACTCGAAATCCTTTTCGAATTCCACAAGGTATTAATTTATCCCAATTTATATTAAGGCGAAAGTAAATTTGGTTGTTACACTTTTACGCCAAAACGGCTATACGTAATTGGATGAAATTTGGCACACAGATAGACCATGATCTAAGTATGGACATATGCTATTTTTCATCCTGGATTGCAGACAAAGTCGTGGGCAACAGCTAGTCATCTATATATAAATAAAAATGAAATGCTGTTCGTTGCTAACCGCATCACATGGGAACGGCTGGACCGATTTAGCGATTTTTTGTTTCAAATTGTTCCCAATAAATAGTCCGAGTTAGGTTTGTATGCAAAGAAAAATTGGAAAAGATTTCCGGGTTGTTTTTTAATTCGGGCAAAACTGAAGGTCCTTTTTTTCTCTAGGATTTTTGTATGAACTATAGAAATTTGGCCATGACAACGTCCGCTGGGTCAGCTAGTACAAAATAAAATTAATCAAACTCAAAGTATTTATTCAAAATTTAACAATTACAGAATTACAGGCAGTTTTGAGTTGTCAATGGTCAGTCAGTCAAAAAGATGAAGCTAGTTGCTCATTCCAAAGCGTAGTAGATACCTGCGTATAAGAACGGGCAAGAAACTCCACGGACTCTCTTTTATCTCAAAAAAATTGTTACTAAACTGAAAATTGTATTGAACTGGGCGTCATGATCTTTAACAAATTCTGAGAGGAAACCATTCATCAGGCCGTCAAGCACCTTGGCCATGGTGGTGGCTAGTGAGGTGCGTCGATAGTTGTTCGTGTCGGATGTGTCACCAGTTTTTAACTATCGACACCACTATAGTTCGCATAAGTGGCTCAGGTAAATAAGAATGACCTAGGCACAGAGTGAAAAACAGTGAAAATACTCTAGGTAGATGAACTCCCGCATGTTTAAAATGTTCGATGCTGAGGCCATCGTGACCCGGCGACCTTCCACGTGGCATTCCCGAAATGATTTTAGCCATGATCTTGGCTGAAACCTTTGCGTTCCGCTCTGTCACAATGGTCTCAGCACCGTTCACTCCATGAGACGCCGAGCCGTACAGTGACCGCACCGTAAAGTGCTCTATAAAAGCATCAGCAAAATTCTTGTGGTTGAAAGCAAGAATCGTGCCTGTTCGGACACCACTCGAGTTTGGCCTTAAAATGTCTCCTCGTCTCCGCCATAACATAAAGTACACGACCACTGATCGGGCAACCAGCCATCGTCCACACGTGAAATTTGCCGCGCCTCGAGGTGAGCGTCTGCGACATGTTTGTTCCACCCCGTGACATAGCCACCCTTCCTCCGACATTTTATCCTACAGGTAGGTATTTACTTATTTTATTACGGCAGCCTGTGCCAGTATATCTACAATATTGCCATACATTTCTTCAAGAGCTAAGCAATGATAATTGTGATCACAGAACTTATTACAACAATCAAGACTCCTGGGGAGTGACAGAGGTCGTGGTACTCGCTAAAATGCTCCGACGTCCTATCGCCCCATACAACACGAATAACAAGGTAATCATCACGTTTGCTATCTACAATTTTACAAATTATTTTATGCAAGTTACGTTCGATCACAATCGGGAAATGGTCAGACCAATACAAGTATTACAATACTGTCACACTATTGACTGATTGCTGCGCAGACTTCGTGGCGATGCAGTGGTCCAACCATCTATATTACAGCCTCTCGGTAGAGAGTAGAGCTCGGGTCTAGGATCGTTTGGCAGGAGTTTTGGGGTAAAAAGGGTTGAAGATGGTAGGGGTGGGTTCCCTGATTATAACGCTACCAGTCTTATTACAAGGTAATGCGTATTTTTCGAGAAATTAATAATAAATGTTTCTAACCTCAAATTAGATTACAGCGTCAGTATACTATAGTGTACTCTGTGAGCGAAACGAAACGTTAAAATCGGCGATTGACAACCAAATCTGTACTAGTGTATTGTCTGTGGTGTAAAATGTCGTGTAAAATCGATGAAACGGAACGTAAAAAAAAAACGCTATTTGCGTCATGTGTCAGTGTACCCCCACTTCATGGTTAAAATAGGTCGACATTGTTCCAAAACCGAATCGGGGCACCCCGACTCCACGTAGTCTTTTGGCTCCTACCCCTAGAGTGTTTATAAAAATCCGGAGGCGCGAAGGGAGGGCAACCCCCGCCTGCTGTAACAAAGCATAGGCACCCGACGACCAGTAAGCCGAAGCTGCGGAGGTGAGCATGGGTGCCTATCCTTTGTTACGCAAGGGCGAAGGGGTTGCACTTCCCGCAGCGCCGGAGACGTTAGAAAAGCGACATTTAAGTGTTTTAAGGTTAGGTTACAATAATTTGTTTTTCTCAAGAATGGTGCGTTACCTTTTCATGGGAGTGGTACCAGGGCGGACGGAGCACCTCCCTCCATCCCCCCCACCACCTCCCCACGCCAAACGATACTAAATTTTAACCTTCGTATGTAAAAAGTCTCAACTCCTATAATAGTTGATACTAAAAACAACTACAGATCTAGTAAGTACTTACGGTTAGTCTGACCGCGCACATTCGCACATTATTACACTGGCGACACTGTATCGAACGCACTTTTACGCCACAGTAACGCGACGCCATGCGCCACCGTATGGCCACCCCAACGACCCTGGGCTTTATGGTCGTTGGGCCTCCCCTCCCGCCCGCTCAAAAGGCCCGCCGACCGAAGTGTCCACCCACAGCAGACGTCCCTCTCATAGATAATACACTATATAATATAAGAGTCCCAGTGCACCCGAAGCTCCCATCGACCACAGCAGAGTACTTCCATCGACCGCGCTGAGCAACGGCAGATCGTGTGTTAGCAACCACGTCTCTTGAAGGGCTACCACGTCCGCCTACCGATATAACTGTTTTATTCCTTCCCTATACCTCTTAAAATATTTGCAATTGAAGCTTATTTTCTTACTAAGACTGTCCATTTTTGTGATCTATACATATAATACCTATCTTCCTTTTCATTTATTCGTCTCAAATGAAAGTGAACAAAACGCTTAGGATACTACAGATGGCCACAATTGATCAATTGAAGAAGTAGGTACTTATACATACATTTTATGTTTTGTTACAAAAAGCTTGTAAGCAATATAGTCCTTTTCCTGTTTCATTTTAATTTTAATTTGTGGAACTCTCTCTCGAGTCTTCAAATACACGTAATCTACAATAGCCTCCTCTGACACCGCCATAACGTGCATTTGATATAAATACTATTTAGGTTTAACCAATTGTATAAAGTGAATAGTGGCAGTCGTGTCCGCCGTTCGATAGTCCGGATCTCAAGGTCAACTAAGAGATGCCATTATCTAAAAAAAAAGTCCGCCGCTGTAAACTAAACACTTTTCTCCTCAACATCAACCACCGCACTCCCATTTTGCCAAACAAATCGATTTTTATGTCACCGTTTCTGCACAACGGTCCATTCTTCATTATTATGCACACAAAAACATCTCCCATTTACCGTCCTTCTGTCTGCTTCCGTTCTTCTCAGAAAACGAGGGACGCTTCTCAATTGTAACATTCGTTTGTTTACATCGATTAGCTACCTCGTGATCGGCGCTGGCGATCGCAGTGCAAAATAACTACGCCACGGCTCCTCTTTATCACCTGATAATAGTACGCATCCATGTCTCAGTCACACTCGCTTTAGGCTCGCTTAGGCTGCATGGGGGATGGGTTGTTAGCGCAGACATTGCGGTTGACCTCTGATTCATCACCGCATAAATAATGTAGGTAGTGCCCACTGTCAAACAATTTAAATAAATCTATTTCCTCCTCTCTCCTTCATAGTAGTTACCTACACAGTGCTCTCACATGTGCTATGCAATTAATATACAATACTAAGATTTATTATTTGTGAAAGCTTTGTTTCAAAGCCCATTGAAAATTTATTCAAATATATTATTAAATTAATTCTGTTACCGGCCCAACGCGCAACGTAGGACAAAGGCCTCTTCTCGTCTATAGGAGGCACGAGCATTCCCACGCTAACGCTTGCTCAAGACGGGTACTTTGGCGATTTCAGACTTTTATTATCCACTAGTCCAGCATCCTAATTGTACAACACACAATCACAATACTGAGGGTTTTCACGAAAATTTCTAATCCATTGCTTCATAGGTTTGAAAAAACCGTCTGCTCAACAACGTAAATAACGCAATAAACGTAGCTAAACTGTGACACTGAAGAGTGTTGTACGCAGTTACCGCAGGTTTCCTCACGATTTTTGCATTTACCGATGTCAGTAATGTCCAAGATTTACTCAATTAAAAAAGATCTTTCCAGGGTTCGAACCCATTTCCTCGTCCATTAAAGGCGATGCGGAGAGGCCTTTACCTCTGGAATATCAAGTTATAAAAAAAACAACAACCTGACTCTTGATTCTAACTCTTGCCACGGTACTGGTTTGTGCGGCTAAAGGCTCCCACAAATAGCCGCGACGCATCAGTGCGACACAAACGTACCGCGTGTCGCGTGCCTGTGTGCACGAGCCTTAACCCATAACCAAGATGAAAGCGACTCAGTGCTGCTGTCTATTCTTTCCTCTGGCGACTCTCAGTACTCTCTCTTCCCTGTCTCTCTATATCAACAATTCAACACTGGGGCTGGCAACACTTTTATTACTCAGCAGCCACAACCAGCATGCATGACACACACTGATAGACTGTTATACGCGATTTGCGACTTTTCTCCAATTGATAACATCTGTGGATAGCATACCTATTACATACATTTTGAGATAGGTTTGTGTTTCAAAATTCTTTGCGTAACGTTGATTATATAATACTTTTACTAAAGGTAGTTAGTTCAGTTTGAAGAGTTTTCAGTTGTGAACAAAAGTTTAATTCAATTTTGGAAATAATAAATGCTATCGCAATAGTGGTACTTGTTGTGTTATGATATCAGTTATCACGGGTTGACATAATAACCTACGGAGGGGTCATCGAAGCAAGTGTATTAACTCTTCACGTCGTCAGTATCGTATAAACGCCGTATAATGAATATTAGCTAATCACAATCAGTATCAGTTTCGCTTTTCAGTGATACACACATCTTTTTAGTTTGTTTATAAGTTGTCGTCGCAAGTATCGATCGAACCATTCGATAAAATAAGTGCGACGAATTTCACGCTTACCAGTTTTCGTGCAACGTTTGTGAGTTGTGATGTTTTCTCTAATTTTTTGAATAATTTACATATTATTAAATCCTGAGATATTAATCCGCGTGTTTCGCGATTTGTGTGCGGTGCGAAACCACGGTGACGTACATAAAGTAGTTCTATTGATTACCGACCATGTCGCAGATAAAGATGATAGGCCGCGCTAGTCGCGTTTTGTCCGGCGCAGCAGAGCGGTCGGTATTAGTGTTAGGCGAGGCAGTTTCGGTACAACCGCACAGAAACCACACGTGCGTCCGAACCATGGCCTCACAGAGAAAAACCCTTACATTAGAAACTTTGAACCCCAACATTAAAACATTGGAATATGCGGTACGTGGTCCTCTTGTCACCCGCGCCGCTGAACTCGAAAAGGAGCTGGAAAAGGTATGTATTCATTCCATTTTATTATTTAATACAATTAATTTAATTTTCATGTTAATTAGCATAGAACGATCCAGCGACCGGTTTTTATCAAAGCTTTGTTTGATTAATCATAGCCCACTCGATTATTAATCTATCCCAAAAGCTGCTGTCTTTACTTAAATAAAAATATACCTATTTTTACTTTCACTGTAGGTGATTGCTTAAATCAATACCTGTATTGATTTAAGCAATCATTAAATACAGTGAAATTTCTGTCATAAAACATGTGATATCAAGGTCACTGAGCAAGAGCATGTACCATACTGCTAATTATGTGTACCTTGCACAACATTGCAATTCAGGTGAAATCTTGCTTGGTATTGTATGAAAACACTTGACACTATACTGATCTGAATGCCCATCACAGAGAGTGAAGTCATACTGATCTAACTGACTAATTAATCACTAATAATGGGTTGTTTCAATTGATGCTAAAATATTCGTATCTACATTTGTGAGATAAGAGTGGAACTTGAGGGTCATATTATTATGTTATTGTGGCTGATTATCCTGGTAATCATACAATTTAAAACAATCAATTTATGATTAAGGTAGGTAAGTCAAACCTCAAAATTGTATGCAGGTTTCAATATCAGATCAATGTATTGACTTTATACAAAATATTTAACTTTTGTATTACCAGCAATCTGAGTTATCACCAAGCAAATTGCTATGAATGGGTAAACATTGCTTTTCAAAGTCAAAGCTGTTACGTTTTAAAAACTTTGACTTTCTACAGAATGTAAAAAGTCAGTTGACTAGGCTAAATTAATGTTTTGAATGATTGTAGGTATGTTTTGAAATTTTTTTGTCAAACAGATGTCTGAAACAAGATTAAAATCTAGCTAAGAATAAAAATTTGACTGTTCATCATTAAATTATGAACAAGAGGTTATCATTAGCAGCCAATTATTTTGATAGTTTTTTTTTATGAATGCATTCTCAAATATTTTATCAAACCAAATAATATTATTTTAGGAATACACCCATATTGAATTGCCATATAGTTAGAACTCACTGTTCCATTGTCAGATTTATGTATTTGGTTCATAAGGGAGGCCTGCGACTTCCTCATGACTGCATGAAAGTCATTTACCCTGTTTTCAGCAAACATGCCCAACGCGCTACACTGCCAAGGCAGGCCCAGCATGCATCTGAATGCATTTTATATTGAACACGCAAAGTGTTGTAAGCACACTGTGTGTATTTGTACTTATGGCACAGCAACTAAACAGCGTAATTTTTACTTGATTTGAACATTTCGCAAATTTTCGTGCCAGCATTTTACTCTTGGCAGCGAGAGAACAACTGTGACTTTCAATGTCATCCTCATCTTTCAGTTTTTCAGTCAGTATATGACCTAACACTATGTAGTATGGAGAAGGTCATTACCAAGGTAAAAAAATAAACTAAGAAGTGCGAAAATTGTCATTATAATCTTATTCTTTTTATTATTATGTATGTTTATTTGTTCATCTGTTGTCTTATTATGTTAAGAAGTTTAGAAGTTATGAAGGCATAACTTCTAAACTTCTTAACATAATTAGACAAATGAGGTATTGTTGGAAGCCTCTTGATTGTCCGGGCCGGGTGATGCAGGTTAAATGACGTCACATTAAATTGAATATGGCACCCTCCAGTGGAATTAAAGTAATGAACGTAAAAAAGTTGCCATTTGTTTGTAGGTTTTCCCGGTACGCATATGGTATACAGTCATGCAACTACTGCTTTACCCTGACAATTTTTGTATAATGTCTTGATTTCTGTTTGAAATATTATCTTGTTACATACTTTTTAAAGCGTGATTTTTTCAGTAGACTGGTTTTAGTTTTTGAACTTCTACTTATAGACCTACCTATATCATAATATGTATTTATGTTTAGTAACTCAATAGCTCAATAGAACTCTGCTCAGCTCAACCCCAAGCCCCACATTATATCCTTTTAATAAACATTAGTGAATTAATTCAAACGGGTTTATGGCAGCTAACAGTCTGGGTTTGTTGGGAGTTCTTCATCAGCAAGCTTCATCTTCATCTTGATTACTTTTACACTAACAATAAATTCTAAAATCTAGTACTATGGACAAAATCAGTGAGCAACTAAATACTAAGTTTTTTATAATATTTTACTTTTTCCTGGCTCTATAGCTAACACTTTCTACAGTGTAGTTGTTCCTATACACTTTAGTTATTAAATCAGTTAAGTACTGTAATAATCCTATTATTATGCCAGACGTCTAAGATTTGTTATCTTTAATACTAAAATTAAACATTAAGAAATTTCACTTTTTCCTGGCTTTATAGCCAACACTTTCTACAGTGTAGTTACTCATTATTGACACTGTTGTTCCTATACACTTTAATTATTTAATTAGTTAAGTACTGTCATCCTCTTATAATGCCAGGCGTCTAAGATTTGTTATCTTTAATACTAAAATTATGAACTAAGAAATTTCCTCATAGCTTGTGAAAGATTTCATGCTATAATAAAACCGTGGCTTATCTACAACAAACAAATGATGATCTAAATGCGCATTGTTAAGATAATAGCTAATGCAATCACTTTTACAAAATACATATTTATAAGAGTGAACTGCCGAAATGTGGGTGTACTATTAAGTACACCTCTGTCCAATCCTTCGGGGAAACATGGGGTGATGTTATGTATGATACAAGAGTGAAATGTTACTGATAGTGTCATTTTGTTTGTGCATTAAGGCTCCCACAAACAGAAAGCAGACACAAAGGAACCGCTCATAGCGCGACACGCGGCGCCTTTGTGTCACGCTGTAGCGTCGCGCATGTTTGTGGGAGCCTTTAACTTACCGCTCGGCTTTCGATAGTCTGATGTAAACTGGAGTGGGATTTAAAATGCACAGCAATGTCCAATCTAAATAATTATAATCTATCAATATTATGATTGAAAATACTGAAAAACCTACTGACTGGCGAATCCCAAAGAAGGGACGTGTTTTTAAACTGTACACTAGTCCTAGCCCCAGTGAAGAGTATACCACCTTACACGGTAATGATTCTGAGTTAAGTATTTATTTAGGTAATACGTTAAACAATTAAATAATGAAATGTAACAATATAGACAAGACTGACGTGGATGCGGCCGACGAACTGAGAAGACTTCGATTGCAATAAATCTCGATGGATGACAGCATTTACAGTACTTGTAGTTATAGATTAATATTCTCCCATTAATCCTAAAGAAAAAGCATGCATCATTAGAAGGTCAAAAAGTTTCAGAGGATCAGTTAAATATTTCCAATATAATAACCAATAAATAGGTACACCTCTGCCCAACCCTCCGGGGAAACAAGGCGTGATGTTATGATATGTAACCAATAAAGAACGCCCTAGCAGATGGCCTCCATAAATTATTAGCTTCATCACGTTGACTAAACTACCTACGTCACGGAATGGAAGTCTCCTGTTTCGCCACATTAGTCACAACTGGCATAGACTGCGGATATTACCAGGTTGAAGTTTGGCCAAATAAACTGCAAACATTACGAGGTTTACGTAACTCTGTATGCGTCTTATGACCTTGTGAAGGCCGTAGGAATCCACTGGATGCGAGAAGCACAGGACCGGTCTATGTGGCATCGCTTGGGGGTGGCCTATGTCCAGCCGTGAACGTCTTTCGGCTGATAATGATGACTACGTTTTTGTGTCCAATGTTCAAAGGAAATCACTGGTTGAAAGCTTTGTTGCTTTCAAGTAAACCATTAGCCGTTGCAATTTGAAGAATTAATGGTGGAATCAATCGAATCAATCAATGGAATAGGGGATTCATGTCTTAGCCCATTTGATTAGATTTCCTTTAAGCGAAATAATTGCACACTGCACGTGCATGATTTATACTGCAGTGTGTTTAGCTAAATTATTCCATGCCCGCTGGTCGTTCCACATACGCATATACTGCGCCACTAAATAATACATTATATCGATTTAACGCCATTGCAAGGTTTCCACTGTTTTCAGTTGTGTTTAGGAAACATTCCAAATACCTAGGCTTGATAGCAGTGAAACAAATGGTTTGTTGGTTCAGCTGCAAGATGCGATATCCCACAGCATCAGAGTCCTATATTTCGTGGGCCATGTCGTATTTCGTACGTAAATTGGAACTGTTTATTTGCACGTGAGCTAACTAGGTACATATTTCACAATTTACGTCGTATCGCTATCAATTATCAGTACCTAGATAACCAGCCGCACAGAAAACGCAGAATTGCAATCCATAGCGTGGGCTCAGAAATTGATGTCCAAGAAAGACTTCGAAACACTGCACTGGTTACATTGGCCTAGAACGAGATGAGCTGACTCCAATATGAAAGTCTTGTAGGTTTTCTTTCTCATAAATATGCATAAATGATTAAGGTTTCCATCTATCTAGTCAATCTCATTCTTTGCATTCGTCGTGACTGCCCCGCGTTACGGTTTCCCTCGCCAACCGAGTGTGAAAATTGTGTGGTCACCTGGTAGCAGTGGTATCAAATGTTGCACATACGTAAGACTTTTCGTAACACTGACTTAGACTCGGTAGCTGAGAGCAGTCGGTCAAGGTATTTCAAGGTCGCGGTTAACACTGGAAGGTGTTTATAAATCTTGTGTGGCGATTAGGGACACTAGTTTAGATTGTTGATATCTTCGGCATCTATCTACATTCTCACCGGCGATACTAAAACCGTCGACGAAATTGGAGAAATCGAAAAAATTACGTTAGACAGTCAGGATAATAGTTTAAGTACCTAATAAGAATTGTATATTGGCTCCAGGTTGCTAAAAGGATGGGCGAGAATACATGTGCTCAAAGTGCCGGACGTCCGTTGTTAACGATCCTGCGCTATTGGCAAATGCCCTTAAAATAGGTCATGTGTAGGAGTCGATCACGATACAGCTATTCACAGTATGCAGGAATTTGCAGTGGCGCTAGTGCTAATGGAGTTCTGTTAGTCAGAGATGCTCTTATATGTTTTTCTACTTATTTAAAAGTACAAAGTACTACAAAAAAAAAAGAAAGAAACGCACGTTTTGTTTAGTATTGTTCGATTACTTACTGTCTGTTACTGCTGTCATATCATCATAATTATATCAGTAAAATACAAGTCATTTAAACAACCTCCGTACTGCATACTTAAAGTAAAGATTAGATTTTTCATAACCCATTGTTCAATTGTACCTAGTTCTTGTTGCTAAGAGAAAAGTAACTAGTGTACTGTGCAAACTTGTTAATTGTCATTATGACACTCAAGGCCCTCACGCCATTGTGGCATAGGTATTAATGGCAAGTTGGTACATTATTATGTGCAATTGCAATGCCAAGCGAGTCAGAAAAAAGTAAACTGATTCTTTTGAATAAGGTCTAATTAAGGTCACCATTTAGAATTAATAAGATAACATAACATCACGCCTTGTTTCCCAGAAGGGTTAGGGAGAGGTGTACCTATAGTACACCCACATTTCGCCAGTTATGTTTAAGTCCCATGTAATAGGGGGCGAGCCTATTGCCATTAACCGTGCACAAATCCAGCCTCCGGACTAATATTAACAGTTGTGTATGAAAAGGTACTTAACGAGTGGAAAAAGTAAAAAACAAAGCAATCCTTAAGGAAAAGTAAAGTTAATTTATGGATGAAATAACATGATTTTGTCAGAAATTTTCCTTTCAGTACATGAATCAATCGTATATTTTAAGAATCGCTTTTGGCAGTTAGTTCTTGACAGTGCAAATATTACGTAGGCTACCTACTGCTGCCTAGTGTTTTACGCAAGAGACATAAGATATTACGGAATAACTAAATGTCTTTGTGTCTAACGATCTAGAGTGATCTGATAAGTCAAGGTGCTGTCGACGGTTGTCAATTAGAATGAGCTATTTCGGGCGAAATTTTCCTAAGTTTCCGATTATTTCTTTCCAAAAAAAAAAGATTCACGTCACCTAAATAAAAAAATAAGCAAGGTTGTTATTATAATTTATGTTTAAATGATAAAGTTAAATAACTGTACCGGTACCGCTTGAGTGTATTGCCACAGATACCGTCAGATAACATTCGTGTGATATTTTATTATCATTTGCATAATATTCGATCCTATTGGAGCTCTGGTGCACTGGCTTTCGCTTTAGGCTAGGACTTAGGACAGCCGATCTATTCTGTAAGTCTCATGTAAACTTAGGTGATGCGAGAAGCCAATAGTGCCAATCTCTAGAATCAGGTGGAATGTCGGTTCACTTTACCCAAGTGTTCACGGTGATATTTTTAAAGAATAGACCTGCACCCTAATTGCGTAACACATTTTCGTAAATGATTACGACTAATCTGTTTGATTTTGACGGCTCAAGAACATTAATTGCGTTCTATATATTGTTGAGCAGAATTTTTATCGAACTTAAGAAGCAATGGATTAGCAATCTGTTTCAAAACGATTCAGATTCCGATTGATAGTGTATTACGCAATTAGGGTGCTGTAGGACTATGCGAGGGCCGCTGAATATGCTGGCATATTTCAGCATACTTTTGAACCGTAATCACAACTCGGAGGTGACACCTTCATTAGTATAAATGGTACCTACTCCTGTTCATTTGAAATGTGGATGAAAAATAAGTATTGCACTTAGTATACTTATTTTCTTATTTTGAAATACAGTTTGTAGCACTAAACCTCGCAAGCGAGTTAGTTCTCAGAAAAGATTGATTTGCCCGTACCTACTTACCTCAGCCACCTCACGTATTAAAATGGTATAAAATTTAAAAAAAACACTGCCAATATCGTAAAGCTGTATTAAAATACGATGTCGTTTATGATGAAAGGTCACACTCATATTGCGTATTTTTCAGTTGGTCGATAACTCGTTACCACAAGAAAAACCAGTTCAGCTTCGTTCAGTTCATTTCTCGTCCGACCAGTTTTTATTTGGTCAACTACAGTCTCCCGTCAAGTTTGAATCTTGATTGAACACTAGATTTCAGTAAAAAGGAGTTTTCTGTGAAGTTTGAAACGAGATTGATGCCTGTACATCGTTATTGAATATGGGCCATGGTGTCCTACATTAATGTACATGAAGCAGTTAATAAATGTAGATTACGTTATGTTTATGGTTTATTTGAGTAGAGGTTTCTATTTCAGTTTCATTGTACCTAGTACCGTAAACATGTCGTTTACTTTTCGACTTATCATTACTTACATCATTGTGTATGATTGATGTGGTTCTTCTCGACGTGGCATATATGCAAGAATACTGACACCTACTTACCTATTCTATTGTTATCATCTTTTTTTTCTAATGATGTACGAACATCAAGAATAATCCCCTCTTTCTTCATAAACTGTTACAACAGCTGTAACATCGACTGTTTAATATTTCCCCCATTCGAAACAGTGCTGTTCTATATTTCTTGTTGTTTGTCGCCAGGGAGCCCAGAAACCGTTCAAAAGGGTAATCAAGGCAAACATCGGAGATGCGCACGCTATGGGGCAGGAGCCCATCACCTTCATCAGACAGGTACGGTCATCAAAAAACCTCGAGTCAAATAAGAAACCTGTTTCAATAGCACTTGAGTTTAATCTGTTGGTATATAAATAAAGGTATAATTTGGCCACAGCTTGATCAAAAAGCCCGTTTTCGCTAACTCTAAGGTTATGCCTAAATAAAAGTGTGGTCTTCGATGTTCACACACAGCTCGCTTTTAATTAGGCATTCATTTACGTGACGCCTAGTGATGAAAACGGGTAAAACACTTGGCTTTGCTACTAGTAAGTGCCTGAAAAGAGTGAACGCTGAAGTAGGTAATATAGTTTCCTGTAGTATGAGTATTTAACAATGCTCTTATTATATTAATTAAGTCAATACACTGAGAACAATAATAATTTACTGTAGTTAAACGCAGTGGTATGTAGGTATGAATGCGATCTTTTGATAAGAAAGGTAATGACTGGGAAAGGTTTTTCCATTGTATGGATAACAACGTAATTACCTTTATTACCAATACATTTCCGAACGGAAATGTATTGGTAATAAAGGTAATCACGTTTTCCTCTTAATGTCAATAATAGGACAATGATATTATATCATGTGTAGGTACTTCTATGAAATATAGGAATAATGCAAAATCGTAAGGAAACATAATTTATTTCGAACTAGCTTCTGCCCCCGACTTCGACCGCGTAAATTTTCTTCTTTTAACATAAAATATATCTTATGACACTCGAAAATACTGTAGCTTTCCATTAGTGAAAGAATTTTCGGAATCGGGTTAGAATTTCTGAAGATTACCCCCTACATACAAACTCACAAATTTAATCTCTATATTATTAGTAAGGCAATGAATAAAGCGTTGTTTGGTTCACTGTTACTAATATAATTATTTATTATTGTATGTCGCTGACCATAGATAAGAATAAGCGTGTCTTGGTGCATAGAATGTCCAGAGAATAGAAAACAGTTGTACCTACCTATGTTATTTCTTTTCACATTCGTTCAATTCAATGATTTGTTTATATGTAAAGTATAAAATTTCCACTAATCTTTGAGCCACCAAATTTTTTACATAAATTCATGTTGTCAGTGTAGAAGTACATTTTTTTATTATTTATTTGCTTTGTTTTTATCCATAACATGAAGTTGGTTCTAATGTACTATTTTGTGTTGTGTGCTTATTTATTTATTTAATTGTTAGTAATGTTAGTTTTGTACTTAAATAAGGTTAGTATTGTTAGGTGTAAGAGCCGCCTCTTGCGGTGAAAGCCTCCTCCAAACCGTTCCATTTGCCTCTCCGTCCATCCTTTGCCCGTCTGGGCCATAAGTTTCCGGCTATTTGTACAAAGTCGTCAGTCCATCTTGTACACGGTACAAGTACATTTCAAATATAAATGTATAACTTTGTAAAAGGGCTGAGCCTGCAGCCTAATTGCGTAACACATTTTCTTAAACGATCACGACTAATCTGTTGTATTTTGACAGTTCAACAACATTCATTGCGTTATTTGCATTATTGAACTAATGAAGCAATGGATATGAAGCAATCTGTTTCAAAACGATTCAGATTCCGATTGCTTGTGTATTACGCAATTGGGGTACTGTACTGGTGTCCTGTAATACAGGCCTAGAGCGTAGTTTAGGCACCAGTCTCTCACAATATTAAAGTGTTGTCTGACTCTGATACCATGTAATAATTATGTGTTTTTGTAATATTGTGGTGAGAAAATAAAATAAATCTAAATCTAAATTGATAGAATGGCCTGTCTGAGCACTGAATCGTGTAATATTTTAATGGTTTGTGTGAACTACGGTAAATTATTATTCATCTGTAATGTGAATGAAACATAGGACGTTCTCTGCGTTTGGCGGCCGACCGCTGCGTTTCTCGGCCGCCCACGACGGATGGTCCGCAAACGGATCTGTTTTTGGAAAAATAATACGATGTAATAGGTACCTGGTGACTGCTACTATGTTTTTTGCGCAGATTTTGGCATGCGTCGTTAACCCTGAGCTGATTGAATCAGGCAAATACCCATCCGACGTGCAAGAGAGAGCTCGTGCGGTATTGGACGCTTGTGGGTAAGTTTACATCGTTGTTAAATTGAAGAGGAGATATATAAAAGTTTCCTCAGCCTCGAAGGATCTAAACATAAAATGTCGTTTGCGTTTATTTGAAAACCAGTCAGAACATACCGTGCCGCGGCGCACTGATCTTGTCATCGTCAAATTATGTTAACCAAAGCCTCACTAATAACTAGGCACGTTTGTATAGTCGACCTCGTAATTGCTTTATCGCGCTGTCTCAATGTCACTCGCACGTCATAAAACGGCAAGATCCATTTATCATAAGTTTGAAACTATCTAACTGTCAATAAGGACCATTTTCACCAATTAAACTTAACGCGATCAGCATATCGCGTTCAAGAGCTGGCAATGTCAATATTAAAGTGACAGCTTTTTAACGCGGTTTAGAAGTGCTGATAGAGTTCAGATTAATTGGTGAAATTCGGCCTTAGTGATAGTTAAATAGTTTCATCCTTGAATTAGTGTTAATTTTCTATGAATTGTCAAAATTGGTATGCGATGCTCTCGAATGAACTGTCAAGCAGCAAAATGTATTGCACATTTATGAACTGTAATGTAAACCGTTTCAGCGGGCAATCAGTGGGCTCGTACACAATGTCGCACGGCATCGAGCTGATCCGGCGCCACGTGGCGGACTACATCGAGCGCCGCGACGGCCACAAGGCGAGGTGGCAGGACATCTGCCTCACTGGCGGAGCCTCCAATGGTATCAAGAACTGTCTGCAGCTGCTGTGCAACAAAGTTGATGGAAAGGACTCTGGTCAGTACATTACAATAACTGGTTCCAGTTGTAACAAAACAAACCAAACCACAATATCTCAATAATTATTTTAATTTCGTTAAACGGGTCAATCAAATCAAATCAAATTGGGTATCATATTAGGTACTATCTAGAAAAACAGTCCAATAATAATGCTAAAGTTATGCCTAGATTGAAAATTCTGTTATTTACCATTTAGACTCTTGCAATAATTGGTTCATTTTGGCATAACTATCAACTTCAGTTGGTGCCTAGGTTCAACTTCAGTTGGTGCACCTATGATGTTTTAAATGTCTAAACTTAAAAAAAAATATGAATCGATTCTAGTTGCCCAAAACGTAGTTTCTTGTGGAGAAGAATGGGCAAGAAACTCCACAGTTACTCGTACTCTTTTTAAATGTTTTACAATATTTTATACCTATACTCAACCTAATCATTTAATTATAGGTAGGAATTAAATCTAAAGCAATGATAGGTTAATTAATTATGTGATAGATTTTAACAAGTAATAATTTAGTGTGTGAGTTAATAAAATTACAGAATGTAAAATCAATGTCATAATAGTAGATTATTGCATTGAGCACAATAGTAGATTATGCACCGAGGGGCTAAAGTTGTGTCTTATGTCACGGGCGTCATATTGAATCTCGAGCGCAATGAAGGATTCGGGATTTAACTCACGAGCGAAGCGAGGGAGTTAATACAAGAATCCTGAATGCAGCGAGGGATTCAAGCTAGCCCAAGGCAAATACACCTTTAGCCCAGAGGAGGATACTCTACTTTTTACACCTACTGTGAGAAAATAATAGCCATAGTACGAAAAACAAAGTATTTATTAAATAAACAAACAGTAAGAATAACATATTTGGAACTAGTTAGTTATATGCACTTACATATTAATTGAAGTTAATGGTAACATTTGAGACATTAGTCCAGTTGTGCAAAGATAAAGTTAAGTTTTTATTTGGTACGTTTATAGATGTTGATGTGGAATTTATTTGAGTATTGCTCGTCAATGCTTCAGAATCTTGTATTTGCAGAGGAGCATTTTGGGTGGTGAAAGTTGGCGAAGGTGGTGCATGAGGCTCAGGGAAAGATGGAATGTGATGGTGTGATGTTGAAGGTTGTGGTGAAAAAGAATCAGATGACGTTTTTATTGTGATGCTGTTACTAATTTGATAGCTTATTTTACTTTTGTTTTGTACAGAATTTTCAATGTAGCCCTCCGCTACTGTATCCGATTTCCAGCCACCATGGCGTTTTATTTGGGCTATATCTGCTCCCGCATCAGTGTAGCCGACGAAAACAATGACCTGTATAGAGCTCGATATTTGGTAATCCTAAGTATTTGGCAATTTCCTTTGGCATGGCACTTATTTTGTTCTTCCCAATCACTTGACGGGTGCATTTTCCACTACTGAACGCTACAAAAAATCGGTTAGTGTTTATGTTAGGAGGCCGCAGAGCTTGATACTTTTCCACAACCTTTACATATGCTCCGCGGATGACAAATGACCTTTCCCTTTTGGTTTTAGTGTCTGGCAACTTAATCAATAACAACTCTTCTGAGTGTTTTTCTATATCTTGGACCTTCATGTTTACCATTTCTTGACAACGACAAGCCCCATTCACTCCGATAATTAAAGCCACCTGTAACAAAAATAAAAATAATTTTTACTAACAACATACGTAAATTCAGTAAGTATACTTAAGCGTTCTTGTTGCTATTTGCTACCATGTTGTATTTTATTTAGTTATAAATAAAATGATGTACTTACTTTTACGGCAAGATAACTATGATCAGGAGCTTCATTTAAAAAAGTTTCAACATTCATAGGTGTGAAAACTTTCGATTTCTTTGATTGGTGACCTTCCGATTTCCTCTTTAGAAATGCTAATAGCTTAGCGTATGTCTTGATATCTATATTGTGTTTCATGCTTATTGTTGACCTAAGCATTGAATAAGTACACCATAGGCTACTTGACTTCTGAGTACAAGATAAATGCTGAAAATACACTAATAGAACAGGTTCCGAAATGGACTTGACGCCTTTCGTACTTTTCCATTTTTGGAAATTGTCGTAGGCTTTTATATAAGTTTCCTTTGACTTTTCCGGCAGTAAATCATGGGAAATATTATTAGCTTCGGTTGTAATGAATTCAGGAGTACAATCACTTTCATCACTCGACATTTTATAATACTTTGTTGATAAACTTAAAGTTTAAATGCCAAAAGTTCGCGCCTTTATTGAGCCTACCAATAAGTAGCCAAGACACGATCAATTCGATTTTCAAACAAAAAAAGAGTCTTCTACGGTTTTGTCGTGTGCGTCTATGGATATCACTCTCATGGAAGTGGCGTTTGTGTAAACTAAGCTTTATACAGGGCTGGTAAAATGGTTTTGGATGATTGGCTGTATGCATTTTGAATTTAGAACGTCATTGGAGACGCTCGTGAAAATAGAGTATTTTTTATAAAATGTGATAAATCGAATGTAGTCTAGATAGGTTTTATTATTTATTTATTTATTCACAAAATCCACAGCAATCTTAGCGCAGTTTACTTTTAAAAAAATAACTAATGTTACAGCCAATTATGTAAGTAATGCAAGTTTTAATGTTATTCCATTCCTTTTAAAAAATGGTTCGTAGTTATCTAGTTATTCTTACAATATTATGTCTTCGAAAACATGGCAACGATATGAAGAAGCAGTCGATAAGATTTTGTAGGAAATCGAGAATAGCTTTCCTTTTTCTGGCACTAAAGAGTGTTTGTTAGTACTATACTGCCAATTTAGCTGAGCATGTGAGATTCCAAATTCAAATCACATTATTGACCAGCGGGTCATAATGAAATCCAGTACAACATTATTGACCGGCTGTGCCTCCGGCCACTAATGACTCACTTTAGGTTAAGGTTGCTTGACATATAATTTGACATTTTCGAGCAGGTGGTGTGAAAAGTAATTTATTATAGAACCGAGTGCCTGATTTAGAGCCCGAGCGTGAGCGAGGGCTCTAATCTAACAGGCACGAGGGCAATATAAATTACTTAAGGCGAGGTGCATAATCTGCTTTTCTTTCAATTATTCCATACAGGAGTAGTAGATAAAAGAAACTCATATGAAACAGTTAAAATAGAAGTTTAATTATTGGAATTAAAAGTTATACTTGAGCAATTATTAAACGTAAGGTTAAGAGTTTTGTTGGGCAAATTTATATTTAAATTTGGAACAAGTAGGATAGAAACGAATAATACGTACCTACGTAAAAAAAAAGTATTGAAATCGGCTGGCTGAATAGAGCTAATGCATTGAGATTGGCACCTTTTGGTGCAATAAAAAAAAAACTGTGCAATAATGAAATTTCATACATTTTTATTGCTCTAGAGCATTAAAGACTCGCTTTGTACTGAGTTTTAGTGTGATTGTGATGAAATTAAAGCATAGTTGGAAGAAAAAATTATAAAACAATTAAATAAACAACCAGTTTGATTTTGTCTAGACTCTAGAATTCTAGATGGTCCTATGGAGCAGAACCAGCATGTTTCCAAGCATTCTTATCAAGGATATAATCCTCTAATTTGTAATATGCTTGTTTACAAAGTCAATATGAGTTTAAAGTTTTCTTTCATTTCATTTCATTTCATTGCAATACTTATATAGTTGTAACATTTAACACAGTACCCCATAAAATATGTATGTACTTTAGATAATCGGAAAAATGGTTGATTTAGCTATTTTATCTTTATTTCTAGTATTTTATTAAGTTGTTCAGATTTTTTCTTACATCATACGAGGAACTCAAGGCTGTACCCTCCCTTCGCTGTCTGTTTTGTAGACGCATTAGACCTTGCAACTTTCTTTAAATCATAATCGATCTCTCTTTATAATCGATCTTTTTTTTAATGTTAATTTCCGATTTTTTATTATTTTTTTGTTTTGTATGTTTTTCATTACGGACGCCCATAACGTGCACGTCTTTCTACATCGTTCTCACATGTATAATTTCAACAAGACTGATGTAACAAATTTTCTGTAACAATATTATTTAAAAGAGTGTCCATGGAGTTTCTTGCCCGTTCTTCTCCATAGGTACCTACTTCGCTTTGGAATGGGCAACAAGCTGACCGACCCCTTGACAATTCAAAAGTGCCTGTAATTGGTTTATTTAAAATAAATGCTTTAAGTTTGATCAATCTCGACCAAGTTCAGACACAATCCGTTGAGTAGTTCTAATTAAAAGCCGTCGCAGCCTTGAGCGCTAGTGTAGCTACTCGCGGCCACAGATAATATAATACTAACGCGGCTTAGTGAATACAGTTGTTTAGCCGCGCGCGAGGCTGTGTCCTCAGAGAATAGCACCGCTGGGTGGCTGGGAAACTGACACGCAAGCTATAACCATGAATTTAGCACAAGATTCTAGACCCCCTAGCATAGCAAGATTTTGTCGGTTATTTAAATTAAACAGTTCTTTCATGGAAAAGTGCAATACTTACGCCTTCAAAATGTATGAAACAGCTTTTTGTTTCAACCTACAAAAAATTTCAACGCAGACGCGTTCAGAATCATATTTTGAATCCATGATACACATATACTAACCTGTGATGTACTAACCTGTTTATAGTACACCCACATTTGGCCAATAATGTTTTTAAGTCCCATAATTAAGGGTATTGCCATCAACCGGACACAAACCCGGTCTCCGGGATTGACGAGATTCTGGTACTTACTACCTATTTATTTTGAGGAAAACGCGAGTGCAATACATCGGCATCTATTCGAAACGTAATTAATTACGTGTCAAACTTTCGGTTCTGTAAATAAATAACAAGGTAACGTACTTATACACTTAAGTACTAATAGGCACTGAAGTACCTAACTGCATATTACTGCACCTGCGTATCCAATAAGTATGTTATCAACTATGAACACGAGTTTATTATCATTGCTGTAACGCAATCGTCTATCGTAACGTTCGATAAGTGGGTAGCTGGGGAGTAATAGGCACCGCCTTCTTATCAGAGTGGCTAACAATTTTAAAACTAATATCTCCTATCTTATCCTCAAAATGAATTGTATTATTCTAGTTTATTTTTTACAAAAGTGCAAATTATTAATTTGTAAGAAACTATTATTACAACCTTGAGACATGGATGGATGCCCCTTACACAGGTTTTTCCTAGCATCATCACACCACACCACACCACCACCACCACACACCACACTATTTGAACGCTTAAATAAAGTGTCAAAAAAGAACACAATAAAGGTGTATTGTGATCTTTTACACTAAAAACAGTTTTCTTTTGTCTTTACAATAATGTAAAGACAAAAGAAAACTGTTTTTAGTGTTAAAGTTAGATATTACTTTGTTTGCATTAGATGAACACGATTCTAAAAGGTTTTATTCTTCTCGTTATGGCCGTGACTTGAAATTTCTTTTAGGAACTGCGACTTCGACCGCCGGATGTCAGCTATACCATAAAACATATTTTAAAGCATTTTAATGTAATCAGCAGCAACTAGCTGAGAATAATGAGCAGTTGTGTACCTGGATAGTTAAATATTGTCACTGTATACCGTCATAAATTACCGTCTCTGCTATAAAACTGATGGAATAGTTTTTCTCCTTATCAGTAGGAGCGCGTTAAAAAATCCTTGATGTGTACTATAAAAGTAAAAAAGTACAAAGTAATACAGTAAATACCATTGTTTTCACACGCGGAAATGGGAACTCGCGGCAAAGTCAAGGTTAACTCGGAGATTAAACATAACATGTTTTTGTGTGTGTTTTTGTTTTGTGTATTTTACCATCTGTATTTCATCATGCTCATTTTAATAACACAACGTAGATATTGTTTGATATGTATGTACTTATAATTAACGCACACAAATACGCAAATAGATTAGCGTATATAAACAAGAGACTGGCCTTCCTTAGCATAATCTGTTAGTGTCACCACAGACCGGCGGCTTCACACACGGGGTACAAATGTTTCCTACATGCCACCCGCATACTGTTGCCATGGGATTGACTTTTTTTGTAAGGAGAAATGTATAAGAAACTGCGACTTTTGAGCCAACATAATTATAATAAATAATGTCTGTTCCAAAAGTAGGTATCTGATTACAGTGTCAACAAACTTTATTCAGCACCCTAATTGCGTAACACACTCTTGATCAAAATGTGTAGTGCTATTCTGTAACCATCTCACCACCAACCAACCACCGACCAAGACGGGATGACACTGACAGCTCACTCCACGCAAGTCTTCACGATGAGATTTTTACAGAATCGACATGCTAAATCATTTTGAAGGAAATTGCTAGTGCATTACAATGTTAAATTGCACTGCTCAACAACGTAAATAACGCAATGAATGTTGTTACACTGAAAAAATTAAAACTATCCCTATTGTTAGTGTGGTACACAATTACCCCTCTGGTTAAATTGTTACGCAGTCCCAAAATTTTTTTTTTCAACTTTATTTGTTACCCAAACAATTTTTCCCAGTTTGATACTTTGAGGAAAATTGAGGTTATAAAGTTGAACTCAATCGCCAAATGCTAAACATCTTTCCAATTTTGGGTATCCGTCAGTGGCACTACAAACTGTCATCCTCGTTTACGAAGCTGCGATGGATGACGGCACTAGTGGCTCAGTGGCGCGCTCGGGTGTCGAGCGGCAGTACACTAGTTTATGCTCCTTTGTCACTGTTGGCATGCTACGTAGCACTATTCGTGGAATGGAAGACCATGCATCGGTACTAGCGATGGGCGTTTCCGAGATGTTTTAATAATCGGAGTCGTTAAAATAAACCATCGAGTCAACCATCGACTCGCCGTTCTACAAAACAATCGATATGCTTTTCGATTGTTTCGAGTCAACGGAATCGACCCCTTGTTTTCGCTTGTTCCAAGAATTAGTTTGGATTCGCATTCGCAATTACAACACAAGTCAAGAACTCGCGAATTTCTAAACCATCTAGGAACAACTCGCGAATGAACGTGCCATACGCCAGTCGCAATAACAGACCGATTCAGACTCAAGTCCAAGTCAGCCAAGAAACAATCGAGAACCATCGAGATGTTCGAACAATCGAATAAAACCACTAGCCACCGCGCATCGCTAATCGGTACCTGTTTCGTATGCTTAGGTATTTATGTCATACCATACGTTATGGTTAATATAGTTCTGCAACAATACTGTCTTTCGTTCCGTGGCATATGTATTTGTTCTATACATATACCTTATGCGACTGAAGTCCGCATCGGAACCTGTTTGCTGATAATATTCAAGGTTGAAGTAATCATTCCCATTAATTTCTTCTGTTATACTTACTTATATGTCTCGGTGCAAATGCCTCATTATTTCTCCCACCTCTTTCAAAAACTCAAACTCGAAGCATAACCAATTACAGGCACTTTAGAATTGTCAAGGGATCTGACCGACTTAATCAGAAAGGTGAAGCTAGTTGCCCATTTCAAAGATAAGTAGGTACCTATATCCAAAACGGGCAAGAAACACCATGGTCACTCATCCTTCTCAGTCGGCTAGAAAGGTACGGGACAAATGGTAAGACAATTTTTTCATAGAATTATTATGCACCGAGACATTAAGCAGAAGAAATAAATATGTGTGACTATGGTACAAAGAAACATACCTACTCATAATGTACAAATAACTTAAGCCAGCCAGTTTTAAGCTTACGTTATCTGTACGTGAATAGGTTATCACTATCGTAAAGATAATGTATGTTTATTTTGTGGTGGTCGTTTTTTATTATTATGTTTTTTTGTGGTGTACTATGAAGTATTAAAAAAAAGTATTGTAACTACAGTAACGAGTAGTACGAAAGAAAACGGACTCTATTTACATGCGAGACACAGGTTTCTAAGCATCGGCCATTAGACCCGAGGTCTCGTTACTGTCTTCCTTCTTATATAAACGTCTAGCTTTGGCATCCTTCCTTTTAGCCTTCACCGAGTTTGCCACGAAGTTCTCGTTCACACACTCCCACAGATCGAGGTCGGTCAGGAACATTTCCATAGCAAAAGCCCATGTACCATAATTAGCTTGGCCTGCCAATCTCTCAATACTCTTTACAGCTTGTTCCATAATGGAAATTGAGATCAAATACTGACCTCACCTTCACCAGATCACGTCCGGGCCCATAACCTGTTGGCTGAGCTAGCTTTCAATGAAATAAGACATCATTGTAACACAGTGGTTTGATAAAGTTATTTACATTTTAAATAAAAATTAACTTCATCTTAAACATAGGATGACATAACAGAATAACAGTTACTAGGCAACAACTAAATAATACTCTACTCCTAGAACATAGTGCATAATAACCTTCATGGTACAACAGTAACTACAGCAACGAGTAGTACGAAAGAAAACGGACTCTCTTTATATGCGAGACACAGGTTTCTAAACATCGTTCATATTTCCAGCAGGCTTAGCACGAGCGCCCTAGAGAAGCGTATTGTCGACGGAAGAGTAGACAAAAACGAACTTCGTTACTGTCTACACAGAAACGAAACGCAATTGTACGGTAAAAATGGGTAGTTATACACATCACTAGCAACTAACCCGTTGCTATGGAAAATCACTGTCTATAAAGCAACCTGAGTCTAAGTGTGTCCTCGTGCTCGCGAAAAAGAGATTTCGAGGAGCGTAGAAAGTGATTTCTATTCTACATTAGAGTAGAAACAGAAAACGCCATGCTAAGCCTGCAGGTAAAGATTCCTCAAACTGAACTAAACCCAACTGTTACTCTAAATGCCAAAGTAACTCGTATCTTTGTCTGTTACCTTGAATTCGCCAATGAAACTGAACGCGATCAGCACACAAACTACGTTTAAGAGCTGTCAGTGTCATTATTTTCTATGGAATATTGCACTGACAGCTCTTGAACGCGTTTTAGATGTGCAGATCGCGTTCAGTAACATTGGTGAAATAGGCACATAATGGATGAACAGTATTGAAATGGAAATTTGGCACACAGATAAACCATGACCTGTGAATAAGATACTTTTTTATCCCGGTAGTAAATTACGAAACCGTGAGGAAAAGCTAGTACTATATATCTCCAGAAGGAGCTAGTCACGACCCGGTCACGTGTCGTCGTTAATTTGTCCAACAGTTACATGTTAGTTGGCAAGCTCACAACAGTCAGTGCTCAAACATAACATTCGCTGTCGTTGAGAACCATTCATAGGCGACCTTGAGCGGCTAGCGACCGTAACGTAATGTTCTGCATATATTTTACGATTAGTATGTTGTAGATACTAGACCTGATAAAGTTAATTGGATTTGATCATTTGAGATTTTAATACACACTCAAGTAGAATATTGTCACACTTCTTTTACACCTTTAAATATTTGAAAAAAGTATGTCAACTCATGAACCTACAGGCCTATTTACCTTATAGGTGTAATCGCCATTTCGGTTACAGAGGGAAATCAAAAATAGAATGGAAGGAATTGCTGACTAAAACGTTGTGTCGTCTGTTAAACGGACCAGCCCACGCCACGTAGCAACTAGTCCAGCTACTGCACATGCAGGTAGCTGGACTAGTTGCTACGTGGCTACTACCAGTTTTTCCCGATTTTCCGAATTACGCACTCAGTATGCCTCCACTTCTACGCGGGAGTCGTGCGGTCCATGGCCCTTTACGGGGCACCGGTGTGGGCGCGTTCTTTGAGGCGCCGACCGGCCCGCAGGTTGAACGCGTCCCAAAGGGTCATGGCCATCCGGCTGGTCCTGGGATACCGCACGGTCTCCTGCGTGGCGGCGAGCCTCCTTGCCGGATTGCTGCCATGGGATCTGGAGGGAAAAGCCCTCGCGCACGTATGGGAGTGGCGCGAGGAGGCAAAACGCCGGGGTGTAACTCCGCTGCCACGAGAAATCACGGTACAGCGGACAGAGCTCCGGCGGGATCTCATGGGGACATGGAAGGTGCGATTGTCGCAACCCAGTGCTGGGCACGCCACAATAGCGGCGGTAAGTCCCCTCTTTGAGGAGTGGTTGGAGAGGCGCCACGGCGTCCTCACCTTCCGCCTGACACAGGTCCTCACCGGACACGGTTGTTTCGGGAGGTTCCTGTTTCGCATAAGGCGGGAGGAAACGCCCGGGTGTGGATCGCCCGGAGGACACGGTGGAGCATACGGTGGAGTTATGCCCAGCTTGGGCGGAGCACCGCAGTGTCCTCGCGGAGGCGATTCTGTTCGACTCGCGGAGCGAGAGGGAATGGAAAGCCGTCACCTCCTTCTGCGAAGCAGTAATGCTCGCAAAGGAGGAGGCGGAGCGGGTGAGGGAGAGAGCCTTGCGCCCTCACGCCCCTAGTCGCCGCAGGAGACGCCCTGGGCGTCGGGAGTCGCCTGCAGATTCCCGGCCACCGTAGACGCGGGCTTGCGGACGGCGAGCCATGGGTAGCTCGCCGTCCGGTAAGGACCAGGCCCGGGTCGACGGCGCGTTGTGTTCCACGCGCGCCTCAAAGAGATGTCAGCACAAAATGACGGGGTCCGATAGGGCCGACGCCTCAGGGTCACGGGTTATTCTAAAGACAAAACCGTGGCCCTGGCACAGGCAACTGAAGGAACACTGGTGGGTTTTAGTCAGTAAAAGTCTGACACGCCCTCCTGCTCCACCCTGAGCGGGAGAAGTCATTAGATGATTTCCACCCAAAAAAAAAAAAAGTATGCCTCCACTGCCTTCTTCAGACGGTATTATCAAAATCAATACTTTATATCCGGCTTTTCTGTAAAAATCTCTCCGTGAAAGCTAAGGTGAAGTGCTAGCTTGGACTGAGCTGTCACTCCACCTGATGCTAGGAATTGACACTCTTGGACTGAGCTGTCACTCCACCTGATGCTAGGAATTGACACTCTTGACTTACCAATACAGGTTTATATTCTGAAGTTAATGAGGGAGGCAGAATCAATCAGTTCGTGGTCGTTTGTCCACGCTAGGTTTTATTACCTTTAAATTTCTGAATACCGCCGTGAAAGATGCATTGTATAGGTTTACGGATATTTATTCTCAATAGTTAGTCACTCAATGAGAAAAATTGTAAAAAATATGTTTAAAGTTCATCACACGTCATGGTGAGTGGTGGCCCAGTGGTAACGGCCGCGACTTACGAGCTGTAGGTTGTAGGTTCGAACCCAGCCAGGCGCTATACTTTGTGTAAATTATTTCGTCACCACTGCTCTCAAAACGGTGAAGGAAAACATTGTGAGGAAACCGGCATGTCTTAGAACCAAAAATTCGAAAACATGTGACATCTACCAACCCGCACTGGGCCCGCGTGGTAGATCACAGCCCACTTCCTCTCACAGAGAGGAGGCCTGTGTCCCAGCAGTGGGAACATAATAGGCTGATTATGCATTATACACGTCATGGTAGCAAAGGGATGATGACACTTTTTTATTCCTAACTCAAAAAAATATTTGTTTGCAAATAGTGTAAACAATATTATAAAAAGGGTAAAAGCTTAAAAAAAAACAAAGTTGAAAACGTTTTAAAATAACTGCTAGACAAAGACAGCACTGTCTCAGAAGTGATGTCACGACTATGTAACTTCATACTAGCTTATTGAATTTAAAAGTGTAGCTTTTCTATATTACATCGAATTTACTGATGTTTCGATTATATAATTTTACTATGCCTTCTTTGAAATGACATTATTTGTTCTACAATTCATAATATTATTCATCATCCGTATAATGAATGATACACCCATGTGCTATTTATAAATAGATGAAATCCATGTGTGCAGGTGTGCTGATCCCGATCCCGCAGTACCCGCTGTACTCAGCTACCTTGGCGGAGTACGGACTGGGTCAGATCGGCTACTACCTGGACGAGGACAAGAACTGGGGCCTGGACCCGGCCGAGCTCGAGCGAGCCTTCCACGAAGGAAGCAAACACCACGCCGTGCGCGCACTTGTTGTCATCAACCCTGGAAACCCTACGGGACAGGTGAACGGCTTATACAGACTACACAAAATCAAAAGATTGATTCAAATTAGGCTGTGAATCAGCAATTTTTGAACGCCAAATTTACATAAGATAGTCCCACGAAACGCCCGCGCTTCACCACTTCCTAGTGCGTCAGCAGGAAGAAGAAATGGTGCAACTCACATTGCTACACCGACCGGTCCTGTGTCTCGCATGTCTCTTCCATCAAATTGTTCTGACCTGCTTCAGGTCTTCGCTCCACCTTGTGTAGGCCTGTTCACTCCACACTGCGCCGTACGCACGTATGATATAATACAAAGGTTCCAGTCAACAATATTAAGAATGGTAATGAACGCTCCATGGTTTGTCGCAAATAAGAGACTCACAACCTCTTCAACAAAACTGGTGTTGAAGAAATCTTAGAAAGGACAAAAGCGTACAAGATATCAAACATTGCAGAATATCTGCAAGACTGAGACAAAACAAAATATTTTTTTTGTGTATCATTTTGGCTATTTAATCGAAATCTGTTCAGTCGATAAGTCGTGAAACCAATACCCATCCGTTATCCAATTCCCATCAGTAGGAAAACCATCTTTTAAAACGAGTAGGTATAAAATTGTATTGTATTTAACAGGTGTTGACGCGAGAGAACATCGAGGACGTCATCAAGTTCGCGCAGAAGCACAGTCTGTTCTTGTTCGCCGACGAGGTGTACCAGGACAACGTGTACGATAAGGACAGCAAGTTCTTCTCCTTCAAGAAGGTACGCGTAACTGGCTAATCGTAACACTTGCATGCTGGTTTGTATTTTCGCTTCACAGTTATGTTGCAGCACAGTTATATACGCGACGTCAATGAAGTGTGCTCATTGTCCATAATTCATGATATGAAGCCGTGTCCGTGGCCGTTTCTCATATGGCTAGTGCACATGCGTGGTCTCGTATCGGGGATAATATTATGTGCTCATTAGAGTTACACACTACCTGTCAGTACAAGGCAATCCGTGGGACGCTGAAACTGAAAGTAGCTTAGGATTCGTTTGAGTGCACTGTAGACGTTTCAAGCTCATAAACCTGTTAACTGCGTAATACACGATCAATCGGAACCTGAATCGTTTTGAAACAGATATCTAATCCATTGCTTCATATGTTCGATAAATGAATCTGCTCAACAATGTAAATACACAACAAACAAAAACAATTAAAAATAATCGAAAATCTATAAATAATAATCGTCTTTTACAATGTCCTTCTCATCGCTCTGGTTTTATTCACTCTTCTTTCTTTGTCCAGGCGGTCTTTCTTTGGCATGCGTTCCCTCTGAACATCAGGATGGCAACCAGTCGGTTATCTTTCAAAGTGAAGGCTCGTGAACATATTCGTGAGAAGTTTGTTATAATATCTCAGCGCTGATTTGCTGGATTCGTTTCCTCCTCTATTTATCGTTATTTTATTCTTTTTCGAGTTATCTATCCCTTTTGTTGCACCTGCTATGTTTTGTCTCTGCATTAGCATTACCCTAACGGTTTACTAGTATAAAATGCGTCAGGCATTAAGTCCTCTTTTTACAGTATTTATACTTGTGCATACAATTTTAATAAATAAATAAATATCGCAATGAATGTTGTTGAACTGTCAAAATAAAACGGATTAGTAATAATCGTTTACACAAATGTGTTACGCAAGTAGGCTGATGTTTTAGCTATCAAACTGTTTTGTCCCTCTCTGTCAAATTTTATTTTACGTTTTTAACGTATTTTTTTATTGTTTTTTGGCTCTATACCTCACTACTGACTCCCTTCCAGCAATGACCCAGCCCGCCTCCCTTCTGGCAATACTAAGTATTAATGAAATAAAAATAACATCAGTACTACCCACTTTTATTTTAAATATTATTGTGTCTATGCTTACTGCCGCTCGAACCTTTATGTAAACATAACGTGTGCGTGTGCGGGCCGAGCGCGTCAACACCTCCTTCGTGTCCCGCCCGCGCCGCAATGCCTCCCGCAACAGTAAAACAAAAATGCTCTTAAAATCCTCAGGTGATGACGGAAATGGGTGCTCCCTACAACGAGATTGAGCTGGCGTCCTTCATGTCCATCAGCAAGGGATACATGGGTGAGTGCGGCCTGCGCGGCGGCTGGATGGAGCTCGTGAACCTGGACGCAGACGTGCAAGCCAACCTGTACAAGGCCATCTCCGCTATGCTGTGTCCTACCACCGTGGGCCAGACGGCTGTGGATTGTGTTGTAAGTAAAACTTTTTTTTTTAAGTCTTGAGAGTCCCAGTCGCTCCTCTCCTTAGAAAATTCCTGCCGCTATTCCTTCCCCTTCTCTCGATATTGTGCGTCTTCTCGACAATTCACGAGTAAGCCATCCGTGGCGTCCCGTCATCTTCTACTCGATCCGTATTAAAACTTGCCACATGTACAAAACTGAACCTTATTTTTAAATGTTCTATTACAGTACGGATTTTTAATTACAGTACCTTTACATTACAGTACCTTAATCGTTGTAGGTCTTAAGAGAGGAGACATCCATAACTTTTTATAAAAAAAATATCGGCATTCACAGATTTAAAAAAATAAATGAATAGTTCTCAACTAGAACATTTTCCAAGCTTGGGTCAAGGCTCGCGACCGAAAAGTTAGAGCACGTAGGGTTCGCGCGAGGAAGAGAGCCTTTAATTCTGCTGCCAAGTTCTGCAAACAGGTTCTACGTGGGGCGCGTTTTGACCATGTTGGACGTATTGGGGCCAGGCTGGCATCGCACCCTCCGGGAAGCAAACAGTTCTGGTCGTCCCACTCTACCTCCAATGATGAAACCAGATGGGTTGCTGGCTCACTCTGCAAGTTAGAAAGCAAATAAAAAATTTAAAAAAATCGTTTGGATGCTGGCTCCAAGCAACCACCTACTGTACCTCGTTGTGACTCTTCGATGCTGGAGATCGCAATTCATAATGAAGAGATCCGAAGAGTATTTTGCAGTCTAGATGTGAACAAGGCCAGCGGGCCTGATGGTATTCCAGCGAGAGTGTTGAGGCAGTGTGCGCCTGAACTGTCTCCTGTGTTGACGCGCTTGTTCCGCCTCTCTCTTGAAAACAGAACGGTGCCAAAATCCTGGAAGCTTGTTAATGTACAACCAGTGCCCAAAAAGGGCGACTGTGCAGACCTGTCTTCAAAATAACCATTATAGTTACAATTTTTTATCAAACAACTTATTTTAAATCTATTTCTTTACATAGAAATATAAAAGAAATTTATTAACATGTTTTTCTGAAACCGGAAGTATAAAACTTTATTTAAAAAGGATGGCACGAAACGTTTTAAAAGTAGGTGACTCCTAGATGGTGTTGTAAAACTACAGTCTTTGGCAATTAGTGCATCGCTGATGCTGCCATCTTTGTATGGGATTGGGTAGTATTATAATGTAGTCGAGGACAGTATCTGTATGCACGTGTGTCCCTCAGGCGCGGCCGCCCTCGCCCGGCGGACCGTCGCACGCGCTGTGGCTGCGCGAGAAGACGGCCGTGCTGGACTCGCTCAACAAGCGCGCCAAGATGATCGTCGACACCTTCAACAGCATGGAGGGTTTCAAGTGTAACGTCGTGCAGGTGAGAACGAACCAATCGTATTGCTCACTTGTGGGTGACAATACTCATTAATACGAGAGTGTCATGGAGTTTCTTGCCCGTTCTTCTCCATAGGAACCTAGAACGGTTTGGAATGGGCAACGAACTTCATCTCTTTGCCTGACCGAAAAACCTTGAATTTTCAAAAGAGCCTGCAATTGACATAATTTATATAAAAAAACGTTTTGACCCACTCATAACATCAATAAATAAATATCACGCCAGTATGCTTTACTTTGTGTAATTTTTTTCTGTAGCGCCTGGTAGGTATTCAAGTGAAACTCCAGATGATAGTGTTTGATATGTATTTCTAGTGATAAAATATGTACAGACTTAATGCTAAAATTCTACACAAGTAGTGGTTATGTACAAATCTTATATGAATAAACTAACAAATAGGAGCTAAGTAATACGAAATTATTATAGTTATGCGCTCGCGAGTTGTGTCACTCATATAAATATAGCGTGGCTTCACCTACTCGTCAGACCCTACCGACCCTTGCTCGAGCCAGCCCACGCCGCTGAGCCTGTAGCTTTAAATTCGTCCCTAAATCACTCAAATCCTGATCCAGCTAGTCCCTTGCTGCCCTCTTCCAGCGACGCCCTAAGCCGAAGTTCGTACCCCACAGGGGGTGCCCTTAGCGTGTAGTCGCTTAGTTTTTAAGTTAGTACATAAGTTTAAGTCCTGGCTGGAGGTCTTAATTTATTAGGGCAACCACAGGCAAGTTCGTCTAAGCTGACGACAACCTCATAGGTTGACCTGCGAGATGCCATTCCCAAAAAAAAAAAACCTATTCGTCAGAACTCCTCCCCGACCCTTGCTCGACGAAGTGCCAGCCCGCGCCGTAGCTGAGCCTGTAGCTTTAAATTCCCCAGATAATAATAATATAATCCAGATCCAGCCTGTCCCATCATGCTGTCCTCCCGTCAGTGACACCCTTTTTTTTTTTTTTGTTCCCGGGGTGGAAAATCCTCATGGATGTCCTCCGCCCTGGGGCGGGCGGAGGGGTCTGTCAGACTCTTACTGACTAAAAACCACCCCGGTGTTCCATCTCACACCTACGAGTGAGTGAGGTGTACTCCCCCCGCAACGTCTGTGAGCGGCGCACGCGGAACACTACGCGCGCCGCCTTCTCGGGTCCTGATGTTGGGGGGCGACGGATGTCCCCAAATCCGTCGCCCATTTAGGGGGGCCGGAAGAGGGCGTTGTCCGCCCTCCTCCGACGCCCGGTGCGTCTGCTGCGGGCCGGGTCGAGAGTCGAGATCTCTCTCTCCCTTTCCGCAGCCTCCTTCTGCGAGATGACCGTTTCGCAAAAGGAGACCACTGCGTCCCAGGACTCTGCGCCGCCGACCATCGCGTTCACGACGGCCGGCAGCGACAGGTCGTTGCCTACTTCGGTGATGAGGGCACGGCGCGGCTCCTCCCAAGCGGCACACTCTGCCAGCGTGTGCCACGCCGTGTCCTCCCGGCAGTCGACGCAGTGGTGACACCGGGCGTCCGGCTCCCTGTTTATGCGACACAGGTACTTCCCGAAGCAACCATGCCCCGAGAGCACCTGCGTCGCCCGAAACGTCAGGGAGCCGTGCCTTCTCCCGAGCCAGCGGTCGAGCACTGGCCGGATCGCCTCGATGGTGCTGAGGCCGGCGGTAGGGCGTGACAGCCTCACCCGCCATTCCGCCACCAGGACCTCGCGGAGCTGCAACCGACGCTGCTCGACATGTTGCTGCATCGGTCGCTCGCCCCGCTCCCGCGCTGCCTCGCGCCACCGGTACAGTGACGCGAGCACCTTCGCCTCCAGGTCCCAGGGTGGTGATCCGGCCAGTGCACAACCCGCCTCGCAGGAGATCATGCGATACCCCCGAATGACTCTGACGGCCATAGCCCGCTGCGGCTTGCGCAGGACAGCTATGCTGCCGGCCGTCAGGTCAGACGCCCAGATCGGCGCTCCGTAGAGCGCCATGGATCGCACGATCCCCATATAGAGCCTCCTACAGGCGGCACTCGGGCCCCCCAGATTGGGAAGCAGCGTTGCCAGCGCCCCGGCCGCGCCCAACAACTTGGGCGCCAGCCGCCGGAAGTGGGGTCCGAAGTCCCACCGGCTGTCGAGCACCAATCCCAGATATTTCATGGTGGGCTCGACTGCGATCCGGACCCCTTAGGGGGTGCCCTTAGCGAGCGTTCGCTTAGTAATGTAAGTAGTTTTACGCCCCTGACTGGAGGCCTGAAGCGGACTCAAAGTCCGCATAAGGTAGCGACAGGATAGTCCGGTTAAGTAGTCACGACCTCTCAAGGTCAACTACGTGATGCCATACAAAAAAACTAAAAACTACTCGTCAGTTATGCGTTCGCTGTACCGGCGGACGGATGTTTTGATGTTTAGCAGCTACAATTTCATCACCACTGCTCGCTAAACGGTGAAGGAAAACATTGTGAGGAACCCGGCATGTCTTAGAACCAAAAATTCGAAGACATGTGACATCTACCAACCCGCACTGGGCCCGCGTGGTAGATCACAGCCCACTTCCTCTCACAGAGAGGAGGCCTGTGTCCCAGCAGTGGGAACATAATAGGCTGATTATGCGATTATGCCCCGAAGAGGCAGGCAGAAGCAAATGGTACTTAAATTCCCATTTCTCTAGTGATGTTTAAATCACATGTAATAGGAGATGAGCCTTTTGCCATTCACCGGTAACACGCCGAACTGCTACTGACAAAGTCCAAAGAAAGTAAATGAAAAAAAAAAGGAAAACATATTTTGCAAAATTTAAATAAAATAGAAAGTGTATTCTGTCGTAAGAACCTGGGAATCGAAACCCCTATACCCTAGATTCAGTAGTAGCTCTTACGAGCACAAGACTTTTGGGGGACTGTGTTATATAATATTTGACGCCCAAAAAGTGCTGATTGTCAGGACAATTTACATAAAAAGTTACTTTATTTGAATTTTGTCGTTTTCAGGGCGCGATGTACGCATTCCCGAGGATCGATATGCCTCCCAAGGCGATAGAGGCGGCGAAGGCTGAGAACAAGCAACCCGACGTGTTCTACGCCTTCAAGCTGCTTGAGGAGACTGGTGAGCTGAATGGAAATACACATCATTGAATTTGTCATTTTTTTCATTTCGTGATATCAAAGTGTCATGGAGTAGCATACTACCCAGCTTAGTCAACGATCTTTTAATGAATAATAATAATCTATTTATTTTTTATAGAAAAAAAAGACCAAAATTATTTGTTTGTTGTGATCGCAGTATGATCCTAAGTTCCCATCTGCTTTAATACTGCCACTAGGTCACGAGACAGAAACAATCTCCCATACAATATACTATAAAATACCACGAACAATAATTATGATGAACAACACCGCTTCTCTCGCAGGTATCTGCATAGTCCCGGGCTCCGGCTTCGGCCAGCGCCCCGGCACCTTCCACTTCCGCACAACCATCCTGCCGCAACCCAAGCTGCTGCAGGAGATGCTGGACGTCTTCAAGGCCTTCCACCAGAAGTTCACTCGAGAATACTCGTAGACATGCGTCTGTCTCGCTCACACACCACTACTAAAGATGAGAAGGCGATATTAACAATTATGACTTGTATTATGAGTTTGTAGCTGCGATGTAGGGCTTAAAATGTCTTTGGGAAAGAATCCACACGTCCATGGTAACATTTGACGTTCCTAGCACCTCTATTTCGTACCAATAAGGGCGGTTTTCGTAGGTCCACTGTTACCATTGACATGCCGTTGACCTTTTCTCCGTTTTTAATAAGATAATGTATTCCAGAAAAGACAGCTATTTATAAGACAGAAATCCAATAAAATGGTGTCCTTCAACTAATGTATATTTAACGTTACGTTATCAAAATCATTGCTTTTGTCTTACATGTTTGTATACAATAAATATTCATCTAGTCACAGTATCTAATCAGATGAAGTAATGTATCCAAGACTTGAGTATGATTTCTGACAGTATTTTAGTTCTATTTCACAGATACAAACACCAAACAAACCACTACAAACTATCATTATGTGCAAATGTAGAATTAGGTTTCGCGTACTATAATCAAACTATTCTAATTCGGCGCAATATGACACCTAAGTGTATGTGCCAGCAAGTGTAAGTATAAGTGTAGCCAATTATAGGGAACCATAGCTTGCAATTTATGAAGCAAGCTAACTTTGAGATTATCTGTAGCGCAGAACGCGCATTTTTTTTTAAGTTCCTGCTCTTTTTTAATGTAATGAATATCATATTACAACGAGATGCATTTTACATAACATTTTAGTCGTTCCCCTAATTACAAGAATTTGTAGCTAAGGCGTTATTCACCAGGCTACAAATTCGTGTCTCGCGCCACCTAACTTGGGGGTTTT
The DNA here is from genome assembly GCA_963555695.1 of Dasypolia templi. Lineage (NCBI taxonomy): Eukaryota > Metazoa > Arthropoda > Insecta > Lepidoptera > Noctuidae > Dasypolia > Dasypolia templi. Next base: position 1,059,649 of record OY743151.1, on the reverse strand, counting down.
AACATTTTATATTGTATCTTTGCCGAATTTATATTGTATCTCATGTGCCATTTCGGGACTAGTCTCACTTCATAGTCAATGTCTTAGCTTTCGTCCCAAATACATTACTTTCCTGACGGAACAATTGTACTTTTGTATTTAATTTTGTATTATACTCACTACTGAACTCTTTGTTACCTTCTTTAATTCTCTTAGTTTGCCTCCTTCGTTCACTTTCACGGAGCGGGCTATGGATATCCGTAATTGTTCAAATCTGTAAAAAAAAAAAAAAAATATAATAATTCATATCCATGCCGCACCAGATTTACAAAATATATGTTATGGTCGTCTGTGTATGCTAAGTTCTGTTTACAGGAAATCCTAGTTTGACAAACACAATTATGACACATAATTATGTTATATGTCATGTTTCAAAGTAAATTTAAACTTCACTAGTTATATCCCGCGCCTCTTGTACAAAATGTAACTAAGTATTTACTGCATCCCTGTTCAGCCGAATTACAATAAAGTAATTTGTCTCGCAAAAAAAAAAGCAAATCTTGGAATATCCATGCATTTTATTGTTATGTTTAATACTTATATTTTTTAAGCTTTATTTATTTCTTGTTTTTCGTTGTTTATTTATTTAAAACTAATGAAATGATAAAATTTTGAAAGTATTTTTACTGCTTCAATAATAGCTAACTTTTGTTTCTTATCTACGAAAATACTTATCGAACTAACTATGGTTTGTGGCGATTGATTTGTAAGAAATTCTATTCGAATGGTGCAATAAATGAAATTGTTTGGTGACATTCCGTGTAGGAATATGCCGTGTAGTGATGATGTGATTTCGTTACTACACATAGTTATGTGATTGTTATGCGTTGTTATAAATCTAATAAACAGAAAAGCTATTTTTTGTTTTATTTAAATACTTCCAGCGTACTTTATGCCGAAATATCAAGCTTATATTATGTTTGTGTAGCTGTGGGTTCAAACGGAAACTCAGTCATGAAGATCAATAAGGCTTTGGATAAATAGGAACAAATGAGAGACCTACCACATGTTATCTAAGTTTTCCCAAATCGTGAACCTAAATATTCAGTGTAAGAAGTTCCTGGCAAATATGTTGCAGTTCGTAGTAATGAATACTTTTCTGATAATTGATAATTGAACGAGGGCGAAAAGGAAATTTAGAAAAATCTAATTAGTTATTTGTTAACAATGACTATACAGCCTCAGCAAGGCTGCGAGGGTTTCAAAGGTACTTGACGCAGTATAACTTTGCTGCCGAGCGAAACACAACTTTTTATCTTACTACTGCGAGGAATATGCTACGTGATGCTAGGTCACAGAACATTATACAGGGCTGTCCCGTAAGTCGACGTCAAGCCGGAGTCGGGTGATAAATTACAAATCATAAGTTACAAGAAAGTCAGAATTGTAGCATCTTTGTAAGCTTAAATAAGTATAAATACACTATCGTATTCGGTAAGCCTGTGATGGTGATGGTGTTGTATGTGTTTCAAATAAATAAATAAATAAAAAGTTACAAGAACGTCACAGACAGATTTTCTCGTCTTTTTTTTTAACATATTTTTTTTTTTTAATGCCTCAAATTTTTTAAATACATCAAAGTTTTAAAAAAACTGTCAAATTATGACTTGACCTATCACCGGATTCCGGCTTGACGTCGACTTACGGGACATAGGTTATGTGCAAGAAAAAGAGTTTTAATAATAGATTAAATTTGTGTTTAACTGTGGACTAGCGGTATAGAAAATGATCGAATATAAAGGTTCGATTTAAAATAAATCTTTCAAAGCTAGCGGATAAATTGCACTTTTGCACTCAGATTTCGAATGATAAACAGAATCTTTCCGAGGTTGTGAGGTGAAATATGAAAAATATCCCTGATATATGAAAAATATCTTTTAAAAATATTTTTTCATTTATCAGGGAAAAGAAAATAATTCAATGGCTACCGAAAGCGATATAAGGCCACCTTGCTTTGACCCCTTGAAGCTCCTTGAGACAAGAGCAGTGGACGCGTGCTGAGGTAACGAAAGGATTCATTCCTAGGCTACGAATATAGAGGGCGCTAGTAGGCAAGAGTTGGAACCATTTCCCAGGGTGCCCTGCGGCCCTGCCCATTGGTTGTACTCTTGCCAAGATTCGATTCTTTACCTAATTAACGAGCAGGCCAACTTAATCGATTTTACTAATGAACGACTGAATGCAGCTAAACATCTCGGTACATTTATTTTTCATCTTTGCGGAAAACCTGTACCTAATTAGTAATGTAAGTAGTGAGTTTATTACTCTGCTCTGTTTATTTATCTACTGCATGACGCTCAGTTTGGCTTTAGGCCGGGGCTGTCCACTGTACTACAAGGATAGAAAAACGCCTGTCTTTGCCTGTTTTTTGGATCTATCGAAGGCTTTTGATCTTGCCAGTTATGATGTGGAATAAGTTGCTATCTGAAACTTCTGTTTAAGTATTGGTGCAGCAATCAACGCAATTCTGTAAGGTGGAACGGCTCCTTGTCGACTGTGTACCGGTTGAAATGCGGAGTGAGGCAGGGCGAATTAAGCTCGCCTCGCTTGTTCAATCTGTACATTAACCGGCAAATTGTTGAGCTCAGCAGCACTAAGGTCGAATGTCAAATTGATGGAGTGTGTACCAATAATCTGAGTTACGCAGACGACATGGTGTTGCTGAGTCCATATTGCTATGAGGAGGTTAGTGTCAATTGTGAGTCATATGTGCTGGCTCATGGGTTTAAATTTTAATAAAATGTTGGGAAGAGTGAATTAATGTTCTTTAAAGCCCGTGGTTTTTCTTATCCAGCATTTCCCATTGGATCCTTGTGTGGCACCCTTGTGTAGGGTGTCTAAAATTAAATATTTGGGTCACTGGGCCACCGATGATTTAAGTGATAATCTAGAAATAGAAAGGGAACTGGTGGCTGGCTGTCCGGTGTAACATGCTGGCCCGCAGGTTTGCACGGTGTACGAATTCAGTTAAAATTATGCTTTTTAAAGTATACTACCAATCTTTCTACACCTGCAGACGTGGGTCGGTTATTCGCAGCGGGCATACAGCGACCTGCGTGTCCAATACAATAATGCACTTAGGGTACTGTTGGGGCTGCCATGGCGTTGCAGTGCGTCGGGGACCTGCAACCTAATTGCGTAACACATTTTCTTAAACGATTACGACAAATCTGATAGTTCAACAGCATTCATTGCGTTATTAACATTGTTGAGCAGATTTTTTTATCAAACTTAAGAAGCAATGTATTAGCAATCTGTTTCAAAACGATTCAGATTCCGATTGTGTATTCTGCCCCCATATGAGAATAAGACGTATGGGCTTGATGATCGAAACAGACTTTATTTTTTGTGTTTACTGTGCGAATTAAAGTAAACATTACAATGAATTTGGGGTGTTGATGTTTGTGTTAGAATGTGATCTATCGGTGCAATTAGGCAAATTTAAAAAAAAGATGTGTTAAATAATTATATTTTTTCTTTTCTCATTAATAAATAAATACAAACAAATACCAACATAATACTACGATTAAAAGGCTAGAAACGTTATTTTAACTTAGTGATGTATATATGCGCCCAAGGGCGGATCCAGGTTTTTTTTCTGGGAGGGGCACAAGGGGCGGACGGGCAAAAAAATCAACAATAGTTGTTGGAAATAAAGTCGAGTAGAGTCGGCTAAAGGCTGATACTGCTGATGGGTTTGTTGGCATTGATGTAGTTGCCGCATGCGTGGATGCACATGGGACACCACCAAATTTAATCCCTTTCCCTCTCTCTGTATCTTCAACTGCATCTTCGGTTTTTGTTTTATAGGTAAAGAACGCACTTATGCTCTTTTGTCTCTCATTATATTAATACAGTAATATTACTTGTTATTCGCTAAAACTATACAAAACTAAGTAGGCTACAAAGATAAGTAAATTTTGGTGGGTAACCCGCACTGTGGATTACGGCTCACTACCTCTCATAGAGAGGAGGCCTGTGTCCCAGCAGTGGGAACGTTATAAGCTGATTATGCTAATCATAGCAAACGCTTGAAAACCTCTCCCGGCTATGACCTGTCGCCTGACTCAGACTGACCCACAGACCCTAGTACTGCGCTGAGACTCCCGCGCCCCGTACCCTTATTGCGTAATACACAATCAATCCGAGTCTGAATCGTTTTGAAACAGATTGCTAATCCATTTTTTCATACGTTCGATAAACAATTCTCCTCAACAATGTAAATAACGCAATGAATGTTGTTGAACTGTCAAAATCAAACCGATTGGTCGTAATCGTTTACGAAAATGTGTTACGCAATTAGGCTGCCGGTCCACGCTTTCCCCCGACCGTACCGCTCTCGCACACGCAGCTCATTATCTTTCATTTGCAAGTGCGTGAAAGGGATGCAACGAACAAATTTACCGCAATTCCAGCCAGAAATAGACAAGAGTTTCACGTTTTTAAAGTACCGTACCACGAAAGGAAACACGGAACCCTTATAGGATCACTTAGTTGTCCGCCCGTCTGTCTGTCTGTCAAGACCCTTTTTCTGAGGAAAGCATGGAGGTATCAAGCTGGAAATATCATTTGTCTACTGCCCCTTGGAGCTGTGAAAAAATCAAACTTCTAAGCCAACGCAATCAAAAGATACAGCCGTTTATGCCGCAATCGCAAATAATCGACACTCGCAAGGGAATCAAAACCTATAGGGTACTTCCCATGAACTCAGAATCTTGAAAGAACAATGGCGGCTAATTATTTGAATAATAAAAGCTTGTTACATAAATTAAAAATATTGTAAAATGTTCGTTTCTAATTTCAAAATACATTCTATAAAAGTTTTTATATTTTAAACTCCGTGAATGTTGAGAGTTTCTTTAATTTTTTGCGGTAAATATGAATTTTAAAACAACAAATCTCAACAATGTGGCCAACTGAATGCTTTTCGCGCGATCTAGAACTTTTTCTAGCTGTGGACTGCAGTTATGAAATACGTACTAAGAGGTGGCCGGTGGTATAAATAAATTGATCTAAACGCAATACCTATTTATTTACTATGTCGTCGTTTGAAAGAGGTAACAAGTTTTTTTGTTTTAGTTGTCGGAATTAATGATTAAAATGGCAACTCAGACTTTGCGTTGTTAGCAACACTGACAGTGACAGTTGCTCTCGAGCCGCTGCGCTGTTGTTTTTAGATGTTTGGGGTACAAATGACTTGTTTTATTTCTTTGTTAAATAATGTATTATTTTATCATATCTATAATTTATCATTATATTACAAGAAACGATAATTCACACGTTTGACGATAGTCAAAAAACTTTAATACATAAAAGTTGTTTCAAATGCAAAATTCCCGCAAAAAGACAAGTCTCAATATTTATTAAGAACGGAGTTTTTTGATGAAAATCTTTTCTAATATAAGTCTAGGAACTTATTACAAACATTTTACGGTAGTTTTCATTGATGTAACAAGCTTTTTTACTTCAAATAAAATTAAAGCAGTTTTGTAGCGGATTATGTGAGAACCTCTTTCAAATATTATTTAACACATAGGTATCACCTAAATATGCTCTAGAAGAAGAATTTTGAAGTTTATAAGATGACGAACAGTCTTCAAAATCGTACATGTCTTTCTTTTTCTTCATTGCTAGCTCCACTTGGTGAAGGAACTCAACCGCGACCATGTGAGTGTTGCCTGCTTCTAAATATCTTAATTTTCACACCATTGTGTGAAAATTTACTTCAGCAGAATTAATAAGGTAGACCAAATAGGACAACAATGTCCAGTTTTTATTCTGAGATGCACAGTTATCTAACCTGATTTCATTTTCCTTTCATTTAGGACGATTATTCTCAGACAGAACATCACAATTTTAAATTCTTCAATACGTGGAAGCATAATATTTTTTTCCAAATCAGCTGCAACATAGAACGTATCTGAATTTATGCTATGCGTTATTTTGTAATTCAACATCTCTTCTGTATGCTTCCCTGCCTGATACATATTTTTCATAATCTCGACAATCTATGCAACTTCTATGTCTTTTCTCTATGTGTTCCGGATTGTGAATAAAATATTTTGCACATACATCACACTCTTCATGTCCAAGTTTAGTGAAACATACAGGGTTTTTTTTTATTGATTGGGAATTCATCAAATGACTTCTACCGCTCTGGGTGGAGCGGGAGGGCGTGTCAGACTTTTACTGACTAAAAGCCACCCGTGTTCCTTCATTTGTCTGTGCCAGGGCCACGGTTTTCTCTTTAGAATTACCCGCGACCCTCAGGCAAACATACAGGGTGGAAGGGACATCGACGCACAACCTGATACCATGGATCCAGTACATGATTCTGGACCGCAATGGGTAGCTCACCGTCCGGTAAGGACCAGGCCCGGGTCGACAGCGACACTAAACCAAATATTAATTGAGAAAAGCTACTGCACAATTGACGAATTCCTCAATGATAAATCTCTGCACTGATTGATAAACTTTTGTTATGTTCCTATTCTGACACTTTTTAATTTGTTTCTTTTAAATTTGACATTCTTCATTATTTTTTGACATTACTGTAAAAATGTTACTATTGTTATTAGTCTGTATTTTTTTTTTTAATGATTTGACATTCATATTTATTCGACATCTATAGAATCTTTGTTTTTATTTTGAAATTGAATAATATTTGCATGCCCTTGAGACGGTAGAATATGGAGGACTTTACTTTATGAAAACATCTATGTACGAATTACCCATGTTTGCTAAAATAAATGATTTGATTTGATTTGACGGCGCATCGTGTTCCACGAGCGCCTCAAGAGAAGAGATGTCAGCACATAATGACGGGGTCCGATATAGCCGATGCCTCAGGGTCGCGAGAAATTCGAAAGAGATACCGTGGCCCTAGCACAGGCAACTGAAGGAACACGGGTGGGTTTTAGTCAGTAAAAGTCTGTCACGGAGAAGTCGGAGACGTCATTCATTACATGATTACCCACCTATAAAAAAGGCCTATCTAGATTTGCTATGAAATACGCTGTGGGACTCACCCTCATTGATGTACGGCCCGTCTTTCTTAGTTATGAACTTATTTGTTATGTTCTTCGTTGCATTGCTAAGAACGTGTGACTTCAACAGTACTTGATCTCCAACCTCAAAGACTTCGGCAGGTGCAAAGGACTTGTCAGCACATTCCTTACGCCGGTCCTGTTGTGCTACAACCCTTTCCCTAAAAACACTCTTCAATCAATTTACGAGCATACGCCTCTGAAGTGGAGGAAGCGGACCGAACGGGTCAATGGCTAACACTTTCGTCCAAAACAGGTGTCTGTAACAGACCTGACAGCTTTTCATTTGAAGACTTATATCGTTGACAGGTGGCGCAAGTCTTGATACACTCTGTAATGACCCGCTATATCAGAGTCATGACACTCCTTCATAATTTCGAGGCGTAAAGACGTCGGAAATACCAGCTGTGGTTCTTTACTGTCCACATCAGGACTGTATCTATACAAAACGCCTTGTTGCAGGAAGTAACCTGTTTCAGACCAACGCTTGAGACCTATAGATTCCAGATCAGATGTATCTAGATCAATAACGATTTTCTTGAGTTCCAGGTCACCTAGCTGCGCGCGTCGAAGGTCGGTAGCACTCGTAGCGGGAAGTTAACGATAACAGAGCAAACTCGACACTGATCCTTTGTTTCTTCTTTGCAGGATGGTCGACTAAGCGTATCAGCAATTACATAAGCCTTTCCAGGCGTATAGTGAAACTGAATGTTAAACCATTGAAGCTTTAAAGCCTATCGAACAAGTCTACCCGATGGCAACTTTAAAGTCAGAAGCCACTTTAACAGCTGGCGATCGCTACCTATGATGACCTCGTGTCAAAGTAGTTTTTTGTTGGAGGATGTGTGCAAAATATAAATGTAGTAGTGTGTCTCTTACATTCCCGTATACATCCAAATTAACCACCACGAAACTCTTAATTCAGTATGAATGGTCGAAAGTACTCGGAAAAAACTAACTTGTACCTTCAAGGCAGGGCTTAAACTTTCGAGCTCGCGTCGGTCGCTCTTATCAACATTCTCTTAATTTTCAAAATTTTCTACGTACGTCGACAAAGTAACTCTTATTTCAGTACGCACAGTCAAAAGAAAACCTGACCTATAAATAAGAGGCGGGATGAAAATTTCTCGCTTCGCTTTTTCAAAATTCATCATCAGTTGCGTTTCAAGGACTTTTCCATTATGCCTAGGCAATGCATAACGGCGACAATATGCAAATGGACGGCGCCGTACCTTTTTTTTTTTGTTCCCGGGGTGGAAAATCCTCATGGATGTCCTCCGCCCTGGGGCGGGCGGAGGGGTCTGTCAGACTCTTACTGACTAAAAACCACCCCGGTGTTCCATCTCACACCTACGCCGGGGTCGCGGGAACACATTATTCTTCCACAACCCCGGCTGGGCCTTCGACACCAACTTGTAAAATAAATATTAAGTCATGAGTGTTGTGTTGCCCCTAGATGGTGCTGTAAGTAGTACCTACTGTAATCTGTATTCTCAATTGAAGTTTGCACTTAATTTACGCACCTTCCCTTGCCCACTTTTGTACTCGGCCTTAAATACGTAAAAGGCCAAGCCGTTGACATTAAAATAGATTTATCAGAGGTTAAGAAATAATTATTATATCTTATTTTATGTACTTATCATAGCACTTATTACAAGCACCTCTCAATCGCCTTCCGATAGCCGTAAATCCCCGGACACTCGACGAAGTACAGTCCACCGCAAGTATATGGAAACAATTTGACTTAGTCTGCGCATAAAACATAAAACATTCAAAACTTAAAGCTTGTATTTTTTTTAAAAACCACCTACCTACAAGAAGACTTCGTAGTAGGTAACGTATCGAATGCAAGGACGAGCGGTGAACCCCGCGGGAGTGTTGAACAAACTCGATTTGTGTAAGGTTTCATAGTACCTAAATGCATCGCCACAACGATAAACGACGATCAACCTTACTGGTTGCCATCTCACAATTTTTTTGATTATCGCTAAATTTGTAAGGTTCCGTACCTAAAAATTAAGAAACGGAACCCTTATAGGACCACTTCGTTGTCCGTCTGTCTGTCAGTCTGTGTCTGTATGTTTGTCATGTTTGTCAGTCTGTCAAGACCCTCTTTCTCAGGAACGCGTGCAGGTATCAAGTTGAAATTAATATCAAATGCGTAAGTCTACGGTCCCTTGGAACTCAAAAAAATCAAGCTTGTAAGTCAACGCCATATAAAAATACGGCGATTTGTGCGATTTTGATACTCGCAAATGAATCAAAACCTAAAAGGAACTTACCGTTGACCTAGAATCATGATCATCGAGAAGCAAGCTCTCACAGCACAAGTAAAAAAAAAAACAAAAATCGTTAATGGGCCGTGCTCGAAATCGACAGACTTGATCAATTTTGTGCAATTTTTGCGAGAAAGGGATAAATAATTTTAACAAAGTTATTTGTGATTTGGAAAGTCGAGTTCTTCGTTTTGAATGTGGCTGAAAGGGATTTTTCAAATAAATGAAGTATTCATGGAAAACCGCATATTTCGGCAACAAGTTTTCCAAAAAATGACGAGAGACTAACGTTTGATCATTTTGTTACCATAAACCACTTTTGATTTTGAATATAAAAATATAATCAACATAATTATATGGTCTACTTGCACGTGGCTGAACCACTTTTTTCAGTCAGAGTTAGGTATGTCGGAGCAGAGTGCCATAGGAACACCAGCAAAGGGTGCGTTCAGGGGTCGATAGGCGGTTAGGTCATCTGTAACTCACTGTTAAACCCTCTTTTGAAGGGGCTGGAGGAGCAAGGAGATCACTGCCAGGCTTTTGCAGACGTAGCTATGATCTTCGACGGTGACACAGCATTGGAGGTTCAAAGACGTGCCAATGCCGCCCTCGAGTATTTTCGGAGGTGGGGCATCCGAAATAAGCTGCAGTTCATACCACACAAAACATTTGCGATGGTAGTAACCAGGAAGCTAAAGTACGATGTCCCTCTTCTGAAAATGGGCGGGGTTGACATTGGCATGTCCAAGAAAATAAAAATACTGGGTCTCTCAATCGACCGAGTCTATTTTTATTCTGCAGAAAAGAGCAATCAGAGCCATATATAATCTCCGCAGGCGCGATTCTCTAAGGGAATTGTTTAAGGATATCAACATCATGACGGTACCTTGTCAATACATCATGCACGTAAGAAAAAATTACATCTTTACAGTAAAAGAGTTGAAAGACATAATTATAGTACTAGAAATCGGGACCTATTAGTTCAACCAGGTTTCGGACTGGCTAAAGTGGACTCATTTGTTTATAATGTTACAATAAAATACCTTCCCACATATTTCAACTGAATGAGACGAAATTCAAATCCTTGGTAAAAAGCACACTATGCAGGCAGGCAGGCATATTATAAGTTAGGAGATTACATCACTGATAAAAGAGGCATGGCTTAATGCTGTACCCTAAGTGCGTAATACACAATCAATCGGAATCTGAATCGTTTTGAAACAGATTGCTAATACATTGCTTCATAAGTTCGATAAAAAATTCTGCTCAACAATGTAAATAACGCAATGAATTTTGTTGAACTGTCAAAATCAAACAGATTAGTCGTAATCGTTTACGAAAATGTGTTACGCAATTAGGCTGCTGGTCCTGCTCCACACCAAAACTAATTAATTGACATTTGAAATACTGTTGGAGCTGCTGAAGCTTGTAAGAATATATTTAAGTTCAAGTTATTCACTTCATAACAAAAATACATTTGTGTCGAAATATTTGCACAGTGGGTACACAACAAAGAAGCAACCTAAACAATAAAAATACTAACTTTACAAACTTTACCATTTGCATTATAATTAAACTCAACCTCCTTATTATTATATAGATGCATTGCACAGGTGTGAGTACTTTGTACTATAGAGCTACCATTTACCGGTAATGTCATAGACTGACTTGAATGAGCCCTGGCGGCTGATAGTTTGTCATGCTCACTCAAATGGCTCGCTGACGGTGGCGCGTGTGTTGGATCATTTAGCTCCCTTCAAAATGCTTGAGCTGAATGGTGCTGATCCATGCGTCATGTTCGTGAACGGGCGCCGACAGGTGGGATTGGTCATCTCTTAGCTGCCACGGATTATTTTAATAATTTATTTTTTGGATTGTTTTAAATTATGTTTTGCTGCACTCTGGGCGCTTTTAACGTGTACGGTTTTTGTACAACGTTCTCACTTACAAGATCAACATTAATGATGCACCAATTTTTTTGTAAAAGAGTGTCCATGGAGTTTCTTGCCCGTTCTTCTCCATAGGTACCTACTACACTTTGGAATGGCCAACTATCTCTATATTTCTGATTTAGCGACTTTTTGTCAATTCAAAAGTGCCTTTATATGGTTTAATTGAAATAACTGCTTTGAGTTTGAGTTAATAATATCAACATATTAACAACAGCTTGCAAAATAACATGAGTATTCCATTACACAATTTAGAATATTATCAAAATTGGCAATAATATGACTTACACAACAATATAGCATAATCAGCCGAAACCTTGCCACTGCTGGAACACAGGCCTCCTCTCTGTTAGAGGGAGCGGGCCGCAATCCACCACGCGGGCTCAGTGCGGTTTGGTCTTCGAATTTTTGGTTTTGGACATGCTGGTTTCCTCACGATTTTACTTTACCGTTTTGAGAGCAGTGGTGATGCAATTATTTATACATAGTAAAGCGCCGGCTGGTCTGGGTTCAAAGCTTCGACCCTCGAAAGTCGGGGCCGTTACCACCCGGCCACCACTGCAGCGTAATAATACATTGTCCATTTATAGTTAATTAAAACCTTTGGGTTAATCTTTTAGTTATTTTTTCTTATTTCAGTATATTTTGTGTTTATTTTTTTATTATACAACCTGTTTTTTTGATATCCCTCTCTATGGTATGATCGACACCATATCAAAGAATCAACTGGCATATGAATTATGTTTCAATAATCCTTTTTTTTTCATACAAAATAATTCGACAAAGTCACGATTATTCATGTGACAACGTTGCATTTTCTTAGCTTTAAATATGAATGATTGGTTTGAATAAAAAATATTTACTCGTATTTATCAATGAAACTTAGATACCTACGCACATAAAATGGTAAATACAATCACGCCTGTAATCCCCGAAGGGCTCGGCAGAGGCGATTATGTACCGCTGCAAAAGAAAAACTGCGAAAAGTCAAGATACTTTTCGCAGTTTTTCTTTACGAATGGATAACGCTCGGACATGGAAGGCACAGATTGAACACATCAAAACAAAATATGATTGAGGATATCTCCGAACTATGCATTTTTGGACCACCTATTCTAGGAGTTTTAGTATTATTTTTACGTACAGAATATAACCCTAGAGTTTTGGGATATAAAAAACAGGTTGTATAAGTACTGGTTGAATAATGATTTATGTGCAAATAAAACTTTGTTTAGCATCATAGTTTGAGCTATTTTAAATTAAATTAAATTAATTTATTTGATTAGACAACAATGATTTATGTTAGCTGGTTAGGTACAATAAAAATACTTAAAAGCTATGTTAGTGTGTTATTATTTATTTAGTTTATTATTTAAATATTTTATATAATTTGCACTAATTAATTTACATTTATATTATTTAAGTATTATTTGATCGATTATATATTTCTGTATCTGTCCGTGACATCACAGTGGGCCCTATCAGACTACCAGCGCTGTGACACTTATTTTTAAGTGTTACAGCATTATGCTGAGATAGGGGCCTTTTAGCCTCGTACAGGACTTTGTTTTTTTTATTTTTGTGTTATTCTTTTTTATGATTTTATGAGTGTGTTTAATTCAGTTTGTGATACTGCGTATCACACAACGTACTGTATATTGTGTATTCCTGTGCAAGTCCTAATAAATAGTTTTCTTTCTTTCTTTCATTGTTACAATTAAATTCAAGCTCACGGAAAAACAATATTTATATGATACACTCGCCGCATGGAACGAATCACTCCTGCCTAATCAACACCTGCATGAAGTGATTCATTATCGGTGAGTTTTGTCCACTAACATCTTCAAAATGCTATTAGGACTTGACCGCGTTCTCTCCAATAGCGACGACCAGGGGCACTAAAAAAGCGCGGCAGCCCGAAGAGCATTCTGAAGCTGTTATTGTATTGGACCCTCAGGGTGTCCATAGTTTTCCGCGTATAGGTGGCCCACAAGCTGCTAGTGAAGAAGGTCTGGCAGTAAGCCTTAAACAACGTAATTTTAACCTCCTTACTACAACACGCAAACCTGCGAACCAGAAAATTGCTTCTCAAAGCAAGAGCTCTGCGCTCGCGTTCGATGTCTTCATGATCTTTAAGGTCCTCCGTCACGTAATGCCCTAGCTATTTCGTTTGTTTCACCCTTTATAAGGGCTGGCCATTGAGGTTGATAGTTGGCTCGTATGTCTGCTTCTTACCAGGGGCCTTAAAGATCATGAAACGGCTCTTCTTACAATAATAAACTAGACCGTGGCTTGCAGCGTACATTTCACAACATTCCAAAAGCTCCCTTATGGAGCCGGCCGTTGGTCCCAGCAGCACCATATCATCCGCGTAGCTGAGGTTATTGACGCAAACGTTGTCAATCCAACATCCAATCCGTTTGCTGCTGAGTCCACCGATCAGCTCATTGACGTAAAGGTTGAAAAGCTTAGGCGAGGTAAACCCCTCTGCTTCGCCCCACAATCCAACCCATACGCAGCAGAAAATGAATAACAAATGCACTTAACAAAATTTGTGGTCACCTTATACACTAAATTGTTGAAGAATTTTTAAATGGTTGATATTTTGGAATACTGAATGTGCAGGATGTTGGAGTAAACCAATAATTTAGCAGACATTTCTACTAAACACTACTACTCGCTACTGTTATCCGATGTCATAACTGTTTTAGTAGCTTCGTGAATATATTTCCTGGAGACCGTCTGGATTGAGGAGCCACTTATAATGTGGTGTATCACCGACATAATACAATTTTAATTTTTATTCAACAAAAAGTATATATTTACTACTAAATAGTATCATTTAGTAGTAAATAATATATTCTTTTTGTACGACATACTCGTATGTTTTAATTGGCTGATTACTTTTCAAAAAACAGCGTAGTGAAATTTCAGATTTTTTAAGACAAATCAAAGTATTGTAGCTATCTAAAAATCATCCGTACAATACTCATTTTTGTTGTACATGTTACGCATCACTAAGTCTATTAAGTCGTTTTTCTTCTTCAAAATATCCATTGCCTGGTCACAGGACGATTTCTAAGGTGGCTCCTCAATTCAGACTTCTGGATTGAGGATCCACCTTAGAACTCGTCCTGTAACTTTTATGGTTTTTACTACAAATTCCAGGATGGGGCCTACAAAGTCGGCTAAATATTGGTAGTATCTACTTTTAAATATGAGACAATATAGCTCGTCAATCCATACGGACACAAATAATACGTTATCATTTATTGTAATAACATCTAAGTGATTTTTACAAGTTACGACCTTCGTAAATGTGACAGCTGCCATTATTATAAGTAAAACAATACTGTACAAAGGAGGACTTGGCGGAGGCGGAGGACTATCCAGCAAACAATATTCTAATATCATAATAATGTAAAAATTAATCTAACACATGTAAATTAGTAGTTATTACACAGGTGCCTAACGACAGTCCCGTGAATTCCAATCAATTTACGTGCGCAGGTGAAATGACCTTCCTCATTTTTCGTCGTAGAGTCTTATGTACATAAAAAGTGCCACGAACTAGCTGTAGGTGTCTACAGTTTTTACATGCAGGTACGGTCATCGTTGCCAAACAATGCGGGGATCCCCTCGTGGAACTGATAGCACCGTTAATAATGTGAGGAAAATCTTGTCCTTTTCCTGCTTGTCTGTTACAGAAAGAAGGGGAATAACATTCATAATCGTAGCGCGACCCTCTTATCTTGATGTCAAAGACTATTGTTTTTTAGATTATTGGGAATTACAAAATTGCTATCGTGACCGAACAATAATTTGCAATTCTTAGATGACTTATTTTATTATTAAGATAAACAATATCAGGGTATCAACTTTTTGGCCGATGACACGCGGGTTCGCGTCTTGAAGGTCTGCACACACTGATTCACGAAGTAGGAATCTATTCATATTTTGCTGTTGTATTTAATCTGCAAATTTTCTCTTATATTACTTATGGTTCGTCTAAGGTTTAACTTGGAATGTCTTGAAGAACTACAACAGGAATCGCTGGAAGTTGTGCAAGTGCTATTTAGTAAAAATGCCGCAGAATCCCAAACCTCGTGTTGATTTAGACTGGCGACGTGATCGGCGTCAGGCGAGATGATGCTCGAGGATGGCGGCATATCGTCGTCAAACACCGCACGAATGAGCTGGAAAAATGCAATCGTTTGCTTGCAAACTATCTTCTTCCGTTCGTGTCGCCAAGACTTTTGTATCTTTTTCTGTGGTGACCTAAAACGTCTTTAAGATGTTCTCATCTCGGTTTTTCTTTGTTATTCAGTCATCATTCAAATAATCTATTTTCTGTGGAGCCCAAAATTAAAACCTGCACGAGGAACATTTTGTTTTTGGTTGTCAGAGTCACGGACGTATAAACGGTTTGTGAGATTTTATGGTAAATCTCACGTGAAGCCGTATCTCGAGAATGGCGGGATATCCTTACTGCGGCCACATTACCAATTTCCCTTATGTTGGGAGATGCGTATATATTTTGTATGGGATAAAGACGGGTAGCTGTGTACAGTGGTACATGGCACACTGGATATGATCACTCAATGCCACGTTACGGTTAGATAAATCAATCTTAAAAATAATGTAGGTATCACGAAGTATAGTGCCTGTGCTGTGCTTACGATTTTCAATGAGAACAACAGATTTCATAACAATAATCAACTGAGAAGTAAAAAAAAAAATTATAATAGTATCTACATACTTCTAGCTACATAGTGCACCTATGTAGATAGAAGACATCGGATTCTTGTAGGAATTCAAAAAACCCGAATAATTTACTAGAAGAAAAGAAATAATATCTATACAGTGTAATACAATACCTACACTTCTTTATGTTATTGTTTACTCACCATATAAATTCACGTTCAGCCTTTACCTCCTCAGTCAGGTTGTCGAAATCTTTGCGTATACTTAAAATTGTAGCAAATACATAATATTTAGCATGATTATTACGCATATGACATCTGGAGAGGCAACAGATTTTTTTATTGAAATACCCACATAACAGACCTGCCAGCCATCATGTGAGCAAACCTTAAATGCGAGCAAACAATCGCGCGCGGGGTTTATTTAAATAGTATCGTTGGCCGCGCTTGGTCAGTGTTTTCCGCCGTTGCGCCGACTGCGCATGCGTTAACTGTAACTACTACAATTAACTGTAAACTACTACAATTTAATATAAGGATGAAGCTGGACAACAGTCTGACCCTCGACAACATCAACCAGAACCTGCTGAACATACAGTACGCGGTGCGGGGACCCATCCTGCAGAGGGCCCTGCAGATTGAGAGGGAGCTGCAGAAGGTAAGGACTAAGGACATTGTTTTGGTTTAAGTGCTTAAACCGACACCTATTTATTTACAGTGTTATTATGTTAATGACTAAGGCGGCGCCTACACCTACAATAAGTAAGTTTGGGCAAAAACATTGACTGCCCATAAGCTTCAATGGTGTCGCGTGAGCAAGACTAAAACCCAACTACGTCAAATACAACAACTAAAGAGGTTTAAACAAGACATCACAGAGAGAGAAAAAACGGAGTCACGCTTAAACTGTAGTGCTATTCTGTAACCATCGCACCGTGAAAACTTAGGTGAAGTGAGCGTGGAGTGAGCTGTCAGTGCCACTGATGCTAGGGATTGAACAAGACGGGACGACACTCATTACTATGAGATTTGTACAGACATGCTGTTCGATTCATGCCTTAACTAGCTTTCGTCGGAGGCTTCGCCCGCATTGACGGCGGAAATTATCCCAAAAGAGCGTGCTATTGGGATGAAAGTATCTTATGTGTTAGTCCAGGTCCTAAACTATATGTGTGCCAAATCCGTTCAGGAGTTTTTGCGTGAAAGAGTCACCAACATCCGACCATCTTTCCTCACAAACTTTCGCGTTTTTTATATAAGGAGGATAGGATTGCATGACGTCAGATGCAATTGAAAAAGAAGAGTCTTCCGATCTTGCCTGGTGGAAAGCGCTACCTGGGGTTCTCTACCACAGACCTTTCGAATGCAGTCACTGCGTCTTCAGGGTTTATAATGTCAAAGCATTGAAGTGTTCCTTTGATTTTTGAGTATAAAAAACGACTGCTCGTCTGGCGGGGTGTGCTTAAGCGTTATCACGGTGAAGAAGGATCACGCTTTAAGAGCGCTCTTGAGAAAAGTTAATCAAAAACAGGCAAAAAAACTTCTTATAATTGTTTGCTGCACCGGTTGACGTCATAACGTCAGCGCCGGCTGTTGCTGGAATCCAGCGCTGGGATTCTGTCTTGCATAGGGCCATTATGCTGAGCGATACCTTTTTTTTAGTTAGTGTTCTTTTATTGCGTCATGTTTACCGCAAATAAACGTTTTTTCTTTCTTTTTTATGATTTTATCAATATTATATTATTGTGATTTGTATTTTATCCTTTGTTGGAAATCCCAAATTAATAGATGAATGTTTTAAAAATGTGTTTTAATTTAGAAAATGCTTCTCTGAAAACGATGTTAGAACCACTTACATCTGCATGCCACTCGAAAGACTTCCTACGTACAGTTGCCCGTGTGAAAATCCACCCATTTACTCGTACTGAGATCCACCTGTGGTAATGGCCGCCATTATGGATTTTGATTTCCTGTTTCTCGGCACCGGCGCCACAATACCTATACTATACATATTGTAGACTGTTCGTCATGGAGGAGTTCCGTGACAATAGAGTTTCTTCGCAGTCCATGATCAGTTGACAACTGTTAAGTACTTAACCAGCTACTGTGTTTCATCTTCCGTACGATTACCCATTCACAAAAAATAACCGTGCGAATAAATTGGCTTTATAACATACGGACAGACAGACGGACAGGACGAAATGATAAGAGTTCCGTTTATATATGCCATTTGGCTACGGATCTCTAAAAACAGATGAAATGAAAACTTATTCCTTTTGAAGTCGTTTATAAAGATGCCTCAATGAATCTTTAGATTTTCCTAATAAGATTCGGTTGAAGAGCACTGAGTGAGAACTTAATTGAGATGCGACCTCTACAATAGAGAGAACCAAAAAGAACCAAATATTCCAAGACCCAGGTCCAGATGCAGACTACAGAACTTCAGAACAGTTTCTACCTACCAAACTCATATATTTCCAAATTCCGACAATTTTATTATAAAAATAAAATATTAATATACGAATGATATATTAATATTTTATTTTTAATAATCCTTCTGCGGAAAATCTTAGCACAACGATTTAGAAAATGATTGATTATCTTACGTTGTTACAACTTGTTATTTGATTTTTTTAAGCATTAAGTAGGTGATTTTAATGTCAAATGTTTATTTTATTTATTATTTACCAAGTACTAACACTCGTTTTTTTCCCAAGTTTTTAATTTAACATTCTATTGACTACGTAGTCTGAATTAAAATTGTTTTTTATTTTTTATTTTCTCATCAACCACAAATGGAAAGGGATTTTTATAACATTACGGACATTATCATTACCTACTTTTTGAAATAACACAGTTATATTTATGACGGGTTTAATTTATGGTTAACACTTATCACAAAAATTCGTAAGTACCACCATGTAACGTCAATAGATGCCGTTACGTATATGTAAATTACGTAATGAAAAGTTCTTCTTAAACACTGTTAATTAATTATTTCTTTTGATATACCGAAGCGATTGCGATGAAACAAAAACTACATAAAACTCCGAGTCACACACAATATTTAATTGGAAAAGTAAACCGTATTGGTTTCGTACTTTTTACGTGATACCTGTTCTAATAAATCCCTCACATCAAAGCAGACAAAAATTCAAAAAAATATAGAAATGGCATATGTTGGTTATCTTTTAACACTCCAAAGATTTTATTTTTAATTTTCAATGTGCAGAAACGCCTCATCTACAGATTTATATAGAAGATAGATTTCAGTTAAAATCCTTTAAAAAAATTAAAAAAAAAACCGCCCCCATAAACTTGTGCAGATTCGGATTTTTTAAAGACAATTATTTTTACAACCTTTGCCTCTTGTCGGCGTCTTTTGAAACTTGGGACCCAATGATTGTGTTTGTTGACATAAGATGGATGTGGAGTTACACAAATAGTGGGAAGAACATGGCATTATAATGGCGGTGATACGCTGCCAACAATATAGTCAGTAATGAAGTTTTTAGAATCAAGATATCGTACGATCCAGCTGATTTCAACTCCTTTCTCAAAGGAAAACGCTCTAGAACCTTCGCTGCATATTTCTACTGCTGAAAGAATGTTCTATGTGTAAGGATGGGCATTCTCTCATCTGCTTTGATTACTTGGTTCCTGGGAATGGTAGGCTGTACTTACACATTATGCAGACTCTGCTGAAAACGTCATCATACGGTTGTCTAACGAAAGGGACACCGAAAGGTTAGATAATGTATGGGCAACTTAATAGCTAACTTTAAGCCCAACACTGTACCAATACCTATTGCAAATAAATGATTATGATAAAGAGCTGCTTGAAAATGTAGACTCGGCAGTTTTTCTGGCCATAACAGTAGATGCCAAATTTCGGGGGGGGGGGGGGGGGGCACATATATCAAGCCTAGCGGGAAGGCTCAAAACAATACACTGACGTTAATACAGTTCGGTTAGTCTATTTTAGTTTCACAGCATAATGTCTTACAGTATTCTGATGTGGGGCAAAGCCGCTGTTATTCAAATTATATTAGTCCTTCAAAAACGAGCTGTCCGAGCAATTTATCAGCTAGGAGCCAGAGTTTCTCTTATTGTTTTTTTTTAATGATATTCGTATTCTCACGTTGGCATCACAATTCATCTTCTCCAACATCTTCTACATATTATTTTATATATATTAGGGAAAATACACAAAAACAGTGATTTTCACAATGTTTCAACAATCTAATTTAAACAACAAAACAAAATTTCAACAATCACACTAGAAATAAGAACAAACTACGTGCTCCATTTCACCAGCTTCATAAGGTTCATAACATATTTGTTGGGCTGGGCATAACCTTTTATAACAAGCTACCTCTTCTTTGCTTGATTTGCCTTTTAATGCGTTTAAGGCTCCAGGTAAAATCAAACCTTTGTTCAATGGTCGCTGTGATTAACTCAAGACAATGTTTATGTTCTTTCTCCAGAAACAGCTTAACTACAAACAGGGTATATGAGTTCATATATTTGTCCTTTTATTTGACTGTATTAGTCAATCCTTTCTTATCTCCATTTATTATTAACATGATCTACTCATTACAATGTTTTTTTAATGAGTTCTATTGCAATATGTGGTTAGCTAGCGACCTCGACAATTGATCTAAAATTATTCTTGCCTGAGCAACCGGCAGCAAGTTCGTCATGCTCCCTTAGATGTCACTGCTTGTGGTACAACGGAATAGACAGCTGTGCTGCTGGGGAGTTTGTTGCGCCACTTCTTCTTACACTTGGAAGCGGTGAAGGGCGGGCGTTTTGGGGGACTGTCTTATGTAATTTTGACGTTCGAAAAGTGCTGATTCTTAGCCTAATTTGAATAAATGACTTAAGATTTTGAATTTGAATTCCCATAATTAAAAAAAATGACAAATATTGATCGCGGCTTATCGACACAACTTCATACGGGTTCGGTAGGAAATAAAAGAAAGAAATAAAATACGTTTAATTGAGGTAAAACATGACGTAATGACGTGCGTGCGTTGTTATACTTACGCAAATCATTAAAAAAAATGTTCTGTGCAGGAATTGAACCAGTCGAATGGCGTAGATGCGTGTATAACTGCCGCACTATTCGAACCATCTCATAGCATTGGAACGAGCCCAACGGACTTTCCAAGAAAAACGCCACGTTTTCACTAATATAACGTGATATTTCACTTTGAAATAATGGAGAAACCTAATCGGTTGAAATAAGATATTAATTAAGCACGAACAAAGGCGATTAATTTGTGCAAAATAGGTATTTATTTTCTAATCGGCGGACGAAAGTCATTGGATTATTGTTGATTGATAATTTGAAATGCTGGTTATTAATTGAAAGGCTTTAATTAAAAACCAAGGACTTTTCAAAGACTCATTTTCATAGAATTAGACGGAACGTACTTAGGCACCTTATGGCTTCAGAGAATACACGATTATTAATTAAGTTCCCGCCAAGTCAACAAAAGCGTTCAATCAGAAATTCTAAAATTTTAGATTGAATCATGATACTAGGTACTTTATTTACCATTCTATTCATCCTTTAAATAATCTATTCATTGAAACATTAACGCGTCTTTTAACTCAACACTTGCCCTCGCTATTCACAACCTTTCCATAATACATTGAAATAGCTTTTCGAAGTTAAACACTTTCTTTAGTAAATGTCGCGTAGTGGGCGTTTCACAAAAAATATAGCGTGTGATTGGGACCGTCATAAACCCGGCAGGTACGGGTTACTACGGGTTAATCTGGCGCTGGGGGTCGCGGGTCCCCGGGACCCCAGCCTTCTGTATGCTCGGGAATGATAAAGGTTTATTTCTTATTGGATTCCCCATAAATAAGTATTACTGAAGCCGTGTGCACCCGTCGCTCCTCGTTCTCTACCAGTTTACGAATATTTGAAGTATTTTTTTCGTTAAATGTTTATGTTAAGTTCAAGTACATAGTTTTGACAAAACTCTTTATTTTTACGACGGTACTGAAAGTGTTTGATGTAGAATGAAGTAGTTCTGTAGTAAATTTAAGTGCTGAATAGTCACAGTCAGCGATAAAAGTCGATGACCTAATCTTAATAATTGAGCTAAATGTACATGGCCTAGTAAGGTGGATAGTCTGGTAAGTAGTGCCCCTGTTTTTTGTTTTTAGCTCATCTTGGCAGGGGCACTGTTGTGCCCCCAGATCTAACCCGGATTTTCTAAATCATATACACGTTCCTCATATAGTCTGGCTCTACTTTACCTGGAGTAGCCAATTGTTTGAAGCCAACGGAAATGCACTTAATGTTAATGGTTTTGGTCTTGAAAGTAGATTGGTACTTTTTTGCACAACATTAATAAGGGCTACCTGGTACAACAACCAATAGTAACGACATTTTAGTTGGCTCAAAACGTTCTGTGGCGTTTGACTGAAATGTTTACACGTTCCGAGTTAGGTAGGCACCGATAACAAGGAAACATTTAATAAAATAATAACAAAATGTTTTCATATATAACGCTATACAATAAACGGTTGTATAACATTTTTAAAGGATTGTCTATGATAACATCATTGAGAAAACTTTACTGTTGTGATTCAGTATTGTCATATCCCATATACCATATTATGGAATATGTGCACAATTATCAAAGTCAAAGTCAAAGTCAAAGCATTTATTTCAAATAGGCCCATAAAAAGGCACTTTTGAACCACTTCCAAAAAGTAGTTTCGTATGGAGAAGAAGTGGCAAGAAACTCCACCGTTACTCTTTTAAAATGTTTTACAATATTTTGTATACATTAATTATATTTCTATATGTGAAGACGATGCACCAAGAATAAAAATACTATACCACAATTGGTAAAAAGAATTAAAAATAAAGCAAAGGCATATAAATGTCAGAATATCAGGCCTGCGTTATTTTTTTTTTTAAATATCGCAGCATTATGCTGAGATAGGAGCCTTTTTGGCCTCGCACAGGTCTATTTACTGTTTTTTGTTGTTATTCTGTTAGTTTACGAGCATACATTTTTTTATTTTTTTTTATTTTATTTATACCTTAATTTTATTTCTTTTACTATTTGTATTCCCTGTGCGTGTCCCAAATAAAATATATAATTCTTTCTTTCTTTCTTTTATTGTGCTCACATATTTACAAACAATTGTAAAAATATATGATTTTCCTAAAATACGAGTATTAACTAGGAATAAGTCAGTGTGTGAGTAAAGTAAAAATAACACATTATACAATACAATAAGCAAATAGTATGATTTTGTCTAGCCTTTAGATTGTCCTATGGAGCAGGACCAGCATGTTTCCAAGCATTCTTATCTAGGATATATCAGGTTTCAGCTGCGTATGCAGTAAGAAAAATAAGGCAGTTGACCGATATAGCCACAGCTAGGTTGGTATACTTTGCTTATTTCCACAGTATTATGTCTTATGGCGTTCTGCTGTGGGGATCAGCAGCTGACGTAGATTCAATTTTCATTTTACAAAAGAGGGCAATCCGCGCGATCTATGAAATGGGTCCTCGCGAGTCTCTTAGAAACAAATTCAAAGAAATTGATATACTCACTCTGCCTTCCCTTTATATCTTAGAAAGTATTTTGTATGTTCGCAAAAACTTAGAACTTTTTAAAATAAGAAGCGATTTCCATAATATAAATACACGTAGTAAAAATGAAATTGTTATACCCAAATTTAGATTAACTAAAACAAGCAAATCATTTCTGATAAACAGTATCCGCTTTTATAATAAGTTGCCGGGGTCGGTTGCAGAACTTAGCGATGGAAAGTTCAAAGCCCACATTAAACGTGTCCTTATCAAAAAAGCGTACTATAAGATTAAAGACTACGTCGAAGACAAGAAAGTTTGGCAATAATTCCTTCTGCACATGTGGCTTCCCTGGTACCTCATGAACGGCATCACTATGTAAATTTCTAATAACTGCTCCCAAATAATGGTGTTTAATTTTTATTTTTTATTATTAGATATGGACTTTTAGATATCTCTGACATAATTCTTTCATTAGTTGACATTATATACCTAAAATTTTTAATTATTTTTTTATTTTACTTTATTAGATTATTTTATATTTTGTAAATGTGAGAACGTCGTAGGCCCTGTGGATTATAAATTATAGACAATTGTCTATTTGTTTAACATATGGTACCTGTTGACAGGCCTACACTGTCCTCCCATACCTGTTAATCACTGTAATTGGAAAACGTACTGTAAATTGTAAATTGTAAATTACGTAATGAAAAGTTCTTCTTAAACACTGTTAATTAATTATTTCTTTTGATATACCGAAGCGATTGCGATGAAACAAAAACTACATAAAACTCCGAGTCACACACAATATTTAATTGGAAAAGTAAACCGTATTGGTTTCGTACTTTTTACGTGATACCTGTTCTAATAAATCCCTCACATCAAAGCAGACAAAAATTCAAAAAAATATAGAAATGGCATATGTTGGTTATCTTTTAACACTCCAAAGATTTTATTTTTAATTTTCAATGTGCAGAAACGCCTCATCTACAGATTTATATAGAAGATAGATTTCAGTTAAAATCCTTTAAAAAAATTAAAAAAAAAACCGCCCCCATAAACTTGTGCAGATTCGGATTTTTTAAAGACAATTATTTTTACAACCTTTGCCTCTTGTCGGCGTCTTTTGAAACTTGGGACCCAATGATTGTGTTTGTTGACATAAGATGGATGTGGAGTTACACAAATAGTGGGAAGAACATGGCATTATAATGGCGGTGATACGCTGCCAACAATATAGTCAGTAATGAAGTTTTTAGAATCAAGATATCGTACGATCCAGCTGATTTCAACTCCTTTCTCAAAGGAAAACGCTCTAGAACCTTCGCTGCATATTTCTACTGCTGAAAGAATGTTCTATGTGTAAGGATGGGCATTCTCTCATCTGCTTTGATTACTTGGTTCCTGGGAATGGTAGGCTGTACTTACACATTATGCAGACTCTGCTGAAAACGTCATCATACGGTTGTCTAACGAAAGGGACACCGAAAGGTTAGATAATGTATGGGCAACTTAATAGCTAACTTTAAGCCCAACACTGTACCAATACCTATTGCAAATAAATGATTATGATAAAGAGCTGCTTGAAAATGTAGACTCGGCAGTTTTTCTGGCCATAACAGTAGATGCCAAATTTCGGGGGGGGGGGGGGGCACATATATCAAGCCTAGCGGGAAGGCTCAAAACAATACACTGACGTTAATACAGTTCGGTTAGTCTATTTTAGTTTCACAGCATAATGTCTTACAGTATTCTGATGTGGGGCAAAGCCGCTGTTATTCAAATTATATTAGTCCTTCAAAAACGAGCTGTCCGAGCAATTTATCAGCTAGGAGCCAGAGTTTCTCTTATTGTTTTTTTTTAAAGATATTCGTATTCTCACGTTGGCATCACAATTCATCTTCTCCAACATCTTCTACATATTATTTTATATATATTAGGGAAAATACACAAAAACAGTGATTTTCACAATGTTTCAACAATCTAATTTAAACAACAAAACAAAATTTCAACAATCACACTAGAAATAAGAACAAACTACGTGCTCCATTTCACCAGCTTCATAAGGTTCATAACATATTTGTTGGGCTGGGCATAACCTTTTATAACAAGCTACCTCTTCTTTGCTTGATTTGCCTTTTAATGCGTTTAAGGCTCCAGGTAAAATCAAACCTTTGTTCAATGGTCGCTGTGATTAACTCAAGACAATGTTTATGTTCTTTCTCCAGAAACAGCTTAACTACAAACAGGGTATATGAGTATATATATTTGTCCTTTTATTTGACTGTATTAGTCAATCCTTTCTTATCTCCATTTATTATTAACATGATCTACTCATTACAATGTTTTTTTAATGAGTTCTATTGCAATATGTGGTTAGCTAGCGACCTCGACAATTGATCTAAAATTATTCTTGCCTGAGCAACCGGCAGCAAGTTCGTCATGCTCCCTTAGATGTCACTGCTTGTGGTACAACGGAATAGACAGCTGTGCTGCTGGGGAGTTTGTTGCGCCACTTCTTCTTACACTTGGAAGCGGTGAAGGGCGGGCGTTTTGGGGGACTGTCTTATGTAATTTTGACGTTCGAAAAGTGCTGATTCTTAGCCTAATTTGAATAAATGACTTAAGATTTTGAATTTGAATTCCCATAATTAAAAAAAATGACAAATATTGATCGCGGCTTATCGACACAACTTCATACGGGTTCGGTAGGAAATAAAAGAAAGAAATAAAATACGTTTAATTGAGGTAAAACATGACGTAATGACGTGCGTGCGTTGTTATACTTACGCAAATCATTAAAAAAAATGTTCTGTGCAGGAATTGAACCAGTCGAATGGCGTAGATGCGTGTATAACTGCCGCACTATTCGAACCATCTCATAGCATTGGAACGAGCCCAACGGACTTTCCAAGAAAAACGCCACGTTTTCACTAATATAACGTGATATTTCACTTTGAAATAATGGAGAAACCTAATCGGTTGAAATAAGATATTAATTAAGCACGAACAAAGGCGATTAATTTGTGCAAAATAGGTATTTATTTTCTAATCGGCGGACGAAAGTCATTGGATTATTGTTGATTGATAATTTGAAATGCTGGTTATTAATTGAAAGGCTTTAATTAAAAACCAAGGACTTTTCAAAGACTCATTTTCATAGAATTAGACGGAACGTACTTAGGCACCTTATGGCTTCAGAGAATACACGATTATTAATTAAGTTCCCGCCAAGTCAACAAAAGCGTTCAATCAGAAATTCTAAAATTTTAGATTGAATCATGATACTAGGTACTTTATTTACCATTCTATTCATCCTTTAAATAATCTATTCATTGAAACATTAACGCGTCTTTTAACTCAACACTTGCCCTCGCTATTCACAACCTTTCCATAATACATTGAAATAGCTTTTCGAAGTTAAACACTTTCTTTAGTAAATGTCGCGTAGTGGGCGTTTCACAAAAAATATAGCGTGTGATTGGGACCGTCATAAACCCGGCAGGTACGGGTTACTACGGGTTAATCTGGCGCTGGGGGTCGCGGGTCCCCGGGACCCCAGCCTTCTGTATGCTCGGGAATGATAAAGGTTTATTTCTTATTGGATTCCCCATAAATAAGTATTACTGAAGCCGTGTGCACCCGTCGCTCCTCGTTCTCTACCAGTTTACGAATATTTGAAGTATTTTTTTCGTTAAATGTTTATGTTAAGTTCAAGTACATAGTTTTGACAAAACTCTTTATTTTTACGACGGTACTGAAAGTGTTTGATGTAGAATGAAGTAGTTCTGTAGTAAATTTAAGTGCTGAATAGTCACAGTCAGCGATAAAAGTCGATGACCTAATCTTAATAATTGAGCTAAATGTACATGGCCTAGTAAGGTGGATAGTCTGGTAAGTAGTGCCCCTGTTTTTTGTTTTTAGCTCATCTTGGCAGGGGCACTGTTGTGCCCCCAGATCTAACCCGGATTTTCTAAATCATATACACGTTCCTCATATAGTCTGGCTCTACTTTACCTGGAGTAGCCAATTGTTTGAAGCCAACGGAAATGCACTTAATGTTAATGGTTTTGGTCTTGAAAGTAGATTGGTACTTTTTTGCACAACATTAATAAGGGCTACCTGGTACAACAACCAATAGTAACGACATTTTAGTTGGCTCAAAACGTTCTGTGGCGTTTGACTGAAATGTTTACACGTTCCGAGTTAGGTAGGCACCGATAACAAGGAAACATTTAATAAAATAATAACAAAATGTTTTCATATATAACGCTATACAATAAACGGTTGTATAACATTTTTAAAGGATTGTCTATGATAACATCATTGAGAAAACTTTACTGTTGTGATTCAGTATTGTCATATCCCATATACCATATTATGGAATATGTGCACAATTATCAAAGTCAAAGTCAAAGTCAAAGCATTTATTTCAAATAGGCCCATAAAAAGGCACTTTTGAACCACTTCCAAAAAGTAGTTTCGTATGGAGAAGAAGTGGCAAGAAACTCCACCGTTACTCTTTTAAAATGTTTTACAATATTTTGTATACATTAATTATATTTCTATATGTGAAGACGATGCACCAAGAATAAAAATACTATACCACAATTGGTAAAAAGAATTAAAAATAAAGCAAAGGCATATAAATGTCAGAATATCAGGCCTGCGTTATTTTTTTTTTTAAATATCGCAGCATTATGCTGAGATAGGAGCCTTTTTGGCCTCGCACAGGTCTATTTACTGTTTTTTGTTGTTATTCTGTTAGTTTACGAGCATACATTTTTTTATTTTTTTTTATTTTATTTATACCTTAATTTTATTTCTTTTACTATTTGTATTCCCTGTGCGTGTCCCAAATAAAATATATAATTCTTTCTTTCTTTCTTTTATTGTGCTCACATATTTACAAACAATTGTAAAAATATATGATTTTCCTAAAATACGAGTATTAACTAGGAATAAGTCAGTGTGTGAGTAAAGTAAAAATAACACATTATACAATACAATAAGCAAATAGTATGATTTTGTCTAGCCTTTAGATTGTCCTATGGAGCAGGACCAGCATGTTTCCAAGCATTCTTATCTAGGATATATCAGGTTTCAGCTGCGTATGCAGTAAGAAAAATAAGGCAGTTGACCGATATAGCCACAGCTAGGTTGGTATACTTTGCTTATTTCCACAGTATTATGTCTTATGGCGTTCTGCTGTGGGGATCAGCAGCTGACGTAGATTCAATTTTCATTTTACAAAAGAGGGCAATCCGCGCGATCTATGAAATGGGTCCTCGCGAGTCTCTTAGAAACAAATTCAAAGAAATTGATATACTCACTCTGCCTTCCCTTTATATCTTAGAAAGTATTTTGTATGTTCGCAAAAACTTAGAACTTTTTAAAATAAGAAGCGATTTCCATAATATAAATACACGTAGTAAAAATGAAATTGTTATACCCAAATTTAGATTAACTAAAACAAGCAAATCATTTCTGATAAACAGTATCCGCTTTTATAATAAGTTGCCGGGGTCGGTTGCAGAACTTAGCGATGGAAAGTTCAAAGCCCACATTAAACGTGTCCTTATCAAAAAAGCGTACTATAAGATTAAAGACTACGTCGAAGACAAGAAAGTTTGGCAATAATTCCTTCTGCACATGTGGCTTCCCTGGTACCTCATGAACGGCATCACTATGTAAATTTCTAATAACTGCTCCCAAATAATGGTGTTTAATTTTTATTTTTTATTATTAGATATGGACTTTTAGATATCTCTGACATAATTCTTTCATTAGTTGACATTATATACCTAAAATTTTTAATTATTTTTTTATTTTACTTTATTAGATTATTTTATATTTTGTAAATGTGAGAACGTCGTAGGCCCTGTGGATTATAAATTATAGACAATTGTCTATTTGTTTAACATATGGTACCTGTTGACAGGCCTACACTGTCCTCCCATACCTGTTAATCACTGTAATTGGAAAACATTGTAAAAGACATATTTTTAAAAGAGTAACCATGGGGTTTCTTGCCGGCTCTTCTCCATGGGAAACGACCAATTGGAACCGTGCGCCTAGAATCTGACGTTTCATAAGTGCCCATGTAGGTCTGTGTGAAATAAAATATTTTGATTTGATTTGATTTGAATCTTCTAAGTTCTAAGTGCTTCCAAGTGCTCACGGCACGCCGGTCTGACAAACATAAATAATTAATAATGATAAAATAGTGTTGGACTATATTGTTGCCCTCGTTGTGATTATTCTTTTTAAAAATACAACAGTTGTAAATCCTGGCGGCACCTTAACGTGTCGCCATCAGATGCGTCACGTTAAAGCCCCACTTCTTAACGTGTCGCCATCAGAAGCGTCACGTAAAAGCTCCACTTCTTAACGTGTCGCCATCAGATGCGTCACGTAAAAGCCACACTTCTTCATTTATTCCTTAGTCAGGTAGGTCGTCCAGTTGATTTTCTCTATAAGTCTCTATCAGGTATAAACCATTCTGGAGATGTTCTCCGTAGTAAGACCTGGCTAGTTTTAGTTGATAGGTACCCAAGGCCAGTAAAATTATTTGATTTTCTGTGTGTCTTGGGAAGTTTTCTAAATGGTTAGCTTCGAGCAGTTTAAAATCAGTCCTACTGCTATTTAAACGCTTCCTTTCAACATAAGTGTACCTTAAGATTTGGTAAATCCACATTTTCTGTTATGTGCTCCAGGAAATCTTCTGCGTGTAGATTGTCTTCAATAGGTGCGTGATAGAGGTACAAAATAGATGCGCGTTTTTTAAATCGTCGAACATGTGGAGCAGCTCTCTATTAAAATATTTTTGCCGAGAGAGAATAGTTTTAAATCACTCACTAAGGCTCTACATAAACAGGCGCGACGCGACAGCGTGTACGATCCTTAAATTTGCCGTTTACCACTTCCACTACCCACCGGCACATTGTAACAGCTCGTAAGTACTTCATTAGCTAGTACAGGCACGACCTGCGAATCTCGGCGAGCCATAAAACAAATGCATGTTAATAGACACGCACGCACATGTCGAAGGGATACCTCATTGCGGTACGTCGCGGGCTGGTCGGGGGTTTACCTCGATGCCTAAGTGGAAACAAAATATATTGTTTATACATTGCGGTCGAACAAACATCGATGTGATCTAGCTCATGATTGGTCAAATCTGTTCAACTTGTTGTTCTGGAGTAGGTACAGTACAGAACAAACGCAGGGTTGACCCAACATGTTCGCGCTGGCATCCTTGTAGAAATAGCTAGTATTGACATCAAGGTATTGAGATAGCGACCTTCGCGAGTATCTTGACAATTTAAAAGTGCCTGTAATTGGTTTATTTGAAATAAATGCTTTGAGTAGAGTTCTTCGGCATGTAGTTACCGTAAGTGTACCAGCACAGTGGCGCGAGCGCATCGCAGGAAGGATCTATTTCAATAGTATCAGTGTCGAGTAGCATGCATGCATCATGTTATCAATGATTACAGCATTTATAGCGCAACGTAACATAAACAACTGCTACAAATCACCTATTAAGAATAGTAGACAGTGGTTTCTACTATTCATGAGACGGAAATAAACAAAGACAAAATTTCTTTCAAAAAACGTAACTATATTTCACCAAAAACCCAGATTACAAGAAAACACCGTGAAACACTAGTGAACAGGCAATTTGAGCTGAAAAATTAACGCGACTGGCAACATTGTGAACCCTGTGATGTAATACGATACCGCGGAAAACACAGAAGGGGTGAGCTACACTGTTAGTAGCTCTAGACTTCGAGGATGATTTCGAAATAATAACATTAGTACTAGTTGCATTAATTTTATAGTCTATTAAAATATATACCTATTACTAAAACCTATAAGGGCATTTTCTATGAGATTTGAAATTTTGACACTGCAATTTCTGTCGGGTTAGTAGCGCTATTCTGTGACCGACGTGAAAACTTAGGTGAAGTGATCGTGGAGTGAGCTGTCAGTGCCACTGATGCTAGGGATTGACCAACACGGGATGACACTGATAGCGCACTCCACGCAAGTCTTCACGGTGAGATTTAAACCGAATCGAAATGCTGATAATATACATCTACACTAATATTATAAAGAGGAAAGGTTTGATTGTTTATTTGTATTGAATAGGCTCCGAAACGACTGGACCGATTTGAAAAATTGTTTTACCATTTGAAGCTGAAATTATGTTTGATGAACATAGGCAACTTTTTTTTTTCGAAATCTACGCGGACGAAGTCGCGGACGAAGTGCTAGTAATCTATATATAAATAAAAGAAAGTCGCATTAGTTACACCATTTAAGAAGGGTGGGACTGATTTTTATGACCTTTGATTCGTAGGATTTGTCTTCGCCCCGAATAACAGAATAGCTATTAAAACATGGGACAAAACATTTTATTCTGAAGCAGTACGAAGTTCGCCGGGTCAGCTTGTTGTACATACCAACCAGAAGCATTTATTTTAAATAGAAAGTTATCATTTGGTTATTTAATAAAAAGATATTCAGTAAATTGTGATTTACTAAATAACTTTTATTTTGCATTAAATACATAAACAAATAAATATGTGCAATATTGCGATGGAAACTCATTTCATTTTCAAAAATATCTCTTTCGATATGTGACCAAAATGCATAACTTAAACATTGAGTTGAATAAAAAGATTGTGTATTTTCACAATTTTAATCCAAATTCAATTCATTTATTGAAATCATTAGGCTCAGAGAGAGAGACTGCACTTTTCGATAGTTAAAGCAGTTCAAATTAGAAAGCCCCCTAAACGCTCGCACTTCTTATGACAAAGGGCACTGTGACGGTAATACTGTAGTTATTATCGTCACAGTGCTCTTCTGACACTCTTTTGTTTCTAACCTATCATACCAGTCATAATCAGTCTATAAAGTTCTCAGTGCTTGGACCCAGGTTTTTCTCTCTTCGAGACGGAGTAGGCTATAATCTACCACGCGGGTCCAGTGCGGGTTGATTGGACTCATGAAATGCGAAAATGATAAAATTCGTCATTCGGTTATGGAACTTTTGTCTGCCAAAAAATCTTAAGTTCACTAGATCAACAGTTCGACTAGATCTGCTATTACACACATAGATTCGCTTGCTCAGCAAAGAGTATGACTATGTATGGACAATCCCCATTGGTTCCGTATTGAGTATTACTTCGGCGTAATCGTGCTGTGCTTGCTTGGCTGCGCGCGGCGCTTACCATCTTAATTCCCGTATCATCATAATCATCCTGCGTTTCTCAAAGCGAGCCTTCTGTTATCTCCATTTTCTATATGAATGGTGGATGTGGGAATATTTTTTGCTCCATTGTTGGTCGTCAGGGCTGGCGGTGGGCAATAATAACATATTTTCGTCCAGGGTTGTCTCGCTTGTGTTCAGCAATAAGGGAGATTTATCGCACTGTTTGTTACTTGTTACCGCACGGCGGCGCACAGTGGGTCGAAACTATGATTTTAGTGACTTAGGGCTCAACTTTGCTTTTTCACATTTTTTTTTATGCGGATGGGTAGAGCTCATTAACCTCAATAATAATTGTTCTGATGTATTATTTCCTAAACTTTATACTTTGGGTAGAAAAATGTGTTTTGTTATTTTTTTGTATGGAGCGGCTCAAATAAACTTAAATTCCTGCTAAGTAGCGTGTGATCCCGCGTTGAAACTTTATTTTTCATATACCTTGTCTGGTCTATTATCATTTGATGCTATAAACAAATGCATAAAGTTGCAACTCTGCCAAATAAATGGATCGAAAAAAATGAAAAAATACATAGAATAAAAAGCTTCATTTTTTACTTTCGTAAGTTATTTTAAGTTAAATTTGATATGGAATAGTAAGTAAAAGCACGTTATAATACACATAATTACTTAGCAACTAACAACAATACATTTAAAAGGTCCCTAATTAGCTTAAATTTACTAATACTACATATATTAGTAAATTTAAGCTAATTAGGGACCTTTATTTAAAAATGTGGATATGAAATCAATTAATTTCTATTTGTGTGTTTAATTACTGTAATTAGCTTAACCTTTTACCTTATAAAATAACAATGTTTTTCACTTTTAGTCATTACTGTAATATTAATTAGGATAATTAGTTAATGAGGGTAGTAGAAAAATTAGTAAACATTGTTTGTCACTGGATTCTGGAAGTATAAAATGACCATAATTTATTATATACTAACTAGTGTTCGTTTATTCGTACTACTACTAACATCTCGTGATTCTGATCGTCCCTTTTTCGTTATAATGGATAATTTAGTTAACAATTTAGATTTATTTATGATTTTAAGAGAGCAGGTCAAGTCACTGTCGGATAGTCAAAAATTCTTTCAATTCCTACAACATAAAATAAACGTGACCGAAGAGAACAGTGTTGAGCTCCAAAAATTCTGTACGCGCTTTTGTTCAAATATAAGTGCAAGATAGGAACGAAGTAGTCGCACGTTAGCACAGTTTGTAAGAAAAAATGGTCATTGGTTGGAACGTGCAATAAACTGGCCCGAAGGAATGATACCTGAAGCTGTGAACACTGAACAGGAAAGGCTCGAGATTTGTAATACTGAAGATGTCGAAAATCTACCACCATCTACTACAGAAGCTTCGACATCTACATTTACACCTCGAAAACCTTTCGAGGA
This sequence comes from Dasypolia templi, assembly GCA_963555695.1. Classification (NCBI taxonomy): domain Eukaryota; kingdom Metazoa; phylum Arthropoda; class Insecta; order Lepidoptera; family Noctuidae; genus Dasypolia; species Dasypolia templi. Next base: position 1,025,385 of record OY743151.1, on the reverse strand, counting down.
ATTGGGCTCCAGGCAAAAACGACGACGCGATGATCAAATTAACCAATCGCTTTCGTTATCCCCGGATGAACTTAAAGCTACTACAATTGCTAGTTTAAGAAACACCGGAAATGAGGATGTAGGAAAAATTATGAACCATTTACTAAATCACCCCGAAGATCTAGAAAAAGTTAAAGAGTGTTTAAGTACAAGTAAACCGAAAAGTAGTACATATTCACCCGATAAGGCACTGTCTTTATTAGTTTCACTTAAATTAAGTAAGTGGCAGTATATAAGCCTAAGAGAAGCAGCAAGTGAAAATAGGTCTGATTTATACCCTTCTTATTATAAAATAAAACAAGCGAAGGCAAAATGTTATCCAGGGAAAGAAGACATAATTATAACTGAAGAAGGAGCTGCTATTAAACTGCAAGCTTTACTCAACTTGACGGTATCTAGGCTTTTAGAAGTGATTATTTTAGATTTGGATTCGCCAACTGAGTTACTGCTAATAAGCAAATGGGGTTTTGATGGAGCCTCAGGTCAAAGTAATTATAAACAAAAGACTGAAGCAGAGTTTGATGACTCAACTATCTTCATGGCCAGTCTAGTTCCTATAAGGCTTCAACAATGTGATGGAACAATTGTTTGGGAAAACGATCGACCCTCATCAACTTTCTATTGCCGTCCGATAATGTTCAAATTTACCAAAGAAACGCAGTCAACAGTGGTAACTATAAAAGCTAGCATAACCGAAGAAATAGAAACACTTCAGCCAATCAAGTTCAATCAAGTTGAAGTTAAGCATCAATTGCACTTGACGATGATAGACGGCAAAATATCGTCATATTTGTCAGACACATCTTCAGCTGTCTGTGATATCTGCAAAGCAAAACCGTCAGAGATGAACAATTTAGAGTCACTTGCTCAAAAAGAGAACAACGAAGAAGTGTTCCAGTATGGAATGTCATCTTTACATGCCTGGATAAGAAGCATGGAGTGCTTACTTCATATCGGTAAATATAATTTTATTAGTTCATAATTTTTTTCACGTTATATAGTTACTTGTGAGATTTTTATTTAAGTGATATTTCTTTTTGTTTGCAGCTTATCGTTTGGACTTCAAAAAATGGAGTTGCAGGGGCGATGACAAAGAAAAAATGTCACTCAGAAAGAGCGCTATACAGCAAGCGTTTAAGAAAGAATGCGGTTTACTTATTGACGTAGTCAAGCAAGGAGTAGGCACAACCAATGATGGCAATACTGCCAGAAGATTTTTTAGGGATGCAGAAACAACAGCTCGCATAACAGGAATAGATAAAGATTTAATAGAAAGGTTTCATGTGATTCTTCAGACGGTTGCATCTGGAGAGAGCGTGGATCTTTCTAAGTTTTCCGAATTTTGTAGAGATACTGCACAATTGTACGTTCACTTATATCCCTGGTATTATATGCCTTCCAGTATACATAAATTGTTAGTACATGGGAGTGATATAATTAAGCACTTTGGTGCCATACCTATAGGTAAACTGTCGGAAGAGGCAGCGGAAGCTCGTAATAAAGATTTCCGGAAATATAGAGAGAGTCATTCTAGAAAGGTAAGTAGAACGGCGACAAATGAGGATATTATACACAATCTTCTTTTGTCTTCTGATCCAAAGATCACAAGTCTAAGACCTCGAATGGTGAAACAAAATATAATGGTTCTCTCTCCAAAAGTCAAAGAGCTTCTGCTGATTTTTCCCACAGAATCCGATATAGATTTTATTGATGTAGATAATTTACAAGATAGTCATAGCGATAGTGAATAAGATTTTTTGGTAGTTTGTAAGTTTCTTGTTTTTTTTATTAGTTTATAAATGTCAAACTCATAATTGAAAGGAAATAGTAATGTTTGATGTTGTTTATAGTTAGTTTTTAGTTTGCTTGTGTTAGTTGTAGTAATGTTAGTTTACCTTTACTAATTTGTATTATTATGTACCTATCTTTACTCACTATTCAGTATTAAATCTAACTTAAAATAACATTTCATAAACATGTTAAAGTCATTAAAACAAAGAAATTGAAATTCATAGATCCCTAATTAGCTTAAATTTACTACTACTACATATATTAGTAAATTTAAGCTAATTAGGGACCTTTTAAATGTATTATGATTAGTGTGATTAGCTTTAAATTTACTAATACTACATATATTAGTAAATTTAAGCTAATTAGGGACCTTTTAAATGTATTGTTGTTAGTTGTTAAGTAACTATGTGTATTATTACGTGCTTTTACTTACTATTACATATCAAATTTAACTTAAAAGAACTTACGAAAGTAAAAAATGTAGCTTTTTATTCTATATATTTTTTCATTTTTTTCGATCCATTTATTTGGCAGAGTTGCAACTTTATGCACACGTTAATAGCATCAAATGATAATAGACTAGACAAGGTATATGAAAAATAAAGTTTCAACGCGGGATCACACGCTACTTAGCAGGAATTTAAGGTTATTTGATCCGCTCCATACAAAAAAATAACAAAACACATTTTTCTACCCAAAGTATAAAGTTTAGGAAAAAATACATCAGAACAATTATTGTTGAGGTTAATGAGCTCTATCCATCCACATGAGGAAAAAAGTAAAAAAGCAAAGTTGAGCCCTAAGTCACTAAAATCATAGTTTCGACCCACTGTGCGGCGGCGGGCGGCGAGGGGTCGCGAGGGATGTAGGTACCCATGGGGTAGCTACGTTGTGGTTAATCGGATCAAATCGACTGGATAATACGGAATCCTCGAAGGCAAAATAGACTACATTTCGAAATATTTTCTTCTTGTGGCTAATGTGGCTAATAGCTTGCTTAAAAACTATGCGAGCGTTCGCCCAGCTTTGAACATGATCTAACTAGATCATAATGTAATTTCAGAATAGTGTACTTACATATATCAAATACGTCACTACAGTCAGCGAACTGTGTCGAATGAGAGTGCAGATCGACTTTGGATCACTTATCACGACAACGTTTACATTAAAATATAACTGGTTCTAGTCGCCCCTTCCAAAAGGTAGTTTCGTATGGAGAACAATGGGCAAGAAACTCTACCTATTTTAAAATGTTTTACATTATTTTGTTTAGATTAATCATATAATTATATTTCAAGACGATGCTCCAAAAATAAAATGACTATACTACAATTTATAAAAGAACAAAAAATTAAGCAGACATAAATTAGTTATGTGATAGATACAATGGTGCTCACACAGCGGTCCCATCTCTACTGCGTCTGATGAATGTCTTTGTGTAGCCTCTAATGGGTATAATTAAACACAATAGCCGCGTCCCATACCTTGCCACTTATATAACGTTATCTATGCCATCCAGCTCAACTTTCCTCGTATTAATGTTTTGGTGGTTTCGTGTGACATAATATTTAAGGAAATAGGAACGCTTATATAATTATAAAGATAGGTAGCCAATACCGGTAAAATACTACAATTTATTGAATAATGTAAAAGATTTGAATGTGCTCTTCTAGTTCTTTAAAAAAGAATAAAACCTGTCCACATATACAACTCCTTATCTTTATTTTCTTCTGCTTCTGTTCGCCGATTCGCCGGCGTGGGTGTCGGATATAATCCGTTAAAAATCCATATCATCCAAACCCATTCTGCCGTTAAAGCGTGTAAAAGTAACAGCTAGATAATAAATGCAAATAAAATCATAATTCATTATAATACTATCACCATTACTTTACTACCTAAATTAGCTAGGTTAATTTATAACTTGGAATTGTAATAACTTTTAAGCGGGTCGACCGATTTAAATAAAATAAATACAAAAGTACTCTTACTATATTTCCGATTCCACAAATCTCTTAAATAGGTACACAAAAATGTCAATTATCATGTGAATTTTAAATAATCTTCCGAAAAGCACTAAAACACGTCATGTTGTATTTCTTTCCAAAAGCATAAATTTTGATTTTCATATCACTTTCATCTCCTATATACCCCTTTTTAGGATTATTTTGAGATATATCGTAGCGTATGCCCTTCCCCAGGATGCCAACTATCTCCTTGCCATTTTTTTTCGAAATCTTCAGCAACAAACAAACTTCCATTCGCATTTATAATATTAGTTAGGATTTATATTTTAAAAACGAAACTGATTAATTAATATTCAGCTTGATGGATAGTACATACGAGTATATGATAACTTATGAGAGCGAATTAGGTTCAGGCTTCGGAAATTTTTTACTCAATTACCTTAGCCATAGTTTTACTAACCATAGTTATCATAACATAAGTTTTAAACAAATGATTAAAAGAATTGCAAATACAAACCTAGAAAATTATACTATATACTACTATGGTTTTGCTATTAGGAAATAGTGCTGGTATTACCAGAATGGACATAGTGGATGGTGTGAACACCTTAATTAAGTTAAATATAGGAAAGCTGATGTCGTGTGCTTCTCCTTATTCTGATTCTTTATCAGGTGACGAGAATAATTATATTTATGAGTTGAATAGTACTATTCACAAGCTGACATGTTGTCATAGTGACAAATTATTGCATTTTGACACTAACAAGTTTGTTAGTGGTTTTAAGTTAACTCAGAGAACCTTATCTCTGTCTTGGTATAATAGACATCGGATAGCTATGTTGATAGCTTATAATATTAATGAGGTTATAGATAATATAACAAATTGTAGTATTAGTGACGAGTCTGTGTTGCCTAGTTATACAAGCAAGATAGAGATTAATTATGATTCAGCATGTTGTACGAAGGAGGATCCAACCATAATACCAACATCCTTGGAGGGCACTACCAGTCAGATAGGTTATACTTTTCCTGCTGGAACCCATACCGCCATTGTAGACTCTTCAGTTGTAGTTGTGGAGGCCACTCCGGATAATTATTTAAACTAGTCAGTATGACAACAGAAGTTACCCCTTTAAATAACCAATTATTATTAGAGAATAATAATAAAGTATCTTCTGGCAATATAACTCATTTGTAATAAAAAACCAAAGGGAGTGCAACATACTTTAAAATTATTTAATCAAAATATCCAAGGTTGCGTTTCCAAATTATTGGAAATAGAATTGTTTCTAGAAAGTACTAAGTTTGATGTCATTTGTTTAACAGAACATTGGTTAAAAGATCATCAAGTAATGTCAATTAATTATGCAAATTATTGTGTTGTTAGCCGTTTCAGCCGAAAACGTATGATACATGGCGGGTCATTAATATTAGTTAAAAATTCAATTAAATCGAAAGAACGAAAAGACATCATCGGACTGTCTGTTGAGCACGCCATTGAATTGTCCTGTGTTGAGCTTGATCAGCATATCATAGTATGCGTATACCGACCTCCAAGTTACCAGAATCTACCTGTGTTTGATTCTGTAATGGAAGATGTGTTAAAGAAACTTAGTGCTAGTAGTAAGTCAATATTAATTTATTAGAAAATAACTCTAGTACAGTCAAATTATTAAGTCTTTTTATGTAATGTAAATGTTTTTATTGAACCAACCCTAAATGAAAAAATGTTATCTATTTAATTTATTATAGATAAAAAAATTGTAATTGTGATTACTTACACAAACAAATAGTAAATAAGTTGCCATCTGATCACAGTGGACAAACAATAACATTTTGTTCATATACGCCTTTACAAAAAAACTCAAATCTCTTACATGTAAAGATTTAGAGAAATTAAATGATTCTTTGGCCAGTCAATTTTGTAAACAAAGTTTTATTAATATAGGTGACCCAAATGAGTTCTACGCCGAGTTATTTTCACTATTAAACACGCAATTTAATAACATTTTTGCCACTAAAGACTAAAAGTTTTAATACTAAGTTTTTATTTAGACTTGATTGGGCCACTCCTAAAAGTAGAGAAAATCGATTTGAACTTTAAGGCCTAAAGCAACATGGGACTCATTGAAGCTTTCATCAGTATGTTGCAAGATATTCAAAATTATTTAAAAGTGTGTGCAAGATAGCTAAAGCTCTTTATATTACCAATAAAATAAAATCAGTTGATGATAAAATAAAAACTACCTGGCAAATAATTAATAATGAAACAGGAAAGGAAAAAACAGCTTTATATTTAATTTAATTTAGATACTGCACGTGGCCCCATCAAGTTAAATGTAGATATAGCTCAGGAATTTGAAAACTTTTTTGTCAATGTTCCTCTTAAAACTACTGAATCTTTAAATTCCTCACCCGCGCTTTCTGCTGCCTTACTTAAAAATAATGTAAAAGCATGCCCTTTGGAGTTTAGGTTTCAGCATACAAACCCCCAAGCTGTTATTTATAAAAGCTTTTAAAGATCTTAAAATTAAATCAACAGAAGATCTCTGGGGAATGTCTGTAAAAGCCTGTAGATCTCTCATCGAAACCCTTGCGCCCTATTTAGCTTTCATATTTAACACCAGTCTAGACCAAGGAGTCTTTCCGAATCTTATGAAACATAGTAAAGTGATCCCATTGTTCAAATCCGGTGATAGTAAAGAGCTCAAAAATTTTAGGCCCGTGTCAATTCTGCCAGTTCTCAGTAAGGTGTTTGAAAAGTTGATGCTGAATCAAATGTTACGTCACTTTAATAAAAACTCCATCTTGCATGAACATCAGTACGGTTTCACTAAAGGACGTTGTACCACTGACGCCGGTGTCACCATAATAAAGAACATTTTTAACGCCTGGGAGGAATCACCAAGATGCCATTGGAATCTTTTGCGGCCTCTCTAAGGCGTTCGATTGCGTAAACCATCAGACACTTCTGCTGAAACTGGAGCACTATGGGATTAGGAATGAAGCTCTTGATTTGCTAAGATCATACTTGAAAGATAGAAAGGTTAAAGTACAAATAAACGGCACAAACTCATTAGGGTCTGAAATGACAATGGGCGTTCCTCAAGGTTCGATATTGGGTCCATTCCTCTTTTAGTTTACATTCATGATTTACCCCAGTTACTTCAAAATCAACCGAAGATGGTGTTATTTGCAGATGACACTTCTTTGATCTTTAAAATAGACCAAAGGTCACAAAATCTTGACGACGTGAATAACTCTATTCTTCAGGTCCATGATTGGTTGTTTACGGTAAATAATTTGGTACCAAATGAGAAAAAAACCAATCGCATTAGATTTAAATGACCTAATGATAGAAGTAGCGAATGTGACATCATATTGAACGGAGAAAAACTGGAATTAAGTAATCAGACGGTTTTCCTAGGAATCACGCTAGACGAGAAGTTACAATGGGGACGCCATATAACTTCTCTCGCGGGGCGACTAAGCTCGGCCGCGTATGCTGATAGAAAGATAAGACAGTTAACAGACGTAGAAACCGCGCGTTTGGTTTATTTTAGCTACTTCCACAGCATTATGTCATACGGCATTTTACTGTGGGGTCGGGCTGCTGACATTGAACCAATTTTTATTATGCAAAAGATAGCTGTCAGAGCCATTTATAATCTATGTCTCCGCGAATCCCATATGGAACTATTTAAGAAGATTAATATAATGACTGTAACTTGCCAGTTCATTTATGAAAAGATTATGTATGTTAGAAAAAATCTGCATCTATTTAGTAAAATAAGTGATAGACATAATATTAACACTACAAATAAAAAGAAAATAGATCAACCATTTTTCAGACTATCTAAAGTACATACATCTTTTATGGGGTACTGTGTTAAATGTTACAACAAAATACCTTGTGAAATATTGCAATTAAATGAAAGGAAGTTTAAAACTCATGTTAAAAAACACTTTGTAAACAAGCATATTACAAATTAGAGGATTATATCCTAGATAAGAATGCTTGGAAACATGCTGGTTCTGCTTTATAGGACAATCTAGAGGCTAGACAAAATCATACTATGTAGTTGCTTATTGTATTGTATAATTTGTTATTTTTACTTTACTCACACACTGACATATTCCTAGTTAATATTTTAGGAAAATCATATATTTTACAATGTTTGTAAATATGTGAGCACTATGTACCTATCACTGATTAATTTATCTGCCTTTGCTTTATTTTTAATTCTTTTTACCAATTGTGGTATAGTATTTTTATTCTTGGTGCATCGTCTTTACATATAGCAATATAATTAATGTATACAAAATATTGTAAAACATTTTAAAAGAGTAACGGTGGAGTTTCTTGCCACTTCTTCACCATACGAAACTACTTTTTGGAAGTGGCGCCTAGAATCAGTTCTATTTTTAATGTAAATTTTGACGTTCAAAAGTGCCTTTTTATGGGCCGTGCCTATTTGAAATAAATGCTTTGACTTTGACTTTTGACTTTGAGCTTAGGTAATAAAACACATCACGTGGCCCCAGTATGACGTCGTCCCAGTCGCCACCGTCGCGTGGCCCCAGTATGACGTCGACCCGTCGCCACCGTCGCATGGCCCCAGTATGACGTCGTCCCCGTCGCCACCGTCGCGTGGCCCCAGTATGACGTCGTCCCCGTCGCCACCGTCGCGTGGCCCCAGTATGACGTCGTCCCCGTCGCCACCGTCGCGTGGCCCCAGTTTGACGTCGTCCCCGTCGCCACCGTCGCGTGGCCCCAGTATGACGTCGTCCCCGTCGCGACCGTCGCGTGGCCCCTGTATGACGTCGTCCCCGTCGCCAACGTCACGTGGCCCCAGTATGACGTCGTCCCCGTCGCCACCGTCGCGTGGCCCCAGTATGACGTCGTCCCCGTCGCCACCATCGCGTGGCCCCAGTATGACGTCGTCCCCGTCGCCAACGTCACGTGGCCCCAGTATGACGTCGTCCCCGTCGCCACCGTCGCGTGGCCCCAGTATGACGTCGTCCCCGTCGCCACCATCGCGTGGCCCCAGTATGACGTCGTCCCCGTCGCCAACGTCACGTGGCCCCAGTATGACGTCGTCCCCGTCGCCACCGTCGTGTGGCCCCAGTATGACGTCGTCCCCGTCGCCACCGTCGCGTGGCCCCAGTATGACGTCGTCCCCGTCACCACCGTCGCGTGGCCCCAGTATGACGTCGTCCCCGTCGCCACCGTCGCGTGGCCCCAGTATGACTTTGTCCCCGTCGCCAGCGTCGGGTGACCGCAGTATGACGAATAGAACAATTTCTATGAAAACTCTAACAGAATTGTTTCGTGCCCTGTCTATGAGCCTTAAATCGCAACAATGGTTTAATAATATACTTTGTTTACATAACACACACACGTTTAGTCATTTATGTTTAAGGGCCACGCAATAGGGGGCGAGTCTGTTCCCATTAACTGGGCAAATAACCAAACTCCGGGCTGCTACTGAGAAATTCCTAAGGGTAAAAACCCAATAACACTTTGCCCAACCTGGGAATCGAAAAGTAAAGTGAATTTTCCAATTTTCATCGATAGAATTTTTCTACCGATGGAAATTGGAAAATTCACTTTACCTACATCTGCGCTATTCTCTTTTTTTGCGATAATGTATTCTTATTATTATCTTATATCTGTCGGCGTCACCGTTAGCGGTAGGTACAGCGGGCCGAGTTACGCTGTGCAAAGCGGACGTTCGCCTCCCCACTCTCCCCACTTCTCGAGCAACTCAATGTAAGCTAGTGCGCAGCGAAGAGGGGGAGCATTCTTGTGGCAGGCTCGGCCCGGTGCGCCTGCCGTAGCGCCTAGAGCTATTATCGCGATCTATTTAATTAATTAACAAGCTGTCGGAATAAAAGAGTTGGTTACTGCTAAATGTCATACTTTCATTTAATATTTCGGACCTCTGCCTTCAGGTTATTTCATGGTGATTATTTTATAAGACATTGTGAGTGAAATAAAGTGATTGTGCTGTAACTAGTATCTCTATTTTCTTCGCCCGACAATCCACGCCTACTTACAAAGTGCAAGTGTAATATCGCTGATGAGGGCCTATCCCGATATCAGAATTGGGATTCGAAGGGCAAAAACCTGAAGAAAATAATGACGACAGTGAAGTGTGGGCTAACGTCTAATCTATTCAAAATATGGAGTTTTTGCTATCACGACTTCCGGCAACCACTTAACCGCAAACGTCAAATTTCACCGCAACTGCGCGACTGATACGGTTTGATCCTGATAATGACAATCGCTTCAATGGCACATGCCATCGTTAAAGCACAACAGTCCAAAAATCAAGTGATTGAAGCAAGTGACAGTACGAACCTTTGACCGAAGTGAAGAATTCGAATCGAGCACCAGCACCGAAGAGTCGTGATACGAACCGTCTCACCTGCTACGTGTATGGACAACCACATCATCCGGTGAGCTCGTTCCTTTTCTTTTTAATAGATAATCTGGTAGTTCGTTTGTAGCTTTTAGCTTTGTCAAAAAATCCAGGGTACTATGCGCTGTGATTTAGTTTACCTTACAGGTATACCTGTGTAAAGAAAACGTTAAATATGAATCGCAGAATAACTGAGCCGTGGTGAAATTCAACACGTCAGTGTGCTTTTTGTTTCATTTTGTGCCTGTTAACTCAATTACAGAACCAGTTATTATAGGTAGGGATCTATTAGATAGTAGATCCATGTACGTAACGATATTGCAAAATTACATTCTATTTGGGGTAAGAAAGTTAACGTTACTAAAGAGTTTCATTATCATATACCACAACATCAAAACTGACCTACATGGTGAAGATAAACTCGCATTAGTTCAGTGCGAAAGGATAATTGATTCTTTATTGGTGGTATGGTGTTTATGGTTAAAGAAATTTATTTCTCGAAAATAAATTACAAAGATTTCACTTACTTGAGAACGTTTTAAAACTTAAAATATAACTTGGACACACAAACTAAGCAGCTATTATTTTAATTTATATTAAATCATCTAAGTTGTAATACCATTTCTTTTCGTACGCAAATAACATTATTAACTAACACAACTTAAAACTTTTCGATCCACCCGCAAAAGAAATAATTTCCGTAGATAAGGAATGCGATCCCGGTGCCACAATAAAGCAATACAGTAGTAGGGCAAGTCTGTTTAATGGATGTGTTTGATCATTTAGAAAGTGATTTTTTAAAATTTAATCTTGAAAATACCAAAACGTTTAGTTCGCATTCTTTACTTCTATAGGTAGCTTATTATATTGTTGCCCTCCCGCAAAAATAATTGTTCTCTCGCCATTGACTGTCCGCACTCGTGGTAGTAAAATGTGATCCTTCCTACTATTGCTGCGATTGTGTACCTGATGTATTTTTGTGTGAATGAACTTACTTAGAATTTTTAAGTATTCTGGTGCAATATGCAGGAAGTTGTTTAATATTCATGAGTTTCGTTTCCCTGTAAATTTTAACTGTAGGTGTAAGGTAATCATAGTGAAATAATAGTTTAATAATTTTATTTTGAGCGATGTGTAGGTCTTTTAGATTAGTTTTTGGCGGTTTGCCCCATATTTCACGTGTTTTACGTTAAGAATCTTGAATCAAATTAAAAGGGCCTATCAAATGGACAGACAAGATATTTACAAGAAAGTGATCGAAATACTAACATCAGAACGGGTTCTGACTAAAATGATTTGACTGGAACGCACTGATTGAACTTCACACTTGTGTGCTGGGCCTCAAGGGATTGTTCGGGGCTCGCTCCATCCTATGCTTAGGGTTTCTGCACAATGTTATACTGTACATTTAGACATCGCGGAGAAGTTGTGTGGAGAAATCGATGGTAGGGAGTATTCTTGTCATTGTTGACTCTTTCACTAAATGAGTCCTTCTCGAGTGCACTTCTTAGTTGGATGCAGCAGGTGCAGATGAAGCACTAAAGGAGGCTCTGTCTTTTCGGTGCGACTTCGCGGATCATTTCGGATCGGGGTGGGTATTGTATTGGCGCAGACAGAGCAATTTTATGGTGAACATGGTGTAGAGTTGCACCTTGTTGCTAACGGTTCTGGCAGGGCATGTGTTCGTGTAGAGAGAGTCATGAGGACATTGAGGTGCTTACTTGTTATAATCGAAAGTGAATCTGGTGGGACCTGGCGCGGCGAGCTTCTCGAAGTGCAGCTAGCGACGGATGGTCCAAGGTCTAGGGTAACACAAACAGAACTTGTGTTTGGGACTCGGGCGCGGTTTTTAAGTGTGGCTTCATATTCTGAGTCTGGGTTTCGGTGAGATTTGGGTGAAATTCGTAAGTTAGCATTGGAGAATATTGGGAGAGTTGCTGCGTCACAGTAGGAAAAATGAGACCGTTCTACAGTGGTGATTCCTACTTCATTGTATGTGACCCCCCTCTGGGTTCATTTGGGCTTCGCAGGGAGTAAAGACTTCCCTTTGTTGTGTGTCTAATAGAGAATGCAAATATGGTCGTAAGCATTTTCGTGCAATGCCCGGGGGAAGTGAGGGCTTGGTGCATTTAGCTACCACTTTGACGGGTAGCTTGAAGGAGGCCGAGGTGGCGGCAGTCCGCGATTGACGAATGGAGTGGGCGTCATCGGGTGGTTTTAGTGATGCTTTGTCTATTTGTAGTTCACGTACGTTATCTGCCAGCTCTGAAAACCTCTCGGCCTCTGATAGTGAAGAAACGTAATTAAACGTAAAATTGGTACTAATCTGTGAGATAAAGTAAGGGTCCGACTCATGCGGGTTGACATCCTATGGTGTGTGTTATTGGGTAGTCTAAAGAACTGGCTTATGCAGGCCGATATTCTGGGTCATATTATAAAGTGATCGTCTAGTCTGAGAGGCTATGAGATCAATGGAGATATGTGTGGTACTAGTGAGTGATCGGAGAGACGCTGATTGGCTGCCTGGTCCATGTTATCTGGAGAGATAACTAGCTCAAGGGAGGCCTATTTAAGTAGTCCGGCTCAGCTCCTAAAGGTTGATTTTGTGGGTTATAAAACGTTGTAATGTTTGTCACCGATGGACGAGCGTACAGGAAAATCTACCAGTTTTATTATTTTTACAGAAAAATGGGCCCGCGGTGACTTTAAGGGTATGGAGACGCACAAGGACGTGTGAATGTCAGTCTGGCCGTGACGGCGCTTCAATACTTAAATTAGTGTTATTTAGTTTTCATAGATGTCGTTTGTTAGTTTAGAGTGTTATGTGTGTGTGAACATGAATTATGTGTCTGCTACGACACATTCAATGACATGACACTCAGTGACATTTTGCTGGCTGTATGACATGAGACTCGGTCGGCATCGCACAGGCGTGCTATGCATTCGGTGGAGTGTCTAAGTCAAGTCTATTCTTAAGATTAAAATAGTTTGTTTCTGTTATAGGCTCTAAAGTAAATGACTTTGGTGGTAGTGAAACTACCAATGAACATAGCATGTGTGGATTGTTGAGACAAGTACTTTAATACATTTGATTATATAATCTACAGGGACCATTTTAGTCCGGACTAAAAAAGAGACAAAAAAAAAGAGACAAAAAAAGAGACAAAAAAAAGAGACAAAAAAAAGAGACAAAAAAGAGACAAAAAAAGAGACTAAAAAGAGACTAAAAAGGAGACAAAAGAGAGACAAAAAAAGAGACAAAAGAGGTACAAAAAGAGAAAAAAAAAGAGCAAAAAAAAAAGAGAGAAAAAAAAAACTGTATAAACTGGAGTGATCTTGTAGGGTCATTCATGACCGGACCAAGCAGTGACAATCCTGAAGGGTTTGTTATAACCGGACCAGGAGATTATAACTCTGTAGGGTCGTAAGACCGGACCAGGAGGTTATAATTCTGAAGGGTCATTTGACCGGACCAGGCGGTTATAATTCTGAAGGGTCGCTGGACCGGGCCAGAAGATTATAACTCTGAAGGGGTAAACCGGACCAGATTGCTAAAGTTCTGAAGGCTCAATAACGAGCGGTCCCGAATTAGTAGTAAACTCTGCAGGGCTGAACCGGACCAGATTACTAGTATAAGTCCTGAAGGCTCAATATTGAGCGGTCCAGAGTTGGTTGCACAGTCAGTAGGGATGACCTGGATCTTTTTTGCTCATCGAGATTGCTAGTCAGGATGAACGAACATCAATAATAACGTTATGTCTTTTTAGACAATGCTTGATGAGTCTACGCGTACGAGGACGTCCGCACGTCAGTATGGCCGTGTCGGCGTCACCGTTAGCGGTAGGTACAGCGGGCCGAGTTACGCTGTGCAAAGCGGACGTTCGCCTCCCCACTCTCCCCACTTCTCGAGCAACTCAATGTAAGCTAGTGCGCAGCGAAGAGGGGGAGCATTCTTGTGGCAGGCTCGGCCCGGTGCGCCTGCCGTAGCGCCTAGAGCTATTATCGCGATCTATTTAATTAATTAACAAGCTGTCGGAATAAAAGAGTTGGTTACTGCTAAATGTCATACTTTCATTTAATATTTCGGACCTCTGCCTTCAGGTTATTTCATGGTGATTATTTTATAAGACATTGTGAGTGAAATAAAGTGATTGTGCTGTAACTAGTATCTCTATTTTCTTCGCCCGACAATCCAAGCCTACTTACAAAGTGCAAGTGTAATATCGCTGATGAGGGCCTATCCCGATATATCTATGTGTACGTTTATTTACTACATGTTCCATGGCTATTTATTTTGATGTTTCGCAGTTCAGTTAATCTCAGTTAAATATTATTAAACATACTTCATATCCACATTGTTTGTCCATAAGAATGGTCCCTAGAAACAACAAACATCATTATTGTATAGAACCACTAGATTATGATTATGAATATGTTACGTATTACATTTGTGTAAGCGCTCTCAACCAGCAGCTCTATACCAAACCAACAAAAGAAAACGTATAAAAGTACATAACTTACTTATTATATATTGTGACGTAACGAGCCAACCAGCCCTCTTGTAACTCGACAGATAGCATCAAAACAAGCAGTAGAGCCATGAGCCCCCGCTCTGCGGCCCACAGGGGCTCAGAGGGGCTCGCTACACATATTTTATGCCTAGTGTAAGTGTTATTTGTTAGCAATAACCGTTTGGGTGGCAGTTGTCAATCGACACCGCAGAGGAGAAGGTACAGAAGGTCAATTTATAACGTGCAGTAAAGTCACTGAAATTGTCGAAAAACGGAACGGACTGGTTTGACCATTCTTTAACTGACTGCGAAAGAAAATGGCCATCAGGGGACATTCATTCATAGTTTTGATTTGCCAACGGGGTACTTATAGTGCAATGGGTTGTAAGAAAAGAATCCTGCGAAAAGCATAATATTCCATTCTAGCCTTTAATGGTGGGCACCATTAGAGGCTATAATGGTATATTATAGTATCTTGTAGATGTAGCGTTGATATGATAGATAGTGCGTAAATGTTTTGTATGGTGTGGAATTTCTGTAACTTATACTACGTGTATCAAGTTAGGCCGTAGTAAATAGAATGCGGTGGAATATGGCCGCATACTTCCTGATTTACATAGGTCCGGGGCCGGGGCCGAGTCTGTGAGGACTTACTACGAGAGAATGTGTTGTCAAACGGCTGGGTCACCATGTATCTTACGATAAACGTCTGTTCATATCACGGAGTGTCTTTTTCAGAAGCACTCGACTTTCTATTCATAAATACCTACATTAGGTTTTTGTGGGTTTCTATTTGTTTCCTTTTCTTATACAGTTTTCATACCTATAAACACTAACCTGAAGTTCCTTCATGTTGGGCGGCTTTCTCTCTGAAAATTCTCATGGATTTATTAAATGCGCGTTATACGTGGGATACTCAGAAAGTTTTGAAAATAGAAAAAATAATGTTCTACTTATAGGTAAATACGTTTTTATTAAATCTTTTCAAAGTACTCTCCACTAGTCTCTATACAAAGTTTCATGCGTGTGAACCAGTTTTCGAAACAATCAAAACGTTCCCCCGTCTTCTAGATCGCTTCACTTTGGTGGGCGTTGATTCGTTTTGAAACACCCAAACCGTCGACTGGCGCTTCGTTTTTGGATCGTATTGATAAATCCAAAACTCATCACCTACAGGTGACGTCGTAAACACGCCGAGACGAGCCTGCTTCAAATTTGTTTATCATATCACGGAACCATTCCACTCGGGCCTGCTTCTGAGCATTGGTGAGGTTGTGCGGCACCCAGCGTGAAAGTTTGATTTCGACAAGTAGGTAAGCACTTCATTCATTTCATAAGTTGGAATTTAATACTTGAAACTAAGATCCTCTCAAGCGAAGATACACATGAAGAGTTTCGCGAAGGCTTTCCGATCCAACCTGCAGTATGTGCTGAATCTCTTGATACGTAACTCGCCTATTGTCTTGGATTATTTTTTTCACTGCTAGCACGTTTTCTTCCGTAACAGCCGTCAAAGGGCGACCACTTTTTTCTTCACCCCCAAAAGTTTGTTGACCGCGCTTGAATTCGTTATACCAACGATACACGGTTGCCTTAGAAGGGCCTTCATCCATGAACGCCATTTTGAAGTCTATCGTACGATTCGGCAGGTTACAGGCGACACTTGAAAAAAGTGTTCCCGGCGTAGATCAATTTTTTTATGAGACATGATAATTTAATAAGCTCGCAAACAACGAGGAGGGATTTTTTTTAAATTTGATCTTACATACTTTTACGTACAAATAATCATATTTTCAAAATAGAGTATAACTGGCCAGTCTGAGTGGCCTGGTATATCGACTTACAACTAACATTATACATCTTTCTCAGTGTCAATTGTTTCGGGAAATATGAACGTTCGGCCATGAAGCTGAACATTCCCGTAGTTTTGTCATCACTGTACTATTTCTATTTCCTACGGGAATGCAGATGTCAGGGCTATAACTATTACTCATTCGTTTAAAATCCGCGGTTTTATATCTTGCACATGACGCTCCCGACCTTTTAGCCAGGTGTCGGCCGATAGCTGGTACTAATGAGTAGGGCCTATGCCGGGCATGTTGCGGGTCACCGCGTTTCACCGACGAGACATTCCTTGTAAATGAACAACCTCGTAAAACAACCGTTTTGAGAAAGATAACAACATCTGAAAATGTGATGCATAATATAATGCATTAAGTTATTTGTTTTGCATTATTTACATCTCCACTGCTCTCAAAAGGGATACCGGCGTATCCTAGAACCAAAAATTAGAAAACTTGTGACATCTACCAACCCGCACTGGGCCCGTGTGGTGGATTGCGGCCCACTCGCTCTCACAGAGAGGAGGTCTAACCTGTGTCCCAGATTTGATTGATCCATTGATTACATTAATACATTTAAATTTACATTAATACCGTTAGTATGATCTTAAAAACTATGTTAGTACCTAATTTCTAAGAGGGACTTAGTCCTCTGGGTGAGGTTCCACACCAGTGGGCTGTCCAACTTATTGTCTATTACATACAGGATGCTGTTACTGCTCCCACGCAATCTGCTTAGCAGTGAGTCTTTTTGCGCCATGTGGCATCAAAGCCGTCTGTGCGAGACTCAGCGAACATTGTTGACGCACTGTAGAAGCTCGGCAGACGTAACAGCGCCCTGTAGGCATTGTTAAACTGGATACGCAGTGAATTGCAAGCCCTTTGGGTATATCTGAACCACAGGATCGCTGAGTACAGAGATGTGCAGTACGCTTTGAATAAAGTGACGGTCACCGCATATGTACATCGAGCGAACCTGCGGGCCAGCATGTTCGCCCGGACAGACAATGCCCTACGCTCCATCTCCATATCTACATCCTCTCTAAGATTTTCAGTAATCACATGCCCAAGATACTCGAATTGGTATACTCGACTAAGAGGTATTGGTATACTCGACAAGTAACACTGACGGAACAGTTGGACACTTTGTACCCGCCTTGAAGATCATGCACTCTGATTTTTTCACATTATAACTCAGACCGTGTGTGGCCGCATACTTTTCACATACGGCAAGCAACTTCCTCAATGCACAAATCGAGGGAGCCAGCAGCACCATATCATCGGCGTAGATTAGGTTGTTTACACTGACACCATCTACGTAGCACCCTACGGGCATTTGACTGAGTTCCTCGATCAGCGCATTAATGTACAGATTAAAAAGCAAGGGCGAGCTCAACCCCCCCTGCCTCACTCCACATTCCAGTCTGTATTCACTCGAAAATACACCCGCCCACTTTACATAATTTTTCTGATTAAGGTACCAATACCTAAAAAGTGATATCAACTCTGGCGGTAGGCCCGTTTCTTTTAGCTTCTGCCATAATAAATCATAAGACACTAGGTCAAATGCTTTCGAGAGGTCTAGAAAGCAAGCATAAACCGGGGTAATGTAATAGTGTGCTTAAGGCTAAGAATAGCAGTCTCAGCCGACAAGCCAGGACGAAAGCCGAACTGAGCATCATGTAACTTAACATGCTTTTTCAAATATGAGTTAAGCACACTGTCAATTACTTTTCCTAAAATCGTGGCTAGCGAAATGGGTCTACTCGTATAATTAGATTTTTCAGACACATCCCCCGTTTTACTCTTGGCAATCGGTACCACCAGAGTCTTCATCATGGCGGGGGGTAAGTGTGAGTGATTTATGCACAAATTACATATAATTGCAAGTACTCTAGGAAGGTAGGAACCAGCATACTTGAGATGTTCCACGCTGAGAGCGTCATACCCCGGTGATTTTCCTCGCTTCATACCCCTAATCGCAAGATCAATAATATCCTTAGAAAGTATTAAAATTGAAATATTCATCCCCTGAGTCTCAGCATTGAACCCTCGGCATGCGTGTCCTAAGGGTGACTTTGCTACAATTTGTTCCTTAAAAACATTAGCAATGTCTTCAGGGCTAGAAACACCGCCGACACTCATTGGGATGCCAGGTCTAGTCTTCAACTTATTTGTAGACTTCTAAAAGTTCTTAAAATCCTTATTCGTGTTGTGTGTCGCCATCAGATCCATTTTTATCTGATCTTGATGGTTTTGACACCACTTAAGTTTACCTTTGAAAATTTTACGCGCCTCAGTCATGTCTCTGAACAATGGCCCGCTAGCTGGCTTACCTGGCACCCGAGTAAGACTCGCTCACGTGTTTCTTCCACCCTGCTAATAACTTTCCCTGTTTGCCTTTCTTCAACACACTGGTAGTAGTCGCAGCCTTTCGTAACACATTAATCATTTCATCATATAACTTATTGACAATAACCTTATGGGAATCATTGTGACAGATTTTTCCACAACAACTCTGAATTTCATTTATGAGTCTATAGTTTTTAAATGTGTATTACATATTTTTGTGTACTCGTTTATGTGCTCCGGGCACCTATCGCCCCATTTAACTTTATAACATGGTGTACTCTTCAATACGGTTTTTTGTGCAATAACATTAAAATTACATGTAACAACTAATGGATGGTGGTCTGACCAATACACATCATACTTTACATATATTTCTACAACACACGGCCACGCGGCCCTTGTGACAATACAATGGTCTAGCCATCTACGACACCCATGTGCCTCACTAATGAAAGTGAAAGTATCGGACGATAACCACAGTTTATTAGTGTCCGCACATATCCAATCCTGTTCCGCAGATAACTCCAAAAGTTCAGTGTAAAAACGCTCACCTGGATGGGCATTTACGTATCCGAGAATTAAAACAGATTCAACACTACTTTCCTCAATAATAGCACTAATCGCACTTAGACAGTCTATGAACTCAGGTAAGTTCTCAGCACGGCCGTAGGCATGTAAACACTGACAACCAGCACGGGCCGATCGTTTGTAGAAATACGAATCGCCGATATGTGAGGGTTTGCACACTGTACCACTCAAATCAAATCAAATCAAAATATTTTATTTCACATAGACCTACATGGGCACTTATGAAACGTCAGATTCTAGGTGCACGGTTCCAATTGGTCGTTTCCCATGGAGAAGAGCCGGCAAGAAACTCCATGGTTACTCTTTTAAAAATATGTCTTTTACAATGTTTTCCAATTACAGTGATTAACAGGTATGGGAGGACAGTGTAGGCCTGTCAACAGGTACCATATGTTAAACAAATAGACAATTGTCTATAATTTATAATCCACAGGGCCTACGACGTTCTCACATTTACAAAATATAAAATAATCTAATAAAGTAAAATCAAAAAATAATTAAAAATTTTAGGTATATAATGTCAAATAATGAAAGAATTATGTCAGAGATATGTAAAAGTCCATATCTAATAATAAAAAATAAAAATTAAACACCATTATTTGGGAGCAGTTATTAGAAATTTACATAGTGATGCCGTTCATGAGGTACCAGGGAAGCCACATGTGCAGAAGGAATTATTGCCAAACTTTCTTGTCTTCGACGTAGTCTTTAATCTTATAGTACGCTTTTTTGATAAGGACACGTTTAATGTGGGCTTTGAACTTTCCATCGCTAAGTTCTGTAACCGACTTAGGCAACTTATTATAAAAGCGGATACTGTTTATCAGAAATGATTTGCTTGTTTTAGTTAATCTAAATTTGGGCACTGACACCAACTGGAATACAGATACGCCATAAGAGCGCCACCCCTCCAAAGGGTCTACCCTTAAGGATACCCACACTGGTGTCTACCGCAGAGATCCCAGTGCTGCCAAAGTCTTCGTGAATGTCCGCCAGGTGGGACAGTTCACAAGGCAGCAGCTACGTCTCTTGTAAGGCAACGATGTCTGCAAAGCCGCATATCTGTTTTATACCGTCCACAGACCGCTTTATACTTTTGCAGTTAAATGTTACCATAGTAGCATTATACATTATCAGTCGAAATAGTTCTTTGCTTCTCATCATAAACTTGTTTGTACGGCATCAAGCGACGACATGTCACACCGTCTGGCCAGATCTCATCATTTGGGAAAACATCTAATTTATGCTTCGTAACTGTCATTTTGTAGGCGCTGTAAATTCTTTCTGTTCTTATTTTTATTTTCTGAAGAGAAACATTTTCGTTGGTTTTTATGAAAATATACTCGATAATGACCTTCTCAGAGGTATTTTTGTGCACATTTGACATGAACAATGGGATTTTAAGATCTGCTGGTCTGAATCTATCTTCAGGTTTAATTGAAGCTACCTTATATGTTATCTTTATATGTTACCTTATGTTACCTTATGCCTACGACAGCTCAATATTTTTTTTATTTATTAATATATTGTTTAAATTACAATTAAAACACCATCCAAGGCGATGTAATAAGTCGCAATGTCTTAGTGCGAATTCCACCAATGAAACCGAATGCGATCATTACATAAACTACGTATAAGACCTGTGCCGATCGCGCTCAGGTTCACTGGCGAAATCAGCCCCAAGTAGATACACAAATTTACAAAGAATAATGTAAAATGACCGCGATCAAAATTATAAAGTAATAAAATACAATTATTTAAAATTAGGTACTCTGTTTAAAGCATCAGACCATTATGATTCGTGCCATATTAAAGAAGTCGGGCAGGTTTTGTCCGAATATATCCTCCGACACAGTAACCACATTAATAATACGAGTACGTGCGGCCCGTGACATAGGGGTAAACTTGATTAGTTTAGTCCTAGCCGCTGGCACGTCTAAGAGAGCGGGGCGGCGGCGCGCACCTACGCACCCGTCCGGCGCACGCAGCCGCAGCGCCGCCAGCTGCTCCGGGGGGTACCGCAACCCTAGCAGTTCTTACTACCAGCCTGGTGTATCCGACCACACCCAGGACGAACTCGACAAGACAAGACTCGGCAAGACAAGACAAGACTCGGGTAAATCAGGAAATAAAGGGATAAACCCCGTACTGTTTGCGGTAAAGAAATTTGGTAAATTTGTTTTGAATTTTTCCGGCTGTATTTACCTTCATGCAGATTCAAAATCATTGCTCTTTTTTCTAAATGACTCCTCACATGCGCCTCACAAGTTGTACGTCAATAGTAAAATTATCAGATTATGTACCATATTTTTTTAAATTATGCGTACCTACATGGCTGGGGTTCTTCGAGAGAAAGTTAGCTAGTGCTAGTCCATTGTTCGATTATAGTTTTAAATTAAATTATATATCACATAATAACTATTGTCAACATATTCGTTGTTTTATGTAAATAAACGTAATTGGTGCTGTACTGTTTTGATTAACTATAAATAAAATAATCACATTAAAGCTAGCTCAGATTGCACTCAACTCAGCGCTGCGCAGCAATTACCTTCAACAATCCGCGGAGTGACTCACAAAAAGTCTTGGTTGGCGAGCACCCCAGAACCCCAGCACCTGTATACCGCGTATTTCCATTATCCTATCTGGGTGTTTACAAAATCCCCAGCTCTGGGGGGTAGGGGGAGAGAAGGCAGTCTGTGTATGGCAGCTACGTAATGCGGTTTTTGCTGCGCGCGCCGAAACAGCCCCGGTATACTCGTATATTGTTGAGCTTTCTGACGGTGTAAATAACTTTATAACTACTGTGAAATTGTCTGATAATTTTGATATCACTTTAAATAGGAATGAAATTTCCAAGAACCGATAAACTACTACTACTACTACACTTTAAAGAACCACAATCCCACAGATTTCCCGTACCACAATCCATAGCCAATATTTTACCGTCAAAATAGAATAGCCTTAAAACAAATATTAGCAGAACTATTATTTGTTTTAAGGCTTTTCTATTTATTTGATAAACAGAACACGGCAAACCAACAGTTAATTCCACAAAACCATTTTGTTTACATTTTAGAATAAAGAAACAATAAAACTGGCCCGACATTGTTGAATTTTTACACGGCCATGTTATTTCGTGTGTTATAATTTTTATATACATGTTGAAGTGCTGACATGCATTTCAAAAGCAGTGGCTAACTGACCATGATGTGGAAGCCCTCGGGTTGGATACAAGCGAGTGGTTCTAAGTTTTTTGTTTTAAACCTGGCTAAGAGTCCCTTTTCAACTAAGATAAACATTTGTTTATTATATCTGTATGACACGAACTGTCATAAAAACGTCTCAGTGGATTCAACCAAATCTGAAAAACTTTTTCAGACTAATCAATCATTAATCATTTTAAAGAGTCCAGATAACATTATTTCCATGTACTCGTCGTCTTTCTAACATCGCTTTTACCGATTAATTTTAACATGTAACACTTGTCCTAGGTCAGGGATCATACAGTTATCCATGTGCGAGCTGGTCGATTCCTCGAAGCTCCTGCTAGTGGCCGGTATTGGGCACCTGTCCAAGATGGCGGCAGTTCGTTTCGCGCCCGTCGTTTGGCTCGGCTCAGCGATGTGGCTGCAAGCCTGGAGATTGCCGCAGCGATCTATTTCCTTTGAACCAATGATAACTTTTTATTGAAATGGCACGGATACTGTTAAGTATCTTCCGGGTGATAGTTTCTTCTGTTTGAGCCAAAGTGCAGTAGATACCTCGTTATGTCTGAAAATTCGTTTTAAAACCTTATTTCTAAGTTTAACTAAAATGTTATTACCGCTGTCCAAGAGTCACACACTTGCATTTTAGTGCATAAGTAGGCTAAAGACATATTCTTGGATGCATTTTAAGACTTCAGTCATTATTGGAATATCATCGTTAAACAGGAAAACAATAACCCCGCGTATTCATGCAGTTTTTTTGACATTACTATATACGTTTAAAATGTTACAATAAAATGCCTCCAACATATCATAATTATATCACATACTTCAACTGAATGAGGCGAAATTCAAATCCTTTGTAAAACGCTATCATAAGTTAGGGGATTACATCACTGATAAAAATGCCTGGCTTAATGCTGGTCCTGCTCCACACAACAACTAATTAATTGACATTTGAAATACTGTTGGAGCTGCTGAAGATTGTAAGAATATATTTGCATTAAATAAACTCAATCTCTTTTTTATTATGTAGATGCATTGCACAGGTGTGAGTACTTTGTACTATAGAGCTACCATTTACCGGGTAATGACATAGAACGACTTGAATGTGCCCTGGCGGCTGATAGTATGTCATGCTCACTCACTCAAATGTCTCGCTGACGGTGGCGTGTGTGTTGGAATAAGAATAAGAATAAGATGTTTTATTTGTCAAACATGCGTTTACATCAACTAACTATTCAGACATGAAAGGTATAGAATAATAAATGTTGTGTGCGTCCATGTTTTACCAATAACGGCGTAAAAATGTTGTCGGTATAGAACATTACATTTAATTGCATTTTACTTAATCATCATTTAGTTCCCTTCAAAATGGTTGAGCTGAATGGTGCTGATCCATGCGTCATGTTCGTGAACGCGCGCCGTCAGTTGGGACTGGTCATCTCTTAGCTGCCACGGCTTTTTTAATAATTTACTTTTTGGATTGTTTTTAATTATGTTTTGCTGCACTCTTGACGCTTTTAACGTCTACGGTTTTTGTACAGCGTCTCACCTATAGTGTCAACATTAATGATGTAACTTAAATATTTGTAACAACAATATTATTTAAAAGAGTGTCCATGGAGTTTCTTGCCCGTTCTTGTCCATAGGTACCTACTACGCTTTGGAATGGGCAACTAGCTTCATTACCGACTGACCGACTCTTTGACAGTTCAAAAGTACCTGTAAATGGTTTAATTGAAATAAATGCTTTGAGTTTGAGATTACACCTTAATTACACTTAAGAATTAATTAAACATTATATAATACATATGCACAATAGTCGTGCGTGTTGGGCATACACGCAGGTCCTTGGACTATCATCATGACGTGTTATTATTGTTTTTCTCACGTTTTAGATAAATAATAGTCAATTAGTAACGAAATGCAGTGAACTGAGGTTTATTAGTCACATTCGCTCGTTATGAATGGCAAACTTAATGTGTCTCTTCTATTATTAACTATTTCTTAGTACTCTTCAACTCCTCAGTATCGCACATTGACGCATAAAACGTATTGATCACGTTCCCTAGTGTTATAATAATTGTCATTATCAATTCGTGGATAAAACGTAATAATAAGAGATTTAAAAAAAGATATCATCATGCTTAGACGGTGATCAGAATTTATTTGAAAAATGCTCCATTGTCTCGACTGTTTGTATTTAGGTAGTGGTAATAGGAAATTCTGGCTGGTGTCCACAAATCCACGTCAAAACGCGTAATTACATACGGGTGGGAAAATCGATTATTCGATCCACCCCAGCTCCTCAAGGAAGGCTGGCAACGTCTTGGTGTTACTGACGATCTCTAGAAGGGTACCTGGGTTACCGTATATAAGTATTTTTTCCAATTGGCAACCCACGGGCAGTTTAGAAGCGTATGAGCTGCTGTCTCGTCCTTCTCCACGCAGGCCCTGCACCGGGGACTGGACATTTAGGTAGTTTTGGGATAAGAAAGTCATAACTGGTAACTTAAATTTATTTATTCGTTGCTTGTGGCTGAGCCGCACGGGTCGATCGAAGGTTACGCTATCCGAGATCGGTATGTGGATGGTTGACTATTTATAACATATCGAGACCCTGGAGTGCTTTGGAAAGCACGTTAAACCGTAAGTTGGTCCCGGCTGTCATTCGTAGATCTCGAAAGTCTGATAACCAGTTTTTCCAATGAATATCGTGTTACCTAGTTACTGGGTTGCAGAGGTCAGATTAGCAGTATACTCTTTAAAAATACTAATGCTATTATTTCGAATTGTACTCAAGCTCTGTAATCTTGATTAAATAATTAGGTACTGTTCTGAATTCCTCATGATAAGAATGTAATACTGGCTGTGTTATTTTTATCTATTTAATTTATTGGTTGGAGGAATTCTTTAGTTTTCTCTTTTTGCTAAGAACTACCAACCATATATAATCCTAATCTAAAACTAAGTATAATCTCAAACTTTTAACATAATTTTACATCCCTCTGAACTTGTCAAGAATATACTTTGGGCAATACTAACAACAATCATTTATTGATCGCAACTGCGACCGCCATGTGCAGCGTTTTGAGCTAAACGAATTAGTCCAGGAAGTTCGTCGGAAATCTTCCCAACTCACCTACCGTACGACTTTTCCTGAGAGTAATTGCCACAATATTAATTCGGTCCCTTCGGTATAATTCTTGCGCTGCCTCACGACTCCCGCGGGGCTCAGGGGGTTGATCTTCAGTCTAATTTATATTCTCGCTGTTTTTCTACTGCTTCTGTCAAACTAACTTACTGCTATCATTATTTTCCCCAGGTTGGATTTAAAACCTCGACGGTTAAGTGTTGAAGTTAGGAAATAAAGTGGTTCTCAAGTGACTCAACAGTAGCTTCTGTTAAAAGTATTTTCCATTTTTAAACTACAGGAGGACCAGTACTTTATTTATTTGTCTTTTACTTATTATTATACAAATACATACATACATAAACTCACACCTTCTCAGTAGGCAGAAACCACAGAACGCCAGCTGCTACGATCCTTACATACTCCTACGATACCCCCCTATACACCCCCTATATAGTCCTCTTTATTTAATACAATATTTTCCTTAACAGGGTGTCGCGAAGCCATTCGAGCGGGTAGTTCGCGCCAACATCGGAGACTGCCACGCTCTGGGACAGAAACCAATCACCTTCATCAGACAGGTCAGTCTACTTAGCTTAATAATCTTTTAGGTGAAGAGAAACTTTAGACACTGAAATAAAATAGTACTTGAAATTATAATTAGTTACATTTTGGTGCATGTCTCGCACCAAAATGTTGATTGTTAAAAACAACAATGTTGATTTAGCAAAGGGTCATGTCCACCCACGCGCGGTAACCTGTCCTTCTTGCGTCACGCACAGGCAACTCTTATTAGCTGTTAATTGGTTTAAAGGGCCGCCAGTGTATTGAGCGTGGATTGTGTAATGAGAACAGTCAAGGATAAAAATATACAAGCACTTAGCAAAATAATCAAGCGACATTCTCATAGAGGATTAGTTATTGAAATGTAATACAGTTCAAAACAGCATACAAGTGGAGATGATGAACAATACTTTCGTTATCGTCAATACCATCATTCTCTTGCTCTTATCCCAATTTATTTGAGCTTGAGCTCCTTAAGTTCTGAGCTACAAGATTAATGACAAATGCGTGCGCTGACTGGACAGGTCCACTCAATCCGTGTGGTTCTTTCCTCAAAAGATTATTTCAGACACCTACCTACATGGTCCTCATATAATCTGTAAAATAAACAATGACATGAATATTTACTTACTTAAGTATTATTATATTGTTTATGCTAAGACTATGTGGTTCATTGTTTTTACTTTTGTGTGTTTTATTATCTTAGTTAGTTTTAATCTTGATTTGGTCTGGCGGTTTGAGTATTTATGCGGCCTAAACAATATCCTTTCTTTGGTACTGTTCGTCGAATCGCTGACAGGAGCTCCTTATGTTTTGAGTTGAGCTGGTAAAGTAAAGTAAAGTAAACAGGTCTTTCTCAAAAGACCATTTCAGACATCAATCCACATAGTCTTCACATGATCTGACCAAGATTATGTCTGGACTTTAAAAAAAACTGTGACCTCTGAGTTTGTTTCGGCCTTTCTTCTCAGAGTAGTCAGATAGGGAACGCCGACCTCATCTAGTTTAAAAAATTAATGTTTAACGTGTAAAAGTGTTTTTACAAACCTAATTACAGAAATAAAATCATTTATCATTTGGCGCAACATGTATGTTTCTTTCATACTTCTCAATTCTAATTATCTCGGTAGTGACCCCGTTTCTAGTCATATCACGTTTCACACAGACCATCCATCGATAAACCACGCCTCATAATTTCAGTCAATACTCTAGGAGAAAACTGCTGTTAATGGTGGTATACATATTTTAGTCCTTGACTGTACACAGTGGGTGGAATAAATACATGTTGAGCGAGTGTTTGCGGCGTGGACGCGTTCTTATAGGAAATAGAAAGGGTTCCGCATGGAGATGCGATGGATCGGAATTCCGATTAAATGATTGGGCTTGTACACAAACGGGATGACAATGAGATACGTGCTTTTAATAAACTAAAACTAAGGCATAGGGAAAAGGTAAATAGCTCATTTGTAATAGATGTTGTACAATATTTATACAGAAGCTTCCAGGACCAGTATAGTGAGACCGACGAACTTAATCCGAAAGGCAGAGAATCAAAATGTTGTACCGCAAATTGGGAAAGGCGTATATCCAGCAAGCGGAACATGGCTGTCATTAAATTGAAGAAGAGAAAGACAAAGTTCCAGATAATTCAAAGATTACTACAGCACGATGTCAAAACTTAGAAACATAAATGAATGTCACTTTGAAAGAAATAAGACAATACTTATGTCCATTCTTCGTGGAGTAGAGATAGATGCGTTGATGCTACTCGTACAGCGGTGGACTGCGACGAGTTGATTCTTCTAACTTACGTCATCAGCATTGGCCTACAAAGACGTTATAAAATCTTGGATAGTTTGTATGACTAAATAAACACATCTGTTTGTACTAGGTGCTGGCGCTGGCGGCGTGCCCCGAGCTGGCCAGCTCAGCGCACGCGCCGGACGATGTGCGCCAGAGAGTAAAGGAGATACTGAATGACTGCACGTGAGTACATAAATCACATCTTTATGGAGTATATACTCTATAGAGAGCTAGTAATGATATAAAATATGGAATACTTCCATTTTCTTTTTCTGCGGCCTTTGAAATTAATGGCTATAACTTTTTTTCGTTCCCACAATGCCTTGAAGCACAGACTAAGTAATTTCAGTTACCACTAAGTACTTAGGAGTTTGTTTAATTGACTGTGGAAAATAAAATGGCGTAGAATTCTTGAAAGGTTGTAATTAGACTAACTAAAGTATTTATTTTTAAATTAATCAGGTTTTACTTAAAATAAAAACAGGAATTATTCCTTTCTCTCTTCTATTTGCGAACCGTGTATATTACAAAGCGTTCGTCTAAATTTCTGGACTAATCCATGACACCTGCCTTTCAAAAACAAATCAACCCGTGAGAGTAAATCCTCATGTAAACACATCTAAGTCCTTAATAGCATGCGTAACACGTCCACTAATGATTTCCTAAATACATAATATCCACAGACCATTAGCTAAACGTTTCTCCCGACACATCACTGTGCTGATACGCTATACATGCACTGATTTAATTCAACTGATTCCAATGATTGATTGATTGACATCAATATTCGATTTAGATTGATTCGCTCGACGTTTATGGCAGCCGGTCGCATTAGCGTTTCAAATCCAATTGATATTAATGCTCAAATAACAGACAGATACTGGACGCGAATGATTAAATGACTTCTCATTGAATTGTGTGAAATGGAATCTGTGTAAAGGTTATACGGTTTCTTTCGTTTTTAATACTTCTAATTTATTTTAAACCCCTCAGAGAAGAGGGGGGGGAGTTATAGGGGGTGTGTATGTTTGCGGCATCGTAGCTCCCAAATGCCTGAACCGATTGTGACTAGTTTTGTTTTGTTTGAAAGGTGACTTGACCGAAAGAGTAGCGTAGTACCTAATGTAGCTTTGATTCAAGAAAATCTGTCCAGCTGTTTGAAGATTAGCAGCTCTTTACTAGTTAAATGAACATCTTCCACAGCACAGGTCTGATCGAATCGTAATCTGGTACTCTGTTACTTCAATGATATTAGAACATAGTAACCTTGAACAAATGCTGCAGCATCACTGGAATTTGCAGGATACCCAAATCCCTAACCATATTACAGCCGAAGTATCGTGTTTAGGCTCATTGGAGTCGTCTCAATGGTTATATATAGATGTTGATCAGGGTCTGATGATGGAGTAGGAAAGAGAAATGAGGACATATTAGTAACTGGCTTCACTGTGTGAAAATACGGCAGATTTCGGCGAGACACGAGTCGACTGTAGCTTACTATTTATATATAAAATTTAAAAAGCTGGAAATAAAAGTTAGGCAAACACAAACCGAAATCTCTAAAAATACAAACATATATTGGCCCTTTAAGTTTATTTAAGTTCAACGTAATGTTTTGATCCAAGCGTCGTCGCGCCGGGAGACTGTCAATGAAAACGCCAAACACACGTGGCTTCTACTTAGCACTAATGAACGTATGGCATTGGAGAAAGAATGGCTGCTGTTCTACTTTCATTAGCCGTCCCCCGACGCCACGACGCTTGGATCTATACCTTACAAGGCAGGGAAGATCAAGGTATACCAAATGTCGGTATAGGAACACGAGGCAAAAGGAGTATGTAAGGAACGTAGCAGGTGGCGTTCTGTGGTTTCTGCCTACCCCCATGGGAAGAAGGCGTGAGTTTATGTATGTATGTATGCCTCTGAGCATCGCTGAGGTTGTGCGGCACCCAGCTTGAAACTATCTACCCCACGCGAAGATGCACGTGTAGAATTTCGTGAAGGGTTTTTTCATCCCCCAAAGTTAGTAGATGGTTGCTTTAATGGCCTTCATCCATGAATGCCATTTGAAGTCTATCGTAAAATTCGTCCGGTTTCAGGTGACACTTGAAATCGTAATAAATCATAGCGCGAAAATGTGCCCGGCCCTAATCCATTTTTTTATGAGACACGATAATTTAAAATAGCTCGGAAACAATGTGCAGGGAAATTTTGAAATTGGAACGTACCTATTTTTACTGACAAATAATCATATTTACAAAATAGACTACGCGAGCGTAGGCAATTTGATACAAGGCGAGTGCTTTTGATTTGTGCGGAAAAAGCGACAATGATCCGAAGTGAGACGAGTCGTAGCGAGCGATCCCGAGTGGTGGCGAGGTACGCCAAACGAACCGTATACACGTTGGCGCGCGCCTTCACTCGGCCAGCTGGCGACCGTTGACGAGCAATGGCGAGGCTCGACAAATGGGCTGTCCACATGTTGGTACTCGCCTTCGCTCGGCCAACTATGACCAACATGTATTGCCGGCTTAAGAAAGTGCAGGTGCGTAGTACTCGCAACCGGCGCGCGTGTATGACCAGATGTATGAACGTAAACGAGGCAAAAGGAGTATGTAAGAATCGTAGCAGCTGTGGTTTCTGCCTACCCCCATGGGAACAAGGCGTGAGTTTATTATGGGTGCCTGTTTGAATAAAATGTCATCACAATCTCACGAATCAGGGTCCTGTCTAATTGATCTGAGGATTAATAAAGTGGTTACTGCGTCGGTATCTGTCAGCTATGTCAAGCTGACGTTTATTAGACCGTCGTCATCTGGATGTGACGTCATTACGTCAGCGGCCTTTCGTTTGATATCTATGGAGGGAGCTGGGTTACTGGAAGGCATATTAACAGTGATTGTTACAGTAGGATACTTATGCTATCTGGGTATTAATAAATACAAAACGAAAACACCGAAACTAGAAATCTCTACTCTAAGCGTAATGGTGATATAATTATCTCCATCGGGCTGATAATAATTACATAAATAATTATGTCTCATTGTTATGACTAACTTGACAATTGTTAGTTGATTAAGTCTTAGCATATACTACTATACAACCTGTGTCTATGTATATATTTTTGGATCAATAAACTTATTATTATTATTATCTCCTATATTACATTTAACAAACCTATAAATTACATTTATAAATATTTTTTAAAAAATCTGAAAAAAAATAAAAAAACATTTAAAAATATAATAAATAGTATCCCACCGGTATCCAGAACAGGGTCCAAGCTACCGGCAGTCAGGGCTCCAGAGAGAGGAACCTCCTGACAATGCGAGCCGTGTCCAGAAGTACCGCTTTCTGAATCAAGCCCTTGATCCAGCTGCCCAACGAGAGCCTCCTCAGGTGTTTGTCGAGGCTCTTGGCTATTAAGCCATTGGCTGTCACGACTATCAGCACAATGATTGCTGAGTCCACATCCCACATGTCGACAACCTCGAGAGCCAAATCAAGGTACTTGATTTCTTTATCTTTCTCGGCTTTCACGAGGTTACTGTCATGCAGGCCCGTTATGTCAACAATCATTGTGCGCCGCTCTACTCGATCCACCTCAACTATATCAGGCTTATTGGCAACAATAGTCCTCTCAGTGATGATGGATCGATCCAGTACAATGTGATATTTCCATTTTCGAGAACTGGGTCGGGCACGTACCTGTAGTACGGCACTTTCGATTCCACAAGGCTGTATTTCAGAGCAAGTTGCTGATGGATAATCCTGGCTACAAGGTTGTGTCTATGCAAGTACTCTTCGTTAGCTAGACGAGAACAACCGGATATAATGTGTCTTATTGATTCTCCCGGACGGTGACATGCCCGACAGATGTCAACCGTGCCGTCTTTCGTCCATAATTGCACAGACAAAACCTTCGGTTTCTCCAAAGAGGTCACCGAAACGCAGCCAGGCTACGGACGCTAGAAGATCTACATCGGGTCCATGTAGGGCCCTGAAAAAGCGTCCGTGAAGCTCCTTACTTTGCCATACTTCCATGCGATCATTAGTGTCAAGCACTACAGGTTTGCGCCAGTTCTCTTTAGCCAAGGAGAGCGGGGTGAGGCCCTTGTCCACCGCGACCACATCACGATGCATCCCCACGTCGGCTTCTAGGAAATATTCCCTGAGACTGCATATCTCGCGATTGTGTAGGGTCTTAGCGTTTAAAAAGCCTCGACCACCACACTTTCGCGGGATATACAGTCTCTTTACCGATGACCGTGGGTGATGCATTCGGTTTGCAGTCAGCAGTGTACGGACCCTCCTATCCAGGGCTTCGAGTTCAGTCTGAGTCCATTTGAGTATGCCGAAAGAGTACATTAAAACTGGCATGACCCAACCGTTAAAGGCGCGCACCTTGTTTCCGCCTGACAGAACACTATTTAACACTTTCTTCAGGCGGCCAAAGAAGCGCTCCTTCAACGATTGCTTGAAGGAGTTAAAATAAAGAAATAACAATGATATAAGGAGGGAAAATATATTAATTATTAATTCCGATATTAATAACTAACTTATTATTATCGTTAATTAATAATAATAATATCAAAAGTCGGCGGGGAAAAATACTCGTCGCTCGAGCTCGACGCAACTACCGCGGCCGATGTCGTCACAGTATTCACGGTGGAGCTGGATACCGGCGGCGGCGAGGCGGAGCTGAGCGAAGAGTCCGGAGGTGGTAGGCGTGCTCGTCTGGAAGCTGACCTCGTCAAGATTTTTTCATTTTCGGTTTTATATTTTGGTTCATTGATGTTTTACCGGAGGTGACATTTGTCATGTCACCTCCGATGCGGTAGTTTTTGGTTTAATTACATTATGTTGTAGTTTGATGTCTTTTTTGTAGTTTTGCAGGTTTCAGGTTTACTCCTTAATAAAAATGTCTTGTTATATTGGGTCAAAAAACTTTTACAAATTAAAATTACGGAGATTAGAAAACGAGACGTTTTGTTGACACAGTGTTGCCAGCTTTTATTATTATTATTTTAATAAATATCATAATTATTATTAATTAACCTATCAAGCCTTGACTTGATAATTAAATTTTCGTGAGTATCGAGACGTAGATATTTGCATGTTAGTTTACAAAACCGTTTTGTAAACTAAAATATCCTATATAACTAAGAGACCATCCACCACAGATACTTTTCTCTATTTAATGTGCATTTTATTTACAAGTGCCTGTAATTTGATGTGAGTTAAAAAAAAGATTTATGATTATTTACCAGAACATGTTGATGTCATATAAGAATCGAATACTTTTTATTGTTGTACGTCTTTGTTTGTTCACACAGTAACTAACTACCAAAATCGTCTCTCCCATGTTTCCTCACCATTTCACCTCTTGTTTCCAGCAAGGGTTCCGTCGGAGCATACTCCCCATCGCCCGGTCTCAGCATCGTCCGCGCTCGCGTAGCTCAGTACATGGAGGCTCGTGATGGAGTGCCAGCCAGCCCCGATGACGTGTACCTGGGCTCAGGCGCCTCTGATGTCATCAAGGCTGTGCTCACCATGCTGGTTGAAGATGTGAACGGGAAACCACCTGGTATGTTGTTTGAAGGAGCAATACCAGCCGCATACAGCGTGTTGTCGTACGCCATGTCATGCTGATTTGCTATGGGAATGTAACTACCAGAAGGGCATTCCCCGTATTTTTAAGAACGTTCGCCGAGCATTCTAATCTTAGTCTTAATCTTTCGAAATTATCTTGACTTCACCAACATTTTTGACATTGATTGTCGCCGAGATGAAGTTGCAACTAGATTTTGAACGCTTTTAATTACGAGGATTGGACTTCTGACGTAATCTCTGTAAAACGTTGTTCGTGACTTGTTCGTGCAACGACCGTTTTTCGAACTAACAATTTGAATGGGACACACGATCTGTTTTTTTTAACTTCTTGATTTTCTTATACGACCAGCGCCACCAATAATTCCACAGATAAGTTGGTTGTACT
The DNA here is from genome assembly GCA_963555695.1 of Dasypolia templi. NCBI lineage: Eukaryota > Metazoa > Arthropoda > Insecta > Lepidoptera > Noctuidae > Dasypolia > Dasypolia templi. The sequence goes on along the minus strand of OY743151.1, from coordinate 991,164 downwards.
GTTTATTGTTTGATTCCGGCTTAGTTTTCACATAGTGACTGAAAAGTTTTTGCTTTGGCAAGATTTAAGTATCTACTTACATCTGACTGCACAATTTCTGTGCTTTAAGGAAGGGGGTTTTAATAGGGAAAAATATTGCAAGTCGTTTGTTGCAAAAGGTGCAGATCTCATTAAGTCACATGTAACAACAACGCGGGACATGTAGTTCCCAAAACCTAATCAAAGGCTTGGTTTCAATGTAATTCTGGCTAGTAATAAAGCCAATGATAAAATAAGAACTAGGTCAGAGCGATGTTTCACAAAACATGTCACTCCGCACAATGCAAATATAAATGAATGTGTACGTGAATCCAGAAAGTTTCCAGTAAACGTGACTCTCTTCAGAAATAAATTACCGGTCTATCTCGTATTTATACGCCATGACCCAAGACACTCTGTTAATACAATACCTTATTGTATTTACACAAGAGAACTGACCCTTGCGGATAGTCCAGGGGAGCGGTATAAGGGTATAGAGGTTAATAATATATGAGGATAACAAAAGCCATCTATTTTAATACTAGTATTCCTGAACAGATGTGCGAGCTACGTAACCGCAACGCCAGTTTATGCAGTTCTGTTTTATTAATGCCAATGCATTGTGTTGCCTTTCATTATACTAACTGGCTACTTTACAAATAATATATGAATTTATTTTAATGTAAAATGAGGCCTATATTCAAACTGAGTAATGGCAGATTGTTATTGATTGACACTAGATCCATACTATCCCTTATTGCAGTTGTTACCTGTTCCTGCTAATTAGCATTCATGTGTTCCGGATTCAAGTGCATGAATGTTAATGACTGACTTTTTGGTCAAGCACGCGACTGATTGCTGAAGGTGGTTTCCTGGGTTCTGGGTCGGGCACACTTTGCCCGATGATTGAGTACATCCATTTGGAGTTTCTTTGTAGCAGCACGGTGTCTGTATTTGTGCCCAGTTAATAGCTATGGGCTCGCCATCAACAACATAGGATTTCAACTCCATAATTGGCGAAATGTGGATGTACAAAAAACCTCTCATACAGTCGTGACGTTATTCATTCATCAGCTAGTAGTTCTAATCCAACCTTCTATTCCGTCCCCAGCGGTAATGATCCCGATCCCTCAGTACCCACTGTTCTCCGGAACGCTGTCGGAGCTGGGTCTGCACCAGGCGAACTACTACCTGGATGAGGAACACGAGTGGGCGCTGCAGGCCAGCGAGTTGGAGAGGTGTTGGCGGCAGGCCAGCGAGGACTGCCACGTCAGGGCGATCGTTGTCATTAACCCTGGGAATCCTACGGGACAGGTGAGAGATGAGGAAGTAATGGATATTTGGTTTGATTGAGCACTGTATTTTCTGAAAAGCTGATCATTACAAATGTCGTTTCCTTTAAATTTTTGTATTTTAATATCCTCCATCCCTGTCATCAGATACAGTCATAATAATCATACTTGTATTTTTTATACGCACTCCGTCCATCTGGACATCGAGTTTGATGTCTTGAGTCATCATTCTCTGGTCCTAATCCCATCCTGAGTTGCCATTGCCATATAATAAGCGACCCACAGTGTATAAACAAAGGAATCATGACTTTAAAAACAAAATACCTATTCGCGTGTTAACCATATTTCCATAACTAATTTCTATTGAAAGGGCACAATACCATACAAATTGAAAAACCAAAAAATAGTCGTGCAAACTATATTTAGCCGATATTCATACAATATCCGTGAACACGCCGGCAGTTAGTGGGCAACATGTATTAATCAGCCGGCATTCACACGATTCGCGCGCAATTTGATCAACCGCCGCCCGCCGTATTGCAAATATTGGAAACTATACCAAAGCCAGATGATTGCGACAATAAATGGGATATGAAAACACGAAGCTCGACAAATAGATTAGACTTATTGATTTACGCTTTGTGGCCACGATGATGACAGGTTTTACATAACTTTAAATACGTTCTGGTACAGTCAGGATTATGCAGTAACAGTTATTAGGACCACAGATTATATATAATAGACCAGAATCAGCGCAAATGCTAAACATAGGGCTGTTTCTGTACACTATGTCGCTTTCGAATCAGAATGAACGTGTGGAAGAGTTATGTAGAGGAGATTGCAGGCTGCCTGTGATGTGACACGATCACACGACGCCATCTTGTTGCAATAGTGATATTCTGTAACCATCTCACCGTGAAAAATTAGATGAAGTAAGTGTGGAGCGAGCTGTCAGTGCCACTGATGTTAGGGATTGAACAAGCCGGGATGACACTGACAGCTCACTCCACGCAAGTCTTCACGGTGAGATTTTTACAGAATCGACATACTGTTTTCTGCATTTTTGACACATTACCTATTGACTTTTACTTGGGTTGCAGGTTCTGACTCGGCAGAACATGGAGGAGATCGTAAAGTTCGCGTACGAACACAACCTGTTCCTTATGGCGGATGAGGTGTACCAGGAGAATGTCGTCTGCAAGCCTTTCTACTCCTTCAAGAAGGTGAGAATTAGGAAGTGTTGGGATCTTTTGAAACTGGCAGGATTTTGTATAGTCATAGAACTTTTGTGGTATTCCCGTATTCCCGTATTAATATAGGTTCTTCTCTCTGATCAAAGGAAAATTGTATTTACCATCGTTATTTGTGTCAAATCTCATGTCAATGAGATTGATTGCTGGTGTTTTGAACCAAACCACAGCAACAGCAGCTTAGATAGATGGGATTTAATAGGATATTTACCGATCAAGACTTGATTAAGCCATTAGGTAGTAGGGTTACTATCACACATCGGTGTGTTAGAAACTCGATTTCCTGAAGGCGAATATATTTTGCACGTCTCATTAATAAAATACTTTTAGTTGAATTTGGTTGGACCTACTGAATGATGTTTATGTATCAGGTCATGCACGAGATGGGCGCCCCCTACTCCGGCATGGAGCTGGCCAGCTTCGTGACGGCGTCCAAGGGCTGGGCGGCCGAGTGCGGGCTGCGCGCGGGGTACGCCGAGCTGTGCCGCCTGACGCCGCGCGTGCGCGCCGCCTTCTGCACCGCGCGCGCCGTCATGCAGTGCCCCACGGTGCTGGGGCAGTGCATACTGGACTGCGTGGTCAGGACTCACTAGTAGACAAACTAACTGTTGCATCATCATCAACATTGTCATCACCATCATCATTAAGTCGAAAGACGCTCCTAAACATCGCCATAAACACCTATCCTATGCTTCCCGCATCCAGCGAATTCCCGAACTCACAAATTGTTTGCAGTCTACAATCCCAATTAATTATTGTTTATGACATCGTGATGATAATCGTGTATCAAACGATACACGATTTTCTATTTAATTTAGATGATAATCTCTTCTAGGTTTAAAAATGATAAACTTATCAATCCGAAATCTCCCTTTATCCAGATGAAGCCTCCATCTCCCGGCGAGCCCTCGTACCCTCAGTTCGCTCGTGAGCTGAACGAGATCCAGCAGGTGCTCGCCGAGCGCACGGAGACCGCCTACGAGACCTTCAACTCCATCCCTGGATACTTCTGCAACCCGATTGATGTGAGTGGATGAATGTGCACAAAATTTTGTTGCATAGCACTATAACTTTGAACTGCAGCAAGTCTAGTAAAAACTTTGCTATGGAATTGGCTTATCCAACAGAACATGATATCTGTTTTTTGGTTATGATTGGTTACAATCTTTTGTCCTTTGTCTGATACTTCAGCCTATGCTTTGTAAAACAGAATCGGTTCTGTAACAGAATTACTGTATTCTGTCTGTACAACTGTAAAATGCATAGATTTTACATAAAAAAAACAATGTTCAGTTCATGTAACGTGTGATTTTTTCTGTTCCCCAGGGTTCAATGTTCGCATACCCTCGCGTGGACATTTCGGAGGCGGCGCAGGCGGCGGCCAAGGACCTCGGCCTGAGTCCAGACGAGTTCTACTGTTTACGGCTACTTGAAGAAACAGGTAATATACAAATACTTATTGACCTTTCGTAAATTAAAACAAACAATGCGATCATTGGTTGCATGCTGTTAGCATAGGTTCAGCTGCTGCTCATTTCGTTGTTTTATAATTCGTAATGTTTCTTCTATAGGGTTGCCAAATTGGATGTATACAAAGTGTATTGGCCACCATTTTCATTTGGCGCCAAATTTCTGGTTCTATGATCTGTTTTTTATTTATTTGATCAACTGATTAGTTAAAATGTGGCAAATTCGTTATGCACCATTAAAAAGGATTACCGCATTAATTTCAGTAACTTAATCCTGAAGCTCCTACATGGTTTGAAAAACGACTCAATTTTTTTCAACCAATCAGTACGAGCAAATAAACAACATTTTCACTATGGTGGATGGTAGAGAAGAACAACTGTTGTTGACGCAGGCATTTATTTTTGTCTGAGTAGTTAAGTACTTGAAGTAATTGCACCATTCTCACTTGAAGGAGCAACAGGACAGGTGCTGCTGTCACTGCGACTGATAAGTTACGATTAAATTTATTGATTTGAAGAAATAAAAACTACAAACAAGCGCAAGTTCATTAAAATAAGTGGTTATAACTAAGAGGGAGCCAGAAACCATGTAGCACGTAACATAATCGAAACTTTGAGAGGAACATTTCCGAAACACTAAGTTTCAAGGAATGTTGACATTAATTGACCCCCACATTCAGCAGGTGGACGTGTCATGGTCTATTCTGAATACTAAAAGCAGAATATTTGTCATTCTGATGATGAGTTACCTAATAAAGTATGCGAAAATATTCTTATTTATACAGACTTGTTCAAACAATCCAATTTTTTTTTTGAAAGTCTATCTACCGCATATAGACCATCTGCAACTCTTTAAAAGTTTAACTAATCCTATCCTTTAAAAGTTTAACTATATCTCCCACCACGGCATGCGTTCTCAAACAGGTGGAAGTACCTTCAGATGTACTATAAAGCCTAAGCAGTCCCCACGCGACGCTCCAAGGAAACACACAACGTGTTTAAGTTCCCCAGGCCCGTCACTAATGACTCACACTTATTAATAAGCGCTGCCAGGTAAGCGGCTCCCGGTAATGTGTTGTAACTCCAAGTTGCATACTTAACTACAAGTTGTGCGAGCTACAAGTTGTGCTAGCCCTAACTTGTGGTGCATAACTTGAGAGTTTCCGGCTTTAACTTGTGGACTAGCGTGTATGTACCTAAGTATGTTTGTTTGTAGGTTGAACTTGGTCAGAACTGTTATGTTTTCAAGTTCGTTGATGTTTTACTTTGTAAAATTCCACTTTAAGTTATACAATACGTCTGCTCACCTCATGTTGTCGTTTATTTTTTAACGGCTTCAAAGAAAAAGAGGTTCTTTGAACATACATTGTTTCTTACTGAATGTATGTTTATGTTTATAAACCAAATTGGATTGTTCATTCTTTTGAGGTTTTCTAAAAGCAACTGCTATCACATTCCACTAGCTGCTGATGCGCATGATTTACTAAGCTATCATAAGAAAGAATCTAGAAAACTTCACAATTCCTCCACTATAAAAATCTTCTTTTTTCAGGAGTATGTGTGATCCCGGGCACTGGTTTTGGTCAGCTGCCGGGCACCTTCCACTTCCGAACTACTATTCTGCATCCTCGGGAGGAGTTCCATTACATGATGGACAGCATACGAAGGTTTCACCACAACTTCTTGGAGCTGTACTCGTAATGTGGTGGTTATTGTTAGTTTTATGTATTATAAGGAGCCTATGTCCTGCAGTGGACTGTGATAGTTCGAGTTGTTTGAATGTTTCATTCTCATCAAAGTTAACCGTAATTAACAATTGAAACAGGTCACATGATCAGAATCTTAAAAAGGAGTGAATGTAGTCGACGTTTTATTAAATGGCAAAACTAAGGAGAGTTTTATACATTTAACGTGACAAGATTAAATTATAAAACTACTAGATACTAAAATAATCAAGAATTATAATTATAATTGTTTTTACGAGGAACTTGATAGCAGTTTGGGGATCATACGGCCGGTCTTGTAGATTTAATTTTAAAAGACAAGAACTTAACTTTTTTAAATAAGGTACTTAATCTACTATAACGGCAAATAAAATGTATCGGCAAACACTGGTTTTTAAAACCTACATTATGTGCGAGGTGCGAGCTATCGTGAAAAATATGGTAGATAATGTTTAAGTTAAACGTGTTATTATTTTAGGATTCAATTAATTATGTATTAATGAAATCTAAAAGTTTTTTTTATTAAGATATAATTTTGTTAGTTAATAATAAAACAGAAGTATTTTTAGATTCCTCTTTCATTCGAACAACGAACTCGGTGACCTTTCCTATTAGACCAAGAAGTAAAAAGCCAGAACCACTTGTACGCAACAGCCTGGCTGCTAGCCATTCTTACAACAACACAATGTGTACAGTACTTGTAGTGTGCCTGATTACTTTACCACTATAACTTCCCCTGAAGTTCGGCGCTATTTCTTGAGGCATATTAATCATTTGCCTAACGAGCCTCGACCGCTGCCCACCCGCTTACAATACACACAAAAAGAAAATAACAGAAGGTATACTTGATACGAATTAAGAAGTTATGCACAGGCGCACAAGTTTTGATACCAAAACCGCAACGGAAACGTGATCGACTTGTGACCATATTTTATTCACTACCGTTACCATGGTAACGATTTAGGTGTATTAAGAAAAAAAAAATAGTGGACCTGCTGTTTCTGCCTGTTGTATGTCGACAGTCACGCGATTCATCACTGTTTATTTCTCGGGACGCGAACCCGGGCCACTGCGCCTAATTAATGTTAGTACGTGCGCCAATTCCTGTAAAAATTTTATTAACCAGCTTGTGAGATAACAAATTAAATAAAGAAATTAAAGTATTGTATAATTGCAAAGCACACCTGTGAGCACTATGTAGTACCTACTATAAAGCTACCCTATACTGGGCACGTCTGTCATTGACTTGAATGTGCCCTGGCGGCTGAGAGTATGTCACGCTCACTCAAATGTCTCGCTGGTGGTGGCGTTTGTGTTGGATCATTAAGTTCCCTTCAAAATGGTTGAGCTGAATGGTGCTGATCCATACGTCATGTTCGTGAACGGGCGCCGTCAGTGGGGACTGGTCATCTCTTGGCAGCCACGGCTTATTTTTATTTCCGATTTTTTTATGTTTTTATTACGGGTCTTTCTACATTGTTCTCACATGTATAATTTCAACAAGACTGATGTAACAATTTTTTCTGTATCCATATTATTTAAAAGAGTGTCCATGGAGTTTCTTGCCCGTTCTTCTCCATAGGTACCTACTTCGCTTTGGAATGGGTAACTTCATATTTCTGACTGACCGACCCCTTGACAATTCAAAAGTGCCTGTAATTGGTTTATTTGAAATAAATGCTTTGAGTTTGAGTTTGAATATTGTTCCGTTTTAGAAGGTTGCCATTCTAGTTTTAATAAACACGGCCGAATATTTTACACGATAACCGTCTATTTTTTAAATATTTTTTTATTTACTAGCTGCTCCCCGCGGTTTCACCCGCATAAATCTTGATATCTTGATGGAGTATCGGGATAAAAAGTACTCTATTTGTTAATCTAGGTTATAAACTATCTGTGTGCCAAATTTCATCCAAATCCGTTAAGCAGTTTTTGCGTGAAAGAGGAACAAACATCCATCCATACTCACAAACTTTCGCGTTTATAATATTGGTAGGATTACATACATACCTACAACTAGCAATATTTGTAATTTCAAATACATTTTCAACGAATCGTTGAAGCACAACTGGTAAGTGTCACACAGCATGTTGAGTTGGTGGGCGCGTGCCTCGCTGAGTTCCGTGTTGAGATACTGATTCAAGCGCTCGCGCATCTAAGAAAGAAAGAAGTAATAATGGTATTAACTCTGATTGATTTTACAAAGTGTCATTGGATTTCCAAAAGGAATTTCTCAGCAGCGACCCGGAGTCTGGTTTTGTAGTCGCTGGTGGCGTTAGGCATGGGCTCTTAACATACTAGCGCAAATGCTTATTCGCTTTTAGAGAACACAGGCTCGATGTTATGTTTTGTCAGAATATGGTTACGCACGAAAGTTGCTTGTGAAACGATAAGAATGAATATACTCAACTAAATTGTACAACATAGAGAACAAACAGCCACCAATAGCAGGGGGAAATTATATAACAATCCCCAGCCTATAACATTTCTGTCCCGTGCGAGGAAAAATCTGTGCTTAGAAATAATTCCGTGAAAAATCCACTGAGATATACATTTTAACTAAAAATATGAGCGAACTAAATCGGACCGGTATCAGTCAATGTAGCTTTCAAATAAACTGTGATTGCTTTACTGGATAAATCTAGATTACTGCAGATAAACTCTCGCTGCTGAAAGATAAATCTCTTTAGAAAATTGTTCGACTCAGAATTTTAGTAACAAGTAATTTAAATTGAATGGTAGCAGTGCCAGGGTAAGTATTGAATTAATTTGATGTCTAGTTTATATAAAGTCAATACCTATACAACTTTGAAAGCAAATTCAACTTTTACAACCAGTTCTAAAAAAAGCTATTTTGGAAGAATTGGAAATTAATATCGCTCCGTTCTATACAGAAATACTTAGTTGTTACAAGAACTTATGCTACAACAGTTTTAAAGATTATTTCGACAGATGTCTAAAGAAAAAGGCATATGGTATAAGACTATGCAAAGTGAGCCTCCTCGAATCCCTTGGTTCGCTGAATGTTATACAAAGAGATCGTATGGTATTATGACAAATAGATTGCGTTCTGGTCACTTTCCTTTAAGGAAATTTGAATATCTAATGAAAAAAGTCGATTCCCCTAATTGTTAAGTGTGTAATGAAGTCGAAGATGTGTAACATTTGCGGGTGGAATGTGAAAAGAACAGGAGAGAGGGAGTTAGTGATGCGGAAGTTAAAAGTTAATATGTATGATGTTGGGGCTTTCATTAGAATATTATATACACCTAATTCGGGAGAAGCGATACTGATTTATGAAATGGTTGCCGCGTCACTATCTCCCTCACTCATTCAATAATGTATTTCTATTATTCTTATAAATAAAACATTAAAACTTTAAAAAAAAATAGCAAACTGCAAAACTACATGAAAATGGGCAGAGAAACAATGTTGATGGGTCAACCATCAACGACAAAATGGATGAGTCATTATTTTTTTTTTGTTTGGCATCTCGTAGTTCACCTTGAGAGGTTGTGACTTCTTAACCGGACTATCCTGTGGCTGCCCAGCCAGGCCTCCAAAGCCTCCAAAGCCTCCAGCCAGGGGCGAAAAACTTACATTACTAAGCGACTGCTCGCTAAGGGCACTCTGTGGGGTAAGGACCTCGGCTTAGGGCGCCGCTGGAGGGAGGACAGTAAGATGGGACAGGCTGGATCAGATTTTGATGATTATTAATATCGGGGGAATTTAAAGCTACTGGCTCAGCCACGGCGAGGGCTGGCACTTCATCGAGCAAGGGTCGGGGGGGACAGTTACGTCGGGGTCTTCGCGAGGTACCTCGGCGGCGAGGTCGGAATGTCGGTTGTCGGTTCACAGTACTGGTGGCCCTACTGCTCCCCTGGATGATAGTTATGTGGTCATCGGGGTCGGTGAGGACATGCCTTGGATGGCGGACTTGGCTAATGGTAGAGGGGGTATAACGGGCGGCCTCGACAACCAAAGGGTTGCGGTGATTTCCGGCGGTATCGGAGAAACGCTTTGAGTTGCGTTTCATAAATTGACGGATAGTGGAAATTTTTTGGTCGACGTGGAGGATTTCGTTGCGTACATACCAGGGGGAACCTGTTGTCATACGGAGGAATTTGTTCTGTAGAATGCAGACCCTAGCCCCCATGGGGCCCTAGCCCCCTTGGGGGCTATGGCTTGGCGTGTGCAAACACTGCACTGGCATAGGTCATGATCGGGCAAATGCACGCTGTGGAAACACGCAATTTGCACTTGAGTGACAATTTGCTAAGTGAATTCAGGACGAAGTGGAGTCTACCTATAGCGTACGCGCGAACGAACCGCCTTAATGTGCTTTGAAAAGGAGAGATGTTCATCGAGCACCACACTTAGATCGGCTTGCCGAACATGGTGATCGGTCGAGGGGGCAGGGACTATGACGCGGCTTCGAGAAGAGAACCGCTTGACTCTTGACGGGATTGATTTCGATTCTCCACTTTCTAAACCAAGCGCCAAGCTTGTTTACTTGAGTTTGGAGAGTGCGGGATATCGAGTCCTGATCGCGGCCGGTGTAGTAAATGGCCGTGTCGTCTGCGAACAGAGCCAACTGCGCCTTCTTGTATTTGGGAATATCGCTGGTGAATAGCGTGAACGCGAGGGGAGAAATCACAGAGCCCTGAGGGACTCCTACGCGAATGGGGTGGGGGGAGGATAGCGCTCCTTGGATGCGATAACGGAAGGTGCGGTTCGACAAAAAGTCCCGTAAGATGAGCACGAAACGATCTGGCACACCAATTTGGTACAGCTAATACTCGTATAATAAGCCGTTGTGCCTGACTTTATCTGAGACGGTTGTAGATAAGCCTTTTGCCGAGGACTTTGAGCAGACTGATGGGGCGGTAACTCGTGGGCTCGGACTTGGGCTTGCCGAGCTTGGGGACACCGATGACGGTGGCTTCTTTCCATGCTTGCGGGAAGATGTTGTTGCTCAGAGCACCATAAAAAATGGTGGTCAAAAGCATTATCAGGTGGGCAGGGAAAAGTTGGGAAACCTCAAACTCAAACTCAAACTCAAAGCATTTATTTCAAATAAACCAATTACAGGCACTTTTGAATTGTCAAGGTCGGTCGGTCAGAAAAATGAAGCTAGTTGCCCATTCCAAAGCGTAGTAGGTACCTATGGAGAAGAACGGGCAAGAAACTCCACGGACACTCTTTTAAATCATATTATGTTTACAATAGATTGGTTACATCATTCATGTTGAAATTATGCATGTGAGAACGATGCAGAACGTTAAAAGCGTCCGTTATTTAAATATGAAAACAATTCGAAAATAAAATTTAATTAAAATACGCCGTGGCAGCTAAGAGATGACCAGTCTCAACTGATGGCGCCCGTTCACGAACATGACGCATGGATTAGCACCATTCAACTCAACCATTTTGAAGGGAGCTAAATGATCCAACACACGCGCCACTATCAGCGAAACATTAAAGTGAGCATGACATACTCTCAGCCGCCAGGACACATTCAAGTCAATGAAAGACGTACCCTGTAAATGGTAGCTTTAAAGCATGTACATAGTACTCACATATGGCATATAGCAATTATACAGTACTAAAAAAGTTGAGTTTATACAATGCAAAGATTCTTGTTTTTAATCTTCAGCAGCTCCAACAGTATTTTTAAATGCTAATCAATTAGTTGATGCGTCCTTGAGGAGCAGGACCAGCGATTAGCCAAGCATTTTTATCAGCAATGTAATCCCCTAACTTATAATATGCTCGGCTGCATAGTGTGCGTTTTATACAAGATTTAAATTTGGTTTAATTCAGTTGATGTATGTGGGGAGGTATTTTATTGTAACATCTTAAACAGTACCCCATGAAAGATGAGTCTACTTTAGCCAGCCTGAAACCTGGTTGAACTAATTGGTCCCTATTTCTAGTGATATAATTGTGTCTTTCACCTCTTTTACTAAAAAGATGTAGATTTTTCCTTACGTACATGATGTTTTCATAGATATATTGACAAGGTACCGTCATGATGTTAATATCTTTGAACAATTCCCCAGAGAGAGTCGCGCCTGCGGAGGCCATATATGGCTCTGATGGCTCTTTTCTGCAGAATGAAAATGGACTCGATGTCTGCAGCCCGTCCCCATAGTAAAATACCGTACGACATAATACTATGAAAGTAACTAAAATAGACTAGTCTCGCGGTATCTACATCAGTAAATTGACGGATTTTTCTCACAGCATATGCTGCTGAACTTAGCCGTCCTGCAAGGGATGTTAAATGAGGACCCCATTGAAGCTTTGAATCGAGCGTGATCCCCAGGAAAACAGTTTTATCGACGAATTCTAGTTTCTCTTGATTCAATACTATCTCACAATAAGTACTTTTGACATTTGGTAAAGAAAATCTTATGCACTTAGTTTTTTTCCCATTTAATACCAAATTATTAGCAGTGAACCAATTTTGGATCTGCAGTAAGGCGTTATTCACGTCGTCAAGATTTAATACACGCCTATTAATTTTAAAAATTAACGAAGTATCGTCAGCAAATAACACCATATGTGGTTGGGTTTTAAACAAATGAGGTAGATCATTAATATAAACTAAAAAGAGGAAAGGACCCAATATCGAGCCTTGTGGTACACCCATTTTTACTTTTAGACCGAGTGAATTGACACCGTTTATTTGGACTTGCTGTTGTCTATCATTCAAATAATATTTTACTAAACTGAGCGCAAGTTTTCCAAGTCCGTAATGTTCAAGTTTTAAGAGCAAGGTTTCGTGGTCGACGCAATCAAATGCCTTGGAGAGGTCACAAAAGATTCCTATGGCGTCTTGAGCCTCTTCCCACGCTGTAAATATGTGTTTTAATAAGGTGACACCGGCGTCAGTCGTACAACGTCCCTTTGTGAAACCATACTGTTGACCGTGTAAGATATTATTGGTGTCGAAATGATTTAACATTTGATTCAGCATTACCTTTTCAAACACCTTGCTGAAAACCGGCAACACGGATACGGGTCTATAATTATTGGTATCTTTACTGTCCCCGGAATTGAAAAGTGGTATTACCTTACTGTATTTCATTAGATCCGGGAATACTCCTTGATCCACACACAAATTAAATATTAAAGCCAAGCATGGCGCTATTGTCTCAATAATGGAGGTACAAACTTTAACAGACATTCCCCATAGATCTTCTGTTAGTTTGATCTGATTTGCTTGAAAGCTTTCACTACTATTATGGGGTTTATATGCTTGAATTTAAATTCAATCTGGCAAGATGAAGTATTTGCTTTTAATAAGTCAATAGAACGCAGGGGCGAGGAGTTTAAGGTTTCAGTCGTTTTAAGTGGGATACTGGTAAAGAAATTAACAAATTCTTGAGCAACTTCTTTGTTAGTGCTTACGAGACCACTTGAAGTCTGAAGTGTGAAATCATTATTGTGTCTTTTATTCCTGTTGGTTTCGTCATTGATAATTTTCCAAACCGTCTTTATTTTATTATCGGCTGTTTTGATCTTGTTGCTAATGTACAAGGCTTTAGCTACCTTGCAGGTCTTTTTAAAAGTTTTAGAGTAATTAGCAACGTATTTATTAAACGTTTCAGAGTTAATATAAAGCTTAAGGCCATACAACTCAAACAGTTTTTCCCTACTTTTCCTAATACCTTTAGTTGCCCAGTCACTGAACAAAAAATTAGGGCAAATTGTTTTTGTTTTTTTCTTTAAAGTATTATTGAACTCGGTGCTCACTACCGAAAAAAATTCCTCATATAATTCGTTTACGTTGTTTCTAATATGGCCCGGTATACTTAACTTACAAATTAAGTTATTATTAAATTTATTTAGATTGCTGGGCGTTATTTGTCTAGATTGTATCTGAATTTTTTGTAAAGGTGTGTTTGACTTGAAGGCAACGGTTTGACCACTGTGATCAGAAGGGAGATAATTTACAATGGCTTTATGTAAATAGTCGCAGCAACAAAAAATATTATCAATGCATGTAGCAGAATTTGTAGTTATGCGGGTGGGTTCTGAAAACACATTTGACAAATTGAATGATTTAAAGAGACTTAATAATCGACTGCTATTTGAACTATTCTCTAAGATATTAATATTGAAGTCACCACAGATAATTAGCGATTTTTTACCAGTTGCCAGTTTTGCTAGAACATCTTCCATTACTGACTCAAATACGGAGTAGTTTTGATAATTTGGGGGTCTGTAAACGCACACTATAACATGCTTATCTAGCTCAACACAGGACAGTTCAATGCTATGTTCAACCGAAAGATCAACTATAACTTTACGAGTCTTAGATTTAATAGACTTTTTAACTAAGATTAGTGAACCCCCACGCAGCATAGATTTTCGGTTAAAACAACTGCCCACATTATAATTTTCATAATTAATTAGCATTTCATAATCTTTCAACCAATGTTCAGTTAAACAAATAATTTCAAACATGGTATTTTCTAAAAATAGTTCTATTTCTAACTGTTTCGAAGAAAAACCTTGAATATTTTGATGAAATATTGTCAAGGAATTCTCTTTAGTACCTTTTTTGCACTTAACTATATTGCGAGCAAGAAGACACCTTGTTGTTGGTAGGTATAACTGTATTGTTACTGGTATCTTCTGTTGTCTTACTATCTAGTTTAAAGTAACATCCAGAGTGAGCTCCAAGACTCCCATGCCATCACCAGGCAATGAGATCCTACTACTTGTGGGTCCCACATTTGGACAAGAATTTGCCATAGTGACACATGGATCCTCCTTCGTACAATTATTGTAAACAGATATAGCATTAGTACTACAGTTACTTAAGGTGACCACCTGTACATTAGAATTACTACTAATATTTGCGGTGTTAATAATATAATTAGACTTCGATATACTGTTTATGTCTGAGTTTATAATATTAGCTAATAGCCTCGCTATTTTATGTCTAAACCTAATGGGCAATGGGCGACATACTGTATTCTTTGTCGATTTTAACTTTTCAACAAAAATGTTGGTGTCAAAAAATATAAGTTTGTCACTGTAGTGACTTACCAAGAACTGAATATGCTTATTAAGCATATGTATATAATTGTTTTTTCCTTTTGATAACCTATCAAAATATGGGAAAGCACACAAAATAATTTTATTACAATTTAGCTTTAAAATCTCAGTAACACTGTCAGTGATATCTTCTTTTCTGACCTGAGAACTATTACCTACAAATACAGTAATGTTGGTATTATTATCATATTGGGTTCTTGTAATTGAATTTATTATTTTTTTAAAGGATGTCCCTGGTAAACAATAGTTTTGAGTAGAAATACTCAGGTTGTTACTAACTAATTTCCCTAAACCTCTTCCTATACTATCTGAAAACATAAGTGACTGATAACAAACTTGACTGCAAGAGGAAGCACTACTAGCTACTGCCTGTACCACTTGAGATAATTCATGCGCCATATCAGGTATATCTTGGTTGGGGTCACAGTCCAGAGCACTCACCACTTGGGACGGGACTACCGTTGCCTCAGGTTGGTGGGCATCAATGTTGGATCCCCTTTGACAAGTACACTGAGTGTTGCTGAGAGTCAGCAGATCAACTCTGTCTACCAACTCGTTTGTAGCAAGGATGTGTTCCTTAATTTGGTGACGAGAGCATACATATTTATTATAAAGGGATTTTAGTGAGTCATCAAGAACTTGAATTTCTGACTGTAAGCGTTGAGTGTCTATTTCATAAATATTTATACTATCTTCTAATTTAATTTGATAGTTCTTTAATTAATAAATTAAAGAACTATCAATAGATAAGAGTCACACGTTCTTTCCTCAATTGAATATTTTTGCAATTATGTTTTTGATGTTTCTTGAATTTATTACATTTTTTAATGATTTTATTCAGCCTTGCATATTTTTTTATTTTATTTTGACTTATTTTATGACTGTAGTTATGTTTCAGTAAAGAATCCTCTGTTAGGTCTATTGTTGCTATGGGCTGAGGGTTACAATTAGAGTTTAACAATTCATGAAATCAAAATCAAAATCAAAAGTCATTTATTCAAACTAGGCTGAGAGTCAGCACTTTTCGAACGTCAAAATTACATAAGACAGTCCCCCAAAACGCCCGCCCTTCACCACTTCCTAGTGCTTTAGCTGGGAAGAAGAAGTGGCGCAACAAACTCCCCAGCAGCACAGCTGTCTGTTTAGTTAGAAAACCATAGAATTATATAATTATAAGGTAATCAAAGAATAAAAACCGAATCACAAAAAAAAACATATTAAATTATCTGCCATATTTAAGCTAGCCACGCCAATATACCCAAAACAGAAACCAATAAAAAAAACAATGAAAAAAATAACATAATTAATACAGAAATAAAAGCCTCCAGGCATAAGGGGCGTGACATCTTACATATGCATTATTGGATTATTTTTAAGTAAACACAAATGATAAACTAGGACCATCGAAGTAAAATAAGTTAACAGAACAATTACTTTAACAATATCAAAACCATATACAGCAAGACGACCAGTCACCACAAGCAGCACCCGTTCACGAGCATAACGCAAAGATCAGCCATTGCCCCCCATGAAACAAATGGTCAGTTTCTTTGACCTGAGTACGTTCCTTATCCATTTGTAATTTTCGAATTTGAACATTTGCATGGATTACTTCATCCTCTAGGTCCCTAACCTTACACAAAGCCTCCTCATACAAATTACTGCAGTTGTTGAAACCATCTGTGACCACCCTTAGTTGATCCCGTTCATCGACAACATTGAGGTATTGATGATGTAAGTCTACTAGCTCCTGTTTTAAGCTTGAGTTTTTGTGAACAACTTTTTCGACTTCCTTCTCACTTTCCTCTCTCTCCTCTAACAGCGCTTGGCATTTGACAAACCCTTTTGGTGATTCCATAATGAGACGGGGGCTTTGCGAGCCTTAAGACACTTGATTGATGAGGTCGTGCACTTCGACTGGGGCCGGAGGATACTGAGGGTCTTCGACGGGAGGGAGGGAGGCTCTATGTTCGACTTCAGCGTCAACCTCAGAAAGGTGACATTGGTCTACTGGTTGAGAGCTAGGAGAGCATTGTCGACATCATCAAAAGCGATGGTCTTCTCAGGGCGGATCAGGACGAGTCTATGCAGGCTTCGTCTATTCATACGCGTGGCCGCGCTGGATCGTCACCGTGTGGGTATTGTCCATTGTTGTCATCTAACAGTATTATAATTACGAGCAATAACTAGCTAAATTAGGGTATGATGAGACTGCCGTACCTTAACAAGGTAAAAGCCTCTAAATAAATAAAGAAAAAAAATAACACTTCTAATATTTCTCCCAGATAATACTTGCTGTTGCCGAGAAACAGAAGACACAAGTCATTATATCTGATCTGAGAGATGATAGTAATGAGTATAATCAGTGAAAATGATAACTCTCTCTTTCGAGGAGGTGTCGGACCAGTACGGTTAAAATAGTACACCATTGGCCTAGGTAGCCTGATGTTAATAGATAACTTCACAATATTATGCTTTACATCAACAACTTTTAAAGAAAAAAGTTATGTAAAAGCATAATAGGGGGGGGGAAAGGTGGCATTTACCTAGCATTTTACTCCAACTTGTATCAGAGTGTACGTAAGAGAGTAGGCTAGCCATACAAAACGCAAACTAAACATTACGTCGTGACATGTTCGACATGCAATGTTTCAAATTTTACGACCACGGTGACGCGTTCATTTCGTCTTGTCACTCGGGTTTTCAACACCCAAATTAATAACCATGAAGACATCAAGGGGATAGGAAACCTATTTCTTTATGATTGTTTGCCATAGTTTTTAGCAAACGAGTAACCTCTGCCGAACCCTTCGGGGAAACATCGTCATTCGTGATGTTGTGTTGTGTGTGTGAGTAATAAAAGAAATTGTTCGCTCACTGAAATGAAAGGACTAAATGTGGCGCAGTGGCGTGGTGGCGTAGTGTTCCAACAAACCCTCTAGTATGGGATGAATGTAACAAGCTGTTTATTTAACATGCAGTTGTGAATGTAAACGAATGACGGAAACATCCGTTGAGCTTGTAATGTACTCATAACTGACTGAATGCATTATTCTGTTGTAATATTTGTTTTAGTTTTATTTAAACTGCGTTTAAAATACGAGAAAGTGATATTACGTATTGTTGTCAATTACAAATAATTCACCTTGTTGACGCCTTGTATGTGTGCGTGCACAAGAACTTTAACGGTTTAACGGTGCGCCCCACCGTTCAACGAGTTCAGTGAGCGACACCAGTCGCTATCTATAATGTGTGTCAATTTCTTATATTTTTATTGTCATTATTGAAAGGTCATTAAACCTAATCATTATGTACTGGGAGTCTTATTGAAAAATGCCTGTTAACATCAACCACCCGTTCGCTGCCAGCATTCCTCAAGTTCTACTCACATACTTTTCCAAAAAGAAGAGAGAAAGTACAACGACAAAACTGGTGTTGAGTTATATTGGAAAGCCAAACGATAACATTAAAGAGCAGCGATAAGAGGTTACAGTGAAATAAATATTGATGACGAGCGCGGCGGATGACGTCCGACTTTGAGGTCGACGTGGCTAAACGACGTCCGCTTATTGCGACGAGGACGCCATGACACGGCGGCTGAGGGGTCACCTCAGCCGCCGTGTCATGGCGTCCTCGTCGCCCCACGACCGCCACCGACGCCTTTACTGGCCGCCAGATAACGTTTTTATTGAGCACAGCGGGTGAGACGGGAATGGACGGAAGATTCCTGTCATAATGCGATTTCAGCTATAACACGTTATTACAAGTCAGCGATATTGGCTGTTGAGAATTAATAACATCGAAGTGGATAGAAATAATCACGGTGTCGACGAAGGAGATAACGGACGGTACACATTTTTATGTGATCACTCACTAAGTGTCGATTTTCGCGAAAGTATGCGAGACGTGATGTGTGATGTCTGGTACAGCCATTATTGCGACGTGAGAGTTCGCTATAATGTGGTTTGACGCATGTCTTGACCGAGCACGGCACTGTTAGTGACATTAAGATATTGACAAGTAGGGTGTCATTGAATTGAAAACAAAAAAATACGTTTATTAAATTTGTTTTTTTTCACGTTTTGACTAATTGCAGAACACTTACGGAAGAACCCAATAACTTATCTGTCACCAATTTTGGCGTAGGTACTGGAGATAGAAAAACTATAAATCTTTGGCTTTAACGTCCCATTAAAGCCGAATTATGCATCCCTACAACATGTTGACAGCTATTTGTTTGACAGGGACAGATAGAATCATACTGTCTATCGTTAATAGCGATCTGTCTTTCACTGAAAATAGGTTATTGGGCTCAGCCGTAACAGGCCAGAAAAAAATTGGGATGTGTCAAACCCGCAAAGCGTAGCATCCATCTATAGTTTAACCGTATCGTGCATTTAATAAATATGAAGTGCAAAACTTTCTAATGTTTATCGTGAAACTAGTTGGCAGCTTCAAACTTCCGATAAAAGTTAGTAATAAAAACAAGCAAAAAAAATGCATATAGATGATACCGAAGATGGTTGCGAACTTTATTTGTTTATCTTATGAGTTGGACAACTTAAAATTTTAGCTCTGAATTGAAGGCGTCGCGTCGGTTGAACTTAAGCGTCACACTTGCGGCAGTGTAACTCAAGAGATGAGGTACTATTTCAGCTCGTATTTTAGAATGATTTTAACGTCATGGTCTGGTGGATTTATATATTATATGATTGGTTCTGATTTTATGTCAGTTATCATAAACCTGCAGAAGTGTGCTTCAAAACTACTAAGATTAAAATGACAATTTTTTTTTTTGCCACTATAAGCCAGATTTAAAATAATCGCATGGGCGAGCCGGAAAGCGTTCCTGGAGGACTTGCCCAGCGGTGGGACAGTAAAGGTTAATAAAAAAACTAGTTTTATTCTTCTTTTGCTGTATTTTCCTGGTTTTCACTGTTTTATTTTAAATGAAATCCTGCAAAAACCCTCCAAATTAGCCTGTTACTCTACATAACAAACTTTCCGTGTTGAAGTTATATCTCCAGCCTGTCTTAATAAGACAAGCTTGAACATGGAAACTTTATGTTTAGACGTCACGCGCGTGTCTCAACTCGTCTCATTACAGTTTGCGGATATAATGATCTAACTTGATCACTTAGGAACAGGGGAATAGCGGTAGAAACACTCTCTGACACATGGGACCCTTTTGAGGAAGTGTGACGTCACACAGTTCAGTGCACAGTACCTCGAGCTTAGAGACAGCCATCACTGTGGGCCTAGCGCGAACGGGCGGAGTACACGTGGCTTGCAATTGAAAGATTTTAAAATTGAAATACTTGTATCGCTCATAATTCAGTTTTGAGACTTTATTCATGACTAATAAAATGTGCTTGCCGCAGAAAACACAAAAATGCAAAAGATGAATAGTTGTACTTTCGATTCATATTCTTCCCAATTTATGTACGTTACATGTTTTTCTCGCGTTTGTCCTGATGGGGCCTCAGGTATGAGGCACAGGGTCGCTGCGGTGACTCTGTACAAAGTCCAACTTTTTCATGAGTACGGCTGCGGACTGTTCCTTCAGATTTAATAGGAATATGCATGGAGCTAACTCAGTGAAAAGTTATATATAAAGTGTTGTGTGAGACAGTGAACTTAGTTTAGAACTGTAGCGACGTCATAAACACCAACGAATGTCTTCGAGGAATAGCACTACACAATTTCAGATCCAATCACCAGAGTACGTAGTTGTTTAGTAGTTGGTGTTGGGAGCGACACTCAAGGGACTGTTTAGGTTTAAATAAACTTCTTCAAATTTCGTAATTTTGCGAAAGTTCCAGAACCAGAGCAGATTGCTGCACTGTGTGACCTAGAACACTAGTAGTAGGCTATTAGTAAAAGCAAGCAAATTGTTACGGTTATTTGAACTTTGCTGCATCTCCAGATCTCCTAAGCAGAGACCGTTTCTGGGAAACACTAACTTAGTGCAGCTGTGGCAAGGGCGGCAGATAAGCATCGGGTCCTTGGGTTCTATCTCTAGGGTCAGCGTTATTGGGTTGAGTGGAATCACTGGATTTGTGCTCGGTTCATGGCAGAGGCTTATATTACCTACACGGAACTTGACATCTGGCGGAATGAGAGCGTCGTATATAACACTGCCGAACCCGGCATTATATTGAGGGTATAGAGACGCGATATATTGTTGCATTGCTTTTGGAATCCTCTATAATCTTTCAAATGTGTTTCTCCATCTTGAGAGGCTTATATTGTCTTGCAAATAGCAAGTCAGTGTCTGAAACGGAAATTCATAAAAAGAATAACGTTATACATAATAATATACTGTATTTGTTGCAAATATTCCGGAGCCACGAAATGATCAGGTTTCCGCGACAGCCGCGGGCGGTTTCGTGCGCAAATCACATTTGTAGCGATGTGCTGGGCGGCGCGGCGGCGCGCAAAATCAACTATGCGGGGCGAGGTGAACGACGACGTCGTATTCGTATTTGGAAGGAGAGGCTGGAGGAAGGAGAACTGACTCGAAGCCGCCAAACAGCCAAATAAATGTCTAAAATAAATCTAATTTCGTATAAGTCTAATAAAAACATATATTTATATAAATAAAACAAAGTCGTGTTAGTTACACCATATAAAACTCAAGAACGGCTGCACCGATTTTTATGCTCTCTAAATTTGTTTTGTTGGATTTGTCTCCGCCCCGAAAGGCAAAGTCATTATGAAGATAATATTAGTAGGCTATAAAATATCACGCTATTCGCTATGGGGGATGAGCAATATTGCATTATGTTCGTATTCTTCTACGCATTTTTCAGAAAATTGCAGATAGTTACAAATTTGAAATGAAATGAAATGTTCATTTCTGTAAGGAGATCTTTTAGGACACTTTTACACGTCAATTGGTTGGTCGTGCTGTCCTGAAAAAAATTGCCGGAACAAAGCACAGAGCTCATGATCTCTTTTAGAGTCCAAACGTTGAAGAAAAAACGTAAACACAATAAGTAAATAATTGTTACTAGTATTTAGGCTATGAATGTCGCTGTGTTAAAAAAATCAGTTTTTTCAAATAAATCAGGTTTTCATATACATATTAAGTTGCGACTGTCATTATGTTTATTTCCTTAAATATATCCCTCAGTGAATGCCTACAACTGAGGTAATAAATTCTGCAGCACAAATATAGCCTGATTGTCGGTTGCATTTCCCCGCAACAAAATTCCGTACGACATTACACTATGGCTTTAACCTTTTAAATGTTTTTTCAGAAATTCTATCAACAACAAAAAAAGGACCATCGCGCAAGCTTCCCCTACCAAATGCTTTTTTTTTAATTAGTTCACAATTTGTGAAAATATCGATGAACATACGTAAAAATACAGACAAACACAGAACCTCCTTCTTTGTAGAAGTCGGTAAAAAACAGCAGTGTGCCATGCTATAACTGCTGCACTATGCGTAACAGAGCATTTTATGATGTCAGGGCATGAAGACCGCCTTATAGTACCTAATTATAGATTGGCTGCATGTTTCAGCAGACATAATAGTAAAAGAGGCGGATCTTGTATTCTGGTCCAGTCTGGACATTTGAGGAGGGAGTTACCAGAGGTTTCTGAACTATCATTGACTAACGTTGTGGAATGCTGTGCAATTGCGCTGACAAGCTATAAAATTGTAGTAATATGTATCTATAGAGTACCAAAGACAGATAACATGAATGTTTTTTTAGCAAATTAGAGCAGCTATTGACATTACTGGCAAAAAGAAATTATAGGAATATTATTATAGCAGGCGATATAAATATAGACGTATTGAAAAATAATAATATAACTTTCGAACTAAGATGTCTCCTAAAAAGTTTTAACATGACATTAGCAATAGAAAAACCAACCAGAATGCAAAGCCAAACCTGCATTGATAATTTCGCCCATAATTTCGAGGAAAAATGCAAGACGGAAGTGATAGAATTTGCCCTTTCGGATCACACTGCGCAATTGCTAAAGTGTCCCGTACCTATTAATTGTGTTTTGAAATATTGGTTTAAATATCAACGGGACTTTTGCCCAGAGAACATGATTAAATTTAGAACCTGTCTCGAGAAACTAACATTCTCTGAAATATATGACAATGACGATCCAAATGATGCATTTAACTCATGTATCGAACAATTTAAATTATTCTATGACCTATGCTTCCCCCGTAGACGTATTAAAATACCAACAACCAAAAAACCAAAATGGATATCGCGAGGACTTAAATTATGTAGCTTCAAGAAAAGGCAATTGCTATGGATTTCTAGACTTAAACCTACTCAAAAAAATAAAACAAAATATTCAAATTACTCAAAGTTATTTAAAAAAATAGAACTGACTAAACGATCTCAAAATAACTACAATATTAAAACTTCTGACAATAAAAGTAAAATGACATGGAATATAATAAAAAACTCAAAATTAAGTCTACCTAATGACTGAATAAATGCAATTCAAATTGACAATAAAACAATTATCAAACCTCAACTAATTGCTGAGAAGTTCAACGATTATTTCGTTGAAAAAATTAAGCCCGTACCTGGTGCAGGTAAAAGATCGAGTGGGTATATTTTAAATAAACAAAAGTCAATGTCCATGGCTCCATGTCAGCCGACACAAATATTTAACATTATAAAAGGTCTTAAAAACACTAATAGCGTAGGGTATGACGAAATTTCAACTAGGGTTATAAAACATGTTGCCGATTTAATCTCTAAACACTTAAGCCATATTCTTAACCTGTGTATCAGCCAGGGTGTGTTTCCTGACAGTCTTAAGATCTACATAGTTAAACCTATTTTTAAAAAGGGTAATAAGCAGCTAATGCAAAATTATAGACCTATTGCCCTTTTGCCAATTTTCTCGAAAATTTATGAGAAATATATTTATAATGAATTATACGCATACTTAGAAAAACGAATGATTCTCTGTAGCGAGCAAAAAGGTTTTCGGAAGAATATGACAATTAATATGGCTATTTATGATTTTTTAAATAAAATTATGACTAATATTGATAATAAGACACCTGTTTGTGCTGTGTATTGTGATATGACGCAAGCTTTTGACTGTGTAGACCATAACATTTTAAGAAACAAACTGGACTCCTATGGTATAAGAGGTAATATTATGGACTTATTATGCACTTACCTATCACAAAGGAAACAATTTACTGTTATAATAGACTTACATTTAAAGACTAAAGAAGGAGTTACATACCTGTCCAAAGAACGCACAGTATATTTTGGAGTTCCTCAGGGCAGTGTATTGGGTCCCTTGCTGTTCTTGATTTATATTAATGACCTGCCCAATGCCATAGACTTCCCCATAACACTCTTTGCTGACGATAGTACGATTACAATACCTTGCAATACATCTGAATCTTATGAACTTGATGTCAATAACGCGGTCAATTCTTTAATTTCTTGGCTTAATAATAATAATTTAAGAATTAATCTTGGAAAAACTCATATAATTCACTTTGGCCATAAAAAGCTCAGTTCAAAAATGGAGGTCCATTATGAAAATAATAAAATTCACGAAGTAGATAGTGCAAAATTTCTAGGATTGACTATTGACAGACAGCTCAACTGGAAGGATCACATTGAAGTTCTATGTAGGAAGATTAGTAGTTCATCCTATGCCCTGTATAAACTTGCTCCAACGGTTAACACAGATGCACTACTCACAGCTTATCATGGTCTTGTGGCATCTGTATTAAGATACGGTATTATGTTTTGGGGTAACTCTGCAAACAGAGAAGCCGCTTTTAAAGCGCACAAGCGATCCATAAGAGCCATGTTTGGACTACAAGTAACGGACAGTTTTAAATCATATTTTAAAAAGTACAGAATACTGACACTACCGGCGCTGTATATCTATGAAACTGCCTTATTTGTCAAGTTGAACCCACATTTGTTTCCTCATCTATCAGATACTGTTAAACGTGACAGACGGAATGATATGTTACGCGGACGGAGAGCCAAAACAGCGCTAATGTGGAAAAGCATATTCTGCATAGCCCCGCAAGTTTATAACAAAATTCCAAAATCCATCAGAGAGTTAAATTTAAATGGATTTAAAAATAAACTTTAAGACTTGCTATGTAATAAATGTTATTATAATTTAAACGACTTTATGAATGATACTCTGACATCCTACTTGTAATCTTTTATACTCTGACATTTTACTCTTTGATACTCTGACATTTATTGATATTTTTGACATCCTTAATAAATTGTATGTGTTATTATTCCTAACCGACATATCTTAAGCATGTTATTTGTAATTCTAACTCGTAATCAAGAGATCAATATTATTAATGTGAAGACTAACCATAATAATTTCTGTTTTGTAATATATGTACCCAATATTTGCATGCCACCCTTGGCAGAATTTGATGATACTATTGACTAATCTTAAGACCATTATGTACCATATTCCGACAAATAAATGATTATGATTATTATGATAAACATCGAAAAGCCTGGATTAGGTAAGTTTTCCGCGAATTTCACTACCTCTACCGGAACAACGGACTGTCCGGTGTGAGTAATATAATGTCTCTGCTGGCCTGGGCTGAGCCACGGTAATAATATCATACAGTATTCCAATTTCATACAAACGGACGAAGCGCGAGCTATAGGACGCGCCTCGCTCAAGGCACGCGCGCGGCATGCAGACAGTCTCGACTGTGCCGCAGTGACGAACGGACGCTGAGTTCAAGTACATATTTAATATGACGTGTAGGATATATTGTGCTGTTTATGGTTGCATGAATTCGTCAATAACGCATCCAGAGATAACTTTTTTTAGATTACCTGTAAACTCTGAAAGGTAAGACTATACAATAATTTTACTTACTAGTAGGTAGGTACATAATGTGTGTCTTTTTAATGGATAAGTATTTCCTTTTATCTCCCGAAAAAAAAGATGTCTGGATTAATAAATAAAGTGAATAGAGTAAAGGAAAGTGATTGACACGATTGAAATAGGTAGTTATAGGCGGTTCATGAATCAGGAAACGGTAGGTGTACGCTTGTGTTAAAACCTCGTTTTGTTTTGTTAGTTTGTATAATTCAAAGTAAAGACAAAGTAAAGAGTCGGTATTTAAGGTACCGGGACTACAATGAGATTAATTCGCAAACTTTTTTGATTGCACCCATTTTTTCTATATATTTTGTGAAATATATAGAAAAAATGCAAGAAATATTACGAACTTCATTTAATACCAAATAAATAAATTGTAAAGTAGCTGCAGGTATCCAAGTAAAATATATTACTTTTTCTCCACCTTGTCCATGTTTCCCAAAACAAATTTTAATTAAGCTTTTTAAATGAATGCGGATTTTTATACTTTAAAATTTAATAATAAAGCATTGTTCATGCGCCTCGACTGCGACGTACGAACGTCTCAGTCGAGGCGCAAATATTTTTCGGTCGCAAATTTATAAGACCGGTTTGATATTCAAACATAAACATGGTTTTTTAATTAAATCTACCAATCAAAAATCATCACGCATTTTTATTTAACACTTCCTATTAAATTCCCAAAGTATTTTATTTGTTTATATACAAAAGTATATTTACAATCACAAAACTAAATGGAAACACAAAGTAGGCAAATGTAATTAAAATGCTGGAGGCGGGCAGCCCTATCGCATGCTTACGTACCGCGCGGCTGTAGGCATTTATTTTAAAGATACGGCCGAGTTACAATACTGTATGATATTATTACCGTGGCTGAGCTAAGCCAATCACGACACGTCAATACTGCTGGCTAGGCTCGCTGCTACGCCGGGCGTTAGATTGACAAGCACGAGTGAGTGTCGCTTCTTTATGTAGTCATTTTGTATTTTTTGCGTGGAAGCTGGTTGGTGCGTCTAAGATATGATCAGAGCAAAACATTCTCTTCTTCTTGACGGCAAGCAGAAAAATAGAACGAAGCAAAAATCTAGGTCTTTTGAATTTCCTGTCGTATTTTCAGGTTTCCGAGACTTATGCTTTAAGAAAGTAACCTTTGTAAAATCTTTAAGTACCTGAAGATCTCACAGGCCTGCTTCAATCTCTCGCGATCAATCTTTGACATATGGTTACATGAAGCAATTGCTCGCCGGTAGAATTTCTTCTCTTACTATGTCTTATCCTACCCGTTTTCAAACGATCTTCTAATCGGAAATATTCTTCAACTCATCCAGACTAATTAGGCAGGTTATCTTCAAATTCAAATTCTTATCTATTGAAAAAATACGTAACAAAAACTTGTTTGAAACCTCTAACTCCTGAACTACTGTATGTCAGGAGTTGGCGCCCTCTGCCATTTTATTTGGCTTAGAAACAACCGCAACAAGAAAAGACAAACATTATAAATATGTGCTACAAAAAAAAAAAAAAATACAATAACAGAAATGAAAAGCATGAAGATAGATAAAAAAGAAAACTTAAAATATTATATCGTTCTGTGTGTGTGTAGGAGGTGTGTACGTGTGCATGAGGGTGGGTTCCCGTTCGTGTTTGTGTGTCAGTAGGTGTATGAAAGAAAGGTGTTTTCTATGTATGTGTTCCTCAGTAGAATAACATTCATTATTTATTATTTTCTCTACATCCTCTAAATCAAGAGTGAAGAGTCATTTCTTTACTTTAAGTTTTTTTTAGTTTGCATTCGTGTAATTCGTTTCAATCGGATAAAAAATTAAGTTTCTATTTATTTTGTTGTATAAATATACAGAAAGAAAAGCGTTCTGTCGTCTTGCATAAACCGTGCGACACATATATTAGATTCATACATGTATACACTCACGCCTCCTTCCTATGGGGGTAGGCAGAAACCACAGAACGCCACCTGCTACGATCCTTACATACTCCTTTTGCCTCGTTTACGTTCATACATCTGGTCATACACGCACGCCGGTTGCGAGTGCTACGCACCTGACCTTTCTGAAGAACATCACCAATAAGATCACTATATGTCCTCCTAGGGCGTCCACTCAAGGCGATTCCATTCACATCTGCCGTGTAAATACCGTTTGTTAGTCTCCTTCCATTCATCCAATAGATTAAATTGGAGTTGTTCGCTTATTTTGAAATTTACTTGGATCATAAGGGGTCGATACGTGTTTTATAGTAATTATCTGGGAAATTAAAAGTTGTCTTACTATATGTACAGTATGGTTTGAATGACATTGTTTTTAGCAAGGACCGTTGCGCTATTTCCAGCCGTAAAGTTAGTGGTTTTACATGCACCTCCCCTAACCCCAATACAGTAACATAAACTGAACGGAGGAGATCGCTGTCAGCCACATGCCTCAGATTTTTAAACACCCATCTAAGCTTCCTGACTCGTGACGAAACCATCTCGATATGTGGTTGTCAGGATATTTTCAGGATTCTCGTCTAAGAGAACCCCAAGGTATCTGACAGTCTTAGATTTGCTCAGAGTTGTACACGAGCACTGTTGAGTGAAAGGTGATTTGCATGTGTAAATCCGGACATCCACATTGGGCTGTTTTATGCGAGCGTTAGTGAAATGTATAAATGAGGTTTTCGATAAGTTAAGTGTTAACAGGTTATGCCTCAGACACAAGCAGACTTTATGGAGCCCTATCTTTGCATTTTGTTGGACTACATCCCAAGTCTCTCCCTGAAACACCAAGGCTCTGTCAAACTCAAACTCAAACTCAAATCATTTATTTCAATTAAACCATTTACAGGCACTTTTGAATTGTCAAGGAATCGGTCAGTCAGAAATATGAAGCTAGTTGCCCATTCCAAAGCGCAGTAGGTCACTATGGAGAAGAACGGGCAAGAAACTCCATGGACACTCTTTTAAATAATATTGTTGTTACAAATATATTAGTTACATCGATTAATGTTGACACTATAAGTGAGAACGATGTACAAAAACCGTACACGTTAAAAGCGTCCAGATTGCAGCAAAACATAATTAAAAACAATCCAGCAAATTAATTATTAAAATAAGCCGTGGCAGCTAAGATATGACCAGTCCCAACTGACGGCGCCCGTTCACGAACATGACGCATGGATCAGCACCATTGCACATTCAAGTCAATCTATGACATTACCCGGTAAATGGTAGCTCTATAGTACAAAGTACTCACATCTGTGCAATGCATCTATATAATAAAAAGGAGATTGAGTTTATATAATGCAAATATATTCTTACAATCTTCAGCAGCTTCAAGTGTTTCAAATGTCAATTAATTAGTTGTGGTGTGGAGCAGGACCAGCATTATTTTTATCAGTTATGTAATCCCCTAACCTATAATACGCCTGCCTGCATAGTGTGCGTTTGCCAAAGGATTTGAATTTTGTCTCATTCAGTTGAAGTATGTGGGGAGGTATTTTATTATAACATTTTAGACAGTACCCCATGAAAGATGAGTCTACTTTAGCCAGTCAGAAACCTGGTTCAACTAATAGGTCCCGATTTCTTATCGGCATAGGTAAATATTTTGCCTTTATTCAGTGTCATTTGTCATAAGTCGTTTATACAAATCAGGAAGAGACTGGAACCCAGAATGCTAACCTGCGGGACTCCATAGATGAATGTAACATCCAAACTAAGAATACTACCCACTTTAATCCTCTGCAAAATCTAGTGCAATTCCCCTTATCCACACCTTTCCAGCTTATCAACAAGAGCAGAAATCGAGACAGTGTTAAAGGCCTTGTCCAGATCAGTAAAGACTACAACACACTTTTGTTTATTATATAGCAATATTATACAGGCTGCAAGCTAATGGCTTCATCTGCAGTTTTACCTACCCTAAAGCCAAATTGTAAGTCAGATAATATGATTATTTTTTATTTTAAATTTGAGCTGTTTATTCAGTACTTTTTCTAGTAATTTAGAGAGCGCTGGTAACACATAAATTGGTCAGTAGTTTGTTACGCTGTCTCGAATTCTACTCTTGTACTCTTTTTTAAGATTCGTGATAAGATTTCAATTTCTAATGCGTTTGGTGGGTGCAGTACCATAGAATTCGGGACGCGAGGTCTACTGAAATCATTTAAAGTAGCCAGGGTTATTTCGGGATTGTCAGTGCATTTTGTCCTATCGGCAAGTAGCTTTCCGGAGGCATCCGCAAAAAAATACTCTGTTTAAACGGCGGAGGGGCCCATTACTGTTCTTTAGTAAATAGTCAGTAGAAGATTTTTGCTTAGCAGTACCAGTGGTTAATTTTATAGCTGACCACTACTGTTTCCTTACTACTACGTGCATTTTCAAAAGATTTTTTTCATAATTTCTTTTAAGCTTTTGCTATAGAACGTTACGAGAACCGAGTTAATGGGGTTTAACCTAGCCTTAATATGTAGCTTACCACGGTGTCGGATACACCGAACAAACCAGGTGTAATACATGGTTACAATACGTTGTGTTTGATTTGATTGCAGAAGTAAATTTTTCAGTAAAAAGATTTGCAGCTTTTCAGCATTAGCTGAAGGAGAGACAAAAGATTAATCCTTAGATCCTAATTGTTTCACAATTGCATTTAAATCGGTTGTTCGATTTCCTTATGTCTCTATTTACATCTCGAATAATTATAGCATTATTGCAACTAATAGGACGAAGTAAGGTATGAATCGAATTCAAAAAGTTGTCGATGCAATAAATTGACGGAGTTCTGTACGTAGCTAACATGGTAATGTGAGTAACAAAAAACATGCTCCATAAGGGTCAGGTTCCTCCATAGTACACTTGATATCACTGGTGATGTAAATGACAATTCCATCATTTTGTTTAACTTGTTAAAGTAGCATGAGTAATTGTCTAACGGCCGAACCCAATAACGTATCTATCTCCAGTTTTTGCGTACTGGAGATAGAAAAACCTATCAATCTCTTTTACGTCCCAATAAAACCAAAGTATGCGACCTTATAACGTGTTGACAGCTGTTTGTTTTACAGGGACAGATAGAATTGTACTGTCTGTCATCAGTAGCAATCTATCTTAGATTATTGAGTTTCCCGGGTGCCACCATATGGTGTGGATCGCCCGGAGGACACGGTGGAGCAAACAGTGGAGGTGGTAAAGGAACAAGGGTGGGTTTTAGTCAGTAAAAGTCTGACACGCCCTCCCGCTCCACCCAGAGCGGTAGAAGTCATTTGATGTAACCAACCCAAACAAAAAAAAAGGTTATTGAGTTTGGTCGTAAGAGTGGTGGTGATTTGTGATCACTCAACCCGCATTCAATTGAAATGATTATGTCGGGTTTAAATAGCTCGACTATAATAAACTACAGCACGCGACGAGTAACATCGTTTAATCGCAACATCCATCTTGAGGCATAAACCTTACGCGCATTAAGCGTACCGCGCGTATTTATTCCACGTAGTACTCGGGCGGTCCCACTACGCCTGGCGTGCGGTTCATTGCGTACGTTCGTAATGCCGCGTGTTAAGTGAGCCAAGACTTTAGTGCGCGCTTTACTGAGCGCTTTATTGTTATGTCGCTGTATTTTCGGGACCATGTCTATTAATACAGTTAGCTGTTATTTTCTTTATTGGCTTATTTTTATTTTGGATAAGTATATCATGTTTTTATTCCCTGACAACAACCCTTGTTTAGAGATGTACATAACGTACTAATGTACTTGCGACCATCGGACATTATTTTGAAATAGTATCTCGATGTTTTGTGGTACATATTTAAGTTATGTCAGAATCAGAACTTTATTTGATTTAAATGTTGTACATGAATTAATGAGATGGGCTACAGTCTACCTTACGGCGTGCAAGTTATTAAATTAATTATAATATTAATTACAAACAAAATAATGTCAAAAAAACAAAACTTAAATTATAGTGAAGTCAGGTACATAAGTCTCACATGTTCAAAATTGCTATTAATTATAACAGTCATAATCTGGAAAAACTCGTATCATTTAGAAAGTCTTTCCTTCCTTAGATTTAAAATGTTTAAAGAATAATCCTTAAAACCATGTGGTATTTTATTATTAATGACAGGTCCCGACGCTGGTGTCGACACCAGCACGCAATGTTGAATGATGTATGTGGTTATGTCACGACTGTGAAACGATACTAAATATTCCACGTTCATTATTACTCAGGTACATCATTACATGGCTGAAACAGCTAAAACTATTAATAGATTAGCTTTACGCCATTGACATTTAGAGTTAGAAGGTAAATTAGTAGATGGTATAAAGCACAAGGTAATGCTTCGTATTCCTCTACGCAACAACTTCCAGAATTCGTTTTCTTCCCATTACTTATTCAGTTCTGAATACTCCCATTGTTATAGTAATCGATGATGAAAATACTTTTAAATAAAGTTATTCAGGTTTATCTATTAGAACATCCCAAGTACTAGAATTTCTTATAAAAAGTGTATTCTACTTGTAACTGCATAAAAAAAAAACTAAAGACACGCCGTTAGTTAAATGATAAATGATTTTATTTCTGTAATTAGGTTTGTACAAACACTTTTACACGTCAACCTTTTTTTTTTAAATAGTTAAGGTCGGCTTTTCCTATCTGACTACTCTGAGATGAAAGGCCAAAACAAACTCAGAGGTCAGTCTCTTTTAAAGTCCAGACATAAATTTGGTGAGATCATGTGAAGACCATGTGGATT
This sequence comes from Dasypolia templi, assembly GCA_963555695.1. Classification (NCBI taxonomy): domain Eukaryota; kingdom Metazoa; phylum Arthropoda; class Insecta; order Lepidoptera; family Noctuidae; genus Dasypolia; species Dasypolia templi. The sequence continues at coordinate 958,699 of OY743151.1, read as the reverse complement.
GATGTCTGAAATTGGCTTTTGAGGAAAGAACAACACAGATTGAGTGGACCTGTCCAATCAGTGCACGCATTTGTCAGTAATCATGCAGCTCAACTCAAAACTATTATTAGAATATTTGGGTAGGCCACATTAGGTACTCAAACTGCTGATAAAATAAAATAAATCTAAGATACACAAAATATAACCAACTAAGTCCTCACCCAATAGTTAAAATAATAATAATATTATTATTTTTTAAGTATTGTGGTACTTCACAAAGTAAATATTCATGTCATTTTGTATATAATAATCATGTAATGTCAAAGTATATTTAAAATAAAACAAAGGTTAGCAAACAAAAAAACCACATTCAGTCAACGTTTACATTTAACTGCGAGGTAAATTTAAGATACCATAAATTTCTTAATTTCCAAATTTATAATGTAAAATAAAAACTAAATAAACAAAGAAAACTAATACTAGTACACAATTAAAACAGTAGATAATCAAGCATGTATGTGTCGGCGTCTCCGTTGGCGGTAGGTGCGGCGGGCCGAGTTACGCTGTGCAAAGCGGGACGTTCGCCTCCTCACTCTCCCCACTTCTCAAAAAACATAATGTAAGCGAGTGCGCAGCGAAGAGGGGATCATTCTTGTGGCAGGCTCGGCCGGGTGCGCCTGCTGTAGCGCCTAGAGCTATTTAAGCGATCTATTTAATTAATTAACAAGCGGTTGGAATAAATAAGTTGGGTACTGCTATATTTCATACTTTCATTTAATATGTCGGACCTCTGCCTTCAGGTTATTTCATGGTGATTATTTTATAAGAAATTGTGAGTGAAATAAAGTGATTGTGCTGTAACTAGTAATAATTTAGTTTCCTGGTAAAAAAATCATTTTATGATTTTTTTCATTATGTCATATTATAACGAATACACACAGTAGTTCATTATTGAGTGTCCCGGATATTTATTTGTCAACAATTGGCCTAGATCCTTTCCAATTTCATCACAAAATAATACTATTTCTTTATTTACATTATGCTTAGGGAAACAGTTAGTAATTGAAATTGCCAAACTGGCACAAGACTGCGATAAGTTGGTATCACATATTGTCAATGAATGGTCCGGTGTGGGTTCAATAGATGGTGGTTGACAATGTTCCCATTTTTTTGTTTGTGAGCTCACCAGCTTATTCATAGCCAATACATATTCTCTCATTTCGTTTTCAGAGGCTGTATATTTAATGGTCATTACTTCTATGACCGAGTTTTAGTGACGAGTTTCATACTGCAAGTCTTCTGAGTCAATTTGATATTTCCGTGTACTTTTTTCTAAGTTAAATGAATAAATAAAAAATAAAAAAATATGAAGGTTATATCTACTGAAAAAAAATATACGAATAATATGTTGTTTCAGTAGATGTAACCTTTCTCTGTTAGGTTGTACATTTTTGTTGAAGAACCTTTGTTTTCTGGCCAATTTCTTTGTTTTAACTGTGTATTTGTTAATTTTTATGTATTTTTTAAGTTCATGGGGCACGGCAGTGCCCCCGCCTAGACGAGCGCGAAGCAAACACTGCCGTACCATCCTTTACTGGAACCATTTCGCCGCATTTTCAGGCCCCATTTGAGAACCTGTGGATAAGACCAGAACGCAGAAATTTTCGTCATCCGGTAAGCTATAATCACATACTTAAAATCCAACATTTTAAGTCTGTAGGTCATTTAGGTCCGAAGTTAAGCGAAAGCAAAGTTTCGCATTTACGAAACTCACTCACTCACTCGCGATCATCAGAATAGAACTAGCACTTCCCATAAACTCAGACAGCTGAGATTTGGTACAGAGTTAGGGTTTAATAAAGGGAAAACTATAAAAGTTAGGATAATCGAAGATCTGGAGTATCTGGTGACCCTGATTAGAAAACACAAGAGCCCAACCAAACTACACTTGGGAGCAAATAAATCGAGCCACTACCTTTTTTCACGTAAAATGGTAAATATTTTTGGGAATATGGAACGTATCAATTCGAACTATATATCGCCTAAAAGTTAAGTTAATAACCTTAACAATGAGGGTAAATTATTGAATAATAACCTTATTGAATGATAAATCATTGGCTCTGCAAGAAAAATGGTAATTTTGATAGAAAATTTAGTAGGGCTAAAACAGTCCATAAAAACAATAAAAAACAAAATTATTGCAAAAAAAAATATTCTTAATAACTGGTATTACCCCCCCGTGCCCTGATGCATTCTTGTAGCCTATTAGTCATCGATCTGATCAGAGTTACGATGACATATTGTGGTATGTTCTCCCACTCTTCAAGCACAGCGACTTTAAGCTCGGGAATGGATGAAACAGCGGGAACCCTGGCTCGCACTCTCCGTTTTAGCTCGTCCCATAGGTGTTCGATCGGGTTCAAATCGGGACTTCGTGCTGGCCATACCATTTGTTGAATCCCGATCGCAGACAAGTATTCCGTAACGATCTGCGCGGTATGAGGTCTCGCATTGTCATGCATAAACAAGAAATTTTCTCCGACAAAACCAGCATACGGCATTACGTGGTCTTCAAGAATGTCAGTTATGCATCGGTCAGCTGTTAATCCACGTCTACCACTGCCATCGTTGGCGGGGTCGACGAAGACAAGTTCCGTTTTTCCGTCTAGAGAAATTCCTCCCCACACCATACAAGAACCACCACCAAAACTCACAGTTTCTCGAATGCAACATTGGGCAAATCTTTCACCAGGACGTCTATACACTCGGTTTCTCCCGTCATTGCTAAAAAGACAGATTCTTGACTCATCAGAAAACAAAACTGACCTCCAGTCTTCTAACGTCCAATTAATGTGTTCTCGAGCAAACTCCAAGCGAGATCGGCGATGAGCTACAGTCAATTTTGGGCCAGTTGCTGGTTTGTGTGATGTTAAATTTCGTTCCTTTAGTCTTCGTCTCACTGTCTACCTACTGATTGCGACACCTAGAACGTCACGTAACGCTTGCTGTAGCTGAACAGCATTAAGTCCACGGTCGCGCAACGAATTGGTTGCAATAAAGCGGTCGTCACGTTCTGTTGTTGCCCGTGGTCGGCCAGTTCCAGGTCGCCGAACAAAAGCACCAGTCTCCAGATACCTGCGGTATACCCGCTGTACCTTTGAACGACTCAAATGAAGTCTGCGTGCCACTTCACGTTGTCCGTGTCCAACCTCAAGTAAAGCTACAACTTGGGCAGCTTCCGTCGGTGTAGTATCCATTTTATCAGGTTATTTTGATTACACAGACACAGATAAAGACAACAATAACAAGTAATATGGGTATGATTAACAAAAACCTCAAATTTAATCTTTTCTTAACAGAGTACAATAAAAATGTCATAAGCAAATTAAATGCGATAATTTTATTCTACCCTTTAAACTTTAATTAAAATGAAATTTTGACAACTAACTACCCTCATTGTAAAGGTTATTAAATACCCTTTTAGGCGATTTATGTTTCGAATCGATGCGTTCCATAATACCAAAAATAATAACCATAATGCGTGAAAAAGGAAGTGGCTCGATTTATTTGCTCCCAAGTGTATTAGAGATCGACATACCGCCTTTACAAAAAATATTCAACTTTGTGGGCCGCTTCATTTGATGTCAAAAATAGAAGGTCTGAAGTATCTGATGAAGAACCCTCAGCTGGTCTCAGCTGTTTTAGAGATATGGTAATGCCCCCTTCTACTATTGGTACATAAAAAAATCTAATATCATTGCCAAAACCCAGCGTAATGGGACACATCTTCTAATTTAATCTAGCCTTATAGGCTAGATTAAACGCGTCCCAACGCGTCCCCCCGTCTCTGCAGGCTGGTCGAATGCCTCCCCTTCTGCTTTGCCCACGTTTCTACAAAAAGTAGTGAAATCCCACCAAAAACATTCTGTAAAAAAACTAGCCAAGTCTTGATGGAGCTGCTTATTTATCTCTAAAAAGTAATGAAATCTAGACAAAGTCGTGCCAAGGCTAAGGTTCCTTACTGCGATTTCTTTTTATTATAGTTAATGTTGTGTGACTTGGCCGTTGAACATTCTTTATACGTTAGTGGGTACAAGTCAATTTTGTTTACACGTAATATTATATCTGCTGTAACTACCTATGTTTGTTAAGCGAGTTAAGGCCAAGTCACACAACATTAACTATAATAATAAAGAAATCGCAGTAAGGAACCTTAGACGTGGCACGACTTTGTCTAGATTTCATTACTTTTTAGAGATAAACAAGCAGCTCCATCGAGACTTGGCTAGTTTTTTACAGAATGTTTTTGGTGGGATTAGTTTTACTAGTAAACTCAACGACGAATATTTGTCATAATAGCCATAAACGAAAGAAACATCGACTCACAATACAAGAAAATAAGTTGAAATTGATAGACTGAAATGTTTTGTTGACATTTATATCATTTTCATTACTCTTCTCAAGTAACATCCAAATAATCCTATCTCTACATATTAATGATCTGGCTACTGCCTCAAAGTGAATGGACACACGTACAGAGGAACCTACTGCTCGTAAATAATTGATCGCCACTCAGGCCCTCCGGCACTAAGGACTCTGACGAGCCACATTTTAGCAATCAAGTCTTTGACTTACAAGTCATTTAAATAAACACTTGTGTAGTACAAGAGGTCGTCTTCCTTTGATTTTCACTCATGTTCTTTTCGATCATAACGCTCCTACGCGAATGGGTGCCCTACTGAAATCAGGTCAAGGATACATTTGATGTAAATTAGAGCAGTTAATTTAATTATTTAGTGTTTTTACTGAACAAACTCAACAAACGGTGCGAAACAAAAAACATTAGATTGCCTGTCTATTATACAGTATTTCTAATCCCTAAAACGGGGTTGTCAGGAATAAACAGGTGGATTTAAAAGCACAAAAAAAGATACACTACGCAACTTAATTAAGAATGAGAAACACTTTTAATTTGGAAAACATAAGTGCAGGTGGGTGTAAGATGGGATCTTAGACTAAGCTCGTCAAGTAAGCAGGGGTGGTAAACACTCGTGTATGCAATCTCGTGTCCAGGGATCGTACAGTAAATCCGGGTGCATCTCATAAAGTGACTCCTAATGAACGTGGTCACTGTCGTAATGAACCCGAGCTCTGCTCACACACGCTGAGGGTGAGTACAGATTTCGTGCTATTCTTTAATAAATTTATTTAGTACGGCAACATTGGAAAATTATTGTGTAATGTTTTTTTTTCTGCTGTCAACAGGTTTGGAGCAGCATATGATTTGAAAAGCCGAATTGAAAAGGCTTATCAAGTTTCCGATCAGCTAATTTGCTGTCTAACCTTATCTTTTTTGTATTTTTGTATCTGTTGTGATTGGTTGACCGAAATGAAACCTATTAATCATGTAAGTTCATTATTATGAGGGTTGAAACCGGGGCATAAAGTACTTTCTATAATATTCTGAAAGTGGCGACTTACAAGCGATACAGAACTACATTATATTAATCTTGTCACAGCACGCAGTGTGAGCTCGGGTTCTAGAGACGGCAAGTAGGGACCAGATGAGGAATGCTAAAGTACGGTCCGTGACGTCACCAAGTGTGGGCGCTTACTACCAATCGTGGGATAGGGGTAGCGGACTTGTTTTGTTTTCCTTCTATTCAAAGAGTTTGTTTCAAACGGTTAGATTTATGGTAACTAGAAGTTTGTGAATCAAAAAAGGATAGCTATACTTGGTAAGACGTGTTCAGCTGTCAGTCAAACTGTTATAGGACATTCAAGGAATTTCTTTGCTAAATGAAGAGATTTAAGGCAGCTCTAATCCAAATTAAATGTTGGTACTTACTTAACTTAATCTTGGGAGTGAATAATCTTACTCAATCCAGTACACAGTGCTGCTGAGATAACGTAGAGTCGCAGAAGATATGTTTATCTGCGCCCTAAGAAGTGACACGACGCTAACTGCTGTTCAAAAGTTCAATAGTCCCAATATTACCAACATTGGCCTTGTGAAACGTTGGCCAAATGTTTGGGACGAGCCAACTTGCCACTTGGCATCATAATAAAATACTTCGACACCACAATTTGACAATGATGGCTTCCTCTCGCTTGAGAACCTTCTGGAAAGGATCAATTGTGGAAATTAGTTGGGAACGAGAAACGACGCTGTAAAATGTTATGATATTCCTTAGATTGTGTGCTCTCGAAATTAAACAAGGAATAAAAAGATATTTCACGGTTTCCTATATTTTATTACGCTTTATGTTTTTGTACTTTTGGGTTTCTAAAGAATGGCGTTAACAAGTCGAATCAGGAGGTCCGGTTCTTGTACATTTGAACTTTATATTTTCGTTTTCCTATTGCCAAACTTATCTCACAATTTTTTTACTTCTGTATGCTTTAGATTGAACGGAACTGTAGGACCATGTATCTATTCGTTTATTTTTTCAAGTTTACTCACAAGCCAGGTCAGTGTTTTAACTTTTTTGAGGCTTCTTTGTAAACAAGAAGTCGATATTTGCCTGAACGAACTTGTGAAACGCTGTCTCAATAACAAATGCGAAACAAAACATGAATTCATATTCATAACAATGTAACAGCATGCATAGTAATAAAGCGGTGAGAAGTATAGATTACAGTAAACTGCAGTACGGTTGCACATTAACCTCAGCGGTTGCCCGCATTCCAGCATTATTTAACGACCGTCTGAGGAACCTCGGTTAAGGCTAGACTCACGCGACGAAAATGAAGCAAGTTTAAATCGAATGTGACTTGATTTTTATATGCATGTAGTATGAGAACTTGTAGCGGTAGTGTGAGATGGGCGTAAACTAGCAGTAAGGTTGTGTGAGATGGTTCAGACGTGTGTTGAGTCACGAAGTAGACGATACCATTAGAAGAGCGGGTCTGTGTTTTTGCTCACGGGTGCTTAGAATGATAGTAAATAAGACAGACGAAAGCACAAATACCTGAATTGCTGAGCATGTATTAGATAAAATAAGTTGGAAGACGTCGTTGGTATGGGCAGGAAAGACGATTTGCTGTCCTATCATTCAAATTCATTAATCAAACTTACACATAGTTCACAAACATTAAAGTAACATGGTATGAAATTCTCCCTAACAGAAGCCTTAGACAAATTAAACAGCGGATACCAAACTAGGCACAGCCTGTATCTTGGTGACCCAAAAAACCCAAATTTTATAATTTAATTAGTTCTGCACATGTAGTCGCGCAAGACTGTTATTGACAATTTCATATTAAAATGTGAGTTAAAAGAAGCTAACTACCTTGAATACGAGTATACACACAATAACAGTTGAGGTGAGTAAATGTGGGGTGTAATGTGTGTGTACTTGTAAATGATACATGATTTTATTTCTGTAAGTAGGTTTGTACAAACACTTTTCCACATTGTCTTCACACACACAATTATTAAAATATTATAATACATTACATAAAATTTACTTTACAAAGTAAATTTACATGTTTATAAATAAATTCCATCAATGTCAAAGTGTATATAAAAATCCTAAAATAATCTTGATCAGATCGTTTGAGTTTAGCTACCTACCTACCTACCTAGACTGTTTGTCTGAAATGGTCTTTTGAGGAAAGAGCCACACAGATTTGTGTGGACCTGTCCAGTTAGTGCAGGCATTTGTCAATCATCGTTAGTTTATGCAAGATTTGTATTGTATTATCTATATCTGTAATTTTTGTTGGTGAATATACAATTTATTATTATTCCTTTATTACATTTAACAAACTTATAAATTACATTTTTAAATATTTTTAAAAATCTGAAAAAAAAAAAAAAACATTAAAAATATAAATAGTATACCACCGGTATCGGCAACAGGGTCCAAGCTACCGGCGGTCAGGGCTCCAGAGAGAGGAACCTCCTGACAATGCGAGCCGTGTCCAGAAGTACCGCTTTCTGAATCAAGCCCTTGATCCAGCTGCCCAAAAAGAGCCTCCTCAGGTGTTTGTCAAGGCTCTTGGATATCAAGCCATTGGCTGTCACGACTATCGGCACAATGATTGCTGAGTCCACATCCCACATGTCGACAACCTCGCGAGCTAAATCAAGATACTTGATTTCTTTATCTTTCTCGGCTTTCACGAGGTTACCTTCATGCGGGACCGTTATGTCAACAATCATTGTGCTCTACTCGATCCACCACCACTATATCAGGCTTATTGGCAACAATAGTCCTGTCAGTGATGATGGATCGATCCCAGTACAATGTGATATTTCCATTTTCGAGAACTGGGTCGGGCACGTACCTGTAGTACGGCACTTCCGATTCCACAAGGCTGTATTTCAGAGCAAGTTGCTTATGGATAATCCTAGCTACAAGGTTTTGTCTATGCAAGTACTCTTCGTTAGCTAGACGAGAACACCCGGAGATAATGTGTCTTATTGATTCCCCCGGACGGTGACATGCCCGACAGATGTCAACCGTGCCGTCTTTCACAATAAATCTCCGATAATTGTTCGTCATCATAACTTCGTCCATAATTGCACAAATAAAACCTTCGGTTTCTCCAAAGAGGTCACCGAAACGTAACCAGGTCACGGACGCTAGAAGATCTACATCGGGTCCATGTAGGGCCCGGAAAAAGCGTCCGTGAAGCTCCTTACTCTGCCATACTTCCATGCGATCATTAGTGTCAAGCACTACAGGTTTGCGCCAGTTCTCTTTGGCCAAGGAGAGCGGGGTGAGGCCCTTGTCCACCGCGACCACATCACGATGCATCCCCACGTCGGCTTCTAGGAAATATTCCCTGAGACTGCATATCTCGCGATTGTGTAGGGTCTTAGCGTTTAAAAAGCCTCGACCTCCACACTGTCGCGGGATATACAGTCTCATTACCGATGATCGTGGGTGATGCATTCGGTTTGCAGTCAGCAGTGTACGGACCCTCCTATCCAGGGCGTCGAGTTCGGTCTGAGTCCATTTGAGTATGCCGAAAGAGTACATCAAAACTGGCATGACCCAACCGTTAAAGGCGCGCACCTTGTTTCCGCCTGACAGAAGACTATATAACACTTTCTTCAGGCGTCCAAAGAAGCGCTCCTTCAACGATTGCTTCATGTCAGTACCATTGATGCCCAACGCTTCCGACATACCCAAATACTTATAGGTTTCGGATGCCGAGAGGGCTTTAAGGGTTATGGAATCCGAGAGTTGGGTTCCCACGGATTCCACAATCTCCCCTCGCTTTACATGCATGACCGCACATTTGTCCACACCAAAGTCCATCCTGATGGCGCTACTGAAAGTTTCAGTTACTTTCAGAAGCTCCTTTAGTTGCAAATTGTTGGGGGCAAAGAGTTTTAGATCTTCCATGTACAGAAGGTGAGATATAACCTGACCACCTCTCCTCAGCCGATAGCCTAGACCTGAATCCTCCAGCAGTGAGCTTAGAGCTTAAAGCGGGCTCAAACTATCGCCCTGAAATATGCCTCGCTCGATCCTTATCGGCTCGCTATTCCTCAGGATATTCCGACATCCTGGATAGCGAAGGACCGTCCTCCATCGCCCCATACATGCCATCAAGAAGGTGCGCAGAGTTGCATCTGCTTTATACAACTCCAGCACCCTCATGAGCCACGTATGTGGCACCGAGTCATAGGCCTTCTTGTAATCATTCCAACATGTCGACAGATCCTTTCGTGAACGTCGAACCTGTTGGCTAATGGCCATATCAATGAGGAGTAGCTCCTTAGTACCGCGGGATCCGTTCCTACATCCATTTTGAGAGGCAGACATGATGGAGTTGGTGTCTATATGTTTGTTAATTTTAGCTCTCAAAATGGATGTAAGCACTTTATAGACCGTCGGTAAACACGTGATCGGCCTATAATTTTTGGGTTCGTGCTACCTGATTTATGGAGCAGGTGGGTAACCTGTTGTTAGGAACTGGGGTAGCGAACCAAACTCCAAAGCCGTCTGGTACTGGGCCGCCAAGCGAGCGTGCGATCTTGTAAACCATTTAATCCAAAAGTTCTGCAGCCCGTCCGGCCCTGGTGACTTCCAGTTAGGTAACGGACGGACTGCACGAGCTACATCTTGGGGGCAGATGATAATAGCCCCCATTTCTGGTATTGGATTGCAGGCTCGCTCGACTTCCCGAGCCCAGTCACCTTCGGTGTGACTGACAGGCACCGACCAGATACTTCGCCAGAAAGAACACATGGCATCATCATCTCCTGCAGGCACGTGTTAGCCACACTTTGGTTCGGTCGCTCCCAACCCCTATAAACCCACCTTTCATCGCTCTGGAACGTGCGATTCTGAGTGTATCGCTCTACTTGCCGCTTATACCTACGAATACGGTTAGCCCATGCATACACTTTCTGCTTCAGGAAGTCGATGCGCTCTGTGACGCGGGACAGATAGTTCTGAGAGCTAATATCAGTCCCTGAGAACGCCCGCCTAACAAAGCGCATCACTCTTGGACGAGTATTGCCGTCTCTGAAGCAGATTAGTTTGCCGATGAGCGCTCTGACCACACCAATACGGTGCTCAATTCTGCACTGCCAAGCTGGTACGGTTGGTTTTGGTCGCGTAGCTCTACAGTCATTGGTAAATTTGACGTGAGCTACACGACATGCCGCTACAGCCGCGCAGTACAGAATTGAATGAGTATCGGTGAGGTCTTCGCAGTCATCAAAATAGTTTGATAACTGCGAATCCAGGAGCGCCACCAGCGCCCTATTTTTGTTATGCATGGGCAAACGAGGTAAGCGTGGTCTGAGTTCGGGCGACATGAACCGATATTCCTGAATCGCACACTCCAAAGCACTCCTCAATTCCTCATTGCACTGGGTACTTACGTTTGTAGCCCTATCATCACTTCCCTCGTCAGCTTGATTTGTGTTGGACTGTGATAGTACCTCAACAGTCTGCGACGGGGGGGCGATGACATGGATACTCTGCATTTCACTTCGCAGGTGATCAAGCACAGTGTCATCCAACATATGATTACGTTGGATGACCCGCACCTGATCCGATAGTCGTTGTGCCGAAACGTTGACAGCTGGCTCAAGCACCTGAAAAAGAGAGAGCATCCGAACACGGTACGCGGTCAGATTGTTGCCCCCCTCTGTAGCCCCATAGTATGAGCGCATGACGTTTTCATTGATGGATCGTGTCCATCTCATGCGCTGCACACTTCCGCCGGGAGCTGGGACCCTATCAGAGGCCGGTGGGCCTCGAGTTCCTAAGCCGTCCGGTGGCCGGCGTCCTCCTCGTCGATGAGCAGGTGGTGGCGTCGTGGGCGGGGAGAAATACTCGTCGCTCGAGCTCGACGCAACTACCGCGGCCGGTGTCGTCACAGCGCTCCCAGTAGCGCTGGGTACCGGCGGCGGCGAGGCGGAGCTGAGCGATGAGTCCGGAGGTGGTGGGCGTGCTCGACGTGCGGCTGATCTCGTCAACATTTCTTCATTTTTGGTTTCTTATTCAGTGATGTTTTACCGGAGGTGACATCTGTCATGTCACCTCCGATGCGGTAGTTTTTGGTTTCAAAATTACATTATGTTGTAGTTTGATGTCGTTATTGAATTTTCTTTGGTTTTGCAGGTTTCAGGTTTACTTCAGAATAAAAATATCTTGTTAAATTGGGTCAAAAAAACTTATAAGAATTAAAATTACGCAAATGAGAAAACGAGACGTTTTGTTGATACGGTGTTGCCAGCTTATTATTATTATCGTGCAGCTTAACACAGAACTAAGGAGCTATTAATCGTTGACGATTCAACGAACAATACAATGAAAGGACATTTGGATAGGTCACATAAAGTAGACCATCATTAAAAGTACTTAACTGAAAGAAAAAAAATAAAATACAACGACCCACATAGTCCTCACATTCACAAAATAATAATTATAATATAAAAATAATTGTTATTATTTTATTAAAATCCTCGCCTCGTTGGTCTAGTGGTCGCAAGAGCTACTGCGTAGCACGAGGTCTTGGGTTCGATCCCCAGGTCGGGCAACGAGTTATTGGGTTTTTCTATCTGGAATTTCTCAGTAGCAGCCCAGAGTCTGTATTTGTGCCCAATTTATGGCAATAGGCTTGCCCCCTGTTACATGAGACTTAAACATAACTGGCGAAATGTGGGTGAACTATAGGTACACCGCTGCCCGGGGAAAACAAGGCGTGATGTTATGTTACGTGTGATTAAAACAAAAGTAATATAGTTAGCAAAATAACATTAAACATCAACACTATCTGTGGAGAATTATTGGAGCAGCTACGAAACAGCTACTTTTAATGTCATAGATTGACTTGAATGTGCCTTGGCGGCTGATAGTATGTCATGCTCACTCAAATGTCTCGTTGACGGTGGCGCGTGTGTCGGATCATTTAGCTCCCTTCAAAATGGTTGAGCTGAATGGTGCTGATCCATGCGTCATGTTCGTGAACGGGCGCCGTCAGTTGGGACTGGTCATCTCTTAGCTGCCACGGCTTATTTTAATAATTAATTAGCTGGATTGTTTTTAATTATGTTTTGATGCACTCTGGACGCTTTTAACGTGTACGGTTTTTTGTACATCGTTCTCACTTATAGTGTCAACATTAATCGATGTAACTAAGATATATGTAAAAACATTATTATTTAAAAGAGTGTCCATGGAGTTTCTTGCCCGTTCTTCTCCATAGGTACCTACTACGCTTTGGAATGGGCAACTAGCTTCATATTTCTGACTGACCGACTCCTTGACAATTCAAAAGTGCCTGTAAATGGTTTAATTGAAATAAATGATTTGAGTTTGAGTTTGACGACATCACATTTTAAAAATAACTAAAGTAAACTAAACGGGCTGTCTCTAAACCAGTTAAATTAGTAATTTTTCGTATGCTGCAGAGCTAAGATTTTTTGACAATTTAGAAGAAGCTTGACATCCAAAGTTATGCCTAAGAATACTGTGGTGTTTCGGTTTTCAACTCTTCACCCTTTATAAGAACACTAGTTTCTACTTGTCTAACATGAGGTATTGTAAACTTAATACAATTCGTTTTTTAACACGCTTTTATTAGGTCGACCTGTATGTAACTAACTATGTAATGGAATCTAAGGTAACTAATTTACCCCTCTTCCAAGGGTCGTAGCGTAATGAAAATTGGCTGCTGTATGTAGTTGACAATACAATAATATGGTACTATCGAACTGATCTGATGATGGAGCCGGAAGATATGTACTGGAAGTTCGTGATGGAAAATCGTATCATAGCTGTTTTGGATTTATTAGAAAAGTCTTGTAATGAACTGTGACCACGATTAGGTTTCAAGGTCTGATGATAAAGCCGGAAGATAGGCACTGGCATTCCATGATGGAATTTCATGTCATAGTCGTGTTTGCACTTGTGAGAAAGGGCACGTAATGGACTTTGAACATGATCAGGTTTCAAGGTTATAACAAACCTATTATATATGGAATAGTGTAAATATTGACATAGATGTCTGTATAAAATGTATATAGACCTGTACATGGAGAGCGTTCATAGAATAATATTGATATATCTATATACGATGTATATTGACGTGTAAATAGGGTAGTAGGTTGTTAAAGATCCCACATTAGCCAAGGTGAGAAACGTGCCGAGGACTGAATGAAATGAGGGTGGTTAATAATATCATGTCGCTAGCGTCACCTGTAAATATTGAGTGTAAAAGATACCACACAAGCCAAGCTGAGAAACGTGCCGAGGACTGAATGGCATGAGGGTGGTTAATAATATCATGTCGCTAGCGTCACCTGTAAATATTGAGTGTAAAAGATCCCACACAAGCCAAGCTGAGAAACGTGCCGAGGACTGAATGGCATGAGGGTGGTTAATAATATCATGTCGCTAGCGTCACCTGTAAATATTGAGTGTAAAAGATCCCACCCAAGCCAAGGTGAGAAACGTGCCGAGGACTGAATGGCATGAGGGTGGTTAATAATATCATGTCGCTAGCATCACCTGTAAATATTGAGTGTAAAAGATCCCACACAAGCCAAGCTGAGAAACGTGCCGAGGACTGAATGGCATGAGGGTGGTTAATAGTATCATGTCGCTAGCGTCACCTGTAAATATTGAGTGTAAATGATCCCACCCAAGCTAAGGTGAGACACGTGCCGAGGGTGAATGGCATGAGGGTGGTTAATAATATCATGTCGCTAGCGTCACCTCAGGGAACCGGGCGAAACCCTGTTGTAAATAGCCTTGTCCCTCTACACGGACTCTGGGGGGATCGAACGTTTAATTGTTCATTACTCGTGGGAATAATATGGCAAAACCTACAAAAAAAATAAACAACAACACAAAGAAAACGGAGGCTACAAAAAAAGGAAAAGCGCGAACAAAGCTGTAGCGCGGAAACTGTATGAGGTCGCCAACGAGCATAACGTTTATGCCGCCAAAGGGTTCATAGTAATTCTTTAGCTTTCGTAAACGAGCGTCTATCATGCACAACATCTCATACGGAACCATAGATATCTCGTACACGAACAAGAACTCTAAATTTTGCCACTGTTGACGCATAATTCTCAAGTAGTTGCCGGAGAGTTAAGGCATGTTCACTAAGAGGCCATCTCTTTGTACTGGTAATTTGAGCAGGCTACGCAGTGTAGAGCCACCTACTAGTCGTGCTGGAACTCTAGTCAGAGCGCCAATCTGTGTAACCTGCTTCCCGTAACATCTGTTCACTTGATTTTTCAACAAGTTAAACAAGAACGTCTTTCCTGTTCCAGCGCCACCAGTTACGAAAAGTTTAAACCTTTGTTGATCGCCCTGTTGTTACGACTGAATGTTTGACGTGATAGTATTGAACAGTTGTCTTTGGTCCATATTCATGATCCGTAACAAATATAATTAGGAGTTATAGATGCTTTTAATTGTAACAGGAAATACTTTTTGTATAACTTGCTGAGAAATCAAGTTAAGCGATGTTACGGGAAGCAGGTTACACAGATTGGCGCTCTAACTGTAACGGAGTTGCAGCACGACTAGTAACAGTCTGTTCGAAGTACCAGTTTGTCGAACTCAGACAAAACATGCGCCAGCAGCGAGGGGAGACGACATTCACCGACATTTTATTTATTGTTTATTATATTTTAGGAAGGCTTACAGACTAATAACATTGTAATAACACTAAAATGTAACTAAATTGCTAATTAAAAGCCTCCACAGAAAACACAAAAAATTAATACACCCTTCATACTCACCATGAAGTTATTTCCTCAATTGGTTGATTTCGTTCAATCGATTAAGTAAAATTACTACGAAATTTAGTTGGACAATAAACGGCTAGGTGCCGGCAGGAGCTTCTTGTAAAAAAAATGGCTCTGCTAAGAGATTCCTAACTGAGTTTGCATTGGTGCAGAAAAGGTGAATGCCGTGCTCGCAAGTGATTTTATTAAAACTACTACTAGCTCTCAGAAAATATGCATTACGCCGATAATTTGTGTTTGCATAAGGTACATGTAGAAGAGGTCGCTGTCGCAACCCCAACTGATTAGTGCGCATCCTTAATCTTGAAACAAGTTCAGGACAGTCAATTGAACAATTTTCGATATTAAAAAAGTAGCATAATATCATTAATATGACGTCTACGGTCGAGTGGTAGAAAATGGTACCTTCTGCATCGGTGACTATAGTCAACAGATACTGGTTTTGCCCTTTAATCAAGGTAATTAAGAAATTTTATCTGAATGCCCTCAATACGAGACTTGTAGAGCCCGTATTGAGAGTTCCAGACTTGTGATCCATACTCAAGGTGGCTGCGTACGAACGAACAATACAAGACGTTGATCGGTTTTAGTGATCGGAAACATGCAGAGGTTCTCATTATGAAACCAAGTGCTCTCGACGCCTTATTTGCTATGTTATTAATATGTTAATCGAAAATAAAAAATAAAAAAATGGCAACACCGTGTCAACAAAACGTCTGAATTTCAAATTTTACATATTAATATCAGTGAACGCAATTTTGACCAAGTATTACAATAATCTTTCATTAGAAACCAAACCTGGAAATAAAAATATACTATAACACCATAAAAGAGACCATACCACATAAAAATTTAAGAAATTTAATAAAAAACTACAGAATCGGAGGTGACATGACAGATGTCACCTCCGATAATAATAACATGAACACGAACGAAATACACTGACGAAATTGAAAAATGAGGACTATGTCGACAAGATCAGCCGCACGTCGAGCACGCCAACCACCTCCGCCTCGCCGCCGCCGGTACCCAGCACTACTGTGAGCACTGTGACGACACCAGCCGCGGTAGTTGCGTCGAGCTCGAGCGACGAGTATTTCACCCCGCCCACGACGCCACCACCTGCTCGTCGACGAGGAGGACGCCGGCCGCCGGACGTCTTAGGACCTCGAGGCCCACCGGCCTCTGATAGGGTCCCAGCTCCCGGCGGAAGTGTGCAGCACATGAAATGGACACGATTCATCAATGAAAACGTCATGCGCTAATAATATGGGGCTACAGATGGGGGAACCGTGCTCTCTCATTTTCAGGTGCGAGTGTGCGATTCGGGAATATCGGTTCATGTCGCCCGAACTTAGACCACGCTTACGTCGTTTGCCCATGCTTACCTCGTTTGCCCATGCATAACAAAAATAGGGCGCTGGTGGCGGTCCTGGATTTGCTGTTATCAAACTTTTGATGACTGCGAAGACCTCACCGATACTCATTCCACCGCAAGCGCTCGTGCAAACCTGTTGTGGTCTTACACTTACTCCGCTAATTAGTTGTTTACGCGTGTGAGTGTGCGTACTGTACGTGTTATCGCAACTGCGCGGCCCTCGATCCGCTGCCATAGAGTAGATTGTGAGCCAGAGACTGCAGTCGTCAACATGACAACATTAAACAGCACATTTGATCATGATGCTGATGATGTACCTCGACATGGCGAAATGAGTGTAGACGGATCGCTTATTGATGAAGAATCGCCGCCTCCTTGCATCACGTTCCGGAAAGGAGTTTCTCACGGTCACTCGTCCGAATTCCGGCAAGAATTCAAATTATTTCAGGACAATATGCAGGGCATGCTGGAGAAGTGGTTCACAAAACAAGATGCTAAGTTCTGTAAATTACTGGATGAGTTCGCAGGTGTACAAAAATCTATCGAGTACATAAGCAACAAATATGATGACCTAGAAAAAACTACGCAGGAAGTCAATGGTCGCGTTCTAGTGGTCGAAAGAAACATCCAAACCCATGGACGACGCCTCGCTGACTTGGAACAAAAAGTTGAGCACATGGAACAGAGAGCGCGCCGCTGTAATCTTGAAATTAGCAACCTGCCTGAGAGACGTGGGGAGAACCTAATATCGGTTGTTGAAAACATCGCAAATGTTATAAAACAGCCTATATCTGTTCGTGATGTGATCTCAATCCATCGTGTGCCACAAAGGAACCCTAACAATTCACGACCAAAGAACATAATAGTCAAATTTGCAACCCAAATAATTAGGTACAACTTTGTATCAGCTGTGCGGCTCAACAAGGGCATCACGTCGGAGCAGATAAACATACAGGGATCGCCGCGGACAATTTATATAAATGAACACTTGACATTGCAAAACAAGATATTATTTCGTCAAGCCAAGGAAAAAGCCAAAGAAATTGGATACAAGTTCGTCTGGATCAAGCACGGCATTATACTTGTTAGGGCTGACGTCCCCACCGCTGCGATCGCCATTCGCTCGGAAAAGGATATTACCAAACTTACACCCTGTGTCTCGGGAAACTAATTGTTTAATATTTTGTGTGTGTATATTGTGTGCAAAAAATCTCAGTGAAGTTGTCGTAAGTAACGCAAATCTTATGATGTTCTATGTAATATTTAATGTTCTGCGCGTAGACTCTGGTTCCTGCATTACTCTGTGGACCGACAAGGTGTGCGACTCATCCTTTGTCTTTTTTTTTACGTCCACCGCCATAATAATTTGTATGTTTGGTTTTCCATTAAATATTAAATATCTGGTTTTAAAATTAATAATACAACGTAATAATATATACAGGAAATATAATAATAATAGTATACAACAAATTGAGTATATATCTAAAATTATCTTCAATACTATAAAAACAAAATCAATTTATGGAGTGCGTTATGTGGTGATTCCGATGGGTCACTTGTTTTCTATTTTAATGGTAACAGTTATTAACATATTTTCCCAGTACAATGACTAATGACATTTCAATTTATTACCAAAACTGCCGAGGTTTGAGAACCAAATTAAATACAATTTATAATAACATTCTGGCGGACTCACATGATGTCATTGTTCTGTCTGAGACGTGGTTGATACCTGAAATTAGCGATGGTGAATTCATTGACTCGCGGTACATTGTTTATCGCTGTGATAGAAATCGTGTGTTATCTGGTAAATCTGACGGTGGGGGTGTTTTAATTGCGGTGCGTCGCGGTTTGAATGTAATGCGTTGTGAGTTTACGGCGATGCCTTGTCAGGACGGTTGTTATGACGCCTTGCCACCTAATATTGATTACGTACTTTTAAAATTTTACTCCAAGACTATTAATGAGTTTCACATTGTGTGTAGCGTGTATGTTCCACCCAGTCAAACACTAACAACCTATCAATCACTATTTAATTTGCTTGAGAAAGAAATTTCTTCTCCCATTATTAGTAACACATATATTTTTGGGGACTTTAACTTACCACAGATTGACTGGCTCGTATGTGACGCATCTGCACTTATGCCGCGCGTACACAGTGACAGTGCCTCTATGGAAATCTTGCTACTTAATTTCTTATCAACTATAAACTGTAAACAATATAACTGTATAAAAAACCACATGGGTCGCATTCTGGATCTATTGATTTCTAGTGACGTATGTGTGTGTGTGCCTGCACCCATTTCCCTTACGCATGTAGATACTTTTCATCCACCGTTTTTGACTGTTATCTCTTTTGAACGAATGCATAGTCCTATGGTTCAGTGCTCCACGCCTAGATATCGTTTTGTAGAAGCCGATTACTCTGCCATTAATAAAGACATTAATTTAGTCAACTGGACTTCCGTACTGGACAAAATCTCACTGGATACTGCTACCCAGAGTTTTTATGAAATTATCAGGACTCACGTGCCAATGCGGCCAGTAAAATCCAATGAATACCCGATTTGGTTTTCACGACCACTAATCCATATTTTTAGGAATAAAGAAAAGGCTTGGGTTAAATGGAAAAAATATAAAAACTGTGTGGATTATGAGCAATTCTCCTTATACCGACAGAGGTTTAAGTTACTCTCTGCCGTTTGTTTTAATGGGTACATGCATTCAATCGAAACCGGCATGCGTAAAGATTTTAAACGTTTTTGGTCGTTTATAAAAAGTCGAAAGGGTAAAACAGGTATACCTAACACTATGTTATATAATAATGAGGTATGTAACGGACCTGTGAATGTATGTAAATTATTCTCAAAGTTTTTTAGTTCCGTGTTTGAGCCGTCAGATAACAATGTTAGTAACGCAAATAATAAATACTCGGCGTCTTCGTTAAATTACGAAGTGAATATATCCAACCTGTCTTTATCTAAAGACGCGATAGCTGATTCACTTAAATGCCTGGACATAACCAAAGGCTCTGGACCAGATTGTGTTCCTCCTTTATTTTTGAAGCATACTGCCGAGTCAATGAGTGTGCCTTTATTTCATCTATTTAACCGTAGTCTTAGGGAGGGTATTGTGCCACTATCGTGGAAAACTGCCAATATAATGCCTGTTTACAAAGGCGGCGCAAAAAATGATGTTACCAACTATCGTCCAATATCATTGTTGTCTACAATGTCAAAAGTCTTGGAGCGACTAGTTCATAATGTAATTTACCCCATCTTGCATAATAATATTATCCCTGAACAGCATGGTTTTGTTCGAAATCGCTCCACAGTTAGTAACCTAATTTGTGTATTCTAACATTTTGTTTGAGAATATGGACAATCAACTGCAAGTTGACGCAGTCTACACGGATTTCTGCAAGGCTTTTGACAAGGTGGACCATACCATGCTTTTACAAAAAATTGAATTTAATGGTATTCATGGGAATTTGCTTCGTTGGCTTACGTCTTATGTAAAAAATAGAACTCAGAAGGTTGTGGTCAACGGATTCTCTTCAGATGTGATCAGCGTGACATCTGGTGTTCCACAGGGGTCGATACTGGGTCCATTACTTTTTATCCTATTCATAAATGACATAAACGCATGTTTTAAAAATTGTGGTTTCCTCCTCTATGCTGATGATCTTAAAGTATTTCATAAAATAAGAACCGTTGAAGACTGTGTTAAATTGCAAGAGGATCTTGACCGTTTTAGTGCCTACTGTCTGACCAATAAACTACATCTAAGCTTATCCAAATGTAAGTATATCTCTTTTACCAAAAAAATTAATACCGTTCAATTCTCTTACTCTCTTTGTAGCTCCCCTCTGGAAAAAGTTTTCCTAATTAAAGATTTAGGTATACTCTTTGATTCAAAGTTACACTTTGATGCACACGTTGATCACATCACTGCCAAAGGTTTTCAATTATATGGGTTTGTAAGGCGGACCTGCCACCTATTCAAGAAGACATCAACATTCTTATTATTGTACAAATCACTTATTAGATTTCAACTTGAATATGCCACTTGTGTTTGGAACCCCATTTACAATAAATATAGTGACCAATTGGAATCAGTGCAACGTAAATATCTTAGCTTTCTTAACTATAAATTGTTTAAGAGGTGGTCATCTTATCACACTCTTCTCGATGAATTTTCCCTATCAACTCTTAAAGTAAGGAGAGTGTTTCATGATCAATCGTTCCTATACAAGATTTGTCACAATTCATTTGATTGTAATAACCTAATAAACCAAATATATCTTCGTATACCTAGTCGTTCCCAACGTATTCGTGACACTTACACTCATAGTCTATTTGCACCGAAGAGTTGCAGAACCAACGCAGGAGAACGAGCTCCTCTACGTCGACTAATGAAAAGTTACAACGATAATTTTGCTGATATTGACATATTTGCATTGTCACTTGCACAATAAAAAAAAAAATTATGAAAAATCCTTGTTAAATACCGCATAGTTATTACACGAAGTATTTATTATATTCTCACATCTAGTTTTGTTATCGTACACGTTATTATTTCACAATATTCAATAGTTATTCTACGATATACAATTGTTTGCTAAGTTTGTTTGGACCGTATTTAAACTGTGGATTAATTTGTGGATAACGATGCTGGTTGCGTGATTACTTATGTCCTTTGTTAAAATATCTATACTTAAATGTTATGCAATATTGCGCAATTGTTTGTTATCCTGAAGAAATAAAAATAAATAAAAAATAGATACTCATTCAATTCTGTACTGCGCGGCTGTAGCGGCATGTCGTGTAGCTCACGTCAAATTTACCAAGGACTGTAGAGCTACGCGACCAAAACCAACCGTACCAGCTTGGCAGTGCAGAATTGAGCACCGTATTGGTGTGGCCAGAGCGCTCATCGGCAAACTAATCTGCTTCAGAGACGGCAATACTCGTCCAAGAGTGATGCGCTTTGTTAGGCGGGCGTTCTCAGGGACTGATATTAGCTCTCAGAACTATCTGTCCCGCGTCACAGAGCGCATCGACTTCCTGAAGCAGAAAGTGTATGCATGGGCTAACCGTATTCGTAGGTATATGCGGCGAGTAGAGCGATACACTCAGAATCGCACGTTCCAGAGCGATGAAAGGTGGGTTTATAGGGGTTGGGAGCGACCGAACCAAAGTGTGGCTGACACGTGCCAGCAGGAGATGATGATGCCATGTGTTCTTTCTGGCGAAGTATCTAGTCGGTGCCTGTCAGTCACACCGAAGGTGACTGGGCTCGGGAAGTCGAGCGAGCCTGCAATCCAATACCAGAAATGGGGGCTATTACGATCTGCCCCCAAGATGTAGCTCGTGCAGTCCGTCCGTTACCTAACTGGAAGTCACCAGGGCCGGACGGGCTGCAGAACTTTTGGATTAAATGGTTTACAAGATCGCACGCTCGCTTGGCGGCCCAGTACCAGACGGCTTTGGAGTTTGGTTCGCTACCCCAGTTCCTAACAACAGGAGTTACCCACCTGCTCCATAAATCAGGTAGCACCGCGGAACCCAAAAATTATAGGCCGATCACGTGTTTACCGACGGTCTATAAAGTGCTTACATCCATGTTGAGATCTAAAATTAACAAACTTATAGACACCAACTCCATTATGTCTGCCTCTCAAAATGGATGTGAGTACTCCTCATTGATATGGCCATTAGCCAACAGGTTCGTCGTTCCCGAAAGGATCTGTCGACATGTTGGATAATTACAAGAAGGCCTATGACTCGGTGCCACATACGTGGCTCATGAGGGTGCTGGAGTTGTATAAAGTAGATGCAACTCTGCGCACCTTCTTGATGGCATGTATGGGGCGATGGACGACGGTCCTTCGCTATCCAGGATGTCGGAATATCCTGAGGAATAGCGAGTCGATAAGGATCGAGCTAGGCATATTTCAGGGCGATAGTTTGAGCCCGCTTTGGTTCTGCTTAGCCTTGAATCCTCTAAGCTCACTGCTGGAGGATTCAGGTCTAGGCTATCGGCTGAGGAGAGGTGGTCAGGTTATATCTCACCTTCTGTACATGGATGATCTAAAACTCTTTGCCCCCAACAATTTGCAACTAAAGGAGCTACTGCAAGTAACTGAAACTTTCAGTAGCGCCATCAGGATGGACTTTGGTGTGGACAAATGTGCGGTCATGCATGTAAAGCGAGGGGAGATTGTGGAATCCGTGGGAACCCAACTCTCGGATTCCATAAACCTTAAAGCCCTCTCGGCATCCGAAACCTATAAGTATTTGGGTATGTCGGAAGCGTTGGGCATCAATGGTACTGACATGAAGCAATCGTTGAAGGAGCGCTTCTTTGGACGCCTGAAGAAAGTGTTAAATAGTCTTCTGTCAGGCGGAAACAAGGTGCGCGCCTTTAACGGTTGGGTCATGCCAGTTTTGATGTACTCTTTCGGCATACTCAAATGGACTCAGACCGAACTCGACGCCCTGGATAGGAGGGTCCGTACACTGCTGACTGCAAACCGAATGCATCACCCACGGTCATCGGTAACGAGACTGTATATCCCGCGAAAGTGTGGTGGTCGAGGCTTTTTAAACGCTAAGACCCTACACAATCGCGAGATATGCAGTCTCAGGGAATATTTCCTAGAAGCCGACGTGGGGATGCATCGTGATGTGGTCGCGGTGGACAAGGACCTCACCCCGCTCTCCTTGGCTAAAGAGAACTGGCGCAAACCTGTAGTGCTTGACACTAATGATCGCATGGAAGTATGGCAGAGTAAGGAGCTTCACGGACGCTTTTTCCGGGCCCTACATGGACCCGATGTAGATCTTCTAGCGTCCGTGACCTGGTTACGTTTCGGTGACCTCTTTGGAGAAACCGAAGGATTTATTTGTGTAATTATGGACGAAGTTATGATGACGATCAATTACCGGAGATTTATTGTGAAAGACGGCACGGTTGACATCTGTCGGGCATGTCACCGTCCGGGGGAATCAATAAGACACATTATCTCCGGTTGTTCTCGTCTAGCTAACGAAGAGTACTTCTATAGACACAACCTTGTAGCCAGGGTTATCCATCAGCAACTTGCTCTGAAATACAGCCTTGTGGAATCGGAAGTGCCGTACTACAGGTACGTGCCCGACCCAGTTCTCGAAAATGGAAATATCACATAGTACTGGGATCGATCCATCATCACTGACAGGACTATTGTTGCCAATAAGCCTGATATAGTGGTGGTGGATCGAGTAGAGCACAATGATTGTTGACATAACGGTCCCGCATGACGGTAACCTCGTGAAAGCCGAGAAAGATAAAGAAATCAAGTATCTTGATTTGGCTCGCGAGGTTGTCGTCATGTGGGATGTGGACTCAGCAATCATTGTGCCGATAGTCGTGACAGCCAATGGCTTAATAACCAAGAGCCTCGACAATCACCTGAGGAGGCTCTCGTTGGGCAGCTGGATCAAGGGCCTGATTCAGAAAGCGGTACTTCTGGACACGGCTCGCACTGTCAGGAGGTTCCTCTCTCTATAGCCCTGACCGCCGGTAGCTTGGACCCTGTTCCCGATACCGGTGGGATACTGTAATTTTTTTTTTTTTTTTCAGATTTTTTAAAAATATTTAAAAATGGAATTTATATGTAAGTTTGCAAAAAATAATAAAGGAGATAATAATAATAATTTATTCATCTAAAAACATTTTAGTACATGATGACAATTTACAGAATCGTTTAAAGTGTACAGAGACTACAATAAAGTGGCGGGTGAGGTGCTGTATTCCTAGCTAGGTTAAAAGATAACCTGTGTTAAGGAGTACAGTGCCGGTCCCCAAGGAAAGAATCAATAAAATCGTACACAGTATACATTAAAGGATTATTATGTGCTTACTACAAACTTCCCGGTGTATAACCATAAAACCAGTAAAATAACCAGTAAAGAAAATAGAATAATAGGGTAAGTACTTATATAAACCAAAAATTAATCATATAGGTAGTGGGTAGGTGAATATTTGTTGTTACGAGTACCAAGCTAGTTGAGATGAGTAGTTAAGCTGTGCGAATAAATAGTATTTCCGCTACAGGTTACGAGTCATAACCTGTAGCGGATTAAATTGTATGACCGTAACGAATGTTTGTGAGAATTCGATGTGCATCTTTAAAGTAGTTCATTTATTTGAATAATTTTGTATTAAAACATATTAGTAGTAAATTATCTGAAAAATAATACGAGTAATTAACCGAGTGAATCAATTAAAATCAGTTATGAATTTTTCTGTTTCGTCGTAGTTTTTACCTTGTAGGAATGAGTAAACAGCCTTTTGACACTTGTAATACGACAAACCATATACTGGACAGTGCTTATTTATCTTATTGTAGAGAGCCGGGCGTTGGTAGTACAAAAATCTTTTTGAGAAGGCTGATCGCGTGCGTGGGAGTGTGCATATTTTGTCTTTTTGAAGTTTTGTTATGTTTTTGTACGGGGTTTTCCTGTGTTGTAATAATATTACTTGTAAAATAAATTGTTGTCGTATGTTGAGAGTTCTCCAGTGACGATATAATTCATTGGTAGGGAACATAAAATTTCGAAACGTTGCAACTTTTAAAATGGCTCTGTGCGCGACTTCCAGGGGCATCAAAATAGTCTTGGCAGCATCGCCCCAGCATGAAGTACAGTATGAGATGATAGAGGAGCATAATGCAAAATAAACAGTACGAATAACTTTACGGTTTGCAACGTGTCGGAGGGTTTTAAATATGTAAATTAGTTTTTTAACTCTTCCCGTAAGCAGGTTAATATGCGCCTTAAAGTTTAAATTTTTATCTAATAAAATCCCTAAATATATTATATGGTCAACGTTTACTAAAGATGGACAATTACATGATGTTCTTGTGAGGCAACAATGTGTTTTTAAGATTATGGCAGTATGTGGTTGGGAAGCCGCGCTAATTGAGTAAGTTAGAAACTTTGTCTTGCTGGTATTTAGGGTAAGGGTGTGAACAGTGAGCCAGTCTAAGGCTGTGTTAAGGCCGTGTTGTGCTATTAGTTCCAGCTCAGTACAAGTGCTGCAGTGAAAGTTATAGCGATATCGTCCGCAAATGCAACAATCCTGCCATTAGGAATGTTGAGGTTGCACAGATCATTTATAAAGATAAGGAAGAGAGTGGGACCTAATATGCTGCCTTGGGGAACCCCGTAGTAGATGGTAAGCTCTTCACTACTGTAGCTATCAATCCTGACAGTTTGGGTGCGATCACTAAGGTAACTTCGAAAAAGATCTAGAGTTGCCCCCCTGACGCCCACAACTTCAAGCTTGAGTAGAAGAGTGGAGATGGGAACCGTAGAGTAGTCTGCTGTCTTGTATAACATCAAGATCCCTAATACTATTGGCTTTGCCTATGCTTTTCTTGTAAAGTTTATATTTGGAGTCAATTATAGACTTCTGGCGTGTAAAAATCCTGTGAAAACATTTGGAAACATTCAACTCAAGCCTGTTACGTCTACATTATTCTTCAAATCTATTCAAGTCAGCTTGTAACAGTCGTGTATCAGATATGTGTCGGATAATCTTATGAACCTTCATATCGCCAGCATAAAGTAAAATGTATGATGTTTCAAAACAATGCCTCACGTCAGCAATAAAAATAGTAAACAATAAAGACCCCAAAATCGAACCCTGAGGTACTCCAGAGGGGACAGAATACCATCCAGATGTGTACCCCTGAAGCACCACAGCCTGCGTCCTGTTATCAATATAAGAGGAAAACCAACGATACAAATCTCCATGAATCTCTTAATAGCATCTCCAACAGCAGTCCATGGTCAATACGATCAAAGCATTTACTGTAATCAGTATAAATAACGTCAAATTGTGCACGCTGTTCCATACCTTCGGATATAAACTCATGGGACAATATTAAGTTAGATGTAGTGGAACGCTTCTTGCGAAAACCATGTTGCTCATCACCGAAGTTACATTTCATAGCAGCATATACTTCAGCAAATATCATGCGTTCGAGGATTTTGGAAAAGAGTAAGTTAGTTGTGTTGTCGTATGTTGAAATAGTGTGGAGCAACAAAGTAAACTTTCGTTTTCTTCATAAGTCCGCTAGCAACCACTCTTTAAGTTTAGGTTTGGCCTGGTAGATTTTCAGAGGTACAGTAAAACTATTGGCATTGAACACTCGTCTGGGTAAAAAGCGCAGAGGGTCTTTGTTTTTGGAAGTGGAATTCTTTGAACTATTTTTCGACAGCTCTTACTGCAGTTTGAGCGATGACTGTTGAGTTTCAATAGGTTCGTCCGTAGAAAAACGCCCAGAAGTACTTTGAGGACGGCCTGTTCCAGCTTGCACGTTTTGACGGCGCTGTCTTAGACACTTACACGGAATACAGACAATTGCAGGATAGTTAGGAATAGAGAGATATACTATAATACATAGATACATATAAATAAATAGATATAATACCTGTATAAATATATATTTTTGGGAACACTAGCTCGTAAGAGTTTCGCAACCTAAATGAATTTGCTAGTGCTTGAATTTGTGCTTTGAACGACAGGTTCTGATCAACTACGCCGCCCAGATATTTTGTTTTTTTCTACTCTGACAATGGCATTACAGTTGCAATAGGTAGCGGAGACAGGTAAATTATTGCATTTGTATTTGTGTATTTTGAAGGAGTCGATGTTTGGTCAGCTAGATCGAGTGACGTGAAGGTCAAGAATTTTTTTTTTTAACGGTGAAAAAAAAATGTTGTAGCCACGTGGTTATGATACTCATGCCTTATTCTGCTGCATCCAACCTATCCAACCTATCTAAGAACAACAAAAAGGTTTCGAGTTTTTTAGCAGAGTAGGAATTGAGACTGTGTCAATGGCCTGGGCGAGCCAAGAAAAACTTGCTGTACGGTGACCCATGTCAATGTTTGAGGAGATAATGCTAGTCAGTAGACTCGCAGCTTGCTCAGTAGACTTTCTTCACCGAAACACAAACTGCCGCTCCGAGCAAGCTCCTTATATTTGAAGTCTTAAATAGCCTTAAGTTATGTTCCAAAAGTAAGTTTCTCCATAACTCAAGTTTCTTGACTACGCGGCAAGATATGTCTATGTTGCTTAGACGTGTTTGCAAGAAGTGCAAATAGTAATGGGGTCCAGAAGAGATGCTTAATTTGATGTTTATTCTAACAGTACTGGTACACGTGGGAATTTTATGTGTTTTTAATTGATTGTGCAGTTACAAAAGGTATTTGTAAAACGGTAGTTTATTGTGTTGAGGCGGTGTGAATTTAATAACTGTTATTTTGCTTAGGATGGAGAATAAAGTTAAAAGAAAATAAAAATAATTTTAGGAAAACTTTTTTAGTTTGAGGTATCCGGTATGAGACTTGAGACAGTTTGCGTTTCTGGTTGCCAATGGTCAATCTTACGGATAAGTATATGGCCGTTGTTAGTCCAGCAGTATTTGAGTCCCGTGCTTTGTGCGCGGGCGCGAGCTTCATGATACAAGATGCGGATATCCTTTGTTAAATGCTTGTCAACAAAGGTCAAACAAAACAAAGATCAAAGGGGTTATTTTATTATCAATGTCTGTCAGTTATGGTCCACAAAAAATAGGTGGATCCGGATCCGGACCGCGGTCCGCTATTTGGTGACTCTGACTCTTGTTCTAGGATGTCCCCTCCCGGAGTTTCCCCATATGCATAAGTGTAATAATTCGTTCTTTGAAAAAAAACAAAAAATTTGTTTGTTGATTCGTTTACTTTTCATTCTACTTCCAACGTATTGTTTGGACGATGAACAGAGCTTATTAAAATAATGTCCGGTCATAATAAAGGCTGAGCGAACGTTCCCCGATGTAGCCGGAGCCGCCATTGTTCGCGCTCAACAATTTACTTCACCATACATATTACTGTTGCACGCTGCGCTGTAAACAACATAAAGTAATGCAACTCCGCTATTGTGTAGATTATTTTTTTTTTTTTTTTTTTTTTTTGGGTGGGAAATCATCAAATGACTTCTCCCGCTCTGGGTGGAGCGGGAGGGCGTGTCAGACTTTTACTGACTAAAACCCACCCGTGTTCCTTCAGTTGCCTGTGCCAGGGCCACGGTTTTCTCTATGGAATAACCCGCGACCCTGAGGCGTCGGCCCTATCGGACCCCGTCATTTTGTGCTGACATCTCTTTGAGGCGCGCGTGGAACACAACGTGCCGTCGACCCGGGCCTGGTCCTTACCGGACGGCGAGCTACCCATGGCTCGCCATCCGCAAGCCCGCGCCTACGGTGGCCGGGAATCTGCTTGCGATTCCCGACGCCCAGGGCGTCTCCTGCGGCGACTAGGGGCGTGAGGGCGCAAGGCTCTCTCCCTCACGCGCTCCGCCTCCTCCTTTGCGAGCATTACTGCTTCGCAGAAGGAGGTGACGGCTTTCCATTCCCTCTCGCTCCGTACCATGGCCTGGACCAGGGCCGGACGCGAGAGATCGCCGCCGCCAATCGCCTCCGCGAGGACACTGCGGTGCTCCGCCCAAGCTGGGCATACCTCCACCGTATGCTCCACCGTGTCCTCCGGGCGATCCACACAATGATGACACCCGGGCGTTTCCTCCCGCCTTATGCGAAACAGGAACCTCCCGAAACAACCGTGTCCGGTGAGGACCTGTGTCAGGCGGAAGGTGAGGACGCCGTGGCGCCTCTCCAACCACTCCTCAAAGAGGGGACTTACCGCCGCTATTGTGGCGTGCCCAGCACTGGGTTGCGACAATCGCACCCTCCATGTCGCCATGAGATCCCGCCGGAGCTCTGTCCGCTGTACCGTGATTTGTCGCGGCAGCGGAGTTACACCCCGGCGTTTTGCTTCCTCGCGCCACTCCCATACGTGCGCGAGGGCTTTTGCCTCCAGATCCCATGGCGGCAATCCGGCAAGGAGGCTCGCCGCCTCGCATGAGACCGTGCGGTATCCCCGGACCAGCCGGATGGCCATGACCCTTTGGGACGCGTTCAACCGGCGGGCCGGTCGGCGCCTCAAAGAACGCGCCCACACCGGTGCCCCGTAAAGGGCCATGGACCGCACGACTCCCGAGTAGAGCCTCCGGCAGGAGGCGTTTGGACCCCCTAGATTCGGCAGGAGCCGCCTCAAGGCAGCCCCAGCCCGCTCCAGTCTGGGAGCCAAACGTCGGAAGTGCTCCACGAAGTTCCACCGGCTGTCGAGGACGAGTCCCAGGTACTTCATCGTCGACTCGACACCGATGTGAACCCCTCCCGCCGTTATCTGGGAACCCGACAGTGGCGCGTTCCGAGGACCATGAAAACACATGGCCTCGGACTTGTGCAGGGCCACTTCGAGTCCCAACTGCCGGATCCTATCGACGATTGTCGCAACCCCGAGTGTCGCTTGTTCGGCCGCCTCCTGGTGCGACCTCCCCTGTGCCAGGACCAGCGTGTCGTCAGCGTAGCACACCACGCTGACGCCATTCGGGAGGTCCGCGCGCAGCACCCAGTCGTAACCGATATCCCACAGAAGCGGCCCCAGGACCGATCCCTGTGGGACACCGCACGACATCTCTCGCCGGTTCCACTCTCCCCGGTGACCGGGGTAGATGACGGCCCTGTCCGTCAAATAGGCATTGTGTAGACTTGGCTTGTAAATACAACTTGATTGTAAGTTACTCCGTACTGTTTGAATCGACCTACTGTATCGAATGGGTGCTGTGCCTGTGCAGGTCAACTGTGGGTCAACTATTGAATGGACTGCTGAACTGACGAAACCCGGTCAAGCTGTATTTTTTGCCATTTTTCCAAGCCACTCTGGGAAGCAAAGAAATGATTGTTATCTTCCTACACAATGAATTATCATCATCATCATCAGCCTATATTCGTCCACAGCTGGACGTAGGCCTCTCCTAGCGAACGCTGCTGAACCCGATCTTCGGTTCACTCATCCAGTGTCTGCAAGCCTTTCACAAGTAATCGCTCCACACTACATTTGCCTAAACGCGGTCTCCACTCTAGAACTCGTTTTCCCCAACGATAGTCGGTTCTGCAAGAGATGTGACCAGCCCATTGCTACTTCAGCTTGCCTATGTCGGTTACCTAACCAAGGTAACTCTGGCGGACCACATCATTTCGGATTTTGTCCTTCAGAGAGACTCCAAACATAGCTCTCTCAATAGCTCTTTGAGCGACTTCAAACTTATGGACCAGTCTCATCGTGGGTGGCTCCGTAAGTCATAACTGGTAGGACGCACGCATTAAAGACTTTCGTCTTTAGGCACTGTGTGTATGGGCGACGAGAAGACCTGACGAAGTTTACCACAGTGAATAAGACAAGGGATTAGAACCTCAATAACTCTTAGCGAATTTAATCGTAACTTCAGCCCTGAATTACTACTTACAACGAAATAAATATATATTGTTATTCCTAATGAAACTTTTGAATAAGTCCCTTAATCATCACAAATACTGCAAAGGACGGTTGTCGGGACATGCAAATGTTTGACCTTTTATTCAATCGCGTTTCTGCTCGCCGGTCGCCCCTATACGTGTAGTATTTGCCTAATGTTCTCTGAGCTAGTAAAATTTAGCAAGTTTCTAATTCTATATAGCTAATGTACTTTGTAAGTTGTTAGACTCTCCTCCTCTGTGATGTCTGAATAGATTCTATTGTTGTGGAAAAACGGAAACAAGTAAAGATTGAATAGATCTATGAAGATCTTTAAACGCTGGCTTAGAACCCAGGGTTTACTGGGTAAACTTTAAAAGTACCGTCCACTCAAAGAGAAAGAGACCCAGAGGAATGTTTGTTTAAAACTAATTACTATCGATTTGGCTTATTTACTGCTAAGAAGTAGTTAACAGTTTGAGGACTGAGGCTATCTTTAGTTCCTTATCTACTTTGACCACGGTAATTATTTATTTTGCGTGTGGATCGAAAAGTTTTAAGTTTTGGGTTCGTTAATAATGTTATTTGCGTACGAAAAGAGTTACGTACTTTATAGCTGCTTAGTTTGTGGGTCAACGTTTTAATTTAAGTTTAAAAATGATCTCAAGTAAGTGAAATCTTTGTAATTTCTTATTGAGAAATAAATTTCTTTAACCTTATTTATATTAGAACTGTTTGCAAAATAAAACATCCCGAAGTTTCTTTTACTTTTGGTCCGCCCCACTTTTGCACAGTAATTGACATATTCAGCCCTGTATGAATTTAAATAAAAAACCTCGTCCCGACACGACTCTTACAGAAATAAAACCGTGTTCTTTACAGACAATTTGACACGCATTGTGTCGCTGCACAGTTTTAGAACACTTTACGAGTCCACTCCATACAGACGTGACTCCATCGTAAACTTTATTTTATTTGTCTTGAATTTATTAGCCTCACACACTTTATATGATAAGTAGGCAATATAAAAGATATGCATTCCTTATTCATTCGTTTGAATCTTTGTT
The DNA here is from genome assembly GCA_963555695.1 of Dasypolia templi. NCBI lineage: Eukaryota > Metazoa > Arthropoda > Insecta > Lepidoptera > Noctuidae > Dasypolia > Dasypolia templi. The sequence continues at coordinate 926,647 of OY743151.1, read as the reverse complement.
CGTAGGAGTTTTGACACGATGCAGTTGACATAGAGGTCAGAATCTGGTGAACTGCAGACAGTGTGGGCCCGGTTACTGTAACTGCGGAACCCTTAATTGTGCGTGGTCTGACACGCACTTGGCCAGTTGTTTTATATCATTGTACGTACAGGGTAGCGAAAGTGGCGATTTAGTCACCTGAATCCGTTAAGAGAGTGATTCTACGCGTCATTCTAAACAACTTTACCTATGAAACTCTGAAATAAAATTACGCGAATTGTATAAAAATGGTCTGTCTACTGTTGTATTTTCTTCACGAATCACATATGAGTTTCGTAATGAAAATTGTTTACAATGACGGGCAGTATCATCCCCATGTCAGTTGCATGTCGAATCGCCAACCTGTATAAATGTTTTCGCCTTTTTAAATTATGTTAACATGGTCTTGGAAATTGAAATGAATTAGAAATAACCACAAAAAAAAAACAGCTTACACATTTCAAATATCGGGTTGCATAATCAGCCTATAATGTTCCCACTGCTGGGACACAGGCCTCCTTTCCTCTTCCTCCTATTATGCGCACAGCCAAAGTGTGGAACTGTCTGCCAGTGTCTGTGTTCCCTTCCACATTTCACTCGTCTGCCGCAAGCAAGAGTGGACAGGCATCTTCTGGGCGCGCTCGTTCCATCATAGACCTCAGCCATCGCTTTCCATGATGCGTGATCTAGGCCAAGAGCAGACCCATTCGCAATATTAATAAAAATGAAGTAAGGAAGTAAGTCTTTTATTGACACAAAAAGTTACATCAAAAATAAATGAATCCCCTGGTCCCTAAACTAAAGTTTACTGTATCATAGGGACCAGTGTCTTCGCCTAATTTTGTTGATATAATATTATGCCGAATAAAACAAATAAAGAATGCAAAAACAAAGAAAGGATAGGTTTGGATGAAAATTGCAAAAAAATGAAAAAAAGTTATAATAATAAAAGTAAAATAATACAATTAAAAAACATTTTGTGATGTGTGTGTCTGCGTTGTGTGTATATGCAGTGGTATGTAGTCGATGATTGCGTGGTGAGTATGTAGTGTGGGTGTAGGTTGTGGTGGTGTTGGTGTAATAAATAGATATTCATACTCATATATATCTATTACCTGTTTATTAAATTTTCGACTTCGTCTTTATAGGTTTTAAGTAGTTTGTTGTACATTTTTGAAGCTAGAACTAGAATATGTCGTTTTGCAAAAGCGGTCCTAACACGCGGTATAGGGCAGCAGTCAACACGTTGTTTTGTTGTAATATGTAGAGCAGGTACCGTATATTTATGGTATCATGTCAACATCTCACGTACAAAATTTTCGTCACCGTCAGTACATCTGCCTTATCATAGTCATTAGCTGTTGGTAAAAAATACCATAGGGTAAGCGCATGATCACCTTTAGTACACGTTCTTTGCGCTCTTTCTACTGTGATACGGTGATTTTTGTATGCATCACCCCAGGCGCAGATGTAGTACCTGACTAGGCACTCGCACAAGGCGCGGTATGTTTGTATTAACAGTTGGTGGGTTGCCACACTGCGTAAATTCTTAAATATATAAATAATTTTTCTAATCCTTTCAGCTAATGCAATTGTATGGATACTTCAGCCGAGTCTCTCATCTATAATAATGCTTTAGTATTTAATAGAGGGGGTTCGGGATAGCGAGCTGCAACTACAGTTGCCCCGATTGTTTGGGAGTTTGTGGGTTGATTCACTTTGCATAGCTTTGCCTGACTTTAATTTTATTCCTTGAACAATGCAAACATGTATTGAAATAAGAGGCGTTCCGAAGAAGAAAAAGGAGAAAAAGGAAGACTTACTTAACATGGTCACCAGCCTGATGAAAAATATTGGAAGTGATTGCTCTAATAAGGATATAAAGGACATATACAGATTGCCTTCTAAAGCGAACGCGACAACATCAGCCGTGGTCACGGAATTTACCAACACCTTTGCCAAGGACAAGTTCCTAACAGAAGCAAAACAATATAATATCTTGCAACCTGGTAGATAAATTAACACAAGACAACTTGGTCTAGAAGGGCTTGAAATGTCGCTGTTCTTGTCGGATCATTTGACTCCAAAAGCGAAAAGGCTCCTTTTTCTTGCTCGTGACTTCGCCAGGTCGGAAAACTTCCAATACTGCTGGATTGCGAATGGCCGAATTCTCCTGCGTAAACAGGAAGGCGATAAATATACCGTTATCAAAAGTGAAAACACCTTTCAGCAACTGCGGGAAACCTAAAAAGTTGGCAATTAATGTCAAGTATAGTATAGCGGTTCTTATAATTATAATTCTCTGTAAAATGTTACTACACGGGCTTGCCCTTACGGGTAAGTTCAACACGATTTCTCACAAACTATTTGCTTACACACAACACTTTAATTCACTTAATAAGACACACTACACATATGCTTTCCTCACACAATACACAAGAATTAATATATTATATATTTTATTACTTTTTACGATATTTGAGCTATTCGGTATAACGCCATGCTATGGTACAACCCAACCTTTTCACACTTCTCAATGGCTTCCATAAATATAATTAACAATGATCTTGATAATATTCAATTCGGTAATTATTATAGTTGTGAACCTGAAGATTGCCTCAAGTATATCAATAAATCCGATAACAGCATAAACTTATTACATATTAATATACGTAGTGTAAACAAAAACTTTTGTCAACTCCAAGTTCTGTTAAATGTGACGAAAATCAATTTCGACATTGTTGTTCTGACGGAATGCTGGCTTAGTAAAGTCAATAACCTACCTGCTTTAGACGGGTTTGACATTCATTCGACTTCTAGGAATTCTAACCAAAATGATGGTGTAATAATTTACACGAAACAAGGTTTGCAGGGTTCTGTGTGGGAACCGATTTTTGAGGGTGGGAGTTGTCTTGTTTGTCAGATCGATAAAAGGTTAGCTGTTCTTGCCGTCTATCGCTCTCCATCCCTTAATTCAAAAGAAAATTTTGATAAATTTACACAGAGCCTTGTTAAAACATATGATAAAATATCCTCCTGTACTAGTGTTGTTCTCGTAGGTGATCTAAATATCGATATAAGCCCAAGTAATAGGAACGACCGAAGCTTAGAATATCTTATGATAAATGCTTCCTATGGGCTTATGCCAACACACCTATTTCCTACCCGGCAGGAGCACTGCATTGATCACTTACTTCTTAAGTCAAACCTACGTGCAACCACACTAGTTCTGGAATCACATGTTACAGACCACAAACCTATCCTCTTATCTATAGCTAACGTTGCTCCGCCACGGAAAATTTGCCAAGTCACCAACCGTCTTGATTATGAAGCCATTATACTTGAGCTAGAAGATACGAACTTCACAGTTATATCCCAAATTGAAGATGTAAACGAATGTATGACCAAATTTATAAGAATTATCAAATCAGTTATCTCAAAACATACCAAAATAGTTAAAATACCTGGACAAAAAAGAACCATAAAACCATGGATGACTCCTGGGCTTTTAAAATGTATAAGAAATAGGGATAAAATGCATCTGAAAACAAAAAAGGAACCAAACAATCAAATTCTAAAGACCACATATACACGCTATAGGAATTTTTGCAATAACTTGCTTAGGAAATTAAAAATAGCTTACAAAAAAAGGGAGTTAGAAAAAGCTAAAAATAATCCCAAAAATATGTGGAACACAATAAAAAATATCACAAGCACACATAAGACAAATGTCAGTGCCTCAGAGCTGCTCAAACTACGAGGCGACCCTAAATCATCAATAAACGATGTGAATCTCTTTTTTAGTAATGTAGGCAAAAATTTGGCTGCGACAATCATGTCACAGGCACGTAAAACCAACACTACCAGTAATCCATATCCTCCTACTCTAGCCCATGACCGTTCTCAAATTTCCCCAGCTGACTCGCTTGTTATGCTGGAGGTTGACGAAGCAGAGGTAGAGTCTATCATACTTCAGTTGCGAGATGATTGTGCTGTAGGATGGGACGAAATTTCATCTATACTGCTTAAAAGGACCCGTCATGTATTGGTCCCACTAATAACTTACCTCTGCAACCGTTGCTTCCAAACAGGTGAATTTCCGGATGCTCTCAAAAAGGCAATAATTCACCCTATTCACAAGGGGGGGGGGCCAAAAGCAGTGTCAATAATTACAGGCCAATATCAGTCCTGCCTGCCCTTTCTAAAATTTTTGAAAAGATTTTAAACAAACGTCTGAAGAGCTTTCTGGACAAGCGTAAAATAATTGCAGACAATCAGTACGGATTTCGGCAAGGAGTGTCGACAGAAGATGCCGTATTGGATCTGACGCAACAGGTTGCTAGAAGGTTAGATGGCAAATCAAAATGTCTGGCTATCTTACTTGATCTTGCCAAAGCATTTGACACCGTTTCTGTTCCTAAGCTTATTGCTAAACTGGAACTCGTCGGTGTGCGAGGCATACCACTTGAGATATTCAAAAATTACCTCAAAAATCGTACACAAGTGGTCAAAATTGACTCACACTACAGTGACGAGGAACCAGTAACCTATGGCATCCCTCAGGGAAGCATACTTGGACCTACACTTTTCCAAATCTATGTAAACGACCTGTGCAGGATGTGCCTTACCAACTGTAACATCTATGCGTATGCTGATGATACCGCGATACTCGTTTACTGACCTACATGGGATATGGTCAAAGCTACCGCAGAAGATGCCTTGAGCAAAATAATGAAATGGCTTAGTTTAAACCTCCTGACACTCAACTTAAACAAAACTACATACGTACCTTTCGCAATCCGACGTAACACTGCACCTTCTCATAATTTCTCTGTAATTGCTCACTCATGCCCCAATTTAAATGAACCCTGTGTCTGTCCAGCACTCACCAGAGCTGACAGTGCAAGGTACCTTGGAGTGCAGATTGATAGCGGCCTAAGATGGGACAAACAAATTGAGGCCGTTATTACGAGAACAATGCGCCTTATCCACATCTTTAAGTCCCTTAGAGATTCGGCTAATCTTGACACACTGAAGATGGTTTATTATGCTCTGGGACAGTCACTTCTCGGTTACTGCATAACTGCGTGGGGTGGTGCAACCAAAACTAGTGTTTTGAGAGTGGAAAGAGCACAAAGAGCCATTCATGACTAAAAAACCTTACAGGTACCCGACCACAGAATTGTACTCTGACTGTAAAGTTCTGACTGTACGACAACTCTATGTGCTCAGATCACTTCTTAGAATACATGTCGATCTGCCTCCGCCAAATCCAAATAAGCGAGTTAATCTCCTTCCAAGAACCCAGCACAATACGACCTTCGCAACACATCAATTCTACACACTAAGTACACACATATACCAAAAAATTTACTCACAAATAAATTAAATAAATTTAAACGTACACAAACTTAAACCCACACTAACAGAGTGGCTATTGCAAAAGGACTATGCCTACACAGAGTCTTTACTCACATACATCACGTAATAACACAAGTATTCACTGTCTAACACACATTTACAATAAAAGGACACACACACCTATATTCCCCAACCATAAACTCGTACTAACACTACACTTCACCTATCAGACACACACACGCACACACACACCCCCACACACACACACTGTACGCATCCCTTATCACATGCACACCTACATACTTCACACCCACACTCCACACAACAAATCTATGTAAGTTTAAGAAAATCTTGATTACCTCAGTACCATTCACCTATTGTTTTAAATTATGTTTAAGGAACTGCTCGGCCGAACACTGCCTCTTAAAATACAGGTGATCCTAGTTTAAGAGGCAGGGTTATTTAAAGTATTGTACAGTTTATGCAACATTTGTATTGTATTATCTACATATATCAGTATTTTTTGTTGGTGAATATACAATTTATAATTATTATTATTATTAATGCGTCAATGTGCCAACGATATTGTTGCCATCAGTGAACAGACTAGGTTAGGAGTGAACTTGTAGAGGACATACTAACAGAGAGGGACAACTTGGTCGATAAATTCCAATCCCGACTGACTTATCGAGGGAATTTCCGACGGCCAGTTACATTGATTGGAGGCGAGCGAGGGAGCGCGTGGGGGGGGGGGTGCCAACGCAAACAAAACTAACGACGAAAGATAGATGGGTTTAGAAGGTTTACTCATGCCAGTTTTCACCATCGTCCCATTAATTTAGGGAGGCACCTCAGAAGTAGTGTTAGTTTTGTTTTCAACAGCACTTAAGAGACACCTATGGTCCTAAGGGATCCCTTAAATATAGTGGCCCGACGTGTTTCACGAAATATGACAATCTGCACTTGTTCAAAAGATTTAGGTTATCCAACCGCAGTGTGTTCTTTTCATTAGAAATAATAGAACAGTATTTAGAATACGAGTTTACAGATAACAGGTATGACTTTTTGTAAACTATTAAATGCTTGTAAAGTAGGTAGGGTAACTAACTTGTTTACTTCTATTTGTTTTTATCATTTTGTGTTTTAAACACAGGACACATACCAATTAGTAGTCTGGGAAGTTCCAAGAATATCTATTAGTACCTAAATATTACGACCCGCAATACCAAATTCTATAATCAGGAATAAGTCGAGTTATAATAAGAATACATTTTGCCCCCTATTCCTTTTTTCTGCCATAAAAAAAAATAGCCAACATACAACTCGACAAGACAACATACAAACAAATAACCTACCAATGCGCGGCGGTGTCATCGGTCAAGTTGTCACTATGGCAACAGGATTCCGCATTAATTGGCAATTTAATATGAATATTGGATAAAATGAAATCATGTTAATTGTATGTTTTCTTTGTATTTTGCTGTATAATTTTACTTTAATCGTCACGATTATCAATAGAATACAAAACTCGTTATTTCATATAGAAAGAACGATCGAAAAACTGACACTCACATAGTGGCCCTTACGTAGGTATCCCTTCACAAGGTGAAAACAAACTTGGGTGACGGGCTGATTTAAGGAGCCTCTTTGGTTTAGTGATCCTTGGTAAGGAAGTGTTTGAGAGAACGATGGTGAAAACGGACATTAGTCTCTTGAAAGACAATTGAAGTACTACGCATAGAAGGAAGACATGCCCTTGCGTTATTGTAGAAATATAGTCAACCAATGTGTATAGTAGGCTAATACTCAAACTCAAAGCATTTTTTTCAAAGAAACCAATTAGAGGCACTTTTGAATTGTCAAGGTCGGTCGGTCAGAAAAATGAAGCTAGTTGCCCATTCCAAAGCGTAGTAGGTAGGAGAAGAACGGGCAAGAAACTCCACGGACACTCTTTTAAATTAAATAATATAAATTTATTTCCAATTTCACAATTTACATGAAGGCAAAAGGTTAATACTAGTGACACTACTGTTTTTAAAATTCCATTAATCACTGAATATCTCCACTGGCGCCCAAGCTAAGATCGAACTTATGTTATGGGTGACAGGGTTCTCTCTGTTAAATTATGGTTACAATATATTGGTAACATCATTCATGTTGAAATAATGCATGTGAGAACGATGCAGAACGTTAAAAGCTTCCGTAATGTAAAGATGAAAACAATTCAAAAATAAAAATAGAGTGAGCATGACATACTCTCAGCCGCCTGGGCACATTCAAGACAATGAAAGACGTATCCAGTAAATGGTAGCTTTATAACATGTACATAGTACTCACATATGGCTTATAGCAATTATACAGTACTAAAAATATTGAGTTTATACAATGCAAAGATTTTTGTTTTTAATCTTGAGCAGCTCCAACAGTATTTTCAAATGCTAATCAATTGGTTGATGCGTCTTTGTGGAGCAGGACCAGCGATTAGCCAAGCATTTTATTAGAAATGTAATTCTCCAATTTATATTATGCTCGGCTGCATGGTGTGCGTTTTATACAAGATTTAATTTTGGTTTAATTCAGTTAATGAATATGTGGAGGTATTTTAGTGTAACATTTTAAACAGTACCCCATGAAAGATGAGTCTACTTTAGCCAGCCTAAAACCAGGTTGAACAAATTGGTCCATATTTCTAGTGAAATAATTGTGTCTTTCACCTCTTTTACTAAAAAGATGTAGATTTTTCCTTACGTACATAATGTTTTCATAGATATATTGACAAGGTACCGTCATGATGTTATTATTTTTAAACAATTCCCTTAGAGAGTCGCGCCTGCGGGGCCATATATGTCTCTTAAGGCTATTTTCTGCAGAATGAAAATAGAATCGATGTCTGCAGCCCTTCCCCGTAGTAAAATATCGTACTGCATAATACTATGAATGTAACTAAATAGACTAGTCTCGCGGTACCTACATCAGTAAATTGACGGATTTTTCTCACAGCATATGCTGCTGAACTTAGCCGTCCTGCAAGGGATGTTAAATGAGGACCCCATTGAAGCTTTGAGTCGAGTATGATCCCCAGGAACAGTTTTATCGACGAATTCTAGTTTCTCTTGATTCAATACTTTCTCACAATTAGTAGTCTTATGCACTTCGATTTTTTCCCATTTAATACTAAATTATTAGCAGTGAACTAATTTTGTATCTGCAGTAATACGTTATTTACGTCGTCAAGATTTGATGCACGCCTATTAAAGGACCCATTATCGAGCCTTGTAGTACACCCATTTTTACGATTAGACCGAGTGAATTGACACCGTTTATTTTGGCTTGCTGTTGGCTATCGTTCAAATAAGATTATACCAAACTGAGCGCAAGTTTTCCAAGTCCGTAATGCTCATGTTTTAAGAGTAAGGTTTCGTGGTCGACGCAATCAAATGCCTTGGAGAGGTCAAAAAACATTCCAATGGCGTTTTGGGCCTCTTTCCACGCCGTAAATATGTGTTTTATTAAGGTGAAACGGGCGTCATTCGTACAACGTCCCTTGGTGAAACCATACTGTTGACCGTGTAAGACTTTATTGTTGTAAAAATGATTAAGCATTTAATTCAGCATTACTTGTAGCAATACGGTACGGGTCTATAATTATTGGTGTCTTTACTGTCCCCGGATTTGAAAAGTAGTATTACCTTACTATATTTCATTAGATCCAGGAAGACTCCTTGATCCACACACCAATTGAATATTAAAGCCAGGTGCGGCGCTATTGTCTCAATAATGGAGGTACAAACTTTGATATACATTCCCCATAGATCTTCTGTTTGTTTGATATTGATTTGCTTGAAAGCTTTGACTACTATTATGGGGTATATATGCTCTGCTTTTAAAAAGTCAATAGAACGCAATTGCGAGGAGTTTAAGGTTTTGTAATTGTTTTTTTCTATTAGATAACCTCTCAAAATATGGAAAAGAAAACAAAGTAATTTTATCACAATTTAGCTTTAAAATCTCAGTAACACTGTCAGTGATATCTTCTTTGCTGACCTGAGAACTATTACCTACAAATACAGTAATGTTAGTATAACAATCATAGTGGTTTCTTGTAATTGACTTTACAATTTCTTTGTAGGATGTCCCAGTTAACAATAGTTATAGTAGAAATACTCAGGTTGTTACTTACTAATTTCCCTAAACCTTTTCCTAAACTATCTGAAAACATAACTGACGTATAACAAACTTGACTACTACAAGAGGAAGCACTACTAGGTACTGACTGTACCACTTGAGATAATTCTTACGCCATATCAGGTATATCTAGGTTGGGAATACAGTCCAGAGCACTCACAACCTGGGACGGGTACACTGTTGCCTCAGGATGGAGGACGTCAATGTGGGATCCCCTCTGACAAGTACACTGAGTGTTGCTGAGAGTCAGGAAGTCCTCTCTGTCTACCAACTCGTTTATAGCAAGGATGTGTTCCTTAACTTTTGTGACGAGAGCATACATATTTATTATAAAGGGTTGAGTGTATATTTCATTAATATTTATACTATCTTCTAATTTAATCTGATAGTTTTTATTGATAAGAGTCACACGTTGTTTCCTCAATTGAATATTTTTGCAATAAGATTTTTGATGTTTCTTGAATTTATTACATTTTTATGATTTTATTCAGTCTTGCATATATTTTTTTTGACTTATTTTGTGAATATTAACATATATTAATAATATTTCCGTAAGGAAACCATCTTTTAGGTCTATTGTTGATATGGGATGAGTGTTACAATTTGAATTTAACCATTCCTGAAACAAATGGTCAGTTTCTCTGACCTGAGTACGTTCCTTATCCTTTTGTAATCGATTGCATGCACAAAAGGATTGCATGGATTAATTCATCCTCTAGGTCCCTAAACTTAGACAAAGCCTCCTCATACAAATTATTGCTGTTGTTGAAACCATCTGTGACCACCCTTAGTTGAAAACGTTCATCGACAACACTGAGGTGTTGATGATGTAAGTCTTCTAGCTCCTGTTTTAAGCTTGTGTTTGTGTAAACGACTTTTTCGACTTCCTTCTCACTTTCCTATCTCTCTTCTAACAGCTCTTGGCATTTGTTATTTGAAGCCTGAAGTTCGTGAGGGGTCGTTCTCAACTTAAGCTCCAACTCGTGAGCAGCAGCCTTACGGGTCATCACAGGCATGGTGTCAGGAATAAGTACTGAAAGTAGAATAAAAGGAACGGTGAGAACGAAATAGATGGATAATCAAGAAGGAAAAATGGGAGTAGTTATTGTTGCTTAATAGAGTAATGAGATTGGCTGCTGAATCTAATTGAAAAGCAAATAATATGATCACGTACAACTTTACATTGATTATACCGTCTTATGATTTTAGTTTTGCTTATGTGTGTAGGATGCCTAGATTATTTGTTTAACATATGGTACTTGTTGACAGGCCTACACTGTCCTCCCATACCTGTTAACACTGTAATTGGAAAACATTGTAAAAGACATATTTTTAAAAGAGTAACCATGGAGTTTCTTGCCGGCTCTTCTCCATGGGAAACGACCAATTGGAACCGTGCACCTAGAATCTGACGTTTCATAAGTGCCCATGTAGGTCTATGTGAAATAAAATATTTTGATTTGATTTGATTTGATTTTTTTATTTAAACTAACTAGTTATGCGTACAGATTACAATTGAAATTAAGGTAGCCGGCGTTATCGTTGTTATGTGCAATATAAAACGAATGGAATTACTCTGTTTCGATATTTCATAATACTAAGTTTTGCTAGCTATTTACAAGGTGACTTGGAGCCAGTGGAGGGTTCCAAATCAACCAAAAAATATTATTAGACTCAATAAATATAATGAATATGGTTTAGAGTAATGATTGTGTGCTAATTATATAATAAAACAAAACAGTACTCCCCGTTTAAATCCCTCGAACATCAGCTGTTCGTGATAGGTAAAGGTTACCGGTATCGGTTGACAACTAAAAACTGTGTTTTACTTTGTAAATTTGCAGAATAACTTTAGTCCTGAGCATTCATGCAGTTTTTTACATTTTATGTATTACACCTTAATTACACTTAAAAATTAATGAAAACTAATTTTATAATACGGAACAAATTTTTGACATGTCACTCGGGCAGTGTTGCCACTTTTCCCTTCAATACAAACAAAGATCACAAACATAACCCTCGGGCTATCAGCATAGTGCGCCGACATCGCTTCATTCATTTCCGCATCACGAGCCGGTGGTTCATCAACTTTTATCCGTTATCACTGTCTACGTCGTGCATCATCAGGAGTGGGCCTTCTGTCCCGCCGTACTTTGTGGTATCATTGAGCGGTGGCCTCCCGTCACTCAATGTATTGTCCGGCGGAGGTTTTGTGGGCGCCGGGACTCGAACGCGGAACCTTTTGCTTTTGTTATGGTAAGCAGCAGATCTGTCCAACATTCACATCCACGGGGTATTCAGAATTATTCTTCAGCAGTATTTATGTTCAATAGAACAGAAATGTTCACGTTTTTATGAAAAAAAAAAAAAAGGTCGACTTAGACGTAATTGCGGAAGGGTTCCTGATGTAATCATGTTCGCAGGTGTCCAAACGTAGTTACGGGGTTGCCTTAAACATATTAACGCCTTCATTTTCTAAGTAAATAATTGTTTTGCCCCTTTTTATTTTACTACCCTCATTATGATTCAAGTAGATCTCGTCACTGACTCGAATCAAATTATAAACTTCATCGCCATCAAACTTTTATACTATATAAAACACAATTAAAAACAAACCACACATTTAATTCAAAGATATCCGAACACAGAAGGCTTTTAAAACTTGCAGATGCAAAAATCTAAAGGAAAAGCAAATCTTTTCACCGTTCAACGTTAATTGGCACATCGCAGGGGGTGAGGGGTGCAGGAGGGCGGAGGAGGAAGAGGGGCACAAAACGTCGGCCGACGTTACTAATTTGTGTACCGACGACAAATATAACAAGGATTTCCTTGTACCTTGCTTGGGCTGCAGCGTGCAGACTGGTTTCTGGCGTAAGTGTACTGGCGGTATAGAAAATTATTAAAATGATGAAATGCACTTTTGCACTCAGATTTCAAATGAAAAACATAATCTTCCCAAGGTTGTGAGAAGAATATTGTAATTTTTTTCTGGTTTAACGATAATTGTTAGTCTTTATTGCCTCTCCTAACAGTCATGTCATCATGCCTGTTTCACCCAACATTTCGCCACTAATGTTCAAGTCGCGTGTAGGAGGTAGCCTTCATCCAATATTGACATGAATTGGGCCAGAATCCAGATTGCGTGCTATTACTGGGAAATTCCTAATGGAGAAACCTTATAACACTGGGCGGTTTGAGTGTTGAATCCAAGTCCTCATGCTCAGCAGTGGGGTTTGGGGCGACTTCACCAACGCAGTCAATCTCTGTCGTTGTTCCAATTAAACTTAGGTACCAACATTTTAAATATAAGTTTTCGGGGCGACTATAAAATGACCAGAGGGGAATTCCAGTATTTTTAAGAAAATTCGCAATCTAAAATAAAATTGACATTTATTGTCGCTGAGATGAAATTGCGACTATATTTTCAATGTATTTAATTACGGGCGTTAGCGAATCAAAAAGAGTATGGAAGGCTCGTACAAGGTGGCGTTCTGTAGTTTCTGCTTACCCCCATGGGAAAAAGGCGTGAGTTGATGAATGTATGTACAAAATAGACATAATATTTGACGACATCCTACTAGGCTACCAATCGATCAGAGAAGAAATTATTGTACAACCTTCGGTTCTTCTGTAAGGATTTTTTCAGTAGCACCCGATATTGGAATCGGTTTTGCCGAGAGGCTTTTACATGAACATAATTATAAATCCGTCCTGCTTATCCCCGTTGGCAATGCAGACATGATGTTAAAGCATTAATTAAGAAAATTATAATGTATTGGCAGAGCGCAATGTCCAACTCTATTGTTTGAACTCGGATATTGTTGAAATAGTAATAATGATCAGAAATAGAGCCTCCCGCGAAATGTTAACGATTATTAGTAACGATAATAAAATGTAGTGTTTGTGGCAGTCTGCGGTCGCGGCCGGCCGCACATTCAAGGTAACTATTTGATTGTGACAGCGCTTTTATTCCATAGCACATAAGGGCGCTTTTTGTGATGCAAGTTTTACTATAGACGTGCGGTTGACCGTCCCTACTCAAAATTTTTGATAATTATTTATTTCATTGGTAGCTTTTGTCAGCCTTTTTGTCCGTGTGGATGTCGAAAACTGTGCCTTGGAAACGTTCTACCGGGATTAACAGTATCAAATGTCCTGATGCAAATCAAACATCCAAATTCACAAAACCGCGTCTTTTAAATAATACGTCTCTCCCGTTTTGGTTATTATTACTATAAGTTCAGCATGGAGCACACGGTTGCTTCGTCCACTTTCCTCATCCGTTCAGGTCAGAATAGATTACGTTTTCTTTATTTCTCGACTTTTCCAACTGAAGCGAGGGGCTAGAAAATCGATAGAGGGCAGGCTTTTTAAAGGCTTTACAGACGAACTCAAGGTTTATTTTATCTTCATAAAAACAACGCAGACAACTTTAGGAAATGCTGAATTGCATAGAGAAGCGACTTTATTTACTAAGGTGCTCAATTATCCGGTCCGGATGACCCGCGCTATTTTTTGGAAATATAATTTTCGTTAGTCGTAGGTAACATTATTTCGTAATAAATTGTAACTAAATGTTGTTGTTTGAGATAGTATTATGAACCGGTCGTATGCGTGTATAACATCACGTTTGTACTCCTGACGCAGAGTATCGGTGTCTCGTGGATCCCATATTTCGTCAGTTATATTCAAGTCCCATGTAACTAAATAAAATCTAACTAAGTAAACTTTTATCAAGTTAACGATGCACTCTCTAAAGTTGTTTATTGGTAAATAATCTTATCCTGAACGAAAAAAATACTGAACTCATTAAATTTTCAACGCCAAATGTTAAATTTATGGAATAGACTTGGCCGCTCAAGCGCGCTCAAATCGATTACATCCCCATTCGGAATGCAGCCAGAGTAACAATAACACAACACAGTAAGTGTTGTGCAGCAGCCTTTGGTTTCTCGGAAGAAAGTACATAGCAGAGTCCTGAGCTACCCAATAGTGAATATTGGTTGTGGATGCTCTGTTATGGGAAGGCGTCACTCAGTGCAATACCACGCCCTTGATGAAAATATTCCATCAATCGATATTTTCTTCTCGTGGAATACCCACAATCAGGTAAGTGTGTGCTGTTGAGCTTATATTTTTAGTCAACTATCTTGCCCTAGCTGCTGTTAATTGTTATTGTATTGTTCCCATGATGAAGCAAATTCCTCATAATTAATAAGTAGGGTGCAGTCTCACTTAGCATATAGCTACAACTATTTGCGTGTGTGCATAGTGTGACCGTTCTATTTAAAATAGTATTAGGACGCTAACTGTGTGTTAGCGTCCCAACTGTCAGCCGTAAACTATACGCCGAGTGAGATTGCGCCCTAATCATTACCAGTTTTTATTAATACTATTAAACTCACCAAAATGTCAAACATTGTTACAGGATCGTAACACAAATCTGCAAGCATGTCATCCCTGTGATGCGAAATAATCGGCACTTCGTACTAAATATACACAGACAGGTTGAAGAACTACGGAAAAATGAACCTAGATTGCCCGCACCACCTCCACTCCCACCACTTGCTAATCCAACGGTCGCTCATGAACCACCACCACCACCTTCACAAGCTGATAATCCTGCTGAAGCACGAAGGATTGACCAAATGAATTTTTTGCCTAGTACATCTGCTAGACATTTCGTACCCATGTTTATTTATTTATTTTTTATGTTAAGGTAATGTTGCTAGAAGAACGCAATTATTACGTTCCCATCAGTTACCGAATATGCGATATACATTTATTTGCTAATGACTGGCATTTATTACCTGAGGGCACAAATATCTCATCTTATTTTACTGTTCAGCAGTCAGAGGATTTATTATGATTTCTTTAGAGAGATCCAGTGACTTTTGATTTTAATCATAAATTGATGCAATAATGTTTTTCGTAAAATGTCTCTAAAACAAGTGGATGTAGATCATTTTTATAAGCAAACGTATATCCTACAAATATATATACTAAATAATAATTCAAGTGCTATTTATTTGAGTGTTTTATTGCCTATATTTTATATTAACCAACTGTATTTTGCCAAGTCGCTATATCCATAAATATCTAGAGTACAAGCTCTCCGCTAGCGCGGCCTGCCTATGACGACGTTTGAAAGGTCTAGGCCTGTTACTAATACAAGATGAAATTGAAAACTTACGCCACCTCGAAATAGAAGGTTCAGTAACGGTTACATCGTCATTTCCCAAATCAAAGTAATATCTATTTGAATTTGGCGCACCTGTATGATGAATAAGTTTTACTCCGTATTTTTTAGATTTTTATATATGTATGGAACACCGACATTTAGAAAATTTCATACTTTTTCATATAATTAGAAATTCACTGATATCGGTGTGAATGAACACACACTACGTCAATGTCGTCAATAGATATTATCCATTGACGATCTTGTATTGTTTCGTCTATAAAACTCGGAATTGTTAATCATTGCTATTAAAAATGTTTAGGCACTTTTTTTGTATCCTGTTGTCTCGCGCTTCATCTCTGATCAGAAAACTTAAACTATTATAAACACAAACCTGTTAGCTTTAATATGACTTACTGTATGACAATGTACATGATTTTTTTTTGTGAGGGCACAGCTCTAATGAAATTCCGGTCGTGTCCTTTGTGTTCTTTTCTCAAAAGACCATCTAAGACACGGTGTTTGAGTAAGAACTTCCTCAAAGCTCCATAGACGATGTTGTACCATTTTCTGATTCTTGCTGTTAAGATTGTCCACAAATGTGATAGGGAATCGTTTTTAGGGTCCCGTAGTCAACAGGGAACCCTTATAGTAGAACCATGTCCGTCCGTCTGTCCGCTGCTTAGCTCAGTGGCTTTTAGTACTAGAAAGCTGTAATTTGGCATATATATACAATTAGTCACGCCGACAACGTGGTAAAATAAAGTATTTATTTTTGCGTCATGAACATAAAGGTAATGCTCTAAGGTCGTAATCTGTATTAGTTGTCTTTTAGCTGCGATAATCTTAATACACGTAGTTAAACTCATAGGAGCTGAGGCTAATGTTCAGAAGTGGATGATTAATTGCTTCAATCGGCGAGGACAATGTTTCAGAGATCAATGTCATGCTCCAACACGTATTATCATTGATAATATCGATCCATAACTACAGATATTATGTCCTCCTGCAAACCTCTGTTTGCTACAATCAGAATAATATCTCTCTGGAATGCGATTGTGAACATTCCGCTATTGAACAATCACTGAAGAAGTGTAATGTCTAAAGGCTACCACATTCAGGTTAGTTCTTCATAGAAACTGAACTGTCCTATATTTTGGTATATCAGATTGATTTCTTTACGTGCGGTAAACTTAACTGTAAACGTTTACAGGCTGATACGAGGTCATTTAGTTTGGTAACGTAGAATAAGATGAACAAGTTATTTACATGGGTGGTAAAAAAGTATTCAAAAATAACTCGACTGCATACAAAGCAAACTAAAATGATGGTAACAAAAATAAGTAGACAATAAATAAATTTTAATCTTAAATCATACAGTCTGACATGCAGTCTGAGGCCCTACAGGCACCTAGCCGATAACCATCGTACGACCCGGTGTAGTCGATAGACAAACTCTTTTTTTTTAAATCCATCTAGCTGTTAGGATGCTTTGAAGCCATTATGAATACCACATACATAGTCGCAGGCAGGTTGTATGATTCGTTAGACTAGAAGCGTGCCTTCTAGAGGATCCTGACGATGTTAACATCCTTACACCAGCTCATTTATTATCAGGAAGACCAAGAACGACTGTAATAGACACAGAGCAAGAAGCTCGAACCAGATGGCATCTAACCAGCAAATTATTTAAAGATCTTTGGAAACGATGGAAGACTGATTACTTGGTACAACTCTCATCGAGAAGTAAATGAATGGAACCACAGAAAAAACATCAGAATTGGAGATCTAGTTGTGATTCATGATGAGAATCTACCTTCAGAAAAATGGGCTCTTGGACTTGTGGTCGACACACATCCAGGAAAATAATGATGTTCAAACCAGAGCGGTTTCACAAAAAAACAAAAAATGGAGTCATGGAACCCCCTATTGTTAAACTCTCCGTTTTGGCCGTTAAGAGCGGGTCCTAACTATAATTGCCTATCTTCAATTTGATTTGTTTTTTGAACGGAAGAAGTCATCTTCCGTCGAACGTTGCGGGAACTTCAAGCAAATTTTTGTATCACAAATCAGTCGCCATCGCTCTGTTGAGACGAAAGAACTGCGCTCGAATTTTTGGCTGCTCTGGGATATAATTTATATGCGTAAAAAAGATTTTCGTAACTTATCACATTATTGTAGGAAATAAACTATGAAATAGAAAACATGAAATAAACACTAAAACTACTTCCAAAACGATTATTAAAATTGTTATGAATTGATAAACTATAAAAATATAATAATAATTCAATGTTGATATTTGCAAAATCTCTCAAGATGACATTTTTTTGACGGATTTTCTACCGTTCACCTAGCGCCATTGCTCCACATTTCGTATATTTTCTTGCGGAGAACAAATTAGCCACCTAGCCAATTTCACGTTCATTTGAAACTTCGTGCGTGAGATTTTAGGTCTTATCGAAATTTACATAAGATCCAACTTCGTTTACTCTAACTTTTGTTGACAAACTCCGTGTTTGATCTTAGGCGGACTATTTCGAGCGACATTTGACCAACCTCGCAATCAAGTTAAAAACTCGAACTTAGCATATAGGTAGGTTATTCGTATAATAATACTATAGTATGATTATTTAAAAAAAAACAATAACCAAAATAGGTACCTAACGGGTTTATTACGGGCAAAAGAACGAAATGTTGTGCACGGGACATGACATTTTTCAGACAGTGTTCTGATGACTAGCTCCCCTGAGGAACCTTATAAACTTTCGACTTATTTTGGCACGCATTAACGCAGATGCCAATTATCTTATCGGTGAAGCCGACTATCCTGTACTGTTTGTTCCGAACTTAGCCTCTTTTTCACAAATGTTTCTCGGCGGTGACTTTTTTCTACTTGCGGTTCGCGCGGGTAGGTTTTCACGCCACATGAACACACACACACACACATGACATTTGACTTGTACAATACAGTGCAAAATCCACAATACCAATATTATTTATCACTTGGTAACATGGTTGACTATGCAGTACCCAGCAAAGCGAAATCCACGACATTCGATTACATTTTATAGTTGGTTCACACGTTTTTCCACGAAGACTGCGTAAGGTCCAACTTGTACAAGGTCCTAAATAAATTGTGGCAACATTGGAATTCGAACTTTGTGATGTCAGTAATGTGTTTCTAGTTCCAAAACATGATTATGAATTTAAGCTTAGCGTATAGTAAATACAAAGTTAACAGATATTTTTAACTACTGAAGAATTTCATTGAAAATAAAGGGAATAGCCAATAATCATATTATTTTGTTTAAATATTATTGTTATTCAAAAACCAATTGAGGAATAGGGTTGCTGATCACTGAGGTCCAACAAATCTTGGATTGTTGATATTTTTGTTAAAATGATTTCATTTTCTCAAAGAAAAAAAAAGCGAAAGGTTAGCGATGCGGCTATATTCGCTGTCAAATCGTTGGTCGCGCTGTTCTGAATTCGATTAAAGTGTTGTCAATTTCTTCCTATTTTCGTGTTGATAATGCGAATTGACTAGATGAGCAAGCCTAGTCTTGCAAAACGACTCACCTCTACTCCACACAACGCATTACCATACTTTAGCGCGTAAGAGAGACAGCAACGTTCTCCCACGCATCGCTAATGACATATTGGATTCGACATACCCATGTGTAAAGAGTGCAATTCGGGCTTAGTATGTGTTTCAACGTTGACCGCGTGTGACAATCGAGTTTGAATGTGTCAGTGATAGCACCCCTCATCCTTTTAACTACTTATTCCAACATTTTGACTGGCCGTTCTTTTAATTCACTACTTGAGTATTTGTTGTACTGACATTGTAGGATGAAATAACCAACCATCACAAACCACTATTATTTTTATTCTTATTAATGTTTTATTGTCACACTAATTTAACAACCGTCGAAAAATAAAATGACTGACCGTTAATGTTTTCAACTGTTATCATAGTAACCTCCCTAATGTTTAAGTTACAGTTGTAAAAATAACAACACTTTACTTAATATCAGGAGTTCGCCAAACGTCAGTTTACATGAATACTTGAGCGTGTTTTACGAGCCAGATAAACTCCAAAAACTTTTTCTCAAGTCCACGGTTTTCGTACGGTATCCCGCTTGCGATTCGTATTCATTGTTCAAATGTTTATAGTGAACGTCTTTAAAATCATATGTTTTTAGCGGCACGCACTCGTATAAATCATTATTTTCGGAAAAACTTGCACTATTCGACATATATTATCATCTATAATAGTTCTCATTACCAAAGGTACCCCAAGTGTGTCTAAATTTAAAACTTGATGGCAAGAAACTAGATGCTATTACGGACACTGTATTTCTAGGAATTACTTTAGATTCAAAATTGCAATGGGGCTCTCACGTTAGAGCTCTTTCAGCTAAATTAAGTTCAGATGCATATGCAGTACGAAAAATAAGACAGTTGACCGATATAGCCACAGCTAGGTTAGTATACTTTGCTTATTTCCACAGTTTTTTATTATGTCTTATGGCGTCAGTTCTGCTGTGGGGATCAGCAGCTGACGAAGGTTCAATTTTCATTTTACAAAAGTGGGCAGTCCGCGCGGTATGTAATGAGTCCTCGCGAGTCTCGTAGAAACAAATTCAAAGAGATTTAAATATTAACTCTGCCTTCTCTTTTTTATGTTATAATGTATTTTGTATGTTCACAAAAACTTATACTTGATCATAAATTATTCTTGCCAGAGCAACCGACAGCGAGTTCGTCATGCTCCCTTAGATGTCACTGCTTGCGGTAGCGTCGGGGATCGGGTTACCTCCTTCCCTCAAATATGGCGAGGGGGGAATGGCTGATCTTTGCTTAAGCTCGTGAACGGGTGCTGCTTGTGGTGACTGGTCGTCTTGCTGTCTATGGTTTTGTTATTGTTAAAGTAATTGTTCTGTTAATTTATTTTACTTCGATGGTCCTAGTTTATCATTTGTGTATACTTAAAAATTAATCCAATAATGCATATGTAAGGTGTCACGCTCTTTATAATAATAATAAATAAATCATTTAATTCAGGCAACATAGACCCATAACATAAATACCTTATATCCTAACATACATAATTGTAAAAACCACAAAATCATAAAACACTACACTTGGGAGCTTGGTTTTGGTCGTGCTTCCCTGTAACGTCTGTACACAACTCCGGCCGGCAAAAAATCTGAGCCAAGGAAGACAGCCTTCTGCATCGCTGGAACCTGGAGGATGTAGGACTTAAAATTTATAGTCCTGGTTGACTCCAACCGCGTCAGCTTCAGCAACATCCGTTCCTCGGCACCGGTTTGATCTTGGCTCCTCCTAATGATATACTGGAGGAGCTTATCTCTCGACGTTTCCGTCCGTTTATGCCTGGAGGCTTTGATTTGTGTATTAAGTAATGTTGTTTTTTCATTGATTTTTATTGGTTTCTGTTTTGGGTATATTGGCGTGGCTAGCTGTGTTTCGTTTTTTTTTTACTTTGATTACCTTATAATAGTATAGTTCAATGATTTTTTCTAACTGATCAGACAGCTGTGCTGCTGGGGAGTTTGTTGCGCCACTTCTTCTTCCCAGCTAAAGCACTAGGAAGTCGTGTAGGGCGGGCGTGCCGGGCAGACAGTCCGTCTTATGTAATTTCGACGTTCGAAAAGCAATTAAACCGAGTACCTTTGTCTTGTTACCCGACAGACATACTTGGTTATTAATAAGAGGGGTATTATGAGCACGTTTTGTATTCGTCGCCACCAGCGAGTAAGTGGTCGTAAGGCGCGCCGACCTGATAATATTCAGATCTAATCTCCATCGACTTACCACAGCATCGTGACAAACAGTAGGCTTACTACTTGTAATGTGTGTTACAGTGCATGATATAGTCGGGTGCAAGAGCATTGAGTTTTACTAACTTAGTTCGAGAGTGTAGAGTTTAGTAGAGCGTTTAGTAGACTGAAGTAGTTGGATCGAGTGCCAGAGTTTGTAGTCTCGATCAAACTCTGGCATTCTATTAAATGACTCTACCAAACACTCGCCCGCGTTCAAAATCGGGCACTCTACTAAATGACTACCAAACACTCGCACTCGATCAAACTCTGGCACTCTACTAAATGACTACCAAACACTCGCACTCGATCAAACTCTGGCACTCTACTAAATGACTACCAAACACTCGCACTCGATCAAACTCTGGCATTCAACTAAATGACTCTACCAAACACTCGCACTCGATCAAACTCTGGCACTCTACTAAATGACTAACAAACACTCGCACTCGATCAAACTCTGGCACTCTACTAAATGACTACCAAACACTCGCACTCGATCAAACTCTGGAATTCAACTAAATGACTCTACCAAACACTCGCACTCGATCAAACTCTGGCACTCTACTAAATGACTACCAAACACTCGCACTCGATCAAACTCTGGCACTCTACTAAATGACTACCAAACACTCGCACTCGATCAAACTCTGGCATTCAACTAAATGACTCTACCAAACACTCGCACTCGATCAAACTCTGGCACTCTACTAAATGACTACCAAACACTCGCACTCGATCAAACTCTGGCACTCTACTAAATGACTACCAAACACTCGCACTCGATCAAACTCTGGCATTCAACTAAATGACTCTACCAAACACTCGCACTCGATCAAACTCTGGCACTCTACTAAATGACTACCAAACACTCGCACTCGATCAAACTCTGGCATTCAACTAAATGACTCTACCAAACACTCGCACTCGATCAAACTCTGGCACTCTACTAAATGACTACCAAACACTCGCACTCGATCAAACTCTGGCACTCTACTAAATGACTACCAAACACTCGCACTCGGTCAAACTCTGGCATTCAACTAAATTACTCTACCAAACACTCGCACTCGATCCAACTCTGGCACTCTACTAAATGACTACCAAACACTCGCACTCGATCAAACTCTGGCACTCTACTAAATGACTACCAAACACTCGCACTCGATCAAACTCTGGCATTCAACTAAATGACTCTACCAAACACTCGCACTCATTCAAATTCTGGCACTCTACTAAATTACTACCAAACACTCTATTGGAATATGAACATAAGCTGAACCTCGTAGTTTCGAGAACGATTCGCGCGACCCTATGTACTGGTTTGTTTCTCAACGCGCATCCCTCTGCTGCTAACCTCTCTTTTACTAGAATCGTATTCCTTTGTTGTAACCGTTTATATTAAACTAGCTAATACTTAATATCTTTAATTTCATTACATTAGGTGCATATTATAATTTCATTCCATAGGCATAAAACCCGCTAAAAGTCATTAATAGTGAAACTCCGTTAGTATAGAGTAATCTAGTTCCACGAAGTGATTTTTCAGATTTTCGGTAGCCACCGTTACAAACCCATTTTTGAATTTTCTCCGACGTAAAATGGCTATGAAAAACGTACAAATAGAAAAATTAAAGGGAAGAGAGAATTACTGTACAGTAGCGCTAATAAGATCTTAAGCAATTTCACAAAGCAATAGATTGACGCTTCGGTTTTACTTACGACCTTCTTCTATAAGTTGTTTCTAGACTATACACACGCACACACACTCACTTTGTATGTAACTGATAGTAGTTCATAATTTCAACTAACCTAACATAATGGCATGCTAGCTTAGTCGTTAGCGTGCTTGGGTAGGAGCGATTATGGCAAGCCCTGAGTTCGAATCTCACCTGCTCCTGCGGATTAAGCTTAATGTTATTTTCAAATAATATGCATATATAGTTTTGATGTGTTATTAATATACCTAAAATAAAAAAAAATTGTTTGTTATAATTAAATTACTGGAAGTGGTTCGATAATCATTTGATACTTGTCTCGTTCATCTTGTTTATTTAGGTATTAAAAGGTTGTAGGTGGACCACAGAACCGAGAGGTAGATGCAATTCGTTACCACTATTCACCTAACTGAACGTTATTGATTACTGACGAATGTTTGAATCTGTGAATTAGCGGTATTGTGGTTATAATTTTCAAAATGCAGTGAAATAAAAATATTGACGAGTTGAAAATTTTATTGCGCTGCGTAAAAGTGGACGTAAATGATCTGATAACACAAATGGACTAAGTGTGAGTGTAATAATTTAAATATTTCATATTTTACTAAATATAAATTATTATTTGTTTAAATTAGTGAATGATGAGTAAAGTGTTATATATATATTTTCTTAATTACTATAGTTTATGGTATTTTGCATAGATATGTCTAACGGTATTACATTCTTTGTTCTACAGAAATACTGTGAGTCTGTGGGTTAAGAGATGTTAGGAAGAGGGAATCATTGCTAGACGGAGCGCTTGTTTACGAAGTGGAAAGCTTATTTAAACAAGACTTCACATGGTGAATGAATATGAAACAAATGGTTTCATTCCAACCGGACATTTTGCTGAATTATTCAACACGTCATTAAAAACTGTTCGCCTTGTACTCCACGCTGTAAAGGTTGCATCACCGAATCCCAGCAAACAATAACGTTTAAGTTTCGGTATTGTTTATTCTGTATATTGCGCTATAGCCGTTATTATTTAATTATAAAAACTGACGTTTAGTTTCAATCCTCTTTTTTAGAGAAAATTAATACATAAGCCATCCTCCATATGTAATATAAATTCACTAAATCCAAATAAAATGTGAAATACTTAATGTAAACAAACTGCCCTACATAACCACTTATTAAAATCACTCATGTTGGAAATTAAAGATCGAAGCCAAATGTTTATGATGAAAGGAATTTTTGGAACATTTCATATGTCTAAATAAAACAAATAACTTCGAAGTTTTTTGATGTAGTAATGCACATCCAGTTTGAATAAGTTATTATACATAATCGTATCGGTTTCTTATCCATATGTAAAATATTATAACAAATAAATATGTTTTATTTTTTTTTATCACTTGTAACGCTTTTTTTCTAAACCCTTTATTGCAATATCAAAAATAATAAAAAAGCAGCATTTTTTTTAAATAATGTGCAATAAACTGCGCTGCATCTTGTCAGATCAGAATCTAAGCCGACTGCTTCTCAGTCCAACGCTTGGTGCCTACTGCTACCAGATCATATTAGCTTGACTCGAAATTTAGTAATGCCATAAACCGGCCCAGTCAGGAGCATGATACGTGTTTAACAAAAGCGACGGAAATATATTTTTGTTTCGTGCACTGCGATGCGAGTACGCGACTTTACGTCAGTGTGTGCCGTGCAAAACTGCAATCTTTGTGGTGTGTGTCGTTTAAACACATACAGTCGTTCCGTGAGTTCACAGCAATACGTCTCTTAACGTGCCTATGCACTTTTGAACGCTTAATGTACATGGAAATTCGCAGTACAGACATTTTTGCAACACGAAGAACTGTTGGACTGTGTTGAACCTGCCGATAGCGTAACGGTAAATCCGAAGCACGACCTGAAAGCAAAATCAAAAATCATTCTGCTTGTGGACCCGGGTAATTACATACACGTCCACGAGGCAAAGACTTCTAAGGAGGTATGGCAAAATTTACGAAACGCTTTTGAAGATTCAGGTTAACATTAGACGCATGTGTAAACATAGAAAAATCTTTTAATAAAATTGGAACCACGGCCCCCGAACTGAGATATGTTGGATTTAAAGAAGATTGGCAAGACCCCATGTACTTTGAGTGTCGCCTTAATAATTCGAGTACATTCGTGAAAACACCCGAAAGAGATAGATATATGGCCTAATAACAAGTACAATCATAGCATTTTTTTTATGGGATTTTAGGTTATGTGTGTTGTGAAACGTGTATTGATATGATTGTTAAGATTAAGCAGATTAATTCATTTCAGAATACTATGCATATATCTGCATGTTTTAAGTATGATAATACTATAGTAACGCTTTTCCTTTGAGGTGGAACGTATAGGATGTAGTACGTGTAAGGAGGTTGTTACCTAAACCAAAAGGTTATGACTGGATGTTGCTGGATCATCAGGCGAACCGTCCCAATACTTGTTTGCCATCTCTATAC
This sequence comes from Dasypolia templi, assembly GCA_963555695.1. Taxonomy (NCBI): domain Eukaryota; kingdom Metazoa; phylum Arthropoda; class Insecta; order Lepidoptera; family Noctuidae; genus Dasypolia; species Dasypolia templi. Next base: position 900,846 of record OY743151.1, on the reverse strand, counting down.
ATATACTATATAATACCTAGGCATCTTCTACAGCACGGCATTCATACATAATACACCTAAATCCCTAGCAAAGTAAACCTAGGTTCAGCAATAAGGTAGGTAGGTACGGTAATGTTATTTATAAAATGAAACAAATACTTTTTTGCACAAACATTTAATAGGTACCTATTTATTATCTAAGAAACAATTATGTGTCTAGCCTGAGTAAAACGTGGTGACGCGCGTAGCACTAAATACTTACAGGTTCTGATAGTATGAAAATTATATTTTCAATATGGAAAGAATTAAAATGGTCTAGTGTGTTTTCAGATGTGTATAGTTCACCAAATGTGTATCAACCCATGTGGTGACCGCATATCCTTGCTCCTCTAGGTATATAAAAGTTGCAGCCACTCATCACCCGTCTACGTATTGCGTTCGGAATATGGTATCGCTGAGGATTCCTACAGTCAGGTATCAAGCAGTGCCTCCTAGTGTCAGCAGCTCGTCTAATGTTTGGCAGTGTAATGTATTGCTGCTGTGGTATTACCTGATTTCCAGATTGTTGCATTGGATTTTCTTCCGGAATTTCAGATAAAACCTGGAGGTTTGCAAGACCCAACAGGTGTGGCACACATAATCGGTGTCCACAATATAAAAAGAAAGTATTTACTATTTATTCCACATTGAATTTCAGAAGATTTTAAGCTAAAACAATAATTTATACAACCAATATTTACAACAACAGAAATAACAATAAAATGTTTTTGTAATGACAAAAAATAATATTTAATTAATTGACCACGCTGCATCCACTGTGAAATGATTGCAGCAAGTTGTTGTTTTTCATCAGTACTGTTTTCATAGTACTAAACAACTTCTTAGAATGGAACGGCAACATCCAATGCAAACATTTTGATGTCCAACTTGTCTTTCAGCTCCGTCCCCCCTGGTACCACTCCCATGAAAAGGTAACGCACCGTTCTTGAGAAAAACTAATTATTGTAACCTAACCTCAAAACACTTAAATGTCGCTTTTCCAACGTCTCCGGCGCTGCGGGAAGTGCAAGCCCTTCGCCCTTGCGTAACAAAGGATAGGCACCCGTGCGAGATGTAGCGGCTGAGGCTGGTCGCCGGAGGCGAGCAGTAAGCCGAAGCTGCGGAGGTGAGCATGCTTTGTTACAGCGGGCGGGGGTTGCCCTCCCTTCGCGCCTCCGGATTTTTATAAACACTCTAGGGGTAGGAGCCAAAAGACTACGTGGAGTCGGGGTGCCCCGATTCGGTTTTGGAACAATGTCGACCTATTTTAACCATGAAGTGGGGGTACACTAACTTCTCACAACTCTAGGAGAAACGGAATGAATGTAAACAAATGACACCGACATATGACGCAAATAGCGTTTTTTTTTTTACGTTCCGTTTCACCGATTTTGCACGACATTTTACACCACAGACAATACACTATTACAGATTTGGTTGTCAATCGCCGATTTTAACGTTTCGTTACGCTCTAATCTAATTTGAGGTTAGAAACATTTATTATTTATTTCTCGAAAAATACGCATTACCTTGTAATAAGAGTGGTACCGTTATAATCAGGGAACCCACCCCTACCATCTTCAACCCTTTTTACCCAAAAACTCCTGCCAAACGATACTAGACTCAAGCCATTTTTACTCACCTCCCTTGTATAAGTCCATTGCCTAATAATATTAAGAAGGTCTTCGTTTTCGTTTGAAAGACGATGTTGTGGTCTCGTCAACCGAAGTTCGCAGTTAACACACCGAACGTTAGAACCAGACATGTTTATAATAACAAATAGAGTCCTGTCTCAAAAAAGTGTTCACTTTCACAAGTACTCAACACGCAGGAACTCGGAATAATCAATGCAAGTAAACACTAAAAGTAAACAAATAACAGACGCCAAAACAGTAACGTACGACGACTGTGACAGATCACAGGATGACAGTTCAGTTAGAAATGCCAACTGTTTAATGTTGCCAGATACAAACTGTAAAAACTAACGATTTTGTTATATTTTCTTTAATTACTTAAGAATACAGTTGTAGTTAAGATTGGAATATTGCAATCGTATTAATTTCTATAAATATAATAAGAAAAATGTGTTCCTATTATGTTATTATAAAACGGTGGTTAGTTTTTAACCATCCAGCCAACATTCATATTCTACTAATAAGTTTTATTGTACTGAAAATGGCAATGATAACTTCAATACCACTGTTTTGCGTTTAGTTATTGCTACTTTTACATCTGATTTAACAAAATATTTAATTATAGTTTTTTTCTCTTTTCCCATAAAATAAAAATAAACTTTAATCAGGAAAATAAACTACTCTACTTAATCTATAAAATGCATATAATTTGGTTAAGGCTCGTATCTCTAATAAAGCGACACTAACAGTGCCGATCTTCTTTCGATGCTGATATCTCTTTGAGGCGCGGGCCTGGTCCTTACCGGACGGCGAGCTACCCATTGATCGCCGTTCGCAAGCCCGCGCCTATGGTGGCCGGGGATCTGCTTGCGATTCCCGACACCCAGGGCGTCTCTTGCGGCGACTAGGGGCGTGAGGACGCAAGGCTCTCTCCCTCACGCGCTCCACCTCCTCCTTCGCGAGATTACTGCTGGCAGAAGGAGGCGATGGCTTTCCATTCCCTCTCGCTCCATACCATGGCCTGGATCAGGGCCGGACGAGAGAAAAGGCCGGAGGCGATCGCCGCCGCCGATCGCCTCCGCGAGGACACTGCGATGCTCCGCCCAAGCTGGGCAGACCTCCACCGTATGCTCCACCGTGTCCTCCGGGCGATCCACACAATGGTGACACCCAGGCGTTTCCTACCGCCTTTTGCGAAACAGGAACCTCCCGAAACAACCATGTCCGGTGAGGACCTGTGTCAGGCAGATGGTGAAGCCGGTGGGACTTCGGACCCCACTTCCGGCGGCTGGCGCCCAAGTTGTTGGGCGCGGCCGGGGCGCTGGCAACGCTGCTTCCCAATTTGGGGGGCCCGAGCGCCGCTTGTAGGCGGCTCTACGTGGGGATCGTGCGATCGATGACCCTTTAGGGGGCCCCGATTTGGGCGGCTGACCTGACGGCCGCCAGCATCTCTGTGCTGCGAAAGCTGCAGAGAGCAATGGCCGTCAGAGTCATAAGGGTATCGCACGATCTCCTACGAGGCGGCTTGTGCACTGGCCGGATCCCCGCCATGGGACGTAGACGCGAAGGTGCTCGCGTCACTTTATCGGTGGCGCGAGGAAGCGAGGGCGCGGGGCGAGCGGCCGATGCAGCGCCATATGGAGCAGCGTCGGTCGCAGCTTCGCGAGGTCCTGGCGGCGAAATGGCTGGACAGGCTTTCACGCCCTACCGCCGGCCTCGTCACCATCGAGGCGGTCCGGCCAGTGCTCGACCTCTGGCTCGGGAGGAGGCACGGCTCCCTGTCGTTTCGGGCGACGCAGGTGCTCTCGGGGCATGGCTGCTTCGGGAAGTACCTGTGTCGCATAAACAGGGAGCCGGACGCTCGGTGTCACCACTGCGTCGACTGCCGGGAGGACACGGCGTGGCATACGCTGGCAGAGTGTGCCGCTTGGGAGGAGCCACGCCGTGCCCTCATCTCAGAAATAGGCGGTGACTTGTCGCTGCCGACCGTAGTGAGTTCGATGGTCGGCAGCGCCGAGTCCTGGGACGCGGTGGTTTCCTTTTGCGAAACGGTCATCTCGCAGAAGGAGGCTGCGGAAAGGGAGAGACAGATCTCGACTCTCGACCCGGCCCGCAGCAGACGCACCGGGCGTCGGAGGAGGGCGGACAACGCCCTCTTCCGGCCCCCCCAAATGGGCGACGGATTTGGGGACATCCGTCGCCCCCCAACATCAGGACCCGAGAAGGCGGCGCGCGTAGTGTTCCGCGTGCGCCGCTCACAGACGTTGCGGGGGGAGTACACCTCACTCCCCCCGCCCGAGACGGGGCCCGCGCAAGCGGGCCGGCACCAGCCGGGGTTGTGGAAGAATAATGTGTTCCCGCGACCCCGGCGTAGGTGTGAGATGGAACACCGGGGTGGTTTTTAGTCAGTAAGAGTCTGACAGACCCCTCCGCCCGCCCCAGGGCGGAGGACATCCATGAGGATTTTCCACCCCGGGAACAAAAAAAAAAAAAAAAAAGGTGTGAGATGGAACACCGGGGTGGTTTTTAGTCAGTAAGAGTCTGACAGACCCCTCCGCCCGCCCCAGGGCGGCGGACATCCGTGCGGATTTTCCACCCCGGGAACAAAAAAAAAAAAAAAGGCAGATGGTGAAGACGCCGTGGCGCCTCTCCAACCACTACTCAAAGAGGGGACTTATCGCCGCTATTGTGGCGTGCCCAGCGGGTTGCAGCCTAAATTACTAATACATAAAAAGCAACCAGTTTTATAGCCACAATGTCGGCACTAAATGTTGATTATTTTAGAGCATGTCGACGCTGTGTTATGTGGCGCCGAACAGAAACGCGAATACACAAACGGGACAATGTACTAAGCAACGCTTCCACAAGTATACGGAATTTTAAATGTGTTTTAAATACTAAGGAGATTGAGTATTTGTGACACAAACAGTTTAGGGCACAGTTTTGCGCCAGTGACTCTTTCTCTAAGCACAATCAACACTTTCAAATTGTGCTCTCAAAACGTACGTAACCTTACAACACCGTCTGATATACTTGCGACCAACCACGCTAACGTATTTTAAAATACTTATCCTGTTCCAAACGAGCACTTATGAGTCTTATTCCCTTATGTTATTATGTGAGGCTTACATATAAGAAACATTGGATCGTTAGACGTCGCTTCAAGCCCGTGAAGACTCCAGTGCACTGTGGAAATTCTACACTTTGAGCATCTCTTGAACGAGACGATTTTGCCGAAATATGCAAAATTGTTAACCTTTTGTACGAGCCGGTCCACTTTGCATAACCGTTTACGGAGGCTTCACCACTCGCTACGATGGACGATATTGTAACAGTTATGTTACTGCCTACCCTTGCCAAATGCCGTTGGAATGTCTTAACACACTATTTATTGGAATCTATTTACAGAACATAAGAGGCAATGTAATTCAATGTGTCTGAGATGTTTTGTGTAGTTCTCGAATGTATTTGACAGATATTACCATCGTTCCTGAATCTGCTAGTCATCTATACTTGATGAATGTTCCCTCCGCGATCACCCGACAACACAAGCCTCCCCTCTCCACAAACATATCATCGTAATCATCGTCAAACAAAGCCGTTCTTTGTCAACTTGTAAACGCTCGCGGGGTGAACACGTCAGCTGCCGGCTAGCTCAAAGAAACCAACTTTATAGCGCCATTAACATTTTGAGATAGCTTTCGACTTCAGTACACATCACTTACCCGTATCTAAACAGTTCTGGTGATGCCACGAAATATACAGCCACAGAAGTGCCACAAACTATGTTACAAATCTCTTAATAATACTATCTTTCTAAGTGTTGTAAAAGATAGATAGCCGTGTCGCTAGCAAATTATTTTTCTATTACAGCCAAGAATTTTGCTGTACAAATTGCTTCTAGTGAGCAATGCTAACATGTCAAATAATTCGCCAATAATTTGGTATCAAATGTTGAAATTTTACAATAATTTAAATTAGAAAGTAAGACAATAGAGGCAACCTCTGGCAATGATGTACAGTATTCAAACTCAAATAATTTATTTCAATTAAACCATTAACAGGCACTTTTGAATTGTCAAGGAGTCGGTCAGTCAGAAATATGAAGCTAGTTGCCCATTCCAAAGCGTAGTAGGTACCTATGGAGAAGAACGGATAAGAAAAACATTTTTTATAAAAATATTAGTTAGATCATTAATGTTTATCCTATCGGTGAGAACGATGTACAAAAACCGTACACGTTAAGAACGTCCAGAATGCAGCAAAAAATAAATAAAAACAATCAAAAAATTAATTATTGAGATAAGCCGTGGCAGCTAAGAGATGACCAGTCCCTACTGACGGTGCCCGTTCACGAACATGACGCATGGATCAGCACCATTCAGCTCAACCATTTTGAAGGGAGCTAAATGATCTGTACGGTGCAACCGCACATTCTGCAATTCAGCAGTTTACGCCACACATTCATTTCAACTCATAACAATTAGCTGAGTTCGCGTTGGGCTATCAAGTCAGCCAGGCGTTCTCGTTACAGCCACCAAGGGCCGCGTCACTCAATTCATTTCCACACCATCAGTCCATTAAGCTCATTTTACTTTAAGTACCATTGGAACAATACAGTAGTGTTTTTAATACTTTACCTTCTTTCATTCCATTCATCCCTCATCTAAAAGTAATGTACGATCTAGCAAGGGATCATACATTCTTTTTGGTCCTTCGACAGTGAACATCGCCCGCTATAAAGTCCATTTCGCGCGTGTGGACAGTGTAGCGGGATCCAGTGACTCTAATCTTAAAGTGTGTGTTGTGTTGAGTGACTATAAAACAGTGAGTCTAACAAGTGACTCATGATCAACAAGGATCCTTAGACTATCAGGTGCTGAGCGTGTGCGTTTCAGAAATTGAGTCTAACAAGTGACTCAGGATCAACAAGGATCCTTAGACTATCAGGTGCTGAGCGTGTGCGTTTCAGAAATTGAGTCTAAAAAGTGACTCAGGATCAACAAGGATCCTTAGACTATCAGGTGCTCAGCGTGTGCTTTTCAGACATTGAGTTTAACAAGTAACTCAGGATCAACAAGGATCCTTAGACTATCAGGTGCTGAGCGTGTGCGTTTCAGAAATTGAGTCTAACAAGTGACTCGGGATCAACAAGGATCCTTAGACTATCAGGAGATCAGAGCAGAAGTTTAAGACTTTGGGACTATCAGGTGTCTCAGGGAGCGTTCAATCATCAAGAGCTGAGGCTAGCAAGTGTCTCAGAGGATCACCAAGGATCCGTAAGCAGTTATCAAGAAAATTCAAGTCAGATCTTTCCATTTATTTCTTACTTTAAATAAGTCCTCGTCATTTAGGCCATACATGCAAATCAGGACGAACTTTATACAGCCATACTAAAGTTGGCTACAAATATTAAAAAGGACTCAGCGGATCGTAAGACTGCCGACTATTTCAAGCGACGATTAGAAAACTTAGATCAGTATTGATCCGATTACCAGTAAAATCACGACCGCCTACTTACGGAAGAAAGCAAGTCTCATCCGTATTTTAGTGCCCGTGTATACGAACGAACAAAAGAGCTATACACCTCGACCAAGGCACTTATCAATAAAAAATATCAAGTTTTGTTGATAAAGATGAAAGAAGCTCAACAGGGAGGTTCTACACAGGAGGAACAAGGTCCTGCACGGTCTGAGCAAGAAGATCCGGTGGGACGTCAATTGCTGCTCGTCGAGGTATGCTCCAGAGGTTCATCTAGCAAGCTTGATGAAATGTTGAAGAAACAAGCAAGCAACTTCAGGGCGTATGCATTGGAATCTTCGCGGAAGAAAAACGAAAATTCCAAGCCGTCAACAAGCCAGCAAAATAAATCATCGTCAAATTTCAAGAATAAATATTCAGCAAGTAAGACTTCGGTAAATAATATCGAATTAACATGCCCGTTGTGTAAAGAGTCCCACGGTTTATACTATTGCAGTAAGTTTTTAAATATGACACCAAGTGCAAAACGACAAGCTATAACACGATTGCATTTGTGCAAAAATTGTCTTTATTCGCATGGGGATAAAGAATGTACGTCAGAAAGACGCTGCCGCGAATGTCGTGGCAAACATAACACACTTTTACATGAAGCGTTTCACATTAAGCCTTCATGTAACCCAATTACGGAGAATGACACGTCAGCAGTTCTAGCAACTAGGACGGAAAAACAAGAATCGCAAGAAAATCACGTTTCGCAACAAGGCAACAACGTGATCGAAATATTATTAGCAACTGCAATGTTCAAAGTTCAAGCAAGTGATGGATCATACCACAAAATGCTTGCGCTAATAGATCAAGGCTCTCAAGCCTCAGACAGATGTGGTAATCATGGACACGCTGATTAATCAATTACCAAGATGTACATTTACCAAGCCAACATGGGAACACCTGGCCGGCATGCAACTAGCCGATCCAGAATACAATGTCAGCCGTCCTATCGACATCCTTTTGGGAGCCGATGTTTATTCCCATATCATTTTAGAAGGCATTATCAGGGCCGATCTATCACTACCGGTCGCGCAACAGACACGGCTGGGATGGATCTTATGCGGCAATTTCAGAACTTTTCACTGTAACGTAGTCCTGAATCAAGTGGACGAAGTACAAAGATTTTGGGAGATCGAAGACATCACAGAATCATCAAATTTATCCGCAGAAGATCTACAATGCATGGAGTATTACAAGAAAACCACAAAAAGACATGAAAATGGCATGTATGAAGTAAGATTGCCTTTTCAAGAAAACTTTGAGACACAGTTGGGATTGTCTAAAAATAAAGCTATGGCGCAATTTCAACAGTTGGAAAGGAAATTTCACAATAATGAAGAAGTAGCAAAACAATATAAATTATTTATAAAAGAATACAAAACTTTAGGACATATGATACCAGCGTCCGGTAACATGCAACCGGATTATTATTTACCGCACCATTGTGTATTGCGAAACGATTCCACTACGACAGCACTTCGAGTAGTTTTCAACGCTTCTACAAAAACAACAACTGGAGTCAGTTTGAATGACGTCATGTTAAAAGGCCCAAATCTACAGCAAGATCTCCAATCTTTACTATTAAGGTGGAGACAATATCAAGTAGCATTTACGGCAGATATTGAAAAAATTTTCCGTTTCATTTGGTTAAATGAACAGGATCAAAGATTTCAAAAAATCATATGGAGGGATACCATTGACATACGTCATCAGGTATACCAACTATGCACTGTTACATACGGCACCAAGGCCGCACCATTTTTAGCAATGATGACTTTAAAACAATTGGCTGAAGATGAGAGACACAATGTAGACAGTGTTGCAATCAAGGCATTGGAGCAGTCGTTCTACATGGATGATGTTCTACACGGATCGCATTCTGTCGAGTTAGCAGTAAAACTAAAGCAAGATTTAATCTCGTTGTTAAAATCAGGAGGGTTCAATTTAAGAAAGTGGTCTTCCAACGCATCAGCCTTACAAGACGATACAATCGGGGCGAGTAGCAAGCAAGAAAATTTCGATTTCAAGGAAATGGAGACATTAAAAACCTTGGGATTACGTTGGAATTCCAAAGCAGACTTATTTACATTTCAATCGAAAATTGAACCATCTAACAAAACACCAACTAAGAGATCCATGTTGTCAGACATATCAAAGTTGTTTGACCCTCTTGGTTGGCTGTCACCGATATCAACCAAACTAAAACTGCTATTTCAGCAAGTTTGGATATCAAGTATTCAATGGGATGACAAGTTACCCGATCAAATTAGCAAGGAATGGCTAAACATTAAAAGTGACATGCACAAAATCAATCAATTCAAGTTGGAGCGTTGGTTGGGTACAGGAGAAAACAACACGCTTGAATTGCATGGATTCTGCGATTCTTCTAATAAAGCCTACGCATGCGTTGTTTATAGCAAGACTGAATACAACGGCGAAACAAAGATCTCGTTAGTAGCAGGAAAAGCAAGATTAGCTCCAGTAAACAAATCAATTTCAATACCAAGATTAGAGCTTAGCGGTGCTCTATTACTGGCAAAATTGTTGTCTAAAATTCAACAATGCCTTAACAGTCATAATATCAAGTTATTTAGTTGGACCGGTTCAATGGTAGTCCTAGCCTGGTTACAAGGAGAGCCAAGACGATGGAAGCCTTTTGTCGCCAACAGGGTGCGACAAATATCAAGCATCATACCCACAAACAGCTGGCATTACGTCAAGTCAGTAGAAAATCCAGCAGACTGCGCAAGCCGCGGATTGGGAATCGATCAATTGAATAACCATTTTCTGTGGTGGGAAGGACCGTCGTGGTTGCGGGACTACGATCCTGAACAAGAAACTGGGGAAGCAGTTTTTACCACAAACGAAGAAGCAAGAAAAGACAAGCATATAAATCACATATCGCAGCAAGAAAGCGTTAACATTTTAGGTGAATTATTACCAAGATATAGTTCACTCGCCAAACTAACAAGAGTTTTAGCATGGATATTAAGATTTATCAAGCAAGCGAGATACAAGATTAACCGCATGCAAACTTATTTTACATTACAAGAATTAGTAAATGCTAAGCATAAAATAATTTTATATGTACAGCAAAGAGAATTTGCCCACGAAATACATAACTTACAAGAAAATAAGCCGCTATCAGCAAAAAACAAGTTATTGCAATTAAATCCATTCCTTGACAACGAGGGACTTCTCAGAGTCAGAGGAAGACTAAGCAAGGCCAAAATTAATCAAGATATGATGCATCCGATTATCATAGCTCACGAAGGACACTTAACAAACTTAATTATAGATCAAGCACACAAACTGACCTTCCATGGAGGAGCACGGGTGACATCAGCATTTATTCGCAAGAATTACTGGATCATTGGTGGTAATCGAGCGGTCAAAAAGCGTATACGTACCTGCGTTACCTGTCGTAAACACAATCCAAGCAAGATGACACAGTTGATGGGTGATTTACCTACGCAGAGATGTAACGTTGCAAAGCCTTTTGAACATACAGGCTTTGACTATACAGGGCACGTGCTCATAAAGGCAAACAAGGGCCGTGGTATCAAGACCACAAAGGGCTACGTTGTTGTATTTGTCTGTATGGTGACCAAGCTTGTTCATATAGATTTGGTCTCAGACCTCACATCATCAGCATTCATAGCTGCGTTGCGAAGAATGTCTGGAAGAAAGGGCTCGCCGAAACACTTGTACAGCGACAATGGTACGAACTTTGTCGGCGCCAACAAAATTTTACAAGAAGAACTGGAGCAGATACAAGAAACATTCGATCAGGACTTCATCGCAGAAGTTACTAGCATGGAGATCGAATGGCATTTTAATGCGCCCTCATGGCCTACAGCAGGAGGGCTGTGGGAGGCTGCGGTCAAAAGTTTAAAATATCATTTAAGAAGAGTAGTTGGAGAGCAAAAGCTCACCTTTGAAGAGTTCAGCACAGTTCTGGCCCAGTTAGAAGCAGTACTTAACTCGAGGCCACTGTGTCCACTGACAGAAGATCCCAACGACTTAGATTTCCTCTCTCCGTCAAGCTTTATCAATCTAAATCAAGACATGACTATAATAGAAACAGAAACAGATATGCGGACGAGATGGCATTTAACTCAAAAGATAGTACAAGATATTTGGAAACGTTGGCATACGGAATATCTCACTCAGCTGTCAGCAAGAAGCAAGTGGAGACATTCTCAACTAGACATTCAACTAAATGACATTGTTACAATCAACGATGCAAACTTACCTCCTGGGAAGTGGGCAGTTGGCCGTGTCGTCCAGCTGCATCCCGGTGCCGATGGCCACGTCAGGGTGGTCACATTGAAAACAAAGAATGGGCTTATCAAGAGGCCTATTCTGAAGCTGTCTATTCTCCCGGTGAATGATAGAATCGACAAACAAGAGTTGCGTTCCAACGAAGTGAAAGATGGCAAGCCATATCAAAACAAAAAGTAAACTACAGCTTCTCTTCGCTGGTAATGTTACTTTTGTCTTTCATGAGAATTTTGACCACAGCCCACTGTGCATACAATGTTACACCATTAAAAGATAATCAAGGTCTTTATTTTGACAAAATTGCAAACATGCAATTAATCAGAGATGAATGGAAGATAGTCACTTACTATGACATGAATTCATTTTGGCAAGGTACAGAAGCATGCAGTAAATATCTTAGCTACTTGGATCAGTTATGCGACAAGTTTAAAGAAATGTCACATTGTGACGTCATACAAGTTCAACTGCAGCATGAATTCTCAGAACTCGAGTACTATAACCACCTGTTGCTGAATCAGCATTCTAGCACGCGCCGCGCACGAGACCTGCGCCGCCGCAAGCGAGGCCTTATCAACGTTGTAGGTTATTTAGCAAACGACTTATTCGGTGTACTTGATGAGAGATTCGCAGAGCAATATAAACAAGATATTCAATCAATACATGACAATGAAAATCATTTGCTTTCGCTCTTGAAACAACAAACAACGGTCATTGAAGCAGATTACAACGTTTTGAAAAGGAACGGGCAAGCAATTAATAAGCAACACAAGATGCTTAATTCACTATCAATCAAGTTAGATAAGATGGAGAACGTTTTATTGAACGAATCAGAGAGAAATCGAGTCATGAATGATTTCAGTACAGGAGCAATTGCTACAAGCAATGTTTTAAGACAATTAAAAACCATCCAAACAAGTTTATTAGATACCATAACAGATGTTTATCACGGGAGACTTAATTATCATTTATTGTCACCAGAACAACTGAAGGAGACTCTGAATACAATATCGAGTCATCTTTCCAAGGATCTTACGTTACCGATCAATAACTTACAAAATAACTTTAGAAACATTTATCATTTATTGACCGTCAAAGCAAGAATGACTGAAGAATTTTTAATCTTCGAATTGAAGTTGCCTCTGGTGTCCAGAGATACATTTTCAATCATGAAAATTATTCCAATACCTCAACTTGTAGGTAACTTAAGCATGGCGACTTTAACTCCGATTGCTGAACATGTTGCAATCAATTTGAAGAAAGACTCGTTTTTACCGATGTCTATTTACGATGTCCACATGTGTCTACGTGACAATGTCGATAATTATCTATGTCATATAGAGAAGCCGATTTATCATCTCAAAAATGAGGAAAAGTTATGTGAATTAGAACCTGATACTAGTAAATGCAAGATCAGCATTACGACATGTTCGAATCAATGGACAGCTCTTAGCAAAATAAACAATTATGCATTATTCTGCTGTAGTCAGTGTCAAATAAGAGTTCTATGCGACGATAATGTGTCGCCGGGGCAGTAAGTAAAAGCAGGCATATTGGGAGTCGAACACGACTGTCTAATTAAAACCGAAAGTTTTACGGTTTACTCACGCAAAGAAGGCTTTAGCACTTTGGAAATAAAACCATCTTTCAAGCAGCCTGAGATAGAACCAATCAATCATATCATAGACGTAGGCATCCCAAGTCCACTGATAGAAAACTTTACACTCCTCTCGAGCGACAAGGAGCTTGACGAGATCAAGAAGCAACTCCGCATTCTTAAAGCAAGTGAAAATTTGCCAAATGAAGTTTCTTATCACGATATCCATCACTACACCGCATTTTATATGGTGATCGGAGTTTCGTTGGCGGTTGGAGCAGTCTTCATTGTACGACGGCTGCGTAACAGGCGAACCGCATCTCTCGAGGTGGCAAGGGCCGCATTGTCGAGTCTACAGGCCGCTCACCACGCGACACCGGCACGGGCAGAGGCGGGGCCCTCTAGCTCATCGTCCACGGTTCAATATAGTGTTAGTGTGAAATTCCGTGTGTATCAGATTACAGTGAAATTAAGTTACAGTGCCTATGTCACGTAAAACGGAGTTCAAGTAGAGACTCTAAACATAGAATAAGGACCCATTAAAAACACCTTGTCAATCATCTAGTATAAGGACCAATTGGCTTCACCTTGTTACTCATCTTTTCATGTTCATCTCATTTTCATCTTCCCGCTCGGGAGCATGTACGGTGCAACCGCACATTCTGCAATTCAGCAGTTTACGCCACACATTCATTTCAACTCATAACAATTAGCTCAGTTCGCGTTGGGCTATCAAGTCAGCCAGGCGTTCTCGTTACAGCCACCAAGGGCCGCGTCACTCAATTCATTTCCACACCATCAGTCCATTAAGCTCATTTTACTTTAAGTACCATTGGAACAATACAGTAGTGTTTTTAATACTTTACCTTCTTTCATTCCATTCATCCCTCATCTAAAAGTAATGTACGATCTAGCAAGGGATCATACATGATCCAACACACGCGCCACCATAAGCGAGATATTTGAGTGAGAGAGATTACTTACGATCAGCCGCCAGGGCACATTCAAGTCAATATAAGACGTCACCCGGTAAATGTTAGCTGCATAGTACAAAGTACTCACACCTATGCCTATATAATGCCTAAACCTATGCATTTATATACGATGGGGGGTCAAAAAGTTCGCGGAATGGCCGGGTTGGCGAGGGTGAGTTTACTCATCCAGGTAGGCGCTAATTGAGTGACTCATTGTTAGTATATAAGGTGTATCTATTCATACACGAAATATTTGAAGAGGGACATCTATAGGTCGAACAGAAGAAACGAAAACATATTTTTTATCTAATAGTTTTTTATTTTACGTAATTATCATAATTTAAAACTGTTTGAGATATTTTGCATAATACCTTTACGGCCTACTCTATGAAAGAAAGACGCAAGCACGATGGGTTCCGAGAATGCTTTCTGCGTATCAAAAACGCGAGCGCGCCGAAAGTTGTTGCGAGTTTTTGGACCGCTGTGGAGAGCAAAGGGAGAAAGTTATGGCCCGAATTGTAACTGGCGATGAAACTTGGGTTCACCATTATAAACCTGAGTCAAAGCAAGAGTCGATGCAGTGGCATTAAAAAGGCACCTATTTTGACGCCCAAGACAAATTTTTTTTCGACGGTATTATTAAGTTATTTGACAGATCTAATAAAAGTATTAACGAAATCGGGTGGACCAGACATGATCCCTCCTATCTTCATAGTAAACTATGCAAGGAGCCTAGTGGCACCTATCTGTTTTTTGTTTGATAGGTCGTTGAGATGTGGTGTCGTACCTAATATATGGAAGTCTGCTTTTGTCACACCTATCTTCAAAAAAGGAGACAAATCCGACGTACAAAACTATCTGCCTATATCAAAATTATGTCTTTTTTCAAAAGTTTTAAAGAGACTAGTGTACACAGAGATTTACTCGGCTATGGAAAGTCACTTTAGTGATGAGCAGCACGGATTTCTCAGAAAACTGTCTACTACCACCAACTTAGTATTGTCCAATGACATCATAACTGATGGAATGGAGAGAGGTCATCAGGTAGACGTAATTTACACCGACTACAGTAAATGTTTTGACAGGATAGATCATCGTGTGCTTCAACAGAAGTTATTGTCTGTAGGAATACACGGTGATTTGTTTCGATAGCTTTCATCATACATAGAAAATAGATCACTGGCTGTCGTGTTACGTGGATATGCGTCTCGATGGAATTCTATTCCATCAGGAGTCCCACAAGGTTCGATCTTGGGTCCATTATTATTTATTAAATTTATTTCTGATATAAAAACCTGTTTTAGAAACTCACATACCATTTTATACGCAGACGATATGAAGATCCTTAAATTGGTGAGGACATTTTCTGATGCGGAGCAACTCCAGTCCGATCTGGACAGGTTTGTGGTATATTGCCTGTTTAATAACCTGCAGCTTAATGTGTCTAAATGTTTTCATGTGCCGTTAACACGGCAAAGGCGTTTAATTGATTCTGCGTATAAATTAAATGGTCACTACATAAATAAACTGCATAGTGTTAGAGATCTTGGCGTGATACACGATAGTAAACTAATTTTTGACGAACATATAGAATCCATCATAAAGAAAGCCTCCAAAGCTATGGGATTCATTATGCGAACTTGTTCTAACTTTCATTCTTTAAAACCAGTAAAGGTACTTTACTGTTCTTACGTGCGCAGGACCCTTGATTATGCTTCTCAAGTATGGAACCCCCCATATGAGATGTATAAATCTCGCATTGAATTAGTTCAGAGGCAATTTATGAGATACCTAGATTTCAAGTCACAGCAGTTTTTAGACGGTTATACACACCGGTGTAAGCGTTACCACTTTTTACCATTAGAATTAAGACGTAATATTAATGACATCTACTTTCTTATCAACATTATTTCTTATCAAATGGATCAATCGATTGTTCCGATTTACTTAGCAAAATTCATCTTCGAACCAATCAAAATAACCTAAGATTGCGACCATTATTACAAGTGCCGTTTACAAAAACAAATTATAGGCGTAACGCTTTTTGTATACGCAGTGCAATACTATATAATAACCTGCCACCGTATTTAGAGATAGACTTATTTTGCACAAGTGCATTAAGAATCAGGAAAATCTTGAGTAAGGACTACTTTATTGGCTGAATGTTCGCGGCTTATCACGGAATACTTACCTATTTTCGACACCTTTTTTTCTTAGATCTTCTTTTTATCTATGTAATATAAATGTGGAAGCTTGTAATTAGCAAATGTCAGTTGTTATTGTTTAGTTACTATAAAAGTGTAATTAGTCTGTAAGCTTTCTTAAAATTGTAAAAAAATAAAAAAAATAAAAATTTTAGGGTTCAGGGAGAATACATTAAAAAGGAAAAATAGTTTAATGTTTCATTTCATTATCCTTCTCTGTCATTCCGCGAACTTTTTGACCTCCCCTCGTAATATAAAAGAGATTGAGTTTATACAACGTTAATAAATTCGTACAATCTTCAGCAGCTCCAACAATATTTCAAATGTTAATTAATTAATTGTGGTGTGGAGCAGGACCAGCATTGAGCCAGGCATTTTTATGTGCGATGTAATCCCATACCTTATAATATGCCTGCCTGCTTAGTGTGAGTTTTACAAAGGATTTGAATTTCGTCTCATTCAGTTGTAGTATGTGGGGAGGTATTTTATTGTAACATTTTAAATAGTACCTCATAAAAAATTAGTTACTTTAGACAGTCTGAAACCTAGTTGAACTAATAGGTCCCGATTTCTAGTACTATTACTGTCTTTCAACTCTTTTACTGTAAAGATTGTGATTGTCTGTCACTTATTGCTATTTAAAAACCGAATAGTATATTTATTCTAAAACCGTGCACATGGTTCGGCCCACTTTAGAAACACAATAAATCTTAATTGTATGGTCTGACAGCTTGACGAGGTACCCAAATCAATAACCAAACATCCTAATTATTTACACTTGTATGATAATATTGAGGCTCTTAGGAACCCATTCTATTTCTATTTTATGGCACACAAGTGGACACAAATGTTCACATCTGGGAATCGTAAACCCGGTACGTAATTGAGAAACAATTCAGAAATCGAAAAATATATTTCAAGTCGAATTTAAAAAAAAATTGCGTGGGAAAGGACCGAGCCCCGATTTCGGAGGCTGGCGAGTGTGGTGAGGAAGACAGTTGAGGCCGCGAGAGACGACAATCAAGAGAGACTCAAGAGGGCAGGCTAGTTAAATTAGGAGGTTGGGGAGTGTTGTGAGCTGTGAGGAGCTATGTTCGAGGTGAAATTGGTAGTACGTGCTGCAATTCGTGAGTAGTAATCTAATTCCCTACAAAAAGATCATTGGTAAGTGTTAAACTCTTTAATAATAATGTGGCTTTTCCATTATGTTATTCTTGTAGGTTGATTTGTTTTATGATTTATAGGTAACATTTAGATAATATCGCTGCAGAGCTATTAATGATCATTTATTCCAGCACAGCGAAATTGCGCTATTAATTTACGCTATTTTTTCTGGTATTACGTGGCCATCTCCTAATCCGTACCCTGACAGATATTTGTCATTTGCGTTTGATTATAGGGAAACGGAGAAGGCCATCCACTTTTGACACTGAGCACTGACGCTCGACTTTTGACGACTTTGACCCGTAACTTGCGCATCCACATATGGAAGGCAGAACCGTAAATACTCTCAGTTCATTGTTTGTTTGCTTTGATTTAAATAAATCAAAATATGCAATAAAGCCGATCTAAATCGGCATTATAAAACAATCAAACGTCAGTGATAATTACTGCCTCCAGAAAGGTTTGGCCACAGAACACTTTGCGCTTGGCTTGTTGTAGGCGCATCTCCGGGATAGGGGGTAGGCTTCACAAAGCTCCCCAAACTGCAAAAAGCTCCACAAATTGGTAGTCGTTTTAAGAACGCTAGGAACCGTGATTCGTTAAAACCTACACCCGTTATATGGTACGCCAATTTCTAAATCGACACTATTTATCGAAACACGACAATTTGGACGCTTTGCCGCTGGCTACACTTCCCCATTTCGAGGATACGACAGTTTTAGAAAGTTAAGACAGTTAACAAAATCAAAATCAAAATCAAAATCAAAAGTCATTTATTCAAATTAGGCTGAGAATCAGCACTTTTCGAACGTCAAAATTACATAAGACAGTCCCCCAAAAAGCCCACCCTTCACCACTTCCTAGTGCTTTAGCTGGGAAGAAGAAGTGGCGCAACAAACTCCCCAGCAGCACAGCTGTCTGTTCAGTTTGAAGAACTTGATTCTAAACAATTGCAAGTAATTACCGAAACTTCAATGACAAAAAAAATAAAAAATTGCATGTAAATAACACAAATACATAAATAAAGCCTTCAGGCCTAAAGTGCATGGCAGCTTACATATGCAATACTGGAATTATTATACAAACAAATAAAATAAATAAATGATAAACTAGGACCATCAAAGTAAAATAAATCAACAGAACAATTACTGTAACAATGATAAAACCAAAGACAGCAAGACGACCAGTCACCACAAGCAGCACCCGTTCACGAGCATAACGCAAAGGTCAGCCATTACCCCCCTCGCCATATTTGAGGGAAGGAGGAAACCCGACCCCCGACGCTACCGCAAGCAGTGACATCTAAGGGAGCATGACGAACCTGCTGTTGGTTGCTCAGGCAAGAATAATATTATCAATTGTCGAGGTCGCTAGCTAACCATATATTGCAATACAGCTCATTAAAAACATTGTAATGAGTAGATCATGTCAATAATAAATGACGTAGAACCGCGCGTTTGGTTTCTTTTAGCTACTTCCACAGCATTATGTCATACGAAATTTTACTGTGGGGTTGGGCTGCGGACATTGAATCCATTTTTATTTTGCAATAGAGAGCTGTCAGAGCCATTTACAATCTACGTCGCCGCGAATCTCTTAGGGAACTATTTAAGAAGATTAATATAATGAAGGTACCTTGCCAGTTCATTTATGAAATTACTATATATGTTAGAAAAAAACTGCATCTATTTAATAAAATAAGTGCTAGACATAATATTAACAGTAGAAATAAAAATAAAATAGTTCAACCATTTTTCACAGTATCTAAAGTACATACGTCTTTTATGGGGTACTGTGTTAAATGTTACAACAAAATACCTTGTGATATATTGCAATTAAATGAAAGAAAGTTTAAAACTCATGTTAAAAAAACACTTTGTAAACAAGCAAATTACAAATTAGAGGATTATATCCTAGATAAGAATGCTTGCAAACATGCTGGTCCTGCTCCGTAGGACAATCTAGAGGCTAGACAAAATCATACTAGTTGCTTATTGTATTGCATAATTTGTTATTATTACTTTACTCACACACTGACTTATTCCTAGTTAATATTTTAGGAAAATCATACATTTTTACTATGTTTGTAAATATGTGAGCACAATGTACCTATCACGTGATTAATTTATGTGCCTTTGCTTTATTTTGAATTCTTTTTACCAATTGTGTTACAGTATTTTTATTCTTGGTGCATCGTCTTCACATATAAAAATATAAATAATTAATGTATACAAAATATTGTAAAACATTTTAAAAGAGTTACGGTGGAGTTTCTTGCCGAAGGGGCAAGAAAATTCTCCATACGTACTATCTTTTGGAGTTGGCGCCTAGAATCAGTTCTAGATTTAATTCTAGATCTATTTTTAATTAGTCATAAGTCAGTTATTCATTTGTTTAGCATAGGTACAATAAGATGGTATAAAAATATAATCCGGCTCGAAGGACCACATGTATTTAATTTACCGAGGGTCCGTATTTTGGCGAGGAGTAAATAATATATCACTATATCGGTGTATATAGCATATATTTAAATTACTGCAAATTACAAGGCTCACACCAAACACAAAAAAAAACATCCTACTAAGGTAAATGCCGGTGACGAAATCATAGCGAGATCTAACTCGACGCCAACGCCATCTATCGAGCTTACGGACAACTCTGAACACTTTTTGATTTATTATTGATCTCGCCATGATTTCGCAGCCTGAACATACCGCCCACCAAGGACATTTTGACAAAATGTCCTTCTATACTATTTATACACTGAGATAATACGAGTTTGAAATGTCGTTGTCAAAAAACATAAAAAAACAATGAATAACACTAGCAACTTAAATTCCACCAATCAAAACAAAAATCTTTTGCTAAACTTACTCTAAAACATAGTACCATGATCGAATACAAAAAAAACTTCCTGCACTAATTTGCTATAGGTAATACACACAGTTTAGAAGTTGGCCTCTTTATAGTCGACGATTGGGTGCGTAATGTAACAACCCGAGTAATACCGTCGGGCCCAGGATGTTTTTTCTCGATCCTACCCAGTAACCACTTGCCAGGCGGCATATCGTCCTCTTTAACTAATACCACTGCACCAACAGATGGCTCTGGACATCTGTGGTTCCATTTATGTCGCTGTAGGAATTGGTGAAGATAGTCGAGCGACCATCGACGCCAGAAATCTTGCATCATCCTCTGATGATGCTGCCATCGTTTGAGACTATTAACGTTAGCCCCTTCATAATTGTGATCAGGTGGTAGCACTAATGGCTCCCCTACCAGGAAATTACCTGGAGTTAAGATCACTAATTTGTCCTGATCTTCTACATAGGACAGTGGCCTTGAATTGAGGCATGCTTCAATTTGAGCTAACACCGTGATGATCTCCTCAAAGGTCAGCGTTGAGTTCCCAATCACCCGCTTGAGGTGATACTTGGTTGACTTTATACTTGCCTCCCAAAGACCCCCAAAGTTTGGCGAGTGAGGAGGTATAAAGTGCCAATGCGTGCCATTGTTAGCGAGTTCCTCTGCCAATTCTGTATTACAGGCTGACTTCTCCTCGTTAAACAAATAAAGCAGTTCTCGAGCAGCACCCACAAAGTTAGTCCCATTGTCGCTGTGAATTTCCGCACATCGACCACGTCTAGCCACAAACCGTTTGAAAGCAGTCAGAAAACCTTTAGTGCTTAACTCACTCACTGCTTCCAAATGCACTGCTCTGGTGGCCATGCATATAAACAAGGCGATGTAGCCTTTGTATGACTTGTTACCGCGACCTTTAGATACTCTAATATTTATGGGGCCAGCGTAATCTACTCCACTACATAAAAAAGGTTTGTTCGCCGTTATACGAGAAGAGGGTAACTGCCCCATAAGTTGTGTCCTTGCTTTAGCTGTGGTATCGGATACACCTCACACAGCCCCTAACATACCTTTTTGCCAGCAACTTAACACCCATAATCCAATACTTTGAACGCAAGTATGTAATCATCAGTTGGGGGTCCCCCCATGCATGGTTTTATCATGTGCGTCGCTTATCAAGAGATTGGTTAAAAACGATTTATTTGGTATCAATATAGGATGTACTCTTTCGTAACTTAACTGCGACATCTCAAGCCGTCCTCCAACTCTGATGATTCCTTTAGAATCCAGAAATATGTTTAGTGATTTTAACTTTCCATTATTATTTTCTTCTTTGTTGCTTCTCAGTTCTTCCAACTCATTTGTGAATCCTTCTTCTTGGCATTTTCTTACACATATTTCTGTTGAGTCTACAAGCTCTTGTTTGCATAAATGTCGTGAACCTGTACCAATCCGAGTCTTAAGGCTTTTTCTTAAATTCAAGAACCTACGACAAAACGCCATAACTCTAATCAATTTAGAAAACCTTGAAAATTTATTCCAAAAAGTATTGTCAAATGTAATCGTATGAGCTTTCACTTCTTCTAAGTTTGTTTGTTTTCTTTGTGTGTAACCAGATGTTTCGGCCTTTTATACTCCACCACTTGCTGTCTTAAATTGTCCGGACCTTTCCACCATATAACAGTGGATTCAAGTTCAGCAGGGGAAACGCCGCGCAAAGCACAATCTGCTGGGTTCTGTTTAGACGACACGTGAGACCAGTATTGTGTGTCCAATATGTTCAAAATATCTGAAGCACGATTAGCTTCAAAAGTTTTCCAGCGGCTGGGGTGACTGTTGAGCCAAGCTAGCACCACTTCACTATCTGTCCATGCATGCCAATTGATCTTTGGTATGTTCAGCACTTCGCCAACTTCCACCATTAATTTGGCCAGGAGAACTGAACCACAAAGTTCTAATCGTGGAAAAGAAACTTGTCTAATGGGTGCCACTTTAGTTTTTGACGTAACCAAATGAACATGAATATTTCCTTTGTGATCTACAACCCTAATATAAATGACTGCCGAATACGCCATTTTTGAAGCATCTGAGAAACCGTGCAGTTCAGCGCTCACGTTGATAGATTCTTGGTGTAACCGTCGTGGGATTTTAATACCAACCAAAAAAACTAAGTTACGGTGGTAAGTAACCCATTCTTGTATTAAGTTGTTTGGAATTTCTTGATCCCATTCTAACCCTGCTAGCCACAATTTCTGAATACATATTTTGGCTAAAATAATACTAGGTGCTAACCAACTCAAAGGATCAAACAACCTTGAAATCTCTTAAATTATTTTTCTTTTTGTTACAGGTGTCGTCAGCGGCTGGAGTTCCACTGAGTACTGAAATAAATTCTCGCTCGAGTTCCAGGTAAGTCCCAGAATCTTCGTAACACTATCCATTTTTATTTTTAACTCTCCACCCGTAGTTTCTTTCTCATCTCTTATTTTATTTAGTAATTTTTGACTATTACTCCTCCACTTTTGTAATGGACCCCCCTCTAGATAACACTTTGGTTAACTCCGTATATATCTTAAAACAGGTGTCTAAATTCTCAGCTCCTGTCATTACATCGTCCATATAAAAATCATTTAAAATGATCCTCGCTATTTCTGGTTGATCTAGGCACACATCGTGGGGTGCGTGCAAAAAACCTCCTCGTGTGCCTGATAGCTGCTAATCCCTTACGGATACGTTCGAGGGGAATAGCAGTTTTCGGGCCGGTGCACCCTGGGCATGGACAATATTCCCTTTTGAAAAAAGGGTTTGGGGGTTTTTTCGGAGAGTGTATTGTCTGTGGCGAATTTCTGCGGGGGGGGGGAGGGAGCAGTAGGCTCCATGATGTTCTTCCACGTGTCCCTCTGATTAGCAGAGGGCACAGTGGAGAAACAAGGGAGATGGGTCGCTCCTGATTGATCGACGGTCGTCGATTGACACTGGACGCGACCCTGCCACAATGGTGCAGGCGTACCAACGTGGCTGGCGCTTCTCTCTCACGAGCAATCGTGACGAGAGAACACTCGGCGGGTTCGCTGAGCCGGTTTGGCCAGACAGCGAACGGAGGCATGTCTAATGCCGCCGCTGGAGAGGAAGGACACCTCTAAGATAAAAAATCACCTAATCCTAAGCTTTGAGCGTAGCGAGAGGATGAGTGGCTGGTGGGGGAGCAGTCGCTAGCGCTCCAGGGACCGCACCCTTACAAAGCGGACAAAACAATTAAAATGGACAACACAGGTGATAAAATTTTACCCCAGGGCGGTACCTACTGCTCAGCAGCTGGAGAATCTGCCACGCTACCTTCGGTAGCGTCATGCCCCACGTATTCTGGGGGGGGGCATCAACTGTTTCCCGATTGCCAATGGCAACAAGAGCCGAGGAGGCTCCTGTCCCTCAGGGAACGAACAAAAAGACGTAGGTGCGGTGTCAGATTCTGACACTGCATCCGAGAGGATGAGTGTGGTGAGCGTGGCGAGCGTAAGCTCAAAGCGATCTTTGAATGAAAAAGAGGTGGATGGCCATACTCCAAAATTTTGGAAGGCGGACCACTCCTCTAGTGAGGAGAACCTGTCGGCACCCATGGGGCCAACAGGCACAAGAGGGCGAGGTTGCGCCAAGAACGCGTCAACTGCTTCGGCGTCGCGCGACTCTAGGGGTCGCTTTCTCAAGCGCCCCGACACACCGGTCCCTTGTGAGCCCGTTGAAAGCGAGGAGATGGACCCCGAGCCTGTTGGGAACCAACAGGGCGGAGGCGAGTGATGCAAAGCGGGCGCAGCAAAAGACTGTCGGGGCTGACAAGGTCAGCGAGTTGGCCCGACAGGCTCGAGAGCGGCGCTCTGCTCGGATGGCAGCCGGGGGAAGCGTGACGGGGGTGGCGCTCAGTCGCCAGGTGTTGGACGGCGTGGATGTCGTCCTGAAGGTGGCCACGAAATCTGGCAACCTGAAGGGCACATTCACGCGTGCTCTGAAGGAGGCGGCTGAGGGCATTAAGGAGGCGGTTGAGGTCCTCCTTAATCGCACAAGTACGGAGGAGACGGCGAAGCTTTGGGAGGAGAATGGCCGTCTCCGATCCGAGTTGGAGGACCTCAAGCGGCAGTTTGCCGCCCAGAGGGCAATACCCGCAGCCACTGGCTCCCCTTCGGTTGCGGCTCCGTCGTCGGGTCCATCACCGGTCCCTTCGTCGACACCTGCTCTTGCGGATGCGGAGATCGAGAAGATCGCGCGCATCTGCATGATGCAGTGTGGGCAGATGGTGGGTGCCCGTATGGAGGCAATAGAAGAGAGGCTCCTCCCAGCGGTGAATCTCCGCCCACCGCTCGCTGCGGACAAGCGGAAGGAGGGGCCCAAAAAGCAGGGGCCAATAACCGCGGCGGCTAAGTCGAGTTGGTCTGGGATGGGGACCAGAAAACCCCTAGAGGCCAACTTCCAAGGCGACTGCACCACCGGCGGCATCGTTTGTGCCTCCCAAAGAGACCTGGGCGACGGTGGTTAAGAAGGGCCGCCGTCGCGGGAAGAAAACGTCGCCATCCGCACCCGCTGAAGCACCGGCACTGGCACCAAAGAAGGCCCAAGGACCGCCTAAGGTCAGAGCCCCAAGCTCCGCGGCTGTAGTGATTACGCTGCAGCCCGGAGCCATTGAAAGGGGCATCACTTACAAGGCGGTCCTGACACAGGCGAAGGCCAATGTCGCGTTCCCCGACCTTGGCACACCGTCCGGCTTCAGAATGAGGCCGGAGATTACGGGGGCGCGGCTGCTCGAGGTGTCGGGTGCCTCTAGTGTGGAAAGGGCGGACATCCTGGCCACCAAACTGAGGGAGGTCCACAACCCAGAGGACGTCCGGGTGTCCAGGCCGATGAAGACCGCTGAGCTGCGCGTTGATGGCCTGGACGACTCGACGACCCCGGCTGAAGTTGTGGTGGCCGTCGCCCGAGTCGGTGGATGTCTGCCAGGAGACGTGCGGACGGGCGACATACGCGCCGACGCTTCCGGGCTCGGTACTATTTGGGTGCGGTGCCCGGTGGCGGCAGCGAATAAGGTCGCTGACGGTGGGCGTCTGTTGGTGGGGTGGGTTGCGGCGAGGGTGAAGCTGCTGCAGCCCAGGGCCTTGCGGTGCTACCGATGCCTGGACGTGGGGCATGTTAAGGCACGGTGCACCGCCGCAATTGACCGCAGCGAGCAGTGCTATCGCTGCGGCCGGCCCGGCCACAAGGCGGCCCAGTGCTCCGCGGCGCCAAACTGTAGCCTCTGTACAGCTGCAGGGAGGCCCGCTGGGCACAGAGCGGGCGGTAAGGCCTGTGGCGCGCCCGCCAACAAGAAGAAGAGAGGGTCTGCCAAGGCTGCCGGGGGCTCTTTGCCCCCCCCCCTCAGCCTGGTCCCCCTCCGGCCGACTCCCGGCCTAAGAATGGTGCCGAGGGAATGGATTGCGCATAACGGCGCTCTACCATTTCCTCCAGGGCAACATCAACCACTCTGCCAGAGCTCAGGATCTCTTGCTCCAGAGCATGGCAGAGTGGTCGATTCACGTGGCCGTGGTCGCCGAGCCGTACTGGGTCCCGCCCAGGGATAACTGGGTGGGAGACCTGGACGGTCTGGTGGCCATCATTGGCGGGGCTCTCGTCAGCCCGTCGCGGGGGCACGGCTGGGTAGCCGCCCTCGCAGATGGTGTTGGCGTCGTTGGGGCGTATTTTTCGCCCAACAAGAGTCTCGCCGACTTCGAGAGCTTCCTTGTCGAGTTGGGTGCCGTCGTGGGCCGACTTCATCCTCGCCCGGTGCTGTTGCTCGGGGATCTCAACGCCAAGTCTACGGCGTGGGGATCTCCGGCGACCGATGCTAGGGGTGAAGCACTGGAGGAGTGGTTGGTCACGACTGGCCTGGCCGTCTTGAACCGGGAATCGGTTCACACGTGCGTGCGGCAGCGGGGTGGTTCAATAGTGGACGTGTCGTTCGCTAGCCCTGCTGTCGCAGGCCGTGTTCGCGACTAGCGTGTCGCCGTGGAGGTGGAGACGTTGTCGGATCATCGTTACATCCGTTTCGACGTCTCCGCCCAGACCACTCACCGGTACCCCGAACGGACGGTCCGCGCTGGGCGCGCAAGCTCATGGACAGGGAGCTCCTCGAGGAGGCCGCTATTGTCCAGGCCTGGAGCCGGGAGTCGGCAACTAGCGGACCCGTCGACGTCGACGTCGAACAGGAGGCGCTGTGGTTCCGCGGGGCGATGACGCAAATTTGCGAAGCGTCCAAGCCCCGGGTCCACACACAGTCCGCAAGCCGCCAGGTGTACTGGTGGTCCGCCGAGATCGCGCAGTTACGCGTCGCGTGCGTGGCGGTTAGACGCCAGTACACCCGTTACCGGAGGAGACGTCGTCGGGTCCCTGACGAAGAAGCCGCGCTGTACGAGGTGTACCGCGCGGCAAAGGAGACTCTGTGGCTGGCCATCGGCGAAGCGAGGACGCGAGCCAGGGAGGAGATGTTGGAGACTCTAGACGGGGATCCGTGGGGGCGCCCGTATAAAGCGGTTCGAGTGAAACTTCGAGCCGCGGCGCCTCCACTTACGGAGAGTCTCCAACCCGAGCTGCTGGAGGAGGTAGTCGCAGCCCTCTTCCCGGCAAGAGCGGAGCATACCCCGCCGCCGATGCCTTTGCCCACAGCCGCAGGGTCTACAGAGGAGAACGCCATCAGCGTCCCAGAGGTGACACAGGCAGAGATGGGGGCGGCCGTGATGCGGCTCCGGGCCAAGAACGTGGCTCCGGGGCCCGACGGGATTCACGGCCTAGCGTTAGCCCTCGCTCTGAAAGAGCTTGAGCCCCAGCTAAGAGGACTCTTCATAGCGTGCCTTGAGCGGGGCCAGTTTCCCACTTTGTCCTTCGTCGCTTGATCCTGCTCAGGAAGGCGGGGCGCCCTGCCGACTCGCCGTCTGCGTACCGGCCCATAGTGCTGCTCGACGAGGTGGGCAAGCTGTTCGAGCGCATACTCGCAGCCCGCCTCGTCGGCCACTTGTGCAGAGAGGGGCCGGACCTGGACGAGAGCCAGTTCGGCTTTCGGCATGGGCGCTCTACAGCGCATCCACGCTGTGTCGAGGGTGAGAGTCCTGGCGGAGGAAACAGTGTCCCGGGGCGGGGTGGTGGTGGCGGTGTCCTTGGACATCTCCAACGCCTTCAACACCCTGCCCTGGAGCTGCATACGGGAGGCACTGCGTTATCATCGGGTGCCTCTCTACCTCCGCCGCATCGTTGGGGCTTATCTGGCGGGGAGGTGTGTCACCTACATGGGACGTGATGGCGGAAACCAGCGCCAAGTGTCGTGCGGTGTTCCACAGGGATCGGTAGTGGGACTGCTCCTGTGGAACATCGGGTACGACTGGGTGCTGAGGGGCGAGCTCCCGCCGGGCGCGGACCTGACGTGTTACGCGGACGACACGCTGGTCACGGCCCGGGGGAGTTCGCACAGGGAGGCAGCGTTGCTCGCGATGGCGGCGGTCTCACTGACGGTGAGCCGCATACGGCGCCTCGGCCTGGAGGTGGCCCTCAGCAAGTCGGAGGCCATGGTGTTTCATGGCCCCTGGCGGGCGCCGCCGGCTGGATCACACATTGTGGTCGGGGGGGTCCGGATCGCTGTCGAGCCCACCATGAAATATCTGGGATTGGTGCTCGACAGCCGGTGGGACTTCGGACCCCACTTCCGGCGGCTGGCGCCCAAGTTGTTGGGCGCGCCCGGG
This sequence comes from Dasypolia templi, assembly GCA_963555695.1. Classification (NCBI taxonomy): domain Eukaryota; kingdom Metazoa; phylum Arthropoda; class Insecta; order Lepidoptera; family Noctuidae; genus Dasypolia; species Dasypolia templi. The sequence continues at coordinate 872,832 of OY743151.1, read as the reverse complement.
GCGCTGGCAACGCTGCTTCCCAATTTGGGGGGCCCGAGCGCCGCTTGTAGGCGGCTCTACGTGGGGATCGTGCGATCGATGGCCCTTTACGGGGCCCCGATCTGGGCGGCTGACCTGACGGCCGCCAGCATTTCTGTGCTGCGAAAGCCGCAGAGAGCAATGGCCGTCAGAGTCATAAGGGGGTATCGCACGGTCTCCTACGAGGCGGCTTGTGCACTGGCCGGATCCCCGCCATGGGACCTAGACGCGAAGGTGCTCGCGTCACTTTATCGGTGGCGCGAGGAAGCGAGGGCGCGGGGCGAGCGGCCGATGCAGCGCCATATGGAGCAGCGTCGGTCGCAGCTTCGCGAGGTCCTGGTGGCGGAATGGCGGGACAGGCTTTCACACCCTACCGCCGGCCTCGTCACCATCGAGGCGGTCCGGCCAGTGCTCGACCTCTGGCTCGGGAGGAGGCACGGCTCCCTGTCGTTTCGGGCGACGCAGGTGCTCTCGGGGCATGGTTGCTTCGGGAAGTACCTGTGTCGCATAAACAGGGAGCCGGACGCTCGGTGTCACCACTGAGTCGACTGCCGGGAGGACACGGCGTGGCATACGCTGGCAGAGTGTGCCGCTTGGGAGGAGCCGCGCCGTGCCCTAATCTCAGGAGTAGGCAGTGACCTGTCGCTGCCGACCGTAGTGAGTTCGATGGTCGGCAGCGCCGAGTCCTGGGACGCGGTGGTTTCCTTCTGCGAAACAGTTATCTCGCAGAAGGAGGCAGCGGAAAGGGAGAGAGAGATCTCGTCCACTCTCCCGATCCGCAGCAGGCGCACCGGGCGCAGGCGGAGGGCGGACAACGCCCTCTTCCAGCCCCCCTAAATGGGTTCAGGGGCGACGGATTCGGGGACATCCGTCGCCCCCCAACATCAGGACCCGAGTAGGCGGCGCGCATAGTGTTCCGTGCGCGCCGCTCACAGACGTTGCGGGGGGAGTACACCTCACTCCCCCCGCCCGAGACGGGGCCCGCGCAAGCGGGCCGGCACCAGCCGGGGATGCGGACGAATTATGTGTTCCCGCGACCCCGGCTTAGGTGTGAGATGGAACACCGGGGTGGTTTTTAGTCAGTAAGAGTCTGACAGACCGCTCCGCCCGCCCCAGGGCGGAGGACATCCATGAGGATTTTCCACCCCAGGAACAAAAAAAAAAAAAAAAAGGCACTCATCGTATGCTAACTGTTGTAGCGACCGTACAGCTAAATATGGTGCCGATGCCGTGCCGAATGTAACTGTATCCAATTCATATTCTTCTGCTTCTTTTTTAGGGCTGTCTCTCCAGAGGATACGTTGTAATGTTACATCCTTCCTATTTACTAGGACTCGCCGGTACATCTTAATTATGTCCGCTACGAGACATATCCGATGTGTTCTCCATCGCATAATTGTACGCCGGAGTTCAGACTGCAAGGTAGGACCAACTAACAAATTGTCATTAAGTGACATCCCATTCGTCCCCTTGCAGGAAGCATCAAAGACGACTCGGACCTTCGAAGTTTCCTTATCCTCCCGGATAACAGCGTGGTGAGGTAAGTAGATCGCTTTTTGAATATTCTTTTCATCTTCTGCAACCTTTCTCATGTGTTTCAGCTCTAAATATTCTTCGAGAACCTTCGAATAATCTTCCTTGAATTTGTTATTTTTCCTGAATTTACATTCTAACGATCTTAATCTTTTTCCAGCGATGCCCTTCGATTCACCAACCTTGCAGACCGGGTCTGCATCACGCAACGGTAGCCTAACTATATATCGACCACTCTTTTCCCGTTCCGTAGTAGATATGTATAATTTTTTGCATTTATCTTCTTCCTCCGTTAGCATTTTTTTCCAGACGGTTCCGCTTCTAGCTCCCAAAATCTTTTCAAAGCAAATCATCAGCTTTAAGACTTCAATGCATCACGGTAATATGCGAGGGATGATTAGTATGATCCACTTCAAAGGTACCTGACAATATCCACCCTAACGTGGTGTCTTGCGCTAAAAGAGTTCCATCAATATTCCTTTTTATGCCCTCCTGGATGACTTGGCTGTAAACCTCAGCACCTAATAAAACATCAATTTTATTAGGCCTGTAGTACTCTGGATCAGCCAAATCATCATCGGTCAAGTCTACCCATTCTACCCTGGTTACTTTCGTAGCTGGGAGAAGGGCAGTGACTGACTTCAGGACGAAAGCGTTCACATTAATTCCGATAGTTGGATCTCTTCTAGACCTCACTTTAAGCACAACGGTTGACTTAGCCGTCGCACTTTTGTCTCCGCCTACACCTATCACAGTTTGCCTGGATGGCGTCTTGTTTAATCCCAAAAATTGGACCGTGGATTCTGTAACGAAAGAACCCTGCGATCCTTGGTCAAGCAAAGCCCTAACTACTCGATAGGTCCCGTTTTTCGACTGCGCCTTAATCAAGGCGGTAGTTAATAAAACGGTTTTCAGACCACTTACCGTCGAGAAACATGACACTAGTGGCTTGTTTGACCCCTCCGCTTGCGCGGCTACTTCAACGTTACTATTTTGGTTATATATATAGTGGTTATTGTATAGACAAACGAAACACAAATTATGTTCCTGGACGAAATTACGCTTAGCTTCATTTGATTATTTACCAAATTTCGGACAGGATGTAATCCTATGATCGGCTGAGCAAAAGGCACATGACACTAACTTTTTATCTTTCAATACATGAAACGATTGAGTTCCTTTTGGGTGTGGATGTCTATCCTTGTTATCTGTCTTTTCTAAATTTTCCAAACCTCTAAAGCGACTATTTAAAAAATCCGATAATTGTTTAAACGTAGGTAACTCAACACTTGAATCCGAAGCCACTTTGAGTTCCCAACCTTTTCTGGTATCTTTATCTAATTTACCACTAATTATGTGTACAACTATTAGATCCCAGGAAGAAACATCCACCCCTAAATTACCAATTGACTCCAGACATTCTGAAGTGGTATTTATAAGCCTTTTAATTTCGCTAGCCGATTCACATGACAAAGTCTTTTGACTTAGTAATCTTTTTATTATGCCATTTGCCAGAAACTTTTTATTATTGTACATTTTATCTAATTTAGACCATGCAATTTTATAGTTTTCAGATGTTATCTGAATGTTTTATAACAATTGCTCAGCCTCCCCACTTAAATGTTCCTTTAAATAAAAGAATCTCTGTGCATCGTCTAGTGTCGTGTTGTCGTGCACTAACCCTACAAATAAGTCTCTAAATGTTTGCCACTCTGAATAATTTCCCGAAAATGAGGGAATTTTTATTTCTGGCAACTTAACTCTGCTGACAATTTTTTCAGTCCTGAATTAGACTTAGAATCCACACATAAATTAGTTGAAATTCTACCTGATAACAATTCCTTTAATTCGCTTTTTAGATCCACATAAAATTCCTCAACTTCATCATAAATACCATTTTTGATATAACTAGAGTTAGACAATTCGACCTTTTTTATCGTACTTAATATTTCTTTATGAGTGGCCGTGAATGTATTCCATAATTGTTCCAAATTTTCAAGACGAGTCTCTAAATATGCATAAGTTAATCGCTCTTTAGGGGATTTCTTTAAATTGGACTTTGCCCTGATCATTTTAGCACTAATATCCTCCTGTAAAGTACAGAAAGACTCCATTTTGAAACAATTATAATATACGAAAAAAATAGAATTTAAACACTTAGGATATTTTTAAATTCAACCAAAAGTTTTAAAATTTTACAAGTCTTTTTACACTTTGTCACTTGGGTCTAAAATGGGCATGGATTCCCCGTCAGAACCACTTTTCACATAAAAAATGACAAGTTCCAAGATTCTAAACACAAAAGTTAATTTTCTTATAATTAAAATAGTTCAAAATTCAACTGCACCTTTTTCTGAGATTTTCAAATAATATTAATCTTCCTGATTATGATAAAAATGTACTCACGATTTTTTCACCTATTCACTCACTATGTCTTCTGTACTGCACCACCAAAGCGGCACTATTCAGGTCACCGCACAAGTGGCGCCCTCTGCATGTCTGGGATTTGCCACGCTTCACCTCCCTTGCGTCGCTCCTCCGGATGTTGCTACCAGATGTGGCTGATCCTCGCTCCAACCGGTTCCACCTTCAGCTCCTGAGCACCTCACTTGATGCCCGCTGAAGGGGCTGCTCTGGACAGCGATCCACTGCCCGCCCAGTATTGACGCGAAGGGTGGTAATTCAATACCACCACCAGCGATTCCCACAAACACTCTCGACCGTTCCGACTCCGTATTTAATTTACCGAGGGTCCGTATTTTGGCGAGGAGTAAATAATATATCACTATATTCGGTGTATATAGCATATATTTAAATTACTGCAAATAACAAGGCTCACACCAAACACAAAAAAAATACATCCTACTAACGTAAATGCCGGTAACGAAACCATAGCGAGATCTTACTCGACGCCAACGCCATCTATCGAACTTACGGACAACTCTGAACACTTTTTGATTTATTATTGATCTCGCCATGATTTCGCAGCCTGAACACCATACGAAACTGTCTTTTGGAGTTGGCGCCTAGAATCAGTTCTATTTTTAATTAGTCATAAGTCAGTTATTCATTTGTTTAACATAGGTACAATAAGATGGTATAAAATATAATAAAGAGTGCGCTATGTTATGCCAGAGGGCGTACAAATGTTTGTAAAAAACAGTGAAGTGATCCAGCCAGCCAAGTCTCAATGATAAAATAATAAAAGTAAAAGCTGGACAGTAAACAATTAGCAAAAAAAAGTAATAATAAAGAGCAATAGAATCAATTTCAATAAAATAGAAAAACAACAATATAAAAATAAAAAGAGGTCCAATACATTGCATGTCAACACATAGACTGAAAACAAATATTAAGACTATACATATCGGGATAGGCCCTCATCAGCGATATTACACTTGCACTTTGTAAGTAGGCGTGGATTGTCGGGCGAAGAAAATAGAGATACTAGTTATAGCACAATCACTTTATTTCACTCACAATTTCTTATAAAATAATCACCATGAAATAACCTGAAGGCAGAGGTCCGACATATTAAATGAAAGAATGAGATATAGCAGTAACCAACTCTTTTATTCCGACAGCTTGTTAATTAATTAAATAGATCGCGATAATAGCTCTAGGCGCTACAGCAGGCGCACCGGGCCGAGCCTGCCACAAGAATGATCCCCCTCTTCGCTGCGCACTAGCTTACATTAAGTTGCTTGAGAAGTGGGGAGAGTGGGGAGGCGAACGTCCCGCTTTGCACAGCGTAACTCGGCCCGCTGTACCTACCGCTAACGGTGACGCCGACACGGCCATACTGACGTGCGGACGTCCTCGCACGCGTAGACTCATCAAACATTGTCTAAAAAGACATAACGTTATTATTAATGTTCGTTCATTCTGACTAGCAATCTCGATGAGCAAAAAAATCCAGGTCATCCCTACTGACTGTGCAACCAACTCTGGACCGCTCAATATTGAGCCTTCAGGACTTATACTAGTAATCTGGTCCAGTTCAGCCCTGCAGAGTTTACTACTAATTCGGGACCGCTCGTTATTGAGCCTTCAGAACTTTAGCAATCTGGTCCGGTTTACCCCTTCAGAGTTATAATCTTCTGGCCCGGTCCAGCGACCCTTCAGAATTATAACCGCCTGGTCCGGTCAAATGACCCTTCAGAATTATAACCTCCTGGTCCGGTCTGACGACCCTACAGAGTTATAATCTCCTGGTACGGTTATAACAAACCCTTCAGGATTGTTACTGCTTGGTCCGGTCATGAATGACCCTACAAGATCACTCCAGTTTATACAATTTTTCCTTTTCTCTCTTTTTTTTGGTCTCTTTTTGTCACTCTTTTGTCTCCTTTTTAGTCTCTTTTTTAGTCTCTTTTTTAGTCTCTTTTTTAGTCTCTTTTTTAGTCTCTTTTTTAGTCTCTTTTTTTGTCTCTTTTTTTGTCTCTTTTGTTGTCTCTTTTTTTGTCTCTTTTTGTTGTCTCTTTTTTTTGTCTCTTTTTTTCTCTTTTTTTAGTCTTTTTTTTTCTCTTGTTAGTCCGGACTAAAATGGTCCCTGTAGATAATTTAATCAAATGTATTAAAATACTTGTCTCAACAATCCACACATGCTATGTTCATTGGTAGTTTCACTACCACCAAAGTCATTTACTTTAGAGCCTATAACAGAAACAAACTATTTTAATCTTAAGAATAGACTTGACATAGACACTCCACCGAATGCGTAGCACGCCTATGCGATGCCGACCGAGTCTCATGTCATACAGCCAGCAAAATGCCACTTCAAGGTGCATAAGCGTTCTGTGTTGTGTCAGAGTGTCATGTCATTGAATGTGTCGTAGCAGACACATAATTCATGTTCACACACACAAAACTCTAAACTAACAAACGACATCTATGAAAACTAAATAACACTAATTTAAGTATTGAAGCGCCGTCACGGCCAGACTGACATTCGCACGTCCTTGTGCATCTCCATCCCCTTAAAAGTCACTGCGGGCCCGTTTTTCTGTAAAAAGAATAAAACTGGTAGATACATTACTTTGTACGCTCGTCCATCGGTGACATACATTACAACGTTTTATAACCCACAAAATCAACCTTCAGGAACTGAGCCGGACAACTTAAATAGGCGTCCCTTCAGCCAGTTACCTCTCCAGATAACATGGACCAGGCAACCAATCAGCGTCTCTCCGATCACTCACTAGTACCACACATATCTCCATTGATCTCATAGCCTCTCAGACTAGACGATCACTTTATAATATTACCCAGAACATCGGGCTGCATAAGCCAGTTCTTTAAACTACCCAATAACACACACCATAGGACGTCAACCCGCATGAGTCAGTCCCTTACTTTATCTCACAGATTAGTACCAATGTTACGTTTAATTACGTTTCTTCACTCTCCGAGGCCGAGAGGTTTCCAGAGCTGGCGGATAACGTACGTGAACTACAAATAGACAAAGCATCACTAAAACCACGCGACGACGCCCACTCCACTCGTCAATTGCGGACTGCCGCCACCTCGGCCTCCTTCAAGCTACCAGTCAAGGTGGTAGCTAAATGCACCAAGCCCTCACTTCCCCCGGGCATTGCACGAAAATGCTTACGACCATATTTGCATTCTCTATTAGAGACACAACAAAGGGAAGTCTGTACTCCCTGCGAAGCCCAATCGAACCCCGCCTGTCACATTCAATGAAGTAGTAATCACCACTGTAGAACGGTCTCTTTTTTCCCACTGTGACGCAGCAACTCTCCCAATATTCTCCGATGCTATCTTACGAATTTCACCCAAATCTAACCGAAACCCAGACTCAGAATATGAGGCCACACTTAAAAACCGCGCCCGAGTCCAAAACACAAGTTCTGTTTGTGTTACCCTAGACCTTGCACCATCCGTCGCTAGCTGCACTTCGAGATGCTCGTCGCGCCAGGTCCCACCAGATTCACTTTCGATTATAACAAGTAAGCACCTCAATGTCCTCATGACTCTCTCTACCCGAACACATGCCCTGCCAGAACCGTTAGCAACAAGGTGCAACTCTACACCATGTTCACCATAAAATTGCTCTGTCTGCGCCAATACAATACCCACCCCGATCCAAAATGATCCGTGAAGTCGCACCGAAAAGACAGAGCCTCCTTTAGTGCTTCATCTGCACCTGCTGCATCCAACTAAGAAGTGCACTCGAGAAGGACTCATTTAGTGAAAGAGTCAACAATGACAAGAATACTCCCTACCATCGATTTCTCCACACAACTTCTCCGCGATGTCTAAATGTACAGTATAACATTGTGCAGAAACCCTAAGCATAGGATGGAGTGAGCCCCGAACAATCCCTTGAGGCCCAGCACACAAGTGTGAAGTTCAATCAGTGCGTTCCAGTCAAATCATTTTAGTCAGAACCCGTTCTGATGTTAGTATTTCGATCACTTTCTTGTAAATATCTTGTCTGTCCATTTGATAGGCCCTTTTAATTTTATTCAAAATTCTTAACGTAAAACACGTGAAATATGGGGCAACCCGCCAAAAACTAATCTAAAGGACCTACAGATCGCTCAAAATAAAATTTTTAAACTATTATTTCACTATGATTACCTTACACCTACAGTTAAAATTTACAGGGAAACAAAACTCATGAATATTAAACAACTTCCTGCATATTGCACCAGAATACTTAAAAATTCTAAGTAAGTTAATTCACACAAAAATACATCAGGTACACAATCGCAGCAATAGTAGGAAGGATCACATTTTACTACCGCGAGTGTGGACAGTAAATGGCGAGAGAACAATTATTTTTGCGGGAGTGCAACAATGTAATAAGCTACCTGTAGAAGTAAAGAATGCAAACTAAACGTTCGGTATTTTTTTATCACTTTCTAATTGATCAAACACTACTCCATTAAACAGACTTGCCCTACTACTGCATTGCTTTATTGTGGCACCGGGATCGCATTCCTTGTCTACGGTAATTATTTCTTTTGCGGGTGGATCGAAAAGTTTTAAGTTTTGTGTTAGTTATTAATGTTATTTGCGTACGAAAAGAAATGGTATTACAACTTAGATGATTTAACATAAATTCAAACAATAGCTGCTTAGTTTGTGTGTCCAAGTTATATTTTAAGTTTAAAAACGTTCTCAAGTAAGTGAAATCTTTGTAATTTCTTATCGAGAAATAATTTATTTAACCATAAACACCATACCACCAATAAAGAATCAGTTATCCTTTCGCACTGAACTAATGCGAGTTTATCTTCACCATGTAGGTCAGTTTTGATGTTGTGGTATATGATAATGAAACTCTTTAGTAACGTTAACTTTCTTACCCCAAATAGAATGTAATTTTGCAATATCCGTACGTACATGGATCTACTATCTAATAGATCCTTACCTATAATAGCTGGTTCTGTAATTGAGTTAACAGGCACAACATGAAACAAAAAGGACACCGACGTGTTGAATTTCACCACGGCTCAGTATTCTGCGATTCATAAATAACGTTTTCTTTACACAGGTATACCTGTAAGGTAAACTAAATCACAGCGCTTAGTGCCCTGGAATTTTTGGCAAAGCCAAAAGATACAAACTAACTACCAGATTATCTATTAAAAAGGAAAGGAACGAGCTCACCGGATGATGTGGTTGTCCATACACGTAGCAGGTGAGACGGTTCGTATCACGACTCTTCGGTGCTGGTGCTCGATTCGAATTCTTCACTTCGGTCAAAGGTTCGTACTGCCACTTGCTTCAATCACTTGATTTTTGGACTGTTGTGCTTTAACGATGACATGTGCTATTGAAGCGATTGTCATTATCAGGATCAAACCGTATCAGTCGCGCAGTTGCGGTGAAATTTGACGTTTGCGGTTAAGTGATTGCCGGAAGTCGTGATAGCAAAAACTCCATAATTTGAATAGATTAGACGTTGGTCCACACTTCACTGTCGTCACCATTTTCTTCAGGTTTTTGCCCTTCGAATCCCAATTCTGATATCGGGATAGGCCCTCATCAGCGATATTACACTTGCACTTTGTAAGTAGGCGTGGATTGTCGGGCGAAGAAAATAGAGATACTAGTTATAGCACAATCACTTTATTTCACTCACAATTTCTTATAAAATAATCACCATGAAATAACCTGAAGGCAGAGGTCCGACATATTAAATGAAAGAATGAGATATAGCAGTAACCAACTCTTTTATTCCGACAGCTTGTTAATTAATTAAATAGATCGCGATAATAGCTCTAGGCGCTACAGCAGGCGCACCGGGCCGAGCCTGCCACAAGAATGATCCCCCTCTTCGCTGCGCACTAGCTTACATTAAGTTGCTTGAGAAGTGGGGAGAGTGGGGAGGCGAACGTCCCGCTTTGCACAGCGTAACTCGGCCCGCTGTACCTACCGCTAACGGTGACGCCGACATACACAATACTAATGTCAATAAACAATACTGGTGTCAATAACAATACAGCTAGTGTCAATATACAAAACTTATGTTAAGGAAAAAAATACACAATTATATGTTATGTTAGCTTTATATCAACATTCTGTCATAATTTTTTTGTCTGTTATAAATTCCGAAATACTGTTGTGGCACCGTCCATGATCAGAGGACACACCTGTTTCGAGCGCATAAAGCTCGCACCTTCATCGACCACGTGACGCATGCAGGGACCTCACCGCCTGCGCCCGCGCCCCGGCTGCACCGCGCGCCTCGGCTTTTGAACCGCTATCGCTCGGTCATCCTCGCAATAGTTATCCTACTCTGACGGCGAATGCACGCGCTAATCTGTCTAAATCCGCTATTACGTTTCGCGATCTAGTTCATCTAACTGTTCAATATTTCCTCTCAATACTTTATTCAGTGTCTTCCTAGTGTTCGTTTCTTCCTATACTCAAACTGTAAATCTTAGCTATCCTATTAAACTTCTATCTTCTGCCTAAGAAAACGCTTTTCATTTCTTCACACACCCTCGGAGCAACCACAAATTGGTGACCCCAACGTGATCAAGATGGCGGACCGGAAAGGCGATGTGTGTGGCCCTGAGACCCTACGTGTGGGAGTACGCAAACCCCCTTTTTGGCCCGAAGAACCCGGATTATGGTTTGCTCAGATGGACGGTCAGTTCGCGCTCGCCAATATAACCGCCGACGCGACCAAGTTTTACCATGTCATCGGCGTGTTGGATCATCCCTTCGTGGCAGAGGTCAAGGATATCATCACCCAACCTCCAGCGGTGAACAAATACGATAAACTTAAGGCGGAATTGATCAAGCGGTTGTCGGCGGTACCCGAAGAATTTTTGAAAACGTTGTAGTCTAGCCGATTAACAAGTAATGTTCAGACTATGGTGGCCACCCAAGCGGATTTACCCATGGATAAGATGGTGGACTTGGCGGATAAGGTCCACGAAATCGCGCCGACCGGCGTCCAACAGGTAGCGAGTGCGACATCGGCCCCAGTGACATCTACCCTCATGGAAGGTATGGTGACGCAAATCGGTGAGTTAACCAAGCAAGTAGCAAGTAGACTCGGCCAGCAAGTGAGTGCGATGCATATGCAGCGTCATGAACGCTCCCGCCAGCGATCTAGGAGTAGGAATTCTTGGCAAAGGTCTACGTGAAAGACATCCGCAATGCTGGTATCATTATGTCTATGGTTCGCAGGCAAGCAAATACCGGCAGCCCTGTCAGTGGTCGTCGGAAAACTCCATGGGCAGTCGGAAGTAGCGGCCTACCACTGCGGAACCCATTCAGGCCGTATTTTTGCAACGGACCGACATTCGAAGATGATGTTTCTGATAGACACTGGGTCTGATTTTTGTGTTTTTCCACGCTCAGCAGTTAGAGTGCCCTGCACGAGCACGAAATACGGTCTAACAGCTGCGAATGGTACGGTCATAAATACGTATGGCCCGATACAACCACAATTAGATTTGGGACCACGCCGGGTATTTCCGTGGCAATTTACCATTGCAAACATATCGAAACCGACTATAGGAATTGATTTCTTAAAGTTTTATAATCTGATTATAGATTGCCGCAACCATAGGCTGGTAGATGGCACCACATCGCTCTCCGTGCCTGCATCATACCAGAGGATACCAGATGACGTGGCGTCAGTCAAGACTGTCGCCGGCGAGTCAGAGTTTCACAAGTTGCTCCGGGAGTTTCCAGAGGTGCGTTATATTAAACCCAACACGGTGCGTTATATTAATACTGCCCCTGGACCGCCCGTATCAAGTAAGCCTAGGCGACTCGACCCAGACCGTTTTAAAATAGCCAACAAGGAGTTCGAGGACATGCTGGCCAACGGCACGGCCAGGCGATCTGACAGTCCATGGTCTTAAGCCCTACATTTGGTCAAGAAGAAGGATGATGGGTGGAGGCCGTGCGGCGACTACCGCGCACTCAACGCACGTACAATTCCTGTCAGATACCCGGTAAGGCACATTCAGGATTTTTCGCATCAGCTCTCCGGCAGCACTATATTTTCAAAAATTGATATGGGGAAAGCGTATAATAACCAGGTGCCTATTTATGGACCCCACATACCTAAGACTTTAATAACCACACCATTCGGTTTATTCGAATTTCCCTATATGACCTTCGGTCTGAGGAATGCGACACATACATTCCAGAGGTTTATGGACGAGGTGCTTGCTGGGTTAGATGAGTTCTGTTTCTGTTATTTGGATGATGTATTGTGTTTTTCCCCCACCCCAGAGCTGCACAAAATTCACCTACGGCGACTACTGGATCGCCTAAGAGAGTATGGAGTGTTGGTGAATTCCGGAAAGTATGTCTGGGGACAGCCAGAGGTAACATTTCTTGGTTTCAATATTTCTGCTGCCGGAACCTGCCCACTCGATACTAAGGCACGGGCTATCAAGGATTTTCCAGTGCCACAGACTGTGAAGGAGCTACGAAGGTTTATGGGTATGCTGAATTTTTATAGACGTTTTATACCAAACGCAGCTAAGGCACAGACACCGCTTAACGCTATACTGGCTGGAGGCAAGGTCACGAAGGACCAATCTGTTGAAATGACGAAGACACAGCTAGGCTAACTGTTAACCAAGGCAGTTCAGGTATTTTGACTACATAGCTCAGTACACAACGGACATACGCTATACATATATCTGGTCCCGAGAATGTGGTCGCGGATACGTTGTCACGAATAGAGGAGGTACGAGTTCCTAAAGGAATTGATTATCAGGCGCTAGGACGATGTCAGAGCACTGATCCAGAACTGCATAGTCTCCTTAAGAGTGGATCCTCGCTTAGACTCGAAAGGGTTGCAATACCCGATACAGACATCGAGGTCTACTGTGACGTTACGACTACACCGCCACGACCGTATATAACGCCTGGATACCGTCGGCAAGCGTTCGATTCGCTACACAACCTGAGTCACCCCGGAAACACTGCTACCGTGCGACTGGTGGCACAGAGATTCGTTTGTCATGGGATGCGCAAGCAATGTAGAGAGTGGTCCCGTAAATGCTGAAGGTGTCAAGGCAGTAAAACACGACATACCTTTGCTCCTCTTTCCCAATTTCCTGTCACAACATCAAGGTTCTCCCATATCCACCTTGATATCGCCGGCCCATTACCAATTTCTTATTGTCCCCTACAATACGCGACTAAGTGGTGCCTGATGGGCTGGTGGCCAAGTTAAACACTCAAACAACTTTAAGGGTTTTATTGAGATAACGTAAACTATCGCTAAAATGTTGTAAATAAATGCACCCGGTTGCTGTCCGTTATGCACTGAGCTCGAGGTGCACTCGGTGCGGCCGCATCATATTACTACTTAAACAAAACGTGGTCGATTGTAATTATTGCATCGAACATGCTCCTGAAGGGAAGAGATGAGATGATGAGCTAAGCTTATACAAATATAAAGAGTTAGGTGAGTGTGAGCTTAAAATGCTAAGGAGTTAAGACAATGTTAGATGAGAAATGATTGACAAGGTGATAGAACAATCATAACGTGATCTTATATGTAGACATATATGCTCAAACAGTTGAGTCATTAATCGGGAACACTGATTGCCTTATAGCTAAAGGAGACGTTGACATGTCTCGCTTTTTTTAATGTAAACTAGACCACCGTTTACAAAAATTAGGTACGCGCGCACTATCACTGACACTTGCCTCCTGCTCGGACAGGGGTTGATTTCGCACAATAACACTAGAGCTTTGCTCTTTCTCTGATTGGTTTATACACACACTCACACTCGCTGGAACGCTCTCGACCCGCCCTTGGATGGGCGCACTACCGGTTCGCAAATATCTCCTCCACAGGAACCATAGGACAGCTGCGATAGCTGCTGCTAATAGGTCATACGACAACGCATACTGATGTATGTCATGTGTCGTTAAAACCTCTGTCTGCTCGGATGATTTTTTCATCGATTCAATCTGCTCACCGAGATGCTTTAAAGAAACGTTTATCGGTGTGATATCTTCGTTGACCTTATCCTCTTGGAAGTTTCGGATATGTAGCGTAAGAGTACTGATTATACGATTTATGGGAGTTATTGTCATCTCGAGTGTATTTGGTTTAAGATTAAGCGTATTCTCTAATTGCTGATGAGAATAAAGTGTTACATCATGACCCTTCACAATGCATTGCTGAGTTAGTTGAATAAGTCCAGCCTTGCTGACTTCGCTCGCTTGTAGGTCGTCGTCGCATATGACTCTCAAAGATTATGAGTCACAACATAAATACAAATAGGTAGAATAGTTATGTAATGGAACCCATTTGTTTTCACAGCTAGATTTAATTTTCCTGCAAGTAGATGGCTTCTCTTTTTCGCAGAATTGTTCATCGGGACCTAAACTCCGGACTGGCCCTTGTAGACGACAAAGGTAGGTTTCCGCTTGGTATTCACAACCTTGAAGGTCACTGACGCTGGCTGTTAAGTATGAATCTCTTCTCAAGTTAATCGCTACGTATCCAGACGCTTATTAATTTGAACCGGAACTGGTATCAAATTGTATAGCTGGAACGTATCTCTGCTAATTAACGGTAAGTTAATTTCAAATATGAAATATTCGTCCATCATCCTCGCTTTAACTTTCAACAATTTGTAGATGTCATACAGGTTGAACTGAATGTTATCTATAGGTTATGCTTGCTCTTTCGATATTTGACTAGACACAATCTGTAATTCCCCACGGAGTTGTTGTGGAGTCAAGAGATGGAGATTGATCTGACCATGATAGATATCAGTCATACAATCAAGAAAAGTGTCCTGATTCCGCTTTAAATTCTGAATCATATTCATGGTCGCTAATGCTGCTAAAGAGAAATCTTGCTGAATAGACATTACGTCAATCTCCTGTTGCACTGTGTTGGTGACGCTGTCTAAATAATTCAAATGTTTATTGATTATCTTATGCTGCTTCTCAATAGTATCTTCTGTTCGCTTTAATATATTATACTCCGCTTCTATTACCGATGTCTGATTCCTGTACAGCTGAATATGATGGTTTATATTACCTTGTACAAGTTCAATGTCACACTTGTATTTTTCTGCGAATTCCTGATCCAGTACTCCGAACAATGAATTAGCTATGGAACCGACTGCATTGATAAGCCCGCGTTGAGTTCGCGAACGCGCTCCGAAGTGCTGATTGAGCAACAGCTGATTATAATAATGTAGTTCATCGTACTCGTGTTGTATTTGTAGGATGATAATTTTACAATGGCTCTGCTTTTGAATTTTCTCGCATGTTTGATCGAGATATTTCGAAAATTGTGTGACCGCTTTGTCTCCTTGCCAGTAAGGAGAAATATTGTAATAAGTTACGATTTTCCACTGATCACGAATATAAGTCTGGATTTGTGCCCGGTAGATGGCAATAGACTCGCCCCCTATTACATGGGACTTAAACATAACTGGCGAAATGTGGGTGTACTATAGGTACACCTCTGCCCAACCCTTCGGGGAAACAAGGCGTGATGTTATGAATAAGATGCTTTTGTCCTAAAGGGTCAAAATACAATATTTGATTGCTATCGAATGCTGTTAGTTTGTATGATGCTTCAGTGGATAGTACAAAGCTATATATATATATTGTATTTTAGGACCACTGCTGGTCGGCTTGCTCACTTTCCCTTCCGCTTTGGCTTCATTGCTTTGCTTATGCTGCTTTTTTGCTTCGTTTTTGCCATAGGTAAGATAGACAGCTTGATGATAAGCCGCTTCATGAAACCATTTTTTGTTTTTAATGTCACCCTAACAGCTCCATCTTTACCTGGATGGACCTCTACCACCCGACCGACAGGCCATTTTCCCGGGGGTAAGTTATCGTCATGAATGGTAACCTTATCACCTATCTCTATATTCTGCTGCGGTTTCAACCACTTGCTGCGTATCGATAATTGGCTAAGAAACTCCGCTTTCCACCGCTTCCATATATCTTGGAACGTTTTGTTCACTAAATACCATCTCGTTCTCGCATCTTGTGCCGTGTCTATGACAGTAAGAACGGCACGAGTAGTTAGGAAATTTGCTGGCGTGAGAAAATCGATGTCATCGGTATCCTCGGATATTGGGCACAATGGTCTCGAGTTGAGGCACGCTTCAATTTGAGCCAAGATTGTGCTGTACTCTTCAAATGTAAGAGCTTGGTCTCCTATTACTCGTTTCAGATGTTGTTTCAGACTCCGGATAGATCGCTCCCAGCACTCGGCCAAGAGGGGCAGTTCCAATGCCATTCTATGGTCATCTCGGCTATTTCTCTGTAAAATGTGTCGCTAAAAGTTCGCTCAAACTGTTGCTGTTCCTCTTGAAGGATCTTGTTGGCACCTAGAAAGTTAGTACCTCTTCTTAGTTAGTTATCTGAATAGATGTGCTTTGGAGTCAGCATGTCGGCACGACGAGGGACACTCGTCGTGCCGACATGCGACGTAACGCTGCTAAGAATGACGAACTGCTTAGATCGGAGACCAGCTCTATATGGACCGCTTTCGTAACCATGCAAATAAACAAGGCGATATCCCCCTTGTTTGTTTTGATGCCTTTTACTTTGTTGGCTTTTACTCGAATAAACCCCGTGTAGTCTATTCCAGTATGATAAAATGGAGGCGCTGGATTAGATCGACATTCAGGTAGGTGTCCCATTATTTGATGTAGCTTTCTGGGTTCTTGTTTTTACAGGTCACGCATTTGCGAAGCTGTTTTTTGGTAGCTCTATTTCCGTGAATTACCCAATATTGCCGTCTCAATAAAGACAAGGTAAGTCGAGGTCCACCATGGAAGGTGTGTTCATGGGCTTGCTGGATAAGAAGTTCCGTTAATCTCCCGCTATATGGTATTATTATTGGATGTTTCATATCCGAGCTAATGTTTGCGTTTTTAAGACGTCCTCCGACTCTTAATATGCCGCTTTCATCTAAAAATGGCTGTAGATTTAATAATTTGCTATTTGATTTAAAGCAACCTTTTTGTTAGCTTTGTAGTATCCGTTAGCTTTGCAGTAATATTGGAAAGTAAATTCATCTGTTTTTTGATCCCATCTCAAGCCCAGAGTTTTCGGTGTGTTTTCTGTCTTGAAAATTATGGTGCTTGAATATTTTGCTGTGATGAATTTATGTCTTCCAATAACTTTTTTTCATTTGCTGACCACTTTCTCAGCACAAATCCACCGCTACTTAGAGTCGCTAACTTCATATGACCTAAATCTTCATATTCTCTTAAAAATTGCTTATATTTCTGAGCTAAAGTTTCTTGCTTATTAAGTTTTTTCTCAAGGTTCCTAAATTGCGCTAGTGCTATTTCCTTTGACGATCCTAGCTTTTCGTCCACTTGCTGCTTCATCGGCAAACTAACTTCATAACGACCGCTTTCAAGACGTTGTGTCGTTGTTAGGTAGTACTCGACACATTCTTGATCTTCCGCTGATATTTCGTTTTGCTCGTGAATATCCTCAATTTGCCAAAATTTATGGATATCCGCTATATTATTAACGATGACGTTACAATGGAACTGTGGCTTTACGGTTCCACATAGTACCCATCCTAGCTGGGTTTGCTGAGCTAAGGGCGAAGACGAATCAGGACCTCTTATCAAACCATCCAATATGATAAGAGCATAGGCGTCTGCCATTCTGCGACTTGTATTATAATCTGGATCCGCTTAAATTAATATGTTCCAAATGCGACCACGAAGGCTTTTTGAACGATCGATTTGGTAAGTTTTTGATAAGTCCTTTCATTATCAAAACATCCGTATGGAATTTAAAGTTGGTAAACATGGACTGGCATGTAACGCTTAGCTTGCCTGTACAGTTAGATTCTTTTTCACCTATTCTGAAAACTGCCCCATCAAACTGCTGACGTTTTAAACCTAACTGCTGAGCTGCTTTCTCCGTAATCAACGATACCTGTGAGCCCTGGATCGATGAGAGCTCTGAGGACAATCTGCGTGCTATCTGCTGCTGTCACCCTTATTAACGCTGTAGCTAAAAGAATCTCAATGAAATTTTGCTGGGATGCGTGAACACCATTGCTGCTGCTTTGCTTTGAAGCCTCTCCTTGCTTGAGATCTTCGTCATTGGTATTTTGCTTGCCCTCAGCAAATAAATCATGCAATATCGTATGATGCCTGCCCGAACACGTGAGGCATCGTTTCTTGGAATGGCATTTATTACCATTATGATTATAAATACAACATTTTAGCTGTTTGAGGGTTTTAAGTT
This sequence comes from Dasypolia templi, assembly GCA_963555695.1. Classification (NCBI taxonomy): domain Eukaryota; kingdom Metazoa; phylum Arthropoda; class Insecta; order Lepidoptera; family Noctuidae; genus Dasypolia; species Dasypolia templi. Next base: position 854,562 of record OY743151.1, on the reverse strand, counting down.
TCATTTCCTTCGGCATTTGCAGAAACCTTTCGCAATTGTGTAACTTATGCTCAGCAAAACAATGAGGACATTTGATTTCCTGCACGTGCATTGTTTTTGAGTTTTTAGAATTGTTATTGTTCGTTTTATTATATTTCCCACCATTTGATGTTTTCGATGAACCCGCTTGCTGCTAAGTTGGCTGCGTTTTTTGCATGGTGTCTTGTCGTTGACGAGAAGTTTCTAGACTAGTGAACTTAATTTCTAGAAAATTTAAGAAGTCTGGTAGGACTGGTAGCTGTCGTGGATTTTTTAACGACTCTATATACTCGGAATAAGAGTCACTATCCAGCTTTTGCGAAAAGATATGTGCAATTAGAGGGTCCCACGTGCTAACATCCACCCCTAGGTTTTTGATGGCGTGAAGACTTTATAACGTGCCGTCATGCATTTTTTTATAGGCTGAAAATGATTTCTGCTGTATAACAAGAACATTAAGGAACACATTGGCGTGCGCTGTAAAAATAATCCTCTTGTTATCAAATCGATGATTTAGAAGCTCCCAACAGACGTTATAGTTGTCGGCACTGATTGGTAGGTGCTGAATCAAACGCTCTGCTTCACCTTTTAGCTTGCTTTTCAGGTATTGCATTTTTTGAGCGCTTGACAATGCGTTGTTCTTATCGATTGCTTCGCTAAATGTTTTTGGATTGCTTCGCTAATTGCCTGTAAATACAGGAATATCCATTTGAGGAGTGGATTTCTCTCGATATGATTTCGACCACATCTTGGAGTTAGCCTTTTTCAAGCTATTAAAAGTACGCTCGTGTTTGCTATTAATTCATAATTGATATTAATTCATAATCTTCTGTTACAGCTTCTCCCGATTCACCAATGATCTCCCAATGAAGGTTATCAATAGTGGTCCACCGATTGTGCAGGGTTCGAAGTGCATCTTCGAACTCCCACTTGTCAACGATAGTTTCGACATCAATATTGTCGACTGCTCTAAGAAACGCTTTAAAATTGACCGACTGCTTATGGAGCATATCGTCAAGCTTGCTGTTAGACCCTCTTGATTCGAAGGTCGGAGTTGCTATTGTTTGCGGTTCCGGCTGACTCGCTGAAGTGCCGGGCGCCTCTAGCTGTGCTGTTTGAGGAAGAATCGGAGCTGTCTGAGCTTGCTGCATCAAATGTTCTTTATATTGACTAATAAGCTCTTTTGCTGTCAAATAAAGCTGTTTCGTACTTTCAAATTCAGACTTGATGAAATATTTATGCTTCGTCTGTTCAAAAGGAAGAGTCTTTTCATGATTCACTTGGAAGTCCTCCCAGTGAGAAGTACTGGGAGGACTTCCCAGTACTTCTCACTGGGAGGACTTCCAACTCGAGTCTACGCTTACAGTTTTCTAAAGTTTTACGCTCTACGCTATCCTTTTTAAAATTGACTACAATTTTTCTAATGCTCTCCGCTATCTCCGATTGAATGAAATAGAGGCTCTCCATCTCACTGCTGGTGTAAGAAAATTTGAACGATCTTACTTGGAAAAATCCTTTGCCGCTGCTAAACTGACGAGGTTTGTTTCCCACGCCAGTGATCCGCTGATGTCGCTAGTGTGAGCTGTGAACTCCCTGCTGCTGGAAGGGCACTTACTGAGCACCGCTTTTGCTGCTACCGCTGAGAGAATATATTGGGCACTCCAATATATTCCCATTAAAGTCTCGCTGCTAAGGTTACCACCACAGTCACTGCTAAGCTATGCACCGCCGCAATCCAAATAGTCACTTGTTCGGTTCAAGTTCATTTCACGATTTTTCAGTCCCGAAAAACTAAAGATCGACCGCGAAGTCCTTTTATAGGCTCGAAGGACCAAAATGTAGGGGACGCGACTAAGTGGTACCTGATGGGCTGGTGGCGAAGTTAAACACTCAAACAACTTTAAGGGTTTTATTGAGATAACGTAAACTATCGCTATACTAATGCACCCGGTTGCTGTCCGTTATGCACTGAGCTCGAGGCGCACTCGGTGCGGCCGCATCATATTGCTACGTAAGCAAAATGTGGTCGATTGCAGTTATTGCATCGAACACTTATGATTACAGGTACTGTCTCACTATCATCGACAGATTCACCAGATGGCCTGAGGCGTACCCCATCAAAGACTTCACAGCTGAGACCTGTTGCCGCTATGGTTGATGCGCACCACTATAGCACAACCGCCTACCACCCTGCTGCGAATGGCATGGTCGAACGTCTGCACCGACAAATGAAAGCAGCCATCATGTGTCACTCTACTCCGCAATAGACCGAAGTCCTTCCACTAGTACTTCTGGGGATACGAAGTGCATGGAAGCCGGACAACGAAGCATCGCCAGCAGAGTTGGTCTACGGCGAACAACTTCGACTACCAGGATAATTCATCGCACCAACTGATGCCTGCAAGTTTTCTGACGTCACCGACCTTGCAGCGCGCTTACGTTACTGAAGAAGAAGTTACTGTTAGCATTGGCTTTTAAACCGCTATCGCTCGGTCATTCGCGTCAGTCGTTATCCTACTCTGACGGCGAATGCACGCGCTAATTTGTCTAAATCCGCTATTACGTTTCGCGATCTAGTTCATCTAACTGTTCAATATTTCCTCTCAATACTTTATTCAGTGTCTCCCTAGTGTTCGTTTCTTCCTATACTCAAACTGTTAATCGTAGCTATCCTATTAAACTTTTATCTTCTGCCTAAGAAAACGCTTTTCATTTCTTCACACACCCTCGGAGCAACCACACTGTAGTATGCTTTGTTTCTTAATCAATCTCACATTCAATTCTTTGATTGATAAGCAATTAAATATGACTTGTGCCATTGCAAAATACACTTTTATACATTTATGCTGTGTGGGACCTTCTTACGCATAGGCTATTGTTATCATAATATATAATTTCGATGTTATAGTTTTGAACGTTTGTGCTATTAATGGTCACAGTGCTGTCATCTGCAAATAGTGACATAGGATGACTTGTCACTTTCCGCATATCATTTATATAGATTATAAATAGAGGAGGCCCTAAAACACTGCCCTGGGGTACGCCATAAGTGATTTGTCGATGATCAGACTTGTAGATTCTTTGACATTTAGTTTTAAAATCGATTTCAGATATTTTAACGTCCTGTTTCCTGTTTTTTTAAAAGGATTCTATTAAATTTAAAACATTACCTCTAATGCCGTAGGCGTCCAGTTTACTTAGCAAAATATTATGGTCCACAAAGTCAAAGGCTTGAGTCATGTCACAAAATATCGAGCACACAGGTACTCTTTTGTCAACGCTCGTATAAACAATATTTAATAAGTCATAAATTACCTTTAAGCCTTTTTGTCCCATTGTCAAGATATTTTGTTTAACTAGGTATTTATAAATATGAGCATAAATGTATTTTTCAAATACCTTAGATATAATTGGAACAAGCGCAATTGGCCTATAGCACTCCATTCGTTCTTAGTAAATTTTATTTAATAATGGTTTAACCACTGATAGGTACCGTGAGTTATGCACAGATTGAGAATATAGCTCAAATGTATTTAATAACTTTGGTAGAAATTCCATCATTGCCTACACTACCGGTATTTTTTAAAGACTTTATTATGGTTTTAATGTCATTTTCATTACTTGGTGCCATAAACATCGAATTGCTTGTTTTTAAATATTTGATGTCACCTGTACGCCTCTATTACTATTACGATTGGTTTTATTTTGTCGACAAAAAAATTGTTAAAGGCTTTCGCTATCTCGTACGGGTGTGTTACTTATTAATGTAAATGTTGACGTTCAAAAGTGCCTTTTTATGGGCCTATTTGAAATAAATGCTTTGACTGACTTTGATCGCATTTGCTACAGACTGAGTCTACGGTACACGATATTTTCTGTTATCATAATAAGAAATGGGGCTAGGATGTCGTAAAGGTTATTTTAACATTAGTACGCGCTTAGAATTTTATACTCAATTCTTGTCTCCCTCAATGGCAGTTGGGCTTCGTAGTGCACTGTCTCTAGGATTGAGTAAGACATTTATATAGTGCTTAGGAAATTTGTTCTACTAAACTCGTATATTGTCCTGAGAGGTTTTATGCTTTATGTTTAGTAGAACAACTACAATGAGACAAACATTGTAAAACGGTTCCCCGTCTCACTGAAATGGGTACATCATACACAGATACATTAACGTAGCTATTATTGATTGATTAAAGCGCAAGCGAAGCGTAGCGATCCCTTTACCCCTTCAGGTATTATTAGAGCTACCTGCGAGAATGGAGAGAAACCACGGTAGGAAGCGGTCGGTGTAAGGCTAGCCTTAGGAAGTTAGGAGAATTATCGAGTACCATAGGCCTTGTCCAAGTGGGCTGTTGTAGGAGAGCGAGTTAATATTAGATAAGTTAAATATAGTTGTGTTCAATCACAGTTTTCAATTTTTAAAATTATTAGGCGTGTGTCAAATCTCGACGACGTGAATAACGCCTTACTGCAAAATCAAAATCAAAAGTCATTTATTCAAATTAGGCTGAGAATCAGCACTTTTCGAACGTCAAAATTACATAAGACAGTCCCCCAAAACGCCCGCCCTTCATCACTTCCTCCCAAACAACAAACTCCCCAGCAGCACAGCTGTCTGTTCGGTTAGAAGAACTCGATTCTAAACAATTGTAAGAAATTACCAAAACATTGAATTTATTGCCATACGTCAGCTAGCTACGCCAATACCAAAAAAATAGAAAAAAAATTGAATGTAAATAAAGCTTAATACATAAATAAAAGCCTCTAGGCCTTAAGGTCATGGCAGCTTACATATGCAATACTGGAATTATTATACAAACAAATAAAATTAATAAATGATAAACTAGGATCATCAAAGTAAAATAAATTAACAGAACAATTACAGTATCAATAATAAAACCATAGACAGCAAGACGACCAGTCACCACAAGCAGCACCCGTTCACGAGCATGACGCAAAGATCTGCCATTACCCCCCTCGCCATATTTGAGGGAAGGAGGAAACCCGACCCCCGACGCTACCGCACTACTACTACTGCAGATCCAACATTGGTTCACTGCTAATAAGTTAGTATTAAATGGGAAAAAAAACTAAGTCCATAAGATTTTCTTTACCAAATGTCAAAAGCACTAATTGTGAGATACATCAGTAAATTGACGGATTTTTCTCACAACATATGCTGCTGAACTTAGCCGTCCTGCAAGGGATATTAAATGAGGACCCCATTGAAGCTTTTAGTCGAGCGTGATCCAGGAAAACAGTTTTATCGACGAATTTTAGTTTCTCTTGATTCAATACTATCTCACAATCACTACCTTTGACATTTACATAACACCCTTGACATGACATACTTGACACATATAAAGAAAATCTTATGCACTTAGTTTTATTAACATTTAGTACTAAATTATTAGCAGTGGACCAATTTGGGACCAGCGTTATATACGTCGTCAAAATTTGAAGCACGTGTATCTACCTTAAAAATTAAGGAACTACAATCAGCAAAAAACACCATTTGTGGTTGATTTATTAATAAGTGGAGTAGATCATTAATATACACTAAAAAGAGGAAAGGACCCAATATCGAACGTTCTGGAACACCCATATTTACTTTTAAATAAAGTGAAGTGACGCCATTTATTTGAACTTGCTGTTATCCATCATTTAAATATTTACTAAACTGAGCGCAACTTTTCCAAGTCCGTAATGCTCAAGTTTCAAAAGCAAGGTTACGTGATCGACGCAATCAAATGCCTTCGAAAGATCACAAATGATTCCTATGGCGTCTTGGGACTCTTCCTACACGTTAACCTTTGAGGACCAAAACTCTGGGGAACGAAATGTGACCTCAGGTCCCTTAAGCCCCGCGGAATTTCACGATTACGAGGAATTTCGCGGCCGCGATCACTAAAACTTTTTTCTTAACTTTTTGTTCGAATCCATCCATTCAAAGTAAATTATTTTGGGTTCTTGAATAAACAAAATAAAAACAGTATTCGTATTACGAGAGTTGAATATTGTAAATAAATTACGAAATAATACTTAAGATTTTCAAGAACGGTTTGTTAACTTTAAATATTTTTGCCCACAATTTTTTTCAATATTTTTTTTCACAAATAACTATCCACAACGATGAAATAACTGTTCTAAAGTAAATACTCATCCACCCACAGTCAATTTAAACACAAAAACACTTAATTTCACTAAAAAATTACCACGAACTACGCGTCTTCTAAATTTTTTTTAAACGTTAGACGAGCTTTATGGTTTCGAATAATAATAATAATAATAGTTGTTTATTTCTCCTCACAGTGACAAACTTATTCTATGTTTCACATATTATTTGGGTTTTTTTTCCCCTTTTTTAGCAATGTGAGGAGCTGGTGTCTGAGTTAGGCGTTAAATGCCTGTATTACAAATCACCAGGTATGAATGATTTCAATAGATTATCTATCTGGCTCGACCGTGAAACAAACAGACCATTATAACCTTTATTTTTTATGCAATTAAAGATAAAACCGCGCGAAGCAGGGTGGACCCGTACGGGCCCGGCCGGGCTTGAAGGTGTTGGCAAATTACCGGGCCAGTCCGGGACCGCACGGGCCTTACAAATATGTTTTAAAAAGGTAACACTTTCATTCTCTGAAATTTCTTCAAAGTCCCTGTGTGGCCCTTGAAAACAAAAAATTATTTGGCAAAAACACTTATCCAGCCGATTATAGATTATGCTGACGCCTGCTACCTGGATGCTACTGAGGAGCTATTAAACAAGCTTGAGTGCTTGCAAAACCCGTGCATTTTCGGTCTTCGAAAGTATGACCATGTTTCTCACCTCCGCAAGGAACTCAAGTGGCTCTCAATCCACCTTCGCAGGAACACTCACACACTTCCGCCTAGCATTCGTGATTTAAAAACTATTTCTCTATTCAAATGTCGATTAAAAGAGCATTACCTTTCCTCTTAATTGTGAGCATTTATATTATAAATATGTATATGTTTATTTATATATTGCATGCATAATATATTTGCGTTATTTTAGTTTTATACTTCACATTATTCATATTTTTCTCTTCTTGTTTTCACACACTTTTGTCTACATTTCTTTTTCACTACTTCTTTCGTAGGTCTGCTGAAAGAAATTTCTTAAGAAATAAGCAGCAAATTGTGTGTACTTACATAATAAATTTAAATTGCTTCCATTCGGCCACATCTCATTGCTTAGATATTCTTGTCATCTTGTTCTTAGACACAAATATTACGAAATCATTTTATGGCCGATCCTTTTTCATACAAATCTGTTCCGTAGTAATTATCTCTTTTGTATCTCTATCGACTCGGCTGTCTTCGTTACAATTTCAATCAGCTGATGTGCAGTAATCGTTCAAGAGTGCATAGGCACATTAAGAGTCGTATTGCTGTGAACTCGCGGTACGACTGTATGTGTTTAAATGACACACACCACAAATATTGCAGTTTTGCACGGCACACACTGACTAGACCTATTATACTCGTAGCGATCTATTTAATCAATTAACAAGCTGTTGGAATAAAAGAGTTGGTTACTGCTATATTTCATACTTTCATTTAATTTGTCGGACCTCTGCCTTCAGATTATTTTATAAGAAATAGTGAGTGAAATAAAGTGATTGTGATTGTGCTGTAACTAGTATCTCTATTTTCTTCGCCCGACAATCCACGCCTACTTACAAATTGCAAGTGTAATATCGCTGATGAGGGCCTATCCCGACAACAGAATGGGATCCGAAGGGCAAAAACCTGAAGAAAATAATGACGACAGTGAAGTGTGGGCCAACGTCTAATCTATTCAAAATATGGAGTTTTTGCTATCACGACTTCCGGCAACCACTTAACCGCAAACGTCAAATTTCACCGCAACTGCGCGACTGATACGGTTTGATCCTGATAATGAAAATCGCTTCAATGGTTAGTTAAAGCACAACAGTCCAAAAATCAAGTGATTGAAGCAAGTGGCAGTACGAACCTTTGACCGAAGTGAAGAATTCGAATCGAGCACCAGCACCGAAGAGTCGTGATACGAACCGTCTCACCTGCTACGTGTATGGACTCATGAAACGCATTTCAAAGCGTTTCTTCGAGACCGCCGCGAATCACCGCAACCCTCTGGACAACCACATCATCCGGTGAGATCGTTCCTTTTCATTTTAATAGATAATCTGGTAGTTCGTTTGTAGCTTTTAGCTTTGTCAAAAATTCCAGGGCACTATGCGCTGTGATTTAGTTTACCTTACAGGTATAGGTAAAGAAAACGTTAAATATGAATCGCAGAATACTGAGCCGTGGTGAAATTCAACACGTCAGTGTCCTTTTTGTTTCATGTTGTACCTGTTAACTCAATTACAGAACCAGTTATTATAGGTAGGGATCTATTAGATAGTAGATCCATGTACGTACGGATATTGACAAAATTACATTCTATTTGGGGTAAGAACGTTAACGTTACTGAAGAGTTTCATTATCATATACCACAACATCAACACTGACCTACGTGGTGAAGATAAACTCGCATTAGTTCAGTCCAAAAGGATAATTGATTATTTATTGGTGGTATGGTGTTTATGGTTAAAGCAATTAATTTCTCGATAAGAAATTACAAAGATTTCACTTACTTGAGAACGTTTTTAAACTTAAATTATAACTTGGACACACAAACTAAGCAACTATTGTTTGAATTTATATTAAATCATCTAAGTTGTAATACCATTTCTTTTCGTACGCATTTAACATTATTAACTAAAACAAAACTTAAAACTTTTCGATCCACCCGCAAAAGAAATAATTACCGTAGTTAAGGAATGCGATCCCGGTGCCACAATAAAGCAATGCAGTAGTAGGGCAAGTCTGTTCAATGGAGTAGTGTTTGATCATTTAGAAAGTGATTTTTTAAAATTTAATTTTGAAAATACACAGTTTAGTTTGCATTCTTTACTTCTACAGGTAGCTTATTATATTGTTGCACTCTCGCAAAAATAATTGTTCTCTCGCCATTGACTGTCCGACACGGTTGGCGTAGTGGTTGAGCGATCGGCTGCTGCGCTGTGTGTCGCGGGTTCGATTCCCACACCGAACAAATATTTGTATGACCTACAAATAGTTGTTCCGGGTCTGGGTGTCTTATGTATGTGAGTTTTCATGTTTGTGAACGCATCCACGACACAGGAGTAATTCCTAGTGTGGGGCAACGTTTAAAAAAAAAAAAAAACTTAAAGCAATAAATGTGATCCTTCCTACTATTGCTGCGATTGTGTACCTGATGTATTTTTGTGTAAATGAACTTACTTAGAATGTTTAAGTATTCTAGAACAATATGCAGGAAGTTGTTTAATATTCATGAGTTTCGTTTCCCTGTAAATTTTAACTGTAGGTGTAAGGTAATCATAGTGAAATAATAGTTTAATAATTTTATTTTGAGCGATCTGTAGGTCCTTTAGATTAGGTTTTGGCGGGTTGCCCTATATTTCACGTGTTTTACGTTAAGAATCTTGAATCAAATAAAAATGGCCTATCCAATGGACAGACAAGATATTTACAAAAAAGTGATCGAAATACTAACATCAGAACCGGTTCTGATTAAAATGATTTGACTGGAACGCACTGATTGAACTTCACACTTGTGTGCTGGGCCTCAAGGGATTGTTCGGGGCTCAACGGGTACGGGGACTCATCCTATGCTTAGGGTTTCTGCACAATGTTATACTGTACATTTAGACATCGCGGAGAAGTTGTGTGGAGGAATCGATGGTATGGAGTATTCTTGTCATTGTTGACTCTTTCACTAAATGCGTCCTTCTCGAGTGCACTCCTTAGTTGGATGCAGCAGGTGCAGATGAAGCACTAAAGGAGGCTCTGTCTTTTCGGTGCGACTTCGCGGATCATTTCGGATCGGGGTGGGTATTGTATTGGCGCAGACAGAGCAATTTTATGGTGAACATGGTGTAGAGTTGCACCTTGTTGCTAACGGTTCTGGCAGGGCAGGTGTTCGGGTAGAGAGAGTCATGAGGACATTGAGGTGCTTACTTGTTATAATCGAAAGTGAATCTGGTGGGACCTGGCGCGGCGAGCTTCTCGAAGTGCAGCTAGCGACGGATGGTGCAAGGTCTAGGGTACACACAAACAGAACTTGTGTTTGGGACTCGGCCGCAATTTTAAAGTGTAGCTTCATATTCTGAGTCTGGGTTTCGGTTATATTTGGGTGAAATTCGTAAGATAGCCTCCGAGAATATTGGGAGAGTTGCTGCGTCACAGTGGGAAAAATGAGACCGTTCTACAGTGGTGATTCCTACTTCATTGAATGTGACAGGGGGGGGGGGGTTCGATTGGGCTTCGCAGGGAGTACAGACTTCCCTTTGTTGTGTGTCTAATAGAGAATGCAAATATGGTCGTAAGCATTTTCGTGCAATGCCCGGGGGAAGTGAGGGCTTGGTGCATTTAGCTACCACCTTGACTGGTAGCTTGGAGGTGGCCGAGGTGGCGGCATCCGCGATTGACGAGTGGAGTGGGCGTCGTCGGGTGGTTTTAGTGATGCTTTGTCTGTTTGTAGTTCACGTACGTTATCCGCCAGCTCTGGAAACCTCTCGGCCTCGGAGAGTGAAGAAACGAAATTAAACGTAACATTGGTACTAATCTGTGAGATAAGGTAAGGGACCGACTCATGCGGGTTGACGTCCTATGGTGTGTGTTATTGGGTAGTCTAAAGAACTGGCTTATGCAGCCCGATGTTCTGGCTCATATTATAAAGTGATCGTCTAGTCTGAGAGGCTATGAGATCAATGGAGATATGTGTGGTACTAGTGAGTGATCGGAGAGACGCTGATTGGTTGCCTGGTCCATGTTATATGGAGAGATAACTGGCTGAAGGGACGCCTATTTAAGATGTCCGGCTCAGCTCCTAAAGGTTGATTTTGTGGGTTATAAAACGTTGTAATGTATGTCACTGATGGAGGAGCGTACAAACTAATGTATCTACCAGTTTTATTCTTTTTACAGAACAATGGGCCTGCGGTGACTTTAAGGGGATGGAGACGCACAATGACGTGCGAATGTCAGTCTGGCTGTGACGGCGCTTCAATACTTAAATTAGTGTTATTTAGTTTTCATAGATGTCGTTTGTTAGTTTAGAGTGTTATGAACATGAATTATGTGTCTGCTACGACACATTCAATGACATGACACTCTGACACAACACAGAACGCTTATGCACCTTGAAGTGACATTTTGCTGGCTGTATGACATGAGACTCGGTCGGCATCGCACAGGCGTGCTACGCATTCGATGGAGTGTCTAAGTCAAGTCTATTCTTAAGATTAAAATAGAACATAGCATGTGTGGATTGTTGAGACAAGTACTTTAATACATTTGATTATATAATCTACAGGGACCATTTTAGTCCGGACTACCAAAAGAAAAAAAAAGAGACTAAAAAAAGAAACTAAAAAATAGACAAAAAAATAGACAAGAAGGAGACAAAAAGAGACCAAAAAAGAGCAAAAAAAGAGAGAGAAAAAAAAACTGTATGAACTGGAGTGATCTTGAAGGGTCATTCATGACCGGACCAAGCAGTAACAATCCTGAAGGATTTGTTATAACGAGGATAGATTAAGTATTCATTTTCTCTAAGAAAAGAAGATTAAAACTAAACCTCAATTCTTTTAAATTAAATAATCACTGATATAGCTCAATATACAGGATAAACTATTCCGAAACTTAAACGTTATTGTTTGCTGGGCTTCGGTGATGCAACCTTTTTAGCGTGGAGTACCCGGGGAACAGTTTTTAATGACGCGTTGAAAAATTCACCATGTGAAGTCTTGTTAAAATAATCTTTCCACTTTATAAACAAGCACTTCGACTAGCAAGGATTCCCTCTTCCTCACATCTCTTAACGCACAGGCTCACAGTATTTCACTAGAACAAAGAATGTAAATACTATTAGACATCTCCACGCAAAATACTATAAACTATAATAATTAAGAAAAAGTATTATAAATAACATTATGTTTGTAACACTTTACTCATCATTCACTAATTTAAACAAATAGGTAATAATTTTTACATAGTAAAATATATTTAAATAAAAACACTCACACTTAGTCCATTTGTGTCATATCACATCTTTTCTTACACTGTTTTTAAGCTGCTTATCTTTACACATTTCAGGTGACTGACATTTCAAAGAAAATGATGACCCGCAGTTCCACAATCAGGGAGATGGAAGTAAAATTAAGAGCTACATTGCAGGAGCTTGAGGCTTCTAAAGTTCTGTGCAACCAACTACTCCAGGAAAGGGAAGACAGCGAAGTAGAAGTGGAAAATATTAATTTATAGAACACCTCCCTCAAGAATGAGCTGTCTCAGCTACACATAGAACACTTGGAGCCAACCAGCACAGTCATCTACAACATCTTGTGTCAACATTTCAGGCGTGCACTGACACCCACGAACTGGCTTTGAATGGCATAACAGAACTGAAACTGAAATTGTGTGAAGCCCAAAAGGCACTATCTCTGTATAAATTTTTGAAAAATATGAGACTTCACAACGGCAACTAAGTGACCACTTGTTTGAGGCTGGGGAACTACTGGATTTGGTGAAGTGCAATGCTGAGAGATACGAGTCTCTAACTAATAATCTCTCCAGCAGTTGTGCCAACCTGAGCTCCTTAGTTCTGAGTTGAGCTGCACGATGATTGACAAATGCGTGCACTGACTGGTCAGGTCCACTCAAATCCGTGTGGTTCTTTACTCAAAAGACCATTTCAGACACCAGTCTACATGGTCCTCATATGATATGACCAAGATTATTTTCGTTTTTTTTTTTACACTTTGACATTGATGGACTTTATGTTCACAATGACATGTTAATTTACTTTATAAAGTATTCTATTATTTTAATTATTGTGAATGTGAAGACATTGTGGATTTGTCGTTTTCTTTTTAATGTAGTTTTTAAAATATGATTGACGTGTAAAAGTGTTTGTACAAACCTACTTACAGAAAATAAATCATTTATCAAAACCAATCACCACCTCTTCAGCCTCAGCCTAACTTGCCCCCTCCAGTGGTGGCTCTTCCAGCGGAGACCTGCGTCGTATACACAGAAAAACAAGACAACATATTTTTTTGGTGATGAATTAGGTTCAGGCTTCGGAAAAAATTTACTCAATTACCTTAGCCATAGTTTTACTAACCATAGTTATCATAACATAAGTTTTAAACAATTTTTTAAAAGAATTGCAAATACAAACCTTGAAAATTATTCTACTAAGATTTTGCTTTTAGGAAATAGTACTGGTATTACCAGAAAGGACATAGTGGATGGTGTGAACACCTTAATTAAGTTTTAAATAATTATATTTATAAGTTGAATAGTACTATTCACAAGCTGACATGTTGTCATAGTGACAAATTATTGTATTTTGACACTAACAAGATTGTTAGTGGTTTTAAGTTAACTCAGAGAACCTTATCTCTGTCTTGGTATAATAGACATCGGAAAGCTATGTTGATAGCTTATATAATATTAATGAGGTTATAGATAATATAACAAATTGTAGTATTAGTGACGAGTCTGTGTTGCCTAGTTATACAAGCAAAATAGCGATTAATTGTGATTCATCATGTTGTACGAAGGAGAATCCAACCATAATACCAACATCCTTGGAGGGCACTACCAGTCAGATAGGTGATACTTTTCCTAAAACCCATACCGCCAGTGTAGACTTTTCAGTTGTAGTTGTGGAGGTCACTCCGGATAATTATTTAAACTAGTCTGTAAGACAACAGAAGTTACGTCTTTAAATAACCAATTATTATTAGAGAATAATAATAAAGTATCTTCTGGCAATATAACTCATAGTAATAAAAAACCAAATAGAGTGCAACATACTTTATACATATCCTGGAAACAGTAACTTTCAATAAATCCAATTCTCTTCTTCAGCGTATGTCTGATGCTGTCCCTAGGAATAGACGTGATAATTTCAAACTATGTGTTTACTCTGCTAAAACAACTCTTATGCGAAAGAGCATCTTTTGCATGGCTCTGACCACATTTAATAAATTGCCCAAATCATGGAAAATATTAAATATATCTGCTCTTAGAAGTAATTTAAAAAGTTTATTAATTGAAAGAGTATATTACAGTATAGAAGAGTTTATGAAAGAGGACGATTTTCTTCGTTTTTGAAATGACGATGTTGAATTTTTGACATGTTATTGTAATCAATTGTTTTTTTTTTGTGTGTTTAATTTGGAATTGAATTTTTAATGACAGTAATTCATATTATTATTGACAAATTTATTGAATGACTACTTTGAAATTTAATTTTGATGAATATTATCACGGTTTATGCACCATCTCTTCCTACCAATTCGTACGCCACGATATGCGGCTGAACATGGTAGAACTTTTCTGTAAATCACTATTATCTTGCATGCTATGTATCATGTACACCATGTTTCAACGAATAAAATCGTTACTTACTTACTTTCGTTATAATTATTTAATCAAAATATCCAAGGTTGCGCTGCCAAATTATTGGAAATATAATTGTTTCTAGAAAGTACTAAGTTTGATGTCATTTGTTTAACAGAACATTGGTTAGAAGATCATCAAGTTCTTCAGAGAGGTCCTTTTTAAGGACCCCGAGTTCTTTGCGAAATATGGCGCCAAAATACGCCAACGGTCCACCCCCACTCCGTCCCACGGGTCACTTGTGGAATTCAGTGACGCACTGGAGAGCCCGCTATCGCCACCTGCAAGTGAACAAGGCATTCCGCCCTTTGTTCCGCACCACAATGTTCCGGCAACTATCTCGGCCCCCATTGTGTCACCCGCCTTTGTTCCGGTAGATAATACCCCGGCCGCTAATCCGGCCTCTATTGTCTCGCCCGTCATTATCCCGGCAGTAAATACCGCGGCCCCTATTGTCTCGCCCGCCTTTGTCCCTGCCGCCATTGTCACGCCGTCTATTGTTCCGGAAGCCATTGTCTCAGAGACAACGCAGCTGCGCGCCGCTGTAACAAATACGACGGAGAGCATGGACACGTCAGTCCCACTCTCCGAGGAAGAAGCCCGCACCTCCTCCTCCAGCGATGACGACTTCCAAGTCGTGGTCAAAGGAGGCAAGAGGAAGGCGGCTAAATCCTCCGCCCCCGCTGGCCCGGTCACCAAGGCCCAGAAACAAGAGACGAATACCTTATCGTCCAGCTCTACCTCCGCCCCTATTCCGCGGGCCAGTCGCCCCGCCAGCCCTATGGCTTGCCCACCCGCTCCTACCGCGAGAAAGCAGAAGCCCCCTCCCCCGATAAACGTCCAGGAAAAGTCCAAATGGACTGAAATTTCCAAGATGTGTGTTGATCGCAAGATCAACTACACCAACGCCCGATCCACCCTCCAGGGGATCAAAGTTACCGTCCCCACGTCTACGGACTTTAGGGATCTCTCCCGCGCCCTACGTGAAAGGAACTACTCCTTTCACACTTACTCCCTTCCGGAGGAAACCCCTACACGCGTCGTTATTAGGCGCGTTCCACAGGAAATCTCCACCGAGGAGATTAAGAGTGACCTTGTCTCACAAGGCATACCAGTTTCCGCCGTCCATCGCTTACATAA
This sequence comes from Dasypolia templi, assembly GCA_963555695.1. NCBI lineage: Eukaryota > Metazoa > Arthropoda > Insecta > Lepidoptera > Noctuidae > Dasypolia > Dasypolia templi. The sequence goes on along the minus strand of OY743151.1, from coordinate 838,890 downwards.
AGCGAGACAGGGCCTAGTCTACGACATGGTCCTGGTCATCTGTGACCCCACAGACGGTCACCACCCGATTTTTAAAGTTAAGTCGGTGTGTTCGCTCTCAGGCATCTCAATAGAGAAGCCTTACAGAGCTCAATTAATTGGACAGTGTCATCGCTGCCAATTATATGGTCACTCGCAGTCCAACTGCTATGCCACCCCTAGATGCGTCAAGTGTCTACTGTACCCGCCCTAAAGATAGGGAACTATGTTTAGAGCCTCCCAGCTGTGTACTCTGTGGCCAATCGGGACACCCGGCAAATTACCGGGGCTGTCCTAAGGCCCCGAAGTCCTCCTCTGCCAAACTCGCGAAACGCGCGAACGACCGCCAGCACAGGGAAAGCCCCTGGGGAAAGCCTCCTTCCGCGCTGATGCCGGAGCGGCTCAGTCCGCAGAGGCCGTCTCCCTGGGCTAACCTAAATCACCTGAAGGCTCCCGCAGCTTCGGTGCCCTCTATTCCCGCGCAACCAGCGCAACCCGCTCAACTTCCAGCGCTGATGGCTTCCGCCATCCCAGCGCCTTTGGTAGCCCCCGCGGCCCCTACGGCCTCTCCAGCGAAACCTCAGGGAACCCAGGGCCGAAACAGCGCCCAAATTATACTAAGTACATACGCGGCTCTCTTCACCACCGCCGCGGACAAAATGGCGGAAGAAATCGTTGCTGCAAACGGCAACGCACTTCGCCTTATGGAAATTCTCAGCGCGTATCCCGAGATCGCGCAAGTTCTACACTCACTCAAATATTAATTCTCAATGGATAATACGAGAGTAAACAGTAACAAACCCCGATCCCTTAAATTAGGCTTCTTCAACGCAAATGGCGTTTCAGGTCAACGTGATGAGATCGCCGCTTTCCTCCGCGACCATCAGCTTGACATCCTCCTCATACAGGAAACCTTTTTAAAACCGCATCACCGAAACCCGAATATTGCCAACTATAAACTATGTAGTTCGCAATGACAGGTCTCGATGCCACAAGGGTGGCACACTAATATACTTTAGGAAATCTTTGTATTGCATCCCTATCGACCCACCTTCTCTCTTCTCCCATCTGGAGACCTCTATCTGTCGGCTCGGCATGACTGGTCATCAACCGATCACCATCATCTCTGCTTATATTCCACCAGACAATGGTCCGGAGGATCCCATCTCGCTCCAAAAGGACGTCACTGCCCTCTTCGGTATGAGTGACTCCGTCATCTTGGCGGGGGATCTTAATGCCAAACACCCGGCGTGGAATAGTAGCACAACTTCAACCAGAGGTAGGTTAGTTTTCAAGTTAGGCGAATCCCTTAACTTTGACGTCATCGCTCCAATGAGCCCGACTCACTTCCCAGGTAATCCTAATCACCTTCCCGATGTTCTCGATGTAGCGCTGCTCAAGAATGTGAACCTCCGTTTGCAATCGATTGAGACGTTCCACGAGCTAAACTCTGACCACCGCCCTGTAGTCATGCATCTTGCACCCTACTCGGGCCCGATCGACCCCAACCGCCCCCCTCAGACCCAGACGATAACCGACTGGAGGAAACTAAGCGAAAGACTGAAATCCACCACGTCGCCTCACTTAGACACCATCCCCGATCACTTAGTGTCAGTCGCCGACACGACGGCCGCAATCGACTCGTTTACAGAGCACGTACAATCCGTATTGACGGATTGTTCACGGGAAGTTCCGGTGATGGAAGACCATCGCTGGAAACTACCTGCTGACGTACGTGACCTGATAACCGAGAAGAATGCGGCCATCCGTGCCTACGACTCCTTCCCTTGTGACGCGAACAAAGCCCACATGCGCCATTTACAGCGAGCTGTAAAGAAACGCATAGGGGAGGTTCGCTCTGAGGGCTGGAACAAGATGCTCAGCGAACTCGAGCCCACTCATCAAGCCTTCTGGCAATTACAGAGGAAATTTCCGTTCCTCAGAAGAGGTCTCTATGCCTCCTCTCATCCGCCCCGACAATAGTGTCGCTTTCGACAGTCCCGATAAGGCTGAATGTCTTGCCGACAGCCTAGAGTCCCAATGTTCTCCCAGCTCCCAACCAGTAGACCAAGCTCACCTGCACAAGGTCAACGCTGAAGTCGAACGAAGAGCCTCCCTCCCTCCCGTCGAAGACCCTGATGATCCTCTGCCTCCCGTCACTCCAGACGAAGTGCACGACATCATTAAAGGGCTCCACGCTCGTAAGGCCCCCGGTTCGGATGGTATTACCAATAAGGTATACAAACTCCTTCCTGCCCCGCTAATAATGCTTATGACCGCCATCTTCAATGGCGCCTTGAGCAACAATATCTTCCCACAAGCATGGAAAGAAGCCACCGTCATCGGTATCCCAAAGCCAGGCAAGCCAAAGTCTGAGCCCTCCAGCTACCGCCCTATTAGCTTACTCAATGTCCTCGGCAAAATCTACGAGAGGCTTATTTATAAGCGTCTCAAAGACTACGCCGAAGCAAAGAGCCTCATTCCCAACGAGCAGTTTGGTTTCCGTAGCCAACACTCGGGCACCCAACAGGTCCACCGTATAGTAGAGCACTTATGCGCTGGTCTGCAGCGTAACGCGACGACGGGTGTGCTATTCTTCGACATAGCGAAAGCATTCGACAAAGTCTGGCACAACGGCTTGATATACAAGCTCTACCAACTAGGAGTGCCAGATCGTCTCGTGCTCATCTTACGAGACTTTTTGTCGAACCGGACCTTTCGCTATCGCGTCGAGGGAGCACTCTCGTCCCCTCATCCTATTCGCGCCGGTGTCCCTCAGGGTTCCGTACTATCTCCTCTCGCCTTCACGCTGTTCACTAGCAATATCCCAAAAAGTAAAAAGGCTCAGTTGGCTCTCTTCGCCGACGACACTGCCGTTTACTATACCGGTCACTGTCCCAACGCTATAGCTCGTACACTCCAAACCTCCGCAAACGTCTTAGGCGCTTGGTTCCGGAAATGGAGAATCGAGGTCAACCCCGATAAGAGTCAGGCGGTTCTCTTCTCGAGACGTCGTCGACTCCCTGCCCCACTTCCCAGCCCGATCACTATGTACGGCAAGCCCATCCCTTGGGAGAAGCAAGCCAAATACCTAGGCGTGATCCTCGATGAGAACCTTACCTTTAAGGCTCATATTAAGGCGGTTCGCGCGCGCGCCTCCTTCGCTCTTAGCAGGCTGCAATTCGTACTGACAGCCCGTAGTAAACTGTCCCTCAAATGCAAGCTCCGCATCTATACCGCAGTCATCCGTCCCATCATGACCTATGCCTGCGTTGTATTTGCGCACGCTCACCCACGTCATCTCCATAAGATGCAGACCCTCCAAAACCGTTTCCTCAGAAGGGTCACGGGTGCCCCCTTCTATGTCCGTAATATTGATCTTCACGTCGACCTCAAAATGCCAACCATAAAACAGTTCATGAAACGCTTATCAAAGCGTTTCTTCTACTGCGGCATCAAACATTCTAACCCCCTGATTACAGCGGCCGCCCGCTACACTCCCTCTCGCATTAGCAGTATTCGCCGACCAAGGCATACTTTAATCGACCCCGACGACGCCACTACCCTCCTCCAGGAGAGTAGTAAGGCCACTAGCACGCTACATAAGCCCAAAACCCGATCGCCGTCCTACCGCCCTCGCCGCCGAGGCCCGCCGCGACGCCCAAATCGACGCCCCTCCCGACCCTTGCTCGAGCCAGCCCGCGCCGCTGAGCCTGTAGCTTTAAATTCGTCCCTAATTAATACCAATCCTGATCCAGCTAGTCATTTGCTACCCTCTTCCAGCCGTTCTGGTAGACCTTCAACCGCTACGACCAAAGAAAACATCGACAGAATCAAGAAGCTAGTGCTCGAAAATCGACGTATGAGTCTGAGAGAGTTGGCTAGTGAGGTGAAAATATCTTTTAAGTCCGTCCACAACATTCTCATTGACATTTTAGGCATGAAACGCGTCGCCGCTCGACTAGTTCCAAAAGAGCTCAATTTTGTTCAAAAAGCGCAGCGAAAGCATGTCGCTGAAGACATGGTTTCCCGAGCTTCTACGGATCCGACCTTTATGAAACGTATAATAACTGGCGACGAGACATGGGTTTATGAGTACGACATGCAAACAAGCCAACAGTCTTCAGAATGGCGTCTCGAAAACGAGCCGAAACCCAAAAAACCGCGGCAAAGTCGCTCCAAAATCAAGGTGATGTTGACAGTTTTTTTTGACTACCGTGGTGTGGTTCACTCCGAATTCCTTCCAGAGGGAGAAACAGTGAATAAAGAATATTATTTAGGCGTCATGAAGCGTTTGCGTGAGAGTATCCGCCGAAAACGTCCAGATTTGTGGCAACACAACTCATGGATGCTGCACCATGATAATGCACCATCACACACAGCCATTATAGTGAAAGAGTTTTTAGCGAAAAATTCAACAAAAGTTCTCGACCAAGCACCGTATTCACCTGATATGGCTCCGTCTGACTTTTTTTTATTTCCCAAGTTAAAATTACCACTTCGAGGAAAACGTTTTGAGTCGATAGAAGCCGTAAAAGAAAATTCGCTGAATGAGCTAAAGGCCATACCGCAAATAGCCTATGAAAAATGTATGGAAGACTGGGTGAAGCGGTGGAGATGTTGTATTGCAAGCGATGGGGCTTACTTTGAAGGCGATAAAATAAATTTAGATGAATAATTTGTGTTTTTTGATTTATTGACAAATTCCCGATACTTAGTACACAGAATGTACACCTTTACAAAAAACTCAAATAAGGTTTAGGCAAATTACATGTATAGATTAAGAGAAATTATATGATTATTTGGCCAGTAAATTATTTGTCCAAAGTTTTAATAATATATGTGACTCAAATGAGTTCTATGCCGAGTTATTTTCACTATTAAACACGCAATTTAATTCTCACACTTTTCCACTAAAGATTAAAAGTATTAATGTGCAGAGATATGAGGAACAGGGTGTAAAGTTCACTCATACTCTTTCGAAAAGGGAGGATCCTCCGACCAGATGGCTGTCGTATCTGGTGGGCAACTGCCCGATGATTGTCTTCGGGAAGTTGTATATATGCTAGCTGCACGGTAAACTATGATTGCGCGATGCAGGATTAGGGTGATGCGTTGTTCGGATGTGCCGGTGTAGATGCCGCCACAAATGCAAAGTTTTTATTTAGTGATTGGGCCGCTCCTAGCATTCATAAAAGTAGAGAAAATGTATTTGAACTTTATGGCCTAAAGCAACATGTGACTTATACAAGCTTCCATCAACATGTTGCAAGTTATTCAAAATTATTTAAAAGTGTGTGCAAAATAGCTAAAGCTCCTTATATTAGCAATAAAATAAAATCAGCTGATGATAAAATAAAAACTACCTGGCAAATAATAAATAATGAAACAGGTAGGAAAAAACAGCTTACTATTAAATTTCATTTAGAGACTGCACGTGGCCTCATCACCTGAAATGTAACTCAGTAATTTGAAAACTTATTTGTTAATATTCCACTTAAAACTACCAAACCTTTAAATTCCTCACCCACGGTTTCTGTTGCCTTACTTAAAAATAATGTAAAAGCATGCCCTTTGGATTTTAGGTTTCAGCATACAAACCCCCAATCTGTTATAAAAGCTTTTAAAGATCTTAAAATGAAATTAACAGAAGATCTCTGGGGAATATCTGTAAAAGTCTGTAGATCTCTCATCGAAACCCTTGCGCCCTATTGTGGTATTTTGTTACAACAAAATCACATCTTATAATCTATTTATCTATTTAACACCTGAGGAGCTGTTGTGCACAGCAATTCTTTCTATGATTCAATAAGTACTAGTTTTTATGAAAATCTTATGACACTCATTTAACTTACATTTGTTTATCTGATAATTGTTGTACTGCTGAAAAGCAAACCTTTAGCTACCTCTGTCTATTTTCCACATCCATTTATCTCATTTCATGTGATCTCATATTATTTTCCTTTTATTGAATGTTGTGACATTTTGTATCTAACATTGTCATCTGTCAGTTTTTCTTTTTCTATGGTATAGAGCTAAGAGGCCGTCTATTTTATTGTAAAGGTATCGTAAAACTATTGTTAAGCCAGGTTCTCACTGTAAGCAATCTTTATTGTTCCTGGCCGATAACCAATTAAGAAGTATTTGGATTGAAAACTAAAAAAGTCACTTCTAGAACGATCGGCCAGGGGCTATATAAGCCATCCGATACTTTTCACCAGGTTCTGTTCTTTTGATTCCGTCTTTTGACTCGGTCTTTTGGCTTCTTTCGTTTTGCAATTTTTCTTACTCATCAGTTTATGTTTTTCTAAAAAGCTATTTAAATATAAACCTTTCTAGAAGTTATTCTCAGTGAATTTATTACAAATATCTTGTGTGCGTAAATGTGTTGGACTCACTCGATCACCTCCGACCCTCCCACTTGCGTCTACGAGAAGAGTTCGAGACGGTTTGCATAGAACTAATAAACGTGGCGTGAGACACCGCCGCCGGAAGAAACACCAACCGACGCGAGCTCCCTCGCAACTGGCTGCGGGCTGATGGGAGAGGCTGCTGCGAGCTCCCATTCGACGGACTGCGGGACAGAGGAGCGGCCGACGCGAGCTGATTCAACCGTGAGCTGCTTCGCGGCTGTGAGCACGGAGAGGCTACTGCAACTTCAACTCGACAGACTACGGGCCGGAGGAGCGGCCGACGCCTCGAGCTGCTGCACGACCGTGAGCTCCCTCGTGTTACTGCGGGCAAGAGGATTCGTCCTATGCTACTACTAATCGATTCCTATTCCTTTTTTTTTTTTTCCCATCTTTTCTTCTGCGATCAGTCACTGGACTATGAGCAGATTTGTTGTTGGTGCGTTTGATAGTGTAGAGTGGTTTCTCCAGCGAGATTTCCCTCTTTATATTATGTGGCAGCATGTCCTAGTTGGCATTGGCAAGGTCCATTACAGCTAACCTTTTCAGCCGTCTTTTATAATCCGGCTTTGTAAGCGCTTTCGCCAGAGGATTGGGATGATTCTGAAGGCGTGCTTTGTAGCGTTCTGCCCAGTTTTTCGCTTCCTGATGCACTGTGTTTTGGTTAAGGTATTCATGAACCTCGCAGTTTCTTGTAAACCATGGTGCATTTGTGATGTTTTTAAGGATGACATTTTGAAATCTTTGGAGCATGTTGATATTAGAGACACTTGCAGTTCCCCATAGTTGGATGCCATAAGTCCAAACTGGCTTTAAGATGGTGTTGTACACCAGTAGTTTATTGTCTATCGACAGGACAGAGTTTGTTCCAAGGAGCCAGTATAGGTTCCTGTGTTTAATATTGAGCTGATTTCTCTTGGCTTGGATATGTGTCCGCCATGTAAGCCTGCGGTCAAGATGCATGCCCAGGTACTTCACAGAGTCATTATGTGGAAGTTCGCGATCGCCTAGTCTCACAGGCGGACACATACCCTGTCTCAGGCTGAAAGTTACCTGGGCTGACTTAGATGCACTTGCTTTGATTCGCCACTTCTTTAGCCATTTGTTTATATTGTCTAGATTGTCCTGAAGTATTTTAGATGCCATTTCAGGGTCTTTGTGACTGGCCAAAACGGCTGTGTCGTCTGCGTAAGTTGCTGACGTGGTATCCGGAGTATGTGGCAGATCTGCTGTGTATATGGTGTACAACACCGGTCCCAATACAGAGCCCTGGGGTACTCCTGCAGTTATTTTGAAGAAAGATGAGGTAACGCCTTTTTCCTTAACTTGGAAAGTTCTGTCGGAGAGGTAAGATTCAAGCAATTCGTAGTATGTATGGGGTAAGGATGTTTTGATCTTACAGAGTAACCCGCGGTGCCATACCCTATCGAAGGCCTGCTGAATATCCAAAAATGCAGCCGAGCAATACTCCTTATCTTCCAAAGACTTTCTTATTTTGTCATAGATCCTGTGGACTTGTTCAGTCGTAGAGTGTTTCTGCCGAAAGCCAAATTGATGGTCAGGTATGATAGACCTATGACGTAATTGTGGTAACATTCTGTTCAGCAAAAGTTTTTCGAATAGTTTAGATATTACAGGCAGTAAGCTAATGGGTCTATATGAGGTTACCTCATGCTCTGGTTTGCCTTCTTTATGAATCATCACTATTTGGGAGACTTTCCATAGTGCTGGAAAATGTTTTGTTCTTATTATACCATTATAAAGTGCCGCTAGGAATACAATTCCTTTCTTTGGTAGTTGTTTCAGGACTTCCTTAGTGATAAGATCGAAACCTGGTGCTTTTTTACTGTCTAGCTTTATTATCTGACGAAGTACTTCCTTGGGAGTTATATGTCGAATAGGAGGATCAAGTTGGTACGGCTGATTTAATATGGCTTCAATATCAGCGTCGTCAGAACTAGGCTCTGCTTCGTTTGGTGTGAATACTTTCTCTAAGTGCGTTGCAAATGCATCTGCTTTCTGCTCACTACTTCTCGCCCATCGTCCATCATCCAATTTAATTGGTGGTTTTGTACACTGTGGTCGGTTTATGCCACTAGTAACCTTCCAAAGAGAATAGTTTGTGGTTTTTGTGGCTGTCAGGGACTCTAATTTTGCTTTTAAGGTTACATTCTCAGCTTCGACAATAGCGTTTTTAAGGTCTACTATCGCTTTGTTCAGAGCAGCCTTGTCTTCTCTGGCCCTGGACGTATGCCAAACTCGCCTCAAACGTCGCTTTTCCTTGATTTTAAATCTAATTTGCTCGGGGATAGTACGGTGTGAATTTGAGTTCAAGATTTCTGGAGTTGATTGCCAGCACGCAGTCTGTATTGTGTTTGTTAGGTATTTGGCTGCGGATTCAATTTCATCTTTTGTTTTAATGCTTATTTTCAAATCTAGTTTCTCTTCTATTAGTTCTCTAAAAGAGTCCCAGTCAGTTAACTTGTTGTACAATTTCAGGTTGGTTTCATGATGGAGAATAGTAGTACTTACAGCTAGTAGTACCGGAACGTGGTTCGAGGAGCCATCTAGGCAGGAGTCTACCTTGAAATACAAACTAGAGAGTCCTCCTGTTATAAAAAAGTCTATTATGTCTGGAAGCCTATTCGGATCACTTGGCCAATGTGTTGGTTCGGCTGTAGACAAGGTAAGAAGAGAGTGTTTATCAACGCACAGTTTGAGCTCTCTTCCTCTTGTGGTAACCAATCTTGAACCCCAAAATGTGTGCTTAGCATTCCAGTCGCCTCCCGCTATAAATCTTTTTCCGAGCGTAGCAATGTAATGTGAGAATTGATTTTCTTTGATCTTGTGCTTTGGTGGGCAGTAAATTGACGATACGTTGAATCCTCCATTTTTGTCCTCAATGCTCAATGTTGTCGCCTGGATATGCTCTGTTTGATAGCTGGCAAGCTGGTGATGTTTCACTGAAGACTTAATGACAACAGCAGTACCTCCATGAGCAGTGCCGTCAGGATGGTCAGTTGAATAGATGTTATATCCAGGTATGGTGACTGCACTTCTGCTGGTAAAGTGGGTTTCTGATATTAATAGTATATCGATGTTGTGGCATTTCAGGAGCAATTCCACTTCGGATTTGTTGGGCGCAAGGCCGTTAATGTTCCACGTCCCTATACGTAGGTTAGTCATCAACAAAGTTTTTCGATAAGCTTTGTTATAAGTCCCATAAGGGTGCTTATTTGTTGTACTAGCATGTCAATTTTTTCTGAGTTTTTTATGAGTAGTTCCTGGATTACTTGAGTTGGCTCCACGTTTGATTGACGGGTTTCATTCTTTAAAACTTCTTTGTAAGTCTTTTTGTTGTCTGTTACATTCCTGATATCATTGTCATGTAACTTGCTTGTATTTCCATCACTTGAGAAGTGCTCTTTTATCGTTTTCTGATTATTTTCTTGGCACAGTTGCTTTGTTGGTGCTTCCTGCCTAGTGCGCTGTTTTCGAGCTAGAATTTCTCTGTACACTTCACATCCTTTATAATTGGCCGGATGACTTCCCAGGCAGAGTGCACATTTTGCTGGGGTATTTCGGTCTTCTTTCGGGCAATCAGCTGTTTTGTGGCTTTCAGCACATTTGACGCATCTAAATGGCCTCATGCAGTTATTCTTCGAATGCCCATATTGTTGGCATCTTTGGCACTGGATAATACCTTTGATTTTCGGGGGTCTTCTATTTTAACATGTTGGTGGTATATATACTTTATTTCTTTAACTGCTTTATTATTTTGCCCAGGTTCAATATTAATAAAGAATGTCGAAGTAGGTTTCTTCTCGGGCCCTCTGGCATTGACAATTTCACCTCTCACTTTATTACCTGTAGCCTCAATTGCCTCAACGATTGCGCTATGAGGGGTCGTACAGTGGAGATTTTTTACGACAATTCTATAGCTTTTGGTGTTCTTTGGGGTAAAGGTGTGGCCAATAAGACCTTTTTCTCTTATTACCCCTATGACTTTCTTGTATTGTTCTGGGCAACTTACGAGGATACGAAGAAGATTTTTATTTACAATTTTAAGCATAAAATTGCTTTTGTCCGTCACTGTCAGTAGAAGAGTCGTGAGTTCATTTACATCTTCAATGCCATATAGAACAATTGGCGGTGGTTTTGACAGCTTAGGTTTGGACACAATAGCATAACCCTCTTCTGTGTCTAGTGGTAGATCGCTGAACCTATTTGCAGTTGGGGTGATCACTCCAGGTGGTGAATTCGTAATTCGCTTACGCTTAGGCGGTGGCACTCGCTGCCAAGAAGGTGGCAATGGCATAGGATCATGGGCGGTCGACACTTGGCTTGTAAGGCCTGGTTGTAGTTCATTGGCAGGTTTTGGGGCATTGTTCGCTTTCTGGCTGTCGTTGTTAACATCGGACAGAGATGACGATCTGGGTCTGTTAAATAGACCTGGATGAAATATTTGCTGAGTAAGAACTTTATTGGGTGCGTTCGAACTCATGATCGTTGTTGTTATTGAATAATTATGGCAACACAACTTTTCCAGATGTCAGATGACATTTTCAATTGACTTCGAAAAAAAAAAAAATTGGGGGTGGGTTGAAAGAAAGTTTCGGAAATTGGATTGTCACTTATGTTGTTTTGATCACTGTTCTTGTTAGAATCACTTTTTTTTTTTTAAGCTAAAAACAATTATTCACAGTTTTCACAGTTAATTGTTCACTTTAACAATTGCACAGGTATTAACTCGCGGTCCAACATATGAAAGTGGCTTATTTCTTCAGCAGCGCGTCTACGCGTGTTGACAGTTGACACACCAGTCCCTCGTGTTACTGCGGGCAAGAGGATTCGTCCTATGCTACTACTAATCGATTCCTATTCCTTAATATCTTTTTCTATGTAATTTTGTATTTTATATTTTAAAAATTATCTTTTAACTTGTAACCACGTTTAGCCAGTCGGCTAAACGTTACGTTACAGTTTGGCGCCCTTTTTTTCTTGAACCTCACACCCTCTATTATAATACATTCTATCTCGTGCACTCATTAGGCGAAAACGTCTATAAACCCTCCTCAAACATACTCTCACTATCTTGAATTTTTTTGACTCTAACGCCCTCACGCGCGATATCTAACTATTTTCATAGCGTGGGCTCGATTATTTTTACCCTTCAAAATTAAAAAAAAAAAACTACTACCACTAGTATATACAATTCTAGAATAACCTTCTTGATTTCATAATTTAGTAATTATTTATCACTAGACCTTTTACTTTTAAAACTTTTTACTTTTAATAACTTGAACTTTAAAAACCTAGTTACTAATAGGAGTACCTTTCTCTTAAATGATAAATGATAATGATAAATGATAAATGATAAATGATAAATGATTTTATTTCTGTAAATAGGTTTGTACAAACACTTTTACACGTCAATCATATTTTAAAAACTAGGTGAGATCGGCATTTCCTATCTGACTACTCTGAGAAGAAACGCCGAAACAAACTCAGAGGTCACAGTCTCTTTTAAAGTCCAGACATAATCTTGGTCAGGTCATGTGAAGACCATGTGGATTGATATCTGAAATGGTCTTTCGAGGAAAGAACCACACAGAATGAGTGGACCTGTCCAGTCAGTGAACGCATTTGTCAGTTGTCATGCAGCTCAACACAGAACTAAAGGAGCTAAACGATTCGACGAACATTACCAAAGAAAGGACATTTGGGTAGGCCGCATAAATTACTCAAACTGCCAGACCATGATTAAAACTAATAATTTAAAAAAAATGCATTAAAAAAAACAACAAATCCACAATGTCTTCACATTCACAATAATTAAAATAGTATAATCCTTTACAAAGTAAATGTCATTGCATATATAAAGTGCATCAATGTCAAAGTGTAAATAAAATATGAAAATAATATTGGTCATATCATATGAGGACTATGTAGACTGGTGTCTGAAATGGTCTTTTGAGGAAAGAACCACACGGATTTGAGTGGACCTGTCCAGTCAGTGCACGCATTTGTCAATCATCGTGCAGCTCAACTCAGAACTAAGGAGCTCAACGATCCGACGAACAATACAAAAGAAAGGACATTTGGGGAGGCCGCGTAAAGTACTCAAACAGCCAGACCATCATCATTAAAAGAAGAAGAAAAAAAATGCAATGACCCACATAGTCCTCACATTCACAAAAATTAAAACAATATTATACTTTATACAGTAAATATATACATGTCATTGTTTAGATAAAAAGGTACGTATATAAAAAAAAAAAAAAAAGAAGAAAGAAGATTAAAAGAAAAAAAAAAAAGTAAAAATAGCAAATTACACATCAATAATGTCTGTGTAAACTTATTGGAGCAGCTCAATCCCAAGCCTTCTTGTCCTCAATATAGTCCTTGACAGTATAATAGGCTTTCTGGCATAATTTCCGCTTTATAAAAGTTTTAAATTTATTAAGGCTTAGTTCTTGAATGTGGCTAGGAAGTTTATTATAAAAACGTATACATTGACATTTAAACGAGCCACCTATTTTCTTGAGCCTGGTAGTGGGAACAACAAATTTGTGTTTATTCCTAGTATTTTTGTTATGGATATCACTGTATTTTTTAAACAGATTAATATTTTTATGTGCATATAAAAGATTTTCATAAATGTACTGAGAAGGCACAGTCATTATATTAATCTCTTTAAATTTGTCTCTGAGGGAGTGTCTGGGACTTAATTTATTAATTGAACGAATTGCCCTTTTTTGTAAAACAAAAACTGTTTGAATGTCGGCGGCATTTCCCCACAAAAGAATACCGTACGACATCACACTATGAAAATAACTAAATTAAACTAAACGCGCTGTCTCTAAATCAGTTAAATTACGAATTTTTCTAACGGCGTATGCTGCAGAGCTTAGTTTTTATGACAATTTATCTATATGGGGGCCCCATTGAAGCTTGGCATCCAAAGTTATGCCTAAGAATACTGTGGAGTTTTCGGGTTTCAACTCTTCACCCTTTAAAAGAACACTAGTTTCTACTTGTCTAACATGAGGTATCGTAAACTTAATACATTTAGTTTTTTTCTCGTTAAGAAGTAGGTTATTAACATTAAACCAGTTAACTACCTTAGCGAGGGCGCTATTTACATTGTCAGTAACCAGCTGCTGACGTTTCAGTTTAAATAAAAGTGAAGTGTCGTCTGCAAACAACACTATATCATGATTATCCTTTATGAGGTATGGCAAGTCATTAATATAAATAAGAAACAAAAATGGGCCAAGAATTGAGCCCTGGGGGACCCCCATTCTAACTACAGATCCAGGTGATCTTTTTCCGTTAACATCTACTCTTTGAATTCTATCACTTAAGTAAGAAGTAAGAAGATCCAGAGAGGCGTTCCGTATTCCGTAGTGGTGCAGTTTCCTGATTAATGTTTCATGAAGAACACAATCAAATGCCTTGGACAGATCGCAAAAGATGCCCAAAGCATCGCACTTGTCCTCCCATGCATTATAAACATGTCCTAAAAGTTCAACTCCGGCATCAGTAGTCGAACGACCCTTTGTAAAACCAAACTGTTTGTTATGCAGTAATTTGTGTTTATTAAAAATCTTTGCATTTGATTTAAAATAAGTTTTTCAAAAATTTTACTAAAGGTAGGTAGCACTGAAATAGGTAAAGGGATCCCTAGACGATCAATCCCCTTTAAATTAAAAAAATTCTACTACTAATGTTAGAACCCTCCGAAACCCTCTCTTAGTACCTCTAATCCTCTCTTAGTACCTCTCTAACCCTCTCTAAGTACCTCTCTAACCCTCTCTTAGTACCTCTCTAACCCTCTCTAAGTACCTCTCTAACCCTCTCTAAGTACCTCTCTAACCCTCTCTAAGTACCTCTCTAACCCTCTATTAGTACCTCTCTAACCCTCTGTTAGCACCTCTCTAACCCTCTCTTAGTACCTCTCTAACCCTCTCTTAGTACCTCTCTAACCCTCTCTTAGTACCTCTCTAACCCTCTCTTAGTACCTCTCTAACCCTCTCTTAGTACCTCTCTAATGCTCTCTTGGAACCTCTCTAAGCCTCACTTAGTACCTCTCTAATCCTCTCTTAGTCTAACCCTCATAGATCTTCTTAGACCATCGTAAGTCTTACCCTCTCAAACCCTCCTGAATCCTCTTAGTCTCTCTCTTAGTTTAATGCTCTCAAACCCTCTTAGTACCTCTTTGGCCCTCTTAGACACTCTGAGTATATCGCTTTATACCTTATTAGTACCTCTTATACTCTCTTAGTATAACCCTCTTAGTACCTCTTAAAACCCGCTAAGACTCTCATAAGCACTTACCTATTAGGCTAACTTTGTAATACCCTTATTTATTTATTTTATTCTTATGATTGTATATAGGTTCTTTAGCCATACTCTTTCGAGCGGTTGGCAACTCTATAAAAAAGCCCCTAATGCCATTTAGTTTTAACATTCTTCTAAACTTGGTTTTTCTTAAACTTGGTTTTTCTTAAACTTGGTTTCTCTTAAACTTGGGTTTTTCTTAAACTTGGGTTTTTCTTAAACTTGGGTTTTTCTTAAACTTGGGTTTCTCTTAAACTTGGGTTTCTCTTAAACTTGGGTTTCTCTTAAACTTGGGTTTCTCTTAAACTTGGGTTTCTCTTAAACTCTTAAAACCGAGTTTTATCTCAAACTTGGTTTTCTTAATGCCTTGTACATATTGTAAATAATTTAAATATGGGTTTTCAAACAGGTGCGGGTTACGACACCTAATAAAAAAAAATAAGCCTTCGTAATTTAATTAAATATTTCCTTGTGGAGTATGCGTCATCGAATGTGAACCATATCCCCTCCGTATGATTGAATGAGAGAGTTTGCTGAAAGAATGAAAGATATTGTATGTTAGGTCAAGGAATTATTTTAACCATCAAAATTTTCAATGAGTTGAAAATTTTCCGGGGTAGTTGGGGAAATGTGGTATTTTGTTACAACAAAATCACATCTTATAATCTATTTATCTATTTAACACCTTTTTTTTTTTTTTGGGTGGGAAATCATCAAATGACTTCTCCCGCTCTGGGTGGAGCGGGAGGGCGTGTCAGACTTTTACTGACTAAAACCCACCCGTGTTCCTTCAGTTGCCTGTGCCAGGGCCACGGTTTTTCTGTAGAATAACCCGCGACCCTGAGGCGTCGGCCCTATCGGACCCCGTCACTTTGTGCTGAAATCTCTTTGAGGCGCGCGTGGAACACAACGCGCCGTCGACCCGGGCCTGGTCCTTACATTGCTCGCCGTCCGCAAGCCCGCGCCTACGGTGGCCGGGAATCTGCAGGCGACTCCCGACGCCCAGGGCGTCTCCTGCGGCGGCTAGTGGGGGCGTGAGGGCGCAAGGCTCTCTCCCTCACCCGCTCCGCCTCCTCCTTCGCGAGCATTACTGCTTCGCAGAAGGAGGTGACGGCTTTCCATTCTCTCTCTCTCCGTACCATGGCCTGGACCAGGGCCGGACGCGAGAGATCGCCGCCGCCAATCGCCTCCCTGAGGACACTGCGGTGCTCCGCCCAAGCTGGGCATACCTCCACCGTGTCCTCCGGGCGATCCACACAATGGTGACACCCGGGCGTTTCCTCCCGCCTTATGCGAAACAGGAACCTCCCGAAACAACCGTGTCCGGTGAGGACCTGTGTCAGGCAGAAGGTGAGGAAGCCGTGGCGCCTCTCCAACCACTCCTCAAAGAGGGGACTTACCGCCGCTATTGTGGCGTGCCCAGCACTGGGTTGCGACAATCGCACCCTCCATGTCGCCATGAGATCCCGCCGGAGCTCTGTTCGCTGTACCGTGATTTCTCGCGGCAGCGGAGTTACACCCCGGCGTTTTGCCTCCTCGCGCCACTCCCATACGTGCGCAAGGGCTTTTGCCTCCAGATCCCATGGCGGCAATCCGGCAAGGAATCTATTTAACACCTGAGGAGCTGTTGTACACAGCAATTCTTTCTATGATTCAATAAGTACTAGTTTTTATGAAAATCTTATGACACTCATTTAACTTACATTTGTTTATCTGATAATTGTTGTACTGCTGAAAAGCAAACCTTTAGCTACCTCTGTCTATTTTCCACATCCATTTATCTCATTTCATGTGATCTCATATTATTTTCCTTTTATTGAATGTTGTGACATTTTGTATCTAACATTGTCATCTGTCAGTTTTTCTTTTTCTATGGTATAGAGCTAAGAGGCCGTCTATTTTATTGTAAAGGTATCGTAAAACTATTGTTAAGCCAGGTTCTCACTGTAAGCAATCTTTATTGTTCCTGGCCGATAACCAATTAAGAAGTATTTGGATTGAAAACTAAAAAAGTCACTTCTAGAACGATCGGCCAGGGGCTATATAAACCATCCGATACTTTTCACCAGGTTATGTTCTTTTGATTCCGTCTTTTGACTCGGTCTTTTGGCTTCTTTCGTTTTGCAATTTTTCTTACTCATCAGTTTATGTTTTTCTAAAAAGCTATTTAAATATAAACCTTTCTAGAAGTTATTCTCAGTGAATTTATTACAAATATCTTGTGTGCGTAAATGTGTTGGACTCACTCGATCACCTCCGACCCTCCCACTTGCGTCTACGAGAGGAGTTCGAGACGGTTTGCATAGAACTAATAAACGTGGCGTGAGACACCGCCGCCGGAAGAAACACCAACCGACGCGAGCTCCTTCGCAACTGGCTGCGGGCTGATGGGAGAGGCTGCTGCGAGCTCCCATTCGACGGAATACGGGACAGAGGAGCGGCCGACGCGAGCTGATTCAACCGTGAGCTGCTTCGCGACTGTGAGCACGGAGAGGCTACTGCAACTTCAACTCGACAGACTGCGGGCCGGAGGAGCGGCCGACGCCTCGAGCTGCTGTACGACCGTGAGTTCCCTCGTGTTACTGCGGGCAAGAGGATTCGTCCTATGCTACTACTAATCGATTCCTATTCCTTAATATCTTTTTCTATGTAATTTTGTATTTTATATTTTAAAATTATCTTTTAACTTGTAACCTCGTTTAGCCAGTCGGCTAAACGTTACGTTACACTATTTAGCTTTCATATTTAACACCAGTGTAGACAAAGGAGTCATTTCCGGATCATAAGAAACATAGTAAAGTGATCCCATTGTTCAAATCCGGTGATAGTAAAGAGCTCAATAATTATGGGCCCGTGTCAATTCTGCCAGTTCTCAGTAAGGTGTTTGTAAAGTTGATGTTCAATCAAATGTTACGTCACTTTAATAAAAACTCCATCTTTCATGAACATCAGTACGGTTTCACTAAAGGACGTTATACTACTGACGCCGTTGTCCCCCTTATAAAGATCATTTTTAACGCCTGGGAGGAATCACAAGATGCTATTGGAATCTTTTGCGATCTCTCTAAGGCGTTCGATTGCGTAAACCATGGGACACTTCTGCTGAAACTGGAGCACGATGGGATTTGGAATGCAGCTCTGATTTGCTAAGATCATACCTGAAAGATAGAAAGGTTAAAGTACAAATAAACGGCCTTAACTCGTTAGGGTCTGAATTGACAATGGGCGTCCTCAAGGTTCGATATTGGGTCCATTCCTCTTTTAAGTTTTTACATTAATGATTTAACCCAGTTACTTCAAAATCAACCAAAGATGGTGTTTTTTGTAGATGACACTTCATTGATCTTTAAAATAGACCGAAGGTCACAAAATCTTGACGACGTGAATAACTCTATTCTTCAGTTCCAAGATTGGTTTCCGGTAAATAATTTGGTACTAAATGAGAAAAAAAACAAATGCATTCGATTTAAATTACCTAATGATAGAAGTAGCGAATGTGATTTCATATTGAACGGAGAAAACTGGAATTTATTAATCAGAATATTTTCCTAGAAATCACGCTAGACGAGAAGTTACAATGGGGACCCCATATAACATCTCTCGCGGGGCGACTAAGCTCGGCCACGTATACTGTTAGAAAGATAAGACAGTTATCAGACGTAGAAACCCCGCGTTTGGTTTATTTTAGCTACTTCCTCAGCATTATGTCATATGGCATTTTACTGTGGGGTCGGGCTGCGGACATTGAATCCATTTTTATTTTGCAAAAGTGAGCTGTCAGAGCCATTTACAATCTACGTCGCCGCGAATCTCTTGGGGAACTATTTAAGAAGATTTATATAATGACGGTACCTTGCCAGTTCATTTATGACAATATTATGGTATGTTAGAAAAAATCTGCATCTACTTCATAAAATAAGTGAGAGACATAATATTAACACTCGAAGTAAAAATAAAATAAATCAACAATTTTTCAGACTATCTAAAGTACATACATCTTTTATGGAGTACTGTGTTAAATGTTACAACAAAATCAAAATACCTTGTGATATATTGCAATTAAATGAAAGAAAGTTTAAAACTCATGTTATAAAAACACATTGTAAACAAGCATATTACAAATTAGAGGATTATATCCTAGATATGAATGCTTGGAAATGATAAATGATAAATGATTTTATTTCTGTAAGTAGGTTTTTACAAACACTTTTACACGTCAATACTATTTTAAAAGTAGATGAGATCAGCGTTTCCTATCTGACTACTCTGAGAAGAAACGCCAAAACAAACTCAGAGGTCACAGTCTCTTTTAAAGTCCAGACATAATCTTGGTCAGGTCATGTGAAGACCATGTGGATTGATGTCTGAAATGGTCTTTTGAGGAAAGAACCACACAGAATGAGTGGACCTGTCCAGTCAGTGCACGCATTTGTCAGTAATCATGCAGCTCAACACAACACATATGGAGCTCAACGATTCGACGAACATTACCAAAGAAAGGACATTTGGGTAGGCCGCATAAATTGCTCAAACTGACAGACCATGATTAAAACTAATTTTAAAAATTAAAAATAGATTGAGATAAAAAAAAACAACAAATCCACACTGCCTTCATTCACAATAATTAAAATATTATAATACTTTACAAAGTAAATTTTCACGTCATTGTATAGTATGTCAAAGTGTAAAAATCCGAGAATAAACATGGTCAGATCATATGAGGACTCTGTAGACTGGTGTCTGAAATGGTATTTTCAGGAAAGAACCACACTGATTTGAGTGGACCTGTCCAGTCAGTGCATGCATTTGTCAATCATGGTGCAGCTCAACTCAGAACTAAGGAGCTCAACGATTCCACGAACAATACAAAAGAAAGGACATTTGGGTAGGCCGCGTTAAGTACTCAAACAGCCAGACCGTGATTAAAACAACTGAAAGAACAAAAAAACAATGACTCACATAGTCCTCACATTCTCAAAAATTAAAACAATTTTATACTTTAAACAGTAAATATAAAGATGTCATTGTTTATCTAAAAAATAAAAAATAAAAGTTTAACAGCAAATTAAACATCGACAATATCTGTGTAAACTTATTGGAGCAGCTCAATCCCAAGCCTTTTTGTCCTCAATATAGCCTTTGACAGTATAATAGGCATTTTGGCAATTTCCGCTTTATAAAAGATTTGAATTTATTAAGGCTTAGTTCTTGAATGTGGCTAGGAAGTTTATTATAAAAACGAATACTTTGACATTTAAACGAGCTACCTATTTTCTTGAGTCTGGTAGTGGGAACAACAAATTTGTGTTTGTTCCTAGTATTTATGTTATGGATATCACTGTATTTTTTAAACAGATTAATATTTTTATGTGTACAAAAGATTTTCATAAATATACTGAGAAGGCACAGTCATTATATTAATCTCTTTAAATTTGTCTCTGAGGGAGTGTCTGGGACTTAATTTATAAATTGAACGAATTGCCCTTTTTTGTAAAACAAAAATTGTCTGAATATCGGCGGCATTTCCCCACAAAAGAATACTACATCACAAACATGGAAACATGCTGCTCCTGCTCCATAGGACAATCTAGAGGCTTGACAAAATCATACTAGTTGCTGATTGTATTGTATAATTTATTATTTTTACTTTACTCACACACTGACTTATTCCTAGTTAATATTTTAGGAAAATCATAGCATAGCATAGCATAGCATAGCATAGCATAATCAGCCTATCATGTTCCCACTGCTGGGACACAGGCCTCCTCTCTGTGAGAGGGAGTGGGCCGTAATCTACCACGCGGGCCCAGTGCGGGTTGGTAGTAGCACATGTCTTCGAATTTTTGGTTCTAAGACATGCCGGTTTCCTCACGATGTTTTCCTTCACCGTATTTTTTCAATGTTTGTAAATATGTGAGCACAATGTACCTATCACGTGATTAATTTATCTGCCTTTGCTTTATTTTTAATTCTTTTTACCAATTGTGGTATAGTATTTTTATTCTTGGTGCATCGTCTTCATATATAAAACTATAATCAATGTATACAAAATATTGTAAAACATTTTAAAAGAGTAACGGTGGAGTTTCTTGCCCCTTCTTCTCCGTACGACACTACCTTTTGGAAGTGGCGCCTAGAATCAGTTCTATTTTTAATGTAAATGTTGACGTTCAAAAATGCCTTTTTATGGGCCTATTTGAAATAAATGCTTTGAATTTGACTTTGTGTTATCACATTATTTACGTACACTTTTACGCAGCGCAATAGTATTGCTAACGGTTCACTAATTATATTTCAATGCATTTTGAAAATTAAAACCACAATACCGCTACTTAACAGATATGTACATTCGTCACTAACCAACAACGTACAATTAGGTGAATAGTTACGACTATTCACCTAATTGTACGTTGTTGGTTAGTGACGAATTGCATCTACCTCACAGAAATCGAAATAATTTACTCAGTTTTCTGTGGTCTACCTACAAACTTTTAATATCTAAGTAAATAAGATGAACGAGACAAGTATCGAATGATTATCGAACCACTTTAAGCAATTTTATTAAAACAAACAAAAATTGTTAATTTTATGTATATTATTTGAAAATAACATCAAGCTTAATCCGCAGGCGCAGGTGCGATTCGAACTCAGGGCTTGCCATAATTGCTCCTAAAAAAGCTAGCATGCCATATGTTAGTTAAGTTAGTTGAAATTATGAACTACTATCAATTACAGACAAAGTGAGTTTGTGTGCGTGTCTATAGTTTAGAAACAACCTATAGAAGAAGGTCATAAGTGAAACCGAAGCGGCGCTACTGTACAATTACCCTCCGTGTTCTTTAAATTTATTGAGTGTGATAATCCAAAAGTAAAACTCAGACTTTTAAGTTTTTTAGACTTATGAGGTTTATCACAGAGCATAGTGTGGATGGTATAGAGCTTCTTCGTTTAAATACTGGGATGTGCCCGTGTCGCTGCGTGGCGTGAGGTGTCGTTTCGTGCTCACCGGTAACTCGTGTCTCGTGCCTCGTGCCTCGTGCCGCGTGTCGTACGTGCCGGGACCGCTGTTAAGGCCAAGATGGATGGTAAGTAGCAGCGCGTCCCGCCTCCCGTAACTTCTTACAAGGTTTAGAATTGCCGCACAAGTATATTGTTTTAAGGCGTGCCGACGTTTTTGCCTTAAGTGACTTCGTAAATAATTTATTTACAGAGAAAAGCTGAAGGGGTTTTGCTAAGTGCGTGCATGTTTGAGTAAAGCGGATTTTGCTCAATAAATTAATGTGTTATTATGGTGTTTCATAATCTACATGAACTTTGTTATCAGGGTGAGTTTTAAAGGCGGAAAGTAATCGTGTCTTCCGTAGATAAGTTTAGGCAAAACATGTAATAAGTTAATTTGTTGACATTAATCCTTTGAACGTGGTCATGTAAAAGTTCGTTTTAGGATTTGGTTCGTTACCCAAGATGGGGTTTGCTTTATTATGTCTGATGTTTAACATATTTACACATAACAATCTTTTGGTGCATGTTTTATGTAACATATCACTGTAGTAACCTATTGCATACCGCCATTTAGTGTAGCTGTGTGACCACCCAATGGGCACCGATGAGCAAGCGTCTCGTCTCGTCAAGCAGACGTCCACAGGCGGTAGTTTCTACTTGCGCTCTGGTAGACCGACGGCAGTGTTGCCACCTTCGTTTTTGTTTTTTACCATAACGCTCGCCGAAATTACCCTAAATTAGGCACTTTTTTTTGTTTTTACCCTAACTTTTTTTTATGTATACAAATAAATTTACGTATAAATGCAATTTAGTAATAAACTAATAGCCAAACTACACCCTTTCCAAACATTCTTGGAATGCATCCTTAATATTCTGGGCTTCTATGTCATCTGCAGTATTATTTTTTTCTTAAAATCGTACATTTAATTCAAATTTGTCTTTCAAAAATAGATTCTTGTGCTAGCGTAAGACTGAAGAGAACGGTACATCGTCACAACAAGTTATGTACGTTCAGAAGCACGTATTCAATCAATCACCATTTTGCTTGCAAGGAGTTTTCAACATTCTATAAAAATCCTTATATATTTATTTTACCCTGAAATACCCTAAACGCGTAAAAATACCCTAAATTTAGGGTAAAATAACCTAAGGTGTGGACACTGACCGACGGGTTGTTTGCGGTTCAACATCATTTAAAAAAAAACATCTTTGGTGGTCTTATATTATTTATTGGTTTAAAACTGTTCGGTTATACATTAACACAAGCGGCAAACAACGGTTTAATATCAAGCCCAACACTTCGCAAGTCCCTGTGACTTGCGAAGTAGCGGGTTGACTTGTAAAGTAAAGTAAGAAAAGTGTGTCGGAAGGTGAGCGCGTAAGTTGCAATGAGAATTAAGGCTTGTGGCACGGCGCTGATTTACTGCGGGTGCGGTGGAGCGCGGCCAGTGGCGTGGCATACTCGCCGGCCTGCCTCTAGCAGCTCCTTGTCAACAATAACAAGCTAAAACTTTCTTCACGTCTTATGGATTCTAGTTTACTTGTACTTCAGGTTGTTATACACAAGTCTAAGTACAACTTGAAGGTAACCTTCTTGTGAAGTGTTTTCAACACAATCCGCGCGTGAACTTTGTTTTGCAGTTTATATACTCGAGGTGTTTGGTGATGTAAGACATGTGGCTCACAAGTCACGCACTACGACTTCCAACTTGTATTAAACTAGCTTCTGCGGCATCGCTCGCGTGGATTTCGGAAACTATCTGACGGGAAAGTGCTGCCGGGACAAAAAGTAGCGCATGTCCTTCCCCAGGATGCCATCTATCTCCTTGCCAAATTTTATCGAAATCCGTTCAGTGGTTTAGGCGTGAAAAGGTAACATACCGACACACGAATTTATAATATAGTAAATTATATATATTCGAATGTACAATATTTCGAATTACGAGCTGACGTCTGTATACGTGCAGCAGAGAATTAAGTTGTGTTTAATCGAGATGTCTCGAATATGTAGTGGTTGTAATGCGGAAATAACTTATGTGCTATTATTCATAGAGTGTTTCAATAAAAATCGCAAAAGGCTAGTATCTAGAAAGTCTTTGTAAAACTATAGATCAAGTCAATGAAGAAGAAAAAAGTCAGTGTATATGTCCCGAGTGCCGTTCTTCTAAAATAAAGCTAAAAAAGCTCTCTAATAAAGCTTTGCGCAACGAGGCGACACCTGCTCGAAGAGTGTCAGGCCTGGGGGACACCTTTACTGCCAGCAACAATGTCAATACACAGCGCGGCAGTCATCCGAAAATATCTGGAGGAACGGTGACGAAGACTGCTCAGGAGCCTAATATGTTGGAAGAACTGAAAGATTCCGACCTCGCCGCAGAGGTCCCTCGCGAAGACCCCGACGTAACTGTCTCCCTCTGCTTTCAGGTAATTTATTGGTAATTATTTTATAAGAAATTGTGATTGAAATAAAGTGATTGTGCCATACTAGTTATGACTCTATTTTCTTCACCCGACAATCCACCTCTACTTAAAACGTGCAAGTGTAGTACTTATCGCTGATAAGGGCCTAATCCCTTTAAATATATATTATTGTTTGGGCTATTAGTACAATTATGGCTTAAATATAATGAAGTTGTTTTAAGTGATTTTATTTTATACTCTTGTGATGAAAACATAAATGATTATTACCAAAATTTTATGTCTTTTTGTGAACTTACACAGAAAAATAAGGTACCAAATTGTAATAATAGGCAGTTGGATTTAGTGCTATGTTCGTTGAGTATAGGTGAGTGTGTGTGTGTGTCAGGGAGCCAGATGAAGCGATAGTGCCAATAGACACGTACCACCCACTAGACATTACTGTACTTTTTGCACTTTAAAGATGTACCTTTAAATGTGCAAGAGAGCGATTCCTGGCCATAGTGGAATTTTTATAAAGCGGATTACAGCACAACATACGGTTTATAAGCTATAAGAGCTAGGGTTGAAACTTTTGCGTCATCCACCGTTATCGCTAGAACTTGCGCCGACAGACTTCTTCTTTTTCAAAAATTTGGGCAATTTCTTGGCAGGGAAAATTTCAACACCCGAGAGGCAGTACAAAACGCCTTGGAAG
This sequence comes from Dasypolia templi, assembly GCA_963555695.1. Lineage (NCBI taxonomy): Eukaryota > Metazoa > Arthropoda > Insecta > Lepidoptera > Noctuidae > Dasypolia > Dasypolia templi. The sequence continues at coordinate 814,002 of OY743151.1, read as the reverse complement.
AGTTTGTTGGCTTTCGTACACCTGACTTTTTCAAGAAGGGCATTGAAAAATTACGACTGCTTTGATGGCATGGGTGTATATTTTGATTGACACAAATAGAAAAATCATACTTTCAGCACACTAAACGGCAATTACATAATTAAGGACCTATCATTAGGATGGATTCTGGTTCTAGGTGTTCCTGTTACCTAACTTCATGTCACTAACGACAACCATTGGATGACACACACAATTTAATATGTAATGACATGTTATCGTTCATTGCGATTCATGCATAATTTAACATTTTAATTATTGGTACTCTCCGGAGGGTAAAGTAGAAATGTATGGAACCCACACATGTCGTCAGTTATGTTTTTAATTCCCATGTAATAGGGGAGTGGGAAGGGGCTGAGTTATTCTACAAACAACAATTTGAGTATTTTTGACTTTACATCGCACATTTTTGATGGAAGTTCGACTTCAGTAGGTAGGTGTACCTCTTTGGTTTGCAAACCGTACTTTACATATCCACCTTTTTGTTTTATTGTACAAAGTAAGCCTCTGCCTGTAACAAAAAAAAAAACTACCACCACAAACACTATTTTTCACCAGTCCCGAGTGGTACGCAAAGAATCACAAAGCTGCCGGTAGCGGTTCCGGTCTCAGTACCAAAGTGTATTGAATTCATCGGGAATGCATTGCGGAGCGTCCCGCCACACTTTTTGCCCTATAATTGAATTCTACACAAAGGTTTGTCGTTTGCGCGCGTAAATCTTCCACGGGCAGGTTTTGTGTGCGTTTACTGTGTGTATGTGCACATGCGACGTGAATACGTGAGCGGTGTGCCGTCGTATGTGCACGAGTGTGTGTGTGTATGCGCAATACCTGGACTAGTGACTAATAGCTTAGCGGTTTTCGTTTCAGATCTGTAGAAGCGAATAGATTGCAGTACGACGTGCAATCCAAATAGTAGTTATATTAATGTGACCACGTCATGCACGTTTAGGTGTTGCATTCGAATTTAAAAGTATTCAATTCTTAACTTTACTTCTGGCTATAAATTCAAATCCAATCTCGTTTATCTAACAAAGTTTGTCCCATATGAGTTTGCCAAGTTTTTAAACAAGATGAGGACGAAGTTTACAGTGACGGTAAGCTTTGATGAACATAACGTCCGGAGCCTCTTCATCTTACAAACGCGAGAGTTAAAGTCGCATAGTCCGGTGCGCTCTGATGGTCGGTATAAATCGTAAAAAGCCATTAGTTAGTGATCAGACGCGCACTAAGCTAGTAATCCGGCGCTGGGGAACTATTCGCTAAGTGCACAAGTACACACGGAACATGAACAGAAGGTCTATTTCATACAATGTTTACAATGACATACTGACGCACGATACTTCACGCTACTGCACATTGTTGCAGTCTATAGTTTGTTGTCAAAGTATTAAAGAGTAGATCGCATGATTCAAAAACACTGACGACAATTTTGATTACATTGGATTTCAGTTTCACATGTTGCGTGCTTTGCATAGGATAAGTATATAACTGTACAACGCTACAAGGTTTCTTCGGTACGCGGCCGAAATAGGAACTCATGAAACCATCCAGTTATATCAAAACATTTTTTTGTTTACCAACAACGCCATGTCATTGCCATTCAGGCGCCAACATATCCTTGACCCACTAGCTACGGTTATGGCAGTCTTGCAGCACATACACGCAAGAGCTGTTAACCATTCATTGCAAGGACTGTAAGAAAAGAAAAAAAAAGAATGAAAAAATCTTTATTCTGCACAAACAAAACGCACATTACAAAAAAATTACACAAATTACATACGTACAAAGTAGCCAAATGCAATTTATATAATGTATTTTTTTTTGTTTTGTTTTGTAAGGAGTAGGTCTTCTGTAAGTTTTGTGATGGAGTTGCCGCTATCAGCTGAGTTTGTTCCCGGGTTACGTACGAGTCCCGCGGGATCACGGTGCCTATGCTTTGCGAACACTAGCCGCAATACTGTGACACTTACAACATTACACTAAAATTATGTTGTTCATTCACAGCTGGTTTCCCTGGAAACTTGCTTCATTATTTTTATTTTATTTTATTTATTTAGGGACAATAAACAGCTACAATATGTGTTGGAACAATGAAAAGACAATACAAAATATTAACAATATTGCAGCCCACTACATTATCCGCATATTTACAAAGAAAATATGATAATGAGTGCCACTAGATAGGTAATAAATAAGTAGTAAAAAAAATTACATCACATTCATAATAATTAATTACATCATGCAAAATAGAAGTTCCCATTGATTGGCAACTGAGTAATAATTAACACTAAAAACAAATAAATAATAAAATCTTGAATAGCTTACATTCATAATATTATTGGTTAATAATAATTTTCATTACATTACATTTAAATTTGGATTTTGAGCATACAAAAATATCAATATTAGCAAAATTAGAATTATAAGATTCAACCATTCGACGGATAGGGCAGCGCAAACCAGAATTAGTACGACATGTATTGACAGCAAATAGGGTACCTGCACGAATACTACGCATATGAACAGTGCATGGAACTACATAACACAGTTTGCTCGTGAGATCGATGCAATCAAAATCACTATGAACAATACCATACAATACAGAAGCCTCTAGATATTTACGTCTAGATTCCAGGTTGACCAGCTTATATTTATCAAGTAATTGTGAGTACGACAAATACGTTTTGTGGCATCTGTAATGCATGGCTCGCAGAAACTTACGCTGGACTTTTTCAATCTCGTCTACATATTTCTGGTAAAACGGGTTCCAAATAGGGACGGCATATTCTAATTGTGACCGTACAAGGGTCTTATATAGGTAAAGGTATGTGGAGACTCGCTTGAACTCAGTGGACGATCTCATAACAAAGCCATACATCTTAAATGCTTTATTAATAATGTTTCCTACATGTTGGTTTAGGGACAACTTATCATCAATTAACACACCAAGATCTCTCACAGCAGATACATTACTGAGTGTTGTGTCGTGCAACGAGTATTTGAAGTTGATAACTACTTTATTCTTTGTGAAATTTATGCAATTGCACTTAGAGAGATTAAGATGTAGTTTGTTGTTGAGACAGTAGTCAGAGAGACTGTCCAGATCTTGTTGGAACTGTCGACAATCCTCTACAGTCCGTATAGACCTATACGCTTTTAGATCATCAGCGTATATAAGAAACTTAGTATTTATAAAGCAATTGTCTATATCATTTATATATAAAATAAATAGTAGTGGTCCCAAGATTGAACCTTGTGGAACACCCGAGGTTACACGCACTGCATCAGACTGATGACCATTCACGACAACCTTTTGTGTTCTATTTTTTATATAGGATGAGAACCAGCGAAGCAAATTTCCTCGTATACCATTATACGCAATCTTATTCAGTAGGATTTCATGGTCGACCTTGTCAAAAGCTTTTTTGAAATCTGTATAAACTGCGTCAACTTGCAACCGCCTGTCCATGCTTTCAAAAAGATAATTGGAAAAAGTTAATAGATTTGAAACAGTCGAACGACGCTGAACAAACCCATGTTGCTGTGGGATGATAACGCTGTGTATGATTGGATAGATTTCATTGTGTACGAGTCTCTCAAACAGTTTTGACAAGGTCGACAGAATCGAGATAGGCCGGTATTGCTCTACGTCATGTTTGGAGCCATTTTTGTGTACAGGCGTGATGTTGGCTCGTTTCCATTCATCCGGGAAAACACCCTCGCTTAAACATTTGTTGTAAATAATAAAGAGTGGCTTACAGATACTGCCAGCGGTGGCCTTTAAGAACAGAGCTGGGTACCCATCAGGACCTGCTCCTTTGGAGGGATCCAGTAGTTTTAACTCTCTAAGTATTTTGTCTTCATCAATATGCAAGTTATCGATCAAGCTAACATTGGCATTACAGTGTGTAGGTGGGGTCCAGGCGGACAATGAGGGTGAACTAGGTTCAAACACAGACTGGAAAAAGTCAGAAAACATATCACAAATCTCTTCTGGGGCACTTGACTTAATGTTTTGATAGTGCATAGTGGATGGAATACCTGATTTATTTTTGCGATTTGATACATATGTCCAGAAGTACTTAATGTTTGTGGTAAGTTTATCTTCAACTGATTGAATATAGTTTGAGTAGCAGGTCTTACAGGCTTCTTTAAAGGTTTCTCTGTATTCCGAAAACTCATTGTAGTCTTTGATGTTCTTAAATTTTTTCCATTTAACCCAAAGACGTTGTTTTCGCTTGTAAATTTTTATTAATTGTGCCGAGAACCAAACCGGAAAATCAAGTGTTCGGGATTTAACACGTGGTACATTGCGTTCAGTAATGCCACCGAGAACATCATAAAAGCACTGCACGGCCTCCTGCGAAGGAAGGCGCTCTAGCAGGTTCACCCATTCAACCTCACTGATCTGTTCATTAATCACATCATAGTTAGCTTTACGAAAGTCGTATTTACTCAACGGTTTTCTTTTTAGAGCTTGTGTCGAGATATTTGCGGGGGTTGTTGCAACAAACGGAGGATGATGTGTGTCTAAAGGTAGTAGTGAGTCTAATGGAGGGCTTATAGTACTAGTGGAGTTAGAAATAAACAAATCCAAAATTTTCCCATTTGCATTAGGTATAGTATTAAATTGGTATGCATTCAGAGTTGACATGAGCTGCGCCAATTGTGAGCATACAGGGGACGTTCCAGAGCCAGACATACCAGTAGGCTGATGTGACCCGACAGACTGATCACCCTTCCACATCATTTCAGGAAGATTATAGTCACCCACAATAAATATATTTTCGATATAAGTTTCATTTAACATGTCCTGCAGTGTATCAAGGTGAGATGTATATACATCGGTAGTCGCCCAAGGTGGTATGTATACAGCACTAACTACATGCATTTTGGAGCTGTTATCTTTACTCGGAATACCAACCGTGAGATGCTCAATGCACGTCGGTCTACCAGAAATATTAATCAAACATGACCGGAGTCCACGCAACACCGCGATCAAAACGCCACCACCATCACGTTTACAATGACGTTTTGAATGTTTTTGCCATGCCTACATTTATCAAAGAGTTTGGTAAAATGATGTATTAATGGACTTACTTCAGTTTGATGTTAAATGATAACGATAATGATGACGACGCGTTGGATTTTATTTTATAGCTCCATTCGCGATGGAAGCAGTTCTATCGCCATTTTTATTGGGCAGAGTTCAATTTTCGGGCCGTAGGTACCTGCTCGGTTATTAAAAATGACGATTTCATTGTGAAAATTGGTTAAAACTCATTCCAATGCCCATTTTAAATATAATATTTGGAGTTATTTCATATTATTGGAGTTATTAAAATAACACCTGGATCCATTCAAAACACTCTTAAAACGTGTATTATCGTTGTGATCATTTTGAAACAGTCCTTCGAACCCTCAACGCTTTTGATGAGTTACGTTCCCTTCCCGTGAAAGTTATAATGACGTCGAGAGCCCCCATTAGCGAGGCCCGAGAGCAGGGGCCAGCCGCACGTGCACTAATATCACGTTAACGGTCCACAAACTGTCGGACGCCGATCACGACAACAATATTGCCTCTATTGTGCGTTATTACGGCGCCGGGATCTCATAAACAACGCGCTTATGACCAGTATCGAACAAGATGACATTCGGAGAAAGTGTTAATGGTAACTTTATTGTTAATAGGCTCATTTATGGTATCGTAGTAGCATCATTGGCCTCGTGGTCGCCGTCGTGACTGCTGACCAGTTGTGGAGTCGATATGCGGGTTGGGCAAAGTGTTATTGGGGTTTTACGTCGAGAATTTTTCATAAATGTCGAACACCGCTGTCCAACCCTTCCACTTAACAGGCGATGTTATGTACTGTTATCTAAGACCCTAAATTCTGGAGCTTGCAAGCTTGAACAGCTAGTCAATTACCTGTGTTAGGTGTAAATGACAGCTGCGGGCGGCGCACGCTCGGAAGCTCTCTGTATTGCTCGGTTTACTAACTAGCACTACTGTGTTATCAGGAGTGCAGCCAGTCTTCTTGATTCAGTAAATGTTGATCCTTAATTACGGTTCATATTCTATCTATAAAGGCAAGGGTTAAATAAAATCATTTCAGCAAAATTCAAGAAACGTACGTAAATCACGTCAAAAGTCTTCGGCTATTTCAATACTACCTAGTCGATTTACCTAGTTAATGTACAAAAAGTTGTTGTTCGCACCAAATGAACACTAGTTGCTCTGCCACTATGCATCACCTAACCCTCTCACTGTGAGAGTGTGCGAATTAGTGTCTATTTCATTTTTCATTCGGCGCGTGTGGGCCGGCTCCACCCGGCACCCGGCTGGCGCGGGTTACGTCGCCGTTTGTCATCTGAATAATTCACAATGTGCCAGAAAACCACGTTTTTTTGTACACGAATAATACGACGTGCATTTATGGGCGCGCTACATTCGGATGTGTTCGGCTGTCCTCGGGATGTACTCGGTTTTAATGTGTTTCCGATATGTCAGTGAGTGATGGCAAAGTATTATGTTTGTGTGTTTTATTTATTATCTTTTAAAGTATTTGAACGACAATAATGTATTGATGGTGCACCAAGATATTTAGCTACCAGGAAACGAACTCCCTGATATGTTGATGAAAGTATTCTGAAACTCAGTATACTTTTGGTATTTCAATCATGAACTCCTATTGTTATTTGCTCTTGTATTGCAAAGTTATTCTGGGTACTCATATTGATCAGCTGCACGAACAATTCAGATCAGAAACTCGTGACGTACCGATAGTAATTACGGCTGAGGGATGCCCTCAGCCGTAATTACTATCGGTACGTCACGAGTACGATATCATCGCCTAATGCCGCGGGGACTACTTCTGCAAACTTTACGTGCGTTTTATACCGTGACTCGTGCTTTGCTTATTTATCATACCACTTAAATTATCATTATCATAATAGATAATAACAAACTCATTGGTCAGGTCATTAGTTGGTCAGGTAAATAGGTGTTATTTACCTCATCAGTTGTAACCCTTGCCAAATTAATGAATTATTAAACGACTTAATATAAATTAACTTGTTTTTACCAGCAGATCATGTTCTGTAATTAAATTAAGTAGGAACTAAGAAAGCAGCGCACTGAGCCAACTAATTGGAGTCTTATAAGTTTGCGCCAATGATTAGTGAAAGTTTTCGCATCGGCGCTCATCCGCGCTAACGATAACAGCCGGAGTATGACGCTCACTAGTCAAAGACCAAGAGCACTAAGCTAACGAGAGCAGAAGACTCACGGCGAATAAAACTGGTTCAAACGTCTCTCTGATTTGACTTTATGTTACTAGACTTTTAACTTTCCCCGCTGTCAACTACGTTGTTACAGCAAGGCTCTAACAAAAATCATTAAATCCGTGGACAGATATGCAGTTAACATTTATTTATTTATTTATTTATTCACTCTAAACATACAAATATCCTTACAGGCTAGACCCAATACGATATTGTAGCACACTGAAAATTTAAATAGTTCCACTGTTTTAACCATAGCTAATTCTTAAGGTAGCTGTTCTTGTAAATTCACCCAATGTGCAACAGAATATGTCCAAGTCAACAGCAATGAGGTTGAGAGTGCGGAGTGCACTCGTGAGCAGCGCCTCGCACAGTGAGTTAGTTCGCGCGCGCGGTTCGGCGAGCAACCGCGGCTGACGACGACGACTCACATACCCGTCCGGCACTAGCTCCACCCTTCGCCATATATCCGCATTGTGTATCTTCCCTCTAATTACTTTAAAGATATAAGTCACTAGTGTGAGTTGCCTCCTGACCCTCAGTTCATTATATCCGACCATACCCAAGACAAATAGAGTTGGATACATCAATGGATAAAATGGATAAACCCCGTATTCCTTCATGTATTTGAACCTAATAAATTTATTTTGTACTCGCTCCAACATGAGACTATACTTAGTTTCATGTGGATCCCAGATACCTGCATTACATTCTAGTTGGCTTCTTACTAAAGCATTATATAATGCCATTATAGCTTTAATATTTGTGAAGTTTTTAACCATTCTAAGCACAAATCCTAGGTTTCTATATGCTTTTTTGCATACCTTAACTATAAGGACATATATTACTACTTAACATGTAAGTTTAAGGGTAGCATTAAATGACTGTATTAAGTGTGTTTCCAAAACACACAGCATTGGTGAAAATACGTTAATTAAATAATATTAAGCTTAAAATATCACGCAATTTCATTTCATACCTGTTCTCCCTCGTGTTACCTGTTTGTTTCACTCCTAGCAGAGCGTTGCAGTTCTCCTGAACTGGAGCGCACAAATAATGCCGCGAAAGTACGCTAAACTTTCTCATCGTGAATACCAAAGTACTAAATAACGTTTTTTTTTTCAATGTAAACAAGTGATTTGAGAGTATGAGCACTCAATCGGTGAATAATATTGCCAATGGTATATTGACGGTAAGGACACTGGCGTTGGTGATCTTGGTATTTTGATTGTTTTTGGTTCGAATGAAGAACAGACCTTTCGACGACCGAGTCATTCGATATCCTCCGATGACGACTGCAACTCTTCCTTATTTTCGGAAGATGAGGAGGGCTATGCGTCGCCGCCACCAAATAGGCGTTCAGGCGTCTCAACAGACATAAAGCAACCAAGCACTTTCAGTAAGTGTCTCAGACAGATGTCGCAGACTTCTTGCGAAATAACGTTTGGATGGCAAAAATAGATCTCCAACAAATATATTTTCATTTGCCGATATCAGAATCCCACCGTTATTTTCTCAGGGTTTGTTACAACAAATAAGTGCTTCAATGAACACCACCGTTTGGGCTGTCTTCTGCTCCCCGAACCTTTGCCACTGGATTACAGAGATCTTACGTGCTCGGGGAATGAGACTGTTGGTCTACCTAGACGATTAAATTCTAGTCAGTCAAGACAGAAACATGCTACAGAATCAGGTCTCGGAGACCTTATACATTTTGGAGATTCTAGGTTGGTATGTAAATTACCAAGTCAGTACTGCTACACTCTCAAGAACTGGAGTATCTAGGCCTGTTATGGAATATAAACTCTTATGTAACATAGGACTCCAGAGATGGGTCAGTCAGTGTTTTACGACGCATTCAGTCTACCGTGGAACTTCGAGCTGGTTTGGGTATTCTCACCGCCGAATCTTTCGTCGTGTTAGCGCCGCATTGCACACAGTGCTTATAGCTAGCAGATCTCAAGGCTTGTGATCTATCAGAGCCAGTTCCAATACGGGAGCTACACAACAACCTGATAGACAGCAACAAGCAGGAGCCCTCCTCACGTGCAGAAGTTGGGGTTTCTAGCATGGAAAATTGGTGGTGGGTGAATAATGTAGCTCACTGGTCTCCTATACAAAAGCTGGAGAAGCTCTACGTAATCAACTTACAAGGCTCCTATAAGGCGTTGGATTGCATAGTGTGTGCAAAACAACATCAATCCTAAATGTCCGCAGAGCAATGAGGGGGCTCGATTTGCGGGCGAGGACAAACCTGCATATAGAACTGTACTCCTACATACATCTGCAATAATAACATATACAACAGCAGGCGAAGCAATAACTAAGATTTTTTTTGTACTAGGTACAGATCCTGAAGGCGACACCTTTAGTTAAACCTAAACCACTAGAAACGATAACACCTATTTCGGATACCGAGTTACTATTCAACTGACTCAAGAATACCTCAAGGTTCACACTTTGTTCGATATATCTCGAAGAACTGCAGTAATCTTATTACTACCTTTAGGTCGAAGAATCCATGACTTGACACTTTGAGAGGTATCTAGAGACTGACTACCTTGTTATGGAGGCATGAGGTAACATTGTGAAAATAAAAATGAATATGACAACATGGTACTTATAGTTTTACTTACTTATTTATTATTTATATTTATTTTCACATAGCGTTCTTTATACCTGTTCCCATTACAAGAAAATGCGCCATCTTTTAAGCTTAATTTAATGAACGTCTCTTCAACAATGCTGTGTGTTTTCCAACAAATAATAACTGTTTTGTTTCAATGCAAAACAGTCCCATTTGTTAGCAGTGATTTAAATGTTAAGCATCATCTTCATATACACTCTCCACTATCCCACTGTTAAATAAAGACCTCTAACATGCCATCTACGACAATCCTAGTTGCAATGAGTCCCTAGCAGTAGTAAATTAATTGTTATCCAAATTGGCTACCAAATTAAGTTGTCCGTATATTCAAATCACAACTGTCATTCTTTGGCCGTACAACTATTTACATGTATAAGTATGTCTTCTGTACCTTCTACGTAGTGACGTAACTACAGCGCGTATAAAAGTGATAAAGTGAGCCCATGTGCGGGCCTTTTGCTCGCTTTATGAGTGTGCTCGAGGCGCGAGCATATTTCACGGAACACTATCCGATATGAGCATTAGAGCAAGAGTTATGCTCGGCAAATTGTTTAGTGAACACTTGCAGTATTAGAAGACGACGGAACTAGTGTGATTGGTGGGCGCAGTGGCGGTTCACATTTTGAATTCTATTGTAACATTAAAATACATAGACTTTATTTATGGTTTACTTGTGTATTCACATTTAACTTAGCAGAATAGCAAGTTATGGTTACTACTGCAATATATTTCCGTTACTAGGAGCGGTCGTTTCAAAACTTAGCAGTCAACTCGCTCTAACAAAATAATGACTTTTAATGAATGTACGGAAGGACGCACTGTTCTACTTTATATTACTTCTGTCAACATTTTTCTTCAACACTCTACTTAGCATAAGCATAATCAGCCTATAACGTTCCCACTGCTGGGACACAGGCCTCCTCTCTATGAGAGGTAGTGAGCCGTAATCCACCACGCGGGCTCAGTGCGGGTTGGTAGATGTCACATGTCTTCGAATTTTTGGTTCTAGGACATGCCGGTTTCCTCACGATGTTTTCCTTCACCGTTTTGAGAGCAGTGGTGATGAAATTATTTACACAAAGTAAAGCGCCTGCTTGGGTTCGAACTCACGACCTACAACTCGTAAGTCGGGACCGTTACCACTGGGCCACCACTGCTCTACTTAGCATTTGCCAACTAAAGCAATGAGGCAGTAATTACCGAAGTGTTTGTTTTGAGCGAGCGCCGCCACTAAGCTGAGAGCGGATTGCTTTTAAATTCTAATTGCGGCGGAATAGGGGAGTTTAAAAACATGCGCTGGAGGGCTTTGAGAGAGTCGCCATCAAAGGCGAGTGGCGCCGGCGGGCGCGGCTAGCTGCGGTCTGTTTACATGTGGCTGTTTCTCTTCAAACCGATACCAACAGGAGAGGGTTAGGATAACCTACTATCTGTATCATTAGTTTTAAAAAGACATGTGCTGCGGCTTTCATCTGCAATATAAAAAGATTAAATAAATTGTAGCATGAGGCATTGCAACATTGTAGCATGAGGCATTACAACATTGTTGCATGAGGTATACTCGAAGGGCATAATTAGTGAACTTATTATCATCACATACAACACGAGTAGCTATATACAAGGGCCAACTTGTAAAGCATGCAGTAAACGTCAGCGTTTGGTTTAAAATAAGGGTAAAATATCGTGGCACAGGTAGACTACGAGTATTACGTTGAACTCTTACGGTTTAGGTAACCTTAGAAAGGCCGTGATTACTAATCAGTTGTACCAGCTACAATTGTGACGTTCGGGCGACATCGATGGTGATTGTAAGTGTTACTGAAAGCAATAGTATTATGCAATATGTATGCATACCTATGCTGTGAATGACTTCTTTCACAAACCAGTGGACCAGTAATAATAAACTTTGCGATATTATGTGCTATGTATGTCGTATTATGTGCCATGTGGTCTGGCAGTTTGAGTAATTATGCGGCCTACCCAATGTCCTCTCTTTGGTATTGTTCGTCAATTCGTTGAGCTCCTTATGTTTTGAGTTGAGCTGCACGATTACTGACAAATGCGTGCACTGACTGGACAGGTCCACTCAAATCCGTGTGGTTCTTTTCTCAAAAGACCATTTCAGACACCAGTCTACATGGTCCTCATATGATATGACCAAGATTATGTCTGGACTTTAAAAGTGACCTCTGAGTTTGTTTCGGCCTTCCTCCTTAGAGTAGTCAGATATGAAACGCCGAACTCATCTACACTCGGTCCCAAAAATAACGGGTCAGTCACAACAGTCCGAATATCTCCCGAACTACGTATGCTAACATAATGAAACGACAACTGTTCGATTGGGCATTTCATGATACAAAAAAATAATAAATTGAAACTTATGTGTACCTTCATTCTTATTCTCAAAATAGAATAAAAAAACGAAAGTAAGATTTTTTTTATGAAACTTAAAAATGTTGTAAGACTTTTTTTTTTGCTTTTTTTGATTACATGCATAATTTTAATACTTTGTATTGCATCCCCGAGCTCTTTTTGCAGCTTCCAGGCGATTCGTCATACGCCCGGGTGTCACCATTGAGTGGATCGCCCGGAGGACACGGTGGAGCATACGGTGGAGGTATACCCAGCTTGGGCGGAGCACCGCAGTGTTCTCGCGGAGGCGATTGGCGGCGACGATCTCTCGCGTCCGGCCCTGGTCCAGGCCATGGTACGGAGCGAGAGGGAATGGAAAGCCGTCACCTCTAGCCTCCCGCTCCACCCAGAGCGGGAGAAGTCATTTGATGATTTCCCACCCTCTATGAGGTTTAAATGAGGTTTAAATAAATAAATAAATAAAATAAATAAATAAAATTTTCATGAATTAATATGCCATCCCGGTCCATCCTCGCCATGAAAGGTCCCACATGCTCATTCAGGATCTCCTCCACGTACCTCTCTGCATTCAGAGTGCCATTTTAAATTAGCACGAGCTCGGTGCGGGCCTCGGCAGAAATTCCAGCCCAAACAAGTACTGAGCCTCCGCCGTGTGCCACTTCTTCCTCCACACAGTCTTGATGGAAGCGTTCCCCTGGTCTTCTGTACACCAACTGCCTACCATCATGCTTGTAAAGCATGAATTTTTATACGTCCGTGAACATTACCCTAGACCAATCGTCCAGTGTCCAGTGTTGGTGCTCGCGCACGTATCTCTGTCTTGCAATTCGATGTTGCCGTTCCAGTTTGGGACATTTGCGGGCCTTAATAGTTTCAGGTTTGCCTCAGCAAGACGTCTCCTCACTGCTTGTGCGCTTAAATTGCTACCACCAAAGCGAATAAAGTGATTTTTTTTGACCAACTGCAGTTTGAAAACGATTTCGGAGCATTGTAGCCACCAGGTACTACGCTGGACTACCCGCTGAACAGTCGACAAAGATACACCAATCTTTTTTGCTGTTTCACGCTGGCTCCGCCCAAGTTCCAAGAAAGTCAGGATTCTGGTACATTCATCAAACGTGACTACCATGCTCTACCTCACAGAATACTGGTTATGCACGTGGAAGCAGTTCACAATTTTTTGTGATGGAATATAAATGGAAAGAAACCATAATGACATAAAGCAATAACTTTGTTTTCAAAGAAATCCATTTTTCAAATTTTGATTTTTATCGTAAATAAGTATCATTTATCAGCCAATTTAAAAAGCGTAAGAAGCGCAACTAAATAGTCTTTATTCTGTTTTTTATTTCGTTGATCTAACTCCTACAGTTTTATAGATATTCGAACTTATGTAACTGTCCCGTTATTTTTGGAACCGAGTGTAGTTTAAAAAAAATGTTTGACTTGTAAAAGTGTTTGTACAAACCCTACTTACAGAAATCAAATCATTGATCATTTATCTTCATTTTACGTACTACTGAGAACAGATGAGCCACCCTAAACATTCACAAAATGTGCTAGAACCTAGTAGCACACAAGTATAATATAGCATGTGTTTCAGCTTACGTCCTAACAACACGTGCCGGAGATAGCTCCTGGTTTAATTAAAATTTTGATCGAAATCTATGAATGTAGAAAATCAGAGGATTGTCCGGCTCCCACGCTAAATGTAAATGTCAAGTGTTAGAAGTAGGTCGCCGCGGTCAGCGCGGTCGCCGGTCGCGCGGTTAACATCAATAATATTAGGTACCTGGTGCGAACGAAAACGCAAAGTTTCAGTAAAAAATATTTAAAGTAACGATATCAAAATTACTGGTTCTGTTCTATAATTTTTTTTACATGTTAATTTGCATGCCTATTTTATTGTAACAACAACTTATTTTAAGTACCTAAAATAAATACTTCCAGTCTATTATTGTCCCACTGCAGGGCCAAGGCCTCTTCTCATACAGATAAGGCCCGAGAATTGATCACCACTAGTAGACTTATATTTACGATACCTAAATATATTTATAAGGCTTTTCAGATAATTTTATTGGTGTTATTGGGTTTTTCTATCTAGAAAAACCCAATAACACCAACGCCGGAGTCTGGATATGGGCCCGGTTGATGGCAATAGGCTCGCCCCCTATTACACGGAACTTACAACATAATTGGCGAAATGTGGGTGTACTATAGGTACACCTCTGCCCAACCCTTCGGGGAAACAAGGCGTGATGTTATGTTATGTGATTTATGTTGTTGATCCGGGTGTACATAGTGATTCCGTGTTTACGCACTTAGGATTCAAAACATTCAAAAGAATTTCATCCTCTCCTTTTTTATTTACCTACTTGAACATTTTATTATTATTTCAAGACTATTTATTAGCTTTTTTAAAATTATGTAAAAAAATATTTAAAAAAACTAGAATCTTCACAAATTTAATAAAAGTAACTATAACGAAAATATACAATTTCTTGAAATAGGGTTAGTATAAAAGAGATTACTCTTCCTCTCATAGAAAGATAAACTATTCCCAATTGACATTAGGATTCTTACTTAAGCTGAAAAATGCAAATCTTACTTTGGCTCGAATAAGTACAGAACTTTATTAATCGAACTAGTTCTGAAGGGTCAGCAGGAACAAACCCTTAATTGTAGCTCTGAATGTAGCATTATACAAAGTCTGCATCACACGAGCAGAGCAGAACAAACATACCGACATAAGGACGCTACAGCGCTCGCATTCGCCAATAAAAACGCGCTGTAACTGGGTCACTCTTTATTTCGTCTTAGATTTACGAGCAGCGCCGCCGTGAGGCGCAATATCGGCACATTGTGACGGCTGGCGCGGCGCCGCCTATCAAACGCCGTCCGCAGCTCCGGCACCAAGATACAGCATCGTTTGTCTGCGAGAACATATCCATGTCTCAGCCACTGTTTGATTGTTACAATCACACAAATCATATCCAGCATTGTATTTGCTTGAATTTACATAACAATATATGATACATAAAGCCTTACGCAATGCTCGCGTGTTATAAAATGTTATCTGGTTGGTTCTCAATAGTCTTATCGCATAAACATTTTCTGGAGTCCTCTCTGCAGATTAGATTTGCCGCTGGGAGTGTCATCTTGGCACACATATAGAAAACAAATCTAAAAGTATAAAGAACAAATAGTTCTGCCTTGTGTTGAGTCAAAGTTTCTAGAGCTTTCTTAGTAGTCGTGTAAATAGAAACGTGACAATTCATAGATTTATTTTTATTTTACAATGGCGACATGTCTGTGACTTTTGGTAGCTGGTCATTGCTCAAAAAATAGAAAAATCAAGGTTCCTAAGAAACAAAATGTCACTCACGGGAGTGTCGACTAGTGTTAACGTTCCTCAGTGGAAGGCATTCGGTTTCCGCGTAAACTAAAACAACTACATTATTTCATGCTCGTTGGTCTTCGTTGCTTTTGTCGTCGAACCTTAGCTCGGGCAGGAACTTCTCAGTAGCAACCTATAGTCTGTATTTGTTCCCAGTTGATAGTCAGAGAACATAACCGGCGACATGTGGGAGTCGCCAACCTCTGCCACACCCGTTACGGAGTACAAGCTCGATGTTATGAATTTTTTACCTTCGTAACTTCCCGCAGGCTCCATGAGCTACTTTCCGTTACGTCTCACATCCAATTTAGCTGTTCTCCAAAGCTGATAATCCCGGAAGCCTCGCGTCGGCTCAGATCTAGTAATCTGTTCCACGGGGAGCTGCCTCCACTCTCCACTCGGTACTCACGAAAACAAAGGTACGACTCTAACGGAACTTAGCCGTAAATAATATTAACTAGCAATTTGTGATTTTGATAGTGTTTTAGAATTTGGCTTGAGTGACGCGATAAAGATGACACCTTCATACCTTCTGATCAAGAAGATAATTTACGTCAGCAAAAAGAGAAAGTTAGAAAGCAATTAGTGGCGCGTGCGGTCAATGTTCCAGCAAGAAAACGTTAACTCTTATAGACATTAACTATGCTGACGTATTAGTTCTACAGTTTGTTGTTGTAAATCGTATCTTCCCAACTTACTATTGAATTAAATAAAGCTGTTCAAACGCAACCCATTTCAATAAAAAAATCCCACATTGACACTTTTCATTGAACGTTTAGAAGTAATACCGCGTCCGGAACAAGTATGCTTTGACAGCTCTCAACAAGTTTAACTAGAATTGTATTGAAACAGAAAGCGCCGCGTTGTGTTCACACGAATAGGTGAACTTGCACCACATGCTGTGAACTGTGCGAATTGCTGCTATTTCAAAGAGTGATCCACTCTCGCTGGAAGTTTGAGTGTTGTTTGTGAAAAGGTACTTTGTGCTACTCGAGTACTAATGTTATGGCAAAGGAAGCGAATTTTAATGAGCATTACCATAAACTGAGTCTCGTCAAGTCCCGAAGGTCCTTGTCGCTCGGACTCCTTCGGAAGCACTCGGCTTAGTTCAGCGAAGTTTTTGCAAATTCTCGAACACGTCGCTCAGTTTTATAATGTGTCGGAATAATTCATAGTGCGCCGGGCGAGGCGCATGAATATGTAACGTGGTCGGTCCACCTGCCCCCCCCCCCCAGCGGCCCGTGTGCCCCCGCCCCCGCGGCCCCCGCGCACCGAGCGCGTTCAGGGTGCGAACGACACTGCGGTTAATGTTGTGCCCACATTAATATTAACACGGTACACAGACCTGTGTACGATTTATAAATAATGCAACTGCAAATTAATTGAACACAGAAAACACTTTCATACACTCTGTTTATTTCAACGCTTGTTCAATCCGCCAAGAATATTCTCAGACTTATAATTTATTCAAATAATTGTTATCAGCCCAAGCACGCTAAAACATTTTTATGATGAACATATTATCTTCCATTCAACAAACTCCAATAAACACTCAGACATAAGACCAAATATTTTGCAACAGAATACATTTTCTTTCTTACAATAGATATTGTTATTCATATTGTATTCAGCCATTCGAGAACATTTCGATACAACACAAAAGTAAATAAACGCCTCACAAACGTTTGTCGTAGCCAGTGCTACGAGCTACGCAAGGTCAACGCTACGAGGCTACGAACTGCTACGAAATGTTACTCTATATGAGTAGTGTCTCGGGAGCGTTTTCTATTTGTGTGTGTCGTGAGAGTATGTGAGTGTTACAACTGAGAGTACAGTGTCCGTGTGCTGTGATCTGCGACTGGCGAGCGTGTCGTCCGACTAATTAGTCGTGCGATTTATAAGGCGAGGCGCACACTCACTCGGTGGAATCGTTTCGCAATCAGTTTGAGTGCGACTCGCTGTCGTAATTAGTGTAAGATGTATGTACTTACATACTGGTCTTACTTGCGGTGTACGCCGCGTTATGTGTTTCATTTAGCGGCTGTCGCGCGGTGACTCGTGGTTGTTGAGCTATTAGACAATTTGTTAAACTGGATTTTGCATTCGAATTAGGTAAACATTCTACGCACAACAGGATGTTGTGATGATGTGTAATTTATTGTTTTTGCAGTATTGATGAAGGAAATAATCAATTTCAATTCAATCCATATCTAAGTACTGGTATCCACTCGTACTGGCAGTTTTATTAATACCAAGAACGAATTCAGAATGGTTTTGTAAACCATTCTGAATTCGCAACGTTTTAGTGTACGTAACATTACTATGCCTTCATTGTTGAGCTCGTTAAATCTAGCCATCATGCTAGTGCATTAATTGCTTATGGATACATATTCCTGTTTATGTGTTATTAATTTCCCTGATGTATCCGCTCGTTCGGGGCTTCAGCTAATACTTTCATCTCGCCTGCGGATCCTAGCAGCAATCTCTTTAGTTCCGTGTTCTGTTGTTACTAATTCTTCCACAAAGAGCACTTTTTTGGTTTCATCTCGTTCCACGTGTGGCGTGATGGTACACACACAATAGTACGGTCAGCAAATCATGAGTAACACTTGAATTACAAAAACCCTCCTTACTGCTCAGGAATAAAGGCGTTGTTAAAGTCAAATGTTTAATATGTGTCTGCGGTTTACTGTACCTGTGCAACACTACTACGAGAGGATTATTGACAATATTTTATGCGTACTCGTATTAGAAGCGAATTTTGAATGGTTTATTATATTTCTAAAATTATATTTTTTTGTTTGGTTAGAATAAAATAAGGTAACAATATAACTGCTGGTATAACTTGCAAGTACTGGAATATAAACTTTGCTGTGTAGAGTGAAATTGCTAACTAGTCACGGAACCATAAGTATGCAAGTACGACAGAGTAAAAGAAAGAAAGAAAAAAACGTTTATTTGCGGTAAACATAACGCAGTGACCGAACACAAGCACCAAACAGAACAATTTGGGGGAAAAAATGCGTCATATCCACGCAAAACGGCCGAGAGAGAGAGTGTGTCTTCATACATTTCTCACAGAATCTGTGCAATTTAAACAGACGCGCATTGATTGCGTACCCCTCACGCATACATTAGTGAAGGCGTGACTAATTAACGCCGGAGTTCTTATTTCATTAACAGAACCCGGATTAGCATCAGAATACCGAACAGGAATACATAACATAGCCGGTGAACAATGTAATTGAATTACCAAAAGATTTACCTGAGACTAGGACGCAAGAGCCGTGATTACCTGCGAATAAATTCATAATACTTTTAGATCCGGAGCGTCGTTAATTGCGAATGATTCATTAAAAGTTTGACTGGAAGCGTCTCCGGCTCCTCGAACCGGTATAACGTAATGCGCAATGAATAAGATCCATCGATTGCGGCTCATAAATACGCAACGATCATTCATTCCGCGCTCAATGCGCGCGGACAGCCGGGCTTTGCTCAAAAGACCGTCTTTCCGCCATACACAACATAATCCCAACTCCATTTGCGTTTCCTCAAAGTCGGGTTTCGTGTGCACGTTTTAGGCGGGTCGTTCGTTCGGGCTTGGCGCCTCATACATAATGTAGGGCCGCTATTGCCGTCAGATCGCGGCGCGTTTTCTTCGACATGGGGCTCAAATCTTAAGTGGTGATATTTATTTAAGCAGACTCCTCTGTTACACCTTCCGAGCGCCGCCGAGAGCGGCAACAGCTCTAATGGAGGTTTGTTGTGGAGCCCTTTCATGGCACTAAGAACTGTTTACGGGAAAAGGTGACTTTAAGATTAGCTAGTACCAGCCGTATCGTATCATTTACTTTAACTTCATATTACGTAATACAGTATACTAGCGGGATCAGTAAGTCGTTCCTAAGTTTAAAGGAATGTTAGATACATTTGATGTTATCTTTATTATTAGTGCAGTTCACATCATGGACAAGTAAGAAGCGGTAAAAACTAGTTGTTTCAGTGTTTAATTTTTTTTTTGTATATAAGGGTCCGCTTGAGCTTTTCAATCAGTAAAATTTATTTATATATCGATACTTTATGAAAAGAAAAAAATAAACTGTACAAATACAGTAACTCATTTTCTACCAGTCAACCTTAGGGTGATGTTGATATAAAACAAGGTCGTTGTAACACAACGGATAGATAACTAGAAAGAGAATTAATACTAATACATAGATACATGTAATTTAAATAGACTAATAACCCGTTACTGCTATCAATGCATGTATTACATAGTTACATACACTGAAGTTACATTACAACTATCAATGAGAACTTATGTACGTACATATCTGTTTACCAAATCTTGTTTCCGTTTCCTTCCAAAGAATGGGCTAACCTCAGCACACACAAATGGTTTCGTAATTATCATCAAAGCAACTTTCTCTAAACAAACATCTACCCATAACTACGCTCTCTATAATATTCTCGGGCGTATTATAAAACGTTTCGTAGAACATACGAAACATTTTGCTGTTCGCATCGATTTCTCTATGTTTCCGGCGTTACCGAGCACCGACCGCCGCGAGCGAAAAGAGCCGAGAGAGCGGAGCGAGCGCTGAATAAAATATAGAAGCGTCCATATTTGATAAAAACAACGGGTACCGACCGGGCCGGGGCAGTCAGGCAGCCGGCATACAGCGGGATTACTAACTACTCGGATATTGATAGAAATAATAAATTAAACTGTGACCGTAGCGAACATGCTATAGATGCTATATTCCTGTAGGTGGACGGTACACATATACATTGTTACATCTGATATTGTAATGAATAATGGCTTTTGATTATTCTGATTCGCGCGCGCCGCGTTCATAAATATGTTATTATTTAGATAATATTATAGCTGTCATTGTTCTAAGGCAAATAAATGTAAACAACAATGAGTATTTGATTATGTAACAAGAAACGAATGTTTAATTTTGTAATTTAAATTTTCCCTGATCACAACGAATGCTTAGTACTCTTTAAAATAATGTCTTAATCAAGAAAACTTATAGACAGATATTGCAGATGTGGTCAAAATGATCTTACTATAAATATTCCCGTACCTACTTTCATTTAGTTGTTTTGTATGTACGTGTGCAGTCATAACTCGCCATACATTTTCGAGCCCCTCCCCTCGCCGCGCCCGTCGGAACAATGAGCTTTAAATATCCGCCGGCTTCAGCGGATTTATGATCTACTGTTTATATTTTATGTACGAATGAGAGAGGTGTACCTACCTACTATCGTTCTGACAAAACTTATTAATACTAGGTCTTAGCACTACTCACTAGAAAACACGCACTCGCAGCTGGCTCGCACCCGACATCTTCGACTCTCATTGAGCTGCTACTAGCCCCGATCCGATACTCGTTGGTCCACCTAGCCTGTAGGCATCCTTTTTTAGACCCTGTTCACGGTATCGAGCGATGCGACATCACAGCGGTGACTAGTGGCATGATCATACAGCTTCTTTTATTTGTTTTCTCCGCATTCGCTGTCGCAAGACGCGTCTTGCTCGAGCATGTAGCTCGTGGCAATGAGGTTACGTGTGCCAATTCGCCCTCTCCACTCAAGAATGCGTCTACTTCAACGGTCATCCGTGTCAACTACACTTGTCATCTGTCGGATCACACCGTTGCAAATTCAATCCTAAAAGATTTAAATTTATCACCCTATATTAGAAATGACTCCAAACTATTTTCATTTCAAGCCAATTTCATCATCAGACAATTGTCAGCACTACAGATGTAAATACTCTTTCACCAAACGATTTCATTGCTTCTATGGGCCACAATTATAAAATAAGCTCAATAGGAAATTGACACATTACTCTCTTTCCACCTCGTCCCTCAAGAAATCTGTCACAAAATTTCTACTTAAGTACAAAGAACGTGATAATAACCCACCCTAAACCCTTCCATCGAGAGCAATAACATACATTCTGCACCGATACAACACACACTATCACCAGTACACACAAACACAAACGAACACGCACACACCCACACGCACACGAACGAATTATCCAAATTTCAAAAAAAAAAAATCTTATTTCTGAATTCGGCAATTATGGTTTTGAGTTAACTTAAGTATAAAAAACACTTGTTCTACCTCGTTCTGTAATTCTTTATTTGAAACTGAAATATGTATGGGTTTGTACCGTTTCCCCTAATACAAGATATTTCATAACTTAGTAAGGGTGCTGGTTGCAGCACAGACCTATCTGTTTTGTTACAGATGATACTTTTACATACATTGTATATTGATTGATTAAATCAACTGAAATTGAAATTAGTAGCTGTAAAGTGCTACAAAGCAATTTCTGACAAGTATCCCATAATTTGCGGCAACTATGACATAATTCTTTACATTGGTCGTTGGGGAGTGTGGGGCACGTCACTCACGTGCTTGCAGATCGTTAAGCGGAAATGTGGATGACAAGATGAGCACAAAACTAAACATACGTGTATATTTATTTTATTTTTTAGTTTTACGATTTTAAGAAAGCTGAGCTGGAGTCTGTTTACAAGGGATGGAAAGATTGATGGAGATGTCGAAAGGAGAGTGAATGCGGGAAATAAAGTGAATGGTGCTACACATGCAATTGTGACCAACCAGTTGATGTCCAAGAAGGCACGACTGGCTGTTCACAATAGTGTGCTGGTGCCTACGCGTATGTATGGAAGTGAATGTTGGGTGTGGCAAAAGAAGCATGAAAGCAGAATAAATGCTGTGGAAATGCGTTCCTTGCGGAGCATGTGTAGTGCGACTTTGAATGATAGGCTGAGGAATGATGTGATAAGGCAACGGTGTGGTTTAAAAGAAGATGTAGTGACAAAAATTGAAAAGAGTATGCTTAGATGGTTTGGTCATGTTGAGCGGATGAATGAAAGGAGACTAACAAAAGGTACACAAGGCAGATGTGAGTGGAAACGCCGGGAGGGGACGCCCTAGGAAGACATATAGTGACCTTATTGGTGATGTTCTTCAGAAAGGTCAGGTGCGAAGTACTCTCAACCGGCGCTCGTGTATGACCAGATGTATGAACGTAAACGAGGCAAAATATAAAAGTATGTAAGGAACGTAGCAGGTGGCGTTCTGTGGTTTCTGCCTACCCCCATGGGAAGAAGGCGTGAGTTTATGTATGTATGTAAGAAAGCTTACAGACTAATTACACTATTATAGTAACTAAACAATAACAGCTGACAATTGCTAATTACAAGCTTCCACATTTATATTACATAGATAAAAAGAAGATCTAAGAAAAAAAGGTGTCGAAAATAGGTAAGTATTCCGTGATAAGCCGCGAACATTCAGCCAATAAAGTAGTCCTTACTCAAGATTTTCCTGATTCTTAATGCACTTGTGCAAAATAAGTCTATCTCTAAATACGGTGGCAGGTTGTTAAATAGTATTGCACTGCGTATACAAAAAGCGTTACGCCTATAATTTGTTTTTGTAAACGGCACTTGTTATTGGCATAATGGTCGCAATCTTAGGTTATTTTGATTGGTTCGAAGATGAATTTTGCTAAGTAAATCGGAACAATCGATTGATCCATTTGCAATGTTGATAAGAAAGCAGATGTCATTAATATTACGTCTTAATTCCAATGGTAAAAAGTGATAACGCTTACACCGGTGTGCATAACCGTCTGAAAACTGCTGAGCCTTGAAATCTAGGTATCTCATAAATTTCCTCTGAACTAATTCAATGCGAGATTTATACATCTCATATTGGGGGTTCCATACTTGAGAAGCATATTCAAGGGTCCTGCGCACGTAAGAACAGTAAAGTACCTTTACTGGTTTTAAAGAATGAAAGTTAGAACAAGTTCGCATAATGAATCCCATAGCTTTGGAGGCTTTCTTTATGATGGGTTCTATATGTTCGTCAAAAATTAGTTTACTATCGTGTATCACGCCAAGATCTCTAACACTATGCAGTTTATTTATGTAGTGACCATTTAAATTATACGCAGAATCAATTAAACGTCTTTGCCGTGTAAACGGTACATGAAAACATTTAGACACATTAAGCTGCAAGTTATTAAACAGGCAATCATTGTGAGATTTATCATGCAGATAAAAGTTTGAAGGATTGTTTTTTTTATCCTTGTTTTACCCAATACTTCACAAAAATGAAATCAAACGGGACCTCCTCGCGATGAGTACGTAATGTGAACTCGTTACTCTGTTCACCCCATAGGGAGTCATCTAGTATGTTTGCATCGCACCACAGTTACGAGCGCAAAGTTTTTAACGATATCTGCCGAGTTTACTCCGTCTTACTAATTTGCTTGTTCGTAATGGCTACCGTGTAAATATACGGAACAAGGCAACTTGCTCAATTTCAGCGAGCGACAAAAATTACTGCAGAATTTAGTAAATCCGAAACACAACACCACGCCGAAAGGTACACGCTCATATAAAGGTAAAGAAAGGCACGTGCTTAGAGTCTAGGCTTCTAATGAGAAGGTCCTGGAGGTACTGGTCCTGGTGGAAGGTGGTGATGTCCTGGGAATCGATCCTAGGACCCCACGAACAGCAATAGCACACTAACCCTATTTTGTAGGTACCTAATAAAACGACATGAATTATCTGGTGCACAATAAGTCAATCGTATACTTGCCTCAACCTAATAAGGCCTGTGCCTACACAATTGTTTCATAAATTATTTACCTCAGGTACTTCCATAAGTTCCTTATAATAAGTTGTACAAGTTTTTTTCCTCCTCAGCGAGATATCTCGCGCTGTGTACGAGATAAGTTATGTTGTTTATGATATCTCGATGTTTTCGTCGAGTATTTGCGCTTCATTGTTTGTGGGAACTTTCCAGGTTGAGACTACGCAAGTGGACGAGCACTTGACAGACTTGTGTAGTCAGAACCTTAAACGTATAACCGATTTCAAGAGTTATTGTTTCAATATGTGTATTTGTTGTTCATGTGTGTTGAGTCCAAGATACGATACAGAAGTCCATGGGTGGCGCGGCGTGGCGGCGGTGACCAACCATCTGGTGAGCTATTTTCTTGTTGCCAACCAATAATGTTACATAAAACACTTTCTATGAATCTAAAGCAATGTATAACATAATAATAATTCATCGAAAAAATAGCCACGCAGAAAACTAGCTTCACAGACACGCGTCACATTGATTTTGATTGAGGAATGCGCTCGACCGCGAGCTAGTGTGCTTTTATGATGAAGCTCATTTTCTATTACCTACTAGGGAAATCTATCCCATTTACTGATCAGAAAATATATAAAACCTAGTGTAAAAGACCAATTAGATTTTCACTAATTCAATTCCTTTAAATTTCCCACCTCTCGATTTGTACCTGGCGATTCCTGGAATTCAACATTTCCTTTTTCATTTCCATTCCATTCAGAGGTCGTTCCGTAAACATCTCTATTAGATGTCGCTGAGGGTTTTATTAAAACATAATATTTATTCTACGAGGAAGAAAGTTCATGTTTTATTTCGGATCATCATAAATCTGGCTAGTAAATGAAATGCTTTATTATTTAATGGCGAGGTGCTCACTTAACGTTCCGAGACAAAATGTTGTCTTTAGTTAACCAAATACTGTTGGCATTCACCTGAGTGTGGCGTGTTCCGATAATACGCGTCGATACTGTGTCAGTAGGGCAGGCGTTGCCCGCGCACAGCGCCATACACGGGACACAACGTGTAGGCACATGCAGAAGGTCCAATCTATGCTATGCTATAAGCATGCGCGTTCATTGTAAGCATAAAATTATCATTCATATCAAAATATCATTTTAGCTTTTGAATAGTAGGAACAACTCTATTTTAAGACCGGATTTAAATTAGCATTCAACTTATTTCATATCAGTTTGCTAGAGAAATGTTACGTCTTTCCATAGTGTGTCAAAAACAAGTAAAACCAAGAAAGTAGGCTTATTTGCGCGTGAGATAACGCGTGACACATGTCACCTGTCACATGTCACCTGTCACATGTCACCTGTCACATGTCACCTGTCACATGTCACATGTCACCTGTCACATGTCACCTGTCACATGTCACCTGTCTGCCTTTTCTTAAGTATGTTGGGGTCAGCCTCCAGCCTCACCGGTTGCAGCTGACTACCAGCATTATATATTAGGGGGCGACTGCATAACTGACCTCCATAACCCTGTCACTGGGTAACACGGTACTACTGGGTAAGACTGGTTAAAGTAAAATCACAAAAATAAACTAAATTAGGAAAAATGTGCGTCACATCCCTGAAAAACCTCCTAACTGTATAGTCGGTGAAAGAAATTTCATATTCTTCTTTTACACGTGAGAAGAAAAATTGCAGATAATGAACGTCGACTGACGTCCATGAGATGGTGGCCAAGATTGGACTTCGTTTACCCCCGTGTTTCTTCGGAGACCTCATCAACTTCATGTAGCTATTGTGAAAACTATGTATAGGCAAAATACATATATTTTAAGAGCATATCGAATGTTTAACTAATGGTGTGCCGATGAGATGGATGTCGACCTTGATTTATTTACAAATAGCGTCTACTTACTTAATAGGTATATTTTTTTATTAAGAAAAAAAAAATATTAAGTAATTTTTCCTTTGATGTGTAACTTTGTTGTGTAATGGATTTTATTTTTGTTTATTATCTTCAGTTGTTTCTATGTTTAACTCTCACACTGTTTGTACCGTTTTGTCAATTTTATACATAAGTTTACATAAGTGGAAACTTGTAATTTGCTTTCTTCTACATAAATGATAAATTATTTTATTTCTGTAAGTAGGTTTTTACAAACACTTTTACACGTCAATCATATTTTAAAAGTAGATGAGATCGTCGTTTCCTATCTGACTACTCTGAGGAGAAACGCCGAAACAAACTCAGAGGTCACAGTCTCTTTTAAAGTCCAGACATAATCTTGGTCAGATCATGTGAAGACCATGTAGATTGATGTCTGAAATGGTCTTTTGAGGAAAGAACCACACAGAATGAGTGGACCTGTCCAGCCAGTGCACGCATTTGTCAGTAATCATGCAGCTCAACACAGAACTTAAGGAGCTCAACGATTCGACGAACATTACCATAGAAAGGACATTTGGGTAGGCCGCATAAATTATTCAAACTCCCAGACCATGATTAAAACTAATTTAAAAAAAAAAAACTGAGATTGAAAAAAAACCAACAAATCCACACTGCCTTCACATTCACAATAATTAAAATATTATAGTACTTTACAACGTAAATTTTCATGTCATTGTATAGTATGTCACAGTGTACGTAGAATAAACTTGGTCATATCATATGAGGACACTGTAGACTGGTGTCTGAAATGGTATTTTGAGGAAAGAACCACACTGATTTGAGTGGACCTGTCCAGTCAGTGCACGCATTTGTCAATCATGGTGAAGCTCAACTCAGAACTAAAGAGCTCAACGATTCGACGAACAATACAAAAGAAAGGAAATTTGGGTAGGCCGCGTTAAGTACTCAAACAGCCAGACCATGATTAAAACAACTGAAAGAAAAAAAAGAAAAATACAATGACATAGTCCTCTAATTCACAAAATTAAATTAATACTATACTTTATACAGGAAATATGTACATGTCATTGTGTATGTAAAAAGGTACAACATATTGAAAAAATCATAATAATAAAAATATTTAAAAAAAATGTATTGGAGCAGCTCAATCCCAAGCCTTACTGTCCTCAATATAGTCTTTGACAGTATAATAGGCTTTCTGGCATAATTTCCGTTTTATAAATGATTTGAATTTATTAAGGCTTAGTCCTTGAATGTGGCTAGGAAGTTTATTATGAAAACGTATACATTGACATTTAAATGAGCCACCTATTTTCTTGAGCCTGGTAGTAGGAACAACAAAGAACAATGCCCACTTCCCATACATTTCAAAACCTGATAATAAAAGTTTATGTATAGTTATAAGGTATAGTAGAAACACTACCTGTAAGATTAGAAAATAATGTCATATGGTCATTTTCACAATTGAAACGCTACGAAGTCCAAAAATATTAATGTTATTGATTTGCCGTTATAAAGAAATAAATGTGCTAGAACGAATTATTTAACACTCGAAGTTTAGTCTAAAATAGTAATATTACTTAATAATACATATCTATGTTCTAAAACGTCTTTTTTACTTTGTGAATTCCTTAAAACCAGCTGCCCATAAGTCACTGCTTAGACTCTCGATGATTGTCAATTTACATTGAGTGTCGAGCATTAAATGTCAAACGTCAAAAAATACGTTTCAATCGTCCTAACTCAATTACATATTGCATGATTCATCAATTTAATTATTCATTTATTTTTAAATTATCTGTATTATACATTGACTAAAAAGAAATACTTACTGAGTAAATAAAACGTAAAATAATGTATGAAACTCAGAAACAGAGTTGAATAAAGTCAAGTAGCAGTGTTTAAAATGGAACGTTGTAAAAATGGTGGTTGAGATGCGTTCAATACATGCTAATATGTTTACCCTTGAAGTAGAATAAGGATAACAAAAAACTAAATTAAAAAAAAATCCTGCGTTTTTTTTAACATTGTGATAAGCGTAGTTAATATAAAATTTTATTAGCTGTTTTTTAAGATTTATTTCATTTCTATACATAGTCAGGTGAAAAATTGGCATTCCTCTTTGTGTTGGTTCCTAGGATTTATATTATGGATATCACCGTATTTTTTAAACGGATTAATATTTTTATGTGCATATTTCATAAATATACTGAGAAGGCACAGTCGTTATATTAATCTCATTATATTTGTCTCTGAGGGAGTGTCTGGGACATAGTTTATAAATTGAACGAATTGCCCTTTTTTGTAAAACAAAAATTGTCTGAATATCGGCGGCATTTCCCCACAAAAGAATACCGTACGACATCACACTATGAAAATAACTAAAGTATACTAAACGGGCTGTCTCTAAATCAGTTAAATTACGAATTTTTCTAACAGCGTATTCTGCAGAGCTTAGTTTTTTTGACAATTTATCTATATAAGGGCCCCATGGAAGCTTGCCATCCAAAGTTATGCCTAAGAATACTGTGGTGTTTTCGGGTTTCAATTCTTCACCCTTTATAAGAACACTTGTTTCTACTTGTCTAACAGGAGGTATCGTAAATTTAGTTTTTTTCTCGTTTAGAAGTAGGTTATTAACATTAAACCAGTTAACTACTTTAGTAAGGGCGCTATTTACATTGTCAGTAACCAGCTGCTGACGTTTGAGTTTTAATAAAAGTGAAGTGTCGTCGGCAAACACCACTATATCATGATTATCCTTTATGGCAAGTCAATTCAAGAACTAAGCCTTAATAAATTTAAAACTTTTATAAAGCGGAAATTATGCCAGAAAGCCTACTATACTGTCAAGGACTATATTGAGGACAAGAAGGCTTGGGATTGAGCTGCTCCAATAAGTTTACACAGACATAATTGATGTGTAATTTGCTATTTTTACTTTTTTTTCTTTTTCTTTTACCTTTTATCTACACAATGACATGTATATATTTACTGTATAAAGTATAATATTGTTTTGATTTTTGTGAATGTGCGGACTGTGTGGGTCTTTGCGTTTTTTTTTTTTTCTCTCTTCTTTTAGTGATGATGGTCTGGCTGTTTGAGTACTTTACGCGGCCTCCCCAAGTGTCCTTTCTTTTGTATTGTTCGTCGAGTCGTTGAGCTCCTTAGTTCTGAGTTGAGCTGCACGATGATTGACAAATGCGTGCACTGACTGGACAGGTCCACTCAAATCCGTGTGGTTCTTTCCTCAAAAGACCATTTCAGACACCAGTCTACATAGTCCTCATATGATATGACCAAGATTATTTTAATATTTTATTTACACTTTGACATTGATGCACTTTATATATGCAATGCCATTTACTTTGTAAAGGATTATACTATTTTAATTATTGTGAATGTGAAGACATTGTGGATTTGTTGTTTTTTTTTAATGCATTTTTTTTTTAAATTATTAGTTTTAATCATGGTCTGGCAGTTTGAGTAATTTATGCGGCCTACCCAAATGTCCTTTCTTTGGTAATGTTCGTCGAATCGTTTAGCTCCTTTAGTTCTGTGTTGAGCTGCATGACAACTGACAAATGCGTGCACTGACTGGACAGGTCCACTCATTCTGTGTGGTTCTTTCCTCGAAAGACCATTTCAGATATCAATCC
Organism: Dasypolia templi; assembly: GCA_963555695.1. Classification (NCBI taxonomy): domain Eukaryota; kingdom Metazoa; phylum Arthropoda; class Insecta; order Lepidoptera; family Noctuidae; genus Dasypolia; species Dasypolia templi. The sequence continues at coordinate 784,040 of OY743151.1, read as the reverse complement.
ACATGGTCTTCACATGACCTGACCAAGATTATGTCTGGACTTTAAAAGAGACTGTGACCTCTGAGTTTGTTTCGGCGTTTCTTCTCAGAGTAGTCAGATAGGAAATGCCGATCTCACCTAGTTTTTAAAATATTATTGACGTGTAAAAGTGTTTGTACAAACCTATTTACAGAAATAAAATCATTTATCATTTATCATTTATCATTAATATAAATAAGAAACAAAAATGGGCCAAGAGTTGAACCCTTTGGGATCCCCATTCTTACTTGGATCTGTATCCAAGTGATCTTTTTCCGTTAACATCAACTCTCTGAATCCTATCACTTAAGTAAGAAGTAAGAAGATCCAGAGAGGCGTTCCGGATTCCGTAGTGGTGCAGTTTCCTGATCAATGTTCCGTGAAGAACACAATAGAATACCTTGGACAAATCGCAAAAGATTCCCAAAGCATCGCATTTGTCCTTCCATGGCTTATAAACATGTCTTAAAAGTTTAACACATTACATATTCATTCGGACTAAATGAATGTGTTAGCTGTAAGTTTTCTTAATATTCTAAATAAATAACACAAATAACATAAAAAAACGAAAATTAAAAAAATAAACAATCGTTTTTGTCTACACTTATAATTATAAAGAGGAAAGATTTGATTTTTTGTTTTGTATTGAATAGGCTCCGAAACTACTGCACCGATTTGAAAAATGGTTTTACCATTAGAAGCCGAAATTATGTCTGCTGAACATAGGCAACCTTTTTTTTTTTTTTTCGAAACTCACGCGCGCGAACAATACTGACGTTTCGCCACACAAACAAAGTTACGTAATCTGTGCGCAAAACAGTCACAGAAAAGAGATATTCTGACATATAAATAATAATTCGATTATCTGTACCCTAATTGCGTAATACACAACCAATCGATCGGAATCTGAATCGTTTTGATACAGATTGCTTCATAAGTTCGATAAAAAAATCTGCTCAACAATGTAAACAACGCAATGTATGTTGTTTAACTGTCAAAATATAACAACAATGCAAATACAATATAAATTCACATCATTAATTAAACGTAAGTTGTGCCAGAAAGCTTTTTATACAGTCAAAGACTATATTGAGGACAAAAGGCTTGGGACTGACCTGCTCCAATTTTTGCATACTGTTTTTTTTTTGTTTTGTACCTAACTTTTGTTTTATTTTATATACACTTTGACATTTCATGATAATTAAACACACAAAGACATTTACTTCGTATAATATTATTATTATTTTAATTTCGTGTGAGGACTTAGTGGGTAATATTTTTATATATTTTGTCTATCTCAGTTATTTCTTTATTTTTTTATATCTGGCAGTTTGAGTACTTAAAGCGGCCTACCCAAATGTCCTGCCTTTGGTATTGTTCGTCGAATCGTTGAGCTCCTTACGTATTGTGTTGAGCTGCACGATTAATGACAAATGCGTGCACTGACTGGACAGGCCCACTCAAATCTGTATGGTTCTTTCCTCAAAAGACCATTTCAGACACCTACCTACATGGTCCTCATATGATCTGTAAAATAAACAATGACATGAATACTTACCTAGGTATTATTTTATTGTTATTATTGTGAATGTTAAGACTATGTGGGTCATTTTTTTTTAAACCTTTGTTTTCTTTATTTTATTATCTCAGTTAGTTTTAATCGTAATCTTGGTCTGGCGGTTTGAGTAATTATGCGGCCTACCCAATGTACTTTCTTTGGTATTGTTCGTCGAATCGTTGAGCTCCTTATGTTTTGAGTTGAGCTGTACGATTACTGACAAATACGTGCACTGTCTGGACAGGCCCACTAAAACTGTGTGGTTCTTTCCTCAAAAGACCATTTCAGACATTAATCCACATGGTCTAAACAGGATCTGACCTAGATTATGTCTGGACTTTAAAAGAGACTGTGACCTCTGAGTTTGTTTCGGCTTTTCTTCTCAGAGTAGTCAGATAGGAAACGCCGACCTCATCTAGTTTTAAAAAAAAAATTTGACGTGTAAAAGTGTTTGTACAAACCCACTTACAGAAATAAAAATCATTTATCATTTATCATAACAGATTGGTCGTAATCGTTAACGACAATGTGTTACGCAATTGAGCTGCTGGTCAGAGTTACGTATACGCTATGGGATTTTAATATGTAGACACCGTTTCACCACACAGCAATTTAAATCTATTGTCTTGGACCTAAACCCATGAAAATGTGCAATTAATGGAATACAAATCAAAATACTAGAAAGAAGTTCACTGCACTCATAAGTTTCCCAATTTTAGAAGACAGTTTTTCTCAATTCATCGACAATAACCTTGAGTCGATCCTCTCCATCGCTCCAATGCGGTGAAGGGTCGACTGCCTCGGACACCGTTGCCTATCCTGCAGTTGGAGCACAGGCCGGATAACATGGCACGCCAGCACCAACGGCATCATACGTCGTGCTCTTGTCACCGCGGTGGTGCAAGTTCTAGAACCCAATGGCTTGGCACGCGACGACGGGAAGAGACCAGACGGATTTCGGCCTTTGGTGTGGGATGCAACATATGTCGACACCCTTGCACCATCTTCCTAGCACGGTGGGCTGTGCTGGGGCGGCTGCTGCAGGTGTGGAAAAACTCAAAACGGCGTAAATATAACCTATGCCAAAAATGCCATAAAAAAAGTCATACAACGTGGCACTGCTGCCAGTACTTTTCCTGTTGACCACGATGCTAACAATTTTTTTGTTGCCCTCCCCTTTTTATACACTTGTACATATTATTATTTTAAGACTGCTGTTACCAATATTATATTGTAAAACATCGTAGTAGATGATTAAGTCAATAGTGATATAAAATCATTCGGTATTGTTCTTGGGTCGAGTTTTCAATCGCAATACTCACCTTAACACCTGGTTCAGAATGAGCCTTCTGTACCTGGTGTATTTGCGAAAGAGGGTTGTCGAGGGCACGAGCCGCGGTACAACGGGGAATAAAAGCCTCTCGAAGGGTAACCTCGCCCCCTCCGGCCCCCACTCACTCCCGCACACCCCCTCACGCACGCCCCCGTACGCACACCCTCGCACCTTGGGAACGATTTGTTTTACGAGCTAATTATTTGTATAGTTTTTACAAGTTATGATTTTAATTGAAAAGGGGGAGTGACTTGTGTTTTCGCTTTATTCGATAACCATACGGAAAGGGTTCTTGTTAGTCCTACAACACAATACAGACATGTTTCTTTTGGATGTAAAAGTTAAGACGTAATTTATATGTATGAATATTTGATACTACCCACGTTTGAAAGAGGCTTTTATTCGGTATTGGGGATACCGTTAGCTAATACCGACGTATATTCCATCAAAACTTACTGAATAACTTATCTACATGAAAGTACCCTCTATAATACAAGTTGGCTACCTACCCTAGATATTTATAATTGAATGAATGCAAAAATATTTGCCGTGACTGGGTTGAGCTTATCAAAAGATTTGTTCAGTGGCGACGTGGGTCGAATCATTCGGTCATCATGATTAAGGGGACCAAGGGAGGGGGAAGAGAGGAAGGAGGGGGGGTTTATGGAACATTTTGAAAAAGCCGCTCCGTAGGTACCGGGCCCGCGCTCATTACCGACCCGCTGCGGGCCGTTGCGGCCCGGTGCGTACCAGAACGGGCCGGAGCGGGTTTGCTCTTGTGCTTTCAACTTTTAAGTATTCAGGTAGAACTTTGCTGTTGTTATCCTTTACCCCAAATTGAGCGTAAAGTTAAATATACTCTACTAGCTTTTACTCGCGACTTCGTTTGCATAGAAGTCATAAGATACGTAATATACCAGAAACCCTTTCGGCCCTTGACCCACCGCGTTAGTTCGTGTTCGCTGAGCGTTCTTTCAGACTTTCATCTTTCTTTTCGCTCCTAATAGCTGTAGCGTGATTTTAATAGCCTTTCTCAAAATTGGTATCAAACACAAAAGTTTTTTCAAATCCCACTGTGAGTTCCAGAGATCTGATCAAACAAACAAACTCTTCTGCTTTATTATATTACTATAGTGATGTAGATGTTCCGTTTAATAAACTAAACAGTTTCTCATTTGCCAAGCCTTATCTCTTTTATACAAAATTACAGACTAGAAAGAACAAACAACTAGACTTTGTGATCTCATTTTTCATGTTTAATCTTATTCATAACATAAACTCAAAAACAAATCATTTATTTCAAATAAACCAATTACAGGCACTTTTGAATTGTCAAGGGGTCGGTCAGTCAGAAATATGAAGTTACCCATTCCAAAGCGAAGTAGGTACCTATGGAGAAGTAAGGGCAAGAAACTCCATGAACACTCTTTTAAATAATAATTTTAAATAAAAATGGTTACATCGTGTTGAAATTATAGATGTGTGAACGATGTAGAAAGACGTGCACGTTAAAGGCGTCCGTTATGAAAAACATACAAAACAAAAGTAATAAAACATAAATTCGGAAATTAAAATAAGCCGCGGCAGCCAAGAGATGACCAGTCCACACTGACGGTGCACGTACACGAATATGACGTATGCATCAGCACCATTCAGCTCACCATTTTGAAGGTAACTTAATGATCCAACACATACGCCACCACCAGCGAGAAATTTGAGTGAGCGTAACATACTCTAAGCCGCCAGGGCACATTGAGGTCAATGAAAGACGTACCCAGTAGCGTTATAGTAGGTACATAGTGCTCACACATGTGCCTTGCAATTATACAATACTAAAACATTTAGTCTATACAGTGCAAAGATAGTTTTTACAATCTTCAGCAGCTCCAACAATATTTTCGAATGCTAATTAATTAGTTTATGCGCCCTTGTGGAGCAGAACCAGCGTTGAGCCAAGCATTTTTGTCAACGATGTAATCCCCCAACTTATAATATGCTTGACTGCATAGTGTGCGTTTGATACAAGTTTAAAACGTCATTCCATTCAGTTGCAGTACGTGGGGAGGTATTTAATTATAACATTTTAAACAGTACCCCATGAAGGATGAATCTACTTTAGCCAGTCTGAAATTGGTCCCTATTTCTTGTCGTATAGTTGTGTCATTCACCTCTTTTACGGAAAAGATTTAAATTTTTCCTAACGTATATTATGTTTTCATATATATATTGAGATGGTACGGCCATGATGTTATTATCTTTAAACAGTTCCCTTAAAGAATCGCGCCTGCGGAGCCCATGTATATCATAACAGATGTTATTTGGAACAGATATAACTTTTTCCAACTTTAACCGTTATCCTTTGAAGACGTTCGTTCTTCACGTTATACATAATTGGTAAGCGAAGAATTTCTCTTTCGCAGCGCACACGTAAAAGCTGCGGTTCTCAACTGACCGAGTTCCACCGTTCAGATCATTCACATCGAACCGTGCACGTTTTATTCGAAGAAATTCCGTCGAGAGCCGTCGGACGCACACCGGAGCGACTCGGAACGGCTCGGACCAGATTGTAAATATTTCCTGAAAGCTACTGCATTAAGGTGCGCTCTAACATACCCTTGATTTTGTAGCAATACTCGCAATATGGGAGTGCTTCTCAAAACCTATTAGTTTTTGCTCGAATACACGCGTTTTCGTAGATGTATTTGAAAGTAATACAACAGTGGCTTCTACCGCCACTCGAGAGTACCCATTTATAGTAGATACCTGACTGGTGTTAGTTCTACAGCGAGTACTACTTGACCTGGATTGTTTTACTCACTAATACAATTTGTACGATATTGTGGTCGTGTGAGTTCTCTCCTTTTTTATGAACGATTGAAAATGTGAAGCTGTTGGTAAGATGAGTTTTTATGTTGATTAGAATAGGTTCAAACACATGGAGCAAAGTTCTACACTTGGATTGATAAGGAGACATTTATAACGGAATAGCACATAAATAGGAATAGCCTAATTTGGATATCTATTTAGGCTCTGATACCAGTCTAATTTCTAAAATCCGTAACAGCTCATAGTAGAACTAAAACCAATTTCAATCACGATCGCAAACAAGCGCTACCTATGATAGCATCGACGAGTTCATATTGATACGAGTGTAAGTTAAATCTGACGTCACAAAACTGATTCCATTATCAAACATTATTTGAGGTATTAGCGGATGGGATGGGCTGCAGCGCTGTGTGCAAACTATAACGTAGTAGCGCAGCGCTGTTTGCTCTAGGATCCAATCTGAACAGACGCGGTGCGTCGATGCGCTCGCCTATATTTGCATTCCAAGCAGATATGAATGCCGAGTTCTGTGACACGTCTTATTTACACAAGAGATGTCGAAACTATCGCGCAGTAGCACAACTCTATTAAATACGCGGGAAATAAGACACACAAACAGAGTAAATCAAAATAGTCACGCTCAACGCGGAAGCGACTGAAACCTAGCTAGGGTTTCGGACGCTTCCTAAAGTAGTAATTATACGCATTTTCCAAATTTCTTGTTGTCAATTCTTTGCATTCCGCTGCACAGCACTATATCTAAGTGGGATATAGCGTGTGACCCTTCTGCATCTCAGTGCACATCCGAGTGCTATCGAAATGCGCGCCACCTAGCACAGCTCCTCCGGAATATGTAAGTTCGTTTGCCTTAACATATTCGCGTGTTCGGCGCGCGGCACGGTGGCGGGTATTACTGAACTTTGTTCGATCGCTATTCGATGGCGACGCGATATTAACGACACTTTTACGAATGGAGTGGCGCTGGCATGAATGGAGCCCGTCCGCACTATGCATCAACCGGCTTAAATCAGTTTTAACCGGTTCCGATCGGTTTCAGCCGGTTCGCGCCACACGTGACCCCAAACTAACTCGCATATTTTCTCAACTGTTTTATAAATTCATAAATTTATGAGGTCGAGTCGCGAAATGTTGCTTGGAGGCGTAATGGGAACTTTATGCTGGCTCCGGCCGAGAACTACCGAAATATGGACATTTGAGAACATTACGTATGAATTCATCATAGCAGCCTGTTATTGTTCATTGTTCAACATGAGCTTCACGTCGCAGACTCTCGCAAGAATGAGACATGAGGGTCAAATGTCTGAATGATGATTTTTTTCTATGATTAAGTTCTTTCATCGATTTAACGGTTAACTCGAAACAACAACGGATTTCTACGAGTCAAGTTGAAATCTATAGCTGGATACCATCTGATTTGAAACTCGACATATGAATGTCTGAAATAGTGCAGTCTCATAGTAAGTCGGTCTCGGGGAGAACGGGGCGCACGAGGCGGACGGGCGGTGCCCAGCCGAGTGATCGAAATCTCTCTTCCATTGCCAGCGAAGCTTTGAATCTTGCATCAGTTTTTGGCAAGATATTCAGAATGTGTACAGGTGAATCTCAACCTTGTTCTCTGAGGGTAGAGTCGATGTTTGGTCGGTTGGGCAGGCTATTGGAAGTGGCAGCGGCGCCGTAAGTCAGCTCGTCGGCGTCGGGTCACGTAATAGATCGGCGCAGAGACTCCACTCCGTACAGAATACGAACCAGACCTTCACACCGCAGGAAGGTACAAAAGATTTAGGTACTCCAACAATTAACTATGTGCTCACTCACTTGACAGGCAGCATGGCGACCTAGTTATAATCCAAGTTTGGAAGTGATCTGTTCAATTTCCAAGACAGTGTAATGTTCCTGTTGAGTTCGAGTTGGTTCCGTCTATTACTTTAACTTAATTTTCTAAAAGTTACGGGTGCTAAATAATTTTGTAAGATGCACGATATTGATTGGAAATTAAAACAAATCTTTATCGTTTTTAATCACGTTCGTTTCTTCATTATCAATTCTGTTTGTTTGAAACTTCATTGAGGGAAACGTTTTAGCAAAAACTTTATTAAAAGGTTCAAAAGTAGTATAGAAAACGACTAATTTCGAACCTTTAACAGCAACATAATAAATATAAACACATGAGACATGTTTAACTATTACTGAGCAATGCCTGATATAAATAAATAGTTAGGAGTGCGTTTAATGTAGCTATGTAGAACGTGCTCGTTGGAGAAGCGAGCGCTGCGTCTGGCATTCGATTAAATACTCAAACGTTGCAAACATGCAGCGCAATAGCATCGAGTGCAACTCTTTGCTATGTACTTGAATCATACATACCTATCTATCTATATGAACATATTATAAATTAAAGTCTTTTTTCGCGTCTGTCTGTCTGTGTGACCGAATTGTTCTTCTAAAATACTCAAGGAGTTAATGCGCGGTTTTTACCAACATTTTGGTAACTTATTCCGGGAGGTTATTTTCAACACAGTTGCCCATAAAGTGGCTCTTATTACACCGCTTTTAGGTTCATAATGCAGTGTATTAAACACGCGTGCTTTTTACTTTATGTAACCGCACTCGTGTTTTATATTTAACTTTTGTTTTCTTTCATCTCCGTAAAGAGTTTTTATGTCTAAATACAATGAATATTATATAATAATTAAAGCTAATAACAATACGTGTCTGTTTTTTTTCCCTCGCAAGTGTGTTGAAAACGTCGTGTGACACGCGTGTAAATTGATCACTACTCACTCGGCTCCCTTATCGCGCTCGACTACGGCTCGCGCGAATAAAACAGCCTCGTGTGGAATTACCAAAAGAGCACACTTGTGTCACAATGTACTATTGTCTAACACGTTAATAATACTTACAAAATACATACCTACGTATAAGAAAAAGAAGCAGATGTTTTGTCTTGTCGGATAAATTAAATTGTAAGCAATATGTGAAGAAATATGAACGCAACAAACCAGTGAGTCAGTCATGTTGACGAACGCTACTAAGTGTCAAGCTCAAATATGACTGCTTTCTGCGTCCTTGGATGCGTCGTAATGTAACGAAAGCCACACTGTCTTAATTTAATCCTTATTTATTACAAAAATAACTTGACATCGTTAAATTTTTGCCAAATTTCATTTAAATCCGTAACTAATGAGCATACAAAAAATCTAATCTTTCCGACATCGGGAAAATCTGTCATTATCATCAGTATTTGACATTGAGGTGTCTAAAAACGCTCTGTATTCGCACATGACGGCCGCATGCGGCGGTCTCCACGTTCTTAGGAAACACTAGCTTTACCTTTATTGCGAATAAAGATGCGGAGAGCTTTGATAAATTGGCAATTTTCATTAAACATTACTATTTAGGAGTAATCATTATCGGATACGGGTCGGTTTTTGTAGTTTTTGTCAAATGGTGAATCTGAAGGTAGACTTGAGCATGTATCCCTGTGCGCCTTAACAGTGTTAGTGTAGAGCGGGGGAAACAGTTTCCTGTAACTATCGCCTCAGTCGCAGGAACTTTCCGGGACTCGGCCCGGGATTAGCGTGTCCCGCACGCCCTCTATATATTTTATCAGAAACTTTAATTACTCGCTCACATGCTCTTGTTTGTGGAGCCTGCGGGTGTGTCTGCAGATAATCTTAGCTTACAGCTTCAATTGTTTAATCTCTAATACACACTCTTTAAGGAGGGACGTTTATTAATAAGTGGATGACGCTTGGTTAATTCAGTAAAGCTAATATAAAGTAAAGGTCATGTCAAGAGCAAAACCTCTCTTGCACTGAACGCGATGAATATTTTTTTTATTTTTTACTGTACTATTAGATTTTTAATTTGATAATTTATTTGAAATTGTATACAACTGGAAACTAGTGACATTTGTAAATATGATAACATTACAAACCTCAACATTCTACGTTGAGAAATATTATCATTTAATAAAGTAAAGTGTGCAAAGAGAACATCTTAAAAGCAAGATCAAAGTTATGATGTCTACGTCGTAGCGACGTAGCGCCGTAGCGCCCGGTGCAATCTCGTACGTCACGACTGCTACGACAATATCGCTACGCCGTAGCAGGGGCTACGCGCTGCTACGACGAAATAACTGACCTATTTGTGCAAAAGCTGAGAGGCAATTCCCGTATTTTTAAGAACGTTCGCGTTCTAATCTCAGTCTCAATCTTTCAAAAATACTGTCTTATACAATGCAAATATATTTTTACAGTCTTCAGCAGCTCAAACAGTATTTCAAATGTCAATTAATTCGTTGTGGTGTGGAGCAGGACCAGCATTAAGCCAGGCATTTTTATCAGTGATGTAATCCCCTAACTTATTTTCACAAGGGATTTGAATTTTGTCTCATTCAGTTGAAGTATGTGGGGAGGTATTTTGTTGTCACATTTTAAACAGTACCCCATGAAAGATGAGTCTACTTTAGCCAGTCTGAAACCTGGTTGAACTAATAGGTCCCGATTTCTAGTACTATAATTATGTCTCTCACGTCTTTTACTGTAAAGATGTATTTTTTTTACGTACATGATGTTTTCATAGATGTATTGACAAGTTGCTGTCATGATGTTAATATCCTTAAACAGTTCCCTTAGAGAATCGCGCCTGCGGAGATTATATATGGCTCTCATGACTCTTTTATGCAGAATAAAAATAGACTCGATGTCTGCAGCCCGTCCCCAAAGTAAAATACCGTAAGACATGATACTATAAGTAACTAAAATAGACCAGCTAGACCAGATTTTTCTGACAGCGTAAGCTGCTGAACTTATCCGTCCTGCAAGAGATGTTAAATGAGGACCCCATTGTAGCCTTGAGTCGAGCGTGATCCCCAAGAAAACCGTTTTATCGACAAATTCACACACTCAGAAACACCACTCTTGACGTGTGGTAAAAAAAATCTTATGCACTTAGTTTTACACGCAATTAATTTTCCGTTCTCAAAAAACATATTTAATTTGAGAAAAGATTGTCAGATTGGGTATTAACAGAAACAATACTATGTTCCATTCCCCCGAAAAGAAAACGTTCCATTCGGAAACCGACTTGACGACTGTTTCCGAAATGAGCGGCGAACAAAACGTGGCAGTCCGTAAACGTAAACAACCGGATTCTGAGTGGACACAGATTATAAAGGAGTTGTCGATGGAGTAGAAGAATACAATAAATGAGTGGCGACGGGATTTAGAAACAAGTATTAATGGAATATCAGAGAATGTGGTTTCCATGAAAGTCGAACTTACTTCGCTAAATCAAGTGATGTCAGAGATAAGGAAAGACATTAATTATCTTCGATCGGAGCAATTGGTCCTGCGTCAGAAGGTTACAGAATTGGATGTGAAGTGTTCAAGTACGACGGAACGAATTATTTCCCTCGAAGACTCGGGACAATTTGTTACTGACGCGCAAACTGATCTCAACAAGGAAGTCGCCCATCTTGAAAACATTGATTTGAAGCCTTTTGTTTCAGAGCTTGTAGCAAAGATAAATTATTTGGAACAGAGTGCTCGAAATTGTAACATCGAGATATGCAATATCCCTGAAAGGCGTAACGAAAACCTCATAACCATGGTACCAAATATTGGGGCTTTAGTTAAGTGCAATGTTCAACAAAGTGACATTATTTCTATTCATCGTGTCCCACATGCACACCAGCAAAACTAAAACCCCAAAAACATCATAGTTAAATTAGCTTCTCGTATACTACGTGACAATGTTCTTAGTGCCCATCGTTTGTGCAAGGGACTTGCAACGGATCAAGTTGGTGTTTCAGGAATATCACTACCGATATATATGCATGAGCACCTGACCCTAAAAAACAAGCAATTATTTCGTGAGTGTCGAGAAGCTGCCAAAAAGCACAATTATAAGTTCGTTTGGGTTAAGCACGGAACCATCCTTGTCCGTGAAAAAGAAGGGACAAGGTCTTTTGCAATTCGGACCCTCAAAGACATCAATATAATCAAACCTGACTACGCAGCACCGATTGACAACCAAGAAACTGCATCCATTGGAAATTAGCTGTACGATGTATAATCGATCATTCTTCGGCAAATCTCATATAGACAATTTGGATATTAAAAAGTTTAGTTGAACACTCCTTTATGTTGGCTTGTAAGTTGTTGTTGTTTGTTAATCCATTTTTTTATGTTTTGTTTTTGTCTTGTATTTTGTTCTCATTCTCTAAACGCTTTATTGTATAATAATAGTCCTACTAGTTAAGATTTCGTTAGTAATTATGACCATATTCTATAGAGTTTTCCGCTATAATGGCGGATAACTTAGTTTTATACACATACTTATTTTAAATGAGACCTGGTTGACGCACCAGATATCAAATAGCGAGTTTATTGATGAGTGTTATGTGGTACATCGGTATGATCGTGACCGTATTGCCACCAATATAAAAGATGGGGCGGTGTCCTCGTGGCTGTACTGAAGGGTCTGCATTCAGTTAGATTGGCCTCGCAAGTTGCAACTCATGCCAGGATTGAGCTCATCTTGGTGCAATTGTCAAGCTCAACTTGAGGCAAGTGTCAAATTATTGCTGCAGTATATACGAGTATACCACCAAAAACACAAGAATTTGCTTATGGTGAATATTTTGAACTTCTACAAGCACTGCTTGGCGACACAAAAATTGCAAATTTCTATGTGGTAGGAGACTTTAACCTACCAGAAATCGACGGGACCGCTTGTACGGATAGTGCTTCACTATCTGCTCATATTTGTAGAGGTAGAATAAAGCCAAGTCTTGGGTAAAATGGAAAATGTATCAAAACTTTTCAGACTACGAGCAGTTTTCCATTTACCGCTCTAGATTCCAAGTTGAGTGCAAAAACTGTTACAGGAAGTACAATGCCTCTGTAGAAGATGGTATCCGGACTAATGTTAAGCATTTCTACAAGCTTACCTTCTATTATGCATTACAGTAACCATTCAGCCAATAACCCTGAAGACATCTGTAATCTGTTCTCAAACTTCTTTAATTCGGTAAACGAGTCATCCACCTCAATTGATGGTATTTCATCGCAGTGCGGAGATTATTCTGAAACCTGTTCTCTCCTTAGTAACGTTCAGTTTACTGCCGATGAAATATTAAGTGCGCTAAGAAGAGCATTAGATCCATCTAAAGGCCCGGGTCCAGATGGTCTACCGGTTGTGTTAATTAAACAGACCGCCGTAAACATGGTGACTGGTTTGTGTTACCTGGTTCCTCGAACAGTACTTGGACGGGAGGTGCGCACCACGCGACTGTTCGCTACCCGCTTTTGTAGATCCAATGCTGGTAAACGCTCACCGCTATACCGCTTAGTGGACACATACAATACGCGTTTTGGTGCAATAGACATATTTTTCCTTAGCAGGTATAAATTAAAAAAAATATATATTACAATTCTCAAGGATTGGCAGTTGACTCCATAGGTTTAACACAATGTAGGTATCATTATTAATGGGCTAGGGTCCTAAAAGACACTTTTTTTTTGTTTGTGTTTAATAAAAATAGTATATCTATGTTATATTTTGTCCCTTTTAACTGTTTTAACCCCTTTTTCATGTAGTTAACCCTGCAACAGCTAACGTTTGCTTACAGTTTGTTTTTATTATATACTATAGTAATCTGGTGAAAATGTGGTGGGTGGTATATTTGTTAAGTTTAGTTTTAAGGCAACACTGTTTATGTATGTAATATACTACTGTTTGTTTTCCCAAAATACGTGTGTGTGGCAAACATAGATTTTTATTTTATTTTATTTTACAAATTATTTTTAATTTATAGAATGGCATGGAAACTCGCAAACATAACTCCTGTTCACAAATCGGTACCAAAACAGGATATCGAGAATTATCGTCCTTGAGAGACTAGTTCATGATAAAGTTTATCCTCTACTACATAATAACATAATTCCACAACAACAAAGTTGCGTCAAAAAAAGATCAACTACCACTAACCTGATAACTTTTGTTGACTATTTATTTAATAGTATGGACTCTCGTATTCATGTTGATACTATATACACGGACTTCCGAAAAGATTTTGACAAAGTGGACCATTAATTGCCATTAAGTAAAATTGTCTTTCATACGGGGCAACCTATTGAGATGGTTCTCTTCTTACGTTCTTAATAGATCTCAGACAGTTGTGATAAACGGTTTTAATTCTGCGACCTTAAATGTTACTTCCGGTGTTCCTCAGGGCTCTATACTGGGTCGTCTTTTGTTTATTATGTTTATTAATGATATAGGTACGTGTTTTCAAAATTCTAAGGTATTATTTCGTAATATACGCAGACGATCTAAAAAAAGTAAGGCGATTATTAATTTACGTGACTGTTTACTTTTACAGGAAGATTTAAATAGATTCTCCGAATATTGTATAAAACTAAACTTAAATTGAGCATATCCAAATGCCATTACATTAGTTTTACTAAAAATAGAAACGTAATTAAATATGCATATTCATTGAACAATATAGATCTAGCAAGAGAAACAGTGGTTCGTGATCTTGGTGTTCTATTAGATAATAAACTCCATCTTTATGCTCATATTGCTAAAATTGTGTACAATGCTTTTCGTATGTACGGTTTTGTGATGAGATCGGCTCAGGAATTTAAACGCCCTGGTACTATTTTGTACCTATACAAAATTTTGGTTCGCTCGGGATCGATGTTTTTGTTTTATTTATGTAACAACTCATATGATTGTATACACATAAGTAATAGAATAAGGTATGTAATACCCAGAACTACTATATGTCGAGGTGTGCGCGTGCGACCGCTGTTTGCTGTAACCTCCTGTTGATCAAAGGCAGGATCGCGAGCACCCCTTTCAAAGCAAGATTTTCCGGGATTCTCGTATATAATTATTTGCTGTTTCCGCCGGAAAATTTAGAAGTCTTGCGCTTAAAATTATAGCAGAATTAAGAACATAAAATCCTAAAGCATAATTTATATTTTCATTATTCTGTTATATCTTCTTACTCATTTTATTATTTTTACCTGTATATGGTTCAGTTTAGTTTGTTTAAATATTTTTATTTAACCATACTGTGCATTCAATGTAGGTATTCATATCGTACGACGTTCGTGTTCATTTAACTTTTTGTATTATGTGGAAAATTTTGTTGGTTATACATTTATGCTCTCATTTTAGTTTTAGTTTAATGTGTAACCGTTTATTTTCCCAAATAAAATAAAACAAATTCCTGAGCAGATTATTTGTTATCGCAAATGAGACCACAATCATGACGTCTCCAGTGTTTAATAAGAATTGTGATTTTTGTTCCTGTTCGTTTCATTATTGATAATTTTCCAAACCGTCTTTATTTTATTGTCTGCTGATTTTACCTTGTTGCTAATGTACGTTTAGCTGCCTTAAAAGTGTTCTTATTTTTTTTGAGTTAGCAACAAGCAACATACTTATTAAAAGTCTTTCCCTACTGTTCCTAAGTCCTTTAGTTGCCCAGTCACTAAATAAAAACTTAGGGCTGATACTTTTAGTGTTCTTCTTAAAAAAAAAAAATTAAACTGCGTTTGAACTACCGGAAAGAATTCTTTGTACAAAATATTAACATTATTCATTGTAAGGTCCTGATTACTTAACTTACAAATTAAAGTGCTATTAAATTTATTTAAATTAACAGATGTTGTTGGTCTGGATTGTATCTGCACTTTTTTGTATAGCTATGTTGGACTCAAAAGTTAGTTTGACCGCTCTGATCAGAAGGGAGATAATTAACGATAGTTTTATCTAAATAGTCGCAGCAACAAAATACATTATCAATACATGAAATAGTGGTTGTAGTTGTTCGGGTTGGTTCTAAAAACACATTTGACAAATTGAATGATTTAAACAAATTCAACAATCTACTGGTATTTGAATTATTTTCTAAAATATTAATGTAAAAGATAATAACTGATTTATTCCCAGTTTCAAGGTTAGCCAAAACATCTTTCATTACTGACTCAGTTCGGTTTGAATATCGATACGTAGTTTATGCTCTCATGTTCGGATTGTGAAGAAACATTACTTAAAACAGGTCCATCTCTCACTTTGATTTTTCCATGTATAGACCGACACCATGGTGTAAATCATCTTATACCGTGTTTTCCACGCAGTTCGGTAACATATTGGAAAAAGTATAAATTTATTTATAATGACAAGACGCTGTGTGTTTTACAAAAAACACCTGTCGTACGACAGGTCGCTAGTTCCACCGACGGCGAGATGAATGCGCCTTGCGCCGCAGATCATATCTCATGTACCGACAATGTTCAATGTTCAGCTCGATACCACTCCACACTATTTATTGTTGTGTGCAGCGCCATGTTCGCGGAGATATTGAAAATAAATCTTTCTGGAAGCGGTATCGTTTGCTGGTAAATAACTCTTCTAGCATTGTCCATTGTCTGCTCTTTATCTATGGTTTGATAAAAGTACAATGCTCTGGCTCTTTTATTAAAAATGTTACCATAAACTCGTAAATCGTCGAGGTACTTGTAGTCGTTTAGTAGTTCTACAGGCCCAATAATACCTAGGCATCTCGGCTTTGTTTTTTATGCTTTTAGCAAACTAGTTAATTATGACATGTCCCATCGAGTGTCCCGCTGTAGGACGACACAGAATGTCCACTCCGCGCGGTACGTGTACACAAGCGCACGTAGACAGCAATTCACGTCAGTTATTACTTGATTTATTTTGATTCCATTTGATTCGATTTCTTTTGATTTGATTGTATTTGGTTTCTGTTAATTTATGTTTAACAAGGGATATAAATTACCTGAAATAAATGAATTTACATAACATACCGAATGAGATTGTGGCTATCTGCTAGTATATTCCATTTTACTGCACGATGTCAAGTTTTTAATTTAAAAACTGCGATGCCCAGCCCGCCCTCCTGCTGCAACACACTACACACTGAAGGGCTAGGTGGTGGGCAGAGGTGTGTCTACGGTACAACCACATTTCAAGTTTGCGGAATATATTAATCGATAGCAGTATTTTTACTGTGCCCCGCCACTTAAGGATATTGTGCTGCACACACACACACTAGTGACCGTGTACGTCCAGCGGCGGACGCTGACTCCAATTAGTGCCGCCACTAGAGAGATGCACGTCTGCGTCACATCTGTCAGACGCTATTGTCTACTCGTTTCGGGCCTGTAACCGTAAATAAGGCATATTAGCTAGGGGGTAGGTTAGGTGGTTAGGTAGATATTAGTATTCATTTGTACTATACTGAGTGTCATTTAACGTCTGACATTAATAGATTTTCCTATGCAGTTCCGCTATTGTTGTTATCATATGTGCACTGATTTAAAACATAGACGTATAATCGATAAGTTGAATGAGCGAATCGTTGGGGCTTGGTTATGTGAATCATCGGTGGTTGGCCGAGATAGTAAAAGTGCAGAAGAAAAGTGGTTGTTGGATGGAATAGGCATGCTGCCGTTGCGCACAAGCTTGCTAGGGATACGTTTATCTTATGGTCATGGTACGGTAAGCTTACTTCTGGCCGTTACTATGAAGAGATGTGCGAGTCGAAACGGAATATTAAAATCTCGGTTGAAGTGATGCCAGAGCTATGAGGATAAGATAAAAATGGATATCCTGGCGTCAAGTCATCTGAATAAGGACTTTCATTGGAAGAACACAAACAAACTTAATCAAAAGTGCCGCACCGCCGACGGTGTGAGTGATGCGCAAGGAGTAGCTGAACTGTTTAAAGGTAAATTTGAGGTAAAGTCGTCGTTAGGACCATCGCAGGCGGTGATCGATGTTGAGCCCAAAGGAGAATTAGGAGTCAGGGTCACTGCTAGAGATATTGCTTCTATCGCACAGTCAATGTCAAGGAAAGAGTCTCCTGACAACGTCGAAAAAAAAAAGTCGGGCTCAGCATTTTGCATTTTCGGGCCCTCATTTGACGCGTGTTTTGGCTTTATCGTGCAATCTTTGTCTGAGTTATGCGTATATACCCTCGGATATATTGTGAACAGTTCTAGTGCCCATCATTGCTAAAAATAAAACTGTATAATTGACTGAAAGAAATAACTATTATACATATAACTATAGACCTATTTCACTGGCTACAGTTGTGTCTAAGGTATTGGACAGCATCCTTAATGCGCAAAACTAATATGTTCTATTGCATGACAACCCGTTTGGGTTTCGACCTGGGTTGTCGACCTGGGTTGTTGTAATGGGCTTTAAGCATGCTGTGGACACACACCGTAGCACAGCGGTTTACACTTGTTTCATCGACCTGTCGAGTGATTTTGATCTGGGTAACACCTGAAATCATAAATATTTTTATGTTTAACCAGGTCAATAGTGTTAGGTGGTACGGGGCTTCGGGCGAGTCCATGTGGTCTTGAGTCAAGTGTGAGGCAGGGGGTCTGAGTAATCCTAAACTCTTCAACCTGTACATGAACCAGTTGATTAGGGAGCTCAGTAGCACCAGATTTAGATGTAATATTGATCGCATATGTGTAAACAACATTAGCTATGCAGATGACATGGTGCTGCTCAGTGCCTCAGTCTGTGGCCTGCGAAAACTGGTGAGTGTGTGTGAGAGGTATGCCAGTGCTCATGGCCTTGTGTATAATGTGAAATAGAGTGTCGTGATGGTTTTTGGGGCTGGTGGATAATGTCCGGAAACGGTATCTCCTATATATGGTGTGCAGTTATCGAGAGTGCACTCATTCAAGTACCTTGGATATGTCTTGACCACTAGCCTTAAGGACGATGACGATATTGAGAGAGATCAGAGGGCGCTGTGGTCGTAGCAAATATGAGGTTAAAAATACGCTTTTTAGATCCTTCTGTTCCTCATTTTACAACTGTGGCCTGTGGGTGCATTTTACCCTTTACGTGCAGTACAAAAATGCTTTCATGGTGATGATGGGGCTGCCACGCTTCTGTAGCGCGTCAGGGATCTTTGCATAGTTGAGTGTTGATTGTTTTATGCATGAATGCGTAAAAGATGTGTGTCCTTGTTGCGCAGGGTGCAAGCCAGCTCCAACAGCATCCTGGGAGTTATTATCGACGGGCTGGACTGCTGTATTTGAGTTTGGAGTTGTTGCTCCAGTATCTCAGCTGAAATGCTGAAGCAGTGATTATTTTGTTGTGTGTTTGTGTAATTGTTGTTGTAAGTTATATCACTAACATAGGTGTAAATTTATTTTATTGTTACCTACACTGTACATGAGTCTCATGGTTACTCTTAATAAGGATTTTATATACACTAAAAGTAAGTTATAATAAAACGAAATTCAAAACATAATTTAAAATTTGTTGCCATTATGTCAGCTAGCACTAGCTAGCTAGCACTATACTCAAGATGAAATACATAAAAAAACGTAAACAGAACATAATACCTTAATGAAAGCCTCAAGGCATAAAGGGCGTGACCGCTTACATACGCAATGCTGCGTTAAAATTTGAGATGGTTTTGTTGTTATTACAACAACAAAACCATCTCCAGCAAGACGACATATCCCCACAAGCAGCACCCGTTCACGAGCATAACGCTAAGGTAAACCGTTAGTTTGTTTGCTACTGCAAGCAGTGACATCTGACGTAGCATGATGAACTTGCTGACGCAGGAATAGTAAGAACAATTGTCGATGTCGCTAGCCAACCACATATTTCAATATTGTAATTTGCAGATTCTGTCAAAAATAAATGCAAATAAAATTAAAATAAACACTCAAATTATATAAAAAGTATACTCGTAGCAACTCATATAACCTGTCAGTAGGTAAGCTAATTCTGGAGAATGAACATAAACATTGTATTGAGTCAATAATTATATATATATATACTTATCGGGATAGGCCCTCATCAGCGATATTACACTTGCACTTTGTAAGTAGGCGTGGATAGTCGGGCGAAGAAAATAGAGACACTAGTTATAGCACAATAACTTTATTTCACTCACAATTTCTTATAAATTAATCACCATGAAATGACGTGAAGGCAGAGGTCCGACATATTAAATGAAAGTATAAAATATAGCAGTAACTAACTTATTTATTCCAACAGCTTGTTAATTAATTAAATGGATGGATATAATAGCTCTAGGCGCTACAGCAGGTGCACCGGGCCGAGCCTGCCACAAGAATGATCTCCTCCTACGCTGCGCACTCGCTTATATAAAGTCGCTTGAGCAGCGGGGAGAGTGGGGAGGCAAACTTGACGCTTTGCACAGCGTTACTCGGCCCGCTGCAAGTGCTGTTTACAATGGTGACGCCGACAAGGCCATACTGACGTGCGGACTTCCTTGTACGCGTAGTCTCATCAAGCATTATCTAAAAAGACAGTACGTTATTATTAATGTTCGTTCATCCTGCAACCCGGTCCGGATCATCCCTTCACAGTTTGCTACTTACTCTGGACCGCTCGACATAGAGCCTTCATGATTTATCCAAATACTAGCAATCTGGTCCGGTTCTACCCTGCAGAGTTTAAAACAAATGCTGGACCGCTTTTTATTGAGCCTACAGGACTTTAGCAATCTGGTCCGGTTTACCCCTCCAGAGTTATAATCTCCTGGCCCAGTCTAATGACCCTTCAGAATTATAACCTTCTGGTCCGGTCTAACGACCCTACAGAGTTATAAACTCCTGGTCCGGTTATAAAAAACCCTTCAGGATTATTACTGCTTGGTCCGGTCATAGTTTTTTTTTGTTTTGTCCTCTGGACCAGTCGTTTCGGACTCTACAGGGTTACCTCATTTGCTAGATTATTACTTTTTATTTGGATCTTAAGAATAGACATGAGTTAGACACTCCACCAGACGCGTAGCACGCCTGTGTGATGCCGACCGAGTCTCAAGTCATACAACCAGCAAAATGTCACTTCAATGTGCATAAGCGTTCGGTGTTGTGTTAGAGTGTCATGTCATCGAATGTGTCGTAGCAGACACATAATTCATGTTTATGACACTCTAAACTAACGACGACATCTATGAAAACTAAATAACACTAACTTAAGAATTGAAGCGCCGTCACGGCCAGACTGACATTCGCACGACCTTGTGCGTCTCCATCCTCTTAAGTCACCGCTGGCCCATTTTTCTGTAAAGAGAATGAAACTGGTAGATACATTACTTTGTACGCACGTCCATCAGTGACATACATTAAAACGTTTTATAATCCATAAAATCAACCTTTAGGAGCTGACCCGGACAACTAAAATAGGCGTCCCTTCAACCAGTTATCTCTCCAGATAACATGGACCGGGCAACCAATCAGCGTCTCTCCGATCACTCACTAGTACCACACATCTCAATTGATCTCATAGCTTCTCAGACTAGACGATCACTCTATAATATAATCCAGAACATCAGCCTGCATAAGCCAGTTTTTTAGACTACCCAATAACACACACCATAGGATGTCAACCCGCATGCACACAGTTACTTTATCTCACACATAAGTATCAATGTTACCTTTAATTAAGTTTCATCACTCTCCGAGGCCGAGAGGTTTCCAGAGCTGGCGGTTAACGTACGTGAACTACAAATAGACAAAACCTCACTGAAACCACCCGACGACGCCCATTCCACGACTGCCGCCATCTCAGCCTCCTTCAAGCTACCAGTCAAGGCGGTAGCTACACCCACCAAGCCCTCACATTCCCTGGGCATAGCACGCAAACGCTTACACTATATTTGTATGCTCTATTAGGTAGTCCTTACTCCCTGCGAAGCCCAGTCGAACCCTCCTGTCACATTCAATGAAGAAGGAATCGCCCCTTTAAAACGTCTCATTTTTCCAACTGCGACGCAGCAGCTCTTCCAATATTCTCAGATGCTATCTTACAAATTTCAACCAAATCTAACCGAAACCTAAACTCAGAATATGAAGATTCACCTTTGATTATAATAAGTAAGCACCCCAATGTCTCATGACTCTCTCTACCCGAACACCTGCTCTGCCAGAACCGGTAGCAACTAGGTGCAAACTTACACCATGGTCACCATAACATTGCTCTGTCTGCGCCAATACAACACTGACCCCGATCCGAAATGATCCGCGAAGTCGCCCCGAAAAGACAGACAGCCTCCTTTAGTGCTTCAACTGCACCAGCTGCATCCTGCATCCAACTTCCCCGCGATGTCTGTATTATGTACAGTATGCCATTGTTCAGAAACTCTAAGCATCGGATGTTGTCCCCGAATCCGTTGAGCCCCGAACAACCCCTTGAGGTCCAGCACACAATGCACGAATTACTTTCGCACTCACCTTGCCATGTCAGGGAACCAGCATTTCTCACAAACTCCAGCAAGGGCTTCGTACCCACCAAGGAGTCCAACCTCTGTGTGAACACGACTTATCAAAGTCCATGTTAGTGACCCCGGGACTAATGGAAGCCAACAGACACTTACTACGCTCTATACTAACCCACGAACGTCGCATGTGTGAGCCACTGCCTGAATGCTACGCCCACCGATGAGATCCTGGATCTAGGGTCGCTCCGGCCCCACCACAATTAAAGCCAACGCCGATGCAATTTAACAAACTGGACAATTTTTCCTGCCCCCCAGCCAGTGGGACCATGCACCAACTCCGTAATTAGATTTCTGGGACAGAAAATCTGCATGCTCTATGCCAATCCACTGCCCATGGACTCTTTCGAAATCATAGACCCACAAAAGGGCCGACCGCACCTGGAGCGCAGCCGATCACTGAACTTGATGCCTCGAGGAAGCTACGATCTGTAAACACAGTATATGCCCGTCGAAACCTTCAACAGATTCAATGACGGCCAGGGTCTCCTGCAGAACTTGCAAAAACAACACTACGATTCTGGATCAGTTGTTCGTCGGCTAAAGTCAGACAAGAAATAAGAAACGATAAACTTTTTTCGGATCAATATTCTCCGTACCCTCAGAGCTCGGTGTGAAGTTCCATCAGTGCGTTACAGTCAAATAATTATAGTCAGAACCAGTTCTGATGTTAGTAATTCGATCACTGTCTTGTGAATTTCTTATGTCTGTTTATTTGTTAGGCCCTTTTAATTTGATTCAAGGTTCTAAACGTAAAACACGTGAAATATGGGGCATTGGGTCAAAATCTAACCTTAAAGGACCTAAGAATCGCTCAAAATAAAATTATTAAGCTGTGATTTTACTATGATTACCTTACACCTACAATTAAAATTTACAGGGAAACGAAACTCATGAATATTAAACAACTTCATGCTTTGTACCAGCATACTTATAAGAAAAATTCTAATTTAGAAAGATTCTAGAAAAATTCCATTCACACACAAATACACTTCACCAAAAATACATCACGTACACAATCAAAGCAGTCGTATGAAGGATCACATTTTACCACCGTGAGTGCGGACAGTCAATGGCGAGAGAAGAATTATTTTTGCGGGAGTACAGCAATATCATAAGCTACCTAAAGAGGTAAATGATGAATGACTGCAAACTAAACGTTTGGTATTTTCAAAACTAAATTTTAAAAAATCACTTTCCAAATGATCAAACGCTACTCCAATAAACAGACTGGCCCTACTGCTGCGTTGCTTTATTGTGGCACCGGGATCGCATTCCTAATCTACGGTAATTATTTCTTTTGCAGGTGGATCGAAAAGTTTTAAGTTTTGTGTTATTTAATAAAGTTATTTGCGTACGAAAAGAAATGTTACATTAGTTTGTGTGTCCATGTTATATTTTAAGTTTAAAAATGTTCTCAAGTAAGTGAAATCTATGTAATTTATTTTTGAGAAATTATTTTCTTTAACCATAAACATCAGTCGAAACGCAACGGTAGGTATACCACCAATAAAGAATTCATTACCCTTTCGCAATGTCTGAACTAATGAGAGTTTATCTTCACCATGTAGGTCAGTGTTGATGTTGTGGTTTATGATAATGAAAATTCAGTAACTAATAGATCCCTACCTATAATAACTGATTCTGTAGTGAAGTTAATAGGCACAACATGAAATTCAACACATCGGGTGTTGAATTTCACTACGGCTTAGTGTTCCGCGATTCATATTTAACATTTTCATTGCCTATACCTGTAAGGTAAACTTAATCACAGCGCATAGTGCCCGGGAACTTTTTGGCAAAACTAAAATCTACAAACAAACTACCAGAGTATCTATTAAAAAGAAAAGGAACGAGCTCACCAGATGATGTGGTTGTCCATACACGTTGCAGGTGAGACGGTTCGTATCACGACTCTTCGGTGCTGGTACTCGATTCGAATTCTTCACTTCGGCCAAAGGTTGGTACCGCCACTTGCGGCAATTAATTGATTTTTGGACTGTTGTGCTTCAACGATGGCATGTGCCATTGAAGCGATTGTCATTATCAGGATCAAATCGTATCAGTCGCGCAGTTGCGGTGAAATTTGACGTTTGCAGTTTAAGCGGTTGCCGGAAGTTGTGTTAGCAAAAACTCCATATTTTGAATAGATTAGCCGTCGGCCCACAGTTCACAGTTGCATTTTTTTAATAGATTTTTGCCCTTTGAATCCCAATTCTGATATCGGGATAGGCCCTCATCAGCGATATTACACTTGCACTTTGTAAGTAGCAAGCGCTGTGCAAGTGCTGTTTACAATGGTGACGCCGACATATTTATTTATTCACAAAATCCACAGCCCTTTAACAAATTCACTTAAAATTAATAAATTAATCTTACATCCAATTACGGATTTACAATTTAGTAGCTACACTTATTATAAATGCACAGAAACAAACAGGATGACAGTGTGACAGTACCTAAATTACCCTAGGCTGAGAAATTTTTAGTTTTTCCTAATTGTGTTAATATTAGCGTTAAGGTCGGTTTCCCCCGAAGGGGAAAAGGCCGCACTCCAACCCCGTGCGGCCCTGTAGAGCTCGTCACCAGACTTGGTTACTCTCCCACCGATAATAGGAATGAATTCCCAAATTTATAGAAGCCAAATAAATGCCTTGATATTAATAATGAGGCAAGGAAACAATGTATCAATATTAGATGATACTTGGGAATTCATAGTTATGAAATATATTGGAAGTGATTTTAGAAAGCTAAATAATAGAGGGATGAAGAGTAAATTATTATATAAACTTGTGAGTAACCCAAACGCTAGCGCGTAACAGGTATTTGATCAGTCGTAACTCACACAATACCTCGCATCTACACTCGGAGTACTCAGAGATACACTTCCATAAAGTGACGCAAGCGGCTTTACAGCGGCATAGCGTCGACATCATGCTCTTTTGAAGTCATGGCCACGTTTATCAGTTCTCTCGATCTGATAAACGTGACGAAGTGGCTTTTCTTGCGGCAACCGTGCGACTGTCCTTGTCTAGCAACGGAGCGGCTAGTTCTAGCGGCATTGCGTCTGCATCATGCTCTTAAGGAGACATGGTCCCTATCAGTCCTTAGACTGGATATGAGATAGTTGTGGTCACCCAAACCCCTGGAAGCTCACTCTTTGCACAACAAGCATATTTGCAAGACACGTGCTCATGTCAGTTTGACCGAGTTATTAGTCTAAGATATAGAATATAATATTCTTTGAATTACTAGATAATTAGAGTTGCGAAATCGAAACTCAAGGAACATTATTGGATAGAGTTTAGAGTTCTAGTATCGGCCAAAGGCAACGAATACAACATTCAAGAATTACTAGTTATGAGAGTAGAGATTCAAACTCAAGCATAATTAATAGAGCTGTGAATCAACTCTCTTGAAAGTCTATAGACAGCCCCAAAGAGCCCACCCGTCACCACTTCCTAGTGCTTATGCTAGGGAGAAGAAGTGGCGCAACAAACTCCCTAGCAACACGTGTCTGTCTGATTAGTAATAATGACTATCAAGTCCATCAGCCTAAGATAATTTTATTAACTAAAGTCTCACCCAGTCTCATCTACAAACACTCACAGATACTACGTTAAATACTAGTTTATAGAATAATAATAAAGTAAATCTGTGCTTCAACACAACTATATTTAACTTATTTAATATTAACTCTCTCTCCTACAACAGCCCACTTGGACAAGGCCTCTGGCACTTAATAATTCTCCTAACTTTCTTAGCCTAGCCTTACACCGATCGCTTCCTACCGTGGTCT
This sequence comes from Dasypolia templi, assembly GCA_963555695.1. Taxonomy (NCBI): domain Eukaryota; kingdom Metazoa; phylum Arthropoda; class Insecta; order Lepidoptera; family Noctuidae; genus Dasypolia; species Dasypolia templi. The sequence continues at coordinate 758,149 of OY743151.1, read as the reverse complement.
ATCTCCCCTCTCGCAGGTAGCGCTAATAATAAATGTAAATAGAATCTTCATAATGTTAAGGGGTATAGGGATCGCTATGCTTGCGCTTTAATCAATCAATAATAGCTACGTTAATGCATATGTGTTTGATGTACCCATTTCAGTGAGACGGGGAACCGTTTTACAACGTTTGTCTCATTGTACGTGTTCTACTAAACCTAAGGCATAAAACCTCTGAGGACAATATACGATTTTAGTAGAACATGTTTCCTAAGCACTATATAAATGTCTTACTCAATCCTAGAGACAGTGCACTGCGAAGCCCAACTGCCATTGAGTGAGACAAGTATTGAGTAGAAAATTCTAAACGCGTGCTAACGTTAATATCACCTTTACGGCAGCCTAGCCCCATTTCTTACTTTAATAACAGAAAATATCGCACAAGCGTACCGTAGACTCAGTCTGTAGCAAAAATCAATGCGATCGTAGTCGGTGTTTGCCGAGGTGGGTATTTCGTCAGCTCACATCTCGTTAAACTTCCCCATTTCGAGGATACAGTGCGGCTGTCAGCGGCAAAGCGTCCAAATTGACGTGTTTCGATAAATAGTGTCGATTTAGAAACTGGCGTACCATATGGGTGTAGGTTTTATCGAGACACGGTCCCTAGCGTTCTTAGAACGACTACCAATCCAGTTTGGGGAGCTTCGATTTCGATTGTCTAAATATTTCTTTCGAGCGACGACGGCTGCCATAAGTGGGCATTTGTGTGTGCCATAAAATAGAAATGGAATAAAAAATATTGTTTTACAAGTGCAAAGAATTAGGATATCTTGTTATTTATTAGGGTAACACGTCAAGCTGTCAGACCATAAAATTAAGATTTAATGTGTTTCGTAAAGTGGGCCGAACCACGTGCATGGTTTTAGAATAAATATAATATTTTGTTATTAAATAGGAATAAGTGACAGACAGTCAAAACAGCCTAGCACCATCCAAACTTACCTAGGTGTGCAGTGTGTCTTAACGCATAAGTAGACGTTGATAGAATAGAACAATAAGGTTGGATTTTTCTTTATTTTAAAACGCATTAAAAAAGCAAATCTAGCAAAAACGAGGGAAGCTTGTTATAAAAACTGTACCAAGCCCAACAAATGAGTTATGAATCCTATGAAGCTGGTGAAGAGGCACACGTAGTTTGTCCTTATTTCTAGTGCTGTTTTTGCTCGTTTAGGTGTATATTTTGCCTAATTCATAGGATGTTGGCGGAGATTATTATTGTGATGCCACCCTGAGAATACCTATGTCTTAAAAAAACAGCAAACTTCAATTTTTCAGCCTTTTTTATATTCGCACACAATAAAAGTAATTTTTTTAAGCCTCCCGTCAAAGCATACAATGCACGTGGTAACTTGTACTGTATAAGTGTAAATCTGTATCTATACCATGTAAGAGATAAGGCGCGGGGTCAAGTGAGAAGGCGTGCGCTGCACAGACGCGGCGCGGGCATCCATCATCCGTGACCTTGGCGTCACGACACGTGATATGACAGGCGTCTGGCGTGCCGTCGTGTGGATTCATATAGAAGCTCCATCGCATATAAATCAATTTTATTTAATGTATTGTTTTTCGTAATGTTAATTATTAACTTAATAAATTTATAGAATCAATTTCGTCAAACTGAACAGACAGATGTGTTTCTGGGGAGTTTGTTGCGCTACTTCTTCTTACCAGCTAAAGCACTAGGAAGTTGTGAAGGGTGGGCGTTTTGTGGGACTGTCTTATGTAGTTTTGACTTTCAAAAAGTGCCGATCCTCAGCCTTGTTTGAATAAATAACTTTTTGTTTTGATTTTAATACATTAATCCGTAACCCCGTTTGTTCTAAATACCTGGTAATTACACAGACATAGCGCGATACGGAAAACTGTGAACTTGTGATGTGACACGCACTCGCAAGCTCTATTGTGTTATTTGCCTATAACAGTTTTGTGACTAGTATTATGATTAGATAAAGGTGAAGCTTCTGCAATATTTTGTATTGTTGTTGCTTGGCGATACTCACGAACGTTAAAAGTGGATGGTCGTAGTAGGACTATTCATCATTATTTATGTCTACCGAGATGGCGCACAGTGCTGTTATAAATACTATATCAACTTATAGTTTACAGATAGTTTCTGCCATATCCGCTTTATTGCTCGAAACTAAAACTATTTGAAAGTTCCGATGAGGTTACATGACTGTGATCTTTCTTTGATCGCAAGCATTTAACTTTGTTTTTGATGGTTTGTTACAAGATGGGACGGTGAGGAGCTTGTTCTTGCTTCTATTGGGTTTCAAGCTTCAATACGTAATTTTGAGGGGCTCAGGACAATTTGAAATGGTGGATGTTAGTACACCATTTCGGGAAACCTTTCACGTTATGCGACAAATATCATAAATAACTATTATCTACTAACTAGCTGCTCCCCGCGGTTTCACCCGCATAAATCTTGATACCGTAGGAGTATCGGGATGAAAAGTAACTCTAAGTGTTAATCCAGATTATAAACTATCTGTGTGCCAAATTTCATCCAAATCCGTTCAGTTGTTTTTGCGTGAAAGAGTAACAAACATCCATCCATACTCACAAACTTTCGCGTTTATGATATTAGTAGGATTTCACAGCAGCAGCAGTTCTTTTAAGTAAAAGTAAATACTTATTTTGTTCATATAATATAATCGGGGATACTGAAGCTGCAGCAGACCCGACTATGTTTGTAAAAGCCTAGGATAATAATGATTTAGGAACAAGTCCCGTATTGGTCACAGATGTGTGCCGTCGGCTTCAAATAAATCAGTGAAGGGTATCTCTGATGTTCGGACAACACACATAACTCGCCAACTTATTCTATTAAGAGGGTCGGGCGATACCGGACGGCGCCGGACAGTGCCGGACGCCGCACATGTGTGTACACAATGGATCTAGTTTTTATCACGAGCGCCGAATATAATGTTGTCCGAATAAATTGCGGACGTGAGCGGCGGGGCACGGTGCGTGGCGAAAGAAGGTTGGTCGGGTAGGCAACGTATTCAGGCGATTACAACGGATTATCCTATAATAGATTTTGTAAGCCTGCTGTCTTGTTAATTTGAAACAGTTGTCAGGTTATTGATAAAGAAATTGAGCGTTGCTAAGGGATTAAAACGTTCTCGTTTTTCACTCTTCATCGTACCATTTTGTACCTACGAGTATAATAACATCCTTCTGACCTGAATTAATTGCTCCGCCATTTTACCGCCTGCTTAATTAACCGTTCATTTTTATAACATTTCACGTTAATATTTCGTAGCAATTGCTTCGTAAACAGCGTTGGCTTTTATGTGATTGCTTCATAAACAAATCGAAGCTGTGCTTCTGTGCTTCGCGCGGAGTGCGAGGTGCCGAGTTATTGCGGTCACGTCGCTAACTTTGTAAGGGCGAGGGTGTCGCCGGGGGCTGAGCTGAGAGGAGCGAAGGGGGTAGAGGGGGCAGGTCCGGGCCGTTTGCTCAAGTCTTCTCTGCAAATTAAGATGACGCGATAATCGATAGCCACCTGATAATTGACGAAATTGTAACAGGAAAAATAAAGTAGCTTGAAGTAGTATGTAACGCCATACTATAGTGACGAGTCCAAAAGTACATGCAGCCGAGACAGACAGATTGTGATTGTGACGCATTGTGGCTAACCTATCTCCTGCCTCTCTTGTGATGGCTGAGCTGCGGCGCGAGCCGACCGCACTCGCACTCGCACGTGACTGTTGTACCAATGTACACTACACTACACGGCACAGAACACACAGCTTACTCGTATATGACACTTTACACACTTACATTATATAGATACAGTACAACGTAACTACAGTTAGGTACTGCTGAAAATAGTTTTGTGTTACTAAGAATTTGTCTCATTTCCTATATCCTTTTTCAAGTGATATAGTGTGTTCTAAGTCTACTGTCCCTTGCAGTGCACCGACGATTTTGTCGTAATGAGTAATAGTGGGATACAATTATCCCACTTTTACTAATGGTACTTTCAAGTGCACCTTTTTCAAGTGGTTTTATCAAAGTTGTTTCCTCCGAGCTACCGCGGTATCTCACGTTGTTATGATAACATCGCGGAGGGTCGCATCCCTTTCAACCCCCCTCCGCTCTGCCTCCCCCTCGCTCACGTGGCTTCATCAATTACCCCCAATTATTTCCGTTAACGAGCTTACCTCCAGAGCAGAAGCAGTGTACCCACTGTTCAGAATATTTCACGCTTCAAACACTCGCGGTTCGTTTGTGTAGCCAACTATACTTACACCGGAGGAAGTGAAATACTGATTATAATCTTTGGTATGTTGTAATTAAATACGGTTTAATTACAACGTACCTATGTGTGTAAGTGATGGTTACATTAAAATAATATGTTTTCCGGGAATTATTTTATATGCCCGATCAAAATTAAATTCGGATATCAAAATTACCTACTACGCCTTCTATTTTATGTCTAGAAATATTGAAAAAGAATCGCTAAATGGCGCCGTTCGCCCATAAAGAGCTTGTGTTTATCAGTCACAGCGACACGCCGGGTGCCCGCGCTGGTCTGCCCGATACAGCGGCAGCGCTCCGGATAAAGACAGCCGATATAGTTGATTCGACAGACGCCCCAACAAATGCCGATGTCCATCGAATTCCTAACCTAACGCAAAGTACATGTTAATATGCAAAAGGTCAACAAGTTCTAAAATAATATCAATTAACCAATAAAGTGAGCTCACTGCAGTCTACTGCCTGGTGGTACCAACAATTGGCCAGATGTTGCTGGTGAGTGGCCTCCGCCGCTACCTGTAACTCCAGAGACTTTGAATGACGTCGCGCTCCCTGAGATAAATCTAAAATGTTTAGAATACAATAGAATAGATTATTTGAAAACATGTTACATTTAGGTATTTTAAATAGAATTATGATCTTACATGTTTCGCAATGGACTGGCATACAAATATTTAAAAAATTAAAAACGATAAATTAATTTCTTAAAATTAATATTCTTACATGTCTAATAAGGTTGGTAAAATCATAACAATAATAAAATCTTAAAGTTCTCGTAACATACCAAACGAAATTATTAAATATCTGAAATGTACTTTTTTATCAATAAATTCTTTCACAATATAAAATCAAAATCAAATCAAAAGTCATTTATTCAAACTAGGCTGAGAGTCAGCACTTTTCGAACGTCAAAATTACATAAGACAGTTCCCCAAAACGCCCGCCCTTCACCACTTCCTAGTGCTTTAGCTGGGAAGAAGAAGTGGCGCAACAAACTCCCCAGCAGCACAGCTGTCTGTTTAGTTAGAAAACCATTGAATTATATAATTATAAGGTAATCAAAGAATAAAAACCGAAACACAAAAAAAACATATTAAATTATCTGCCATATTTAAGCTAGCCACGACAATATACCCAAAACAGAACCCAATAAAAAAATCTATGAAAAAACAACATAACTTAATACACAAATAAAAGCCTCCAGGCATAAGGGGCGTGACATCTTACATATGCATTATTGGATTATTTTTTAAGTAATCACAAATGATAAACTAGGACCATCGAAGTAAAATAAGTTAACAGAACAATTACTTTAACAATATCAAAACCATAGACAGCAAAACGACCAGTCACCACAACCAGCACCCGTTCACGAGCATAACGCAAAGATCAGCCATTGCCCCCCTCGCCATATTTGAGGGAAGGAGGCAACCCCATCCCCGACGCTACCGCAAGCAGTGACATCTACGGGAGCATGACGAACTCGCTGCCGGTTGCTCAGGCAAGAATAATTTAAGATCAATTGTCGAGGTCGCTAGCTAACCACTTATTGCAATACAACTCATTGAAAAACATTGTAATGAGCGGATCATGTCAATAATAAATGAAGGTAACTAAAACTAATTGACTTAACATAACATAACATCACGCCTTGTTTCCCCAAAGGGTTGGGCAGAGGTGCACCTATAGTACACCCACATTTCGCCGGTTATGTTTAAGTCCCATGTAATAGGGGGCGAGCCTATTGCCATCTACCGGGCACAAATCCAGACTTCAGGCTGCTACTGAGAAATTCCAGATAGAAAAACCCAATAACACGTTGCTCGACCTGGGAATCGAACCCAGGACCTCATGCTCAGCAGTAGCGATTGCGACCACTAGACCAACGAGGCAGTCTTAATTGACTTATACAGTCAAATAAAATTAAAATAAATATACGAACTCGTATACCCTGTCAGTAGGTAAGCTGATTCTGGAGAAAGAACATAAACATTGTCTTGAGTTAATTACAGCGACCAGCTATTCTTATCGTTTAAGTAGTCGTTAATTGAATAATATGCCTTTGAACAAAGGTTGGATTTTACTTGAGCTTTAAACGCATTAAAAGGCAAATCTAGCAAAGAAGAGGGTAGCTTGTTATAAAAGGTTATACCTAGCCCAACAAATGAGTTATGAACGTTATGAAACCGGTGAAAGGGAGCACGTAGTTTGTTCTTATTTCTAGTATTAACATTGTGAAAATCACTGTTTTTAGTGTATAAGTGTATAAATATACACTTATACACTAAAAACAGTGATTTGCCTAATGTATAAGATGTTGGCGAAGATGAATTGTGATGCTACCGTAAGAATACCAACATCTTTAAAAAAATCTCTAAGAGAAACTCTGGCTCCTAGTTGATAAATTGCTCGGACAGCTCGTTTTTGAAGGACGAATATATTTTGAATATCAGCAGCTTTGCCCCACAGCAGAATACCGTAGGACATAACGCTGTGGAAATAACTAAAATAGACTAACCGTGCTGTATCAAGGTCAGTGTATTGTCTTACTTTGCGCCAGCGTAGGCGGCTGAACTGAGCCTCCCCGCTAGGCTTGATATATGTGGGCCCCACTGAAGTTTGGCATCTACTGTTATGGCCAGAAAAACTGCCGAGTCTACTGTTTCAAGCAGCTCTTTATCTAAGACGATGTTGGGTCCTAGATTTCTAACATTCGGTAAGACGAACTTTACACATTTAGTTTTCTTAGCATTGAGAACTAGGTTATTTGACGTAAACCAATCCGTAACCATTGAGAGTGCACTGTTTACGTAGTCAAACTCTTGTCTATTCCTGTCTACTTTAAAAATAAATGAGGTATCATCTGCAAACAGTACAACGTCACAGATATCATTTAAATAGAATGGTAAGTCATTGATATACACTAAGAACAAGAATGAACCTAGTATTGAGCCTTGAGGAACACCTAATTGAACTGGAAGCCCGGATGATTTCACACCATCGACATCTACACATTGGAACCTATTGTGTAAATAAGAATTTATTACGTTGAGAGCTTCGTTTTGGACACAGTTTACGCAAAAGCGTGTCATGGTGCACGCAAACAAAGGCTTTAGAGAGATCACAGAAAACTCCAATAGCATTTTGCGATTTCTCCCATGCATTAAATATGTGTTTCAGCAGAGCAACACCCGCATCTGTAGTTGAACGTCCTTTTGTAAAGCCATATTGTTCATTATGAAGGAGGCTATTTAAAATAAAATGTCTGAGTAACTGCTTAAGTATTAACTTTTCAAATATTTTGCTAAATCTGGTAAGATAGAAATAGGCCTGAAATTGCAAATGTTATTTTTATTAAGATTTTAATAATGGTATGACTTTACTACTCTTCATGAGGTCAGGAAAAGTTCCTATATCAACACATTTATTAAAAGTAACAGCTAGATAGGGGGCTACGATGTCTATTATATTACTTAAAAGTTTAATTGAGATGCCCCAGTAATCACCAGTGTTTTTAGATTTAAGTGTGTTAACTGCCTCGTTGGTCTAGTGGTCGCAATCGCTACTGCTGAGCATGAGGTCCTGGGTTCGATTCCTAGGTCGGGCAACGTGTTATTGGGTTTTTCTATCTGGAATTTCTCAGTAGCAGCCCGAAGTCTGGATTTGTGCCCGGTATATGGCAATAGGCTCGCCCCCTATTACATGGGACTTAAACATAACTGGCGAAATGTGGGTGTACTATAGGTACACCTCTGCCCAACCCTTCGGGGAAACAAGGCGTGATGTTATGTTATGTTATGTGTGTTAAAGACGTTAATTACATCATTAGGCGTTACATGTTCAAAGCTAAATATGCGAGTACATTTTGGCACACTACTATTCAAAAGATTCTCAGCTTTAGACGGGGACGAATTTAAGGAGCAAGTCGTAGTTATAGGTATATTGGCAAAAAACTCATTAAAAGCCTCAGCTACGTCAGCTGCCTTATTAACTAATTTCTTATCCACCATAATTTCAAGTTGATTTTCTTGTTTAACCGACTTACCCGTTTCATTCTTAATAATTTTCCAAGTGGTTTTTACTTTATTATTGGAATTTTTAATTGAATCGCTTAAAAATTTTGATTTAGCAAAAACGTAAATCTTTTTAAATAATTTTGAATATTTTTTTACATACTCTAGGAAAGGAGTATCAAACCTGTATTTTTTCAAACCATATAACTCGTATATTCTCGCTCTACTTTTATAAATACCTGGAGTAGCCCATTGGTTGAAGCCAACGGAGGTGCCATTAATGTTAATGGTTTTTGTCTTGAAAATAGATTGGTATTCTTTTTGCACAACATCAAAAAGGGCTCCGTATATTTCATTAGGATTTTCGTGTTCTACTAACTATGGTGTAATTCTTTGAGCTATATTATTTTTAAACTTGTTACAACGACTAGCTGTATATGGCCTGCATTCAAGTTTATGCGGCTTTTTAGGTAATGACATCGGGAACCTAGCTAATAAACCACAGTGGTCGGACGTTAAGTCACTTAACACTAATTTAGTTTTGGCATCAAACAAATACCTCATAAAACAAATACCAATTGGCCATTGTGATGAAGCAATTTTTATGGCATAATGAGCTTTGATGTGAAGGAATTCTTAACCGTGTAGCGTGCTAATGACGCCGGAACCCTATAAACTGGAACACAGCATCACTAATTGGCGGCAGAAATACTTATCATGGTGGTGCTTCCCGGTGGAGCATATTCACTACTTCTAAATGTTGTTAGGAGAGGACCTTCTGTGGTTTTGTCTTCTTTGTAAGAACAACGATTTACGTGAATGTGTGACGCTATCCGTCAGTCCGCGTATTCAATTACAAGGATCAGTTTCTCGGGCGAGTGCGTGAATGTCGGCCATGATTGTGTTACAGCGAGGTTCACGCGTCGCCGCCGCACCGCCCCGCGCCGCCCGTGCTGCCTCGCCGCTCGCACGGATAAATAAACCCCAATATTACATGCGGTCACTTTCATCCTCAACATGCGCCAATTTCATCCTAGCAAATTGTTTTCATTTTCTATTAAGATTTATTTAATTTAGCTTCTTAGAGATACCAGCTAAATCGAATTTTGTATAAACAATTAAATGAAGTGGTTATTCACAAGGAGGAACTAACATCAAGTGAATTTCTCTGTTTGCAAAGTCGAATTATGGTAAACTGTGGGCAAACTAAAACTTTTAACTATGTACTAAACTCCGAAATTGTGTGTGAAAGTGAACTAACATTGCTCAGAAGTCGGAGGGCCGACCTGCCACCGTGTTTGTCAAACAAACACGTCATAATTACTTTTAGTAATATTCTACGGCCGCTTATTTACCGAGGACCATTTTTAATATGATTTTACCAATCACCGAGTGTTTGTCTTTCATTTTACGATCAGCACGCAAGTATTGAAACTAATCCTTTTACCCATGTACAATATACAAAGTTAATATTTAAATAATCTCTTTTTGTATGTTTGCAACGATCTCTCTGATGCAAATGGACACGCTCAGTGTATATACACTCTCACTAAATGAGTGCCTGCTCATTGTTACCAGGTTAACGATCGTACTATATACGTATTAGTTAAAGAACTGTATATAACTTTTGTTTTCTTTCCATTCTTTAGCTCTTCAACTAGTGGTGTTTTGAAGGATGGCCTGCAAACAGTACGGACTTTAAATTCAAGAGCAGTTTATTGCAATTAAAGCATTTAGTATGCAGAGCACAATGGCGGTGCCATTTCAAAAGTGCCTCGTAGTTGTGAGTGGAGGCTTTCGTGACGCCTGTCGGAAATATCGGTGCGCGGCGCGCGGCGGGCGCGGGCAGTGCGGTGCAACGACCGGCACGTGGGGCCCGGAGTGGCTCCAGGACACGGGGGTTAAATGTGTAGAAGGATTTGTATTTGCACAGATCATACATCTTAAGCTTTCATCATAAAAACCGGGCAAAAAGTCTTTGAGTTTTTCCATCAAGAATTTCATAGTAGCATTTCGGATTCTGAATTTGCAGTGCCTGGTTAAATTTTGACTACGATAAATTTGATGTGGGTGTACTGATAATATTATTATGTGCTAATAAATAATTCAACATTATTTAACACTGGGAATTCAATTCACATTCTGTTATGATTTTCATCCATCACTGGTTTGTTTTAATGTTGTATTTTACCGGTCCGCTCGAGAAATTAAGTCCAGGGACTGCCTAACGGGTTGGTGGGAGCTGGGCAATTGTTTGTCCACGTAAATAGCTTGATTCCAATCGAGTAAGAAACTAGTCATGTGTCTAGCAAAGCAAAACTGTGCATGATAAAAAGTGCGTAGGAAAGTGGAATTTTATTTTTCTATGCATACCGAAAGTTAGTGCTCCTGAGGCCAAGTTATCCAATTATGGTTATTATTGCGTCAGTATTGTGTCTAAGTGCCCGAACGAAACGGCGCTAGTTCCAAACGTTTGGGACGTTTGAATCTAGCGACTCGGGTACTGTGACAAGTTGCTGAAGCCACACATTATAGGGCTATTGAAGTTAGGGCGCGTCGTCTTACAGACTAGATACTACTACAAAATACTTGTCACATTGTTAAGTTTTTTTTGTTAAGTATGGTGTATCGCTTTCTTATATCGTGTTCTTAAGTAATAGTAGGTAATGTGTCGCATGAGGATTCCTTTCAATTCAAATCAACACACATTCACCCGAGACTAAAAAAAGGATTTCGTGTTTTCGTGAGCACGATTGCTATGTCGTGTTGTGAACTCACTGGCCATGTTCTCGCCTAAAAACAAACAAGCCAGAGGTTCCGTGTTCCGGCAGTGCGTGTGTGGGGGAGGGGGGCACGGTCGCAGGTGCTGTGGTAACTTTCACAACACTACATTTGCTTAGCAAGTCGGCTATTCGGCTGGCATGCGGACAGGCTCGGTACACACCTCGGATTTGACTCTATTGGCTTGCAACCTATTATTATCATACTGTATGGCAAAGGCCTCTTCTCACACAGAGAAGGCGCGAGCATTGACCACCACGCTTGCTGAACTATTAACTATATCGATTTCAGACTTTTATTAACTATAAGTCCAGGTTTTGCTGTATCATAGTACAAATATTACCATGTCGACTTGGAGTACTATTGTTTTTCCTCTCACTGTTCTGTGTATCATAAGAAGTGTGATTTTTAGTTACCTTTCCAAGGATGATTGCTCACCAGTGTTTATAAATGACAAACGTTCAATTTCAATGCAAGTAGTGGCAACGAGTCTAACTTCAGTGTTAATGCAACGGAGTGAGACGTTCGTCCAGACAGCTGTACGATGGCCGCAGTAGTTCAACATAAAGCTATACAGGCTCGGTGCAGACGGGGCCGGGGGCGCGGGGACGAGGGACAAAGCAGAGCCTTCTTCTAACGAACAGGTCACGAATGAGACAAGACAGCTACCTTTGTAGGTTGAGCAAGATGTGCCTACCGAAAAGATAACCAACTCAATATTTAGTTCAGTCAAAGTAGCTTACAGCATATTTACGCCGAGACAAGAGCAGTGGTAACCGCCGCGACTTACGAGTTGTACGTAGTCGGCTCGACCAGGCGCTTTACTTTGTTTAAATTATTTCATCACCACTGATCTCAAAACGGTGAAAAAAGAAAACATCTTAAGGAAACCAGCTTGGCCTTGAAGCAAAAATTCGAACACATGTGACATCTACCAACCCGCACTGGGCCCGCGTGGTGGATTACTGTCTACTCCGTCTCACGGAGAGGAGGTCCGTGTCCCAGTTGGGAACATTATAGGCTGATTATGCTTACGCCATGACAAGTGTTTAACTCCTCTAAATTAAGTATGATTATGCCATACATTTAGGTATGTTCGTTCAGACTCAACAATAGCTGTCATTAAATTCTCGATGTTAATCCAGCAGTCAATAAAACTGCACTCTCGTTTGATTGAAAACCGACTCAATTGCCAACGGCTATCAATTGGCAGTGCCATCAATTGCCATCAATTACAACTGACCATTAGGGAGTAATTAAGTTGACAGGGAATTGCCGGATAATCGCAATATAAATGATATACCTACTGCGAAACGATTTTATGGCAACTGATATTATTGCACAAAATATAGGTACAGCTTGATGTCAAAGTCAAAGCATTTATTTCAAATAGGCCCATAAAAAGGCACTTTTGAACGTCAAAAATTACATTTAAAATAGAACTGATTCTAGGCGCCCCTTCCAAAAGGTAGTTTCGTATGGAGAAGAAGAGGCAAGAAACTCCACCGTTATTCTTTTAAAATGTTTTACAACATTTTGTATACATTCATTATATTTTTAAATGTGAAGACGATGCACCAAGAATAAAAATACTATACCACAATTGGTAAGAAGAATTAAAAATAAAGCAAAGGCAGAGAAATTAATCACGTGATAGGTACATTGTGCTCACATATTTACAAACATTGTAAAAATATGTGATTAACCTAAAATATTAACTAGGAATAAGTCAGTATGTGAGTAAAAAAAAAAAAAAAAAAAATTAAATTAGCAACCAGTGTGATTTTGTCTAGACGGGATTGTCCTATGGAGCTGGACCATCATGTTTCCAAGCATTCCTATCTTGTATATAATCCTCTAATTTGTAATAAGCTTGTTTGCAAAGTGTACTTTTAATACGAATTTTAAATTTTCTTTCATTTAACTGCAATATATCACAAGGTATTTTGTTCCAACATTTAACACAGTACCCCATAAATGATGTATCTACAGTAAGCGATCAAAAGTGCATAGGCACGTTAAGAGTCGTATTGCTGTGAACTCACGGTACGACTGTATGTGTTTCAATGACACACACCACAAAGATCGCAGTTTTGCACGGCACACACTGTCGTATCGCGTACTCGCGTCGCTCTGCACGAAACAAAAATATATTTCCGTCTCTTTTGTTAGACACGCATCATGCGCGTGACCTGGCCGGTTTATGGCATTGCTAAAATTCGAGTTAATCTAATATGAGCTGGTAGCAGTAGGCGCCAAGCGTTGGACTGAGAAGTCGCTGGCTAAGGTTCTGATCTCATAAGAGGCAGCGCAGTTTTATTGCCAATTTTTATTTTGATTTGAAAAAATATATTTAAAAAAAAACTGTTTTTATATTTTTGTTGATATTGCTATATTGCAATATCAACAAAAATATAAAAACAGTTTTTTTTTTAATATATTTTTTAATTTAGGGTTAAAAATAAAAAATAAATGCGTTAGAAGTGATAACAAAAATTAAAACATTTTCATTTGTTATAATATTTTACATTAAGATAACCGCTACGATTATTTATAATAACTTCTTCAGCCAAATAGGATGTGAATACCAGCGCTGTGACACTTATTTTTAAGTGTCACAGCATTATGCTGAGATAGGGGCCTTTTAGCCTCGTACAGGACTTTGTTTATTTTATTTTTGTGTTATTAATTTTTATGTTTTATGAGTGTGTTTACTTCAGTTTGTGATACTGCGTATCACACAACGTACTGTATATTGTGTATTCATGTGCGAGTCCTGTTAAATAGTTTGCTTTCTTTCTTTTTTCAATACTATGTCAAGGAACTTGGAAGCAATTGGTTTTATTTAAACATGTGAGATGTTCAAAAAAATTGATAAGTAGATTTGTTTCACCATAAACAATTAAGCTTCGATTATGAATTTTTTAAATAAGTGATTTTATTAAGTGGTTTTGTATGGCAGTTTGTTTACATTAAGTATTTCACATTTTATTTGGCTTTAGTGAATATAGGTAACATATTGAGGATAGCTTAAGTTGTCTTTTTCATTTTCGTTCTGTGAAAAGATGATTGAAACTAAACCTCAATTTTTATAATTAAGTATACAGGATAAACTATTCCGGAACTTAAACAATCTTGTTTATTGCGTTATTGTTTGCAGAGCTTCGGTGATGCATCCTTTTTAGCGCGGAATATTTATTTCCGACAAAGTCCATTTGGGGTACATTAAAACATAATAGAAATAAATAGAAATCACACACACAATAAAATAATACTCAAACATTCAAATCAAATAAAAAGAATTTACACAAACATGTCATTAGAATCAAATCAAATTCATAATAAATGCAAATGTCAAAAAAATATTAAAATAAAATACATACACATGTCATTCAAAACTAATAAAATAAAACACTTAACACAAAAATATTACGTATTACGAGATAAGGCGCTACTATGAAGCTGCATCCACCTCTGCAACAGGGGCATATCCCACCGCTCGGACAATACCTTCAGAACGCCGTTCGAGCTGTTTTGTAGGCGACTTAGTAGCGAAGCGCTCCGTTTTCTTATGATCGCGAAAAAATCATCAGTCCGCGCCTCAGCAAACATAGTCGAGGCACTACAACACCGCGGGAACCCTAACAGTATCCTGAATGCATTTTTGTACTGTATGCGCAGTGCGCTGTACGCCCGCTGCGTAAAGTTGATCCACAGGCTGCACGTGTTAAACGACTGACAATATGCCTTAAATAAAGTCACCTTTACTGGTCTAGTACATCGTGCGAACCTGCGAGCCAACATATTACACCGAACAGACAACGCCCTGCGCTCCCTCTCAATATCCTGATTGTCACACAGGTCATCGGAGACCCAGTGGCCCAAATACTTGAATTGATTGACCCTGGTTAAAGCAATGCCGCAAAGAGTGACAGGAGGTACAGACTGCGCACCCGCCCATCTGACACTATTCAGCTGCTTATGGTACCAGTATCTGAATAAAGATACAATCTCGTGTGGCAGATCCGTTTCACATTGTAGCTTCTGCCACAGCTTGTCTTATCACACCAGATCAAAAGCTTTTGACAGATCTAAATAGCATGCATAAACTGGAGTGCTTCTGTCTGTGTAGTACTGAACAGTTTGCTTGAGACAGAGGATAGCACTCTCAGTTGACAGCCCAGGTCTAAAACCAAACTGAGCGTCATGCAATTGAAGGTACTTCTCCAACTGTTGGTCAAGAAAACTGTCCAGCACCTTAGCTATGACAGTCGCAAGCGAGATCGGTCTGTAATTATCAAGATCTGAGAAATCACCTGTCTTATCTTTGACGATTGGCACTACAACCGTGTGCATTAAATCATCGGGCAAATAACTATGACTAACACACAAGCTAAAAAGTAAAGCAAGGACTCTTGGAAGGTGTACGCCCGCGTACTTCAGATGCTCGATGCTAAGACTGTCGTGACCAGGGGACTTGCCTCTCACCATCTTCTTTATAACGCTAGCCACATCTTTGGCATAGAATCTGACGTTAACATCCCCAGAGCGATCCTCGTCAGCGAGCATCTGAGACGCAGACCCGAGCGGTGACACCACATTGAAATGACGCTGAAAGGCGCAGGCTATGTCCCACAGCCCATGCGCGCCACCCACACTCACCGGAGAGACCGACCTTGGATTCAGTTTATGTGTGTGTTTCCAAAAGTCACCAACATTTTTATTAGCATGATGTTCCGCAATAATATCCATTTTAATCTGAGTTTCATTGTCTTGACAGTACTTAATTTAGCTTTATATATTTTCCTAGATTCACACATTTTATTATAAACATAACCAGATCTAGGACGTCCATAAGACACCCACGTCTGATAACATCGTCTCGCCCTCCGGTAAGCATCACTAACATACCGGTTCCACCCTGTTACATATTTAAAATTGTTCCGTTTAGGTACAGTGCAACTGCTCTTAGCGGCTTTGGTCAAAATATTTACAATCTTGTCATACATTGAATTTATGGTCTGTATGTGTCTCTGATCACTACACATTCCATCTGCGCAATATCTAAACTCTAGTGGGAATCAATCTGCTTTAACTTTGAGTTACAATAACTTGTATTATCTTGTGTTTGCTTACGGTCTCTAATTCCCCATTTGACATCACTGACAGGGTTAGTAAGGGTTGTAGTTTTTGGCAAAATTATATTCATGTTACATTCAATCAATAACGGAAAGTGATCTGACCAGTATGTATCATACAGTACGCACACATCCACAACCGTGCGCCGCGCCGCACTTGTTACTACGCAGTGATCGAGCCATCGCCCGTGTGCCTCTCTCATAAACGTATATGTATCGCGAGGCAGCCGCTCAATGTCTAGACACGACCACGATTGTTCCGTACAAAAAGTAAATAACTCGTTAGAAAACAGCTCACTTGGGTGCGCGCTGAAGTCCCCGAGAATGAACACTGATTCCACATCATTATTCTCAATGATCGCGTTTAACTCACTAAGGCACTCTGTAAATTCGGTCAAGTTACCGATCGAATTGGTAGGCATGTACACTGATATCACCAGCATCGACCGACCGTGAAGCACTAACTTTATCGCTGCGAGACGCACACTAGCACACGCGATTACAGACACCATTGGAAACATCGCTTTCCTCCACAGCAAAGCGACCCCCCCGTACGGCCTTTCTCTAAGCACTCCAGCACATGTATCAACAGCAGACTTCCCAGTAAAGGAAAATGAGTCATCAATACTACCCAGGAACTGTATGTCGTGAGGCAAAAGCCAAGTCTCCTGGAGTGCCACAATGTCTGCCGCTCGACAGAGTCCTCTTACACATTCGACTGACCTCGTAACACTCTTGCAGTTGAAAGTAATAAGTTTAGTTGTATTATCCATTGACTGACGATATTAGTCCGTTCACCTCTCGGTAGGTACGTCTGTCCGCATTACGACTGAAGTCAACAAAACGGCGATATAATATCCCGTCAGGCCAAACGTCATCTCTCAGAAACATTTCTAGTTTATGTTTAGGAACATTTTTTTTTTTTTTTGTTTTTTTTTTTTTTGAGTCGCCCAATCACTAAATAAGAACTTTGTGTAAATACTTTTGGTTTTAAGTGGAAAAAAATCATTAAATTGTGTGTTTAATAGTGAAAAGAACTCGGCATAGAACTCATTTGGGTCACATATACTCGTATTATAAAAACTTTGAACAATTTACTGGCCAAAGAGATATTTAATTTATCTAAATTTTTACATGTAATTGGCATAAACCTTATTTTGAATTTTTTGTAAAGGCATGTATGAGCAAAATGTTACTGTTTGTCCACTGTGATCAGATGGCAGCTTATTTACAATTTGTTTGTGTAAGTAATCGCAGTTATAAAAAAATATTATCTGTGCAAGTGGCAGAAGAAGCTGTCACTCGGGTTGGTTCAATAAAAACATTTGATAAATCAAATTACCCAAGAAGACTTAATAATCTGACAGTATTCAAGTTATTTTATAATAAATTAATATTGAAATCACCACATATGATTATTGACTTACTACTAGCACTAAGTTTCTTTAGCACATCTTCCATTACTGAATCAAACACACATAGATTCTGGTAACACAACAGACCGTTCAACAGACAGACTCACACACTGACTTATTCCTAGTTAATATTTTAGGAAAATCAGATATTTTTACAATGTTTGTAAATATGTGAGCACAATGTACCGTACCTATCACGTGATTAATTTATCTGCCTTTGCTTTATTTTTAATTCTTTTTACCAATAAAATTGTGGTACTTATAGTATTTTTATTCTTCGTGCACCGTCTTCACATATAGAAATATAAATAATGTATACAAAATATTGTAAAACATTTTAAAAGAGTAACGGTGGAGTTTCTTTCCACTTCTTACGAAACTACTTTTTGGAAGTGGCGGCTAGAATCAGTTCTATTTTTAATGTAAATGTTGACGTTCAAAAGTGCCTTTTTCTGGGCCTATTTGAAATAAATGCTTTGACTTTGACTTTGACCGATGATGTCTTTTGGTTCTTTGGATTTATTTGTGTTTTTAACTAAAATTAATGACCCGCCATGTATCATATGTTTTCGGCTGAAATGGCTAACTGCACAATAACTTTCATAGTTAATTGACAGTACTTGATAATCTTTTAACCAATGTTCTGTTAAACAAATGGCATCAAACTTGGTATTTTCCAAAAACAATTCTATTTCTAGTAATTTGGAAGATCGACCTTGAATATTCTGATTAAGTAATTTTAAAGTGTGTTGCACTCCCTTTGGTTTCTTATCATTATGAGTTAAATTGCCAGAAGATACTTTATTACTATTGTCTAATAATAATTGGTTATTTGTAGGGGTAACTTCTGTTGTCTTACTAACTAGTTTAAAAAGTTATCCGGAGTGACCTCCACAACTACAATTTTTGAAGAGTCTAGAATGCTCATTTCAGTTCCATAAGGAAGAGAACACCTTTCCTGACTAGTAGTAGCCTCCAAGGATGTTGGTATTATAGGTGGATTCTCCTTCGTACAACATGAAGATTCATGATTGCTCACTATGTTGTTAGAATAAGCGGACAACACAGACTCGTCAATCATACTCCTACAATTTGTTATATTAGCTATAACCTCATAATTATTTTCATTATCTGATAAAGTATCAGAATAAGGTAAAGCACACAACATTGGCTTCCCTATATTTAGCTTTAATAACGTGTCCACAAGTGAAGTAAAATGTGAGTGCGTCATGCGATTTTTTACCATGTGCTCATTATGTTCTCCTTCCATTAAATTGTTATGTTAAAAACCCAGTAATGCGACCGCTCCTCACTATATTTAGAAGTAGACTTCTGCTTCTCACAATGAGTGATGTGACCCAATACTCCATTATCGTGGATATCGAGTGACGTCATCAGTCGAGTCCACTCGTTGTGGGATGTGTGCGCTGGTGTCTGGTGTCAAGGTCTGCGTCTTGAAGCGCTGTGTGCTCAGTGTCGAATGCCGAGAGTACTCGATTGATTCGCGCGGCTGAGATGACGGATTATCATCGGTTTTTCGTTCACCAAGGGGAAAGCGGCAGAGTAGCCGCGAAATTCAAAATTTCTTTTGTTTTTGCAACCTGCTAGTCGGTATTAGGTTGTATGTTAAAAAATATACGATTCGAGACCGAAACAAGTATCTATGTGTAATACATACTTGTTACGGTCGCGACTCGTGTTTTTACGGCAAAAAACGTCGGAAAATTTGAATTTCGCGGGCTACCCTGCCGCTTTCGCCATAAGCATTCGCTTACGATCGTGTTGCGGGCTATTTAACAAGTGCCTAACTACCAAGATACACATGAATACATCACAAAATTGGATTTTAGTTTAAGAAGGACAGATCTTACATAAATAGCAGAAAGATTAGTTAAAAGAACTCTGAGCCTTGCGTATCTATCCGTTGGTTTAGGCTTGATCGGATTGATTCCTTGCCGTGACCATGAGGTAGTCGTTGAGTACAAGTAATAAAGTGGTTTAGAGTAGAGTCGAACGCGGTGTCACGTCCCCGAGGCGTGGTGCGCTGCGTGTTGCGGCGAGCACCTCGTCTATCGTCACCAATCTGAGCAGAAGTCTGAGTTTTCCAACATTGATGATGAGTGGAGAGAATTCACCAAACATCTTCATGGCTGTGCGCTGAAAACTTTAAGATAACCACAGAAAATTAATTAAGACTGGTTAAATGCATCTGACAATGAGATCAAAGCGCTAGTTGATAGACACAGGGATCAGTTAACCTCGAAATTCCCAGATGCACGTAGCAACAAGGAATCGCAACCGAAACTAAGATCCAAAGTTTATGAACTGAAAGATAAATTGGATGGAAGGAGAAAGAAAGCTGCTGCGCTGATATTCGCCAAACTGGCAAGTTTTTCGAGGGCATTCAATCGATTATTGGCAGGAGAAATAGCACCGATGTACACTAACGACAAACAACACCGAGTTACGAGTGAAGCATTAATAATGCGATGAGCAGAACATTTTAATGACGTCTTGAATACAGATGCCCTCAACGCTGATCTGTTGTACATAAACACTTGATGAACTGCCAGTTTGTCACAAACTAGAAGACGATACTTTTAAAAAGTTTATGGAAGTAGCTAGCGACTCAAAAACTCGTAAATACCTGGTATGGACCAACTTAAAGCGGAAATTTTGAAATACTGTGGAAAAACATTGTTAATTGAATTTATCATCTTATCGAAAGGTTGTGGGAAAGTGAAGAAAAAATATGAAAAAAAAAATCAAAAGCAGTGTATGTGTAACTACCATTAAACCAATAACAAACAAAAATACATTAAAATAACATCTTGCCTATATTCCCCTAACGGGTGGAGAGAGCCCCACGTAATAGGAGCGAGCCTATTGCCAATTTCCGGACACAATTCGAACCCCCGGGGTACTATCGAGCATTCCTTGAAAAGGCCAATAACACTTTCCCCGAAATGGAATCCAGGAGCATTCATCGATTTAAAGTCATTGATTTTTGGAATATTTGAGTCCTTATTCCCCCCAATGAAAACAACTGAAACTCACTGTTGTATTTAGCATACGTCGGTACATCGCGAAACAGTCAAAGAGTGCAGGTAGAGCTCCGGCGATTGTATCCAGGAGGCTTTTAGTGACATAATCAATAATTCAGGAGAGCGTCAGAGAGCTCCCTTTGTGAATGAATACAATTGTACAGTCGGGGGAATTTAACGTTTAGCAGATTTATCTCTGATCCAGAATGACGGCTGTGATTTAAAAATACGAACAATTTATGTTTGTAGTCAATTTCCAAATGATGACATTCCGCTTTCCTGTCTGTAGGTACATAAGAGGTCGAGAATTTGAGATGGTGTGTTGCCATGGAATTAGAATGAACGTATGTATTAGATTTTATTATATTATAAGTGTCGCTCATAGGCCGGCCATTTAAGAAAAAAGTTTTTGTTAGGTTCCTATTCGTCAATACTTAGTATTTATATTACAGACCTATATCAATTTTGCTTACACTTTCTAAATTAATTGAGAGGCTCATGACTAACAGATTGGCTAAGTACCTAGAGCAAAATCTTCTCCTTTCTTCTTCTCAATATGGTTTCCGTTCCGGAATCTCCACAAATAATGCTGTGCTAGACCTAACCTCTAACATCTTCTCCAACCTGGATAAAAAGCAGAAGGTAATTGGTATTTTCCTGGATCTGGCTAAGGTCTTCGATACGATTTCTGTTCCCAATCTTATTGCTAAACTAGAAAGGATCGGTATTAGAGGCTTTCAACTTGCTCTCTTCGAGAGTTACCTCACGGGTAGACGGCAGTGCGTCAGGATCGGTGATTGGACAAGCGAAGAGCTTCCCATCCGACCCTTTTTCTCAGTTATATAAATGAGAAAAAGAGTAACGTTTCCAAATGCATCCATCTACACCTATGCCGATGACACTGCCCTACTATTCCATGGAGACTCCTGGGAGCTGGTGTTCCGGCATGCAAAATCCGGACTCAACCTTGTCACCAACTGGTTGTCTCGAAACCTATTTACTTTAAATGCTGACAAAACCAATTACCTAACCTTTTCTTTTACTGCCACTGGAAACCACATTCCTCCTCTTATTCCTTGATTAGCCACTCTTGTGTCTCTCCTCACCTCACGGTTTGTAAGTGCCCCTGCCTTTCTCGCATCAATTTTGTTAAATATCTGGGTGTTCAAATTGATGATTGCCTGTCATTCTCTACTCACATAAACACCCTCTCCTCACGACTGCGCAAGTTGATCTACATTTATAAATCTCTACGTCACGCTGCGGACCCTACAGTTCTAAGACTTGTATATCTCGCCCTCTGCCAATCGCTAATACAATATTGCATAATTACGTGGGGTGGATCAGCAAAGACTCACATGCTGAAATTTGAACATGCTCAAAGAGCACTCTTGAAGGTTGGATGGCGGCTACCTTACCGCTTTCCTACCATCGATCTTTACAATACATGTACTGTTCTCTCGGTTCGCAAATTATTTATCCTTAACCTTGTTTTAACTACACACTCTCAAACTCCCTACGCTCCATGCAAATTTGTCCCCCAACGACGTAAACATACTGTCTGTCCTTCCAACCGCACAAATTGTCGTTCGGCCCAACGTAGTTTCCCTTTCCTCAGTAGCTACGTCTATAACAAAGTAAAGAAAATTTTAAATATACACCATATGTGCAGATCAAAATGTAAAACAACTGTAACGAAATGGTTACTTGAATTGGATTATGAATAGACTGAATATACAGCATGTAACGAAAACCCTGTCCGATCCTGAAGGGTATTATTTGGTATAGTAGTGCGTACACAAATACGTAATCATTTAATGGATACGAGATAATTATTTTTCCCCAATGAAAACAATTAATTTAAAAAATTTAAAATAATCATACCAAAGGCAACACTGATCGCTCGACAGGGTTCACCAGAGTTCACCTACAGTTTCGTGTCAAAGAAGCCGCCTGAGCGCAGCGGTCCTTAGTCGCATGCCGCCAAAGAAACGTAGGACTAAAGAAATCTACGTTTTGCCTACGCGTAGGTATCAGCTGATATTTTATTGTAGGCTTACGCACAATGACCCCGATTTCTGATCTTCTGTTTATCAAGAAACAATTATTATTGAGTTAATGTGATGTGCTTTTGGCAATGTACCCACTGTAGGTATCAGTTTTTTAAAACATTTACTTGTTACATACCTCTATCTATCTAGAACATTAGTACACATTCGACACCTTTTTATTAAATTAGCACGTACTCTTCGAAGCGCACATGTGTACGATTTGAGTGACTCGAAAGCTTCCACAATCCGAGCTGTTACTTCGGTTTCCGAATCACACATTCACTCACAAATAAAAATTAACATATTCAAATATTCCTGATTGGTATACGACATTGTTCGCGATACGATAGCGGCACGTGATAAGCACGGACATCCGATCGCAAGCTATCTCCACGTGAGACTGGCGAAGTGTCTAAACAAGTAGCGACCAGTCGGCTACATCAAATGATCGAGGACTCGTTATGAGTACCTACAGCGCGGCTAGTGCAGGGCGGTGTTCTTTGAAATAAAATAGGCAAAAAATAAAAGATTTCGCCGGCCGGTGGAGTGTTGTCAACTTATGAAAATTTACCATATTTAGTGTTACATTTCGCATGGTAACTAAAAATAAAAAAATCAATAGCTTTTGGTTTTTATGAGTTAGATTTTTTTTACTATTTTTTCTAGTACGTATGTTAAACCAGGAATACGCCTTTTTTGGATCGGACAGGGTTTTTGTTACATATTGTATACTAAATATTTTAAAATAGTTTTGCCTACCGGGAATATTCACCCTCTTAAATTAATGTCAGATCACGTTCACCTTCTTAACCACACACAGACACACACTCTCAAGCAAGTAGGTGCTCGCGTCCTGTGCCCTTCGTGGGTGCTGGGCGTGAGGACTTATGTTGTACTCACGGACACACAATACTTTCCAAAGACTCTCATAGAACATCTCCCTTTTGTTTTATAAATAGATTTATCTTCCTCTCAGTACTTGAAGCTTTTACGATGTTGTATTACGTAAGTGCAATTTAATTATATAATTTTAAGGGTGTGAGCCTGGAGATCTGTCATACAGGTCCTGAACCCAGTATAGACTTCAGCTCTCACAAAGGTTTGGCTCTGCCTGTAACCTGATATCATGTATAAAACTTGTACCTTTTTGGGAGAAATAAATTATAAAAATTGAAAAAAAATAAAGTTGAATTATTGTTACAGAAGCACAAAGAGGCATTGGTTTTATGACAAAAAAGTATGCATTACCGTCGAAATATGTGCCATAATAATGTTTCTGTTCTTCTTATACTTGTTTGTTATTTACTGTAGTGTGTCGTACGGCAGTCGATCGGTGCGATTGCGGGCTTACCGCATGATGGATGAGTCCGGTCCGCACCCGACACGTGGTCACGGCGCGGGACAACAGGGGACGGACGGACGTGACCATACTAAACACGTGTGATGTATAATCGTGCTTCCTTGAGGGCTCGAAAACGACAATCAATCAATCGATGAGAGTAATAGGTGTTTTCCTCACCTGCACTGAAAGTATTCATCAAATTAGATCAGTTTGGACCGGGAGAAACATTACGGATAATTCTTTTTATTTTTGCGGTCGAAAAGCTTACAGAAAGCTGCCAGCATGGCCAGTCCATATTCTGCGCCGTGTTTCCGCTGAGCTCGTGGCTCGTGGCTCGTGGTCAGCTGTCAGCGGTTTAACCTGTCCCCGCTTAATATTCGATATCTCGCGCAATCCACTGAAATATCTAACATTGTTTCCTCTATTAAAATTTTAATGAACCCAATTTCTAATCCCGTCGTGCCGCGCCTTTCCGTTATCACATGGATGAGTAGTAAATAGCTTACGTAACGGAGGCTCGGAGCAATGGATAGCTAAATATGCTATAACATTTATTTGTGATAAACTGGATTTATTAACGTCCAGTGGGAGTCGTAACAAGCGACCGTAGGGTTGTGCCGGGCGCCGATCGGCGGGAGGGGGAAGGGGGGGGGGGTATCACAGTTATACAGAGGTTACTTCGTGAAACCACTAGTCGTGGCATTGAGTAAACACTGGGCGAGCAGATGATACTATTACGATCGGACATTTAAAGCTCAAAAAAATAAATTACGAGAAATGAAGTCCTGAAGTTAAAATAGATACTAAGCTTTTAATTTAGTGAGACAAGATATGGTAGTACAGTCGAGTTCACTAATATATTGGCAGTGACAATGTTTCAAAATAGTGTAAGCGTTAAAATTTTCATAAAGTTCTATACAAACTTAGACATCAATAAAATGTTATCATTTATAAACTGTTAATAGGTATGTTACGGTATTGCAGTCAAAAATACGGAATACTCTTTGAAACAAAGATATTGACATACTCTAGATTTCAATATATTTGGTGCAACCCAGGATTCGTAAATGTCTATACAGCTTTGAATTATCAACTAAATGCTCTTTACCATTAAATTTATTTTTACTTGACGGTGCAGAATTACGAGTAATAATGCAATGTTGCCGTTCGTAATAGGACTGTACGAATCTGACAACGTTCAAATTCAAATTCAAATATATTTATTTGTAGAACACTGGTAAACAAAAAGTACAGATGTCAATATTAAACAAATTAACGCTATGTCTTGCCTTCAACAGGGCATAATAATATTCTAATTATAATTTGTAAGAGAGAACTGTATTATTTGATTAATTGTGTTTTATGAAATCTTATGGTCAACGCATAGGGAAATCTTAGGGTCACCGAAGACGAGGCGCCGACCATCCCAATCAATATACTGTAACCATAATATAATTTAAGAGAGTGTCCGTGGAGTTTCACTCCCGTTCTTCTCCATAGGTACCTACTACGCTTTGGAATAAGCAAGTAGCTTCATTTTTCTGACCGACCTACCTTGACAATTAAAAAGTGCCTGTAATTGAAAAAATTTCGCGTTTATAATATTAGTAGGATAAACATCCTACTAATATTATAAACGCGAAAGTTTGTGAGTATGGATGGATGTTTGTTAGTATTTCACGCAAAAACTACTGAACGGATTTGGTTGAAATTTTGCACACATATAGTCTATAACCATGCACCACCAACCAACCACTAAATGGATTAACACATAGAGCACTTTTAACAAGATTTATGCGGGTGAAACCGCGGGGAACAGCTAGTTTGAAATAAATGATATGAGTTTGAGTTTGAGTTTCCCGCTGGTTTTACGCGTCCCAATGCGGCTGGTCCGGGGATACCGCACGGTCTCCTGTGAGGAGCCTCCTTGCCGGATGCCGCCATGGGATCTGGAGGCAAAAGTCCAGGGCGTAACTCTGCTGCCGCGAGAAATCGCGGCACAGCAACAGAGGACATGGAGTGTCTGATTGTCATAACCCAGTGCTGGGCACGCCACAGAAGCGGCGATAATTCCCCTCTAAGAGGAGTGGTTGGAGAGGCGCCACGGCTTCCTCACCTTCCGCCTGATACAGGTCCTCACCGGACACGGCTTCGGGAGTTTCCTGTTGAAGAAACGCCTAGGTGTCACCATTATGTGGATCGCCTGGAGGACACGGTGGAGCAAATGGTGGAGGTCTGTCCAGCTTGGGCAGAGCACCATCGTGTCCTCGCGGAGGCGATCAAAGTCAAAGTCAAAGCATTTATTTCAAATAGGCACATAAAAAGGCACTTTTGAACGTCAACATTTACATTTAAAACAGAACTGATTCTAGGCGCCCCTTCCAAAAGGTAGTTTCGTATGGAGAAGAAGCGGCAAGAAACTCCACGGTTGCTCTTTAAAAAAAAACTATATTTTGTTTAATTTATTTATATTTATATATGTGAAGACGATGCACCAAGAATAAAAAAACTATACTACAATTGGTAAAATGAATTAAAAATAAAGCAAAGACAGATAAATTAATCACGTGATAGGTACATTGTGCTCACATTGTGTTTACAAACATTGTAAAAATATATGATTTTCCTAAAAGTTAACTAGGAATAAGTCAGTGTGTGAGTTGAGTAAAATAACAAATTATACAATTCAATTAGCAACCAGTATGATTTTGTCTAGACTGGATTGTCCTATGGAGCTGGACGATCATGTTTCCAAGCATTCCTATCTTATAAATAATCCTCTAATTTGTAATATGCTTGTTTGCAAAGTGTACTTTTTATATGTTTTATAAATTTTCTTTCATTTAATTGCAATGTTTCACATGGTATTATGTTATAACATTTAACACAGTACCCCATAAATGATGTATGCACTTTGGCTAATCTAAAAATGGTTGATCTATTTTATCTTTATTTCTAGTAAGTATAATGATGTCTATCACTGATTTTATTAAAAAGATGTAGATTTTTTCTTACATACATAATATTTTCATAAATGAATTGGCAAGGTACGCATATCAAACTCAGAGCATTTATTTCAAAGAAACCAATTACAGGCACTTTTGAATTGTCAAGCAAAATAAAGCTAGTTAAGTAGTTGCCCATTCCAAAGCGTAGTAGGTACCTATGGAGAAGAACTGGCAAGAAACTCCACGGACACTCTTTTAAATCAAATTATGTTTACAATTCAAATAAAGTTTAGGCTAATTAGCCTAAACTTTATTTGAATTTTTTGTAAAGGCATGTAGGAGAAAAATGTTACTGTTTGTCCACTGTGATCAGATTATCTATATAAGTGGCAGACAAAGCTGTCAACCGGGTTGGTTCAATAAAAACACTTGACAAATCAAATGACCCAAACAGACTTAATAATCTGACAATATTGAAGTTATTTTCTAATAAATTAATATTGAAATCACCACATATGATTATTGACTTACTACTAGCACCAAGTTTCTTTAGCACATCTTCAATTACAGATTCTGGTAACCTGGAGGATCAGCGGCGACGATCTCTCGAGTCCGGCCCTGGTCCAGGCCATGGCTCAGAGCGAGAGCGAATGGGAAGCCGTCACCTCCTTCTGCGAAGCAATGGGTAGCTCGCCGTCCGGTAGGGATCAGGCCCGAGTCGACGGCGCGTCGTGTTCCACGCGCGCCTCAAAGAGATGTCAGCACAAAATGACGGGGTCCGATAGGGCCGATGCCTGCCAGAGTCGTGGGTTGTTCGAAAGAGATACCGTGGCCCTGGCAAAGGCAACTGAAGAAACACGGCCGGCTTTTAGTCAGTAAAAGTCTCACACGACCTCCCGTTCCACCCAGAGCGGGAGAAGCCATTTGATTATTTCCCACCCAAAATAAAAATGTCCCGAAGACTATACCTACTTATTTGTTTCAAACTTCGAGACATTTGAAATTATCAAGATATTTTTCATAGAAAAATTGCATAGATATTTGTGAACCTAACTTTGAGCTAAATAATATTAACAAGGGATTGCGCACAATTTTTTGAGTCTTTGTCTGTAGAAATATTATTGATTTAATGTAGTCACATATTTATGATTTCACAGAGTGTTTACAATTTATTGTAAGTCAAAGCTGTTTAGAATTTTATGAAACTTACTTTTGCCTATATATTTTTGATTCATGAACATGCTCAGATATTAAAGAACTCGACTGGACCTCAAAGTGCTACCACCTGCCACCCGCAGGCTGTACCGACACTACCTACACTGCCTACATGACCTACCCGCCATTTATCAGCGCACTGCGTAACATTTCACTCCGTCGAGCAAGGGCGTGACTACACATATACACAATTCTTTCCGAAGGACAACAACTATTTATAACGAAAACGTTCCCCGGCCGCGCAAGCAACTGGCGATAGCAGCCACTCAGATTGTGTCAGCACATGTGTTATCACACACACATACGCCGCGGTCTTCGGGGAAATATCGCGCGCGCTCGACACGCAGGTCGTGTGTTACTAGCCTTAGCGCGTCGACACTGATACAGTACATACTGAGATACAACTTGAAATCTAATGTGATACCAGCAGCGCCAGACGTCCCGGTTTTGTACAATGTTTTAAAACACAGAGGCTTGCGTACTTAGCGTCAGTCGCCCGCCAGGCCTTGACGGCAAGTCCGCTTAAGCAGACGACAACCGCATAGGTTGACCTGCGAGATGCCAAACATACAAACATACAAAACAGGCCTTGACGAGGTGAGATCCTTTGTCTCTTTTGCTAGCGCACGGCTGTCCCGCTAATTTATCAAGCTATTCATTCACATTTTAGTTTTTCTCAATTTATTACTTATTGGAGTAGTAAAGGCTAACTTGATATTAACAACATGCTTATATTTGGAACGAAGTTCTTTTAACGCAGCTTGCGGTAGGAGTAAAATTGAAAAAAAAAATGGAAATCGGCACGTAACGAAACAGCGTTATGCGACTTTATCCCAGTTTATACTTTACTTTATCTCAGTCCATGCGACTTTTTAGTTTATTTAATAGAAAAAGACAGACAGATAGTTTAAATGGTTTTTAAGGGTGCTGAAGCTGATAGTGGGGCAAAATGGAAATCCAAGATCAAAATCAAAAGTCATTTATTCAAATTAGGCTGAGAGTCAGCACTTTTCGAACGTCAAAATTACATAAGACAGTCCCCCAAAACGCCCGCCCTTCACCACTTCCTAGTGCTTTAGCTGGTAAGAAGAAGTAGCGCAACAAACTCCCCAGCAGCACAGCTGTCTGTTCAGTTAGAAAAACCATTGAATTATACAATTATAAGGTAATCAAAGTTATAATAATAAAAATAATAAATAAAAAAACGAAACACAGAAAATCATATTAAATTATCTGCCATATGTAAGCTAGCCACGCCAATATACCCAAAACAGAAACCAATAAAAATCAATGAAAAAACAACATAACTTAATACACAAATAAAAGCATCCAGGCATAAGGGGCGTGACACCTTACATATGCATTATTGGATTAATTTAAAGTACACACAAATGATAAACAAGGACCATCGAAGTAAAATAAATCAACAGAGCAATTACTTTAACAATAACAACAACATCGGGGGTTGCACGACCCCTCACGTTTGAAAAGGAAGTGTATGCGTCGAAACAAAACGTAAGTAGGTACTATAACGCGTATTAACTATGTAGGGACGTGGACGTAGGTAGAGGGAAACACACGTATTTATATTTTATTTATATTTCAGTTTTAATACGTGTTTACAATGAAGGGCCTATCTATTTATTGTTGTTTCAATTAAGTACCTTAATTTATGTTACATATAACAGCTCGTTCTAAACAAGCTTATGCGTTCAAAATTAACCATAGTTAATTTGTTACCAGCCTACACAGCTTTGCCATTGCTCCATAAGTTCGATAAAAAAATCTGCTCAACAATGTAAATAACGCAATGAATGTTGTTGAACTGTCAAAATACAACAGATTAGTCGTAATCGTTTACGAAAATGTGTTACGCAATTAGGCTGCTGACCCTTGAATGAAAGTATCGAGGATAATTGCCTAACACTAGAAATAAATGTTGATATGATGTCTCTTGAAAGAGAAAGCTTAAGTCAAGATGAACGAATCGCGAATCTAACGCTAAGATAAGCGTTGGATAAGTTAAACCAACACTACAACAAACAACACCAACACCAACTAAACACCAACACTTATGGCAAATAAACTGTTTTGATTTGATTTAATTTGAACATTTATGTGTGCTAATGTGCACCCACACAAACCTAGTCGTCACGCTTAAACCTCGTTGCGCCAAAACTAGTGGAAAATATGCGACGCATTCTCCTAACAATAAACAAATTGACGTGACAATTCACATCAGCCCAGAAGGGGTTTAATGAAATAGAAAGAAGAAAGAAAGAAAGAAAAAACGTTTATTTGCGGTAAACATGACGCAGTGATTGAACACAAACATCAAAAATAACAAGTTGGGGAAAATATGCGTCACATCCACGCAAAACGGCCATCGCTCAGCTTAATGCTACGACCCTATCCGAGACAGAGCCCCAGCGCTGGTTTTTCAGCGACAGCCGGCGTTGAATGACGTCGCCCGGTGCAGCAATCGCTAAGATTAAAACTAAATACACATAAAACTAGATAAGTGTTCAACAAAATAAGTACAACAAGCAATTTTTGTAAAATGGTAACATTCCGGGCATCGAATGCTCACGCGCCGTTAGCCTTTGATAATCTGTGCGCGCAGCTGTCATATAAACATAGGTTTGACGTTTTGACATATTGTTATTGTTGTACCTGGTAATAATTATGTAATAATTAAATGGCGCATTATATAATTAATGTTACGATGGTTTTTTTTTTTACAACAAAAGGATGTATTCGGTGACTGTGTTGGTACGGCTATTGTAAAATAGTGTGTGTGAAATTTGTGCTAGGAAATGCAGATGACAAACTCTGTGACATATCGGAGAACCTAGGTCTAAAGACAAAATGGTAAGTACGAAACAATTATTTAACATCGTGGATATAAAGAAATTGTTTGAATTGTTTGGATAAATAAAAGTAGAAAAAATTGTAAATTATAATCATCTTCAAGGAACTAACTTGACAAGCCAGGTGGTGTGCCAGTTGAATTAATAAGGTTTTTCCGTAATTTACAGACAAGGTGGCATTCCTAAGTGTAAGGGTTGAGAGCTGTGGTGTATAGCATATAATAATACAGCCCCAAAGACAGGAGAGCGAATGCCAAGCAGCCCACGCACTAGGAGATTCCCAACCAAAGCTTGCAAGCCATGACCCCAGAGGTACAGTGACCCAATACCAAAGTACATGGTTAAAGTTGAAGGGAAATTTGTTCTTGTATGAGTATCTTTTTGAGTTGGAACTTAAAGGCTTGTATTGTTTTCAGGCATTGTATTGGAGGTGGGAGATCATTCCAACAGCGTGTGGCTGCAAACTTGAAAGTACCCCTGAATGCTGTAGTTCTGTGCATTGGCATTGACAGTGGGCTTACCATGGAGCGAAGACTATACTTTAGGTGGTTTTGTTTCCAAGTTAGCTTTTCACAGAGATAATGCGGTTTTTGTGTTGTAATGATACCAAACAACAAGTTGGCTAAATGAAGCTTCCTCCTGGAAACCATCTTTAATAATTTTAGTTCATTAATGTATTGAGTAACATGACTTCTTCGAGGGACATAAACACAAAAACGAACACAGGCATTTTGGATACGTTGGATTACATGCTCAGTTCTTGTAAGCAGGCATGGGCCGTAGACTGTGTCACAGTAATTTAACTTGGATAGGATGAGGCTGTCAACAAGTTGTTTCCTAACTGGTATGCTTAGGTATTTCCGTATTCCATATAAGACCTTTAGCCTAAAAAAACAATTTCGAAGAACATTGGTCACATGGGCCTCAAAGCGGAGCTCTGGATCCACAATGAGCCCTCAATTGCATGTCTGCTCCACTCTCTCAATTTTCTCTCCCATGATAATCTGCTTCTTAGAACCCAGCACCATAAATTTAGATTTGAGAGGGTTCAGAACCAAAGAGTTCTCCACGGACCATACAACCACTCTATGCAAGTCCTCATTTAATTTCTGCACAGCCGAAGATGTTTCATCCGCTTTGAAGGATATGTACAATTGAATATCGTCAGCATACATATGATATTTGCAGTTAACAAATGATTTTATGATATCCGCACTGTACAGAATGTACAGCAAAGGCCCCAGAATCGACCCCTGAGGGACGCCCCTTGACACTTGGAGCAGGTGGGATGACACTGTTGACCCGTCCTCCTAATACATCTCCACATGTTGAGACCTGCTAGTTAGGAAGCTTCTAAACCACTCCACCGCATCATTGTCGAAGCCATAGAAAGTTAACTTTGACAATAGTAGAGTGGTATTAATTGCGTCAAAAGCCTGGGAAAAGCCAGAATTGTTCCCTCTCCTCGGTCACGTCCTTCAAGGATACTACCCACAACATCAGCCAGAGCCGTTGCAGTACCTCTACCCTTCCTAAAACCCGACTGCAGGTCAGGAAGAATGTTGGAAGTTTCTAGGTATTGGATAACCTGCGAATATACCACACGTTCCAAGATCTTAGACAGGCAGGGTAGTATACTGATTGGTCTCAAATCCTTCATATTAACCGGGTTATTGTTTTTAGGGATAGGGCGAACAATAGCGCACCGCCAGAGTTCGGGGAATGTACGCGTTGCTATGTGCTATGGACTGGTTAATGATATCTGTAATAGCTTGCAGGGTAGTTGGCAAGGTGAGAGATATCATGTCGAGACTTATACCGTCGACACCCTGTGCATTTGACCCTAGGCTCTTGATTATCCTCAGGACAGATTCAGGATTGGATTTTGTGAGTGCGAATGTGGCCGGGCCATACCTGTGAGACACAAAGTAGGACAATTGTGAGCTGTTATGACCAGGATTACCTGGAACGTCCAAAAATGCCGCATTGATATCATCAGGGTTGTTGAAGTGACTTGGCAGCAATCTTTGCTTATGGTCAGGAAGCACATCCGATTTTAAATTGCGCCACAACAGCCTCGGGTTCTTAATTTGGTCATTTATGTTTTTGTCGAAGTATGCCGTTTTCTCTCTTGTGCCGCGACTGCCTGGTGCTTCAGATCCAGATAATATTTCTTATGACCCGGAAATTTAGATTTACGAAATCTGAACCTAGCTTCATCTCTCAAAGCCGACATCAGTTTGATGAAATGGATAGAACTTAACATCATAATATATATTTAACCGACTTAATATCGGCCGATGGGGCCGATATTAAGTCGGAGAGCGGGAGAGGCTGAGAGGTTTATCGAAAATCCTCTCGTACGCATACTCCAGAGTAATAATCATAAAATTCTTCTACGTTCTCACTAATCTTGTTCAGCATTAATTATCAGACAGTGCTGATTGAACTATGAGTCCTCAAGCGTAACCTGAACCAATAGTGTCAACTGAACACACTTTGCAAAGGCTATGCCCCGTTAGCAAAGCTGGTCCCAGGCTAAACCGTGTATCACCATCCCCCCAAAAAGGAGGTACCACAGTTATCAAAACAAATTCCCCCTTTTTTTCTTGCATTTATTTCAAATAGGCAATAAAAGGCACTTTTGAACGTCAACATTTACATTTAAATAGAATTGATTCTAGGCGCGCCTTCCAAAAGGTAGTTTCGTATGGAGAAGAAGCTTCAAGCAACTCCACAGTTACTCTTTTAAAATGTTTAACTATATTTTTTCATATGTGAAGACATCCAGAAAAAAAGTACTAATCCACAATAGGTAAAAATAATTTAAATTCGCATCACTACATTTTGGAGTGCGTTCATGCTATCTCAGCCCATCAAAATATTTATGATTATTGAAGACGAATAATTGTTTTAGTCAACAATGTAAAATAGCTCTATTGAACGAGTGAAAAGGCATTGCAAGATAAAGAAAATATGCAGCTCAATAGATGCACATCGTCGCCACTGTCTGTACCACTACCGGGTCAAAGCTCACGCGTAGTAAAATATTGATGAATTTTAGATTAATTAATATCCTAGGATTGCTTTTGATTATTTACTCAGTACTACAAAAAATACATAAGTACCTACTGATATTATAATTGATGGTAATTTTTTGGTTTTTATGCATTTTTATTATGTAATAAATAAGTTATATCATGTGGTTTTTTTTCCTCACTCAACCATAAACATCTTACGAAACAAAATCACATTTAGCGTCGTTGCTTTTGTAATTTGCTAGTAAGTATGTGTTAGGAATACGTTTTTTGCAATCTTAGTGGTTACGGCCAAAAACATAAGGAGCTTAATTAACCTGATAAGAATCAAAAAATTACAAATATGTACTTGAGTATAATATGATTTTGAGCATTTTTTCTCAGCTTTGGAATCATATTTATTCACGCTGGCAACTCGAGCACAAGGCTTGCTTTGTGGGAAAGGTGGTGACATTAAATGCTTACTTCGCTTGGTCTACCTGGCCTTTAATATCCCGCGCGGGACAGGCTCAGCCCCGCTTTTAGAGGAAAGAATAATGAGAGAGACCTAAGTAATTCGTTATAGTACTGCGAAGACTTAACTGCCCTCCAGCAAGGGACAAACCAGGCAGTTATTAGTACAGGAAAGTAGTTAACATATTTACATTAAAATACATTTTATATGGCTATGAGTCTTTCACCATTGATGTAACAATTTTTAGGGTGCCGTACCTCGAAACGAAAAAAAAACGGAACCCTTATAGGATCACTTTGTTGTCCGTCCGTCCGTCTGTCTGTCTGTCGAGACCCTTTTTCTCAGGAAGGCGTTCGAGGAGAAAAGATGGAATTTATATCAAATACTCAGGTGTACTGTCCCTTGGAGCTGTGAATAAGTCAAAGCTTATAAGCCAACGCAATCAAAAGATGCGCCGTTTATGCCACAAATTTTCGACACTCGCAAAGGAATCAAAACCTACAGGGTACTTCCCATGAACTAAGAATCTTGAAATTTAGTGCGATGCAACGTCTTATAGCACAGATAAAGGAAAAATCGCGAAAACCGTAAATTTTTAGTTACATCTTATAATAAAAATATTTTTAATAATTTTAAACTTACTACCCCTTTCCTCATGAACGCGTGAGAACTTTTACTTATTTATTTATTTATTTATTTATAGGAGAACCAACAGCTATTACAAAAGTATAACAAAAAAGTGTATGAGACATAGAGCCAATTACAGGTTCTCACGTGTAGAAACAGTAACAGTGATAAAAATTTTAGGAACACTAACATGCACGATAGAAAGGAATAGTAAATGTATTTAAATAACGTGCAAATGGCACTTATATACCTACAAGTTTGTACGGAACCCTCGGTGCGCGAGTCCGACTCGCACTTGGCCGGTTTTTTTCGTCGCTAGAATCCCGGTTTTTTACTCAAAAGGTTTCAAAATGCCGCTTTGGCCAAAAAAGAAAACTGGCGATGCTGTGTGGTCTAAGTAATAATTATTTATGTGCGATTATTTTATATCTTCGAAACTGTTCTGTATCAATCCCATGATTGGACGAATTTGATAGTGAATGTTTGTTTACGCTCGCTTAGTCGGCACGTGATTGGCCGACCCACGAGCTATTAGACAGCACGCTAAAAAGCGACGAACGCGCCATCTACAGGGAGGTGGAGGTGCGCGTATTCAGTCATTGTCATTATCCCAATGAACCATCTAAAATTGACTCCGTGAGTGAAAATTGAAAACCAAGGACAAATTGTGCATTGCCGTGCGGTGTTCCTCGTGCTCGTCTCCGTGATTCGTGCCCGCTGCAGCAGGAAGAAAGGTGAGTCGTACTCAGACATCTCTCTGTTGAATTTGTTCCTGGATTGGGTGAACGGTGAACCCGTTCTTACAGAACTACCTATTATTATTCTACAACCAGCGTATTTCTTACAGTCCACTCCTCTATTCCACATTCTGGTCCATACGAGCCCGGATCTGGTCATTCCAGCCCGATTTTCTAATTTGACTTTTGCGAAACTCACGCTTCCAAAATGGCGGAAGTTTTACAAACGAAACGGAAAATATTAATAGTTAGAAAGGAATATTTATTTACGAAGATACAAAAGCTTTATGATTATTCCAAAAAGTTGGGAACTGAACCAGATAAATTGCCATTGTTTACGGTATTAATGTCGGAAATGGAAAGTGTTCGTGCGAAGTTTGAATCCACCATATTTGATTTGTACGAAATAGAAGTGCAAATAAAACCTACTGCTAAAATGTCGATTAGTGAACTTGAAACATTTGATGAAATGTATAATACATGTCAGTTAATCGCTAGTAAACATTCTAAATCTGACTCCGATTTTTATCCTGCTTCAGAAAAAAATGAATTAGTAGTACCCACTCCTGCGTTACCAAAGCTATCATTATTTCAATTTGATGGAGCAGTTGAAGATTGGATAACTTTTTATGACACATTCTCATCATTAGTTCACAATAGAAATTTCTCAGATATAGATAAATTTCATTATTTACTTTCATGCGTAAAAGGTTCTGCTTTAAATATCGTTAAAAAACTACCTATCACGGCCGCTAATTATACATTCGTTTGGCAAAGTTTAGTTGATAAATATCACGACCAACTTTTCTCAACTTTTCACCGTTAACTAAGGATACTACGTCGAACTTAACGTCATTTATAGAAACCTTTGATTATTCACTTAAAGCGATTCAAGCACTGAAAATTCAAAACTTAGACGATTTCTTATTGTGTCATTTAGCATTACAGCGACTCGACCCTCATACACGAAAATTATTCGAAGAATGCCGCGATCAAAAGTTGATACTGAAGTAGTATAGACTCCGGTTATGGTGGCTATAAACTACTTGCAGTTTTATGTATATATATCAGAGAGTTACTGAAGATTTCATAGATAGGTGATAGAAATAAAATTACGAGCGAAGAGCAACAGTACTGTATTAGCTATACGATATGGAATGGTAATGAATTTACATAATGTTTTTTTTTTTTTTTTTTTTTTTGTGTATGGCATCTCGTAGTTGACCTTGAGAGGTCGTGACTACTTAACCGGACTATCCTGTGGCTGCCTTAAGCGGACTCAAAGCCTCCAGCCAGGGGCGTAAAACTACTTATATTATTAAGCGAACGCTCGCTAAGGGCACCCCCTGTGGGGTACGGACCTCGGCTTAGGGCGTCGCTGACGGGAGGACAGCAAGATGGGACAGGCTGGATCAAGTTTTGATTATTATTAATCGGGGAATTGAATTTACATACAAAACACACAGGTATTTATACTAATGACAGAAACTTAATAATAGTAATAACGGTTCGCGCTTGACCGTTTTGCGCAGGAGTTGACGCCCCCTCGTTAACGTGGACAATAGGCGAGTCCGCCGCCATCTTGCCTTGTTAGTATTTGGACAAAAGATGCGCGGGCGCCATGTTCCGGAAGGCGGGGCTAAGACCGCATGACACCGTGAAGTAGGCGGGGCTTTGCAACTTGTTTTTGCACACGGCCCGCTCTGACGTAAAATCGTATGATCCTGTGCTGCGTTGAGTCGTGCGAGTGGACTTGCCTACTCGCTACAATACCTACGTTTGCGGAACTGATGGCTTTTGTAAGCAAACAGATTAAACGTCTCGAACACACTTTTACAGGCTCGTCGAATAACGCGTCGAAATCTAGTAATAACAATAATACACAAAATAAAAATCAAATTAAATTTTCGTCTAAGTCAATTCTTAATACGGCACGAGCTCCGCACAATAATAACCACCGTACTAATAATAACTTAAATTTGACTTGTGTGATTTGTAAACAAAATCATATGATTTATCGATGTGATCAATTTCGTAAATTGTCTGTCGATGAAAGAATAAACCGTGTTCATTCACTAAAATTGTCTTAATTGTCTTAAATCTGATCATCCGTCTAATACTTGTAAAAGTACAATGACTTGCGGGGTATGCGCATCATCGCATCATTATTTATTACATAAAGATAACGTTAAAACGGAAAGCGCGGAAACATCGAACGCGCAGCAAGCGCTAGTGTCGTCTCACTTCGTAAGTGACACAGCACAATCACCCATACAGCAAGCATTGATTAGTAATAACTGCGAATACGGAGTAGTGTTAGGTACAACACTTACGCACGTTATTGACTGTGTTGGTCAATTTCAAGACTGCCGTGCAGTCATCGATTCTGGCGCTCAGAGTTCCTTTATAACAACTGAATGTGCTCATAAATTGGGATTAAAACGTAAAAAATGTCCTTTTACTATTTATGGTATAGGTGGGAGCATAGTTAAAAATCAAGGCATGGTTACTTGCACATTAAAACCTAGACATGCGAGTGGTCCTACATTTAGTGTTAATTTAGTAGTTATTTCAAGGGTGTCCGCTGATATGCCTAATATCTCTTTCACAGATAATGTCATTAATGAGTATGACACTTATAAGTTAGCAGATCCACTGTTTTTTAAGCGTTCGCGAATAGATATTTTGTTAGGTAACGACATAGTACCAGATATCATTAGAGATAAACCATTAGTAATTAAGGATGGGATTCCAAGTGTTATTAAAACAGTTTTTGGTTATGTTATTAGCGGAAAATTATATCCAAATAATAATAATAGTTCGCAAAATCATAATTTATCGGTTTCATATAACGAAGAACAGTCGATTGAAAAAACATTACGCAGTTTTTGGGAAATTGAAGAAGTGCCGTGCACACCTTCAATAGATCCTATGGATCAGTTAGCCGAGGAGATATTTTCTAATGAACATACTCGAGAGTCGAACGGGCAATACGTAGTTCCGCTGCCTTTTGTGCCCGAACGCTCGCCGCTAGGCGCAATGCGTGCGGTGGCTGAGCGCAGGTTATTGTACACGGAACGTAAACTCGCGCGCACTAATCTAAATAATAAGTACAAGGAATTTATGCGGGAATATGAAGACCTTGGGCATATGGAACTTTATCAGGGTGATAAGCCTAGCAAATACATTATCCCACATCACAGTATTCTGCGACCTACTAGTACCTCCACGCCTTTACGTGTAGTGTTTGATGCGTCAGCGAAAAGTAGCAATAACGTGTCTTTAAATGATATTCTGTTAGTCGGACCCAAGCTGTATCCGGATATTGCAGCAATAATTTTGAAATTTCGGCTATTTGGATATTGTCTAGTTAGTGATGTTTGTAAAATGTATCGTGCTATCTCCTTGAGAAAAGAAGATCGCCTGTATCAACACATTTTATATCGAGAGTCGCCTAACGATCCAATAAAATTATACGAATTAACAACTGTGACGTACGGACTTAGTTGTTCACCGTTCTTAGCAATTCGGACGCTACTTCAATTAGCTAACGATGAAGGAAAACGTTTTCCATTCGCTGCTCAGGTCCTCCGTGAGGGAGTTTACATGGACGATGTGTTATATTCATGTAATACTTTTGAGCAAGCTTGCTTAGTACAGGATCAATTAATCGGTATTTTTGAAAGTGCCAACTTTACCTTAAAAAAGTGGGTGAGTAACAGTGAGAAGTTACTACAACGCGTCCCTTCCGAAAATAGGGAAAATTCCGTAACATTCGTTAAAGATGAAAACTATAGTACCATTAAAGTTTTAGGTCTTAAATGGATTCCAAAATCCGATAATTTTCTTTTTTCGGTTAATTTAATAGACAACGAGTCAACCAAACGATCAGTGCTAAAATTGCTAGCGTCGATTTACGATCCCGTGGGTTTTATCGCACCATGCACTTTTGTAGCGAAGCAGATCATGCAGGAACTGTGGAAGCTAGGCATTGGTTGGGACGAAAGGTTGCCGAATATTATAAAAAAATCGTGGCAAAATTTTATTTCGGAACTTCCTCTGTTAAAGGAGTTACGT
This sequence comes from Dasypolia templi, assembly GCA_963555695.1. NCBI lineage: Eukaryota > Metazoa > Arthropoda > Insecta > Lepidoptera > Noctuidae > Dasypolia > Dasypolia templi. The sequence continues at coordinate 718,091 of OY743151.1, read as the reverse complement.
ATCGAGCGTCACATGCTATTACCAGGGGAGACAGAATGCGACTTAGTTGGATTTTTTGATGCTTCGTTGCGTGGCTATGCAGCATGCGTGTACGTTATCAGTCGCGATCTGAAGGGTAACGTAAAGGTTCGACTAGTGACCGCTAAATCTAAAGTTGCACCAATAAAACCCGTCACGATACCTCGGTTAGAGTTAATGGGTGCTGTGTTGTTGAGCAAATTAATAAAGTTCGTAGTCGACACATTTACTCGCATTAAAATCAACAGAATAACGGCCGCTTCAGACTCGACAGTCGTACTATCGTGGCTTCAAACGGAACCTTATAAACTGAAAACTTTTGTCAGTCATCGCGTTACGAAAATTACTGAGGTGTTACCCCCTCTTTTTTGGCGGCATGTGTGTAGCGAACATAATTTAGCTGATATTTGTTCTCGCGGAGCGACTCCGGCACAACTCGTCAGTTGTAATCAACGATGGTTACAGGGCACTGATTGGATGTATCAAAATTATATCGAATGGCCCCTGACAGTGTTTGTTTAAGAGAGTAATAATAAACTACCGGAATTAAAAGAGTCTGTTAATTTTTTGGCCGAACATAAAAATACAGATATTTTTACTGAATCTAAAACAGAATTTTGCGAAAGAATCTTTCAAAAGTTTTCATCATTTCCCAAATTGCAAAGATCGTTTGCTTGGATTTTAAGATTTAGACGAAAAAGGAGTGATATTAACTCTACTCACAAATCGGGAATACTATCAACCTTCGAATTAAATGAAGCTCGTGATAGGTTGATAAAGTTAGTTCAAAATGCCTATTTTGAAGCGGAATTAAAAATTATTAAAGACAATAAATATGTTTCCTCATTACGAAAATTATCTCCATTTATTGATTCCGACGGTTTCCTGAGGGTAGGGGGTCGCATCGGTAATTCCGAACTCCCGTATAATTCTAAACATCCTCGTCTTCTTCCGAAACATAGTTTATTTACTAAACTATTGATCAATTATTTACATAAAAAATATTTACATGTGGGTCCACGAACTTTACAAAGTATAATCAATGAGAATTTTTGGATATTGTCTGCTCGTAGCGTCATTAGATCCGTTTTATCCAAGTGTAAAACGTGTTTTAAATGTAAACCGTCTTTACTGCAACCCGAAATGGCACCTTTGCCACCAACTCGGTTGATACCCAACAAGGTATTTTCTAACGTCGGAGTTGATCTAGGAGGTCCGTTCTTAATTAAAGAAAGCTTACGTCGTAATGCTAAAGTGACAAAGGCGTATTTATAACTGTTTGTCTGCTTTTCAACAAAAGCAGTACATCAGGAAGTGTTATCTTCTCTTTCCGCCGACTGTTTCCTTGCGTGCTTAGACAGATTCGTAGCCCGTCGAGGTCTATGCGCTGTTCTCTATTCTGACTGCGGTACTAATTTTATTGGCGCAAGTAAACATCTGTCTGAAATCCAAAGGTTTTGCGTGAGAGTGAAAATGACATTTCGGAGGGTTGCTCTAAAAGGCAGATGGATTGGAAATTTAATGTACCCAGTGCTCCACATATGGGTGGTCTCTGGGAAGCGGGCATAAAGTCAGCAAAATATCACATGGTACGAAGTGTAGGTGAAAAGTCCTTAACGTTTGAGGAACTTTCCACGATATTTTGTAAGGCAGAAGCCATTCTAAATTCGCGTCCCTTGTGTCCGCTACCTGCTAGCGATAATCCCAACGAATTTAATATCTTAACCGCCGGACACTTTCTCATTGGTCGAAGCTTGATCTCTATACCCGAGTACGATATTCAAGACGTAAATATAAACAGACTGTCACGTTGGCAGTATATTCAGAGGTGTTCTCAACTTTTCTGGAAACGTTGGAGTCACGAATATTTAAACACTCTTCAGCAGAAAGCTAAGTGGTTTATGTCTTCCGCTAACCCAAAGGTTGGAGATTTAGTGGTATTAAAAACTGATAATGTTCCCTGCTGTAATTGGCCTCTCGGTAAAATAGAAAAATTACATCCAGGTTCAGACGGAATAGTTCGGTGTGTGACGCTGCGCACCGAAAAAAGTGTATTACAAAGACCAACCAATAAACTCAGCTTATTACCTTATACAAACTAGATTCAAACACAACGTTTTTATTAGATTTAGGTGCCTAGTTTAGTGTTTATTTTAGGGCTCTCTTTAATTATATAGGTAATAAGGTAATTTTAGTTCTATAGAAACCATCACTATGGTTTCGGTAGGGGGTATGTTCTGTATCTATCCCATGATTGGACGAATTTGATAGTGAATGTTTGTTTACGCTCGCTTAGTCGGCACGTGATTGGCCGACCCACGAGCTATTAGACAGCACGCTAAAAAGCGACGAACGCGCCATCTACAGGGAGGTGGAGGTGCGCGTATTCAGTCATTGTCATTATCCCAATGACCCATCTAAAATTGACTCCGTGAGTGAAAATTGAAAACCAAGGACAAATTGTGCATTACCGTGCGGTGTTCCTCGTGCTCGTCTCCGTGATTCGTGCCCGCTGCAGCAGGAAGAAAGGTGAGTCGTACTCAGACATCTCTCTGTTGAATTTGTTCCTGGATTGGGTGAACGGTGAACCCGTTCTTACAGAACTACCTATTATTATTCTACAACCAGCGTATTTCTTACAGTCCACTCCTCTATTCCACAGAAACAATTTCATTCTACTACTCGTAGATACTCTACTTTGTCTATCGGAATCTATGCTGCCATGTAATTATGATGAATCCCTAGTCATTTATTAAAATATGAGTAAGCCTACATTTATTTAGGAATGTGTACTTAACATCCGCGAGGGTACACATACCTAACCGGTGTTTGCGCGGTGGTTTACGTTTTTGGAAAAGCCTACTCTAATACTAACATAGGTACCTACTCCTACTTGCTATGTTTGAAACGGTGACACCACTGTGTTACGTCTCAAGTAGAAACTACGAGTATACATTGAAAATGTAAGTTGCTATAGCGTTCAGTAAACTGCGCGAGTTCTTTGATTGCCCCTCCGGTGTTGTTGTGTGTTTGGTTATCAAATAAAACCAGACGTATACTACATATTTCCTGCATGCAGTGAACAAACGAGAGAATAGAATACTCGCACTTTATTTTCATAGCACGTCATGTTTGAATAGAAACAACTCGACATACTTGTTGTAGGCGGGTCTAAACACAATGGCAGGGCTATGATGAAAGCTTTGAAAGATAAAATATCAAAAGATTTTATAAAATAAACTGAGATCCCCCCCAGCAGAAAGAGGAAAGATAATCATGAAGAGTTTTATCAAACGAACTGAAGGACGTACTGAAACACGATAAAATTACTTTAGCAAGTAAGAAAATGAAGGTAGAAATGCGAAAACCGAAAGAAATGAAAACACAAACTCCTTTATAATATGAAATGAATAGTAGTTAAAGTACAACCGACGCGGCATTAATTCTTATTTTGACATTATGATTACAGCATCGCGAACTCTTTGCAAGTATCTGTGAAGCGCGGCGGGCGCTGGCCATGAAGTACGACTTGCACGAATCTAGGGCCACCGGTGTACACCTAGCCGGTGAGTCAGGCCCGCCGTACACTACGGCGTACAGCCATCAGCGCAACTCGTGTGAGCGACGTGTGCGGGTGATAGCACACGTACACTGCAGCTGCCACCCCTGCTTTATGATGAAAAGAATAAGTGGGTGGGAAGCAGTTATTGGTGCATGACGGGCTAATGTACCGTATGAGCGTAGAGTATTCAATCATATGGAGAAAGAATTATCCGACAAGCAATATTCTATCTAAACTTCTTACACGGTTTAGAGTAGGCATGTTGGGGATGAACAAACCCAATAGTAAATAGCGTGAAGGGAATTGATATAATCAACCAAAATTTGAAAAAAAAAAACCGGTAGTTTTTACGCCATGCTGGAACATACATTCACACAAACAAACAAAAATTTAAAAAAAACCATAACGACATAACACAAACTGTAACAGTTCCATTGCGGTACGAAGTCGTGGTACAGTGCGCCGTGGGAGGCGGCCCGGCAGCGGATGACGAACTGCCTCGTGGCCGGTCTCTCCTCTCCGCGTGGTTTACGACCACAGTTTACTATCAATTGGGGAAACTTGATGTGATATTACTGTGGGATGGTCAGAGGTCAGAGTTTAGGAGAGGCATGAGCCAATATTTCAGTTTAATGTATTATGTAGGTACAATGTTAGTTAGTGTTTGGCAATATTACTTGCTTACTGTTTTACCTAGGCAATACAATATTTTCTATTTAGTATAACTTACACCATAATATGAACTTGAAACAAGAAGGAAGTTATTATAATTATAACTTCTACCAACAAAATCTTCATCTCGTCTTCTTAGTCTTCTTTACCAAACAAAACATACTAGCCCAGTCATATTAGGTAAAAAAAGGGGTCAACCTCGGAATGAAAGATAATAAGCTGCAAATTGGTATGAACCTTTGTTTTGTCATTCTAAATGTTGTCTCAAAAGTCACAATCGTTATCGTGTCCGCGTCTCAAGATATTCAAGGTCAAAGGTCACAAAAATCGGTTTTTCGCGAATATCTGGCTTCCTATCGGTTAAATGAGATTTGCATTTATTATAAAAGTTGTAGGCTATAAAATTCCCTACAACTTTTGTTTAAACTTTTTTTTCATACGACTAACCGTTTTGAAGGTAGAGCGCGAAGAGTGCACATCGTACAGTCATATACGGCCTAATGCAAGGTCAAGCGTGAGTTATGGTTATCAGTACGTTATAAAGTCAATTATTTACTTGGAAATTATAATTATTAAACAATGCCTATTATTTATGTACTAACTATTAATTATTTATATTTAATTAAAGTAAGTAACTTGATTATTTATATATAATTATTCATATTTAACTATTTCATATTAAACTAAATAAACCTGTACAACTGTCAACACTTCCACCAACAAGTGTTGCAGCTCATCAACACATAAAACGTGTCTACTACCAGATTCAAACGTGGTTAGGGAAGGACTTAGAACCTCAAGAATGGGGCTGGATGCTTGAAAATGAAATCCTGGAGCCCATACGAACGTTATTACCTCCAGCACCAGCCGAACTACTAAACGTAATATTTTGCAATTGCAAAAATGGTTGTGGTTCCCGCTGTGGATGCAGAAAATCAGGGCTACAATGTTCTTTAGCTTGCGGCCGGTGCAACGGACAAGCTTGCCTCAACGCTTCACTGTATCCAAGTAATCCCGATGAAGAAAATACATATGATCCCGATATTCTGGAAGGTTTGGAGATGAACATGACAGATAATGAGGATGATGACAATGAATCGAACATTTTTGAGCGACAAGAAGAAGAAGACGACGAAGAAGAAGAAGATAATTAGCTTCCATTTCCAATTTCATTACAATTAAAATCAACAAAGATACTTTTGATATTTGAACTCACATTTTGATAAATGTATATTATGCCGTATTTAATAATAAATAAAAATATGTGTAAAATATATACTCTTACTATCATTTTAACTTAAAATAAAACTAAAATATATAATCCAGAATTAATAATATTTTATACTTAAATAGTTAAATATGAATAATTATATATAAATAATCAAGTTACTTACTTTAATTAAATATAAATAATTAATAGTTAGTACATAAATAATAGGCATTGTTTAATAATTATAATTTCCAAGTAAATAATTGACTTTATAACGTACTGATAACCATAACTCACGCTTGACCTTGCATTAGGCCGTATATGACTGTACGATGTGCACTCTTCGCGCTCTACCTTCAAAACGGTTAGTCGTATGAAAAAAAAGTTTAAACAAAAGTTGTAGGGAATTTTATAGCCTACAACTTTTATAATAAATGCAAATCTCATTTAACCGATAGGAAGCCAGATATTCGCGAAAAACCGATTTTTGTGACCTTTGACCTTGAATATCTTGAGACGCGGACACGATAACGATTGTGACTTTTGAGACAACATTTAGAATGACAAAACAAAGGTTCATACCAATTTGCAGCTTATTATCTTTCATTCCGAGGTGAAAGCCCTAATATGACTGGGCTATACATATTTTACAAATAATTAAAATTGAATGCCTGTTGGTCTAGTGGTCGCATGAGCGTTATTGGGTTTTCTATCTAGAATTTCTCAGTAGCAGCCCGGAGTCTGGATTTGTGCCCGGTTGATGGCAATAGGCTCGCCCCCGCCTATTATATGCGACTTAAACATAACTGACGAAATGTGGGTGTACCGTAGGTACACCTCTCCCCAACCCTTCTGGGGGTATGTAAATAAAATTTGGAGTGTCTGTTTGTAATTTCAAAGTAACAGCTTTTTACTAAATGCATGCTAAAGTCTTTACGGTTATTTTAAACAAAAACACAATTTCTGTGTTCGTTCCGGCTAATCTCTGAAACGACTGGACTGATTTTGACCGGACTTTCGGTGGCAGATAAAAGTGGCTTAACACGTTGCCTGTCCAGAGTATTTTGGATAAGGTTGTCGTGACGTCCAATTTTTTTTTTTGGTCAAATTTTTTAATTTTATGTACTTACGAAGTATATACAAATGATTTTCAATAAAACTTCTGAATTTACTGAATTTCAGCATTGCAATATTTTTAATGCACGGACGTGATAGCTAGAATACCGTGCATTACAAATAATGCACGGACGTTTAATGAAAATTTTCGTTATATCCATAGACAATAAACACATTTTTATGAACTTATTATTGTTTTTGGAAAATGAGAACTTTTCAAGTTCCAGTTCTGCAAGTTCTTTGCGACCTACAAGTCACAAGTTAACGAAAATACCCAAGAGAGCTAATGGAAAAATTTGGCAAAAACGTTGTGCCAGTTGCTACAAAAAGCTGAAAGAATCAGGATTCACAGCCACTGATGCAAGGAAGAAGACTTCACAAGTTACAACCGAGTGCATTCCATGCAAAAAACCATTTTGCTTACAATGTTATAACGAATCTCACTAATTGCCAGAGGATTTTATTCAAATAATAATGCTTTTCAATAAGCCAGTTCATGTACCCAACCAATAAAAAAAAAATCGCGGGACGTTGGTGTTTTATTATTCCCAATTCACTGCTCATACGTCTGCAAAATATTAAAGACGTAGCTCGCACGTCCAGTCTACAAAACCCCATTCAAAAAGAATAGGCTCATTGCATTATAAATAAAGCACGGACGTCACAGCAGCAGCCAAAAATGCATTATATATAATGCACGGACAGGCAACGTGTAAGGTACCTAAGCCTCCTTATAAAATCAGCTGATGTTGTGTGAACTGTGTGTATAAAATAAAAACAAAGTATGAAATCCAATATGAATAAACCCAACAATTTACTCAGGTACCAAAACCACGACATACAATAGTGCGGAATCATAACAAAGCTGAAAATGATATCTACATAAAGTGACAAACGTTCACAAACATCAAGCAGCGACTTCCACGAACAGCGAGCGCGTGGTCGGATCTGTCGCAATGAGTCGGCGAGCCGGCGCTACGGGCAGCGGCCGGCGTTCAGATGGAAACATTTTGTGATTCACACGGCGAGCCAAGAAACTGCGGACGGCACAGCTCCCGGCCGGCTCCCGGACGGCTCCCGGACGGCTCCCGGACGGCTCCAAGCCGTCGGTAAATTAAACCTTTTGCCGTACCCGGGAAATAAACACCATTGTTTGAGTTTGTATAAAAAATACCGCGCTACCCTCCTGCCCCGGATAACCGAAACAAACTTCGAACATAATTTCGGAAAACAGTTTATAGTCTTGTTGATATTCTCTTTAATGTGCCTTATTGAAACGATCAAAACCAGCAATGTATGTGCATCTTGTCGCTAATTTAGTGAGTGATCGCGTCGTGGTGTGATGGATGTTTGTTATTTAAGTGGATTGTAGCCGGCGGAGGGCAAGTGCGCGATTAATAATTCAGGGAGGAATCGCTGGTCCATGTTTATTATAATTTTTATTAAAATTCGTCGCGATGGCCGGTCATGAGTCACGATACAATTTAGTTAAATTGCGTCGTCCACATTACAAGGACTCGTTTTTTGATAGACAAAACTGAAAATATATATATATATCTTTCTGAGACTATTTAAAGTGAACGTTTGGCGTGTTCGCGACATAGATTCTATTTTCTTTCACTTCACCGTGTATTCGTTTGGTCAGCTGTGACTGACACATTTATTTATTTAACTTATAATGTCGCTGATAACCAGTGCTGGGGCTCTGTCTTGCATAATGCTGAGCGATAGCCGTTGTGCATGGATTTGACGCATGTATTTTTCTTTTTTGCGTCATATTTAACCCAAATAAACGTTTTTTCTTTCTTAATTTATTACGTTATCAGAGACGTTACACATTAGATATATCGGAGAGAACATAATATAACGATGCGATTTGAGATTGCTCTCCTTTGGACTGGATCTGGCTCTCCTTTGGCTGATGGACCTTTGCTTTGGAAATGTCAAGTTGTGAGCCTGCTGCGTCATCATAGCACGCTCTAGCTATATTTGACTGTCGTTGTCTCTCGACGAATAAACGAATTATATTAACATAGATCACAGTGAACATTGAGCGCGAACAACTTACACCGCGCACGCAATAATTGAGTTGTGAGAGCACTCGTAGCGTTTTTATCATTTCAAAGGTTTTCCGAATAGATGATGATAGGTTGCTTTACGTTCCGGTGTATCTGCTGTTTCTCCGGTATACTGATTGCTTTAGATATCTACCCGTCTACTGTAATTATTCGAAATACGTAATGCTCGTGAATTCGTAATGTCAGTGATTGTTCATGCAGAATTTGGTTGGTTATTCCACATTTACTTCAAGTTGCATTTCTATGCAAACCTCTGCCAATTGACAAGTGATTCATTTAGTTCGATACTGGCAAACTTTTGCCCTTGACTTCCTACACCTCAAAGTTGGAATTTCTCAATCATGGTCCCCCGGTTTTTTTCCTTTAAAGGATATTATTCTAAAAATGTTAATAAACCATTTCACAAAACTTCTTTAATCTCCGGAATATCAAACATGATGATATTGCTCCGTTGTTTCAACTGCGAGTACATCGCAGAGAGGGCCTGTGTCCGTAGCGCACGTATCGTCTAGAAGAATCGCCTTCATTTAAATGCTGCAATCTAAATGCATGTAACCGATGCCCCCTTCACCCCGCGCCTGCAGTGGGAGACAATCTCGACAAGATCATACACAGCACAACATGGCCGACAGTTCACATAAGAGTGTAGCAGTTTTACTGCTTATGAGTTTTCCAAAGACGTACGTCTCTATAGTGACGCCGCACTAATGATGTGTTTTCGGACCAATTTCGAGTCGTGCGATTACGTAGGAATACACGGGGTCCACGCCGATCCTCTGATCGGGTACGCACGTTTATAAACATGGGTATAAAGAAAACATAAAAATGGCTTGGCACGCGACGATGGCAGGAGACCGGACGGCATGTCTATGTTTCCATGGAAGGTGGGAAGTTCTTTAGTGTGGGACGCACCATGTGTAGACACTCTTGCGCGATCCCATCTTCCTTGCTCGACGCTGTGCTGGCACTGCTGCTGCGGCTAACCTCTAGCGGTGAAAGTATAATAACCTTATCAGTAATTATATTTTCGAGCCGTTTGGGGTTGAAACTCTCGGGCCGTGGGGTCCGAGTGCTCTTGGTTTATTCAATAAAATCTCCAAACGCCTGGTTGACACTTCCCGCGAACAAAGTGCTCGCTTTTATCTTGGCCAGAGGCTTAGTATTACCATTTAACGTGGTAATGCCGCCAGTCTCTTGAGTACATTACTAGTTGACAGGGATGCGGAGGAATTATTCGACGACATATTATAGGTTATTAATAGTTTTAGTTAGGTTTAGGTTGTCATAGCCTAGAATCAGTTCTATTTTTAATGCAAATTTTGACGTTCAAAAGTGCCTTTTTATGGGCCTATTTCAAATAAATGCTTTGACTTTGACTTTGACTTTGACTTTGACATAGAAGAGATATGAGGTACAGGGTGTAAAGTTCACTCATACTCTTGGAAAAGGGAGGATCCTCCGACCAAATGGATGTCGTATCTGGTGGGCAACTGCCCAACGTATTGATGTCGGGAAGTTGTATATATGCTATTTGCGCGGTAAACTCTGCTTGCGCGATGCAGGATTTGTCTGACGTCGGTGTGATGCGTTTGTTCGCATGTGGCGGTGTAGATGCCGCCACGGTCATATTTTAATACTTATTTTGTTAGTTAATTTAGTATATTATAGTGTTAATTTGAGAAATGAATAAAAACTAAAAAATCATGAATAGATTCAATAGTTTTTAAGAATTTTGTCTGTTTCAAAAAAAGAAAAGTACTAAAGTTCTAAAAACTATTTTCGAAAATAGTTTGCAATACTTTTTTTTCACAAACAAATAATCTACAGTTTTGACTTCGTTACTATTTTCTTATAAAAGTATAAACGTGTAGATAATATTCAGCGAAAGGAACTTCGTAACAATAGAGTGACGACTTCAAAAAAAAAACACGCATCCGCAGTCTTCAGACACAAATTATTCATTACGATAAAAAGTAACGTTACGATAAAATCACGATAGAAACTTACAAAACAAACAACACTCCTATGAATCCATCTACAGTTATATAAATCTGCCGGTACCAATAGTTCCATGTAAGTAGTGGATACCGCTTGCGTCTCACAGGCTGTTCACAAAGAGTTGAGAGGTCTAAGCCGCACGCTGATGCAGTTGCATTACTGACAACCATTGTGTACCATTGTGTAGCGAGCCGCCCCATGAATACACAAACACTACACTCACAGCCGTGTAAAAATATTATTCCGGGCGGGTGCCATTTGGCGCCGACCACGCCGTGTCACACATCCACTATTTAGTTAACCTACACGACATCGAGAACATACGTGCAGAAGGTTTATGCTCCCTTGTTACCGATATTCACATGAATGTCGGTAACGAGGAAGCAGACACCTGTCACCAACTGATCCAGTGCCCGCTTTACTAACGAAAAGTTGGTAACATAATCAAAATCAAAATCAAAAGTCATTTATTCAAATTAGGCTGAGAATCAGCACTTTTCGAACGTCAAACATGAAGACGTAATGACATGAAGACGCTAGTGTCTCATCTATTTTTATGCTTTTTTTATCAATTTTTTTTCTTTTAACTTGCTGAAACTAGTTAGATTGTGGTAAAGGCATTAACAGTGAAACAACTGAGGTGAGGTAATATCGGATCGAACAAACCGTTGTTGGCAATATTTTGTTCGTCGAAGCGTGTGGGTACAGAGGAAGTAACACTGTACACCATTCTAAACGATTACGGTAACAGTCATGGCCCTCCTGCGCACACCTACGATATGTTTGCATTTGCCCAGCGCGAAAAAAATAATTAAATAACTCGTACACGCTGTTGTTTACTCAAACAATAACGAACCGAACGAATTTATCTGGATCGTGAGCCACGTTCATCGATGCTCCAACAAATTACTTCTCGTGTGTACGAAGGCACCTCTGCCCTCATTACTTGCATGAACTGGCGGCGTCAGGCTCTTGGATACCTTCCAGCTTGTCCGCAGATACTCGCAGTTCTCCGCGGTCCATTTCTGTCCACTGTGTGAGTCCCACTCGTGTTACTACAATTCCGCTTGTGTTTGGTGCGATGTTGTAGTTTGTTCCATGTTGTGTGCTGTATCAACACATCGGGGTTTAAGCAGCAATAAGTAGTTAGTGTAACGGTAAAAATACCTTATTTATCTGATCCTATTCTGAGAGTGATACGCATTGGAACCAATAACTTCTCGCGCTTGGGTTTCGAAGTAGTGCTCTTCATTGCTTTGCATTCGCTCCAGCATCATTACATCTGCGGTCGTTTAGTTAGCTAATTAGCGTCATTGGCGCCAGCAAACAAATTTTTGTTTGATCGCGACTCATATTGCCCTGTGATGGGAAGTTTAAACAACGATTATAGTCGTCTGAACAGTTGACAAAACTGTTCAGACGGGTCATTTGACACATACATTATGAAAAAATATTTTATTATTGTATGTATGTTTGTAATTATAATCATAGTCATAATTGTAGTTTACAAACACATTTACACGTTTCACCTATTTTAAGAACTAGAAATCATGCGCATTGTTTTGTCCAGACTTGAAACACTGAAATCAAATGTAAATACTGAGTCAGGCAGTCTTGACGCTGAACGAGCCTCAATGTCTAGCGTCAAGACTGCCTGACTCAGTATTTACATTTGATTTAGAATCTTCCAGAAATTAGTTGACCGTAATGTTGCGCCACGCTCATATATTTAGTCTCATCATTCGGTATCGCAAAAATAATATGTGGGCAATATCAATTTTCAATTTATTTTGCTAAGTGTTATTTCTTCCGGCATCTCGACAACTCGCGCTCCGCTGAACACAATACGGTCATTAGACACGTTTCTTCGCTCCGATGCCGCCGTGCAATAACGGCGACCGTGTGCGTCCCGACTCCCGAGACGACGCGCACGGTGTGCTCATGTGGACTGTTTACAGTTAATAATGTAAGAGCTTCAGGATGCGCGCTCACGACTTTTAAGCGAAGTATGCCTGATTTGTTCGGACACCTTATTTATAAGTTTAATATCTAGCTAGAGTGTCGTATGTTTTAATGATCTCCGCTCTAGTGGCGGCGCGGAGCTCATCAAAGTGGCTCGCCATTCGTTTACCCAACTCATCGGAAGCGGATTATGAAGAGAAGCTCGTTAGATAGTTTAGTTCGGAGAAATAGTAGGTATAATCCTCCGACAGGATCCAATTACTTGCGTGAACCGCAGTGGCCGCCTCCCTCCCTCACCAGGATACCGCGTTCCTCGCGCCTCTACAGTTTTACTTAGGTGTCGGTGATGTTGTGGTAACGGGCCACTGTGCACACTGTGGGAGTGGTGACGAGAACGTGCGGTCAAAGTTAAAGTAACTACAGGCGCCGAGCGCGAGCCTGTGCCGCGGTGACGCGTGTCATATTACTTCTTTTTTATAATTAGAGTTCAGGAATGGGAGAAAGGTTTTACGGCGTAATTGAATATGAGAAACCGTTAGAAGGTATTCCTAAAGCATTAGTAAATATACCATAGCATTTGTAAAAACATTTTTAAAATGACTTTGATTCGCTAACATTTTATTTTTAAGTCAAAGTTAAATCATTTTTTTCACATAGGCACATAAATGGCACTTTTGAACGTCCACATTTACAACAACAAAAAAAAAAGATTCTAGTTACCCCTTCCAAAAGTCAGTTTCGTATGGAGAATAAACTACAAGAAACTCCACCGTTACTCTTTTAAAACTTCTTGTTCTGCAATATTTTGTACTTAAACATTAGGTAATTCTTTAATTATATGTGAAGACGATGCACCTAGAATATAATTACTATACCACAGTAGGTAAAAAGAATGAACTATAAAGCAATGGCTGGTAAATTAAATATGTGTTAGATACATGGTGCTCACATATTTACACATATTGCAAAAGTATATGATTTCCCTAAAAAATTTTACAAGTACCTAATAATTTTGTGTGTGAGTTAAAGTAATCATAAGTAATTACTTTAACTCACACACAAAATTATTAGGTAATTTTAAGACAAAGATTCTAAGGGCACTTTGTCTTAAAATTAAAAATTATACAATTCAATATGCCAATACAATACGTTTTTTTTGTAAGTGTTGTTTTATAGAGTTTAACCATACCTAAATAATTTCATCAAATAACATGAATAATGTGACAATGTGCGCTACAAATTAGTTGCCCAAAGCTACTGAGGTCGTTCGTCGGTCATTAAACTCTTCCGCGAATCATACGGACGCTCCACAGACTCCGCACCCAAAAAATACAACAAAATTTCACACAAATACTCGCGTGAATTTGAAAAGCTCCAATCGCAAACTGCGCAGTACTGAGGTACCTACCTCCGTCGGCATCGGCAAGTCAATAACACGAGCACGACGGCGCACAGTGGTCTGAAAATCGAGCTCCACAGGTACTCATAGAAACTTAATATCAGGGAAAAAAAATGGCATGTCTCTTCTATACATCCCTATATATAATATTATAGTATGGTGGGTAAGCACAGCTCCGCGCGTAAGAAATAACATGTTTTGTATTTTCTTGTATGGGACAGAACACTTGAAGTTAATTATTTTTGAACTGAAAGGAACTGAAGGGGTGGTGCTCACATGAGCTATTGCACCTCACACGGTGATCAAGATGACATACAATTCATGCACCTTTCGGTAGGATATTTTTGAAATTTAGAATTTTCGGTATATGTGATTTATCCAATCTTTGACGGAATTAAATGAAGGTGACGACCTCTTTTCATATGTTTTAGTTAGTTTATAGCCTTTTTAATTACAATTATAGAAAACGATATTGAATATGTCATTATGGTTCCGGTTTTAATTCGATACTAATAACATCGAGCCCTAATGAGGGTAGTTACTTATATAAATAAGACGTTTGAGTTTAATTCTCTCAGTAGCTTTTAGCACTATAACGCGCTAACTAAACTTGTTACGATCTATTTACTTTCGTGTTGTGATGGAAGGTTTTGGTACCAATTTGGACATTTTCATGTTTGTGACAAACAATAGTTGTTTTTCACAGCCCAGTGTGTTATTAGAAGTTTTTGTGAATGCCGTTGATTTGTCAGAAAATGAAAAGAAAGAATTGAGACCATTTTGTCAGACTTATGTGTGTTCGTTGAGAAATAAATGGATCTCGTGTAATCGCTCGAGACATACATTCATAAAGAAGTAAGAGACATGGCTGCAAGAAAACATAAAATGGCCTGAACTGACACTATTAGTAGCAGTAGAGCAGCAACCATTTTCCATTACTGACTTCGGTTTTAATGAGGATATATCAACATCCCACAAACCAGAGACGTGCAGTGTTGGAACAACAACATCAGTTGTGAGTCAAAGAAAACCGTTCGTGGAGCTAAGCCCGCTACAGAAGAGAAGGAGACTGGAACAGCTCCTAACGTATAGCACTGAAAGCCTAGCTTATGCGACTGGTTTAAAAGCAGATAGCAAGAATGTAGCAGATATAATAAAATTGGTTACAGAGCATCCTGAAGAGTCTACAAAGATTAAGGAATGTTGAAGTCCAAGAAAACTATGCCCATATATTCCGCTGATAAAGCTTTAGGTCTTTTGACCTCGTTGAAGCTTTCGAAGTGGCAGAATACAACCTTAAGAGCTTGTGCAAAAGAAGTAGGAATACCACTGAATCCTTCGTATACTGCCATCCTAGAGGCGAAGAAGGACTGCTACCAACCAAAAGATACCATAGAAATCACGCAAAGAGGGGTAAGAGTACAGTTCCAAGCAATTATGTACAAAACTGTTGCAAGACTTGGAAAATTCCTACGTTTGGAGTCTCCGCTGGATGGCAAAGAGCTGACCCTGATATGCAAGTTGGGAGTTGATGGTGCTTGAAGCAAACTATAGCAGACGACGACGATTCCAGTATTTCTATGTGTTCCTCTGTGCCGAAAGGGCCGACGCCTCAGGGTCGAGGGTAATTCGAAAGAGTAACCGTGGCCCTGGCACAGGCAATTGAAGGAACACGGGTGGGTTTTAGTCAGTACAAGTCTGACACGCCCGGGCTCCCGCTCCGTCCAGAGCGGGAGAAGTCATTTGATGATTTCCCACCCAAAAAAAATAAATATCAACAAGACTGATGTAACAAGTTTTCTGTAACAATATTATTTAAAAGAGTGTCCATGGACTTTCTTGCCCGTTATTCTCCATAGGTATAACCTACTTCGAATCTAACGATTTAAATTTTTGTCGCTGTCATAATTTTCATGCCAGCCGTCACTGCGGCCGCGGCTCCACAGTGCGGCCGACGCTCTTATGGGAAACCTTGGTCAAAGTCAAAGTCAAAGCATTTATTTCAAGAAGGCCCATAAAAAGGCACTTTTGAACGTCAAAATTTACATTTAAAATAGAACTGATTCTAGGCGCCACTTCCAAAAAGTAGTTTCGTATGGAGAAGAAGTGGCAAGAAACTCCACCGTTACTCTTTTAAAATGTTTTACAATATTTTGTATACATTAATTATATTTCTATAAGTGAAGTCGATGCACCAAGAATAAAAATACTATACCACAAACTATACTATTGGTACAAAAAAAATAAAAATAAAGCAAAGGTATATAAATTAATCACGTGATAGGTACATTGTGCTCACATATTTACAAACAATTGTAAAAATATATGATTTTCCTAAAAAGAAAAAAAATGGTGAAGAAAAGATATGGGAGAATCCAAAGCCATCTTCCACAATGTTTTGTAGACCTCTCTATTTTAAGTTTGCAAGCGAGAACAGCTTGAATATCACGGAAGAACAGGGTCTGGTAACATCATTTAATTACGTTAAAGATTAGAAAAATCAATAGTGTAACTACCCTCATTAGCGCTGGGTATGCCATGTTATTAGTATCTAATTAAAACTCAACCAATATGACGTTGATTACTAAATGAGTTCTTTAAATGCAATTTAAAAAAAAACCTATCTAATCAATACAGTTTTCTATTATTGTCATTAAAAAGGTCCTTATCAGACTATTAACTAACTAAAATATATGAAAAGCGGTTGGCAACTTCATTTTATTACGTAAAAGATTTAATAAATCACATAACCTAAAATCAAAATTTTAAAAAAATCATACGCGCAAAGCGGCACAGAAAGGTGCATGAATTGTATGTCATCTTGAACACCGTATCAGGTACAATAAATCATGTGAGTACCAGCCCTTCAGTTACTTTCAGCGTAATCAACTTTAAGCGTAATCTCCTATACAAAAAATCACAAAACATTTTTTTCTCACGCGTGGTACTTCGCATGCCCTCCATACTTTAATATTATATAAAGGAAGTTATACCAGAGACATTCTACATTAAGTTTCTATGAGTTTGGAGCTCGATTTTCAGACCACTGTGCGGCGTGCGTGCCGCTGCACCAGGTGACCACCTGCAGAAGGACCACTGGTCAATTGTTCATAACGACTCCTAGGTTCATGGGCTCAGAATTGGCCATCGGAACCCCGCCAAGTCATCATCTGGTCCACGGCATGTTAAGGTTTCCTCTAAGGGTGCTACCAGCAAGTCGATTATAGACATCGTGAAATGTTTTGAGAGATGTTATCCGGTGACTCGTTTTAAGGTGACGGTCGTGTCGATCACCGCGCCCTGATTGGTTTCCTTGTTTGATTTTTCGTAAGCAGTGGAGCTTCTGTGCTCGTATATAAAGTTAGACTAGTTACATAGGTTGGTTTATCGGTAGGCGCTCAGTGGGGATTACACAAATCTGCTATTTGCCAGGCCATTGGGCGCGCGCCTGGCCGCTCGCGCCGATTATACGCCGCACCATTACACACACGAATACGAGCCGGCGTCAAACTGATACCTATTGTCGTAATTATATCGCTGACCTCAGGTATCACAGTTGTAAGAAAGGGGTGTGTTTTATAGTAGATTATGCACCAAGAGGATAAAGCAGTGTCTTATCTCGCGGGAGCCGTATTAAATCTCGACCGTTACGAAGGATTCTACAATTCTGAGTGCAGCGAGGGATTCAAGCTCGCTCAAAACGAAGGCACGTTTATCCCCGAGGAGGATAATAAACCTTTCAACCATCTACGTAAAAATAAAAATCCTAGAAGTATTTATTAAAATTATTATAACAGTTAGTAGACCATAGGATACTTGACTTCTTTGTACATGATAAATGCTGGAAGTGGACTAAAAGCACTGATTCAGATAAAAACTTGATGCCTTTCATAGTTTTCCATTTGTAAAAATCGTCGTAGGCTTACACTCTTGGACTTTTTTATGATTAAACACACAATTTTATTTTTTGGTGCAGTAAGCCAATCGCCGTAAATAAAAAAAGTTCAAAATCTAGTCGCAATATCATCTCTGTGACAATCAATGTCAAAAATGTGCGAAAATTGATTGTATTTTTGACAGACTGAGACTGAGATGAGATAGCGAAGGTTCTTAAAAATACGGGAATTGCCGCTTAGGTCTCAATGGTAAATGCATGGGATTAGTATGTAGTACGAGTGTGGGTCATGTTAATAAGACCACACTAACGTTGTATTTTTGTGTCCACAGAGTTTCTGGTTACCCTTTGGGTTTAGTCGGAGCGCGATAGTTGCGCGCCGAGGTGCGTTCTGCGCTGGTGTGCGTACGAGCTTGCCGCCACACCTGTTCGGCCGTTACCTCGCCCCGTACCGCTGCCGCGCCACTGTCGTCGGCGGCAGCGCAGTCGAGAGCGTCCCTCAAGCCAGTAAACTAGAAGCCTCCACAGCGCGTTCACGCTACCTTGATCCGCACGGCGCTAATATATTTCGTCCGCGTAGTTAGTTAATTTCAATTGTTTTGTATCGTTAACTTCCTAGTATCACATCGTGACCCTTCTGGTAGTAGAATCATTTCTTTGTCGCTAGTATTCACTTCGTTTTTAACTGTTTGCTTTAACGCATTTGTTTTATTTCAATAATTACACTATTGTTATCCTGTTCGCGCCTCTTTCATTGAACACGCTCCCACATAAGCTTCCAAAAGTGGTGTCCCCGCCGTGATGACGCGTCGCGAAGTTATCGAGTCGCGACCGCGTGTACACAGCGAAGTTTCGAGAACGTTCGAGAACAATTCGTGTGAAACAATTTTCTTCTGAGCGTGATTGCAGAAATGGCGGAGGACAGAATTACGGAAGCGTTGGTTGCAGCATTGGGATCAGTAGAAATCGCGAAGGTTAGAGTACGAGTACCTCCTTTTTGGCCAGAAAAACCCGCGGTATGGTTTGCGCAGCTGGAAGCCCAGTTTGCTTTGTCAGGTATTACTTTCGACGCGACCAAGTATTTTACTGTAGTGGGAAATCTAGAACCTTAGATCATGGTTCAACTAGAGGATATTTTGGAAAATCCACCCGCCAGTAATAAGTATGATAAGCTTAGCACAGAACTAGTTAAGCGTTTGTCTATTTTACAGGAACAAAAAGTGCGTCAACTCCTCAATCACGAGGAACTGGGAGACCGCAAGCTATCCGTATTTCTTCGCCACCTCCAGAGCCTAGCTGGCCGAGGTGTACCAGAACACTTCGTACGCACCATCTGGACCAGCCGTCTGCCAACCGGTCTGCAGGCGATTTTGGCGTCTCACTCCAGTACGACCTTGGAAGCTGTCGCGGAGCTGGCAGACCGGGTTTTAGAGATCCGGTCCGGTGAACCCAGTGGCCCAGGTTGCGAGCGTTTCATCCTCTTCAGGGTGCTTATTAGAGTTAATGCGTACGGAGATAGCCAGTCTCACGCGGAAGCTGGACGAGTTATCCACTGCCGTGGATCGACGACCACGCACAGAAGGTAGGTCAAATGGGAGTCGTAACCGGCGATTTTCACATTCACGCAGCCGTTCCAGGGACCGTTCATACAAAATGGCGGAAAATGGCAGCACGTGCTGGTACCACCATAAGTTTGGCGAGAAAGCTCATCGCTGCATTAAGCCGTGTGATTACTTGATACGTTACTCGCCTATTGTCTTGGATTCGATTTTTCACTGCTTTCTTCCGTAACAGCCGTCAAAGGAACCACTTCTTACTTCATCCCCCAAAGCTAGTCGACCGCGCTTGAATTCGTTATACCAACGATCCACGGTTGGCTAAGAAGGATTCATCCATGAATGCCATTTGAATTCTATCGTCCGATTCGTCCGGTTTCTGGCGGGAAAGTGATGCAGATCCATTGTTTTATGAGACACGATCATTTAAATTAGCTCGCAAACATTTTGGAGGGAAATTTTGATCCTATTTTTACTTACAAACAATCATATTTTCAAAATAGATAAAATGTTTTTTTGCAATACTATCTGAGTGGCCTGGTATTTATAACACTCTGGGAGCTGTTGTTCCCAGTTATTCTTAATAAAATTCAATTCCTAAATCTATCAGAAACTGTATTAACTCATACTTTATGTTTTTGAATACTGTAACCGCGGAAAAGCAAACCTTTACATACCCTTGACTGTTTTTACATACGAATCTGTATTTCATGCTATTGATTTCCTGTTTTATAAAAAATCTCTTCATTCATTAACATTTTTATCGTTAATTGTCATCGGGGGCATACCACCATCTGTAACAAAACAATGATACTTCAAGACAGATTTGTTTCAAGCATGTAATAACATTACTCATAATCGTACCCTGACCCTCACCGTTTAAATTCATGCTTAGTGCTGGGAAAGAATGAAAATTTTGTCTATTGATTACTTTCATAGTAAAGAAACACCGCTATACCTCTTTCACACGTTTGGTCCGATTCGCACCTACGTCTACTTCTGAAACCAAATATTACATTTATTACTATAAAAAAATTGGTTTTCAGTTTTCAGAAACCTTTTATTTTATGAGCTATTTCCATACAATGCATCCTGCAGCATTAACTGCTACATTCAAACCTTATTTATTTTAATTGCAACCTTTGGGCAAATTGGGTGTCATTTTTTTTTTCCCAGTCATTATTTTGACCCATTGCGAAGCCTTTTTATAGGGTTGGTCTCTAGAAGGCCAAAACACCTTTGTTGCGCGCACAGCGCCGTCAACACCGGATATTCAGTATTCTCATAACCTATCTTATTATTATTGTAGTTTCTAGATTAATAGTTTATTTTTTATTTTTATCAATTCAGTTCTTAGATTTTAGACATATTTTTGGTGGTTTCTTGTGGTGTTTTACGACAACCTTTGGCTTTATTTCTGGATATCTGTTGTTACAGACATTCACGGGCCTTGTCCGGATTTTGCCCTATTTCTAATGTAGAACCGAAGCTGCACTAACTGCGGTATAGCAACACTTCGCTTAAGGAGTTATTTTTTTTAAATTATGAAATTCAGCACGTCTTAGAAGGGTGTAGCTGTTTGTTTATATGTACTGATGTAGTTTTATTTAAATTTTAGGCCACTGCGTCTGATCATGTATGCCATTCTTGCTGGTTACTGGCTAGGCAGTCAAAGTCTGGTAAAAGTGGAACACCAAGCTAGTATTGGCAATCGTCATGTGTGTGTAAACTATGGAAGACCTCTGATACAAGCACACACTGGCACGTAACCCTGAAAACAATAGACACGTTCATGATATATTATTAGAATGGCTTTTTCCTCAACAAGTTTATTCCTTCATACTATACATTATTTTATTTATGTCCATGCTGGACCAAACTTGTATGGGAGCGTAATCCATCTCCTTTACATCAAATATAATTGTCATCAACATACATTGATTGCTAACATAGCTCAAATAAAGTTGAGACTTGCGACATAGCGCAAGATATAGGGAAGCTTGTATGTACCGTATCTATCGACTACGCTACACTACGTGTTGTCCGTCGTAGTTGGCCCCTACGATGCGCCAGCGCTTCCTCACTCTCTCCGTATTCAGGAGCGTTCTGTGTAGCTCGTGCGTAAGTATTTGCTGATACCCCATAATTGTATCAATGAAATTACTATAATAACTTAATATGTTAGCCTATTGGATTTTCAACTTGGTGTTGAGCCATAGAGTGCAGGCCATAGCGTCGAAAAAGACTCTGTTACATTTTAAACTCTCGGCACTAAGCAGAGCGTTGAAAATCCAGTGTGCGATTAAATCTTTCGGCGATATTTTTACCGTGTAACGTGGGCTTAATGTTAAAGATTTAATTCATATAAAAAACTCATGTTATATTATATCACTTATAAAGGTGATCCTACCTCTAAAAGTGTTGTTATAATCATAAGTGTGTAACTTTATTTTTAAGTTTTTATTTTATTTTTGTAATTTATCTGCTTACTTATACTAACTTTAATTATATCCTGTAACGGTAGATCCATTACAGGATATAATTAAAGTTAGTATAAAATAACTATACTTAGTTCTACAGCTATGTATATTTTTAAGTTAATATTTATTATTCCTAAACTAAACTTACTTGATGAGCAGACTAATTAAATCCCAATTTATCGGTCGAACAACAAAATAGTCTTTTTTATAATACTCATAAATCTCTCAATCTGTATTGGACAATATATAACCACTGTTATTATGTCGGCCTTTCATCTCGGGCTCCGTGTGTCGCGACGGTCAATGATAATAGAGTGTGGACGAGTGCGTCGCGGTGACAGCTTACCTGAGGAGCCCTTCCCTTTGCTCGCACTGTCGAGCTGATCGCTAGCTGAAGTGCGTCTCCACTCCATAGAGGTACACCCAGAGGGCCAACGGTTTAGAGGTTCGAAATGGTTTTGTTTTGCCTAAAAAATATTCAAGTTCCTAGACTATGTGATTGCGTATAGTATTACTGTGTGTTGTTATAGTGTGCTCTTTGATTAGTCGGCGCGTCTTGCGAACTAATGCGCCTCACTCAGCGCCGCTTGTCAACTGACACAGTTCGCAGCACGCGACACTCGCAACTTAGTTAACTCTCAGCGAAGCGTCATTAATCCGTTTGTTAGCTCCGATGCTGCTTCAATACTGCTCCTGATAGCATCTAATTAACAGCGAACGTACAACACGCAGTACTAAACTCCCAGCTAATAGAACTTATGAATGTAAAACGTCGGCCTATCTCTGTTAAAATGCTTTATTAACTAATAGCCAGCAAAGCTTCATGAATTATTGAAGAGTTAGGTGTTGGTGTGGCGCCACATAACGACATCGAAGAGGGTTACGAGGGACGTGCCTCGCATATCGATCATATTTGCACGGCGCGCGCGTGGCGCACCTCTAGCGAGCCGCCAGCAATTCCTCACTGCGATTGACATTCATTACGTGAAATGGATTGAATTTTGTAATGTGTTATTCAACGGAACGGCTAACGAACCGGCCGGCCGGCGCTTTCCGGAATGGCGACCGTAGAGCGCGGCTTTTATCTAGACCGGTTTTGAAAGCCGTGCCGTGCTCCGGTCGCAGTACTATGATTTATTCTACTCACGCAAGTCGGTGTCAAATTTTGTGACTGCTTTTGTACGAACATAAGGAAATTTTAACGTTCTAACTTAGTAATCGGTTGTACGATATAATGAAAATAACAAATTCGATGATAGCTTAATTTTGTCGGCTGCATCGTTGCACAGCGGTTCGCTGGGCAAAAATGCAATGCAATTAAATTTTTATAATTTATTTCTCCCAAAAAGGTACAAGTTTGGTACATGGTATCAGGTTACAGGCAGAGTCAAACTTTTGTGAGAGCTGGAGTCTATACTGGGTTCAGGACCTGTATCTCCAGGCTCACATCCTTAAAATTATATAATTCAATTGCACTTACGTAATACAACATCGTAAAAGCTTCAAGTACTGAGAGGAAGATAAATCTATTTATAAAACAAAAGGTTGATGTGCTATGAGAGTCTTTGGAAAGTGTTGTGTGTCCGTGAGTACAACATAAGTCCTCACGCCCAGCACCCACGAAGGGCACAGGACGCGAGCACCTACTTGCTTGAGAGTGTGTGTCTGTGTGTGGTTAAGAAGGTGAACGCGATCTGACATTAATTTAAGAGGGTGAATATTCCCGGTAGGCAAAACTATTTTAAAATATTTAGTATATATTCTGCTAATAATCCAATTCAAGTAGCCATTTCGTTACAGTTATTTTACATTTTGATCTGCACAAATGATGTATATTTAAAATTTCATCAACCTTCCCGTGACAATACAACTGCAAGTCATCGCCATACAGATGATACGCACACTGAAGTTCGGAAGTTATAAGATTAATAAAAGTAGAAAACAGAAGAGGAGAAGAGGAACGCTACGAACCACGAACGAACTGCTGACGTTCCTGAAGGTAAGAGGAGAACCATTTCAGTGAGATACCATAATATAAGACAGAATTACAATGAGTTACAATTAACAAAGTGGGAGAATTGTTTGTGGACACAAGGCTCGAGCACTTTGGATAGGAAGGGAAGGATATAAATTGGACGGAAGTCAGTAGAAAGAGAGGGAGTAGAAACCTTAAGTAGCGGGCGAACATAGGCTTTGCGCCACAGGGAAGAGAATACTCCGGTGTACAAGGAAAAAATATTATATGGGGAATCGCGGGTAGGAGTTGGTTCAAAATGGTTTGGTTATAATCTTATCACGGGTGATATTGTCACATCCCACCGCTTTCGATTTGATGGAGAGAATTATCTTACTGATCTCTCCCGGTTCAACTGAAATGAAACTGAAAGGATTTATGTGAGGACGCGTTAGACCAGAAACTAGAGACAGAGTGTTTTGCTTGGTAGTCTATCTATGACAGTAACGGTGGAGAAATGCCGGTTGAGATCGTCTAAGTCAATTGAACTAGGAAAATCTAAATGTCTCGATTTGCCGATACCAAGAGTTCCAAGAAATTTCCAAATATCGGCAGAAGAGGAAGAATTGACAGTATCAAGAATATGGCGGCGTTTAGCATTGCGTATCATCTGATTACATATATTCCTTGCAGCCTTGAATAATGTCCAGTTGTCATTAGTTCGATCCCTTTTAAGTTTGCGGAACGCGCGGTCCCTACGTCGCATTGCCATCTGTGTACCTCTAGTCATCCATGGAGCAGGTGGGCGTTTAACTTAACCTTTTTGACGAGAGCATGGATGTTATAAAGGTATGTAAGTGTATTTTCACATTATATATTTATTTAAAATTAGTGAATTGTTTTGATTTTTATGTATTTTGTTCTCTTTTCTACTCTTACACACGTTGTATATATGTGTTATATACTCTCCTATTTTCTTGTATGGTTATATGTGTGTACATAAAGTGTACAATAAATAATAAATAAAAGAGTGTCCAGACTTCGGGCTGCTACTGAGAAATTCCAGATAGAAAAACCCAATAACACGTTGCCCGACCTAGGAATCGAACCCAGGGCCTCATGCTCAGCAGTAGCGATTGCGACCACTAGACCGGTAGATGGCAATAGGCTCGCCCCCTATTACATGGGACTTAAACATAACTGGCGAAATGTGGGTGTACTATAGGTACACCTCTGCCCAACCCTTCGGGGAAACAAGGCGTTTTGATGATGATGATGTTTAAAAGTACGCATTATGAAGGATGTTTGGAAGCGCTTAGTGCGAATTGGTGGAATGGGAACTAGGTATGGATGGTAATTAGCAGTATGTCTAGATGTCCGATGGTAGAAGGGGGCCGGTGGGATGAGGTCGTGGAGTTCTTGCTCACCGAAATAAAATCTATAGAAGACCGACAAGCAGGCAATCTTGCTACGATGAGCCAAGCTGTGAAGCTTGGCATCCACCAATTTTACGTCGCTAATGAGCCTCTTAGTTCTGCGTTCCACTGAGTCGAGTGCGGCAAGTTGGTATTCAGCTGAGCCATCCCAAAGGTGGCTGCAATACTCCATGCAGGATCGGACTTGCGCTTTATAAAGAGTTAGAAGCTGTCCAGGCGTAAAGTATCGCTTTTCTCTATTTAGAATGCCCAGTTTTTTGGCCGCAGTTTGGGCTTTGCACTCAATGGTGGCGCCAAAGTTGAAACTGGACGTCAACTCCATGCCTAGAAGCTCGAGCCGATCAGTTAAAGGAACAGATGTACGCCGAAAAGTAGGAGTTTGGTCGAAACGACTCTTTTTTGCGGTGAAAAGACAAGCCTGTGTTTTGGTGATGTTAAACGAGATCAGATTGTCATCACCCCACTGGGAGACAAGGCTTAAGGTCAAATCAGTCCACTTTACCATGGCCTCTCTTAAGGAATGATTTTCACCCCCCACTGGTTTTCGGGCTGGACAAGTATCTCTCTGAAACTGTACTGTCATCTGCATACCTAACAATATCAGGTTGAAATAGGTTATTGATGTGCACCAGGATAAGAGTTGCAGTGAGAACATACCCCTGAGGCACTCCGGCATCAATAGTCATACGCTCAGAAGAGCAGCTGTCAACGACTACTCTTATCGATCGTTTACTAAGGAAGTCTGATATACAGCTACAAAAATCAGCGGGGATGCCATTAGCAGGAAGCTTGCTGTGTAGACTTGCGTGCCAGACCCTGTTAAAGGCCTTCGAGATATCTAGCGATACAGCAAGTGGTTCGCCGTGTTTCTTAATGGCTTGGCCCCAATAGTGCGTGACATACTTTTTCCATAACCTTGCACAGAATGGAGTTAATGGCGATCGGACGGTAATGGGCACGGTCTGCACGATCGCCCTTTTTGGGCACTGGTTGTACATTAGCAAGCTTCCAGGATTTTGGCACCGTTATTTTTTCAAGAGAGAGGCAGAACAAGCTCTTCCAACACTGTCACTAGAATACCGACAGGCCTGCCATCATCAGGCTTCGGTTTCGTAAGCTTGATCTGCCTAATAGACATATCTCTAACAATGACCACGGGGCCTTTATTCCGCTCTATCACGTTCTTAATACGGTCTGTAATAAAGCAGCGCAGGTCACTTTTCAAGGACTTACAGATCCGTCTGTTGAGCTGCCGATACTTGAGTCTGAAGACTGCAGGATCATATCGCGCCTTTCCTCCAGGACCTGTAAAGTCAGATTCGAGAGCTTCTTGCTTTTATTGTGCAGAGGGTCTTGAACATCTTAGACCCGACCGTATAGACAGTACACGGTACACAGACAAGTATACACTACAAAGTAGAAAAATAAAGCGAGGAAACGGCCAAGTCAAATGTTTGCGCTTGTGGCTGTGAGGTGCTCATGACGCGCGCACTCTGACACACGCGGATTGATTGACGTGGTCGGACCTCACGCCTCCCGCCATGCTGCCCTCCTAACCACATCTTATTTGCACACTTTTTATATTACATTGCTATCTACATCAAATTACTCTTAGTGAAAAATGTAAATAGTGACACATCCAATGCTGGTAGGAGTAGTTAGATAATAGGTGAGTGAGCAATTGTTACTGAATATATGTTTAATTTATTACACTTTGCTAAACCCAGTATTTCATTTTTGACACAAAGTTACACTAACATTCAATCAGTATTCAGTAAATGTAAACTGGATTAAGCGTGCAAGTCAACCGTAAGTAGTTGAATAAACAACAGAGGGTGGAAACAAATTCGTAGCTAAATTAATTCGCGGCTGAATAATGAGTGTCGGCAAAAGTGAGGCGGCACATGAAAGTGGCGCGATTCACCGCGCGCTGCAGCCGCGAGGCGGCGCGGGTCGGTGTGGGTCGCGGGTATCGGTTCGTGTGGCGCGGCTATTTGTCACCAGAGAGCGATAAATATTAAACGCGCACCCACAGCTCGCTGCTCGTGTGATTGACACTTACAAATCTGTGCTGTATTCACTGTACGACTGTTTGTCAAAATTATATTGTTTTAAACAACATATTACTACAACAAAAACTACTTTTTTCTACTTATAATTTTGAATAAGTGTATGTAACTTATTATTCAAACAGTCTTACAGTAAATGGCATGATTGCCTGTATCTTTTATATTTATACCCTGTAGTCCAATATTGGCATCGCAAGTAAGAATTAGACTTTGAACTCACACAGAATTGTGAGAATAGTAAAAAAAACGCCACACAGTACCTATGTTTATGGCTATGTATGTGTAGGTAACCGTGTTGCACTGGAAAACAATCATTGGTTTATGGTTGCTATTTTGATTGCACACAGTTCATAATAACTCTATGAATTTAAAATATTTGTGTGTATGCCAGATAGTTGTGAAGTTGCTTGTAGCGGCGCGCGGTTTATACAAGGCGCCATAATGAAGCGCCAACTGAACGCGCCGCAACTTTCAGCTGTCGTGAAATATACTCACACATACTCTACTACACTTTACCAGTCAACTCGAAAGGCGACTTGAATACAAAAAAAAACTTCGTACCAAAATTATGATTTATTATTATCGAGAAAACTATGACATAGGCGCCTTACGCAGCTACGTCTAAAGTGTATATATACCTTCATGCGTTTCAGAATCTCTTTTAGATAGATTAGTATACGGGTACGACACCGAATCGTTAAAATTATGTTGAAGTTGTAAAAGTGGCGCAAGTTTGCACAAGTGGCACCGAGCGACGCGCGCGACTCATTAAAAGTGCCGCTGACTGCGCGCACACTGCGGCACTGAGAGGTGCCAACAATGAACCACGTCAAGGTATGTTTCTCGGCATTCTGTTATGAATCATAAATAATCATAATAAATTAATTTAATTTATAAATTCAAGTTACAATGACTCAATGTGGGTACAACTCATCTTTCCTAAACAAAAACACAATGTATAAAGTTTTGAGTATTTTAAAGAAAGAGTAAACGAAGGTGTCTGTGCTAGTATTAACTGTGCGACAAACACCAATGCCGGCGCGCTTTCCTCCTAAAACCGTATGTAATAAGCTAAACCGTGACATATTTACTGGCTATAGTAATAATATAATGATACAAAATAGTTTAGGTACAAATGTAGTTACGCTCATTTAGGTTTAGTTTAAAATAAAAATTGAATTTGATTGAATATTATTAAATTGAAACGATTCTTATTATTTTAAACCGATTTTAATTTTAAGGCATGTGTAGCGGCATCTACACCGCCATATGCGAACAATGCATCACACTGACGTTACACAAATCCTGTATCACGCAATCAGAGTTTACCGCGCAGCTAGCAAATATACAACTTCCTGACAACAATCACCAGGCAGTTGCCCACCAGACACAACACCCGTTTGGTTGGAAGATCCCCCTTTTCCATGAGTATGAGTGAACTTTACACCCTGTTCCTCATATTCCTTCACTAATGACCCCGAAGAGCGTCAGCGCAGCCTTCGTGCAACTACTTCAGCGTGACGTCATCAGCATCACTCCTGCAAGTCACACAGCCAGCCAGCAACCACGGCTTGAACGGTTGTCCTGGCCATCAGCATGCAGCGCAAGCGCATACCTGGTCATCACCTTCAGCCTCATCCGCAACCTTGGCACAACTAAGACCCTGAAGGTATTGTTATACTACGTCTCACATATGTATTTTGTTAATTGCATTATAAAGGCGGCCTCTCATCATCAAACTTTTTCGACTTGCAAGGGCAGTTTTGATTCTAACAGAAGGACACACCAGGTCTTTACGAAGTTTATTTAAAATCAGTTTTGGGTCATAATTAAGGAAGAAATGCTGACGAAGAGTTATACTGAGAGCACACAGTTGTCTGCAAGTGAGTACAGACATGTCCTCCCGCTGCGTGGTGGACAAGACTACTTCAGTCTGCAAAAAAAAAAACAGTCAATGTTGGAGGCAGACTAGAGTAGTCTGGTTGAGACGCAGTCTGTTTTTACGTTAATATTTAGTATAATTCTATATTTTAAGCATTCAAACTTGCACAGAGTGTACTAAATGAAACATTCATGCTATTGATTCGCCCGTACGCTTCGCGGGAACGTACCGCCGGCGGTTGTCAGCGATTGTTCTAGCATTTCGTTTCCTAGCAACAACTTCAATTATTTATTTTTATTTTATTTATTTTATTAAAACTTTATGCACAAGTAAAAAAATACTGTACAAAGGCGGACTTAATGCCTGAGGCATTTTCTACCAGTCAACCTTAGGGTGATGCAGAGACAAAACATGGCAGGTGCAACAAAGGGGATAGATAACTCGAAAAAGAATACACTACTAAAACATAAATACTTAAATACATACATATAAACAGATTAAACTTTGTCAGGAGAAATAACGATAGGTAGATGAGAAAACGAATCCAGCAAATCAGCGTTGAGATGATTTAACAAACTTCTCACGAATATGTTCACGAGCCTTCACTTTGAAAGATAACCGACTGGTTGCCATCCTGATGTTCAGAGGGAGCGCATTCCAAAGAAATACCGCCTGGACAAAGAAAGAAGAGTGAATAAAACCAGAGCGGTGAGAAGGACATCGTAGAAGACGATTGTTCGTGGAACGAAGATTTTTACTATGAGCTGAGCATAAGTATTGAACATGGGGGGTCAGATAAGAAGGAGAAGTAGGTTTGTCGAGTATAGAATATAACATAGACAGAGCCCTCAACTCTCTACGCTGACGTATGGGTAACCATTTTAAAAGCAATCGGTGCGCAGACACATGATCATACTTACGTAGATTGAAGACAAATCGAATACAGTTATTTAGAAGGCGGTCAAGTTTATTGAGGAGATCTGCATTCAGGTCATAGTAACACACATCACCATAGTCTATTATGGGAAAGATTAGGGACTGTACAAGCATACTCTTTATGTGTGATGGGAGGAGGTTTTTCAACCGGTAGAGCGCCCGCAACGTTCCGGTGACTTTTTTACTAACAGTCGTGACCTGCTTTCGCCAGTCAAGACATGTGTCGACATGCAGACCAAGATCCTTAACATCGGAGCTAAACGGGATCACGGAGTTATCAAACATTACAGGTGGTACAGTAACGCCTTTCACTTTCCTCATACTGTAGGGGCTCCCTACAATGATAGCCTGACACTTCGTAGGGTTTTTGCCACCCCAAATCTATCAGACCAGTTTTTAACTACACCTAAATCCCGGTTAAGCTGCTCAATCGCATCGGATATGTTGTCCACACTTGCCTGGTAGTAAAGCTGCAAATCGTCAGCATAAAGATGATACGCAACCCGAAGTTCGGTGGTGATAAGATTAATAAAAATGGAGAACAAAAGAGGAGATAATATACCGCCTTGAGGGACGCCAGCTGCAAGATCACACCAACTCGACGAAGAGTCTCTAGCACGAACTGACTGCTGGCGCCCCTGAAGATAAGAATATTTACCGTGCTGTATTACCGTGATTCGGAATATGTCAGTGTGAATATATTTTCTGAAGATGAACAGGTAAGTGCTTAACAGTTTTTAGTGATTAGGTTGAGAATTAGTTAAAGAATTTGGTCACAATTTGTTATTTCCGCAAACACCGTTAGCATTTTGGCGCCATTTTGCCGCCATTTTGCCGCGGCCGGTTACTTTTTCGTCGTGTTATTATTATAATTCTTATATTTTGATGAATCTCTTACTCATTCGTACGTCGTATATGTATCATACTATCGATAACATGCATTTATTTCAACTGATAGCGTTAGAAATGTGCGTATCATTGAATTTAAAAAATCCCTCCGAACAACGAAAAAAGACTAGATCAGTCTGGTTCCACCACGGGCGGTTTTAGGTATTAGCGCCATTTTGTTGTGTTATAGCCCGGATTTGAAATTACTGTGGATACGCTTTATGTTTAACCGACATTAAAAAGGGGAAGTTATGAACATAAAAATTATGTATATTTTTTTTGGAAA
Source organism: Dasypolia templi (assembly GCA_963555695.1). NCBI lineage: Eukaryota > Metazoa > Arthropoda > Insecta > Lepidoptera > Noctuidae > Dasypolia > Dasypolia templi. Next base: position 686,694 of record OY743151.1, on the reverse strand, counting down.
TAGAGGTTTTTATAGGTTATTTTCTTTGTTCCTAGTGTTTTAAACCTTGTTTGCATGATTGTTTGGGTTGCATGTGTTTTTTTTTGCTTGTTTTAGTGAACCAAGACGTCCACGCACGCGCGGACCGCGATGCGGTGGGGCTGTGCGCGTGCGAGGTGGACGTAGCGCTGCTGCTGCTGCTGGGTCGGTCGACGGTGAGACGGAACGCGGGCGCGGGCGCGGGGTGGATGGCGGGGGCGGTCGCATTTTTAATAAATAAATAAAAAACATAATATTAATGTGTCCAAGTATATAAAACATTCTTATGTACTTTCTTAACTCGAACTTAAGAAAGTACATAAGAATGATGTTCAAATCTGACATGTGTACAAGTACATATTATAAATGTGTACAAGTACATAAAACATTCTTATGTACTTTCTTAACTTCGAGTTCAAATCTGACAATGTTATGTACAAGTACATAATATTAATGTGTCCAAGTACATAAAACATTCTTATGTACTTTCTTAACTTCGAGTTCAAATCTGACATGTGTACATAATATTAATGTGTACAAGTACATAAAACATTCTTATGTACTTTCTTAACTTCGAGTTCAAATCTGACAATATTTGCTGTATCTTAATTTCCTATCCTTTTTTTGTCATTCGTGTTGAGGTACTTGTGCAATTTTGTTGTGAAATTGTTCATTTTGGTTGTTGATTTCTGCAATGTTTTTTAAGGCAGCATGCCTATTTATTGTGTTTATCGATTTGTAAATATCTTCAAAATGTAGAATATCAATTTACATTTAAAATAAATACAACACAATTTAAACTATGATGCAAAGTTTGAGTGGATGTTTTTTGCGCTTGGTTTCAAGTGTTTGTTTTGGTTAGTCGATACTGTTAATCTAAACACTTCTAACGGCTGAGACTCTGTCTGCGATAAGTATGTGGACCATTTGTTAATGGAAGATAACAACCCAAGCCACTTAGCCATTAGTGTTCTGAGAATCGAACAATGAACAGACCTTTTTTTTGCGCCGTCACTCGATACGTCAAAATGACGTCATGTTTTTGTAAAGCTTGTAGCTTGTAAAAAATTTATGGGAGGGTGTGTACTTTGAATGGATTATTGTGAAACAGTTTATATTTATGTAAATTAAATAAAAACTTTATGAAATAATGGTTTATTTTTTGAATTACAATGACCCTTACACAAGAAACTGGGAAATATTCCCTCACACAGATTTCAAATGAGAATTACTAATAAATTACTAGGCCAAACTGGGCTAATCTATACATAATACGTTAGCTTATTTAATAAAGATTACAACGACGTAACTTGTATACAGCTCCTGTGTATAACTTAGGAGTTATCGTCGTTTTAATCACACGCGCCATTTTCCCGCCAAAACACGGAAAAGGGGCGTCACCGTTGCGCGCAAGTGGCCCAAAATGGCCTCCCCCACCGAACGGATTCAGGCCACTCAGAAAGTATAGCGACAAAAGTTTTTATGTATGAGAGACTGGCCAGTTTTATTCTATTTTGAAAATATTATGATTTGTAAATAAAAAATAGGTACTTCCAATTACAAAACATCAGTAGAGGACTTCAACGTAGAGGACGTTGTTTGAGAGCTAAATTAAACTATCGTGTCTCATTAAAATATGACCGGTAAAACCGGACGTATCGTACGATAGACTTCAAATGGCATTCATGGATGCAGGCCCTTCCAAAGCAACCGTGTATCGTTGGTATAACGAATTCAAGCTCGGTCGACTAGCTTTGGGGGATGAAGAAAGAAGTGGTCGCCCTTTGCCGGCTGTTACGGAAGGAAACGTGCTAGCAGTGAAAAATTTAATCCAAGACAATAGGCGAGTTACGTGTCAAGAGATTCAGCACATACTGCAGGTTGGATCGGGAGTTTAATGTAATCGTGCTGATTGGGATCCAAAAAATAGGCAGAATACTAATGAACAGTTTAAAATGTTGAATGCTGTGATTAAATCGTATCTTTTGCTTTTACAGCATTATAAAAAAGGTTGAACAATGTTTAGAATTTATCTTGTTTGTAAATATGTAATAACTGAATGGAAGTTTGATATTTTAAATGTTCTAAGCACAATGGGTACTTTTTGAACTTAAGATAACTAAATACATACTGTATGTAAAATATTTTTTTTAGATTCGGAGGCTTATATAAGTCTACAAACATATATTTTATTCCGTAAGAATATGTAAGTAGTTAGAGGGATTAAAACATAATTTTGTTTCCGAGTACAATAATAATATTATTATCAATGTGCCGGGTTGACAATGAATTGATATTCATTTTAATTTCCTTCAAGGGTCAAGCAGGAATAAAGCAACAACAACAATTCTATCATATCGTTGGATTCAACAACACTACCCCAGTCCTTTGGAAACCCATTGCCAATGCCGGGATTCCCAACCATGTGTTACTCAACACCGCAGCAGGGTTATCCTCAACCCGAATCTGGGTAGGTGTTATCCTCACCCAAATTATGCTCAAGGGTACCTTCCCACTGGCTGCGCACAGCCGGCTCAATCTGGTTACTCTCAACAGGCTCAAGGATAACCCCAGCCTGCTCAAGGTGGCTACTCAGGACAAGGTGCCTCAGCCTGATTACCCACAATCTTGTCAGGTTATTCTCAAACTAACCAACGCTAATAAAAAATCTGCTCAAAGGGATACAATTTTTGTCGCCGAAAGGTGTGCTGTCAGCTGTTGAGCAGGCTGTAAACGAAGTGTCTACGGCGGACTGGAAAAAGTGTTTTGAAAACTGGTTCAGACGCATGCAACTTTGTATAGAGGCTAATGGAGAGTACTTTGAAAAGATTTAATAAAATAATGTTTGGCTGTAGAACATTTGTTTTTATTTTGTCCCACGTATTAATAAGCCACGAATCTAAGTGACATGCAAGTCACTGCAGCGTCCGACAATTTGTAGGTGATTATAGCGGACAGTCGAGCCTGTCCGCTATAATCGTCAGCACGCTGTTGGGGCAGCCGCGCACCCTGCGCACCAAAGCAGCTTTGATGGAGCAGTTCAAACTCAAACTCAAACTCAAAGCATTTACTTCAAATAAACCCATTACAGGCACTTTTGAATTGTCAAGGGGTCGGTCAGTCAGAAATATGAAGCTAGTTGCCCATTCCAAAGCGAAGTAGGTACCTATGGAGAAGAACGGGCAAGAAACTCCATGGACACTCTTTTAAATAATATGGTTACAGAAAATTTGTTACATCAGTCTTGTTGAAATTAAACATGTGAGAACGATGTAGAAAGACCCGTAATAAAAAACATAAAAATCGGAAATGAAAAGCCGTGGCAGCCAAGAGATGACCAGTCCCCACTGACGGCGCCCGTTCACGAACATGACGTATGGATCAGCACCATTCAGCTCAACCATTTTGAAGGGAACTTAATGATCCAACACACACGCCACCACCAGCGAGACATTTGAGTGAGCGTGGCATACTCTCAGCCGCCAGGGCACATTCAAGTCAATGACAGGCGTGCCCAGTATAAGGTACCTTTATAGTAGGTACTACATAGTGCTCACACGTGTGCTTTGCAATTATACAATACTAAAAGATTGAATTTATACAGTGCAAAGATAGTTTTTACAATCTTCAGCAGCTCCAACAATATTTCCGAATGCTAATCAATTGTTTAGGCGCCCTTGTGGAGCAGAACCAGCGTTGAGCCAAGCATTTTTGTCAGAGATGTAATCCTCCAACTTATAATATGCTTGGCTGCATAGTGTGCGTTTGATACAAGTTTTGAACTTCGTTTCATTCAGTTGGAGTATGTGGGGAGGTATTTTATTATAACATTTTAAACAGTACCCCATGAAGGATGAATCTACTTTAGCCAGCCTGAAACCCGGTTGAACCAATTGGTCCCTATTCATTTATTTTATCAATTGGTACCTATTCAGTTCATTATATTAAGTGTGTACAGACCGCCTTCAGGATTGTATGATTGTTTTGAAAAGGTTATGGATGAAGTGTTAAACAAAATCTGTAATTCAAACAGGTCTATCATCACTTGTGGTGATTTCAATGTTAATTTGTTAGAAAATTCTGGGTTAAGTACTAGAATTTTAAGTTTGTTTCAGTCATACAATCTTGCTAACCAATTTTCGGGGCCCACTAGAATAACTCCCACTAGTGCCACATGCCTAGATAACGTTTATACAGATGTTATACCAACCCACAAGAAAATTATTAATTTAATAGACTCAGATCATTGCGGACAGTTGGTCACTATTTCAAGTATTAACAAAAAAGTTACTAAAAAAGATATCACTGTTAATCCAAAAACTACTAATCGTTTGGAAACATTTAAAACTAAACTTCTAAGTAATTTACCACTTTTATCGAATAATGATGACTCTAATCAACAATATAATGCTTTTTTCAAAATGTACAATACGTACACAATTTGATAACACTTTCATTCCAAAGACATTTTCGATTCATAGTAATGCTTCCTTCAGTGACTGGGCTACCTTATGTATACATAAAAGTAGAATACGACTTTATGAGTTGTATGATGAACGGACTTGTATAAACACTGCTGAATTTTGTTTATATGTTAGGAATTATTCAAAATTATTTAAATAAGTTTGTTGTATGGCCAAGTCACGTTACTTGAGTTCAAAAATTAAAAATAGTAGTAATGTAATTAAAATGACATGGAATATCATGAATAGCGAAACGGGAAGGTCATGAAACCGAAGTAGTGACTACAGCCTTGATATTGATAGCAACATAATTAAATCAGATTCTCAAGTCCCCGCGACTTTGAAAACTTCTTTGCAGAGATTCCCGTATCGACAACTAAATCTCTAAACTCATCGCCCACTACAGCAGAGTCTTTACTTAATGAAAACGTTTCAGTTTGTGATTCTGAATTTAATTTCCAAAATGTCACCCGTAAAGATATAATTAAAACCTTTCACACACTAAATGTTAAAAAGACCGCCGATCTATGGGGCAATTCTGTGGACGTGGGTAAGTCAATTATAAATATTGTAGCACCTACATTAGCTGCTATTTTTAATAATTGTATTGAATAATACCATTGATTAAATCGGGTATTACATCAGACCCTACTAATTATAGACCTATTTCAGTGCTACGTACCTTTACTAAAAAAATTGAAAAACTTATTTTAGATCAAATGCAAAGATTTTTAATAAACACAAACTACTGCATAACAAACAGTTCGGTTTTACAAGGGGTTGTTCGACTACTGATGCCGAAGTTGAACTTTTAGGACACGTTTATAATGCATGGGAGAACAAGTGCGATGCTTTGGGCATCTTTTGCGATTTGTCCAAGGCATTTGATTGTGTTCTTCATGAAACATTAATCTCGAAACTGCACCACAACAGAATCCGGGACGCCTCTCTGGATCTTCTTACTTAAGTGATAGGATTCAGAGAGTTCATGTTAACGAAAAAATATCCCCTGGATCTGTAGTAAGAATGGAGGTCCCCCAAGGCTCAATTCTTGGCCCATTTTTTTTCCTTATTTATATTAATGACTTGCCTTACCTCATAAAGGACAATCATGATATAGTGTTGTTTGTAGATGACACTTCACTTTTATTTAAACTGAAATGTCAGCAGCTGGTTACTGACAATGTGAATAGCGCCCTTGCTAAGGTAGTTAACTGGTTTAACGTTAATAACCTACTTCTTAACGAGAAAAAAACTAAATGCATTAAGTTTACGATACCTCATGTTAGACAAGTAGAAACAAGTGTTCTTATTAAGGGTGAAGAGTTGAAACCCGAAAACATCACAGTTCTTAGGCATAACTTTGGAAGCCAAGCTTCAATGGGGCCCCCATTTAGATGAATTGTCAAAAACACTAAGCTCTGCAGCATACGCCGTTAGAAAAAATCGTAATTTAACTGATTTAGAGACAGCGCGTTTAGTGTACTTTAGTTATTTTCATAGTGTGATGTCGTACGGTATTCTTTCGTGGGGAAATGCCGCCTATATTCAAACAGTTTTTATTTTACAAAAAAGGGCAATTCGTTCAATTTATAAATTAAGTCCCAGACACTCCCTCAGAGACAAATTTAAAGAGATTAATATAATGACTGTGCCTTCTCAGTATATTTAACTTTTATTTTAGATTTTTTCTATATTCGTACCTTTTTAGATAAACAATGACATCTGTATATTAACTGTTTTAAAGTATAATATTGTTTAAATCAAACATTCACAGAATGTGAGGACTATGTGGGACAATGTATTTTTCTTTTAACGATGGACTGGCTGTTTGAGTACTTTACGCGGCCTACCCTCCTTTCTTTTGTATTGTTCGTCGAATCGTTGAGCTCCTTAGTTCTGAGTTGACCTGCACGATGATTGACAAATGCGTGCACTGACTGGACAGGTCCACTCAAATCCATTTCAGATACCAGTCTACATGGTCCTCATCTGATATGACCAAGATTATTTTCGGATTTTTATTTAAACTTTGACATTGATGGTCTTTATGTGTACAATGACATGTTAGTTTACTTTGTAAAGTGTTACATTATTTTAATTATTGTAAACGTGAAGACATTGTGGATTTGTCGTTTTTTTTAATGAATTTTTTTGTTAGTTTTAATCATGGTCTGGCAGTTTGAGTAATTTATGCGGCCTACCCAAATGTCCTTTATTTGGTAATGTTCGTCGAATCTTTTAGCTCCTTTAGTTCTGTGTTGAGCTGCATGACAACTGACATGCTTGCCAGACCATGATTAAACGACTGAAATGCTTGCACTGACTGGACAGGTACACTCATTCTGTGTGGTTCTTTCCTCAAAAGACCATTTCAGACATCAATCCACATGGTCTTCACATGACCTGACCAAGATTATGTCTGGACTTTAAAAGAGACTGTGACCTCTGAGTTTGTTTCGGCCTTTCTTCTCAGAGTAGTCAGATAGGAAACGCCGATCTCATCTAGTTTTTAAAATATGTTTGACATGTAAAAGTGTTTTTACAAACCTATTTACAGAAAATAAATCACTTATCATTCAAAGACGCGCTCCGCTAACTCATCGCATAGCAGCTGTCGACGCTAGGTTCAACAAACATGCCCAAGGCACTACAGTGTCGCGGCAGTCCCATCAGCACTGAAAGGTGTAGTATTTATTTTAAAAGCAGACGTAGGTGGTAACGAATCTTCAAACTATGTTACATAGGATATGCAGTCTTCACTTCGTCAATTGTTGCTTGCATTCACACAAAGACCCTTTAAAACAGTTTGGTACAGTCGAAACTCTAAATGGCCAACGTAATAGGTAGCAGTTTTTCTAGTTGCCGTGCCACAAACAGTGGCATATCGTCTGGATCGGCACATTTGAACAGATTTATGATGTCTGCTAAATCTCTTTATTCTTCCCCTTTGTTCTTTTGTATGATTTTTCGAATATAATATGTAAAGGACTCGAATAGAAGCGACTTCGACCTTTTGATTTAATCACTGGTAAATGACGAAACACAAATCCTCAATAGTATTGCTTAATCGATAACCGACTATTTGTTTTGTATGTAAGTTTATCTTATATCCAAAGCAACTCTTCCAAAACTCTTCCTTAACTATGCTACATTTATCGCTTAAAAATTTTGTAAATTTTCTCATGAATTCATACGATACCTAGTGATAAATGATAAATGGTTTGATTTCTGTAAGTCGGTGTACAAACACTTTTTTTTTAACTAGATGAGGTCGGCATTTCCTATCTGACGAAAACAGGCAAGAAAAAAGGCAAAAACAAACTCCGAGTACAGAATATTGGTCAAATCATGTGAAGACCATGTGGATTGATGTCTGATATGGAATTTTGAGGAAAGAACCGCACAGATTGAGTGGACTTGTCCAGTCAGTGCCCGCATTTGTCAGTAATCATGCAGCTCAACTCAATGCATAAGGAGCTAAACGATTCGACGAACAATGCCAAAGAAAGGTCATTGGGTAGGCCGCATAATTTTTATCAAACTAAAAAAAAAATTAATAAAAAAAACACACAAGTAAAAAACAGTGACCCACAAAGTCTTAACACTCACAATAGTAACAATAAAATAATACTCAAGTAAGTAAATATTAATGTCAATGTTTATTTTAATGATCATATGAGGACCATGGTGTCTGAAATGGTATTTTGAGGAATTTGACTGGCTACTTGGTGTCAAATCCTTACGGAACCAAATAAGCATCAACACTGAATGGTATACTACCAAATGCTTGGCAGAAGTTCTCTCATCCTCCTTACAGTCCTGACGGACTGGAATAAGTGTTACGCAAACTGGTTCAGACGCATGAAACCTTGTGTAGAGGCTAGTGCAGAGTACTTTGAAAAGATTAAATATAAAAAATTACTTAAAGAACATTTATTTTTATTTTCGTAAAACTTTGAGTGTCCCACGTATATGTTAAAGATGGAAAATACATAAAGCACAGATTTTACAATAATACATTCATAATCTATTCTTTTTATTTTGAATTTAACTATAGGTATATTTTATAATAATGAAAAACAAAATGCTTACCGCATACTTAGTATTTTGAGGACACCCAGAAATGATCAGTTTGTGATGAGTAGTCACTGACATTTGGGTGCCTTATTTTCTTACAGATTGCTAACAACCAAGGCAAACCCTGTTTATTTTGTTTGGAAAAAAAGTTATCACATTACATAAAACACTTAGAAGTAGGGTATATAAAACAAAATCAATGCAATAACCACAACATTTTCCACAAATTAGCAAAGAGGTATGCTATGATGAGGGCTCATCGGTAAGCTAGTTATTATTTACATTCAAGAACACATTTCATATCGTTACAAACTAACAAACTAGTCAGTTACCACAATTCCTTCACAAGCATTTTTATTTAGCATTAATATATCAAAAACTGTGAAATTATCGTGAGACGCAAATGAGGGTTATGCCCTTATATTATATTAGTAGAGAAACGGAATAGAGGTGAAATTATGTATTCAGCACAGATTATAATCAAAATAGTCGACTACAAAACAGAATTTCAAGAATAAAGTTGTCAAACCCACGATTTTTGTATCTGTCGTGACTTTAACAGACGTATATCAAAAATATCATCGGGAAATTTTAATTTTAATATTATTATATTTTAATTTTATTACGTTATTTCATTGTATTTGACATGGTAGCAATGAAAATAATTAGCTCCAATAATTGGAGTAAACTGGAAAAGGTATTTATCCCTGAATTTATATACACTTACTAATATAAACTGACCATATGAATGTAAAACTGATGTAACATCAGAAGCCGATTATAGCTATGTTTTTTTCATGTCCTAGCTTGAATATACTCTTTTGGAAATGTATGTAGGTACTTGTGTCTATTATATATTACTTCCTAATTCCTATCGCTGTTGCAACAGGGTTTCAGTGTATTTTAATAACAATTAATATACTTGTTTACAGGTACAAGTTTGACTGCTGCTATGAAAGCCACTAATATCACCTAGCACCAATACTATTCAACCGCAAAGACGGGGAGGGAGGAGACCATTAGGGCTGAGGCTACGTGGAATTGATGAGAAATGAGAGTGGCATGAGAAAAGAATGGCACAGTCCATGTCTTTGTAAGAAGAATATTGGAAATCAAAAATAGGGAATTTATAACAAAAAAGTTACTTTATTAAATATCAAAATAAATTGTTTCTACAAAATGTCTCTTGTTATTTTTGTACCACGTGGCTATTCTTATAGTTTATGGCCTTAGAACTGGCGTCATAAGATTAAGGGCACATGGGATAACACATTGGATTATAACTATCTCATATGAGCTTCCTCACAAAATCCTATAAATCCTTTCATCATGTGAATTTCGAATGAAGAAAATGTAATGTAGATAATCCTTCTCGTAACGGATTTTAAGGAGCTTTGTAGGACTTCCTTGGTCTACTTCCCGCTGGCGTTTAAAAATGATTTAATTTTTTTCTGCGTCGTTCTGAAAGGTCGTAAAAGATTGTCGAATTCTGTATTTACTAAGGCACAGCTCGATAATAGGAACAAAATAACCTCGAGGCAAACAATAGTCCTATTGAATCGATCAGTTGACTCAAATAAAAACCGCCATATTGCCTCTTAGACAGCTCGTAATCAATTGGTTAGCGAACTCTTAGTGCTAAACAACGTTTATGAATAAGAATTTGGCTAAAATTTGCTTAGCAATTGATTAAAATTTAAGACACGTTTATGAATAAGACTGAACATTGCATAACATATTATATAAAAAATCACATTAAATTTTTATACTCCAACTTCATACCTGGGTTTGAGTATTGGTTATCCATCGCAAAAGTCCTGTTTGCCGTTGTGCAGAGATCGAGACTAAGAGATGCCTTTGCAGTCTTTGCATGACTTTTCCGCAGTTCCTGCACCTCATGATGATCCTCAAAACAAATACCAAATCAGTAATCAGTTGTAGAAGGTATGAGTCCGTAGAGATACTAGAAGGGGTCAAAAATATTAGAAAATAATCGAAAAAACACAAACGCAGTACGCAAAGAAGACATAACATCAACATTACATTGACATTTGACGTAGCCTATGACTGACTATGTATGACACATTTGATTAAATGCAACAAAAACCAAAAAAGGTTTGTCGTCCAAATCACATGTCTTCTTTCGAAGTATGCATTGTGAGTACCGTCCATTTTTTTTTTTTTGATTATGGTCCACTAGGGCAGAAGTTGACAACCGGTTCTTTTGTCATCTTGCATTACATATTTTGAAATAAAAACCGATAAGTTCCGAGAGGTCGAAAACTACGTCTTAATTCGTTTTTCTATTTTTCTAATACAATATATTTCATAATAATAATGTGCGCTTTTTTGTCCATTTCCTAAGCCACCCGACGACTAATCTAATCAGTATCATGATAAAATATGCTGCGCCGTTCTGCTCATAGATTACAATAGACAATAAACATAGCACGAGAAACTTAGCTTAGCTCAGCACAGCATATGGATTATACTGATTAGTCATCTAAACACCTGCATTCATGTGTAGTACATTCATATCATAAGTCTGCATATGTGCCGGTTTCCACCAAAGCGGAGAGGATTGGAGAGAGCTGTGTGTAGCGGAGATGTGAGCTGTGAGAGCTCGAAATCAGTCAAGTGCGAGAGGAGAAGGCAGCGGGAAACGGGACGCGCAAGTGCGGGCGCCGCACTACACACATCTCCGCTCTGACGAGCAGCTTGTCAACTCACGGCACAAAATTCTATCGAAATATGAGACATCTCTTCTCATCTCCAATTTATCCATTTCCACAAGAGAGAAGATGTGGAAATAACTTAATCTGATTGGTTATTCAAAACATATCTCCTCTCATCTCCGCTCCTCTCCGCTTTGGTGGAAACCGGGCCTTACGTGGCGACGCGGGGTGGCAAGGGGGTTGTCGCGACAGATGTGAAGTACTCACAGCGGATACGCTCTGTTGTGCCACCGTACACCTCCGCCGCGCGCTTTGCACGAACAACACCGCGACACCGCGCTAAGTAACACGCCATATGGTTCATTATTAAACATCTCAGCTGCTCGGGGAGCTTGCAGGTAAGAGTAGAAGAGAGACAACAGGGAGCGCAAGTTTTAATTAATCCGCGCGAGTGGCGACTGTGGCTAGCGATGCTCGCCGGCCGCGCCTCGCCTCTCGTGAACAGTCGCACTACTACACTATACTCTTGTTACTAAGTAGAACAACGTGCGGTTATCAAACAGGTACCTACGCAATGTACGGTCGACTGCACGTCAATTGTTACTATTGACGTGCAGTTGACCGTACATTGCGTACTCGTACTCTGCTTCAAAACAAAGTCAAACTGTTACCAGGGATGTGAGGTTGACTGTACGAGAGACGACACTGTCAGCTGTATAGTACATTACTACAGGCCAACAACAGAGGCATTGATGGACGAAGCAAACATCCAGCCCCCTCCAATTTCCCGTAGCTAGCACCCTCGCCCCTGTTTATTATTCAGCCCCCCCCCCCTGGTTCCCCGACTGACAAGCGGTCTATTTGTGACTAACTAACAGGGTAAACGCTAACGTACAACTTGCCACTCGACTCGCGCGCCATTCGCCGGTCAAATTCATTTAGTTTGCAGAGAGCACCTAATCTAATATTGCTTTAAGTAAATGTAGATTCTGTCTATCAAACGCCAGTTATTTAAATTAATCTCTGCAGAGAATCGATAGTTGTCTAGGTTTGCATGTGAGCTGTGGCCACTGTGGGCCTGTCAGTCCACATGAGGTCTGCATGGTGTAGCTCACCCGTGTCCGGTCCCTGGCACAGCGGGCTCGACCGACTGCCTCATCGTGGCGTGTACAGGGATGTACATATTCATGTATGTAATTACATCGTAAGGTACCAGACATTACATTTATGTAATTTGAGCGCCACTAACCTGGTGTTCAGTTCGTAATCACAGTCGGTGCGATCGGTACACGTCTTTTGTAAATTAGTGGTAAACAAAAAACCTGTTTAGCTATCGGTTTGCGCTCGCGTTGGCCGATATCGCTTCGCGTGTGCTGGTAGGTAATTACGAATTTTGTGGTTAATGGATAGCGATCAAAACCACGATGAGAATTATGATGTAAATATAAACACTTATACATTAGATGACCAAACACAATTAAATTATAAATAGAAATGGATATAAATGTATATATCAGAGGGGAAACGACCAAGAACAGAAAATAATGAAGAAGGTTGGCAAACTATAGCGAAGAATGCTTACGAGAAGGCAAAACATAACAAGGTTGAGTCTGTAGAATCACCAATACAAGTTACCGTAACCTTTAAGGAAAAGATTCCCAAACAATTTGCTTTGCACTTGCAAAATTACTCAAACAAAATGAGATGATGGACATTGACAAATTAAAATATATAAATCCATACAAATTGCTGGTCACGTTTAGTAACCAAGGCAGTGCAGATAAATTTATTTGCGGTCCGGTATTTAGTGCACTTGGTTGGAGAACACAAAAGTCTTGGAAGGTTGGTATATCGTATGGCATTATTAGAGATTTCGAATTGGGCTTATCTGAAGAAGAACCTAAAGAATATATCTAATCTGAAAAGGAAGTTGTAACAGCTAAACGACTCAATAAAAAAGATGGAGGAGAATGGGTTCAAAGTGAAACTTTCCGAATTGGTTTTAAAGATTCTTCCTTACCAACACACATACTGTTGTTTGAATTGAAAATAAGAATAGAACCTTATACGTTTCCTGTGACACAGTGTTCTAAGTGCTGGAGATTTGGGCATATATCTAAAATGTCTCTGGAAAGTAAAGCATTATGCCCAAAGTGCAGCTACCATGATACTTGTGATACAACTAAATTCAAATGTGCTAATTGCTCAGGTAATCATGAGGCTATGTCAAAACATTGCCCCATGTATAAAAAAGAAAAGCGCATAAGAGAACTGATGTCCGAACACAATTGCACGTATCAAACCGCCCTCTCAAAATATTCTGATTATCCCTCACTCCTCACACAAGAAGTTCAACGAGCTCCAAGCCCGGTCATTGAATTTAGAAGTACTCGTATACAGGAAGCTCAAAAAGGCAAGCAAGATTCAGTAGATTCTTTAAGAGAAGTTTAAATACACAAAGTTTATACATACATAATTTTCACACAAAACAATTTGTCATAATACCAATGTATCTGGTCTGCTCGACGTCCGTATGTCACTGCAGGGATCCAGCAGAATATCAGCGTCAGGTATATTTGCCTGACACATGCTGAGCTGGACTCCCATTTGGTGCAACCTTGGGACCAGTGCCTTGGGATAGACGCGAGGGCAATCAGATTCCGGACTCCGTGACTGATTACGACTATTTTATCTTAAATGATGGAATCCCAACGCGTCTACAAATAGTGAGTAATCTTGCCCCGACATAACTATGGTGACGTCAGACATATAATTAAGATTTGATTGGTGGAGGGTTTTTTTTTTTTTTTTTGGGTGGGAAATCATCAAATGACTTCTCCCGCTCTGGGTGGAGCGGGAGGGCGTGTGAGACTTTTACTGACTAAAACCCACCCGTGTTCCTTCTGTTGCCTGTGCCAGGGCCACGGTTATCTCTATCGAATTACCCGCGACCCTGAGGCGTCGGCCCTATCGGACCCCGTCATTTTGTGCTGACATCTCTTTGAGGCGCGCGTGGAACACGACGCACCGTCGACCCGTGCCTGGTCCTTACCGGACGGCGAGCTACCCATTTCTCGCCATCCGCAAGCCCGCGCCTACGGTGGCCGGGAATCTGCTTGCGATTCCCGGCACCCAGAGCGTCTCCTGTGGCGACTAGGGGCGTGAGGGAGCAAGGCTCTCTCCCTCACGCGTTCCGCCTCCTCCTTCGCTAGCATTACGGTGGAGGGCTACTTGTGAAACATTAAATAGTGATCATGTTGTCATGAAAATTAGTAATACTTTTAGCTCTGACAGGTCCTTTTTCAAAAAGAAAAACTTCAAAAAGTTTGATTGGATGAAGTATATACACTGGTGCACTGGTGTGGGATCCACATGAACAAAAATACAACCTTATGATAGAACGGGTCCAACGAAAATTTGCTCGCTACGTATATAAAAAAATATATGGTAAAGCGCGTCCCTGGGCTCGAACCTACGACCTACAACTCGTAAGTCGCGGCCTTTAACACGGGCCACCACTGCTCCCAAATATTATATATATGTTGTAACGTGGTTACAAGTTATTAATTTTTTAGCTACTCAGGTGTATTTAACACCTGAGGAGCTAAAAAATTAATAACGCGAATGTCAAGCTACGCATGACATTCGCGGCCCATCCAGCGTGGCCCACTTCTGGGCGCCCTCTTCTTTGCCCGCCTCCGGGCTTCCTTCTCCTTCGGCGATGTTCGGGTGCACTGGGACATCACCCCAACTCCAGGGGTCATGCAGCATGAACGATAGAGTCCCCGATCTATCGTCCGCTGACCCCTGTTATGGCGGCATCAAGTCAATAACTGATGACAGACTGGCAAAGTGCAAGATATACCATTTTTTATGTTTTGGAGTCAGCGCATTGCCTTAGAGACTTGAAGATATAAATAAGTTTCCTGACCCTTGACGATAGGCTTTCAACTTGAGAGTACCACTTTAGTCCATCATCAATCAGTACACCACGGTATTTTTAAAAAGTCAAAAAAAAAAGTCAAAGCATTTATTTCAAACAGGCCCATAAAAAGGCACTTTTGAACGTCAAAATGTACATTAAAAATAGAACTGATTCTAGGCGCCACTTCCAAAAAGTAGTTTCAATTCGGGTGCACTGGGACATCACCCCAACTCCAGGGGTCATGCAGCATGAACGATAGAGTCCCCGATCTATCGTCCGCTGACCCCTGTTATGGCGGCATCAAGTCGGCGTTTCGCCGTCTGCGCCGTCCTACCCTTCTGCGACGAATCGGGTCAGTGAGAGAATCTGCCTCCCTGACCCGCTCCGCCGGTTCTTTCTGCGAGATAACATCCTCGCAGAAAGACGCAACCACCTCCCATGCCCTTTCACTGCCGACCATAGTTCTAACAACGGCCGGCAGCGTCAGGTCTTGCCCAATTTCTGCCGCCAGAACACGACGCTGCGCCTCCCAGGCAGGGCACTGCTCGATAGTGTGTCCTGGTTGTAACCACACTGGTGACACACGGGGGTCGCCTCCCGTCTTGCCACTTTGTGCAGCTACTTGCCAAAACAGCCATGCCCCGACAGTACCTGTACCAAACGGAAAGACAACAACCTGTGTCGCCTCCGTACCCACTCCTCTAGGATAGGCTAGATAGCCCCAACAGTCCAGTGACCGGCGCTGGGGGTCTCCATCCTCTCCACCCTAACACATGCCCTGCCAGAACCGGTAGCATCAAGGTGCAACTCTAAACCATGGTCACCATAAAATTGCTCTGTCTGCGCCAATACAACATCCACCCCGATCCGAAATGATCCATTATCTTATCTCAATGATCAATGAACGCTATTGATAAGATTAGATTAGCATCACTTAAGGAGAGATGCCGGTTATTAAACAAATCATCTTATATTATCTACATTAAAAAAATAGAAGCCAGAATAGGAACCAACTCTAAATACTTTTGGACATATATTAAACATAAGCGTAAAACTAAAAGTACAATCCCGGAAAGAATGATCTTAAACAATGAAGTAGCTGACAACAGTATCGATATCTGTCAACTATACGCAAAAAACTTTTCATCTGTGTATAATCAGAACCACCCCGCCACACCGCTAACTAATACATCAAACAGTTTATTGAGTGGTGGAAGCCTTGATGTATTAAGTCACATAACGCTTACAGAGGATATGGTCGCTAGCAAACTGAGATGTCTGGACGTATGCAAAGGACCAGGTCCTGACGAGCTTCCCCCAATTCTCCTCGCTAAGTGCGCGAAGTCATTATCTACGCCTTTACCCTTTATTTTTAACCGCTCACTTGAAACAGGTTTTTTCCCATCCGCTTGGAAGAAAGCTAAAATAGTCCCTATTTTTAAAGATGGTAGCAAAAACGATATAAAAAATTATAGACCTTTATCGATTATCTCAATTATCCCTAAGGTTTTCGAGTTATTACTGTATCCTTATGTGTATAGCCACTTGAAAAATCACATAATAGGCAATCAACATGGTTTCTTTCAGGGCAGATCAACTCACTCCAATCTTGTAACTTTTTCACAGAATGTCATAGAGTTTGTGGACCAACGGATTCAGGTTGATGCAGTATACACTGATTTCAGTAAAGCGTTTGACAATGTAGACCACCTAATTTTTGTAGAAAGACTCGAGAGCTGTGGAATCTACGGTCCACTATTGAAGTGGTTTCAGTCATACCTTGGTGATCGTTGGTCGTTCGTTGTTTTGAATGGGGTCCGATCTTAGGATTTTCATGTGACGTCTGGGGTACCACAGGGTTCCCACTTGGGACCTTTACTTTTCAATATTTTCATTAATACCATTATCCACTGTTTCCATCACGCAGAATCTTATTTATTTGCAGATGATCTCAATTTGACCCTACCTATAAAATCTATGGAAGATTCTTATTTGCTGCAAGCTGACTTGGATAGATTAGTTCAGTGGTGCAAAGAAAATAGGATGAGCCTAAATTTACATAAATGTTTTCATATCAAATTTTGTCGCAATAAAAATATTTTAAATACAAAATACTCAATTTCAGGCAAGACACTCAACGAAGTTGACACTATTCGGGATCTGGGTATCTTGATGGATAGCAAATTAACATACAATAACCATATAGATAAGATAATATCAAATGCAAACAAAACGCTAGGTTTCGTATTAAGAACTTCAAAACCATTCAACAATTCTAAGACCAAAATTATTCTTTATGAGACGTTGGTTCGCAGCAATCTGGAATACTGTTCCCAGGTATGGTCACCCCGTCATAACGTACATATGCAACGTATTGAGCGAATCCAAAGAAGGTTTTTATATCATTTATCCATGCAAAACAAAACCGCGAAACAGTTAAAATCTTATAAAGACCGTGTCCATCACTATAAACTCCAAAGCCTCACCAATCGTAGAAAAGTACTAGATCTTTGTTTCTTCACAAATTGGTGACATCCAAACTAAATACTGACCTTCTATCAAAAATAAGTATTAATGTTCCTTGCAGGTTACCACGGTCACATACCTACAATCTGTTCAGACAACCTTTGTACAAAACCAACTTAGGTGAAAACGCTCCCCTTACGAGGGCTACCAAATTGTATAATGCTTTATGTCGCAAAGCTGAAATTGATATCAACCATGACAGTCTTAACACTTTAAAACGAAAATTGTATAAGCACTTTGACACACGACATTTGACTTATCATTTCAGTCGTTTATTAATAATATTTATCACTTTTAATTTTTATCGTTCGAATTTAATTAAATTTTTAATTAAATTTTAAACTATTGTATTCCATTTTTTATTTGATATTTATTAATGTCAATTAATTTATTTAATTCAGAAATAATACTATTTATTTATTTTATTGTATTGATGGCATTTATTTTTTAACATGTAAATCGTTTTTGTTTCTCTCTTTTAAATGTATTTTTAATTAAAAATGTATTCAGAGCATGTGTACCTACTCGCTAATGTGTAATCTGTGGTTACCTGTAATTGAGTTTGCATTGCGGGATAAGTTCTCATACAAGATTTAGTTGTAAAAGATTGTAATGTAATGTATATCTCGTTGGTAATCCTCAAATAAATAAATAAAATAAAATAAATTATTTTATGTTATTAAATAGGAACAACAAACAGCAACATCATGCAATACTACAAACAAAAAAAACATAATTAACTTAAATAATATGTTACCCACAGCGCTGTTCGCAGATCATTGTTGATTCACCAATCATTTTTCATTTTGAATGACCATTATGGATCTATTTCGATTTAAAGTTGGTTAGCAATCATTCTTACTTAAAACAAAATTTATAATTAAGCTGTGAAAATGTTCTTATGTAATCTTATAATAGGCTTTATTTAAGCGTAAACAAGTTAAGATAATTTAATTTAAACTGAATAATTTAACGACCGTTACTTATAGCGTTGCCGTTAATACAGTGAGAGATAAAAGGTCAACACTCGAGAACGGCAGGGCCAATTCGGCTATTGGAAGTCTGAGGAAGGTGCATATGAAGAGAAAAATTAGAAAGATTGCACGGATAAACGTAAAAACCACATGTATCTTTTTCCCTTTCAAACTGTTCCTAGCTGTCAATTCTGTTCTGTTGTGAATATAGAACGAGATCAGCCGGGTCAGCTAGTTTTACAATAAAGACCTATTGTCTCCAACTCCATGAGATTGCGCGGTTTAGGGTGTGCATTGTGCGCTAGTATTAGTGCGGTGTGTGGGGACGGAGACAGAAATAGGAGTTTAATCAAATGGATCAATATATTTTGTTTAGACCTACAAGACATTTGTCTATGTGGTTTCCATGGTGATTAATGGCCGAACCCAATAACATATCTATCACAAATTTTGGCGCTTGAGATAGAAAAACCTATCAATCTCGTTTTAACGTCCGGATAATGCCAAAGTAAGGGTCCCTGTAACAGATAGCATGAAATACTGTCTATCATCAAGAGCTATTTTTTTTTTTAATATAGTTTTGTTTTTAATTTTATACTAGACCAAAATGAATTTTACTAACTATAACGTCGAACAATAGGTCATCTTGAGTCCATCTTTTTAAAGTTAACATTCTACGCAGTGGGTTTTTTTATATTTAAAAATATCTATGCTCGGACGTATAAGTAAGTATTTTATTAAGTAGCTTGACAGTTTAAGCGATGGCAATTTTCCAAGTTCATCCACGCCGGTGCGGACTGTGGTGAAGGTAGGACACCTTCACCAGTGCAGTGCAGGTAATGTTGTGCTTTTACGATAAAATCAGATACAACGTGTGAGCAAGGAGCGCCTCCTTGTGGCTCCTCCTTATCTCCACCGGAGTGTGCCGGAGCCGGCGGCGGCGGCGTGTTCCGGGTTATTAACCGCATCCGACGGATGCAAAGCGCCAGAGGAGCACACGCGGCTGGTGCAGCGGTATACCCTGCTAATAACGCAGTGCAGAAGTGAGACTTGTTGTTCTTTTTCATGGTAAGTTTTTCACTTAAGCTGGATTCTGAATTGTCGCACAGATTTTATTGTAGTTGGAAGGAAATCGTTAGAACTACAATAAGATATCATGCAGACTGCTAAATGTGACCGACGCCTGTTTGTCCCCACCACAGTTAGTCGCAGTCGCAGTCTTACCTATAGCAAACACGCCTTTCAAATTACCAAATTCCTGCTAAGCAAACATCAACCTTAAACTAAAGTACAGTAGTGCTCATAAGTTCAGTAGCAATCTCATAAAGCAATAGATTGACCCTTTAGTTTCACTAACGACCTTCTTCTATAAGTTCACTTTGTCTGTAATTTATAGTAGTTCATAATTTCAACTAACTTTACATGTACAACGCTAGCTTAGTCCCTACCGTGCTTAGATAGGAGCGATTATGGCTAGTCATTCCATACTTGTCTCGTTCAACTTGTTTACTTAGATAATAAAAGTTTGTAGACCACAGAAAACTGAGTAAATAATTTATTTTTTTGTGTAGAGATGCAGTTCGTTACGACTATTCACCTGATTGAACGTTGTTGGTTAGTGACGAATATTTAAATGTGTTAGCGGTGTTGTGGTTATAATTTTCAAATTGCAGTCAAATAAAAATATTGAAGCGTTGGCAAATATATTCCGCTGCGTAAAAGTGAATGCACCTTGCCACTCGGAAAGTATTGCGAATAAAAGTTTTTATGTATGAGAGACTGGCCAGTTATAGACTATTTTGAAAATATGATTATTTGTAAGTAAAATAGGTACGTTCCAATTCCAAAATTTCCCTCCACATTGTTTCCGAGCTTATTTAAATTATCGTGTCTCATAAAAAAGTAGCCTGAAACCGGATGATACGTTCGATAGACTTCAAATGGCATTCGTGGAAGAAGGCCCTTATTAGGCAACCGTGTCGACTAACTTTAGAGGATGAAGAAAGAAGCGGTCGCCCACGGCTGCTGGCGTTTGACGGTTACGCAAGGAAACGTGCTAACAGTGAAAAATTTAATCCAAGACAATAGGCGAGTTACGTATCAAGAGATTCAGCACATACTGCAGGTTGAATCGGGAAGCCTTCACGAAATCATACACGTGCATCTTCGCGTGAGGAAGATAGTTTCACGCTGGATGCCGCACAACCTCACCGACGATGCACATAAGCAAGCTCGGGTGGAATGGTGCCGTGATATGATAAACAAATTGAAAGCAGGCTCGTTTCGGCGTGTTTACGACATCTTTACAGGTGATGAGTCTTGGATCTATCAATACGATCCAGAAACAAACCGCCAGTCGACGGTTGTTTCTGGACGGTTTGGGTGTTTCATAACGAATCAACGCCTATCATAGTGAAGCGATCTAGAAGCGGGGGACTGTTTTGATCGCGAGCGTTTTCAATTTGACTGGGTACTTGGTGTCAATTCCTTTACGGCTGAGGAGAGGTTAATACTCAATACTCAATCATTTATTTGCATTCCACATGTTTACTTAGATGGTAATTTAAAATTATATCGATCATTGTGGACCCTGTCGGGCACAGCAAAAATAGTAGGAGAGAGGAAACTTTGTAGAAGTTACTTAATCTCTCTAACAAAAATCTTTATGTCTCTTTTTTCTAATTAACAGATATTGCTTAAAATAAAAAAAGAGAACAAATGAAATCAAACAAATAAAATTATGGCAAAAATAAATCGATAAAACAAAATAAAATCAAGGTAAATAAAATAAAAATCAAATCAAGTCAAATGAATAACAAACAAAATTAATAAAAACAAATGAAATCAAAAATAAATAATAAAATCAAAATTAAATCAACACCCATTAAACACCCCATTTGCACTTATATGTGGTCGTTTAAATATTCGTTAATACTATAGTAGCATTTTCTTAGTAATAAATGTTTTAGTTTTTTAATAAATGTATTAATACTGTCTTCTTTTTTAATTAATTCAGGCAGTTTGTTGTATATTTTAATGGACATTACATAGGGACCCGTATAATGTATTTTTAGCCTTGAAGTAGGTATGTTTAACCTTGACTTATGTCGGAGTGTGTAACGTGACTGTATGTCTTCGCGTTTTGTGTAGAATTCTTAATGCTTACGAACAAATTTGCAGGTCTCAGGTTGTCAGGTTATATCACACCTTCTTTAAATGGATGACCTAAAACTCTTTGCCCCTAACTACTTGTAACTGATGGAGCTACTGAAAGTAACTGAAACTTTCAGTAGCGCCACCAGGATGGAATTTGATCGTGCGGTCATGCATGTAAAGCAAGGGGGGATTGTGGAATCCGTGGAAACCCAACTCTCGGATTCCATAAACCTAAGAATCCTTTCTGAATCCGAAATCTAGAAGTATCTGGGTATTTCGGAAGCGTTGCATCAATGGTATTGACTTCAAGCAATCGTTGAAGGAGCGCTTCTTTGGCCGCCTAAAGAAAATATTAAATAGTCTTCTGTCAAGCGGTAACAAGGTGCGCGCCTTCAACGGTATGTTAATGCCGGTTTTGATGGACTCTTTCGGCATACTCAAATGGACTCAGACCGAACTTGACGCCCAGGATAGGAGGGTCCGTACACATCTGACTGCAAACCGAATGCATCACCCACGGTCATCGGTAAAGAGACTGTATATCCTGCGAAAGTGTGGAGGTCGAGGCTTTTTAAACACTCCAAAATCGCGACATATAAAAAAAAAAAGTTTATTGACACAAAATACCTTTACATACAATACCAATACAAATACATTACACAGATACCTACATTGTATTTTGGGAAGAGGCTGCACAAATTGTTTAAAACCCTGTCTCCTAAACTAGGAAAACCCTGTGACCTAGGAGTCAGTGTAACTTCGTGTACAAAAGAAACCTTTATTTATTTATGTGTGTTATGTATATTTGTAAAGGGGGCGATAGCTGTGAGGGTCTAAGGGATGTAGTGTGGTGTATGAGAGGGGGGGTGTGTTTAGTGGGAGGATGTGTGTTTGTGTGTGTGTGCGAGGGTGCGTGTAGTCGAGTAAGGAGTGTTCGTGTGCAGTTGCAAGTGTTTCTGTATCCGTCCTTGTAGAATAATAATGATTATTTCATGCCTACATTATTTTAGAAATAATGTCTTCTGTACGGGAATAGTCCTGATTATACAGCCAGTTTAGTAATTTAGTTTTGAGTTCGTATTTATTTAAATTATTCATTAGAATATGCTTGTTGACCATTCTGTAAATTATTGAACTTATTACATAAAGCTGTTGGCTAGCGAAAGCTGTTTTGTGAGAAACTGATGGGCACGCAGATTTGGCTTTACAAATGGTTGGATCTAAAGGAGGAACCTGACTATGCTTCCTGAGGGTGGCATTGAGCACAAAGAGCTGCCGCACAGTAAGTACCCTGCATTCCGCATACAATTCACTTGTGGGAAATCTATACGGCTTGCTGAGCATCACCTTGAGCACAGCCCTCTGAGCACGTTCCAATCCAAGCAGTTTAGTCTTAGCGGTGCCACCCCAAACCGGAACGCAATAACTGATGACAGACTGGCAAAGTGCAAGATATACCATTTTTTATGTTTTGGAGTCAGCGCATTGCCTTAGAGACTTGAAGATATAAATAAGTTTCCTGACCCTTGACGATAGGCTTTCAACTTGAGAGTACCACTTTAGTCCATCATCAATCAGTACACCACGGTATTTAAAAAAAGTAAAAAAAAAAAAAAGTCAAAGCATTTATTTCAAATAGGACCATAATACTATACCACTATTGGTACAAAAACATTAAAAATAAAGCAAAGGTATATAAATTAATCACGTGTTAAGTACATTGTGCTCACATATTTACAAACAATTGTAAAAATATATGATTTTCCTAAAATATTAACTTGGAATAATACAGTGTGTGAGTAAAGTAAAAATAACCAAATATACAATACAATAAGCAAATAGTATGATTTTGTCTAGCCTCTAGATTGTCCTATGGAGCAGGACCAGCATGTTTCCAAGCATTCTTATCAAGGATATAATCTTCTAATTTGTAATATGCTTGATTAAAAAGTGTTTTTTTAACATGAGTTTTAAACTTTCTTTCATTTAATTGCAATATTTCACCAGGTATTTTGTTGTAACATTTAACACAGTACCCCATAAAAGATCTATGTACTTTAGATAGTCTGAAAAATGGTTGATCTGTTTTATTTTTATTTTCTAGTGCTAATGTCTATCACTTATTTTATTAAATAGATGCAGATTTTTTCTAACATACATAATATTTTCATAAATGAACTGGCAAGGTACAGTCATTATATTAATCTTCCTAAATAGTTCCCTAAGAGATTCGCGGCGACGTAGATTGTAAATGGCTCTGACAGCTCTCTTTTGCAAAATAAAAATGGATTCAATGTCAGCAGCCCGACCCCACAGTAAAATGCCGTATGACATAATGCTGTGGAAGTAGCTAAAATAAACCAAACGCGCGGTTTCAACGTCTGTTAACTGTCTTATCTTTCTAACAGCATACGCTGCCGAGCTTAGTCGCCCCGCGAGAGATGTTATATGGGGTCCCCATTGTAACTTCTCGTCTAGCGTGATTCCTAGGAAAACCGTCTGATTACTAAATTCCAGTTTTTCTCCGTTCAATATGATGTCACATTCGCTACTTCTAACATTAGGTAATTTAAATCGAATGCATTTGGTTTTTTTCTCATTTAGTACCAAATTATTTACCGTAAACCAATCTTGGACCTGAAGAATAGAGTTGTTCACGTCGTCAAGATTTTGTGACCTTCGATCTATTTTAAAGATCAATGAAGTGTCATCTGCAAACAACACCATCTTCGGTTGATTTTGAAGTAACTGGGGTAAATCATTAATGTAGACTAAAAAGAGGAATGGACCCAATATCGAACCTTGAGGAACGCCCATTGATATTTCAGACCCTAATGAGTTTGTGCCGTTTATTTGTACTTTAACCTTTCTGTCTTTCAAGTATGATCTTAGCAAATCAAGAGCTTCATTCCTAATCCCATAGTGCTCTAGTTTCAGCAGAAGTGTCTCATGGTTTATGCAATCAAACGCCTTAGAGAGATCGCAAAAGATTCCAATGGCATCTTGTGATTCCTCCCAGGCGCTAAAAATGTTCTTTATTAGGGTGACACCGGCGTCAGTGGTACAACGTCCTTTAGTGAAACCGTACTGATGTTCATGCAAGATGGAGTTTTTATTAAAGTGACGTAACATTTGATTGAGCATCAACTTTTCAAACACCTTACTGAGAACTGGCAGAATTGACACGGGCCTATAATTATTGAGCTCTTTACTATCACCGGATTTGAACAATGGGATCACTTTACTATGTTTCATAAGATCCGGAAAGACTCCTTGGTCTACACTGGTGTTAAATATGAAAGCTAAATAGGGCGCAAGGGTTTCGATGAGAGATCTACAGACTTTTACAGACATTCCCCAGAGATCTTCTGTTGATTTAATTTTAAGATCTTTAAAAGCTTTTATAACAGCTTGGGGGTTTGTATGCTGAAACCTAAACGCCAAAGGGCATGGTTTTACATTATTTTTAAGTAAGGCAGCAGAAAGCGCGGGTGAGGAATTTACGTTTGACTAACACGAGTTAGTGCAGAACATGAACATGAAGAGTAGTCCAAGCAGTTATGAGCAATAACATTTAAGTCAGATGGAGCATTAGTCCAGCGACTAATGGAAAAAGGAATGTAGTTGGTTTTAGGCAAGTTAAGTGACAGAAGGTTATTCTGCAGCCACCTCACAACCGTATACTGCATGATATTTCACGTGAGTCCATGTATCCCCATACACTACGATCAGAAAATATCATCAGTCTCTTTTATTCACTTTCACTAGTTACACACACACTCTGGTATTTCCACAAACCTTTGGTAATTTTTGTTTGTTTTCTCGTTTTGGTATTTTGTTTTTTGTTAAACCTTAGTTAAGTATACTGGACTTTTATGTTGGTCCCAAATAACAGGCTTCTTGCCGCAGGAAGGCCCTGGTGACCTGTAATACAGTTTTTTGTATAAACCTACTTCAGACACCAGTCCCTCACAAAGTTAGCTCCTTGTTTGTGCACCACTATCATTATAATATTAGTATTAAGTACATAACTTGTGAAGAGAAAATAAACATTTATATTATTATTATTATCTCCAATGCCTTCAATACCCTGCCCTGGAGTCGCATCAGGGAGGCATTTCGGTATCACCGGATGCCGACCTACCTCTGTCCCGTGGTCGAGGCCTATTTGACGGACAGGGCCGTCATCTACCCCGGTCACCGAGGAGAGAGACCGGCGAGAGATGTCGTGCGGTGTCCCACAGGGTTCGGTCCTGGGGCCGCTTCTGTGGGATATCGGTTAAGACTGGGTGATGAGGGCTCACCCCTCATCACCCAGTCTTAACCGATATCCCACTCCAACCGGGAGTGGACCTGCCGTGTTATGCGGATGACACGCTGGCCCTAGTACAGGGTAGGTCGCACCAGGAGCGGCCGAACAAGCGACACTCGGGGCTGCGATAACCGTTGAGAGGATCCGGCAGTTGGGACTCGAAGTGGCCCTGCAAAAGTCCAAGGCCATGTGTTTTCATGGTCCTCGGAACGCCCCACAGTCGGGTTCCCAGATAACAACAGGAGTGGTTCACATCGGTGTCGAGTCGACGATGAAGTACCTGGGACTCGTCGATAGCCGGTGGAACTTTGTGGAGCATTTCCGACGTTTGGCTCCCAGACTGGAGCGGGCTAGGGCTGCCTTGAAGCGGATCCTGCCCAATCTAGGAAGTCCAAACGCCTCCTGCCGAAGGCTCTACGCGGTGGTCGTGCGGTCCATGACCCTTTACGGGGCACCTGTGTGGGCGCGTACTTTGAGGCACCGACAAGCCCGCCGGTTGAACGCGTTCCAAAGGATCATGGCCATCCGGCTGGTCCGGGGTTCCACACGGTCTCCTGCGAGGCGGCGAGCCTCCTTGCCAGATTGCCGCCATGGGATCTGGAGGCAAAAGCCCTCGCGCACGTATGGGAGAGGCGCGAGGAGGCAAAACGTTGGGGTGTTACTCCGCTGCCGAGAGAAATCACGGTACAGCGGACAGAGCTCCGGCGGGATCTCATGGCGACATGGAGGGTGCGATCCGCGAAACCCAGTGCTGGGCACGCCACAATAGCGGCGATAAGTATCTTCTTTGAGGAGTGGTTGGAGAGGCGCCATGGCGTCCTCACCTTCCCCCTGACACAGGTCCTCACCGGACACGGTTGTTTCGGGAGGTGGGAGGAAACGCCCGGTTGTCACCATTATATGGATATCGCCTGGAGGACACGGTGGAGAAAACGGTGGGGGTCTTCCCAACTTGGGTGGAGCACCGCCGTGTCCTCTCGGAGGCAATCGTCGGCGGCGAAATCTCGAGTCCGGCCCAGGTCCAGGCCATGGTACGGAGCGAGAGGGAATGGAATGCCGTCACCTCCTTCTGCGGAGCAGTATTGCTCGCGAAGGTGAGGCGGAGCGCCTGAGGGAGAGAGCCTTGCGCCCTCACGCCCCCCCTAGTCGCCGCAGTAGACGCCCTGGGCGTCGGGAGTCGCCTGCAGATTCCCGGCCACCGTAGGCGCGGGTTTACGGACGGCGAGCAATGGGTAGCTCCACGCGTGCCATAAAGAGATGTCAGCACTAAATGACGGAATCCGATAGGGCCGACGCCTCAGGGTCGTGGGAAATTTTAAAGAAAAACCGTGGCCCTGGCACAGGCAACTGAAGAAATACTGGTGGGTTTTAGTCAGTAAAAGTCTGACACGCCCTCCCGCTCAACCCAGAGCGGGAGAAGTCATTTGATGATTTCCCACCCAAAACAAAAATGTGTTTACCACGGGCCAACCCTCAACCGATTGCCGGTGATTATGTATGATAATTTAAATTAATAATATGATGTTTTTTTGTGTTGTGCGAGTTTAGAATATAAATAAATAAATGGTGTGGTAGGTATTTGGGGAATTTGGCTAATTACCTGCCAGTTTCACCAAACAATGTTAGTTTGTTTTTCTGTTAAAATGTTAACTGGACATTATAGGCAAGAGCTAATCCTTGATTACATGTCTGAATCAGGCGTTAAATGTAATTGCCGTAGAGGTTCGTTTAATTACTAACCGATATAGTCGGTTGACAAAATCATCAAAATGGAAGCAGCGTATTACTTTGTTTTCGAAGATCCAAATGTTTTGAAAATTTTGGACAACATTGACGATTTAGTACGACGACGTCCAAACATTTTCTACGACCTCTTTATGCTTCCAAGTCAAACTAATAAATGTTTTGCTTCACCCTTTTGAGAGCAATGGTTGATGAAATAATTTACACAAAGTTAAGCGCCTGTTTGAGTTTGAACTTACGACCGGGAAGTCGCGACCGAGACCACTGGGCCACCACTGCTACACCACAACACACCGACGACTATACCTCTTCGCACTGCGCCAGCGCATCCAAGGACAACCACCGATTGGTGTAAGATATTGAAGATTATGGAAACAAAGATTATTGGATTATGGGTTTGGGTGGCTAAAGTTAACTGGGTATCTAGGACTATGGAAATAATACCAATGTTTTATATAAATTACGCAGATAAAATGGCAGGGGTGACTAGCACACTCAATAATGGGCTCTCGAAAACGAATTATTATTATTATCTCCTTTATAATTATGATTTATTTATTTCAGACAAACCATATAAGTTACATTATCATAATATTGTTTCACAAAAACATTAAAATTTTAGTGTGTTAATGACAAAAACTGCATCTAAAATTGGACGTAGTTAAATGAAAAGGATCCAACCCACACTATGGGCCAAAATGAGTTAAGTATACCAAAGCATTCTTTGTAGTAAAAACTTTAATATCACAAAAACAATCCAAGTAAAATTCCAACACATCATGTCATCATGACGTAACGTTACCAACCCACATGTGTGGCAGGTCGTTAATTTTTTTTATTGACACCGCTCCAAGCTACTTAGATGGTTTTTGAGAAAATCAAATTCATCAAATCACACATTACTAAAACGATCCAAACTAATTGGATAATTGTTACTCTAAGGATATAACCCACCAAAAACATTCTGTAAAAAACTAGCCAAATCTGCTAAACTAGCTAAAGAGCAGCAAGCTGCTTGTTTATCTCTAAAAAGTAATGAAATCTAGACAAAGTCGTGCCAAGTATAAGATTCCTTACTGCGATTTTTTTATTATTATAGTTAATGTTGTGTGACTTGGCCGTTGAAGGGTACACAAGGGTACAAAACCAGGTGCTCCATGACACCATTGCACCAATCTGTCGCCAGAACCGCTACCCATTGATGATGGAAAATTGCCATTTGGAATACGTTGATTCAATAAGCAGTCAATTGTGGGCTTGATAAAGCTGCGTATTTCGTAAACTTACCAAATTTCAGCTGTCTGAGTTTAAGCAAAGGATGGTACGGCAGTGTTTGTTTCGTGCTCGACTTGGCGGGGGCACTGCCGTGCCCCCCGCTAAACCGAAAACATGGATTGTTTTCGTTTTATTCGAAATCATTACATAAAGTGACTTAGTGATCCATCAAACATAGATCGTTACCGTTTAAATAAATAGGTTTAACAAAAATAACTTATCTAAACATCCATAATCGATCCATGTAACGTGGATCGTTTTATTGTAATTAGTTGTGTGACTAGATTAAAATATTAAAACGGAAAGTAAGAGCTTGAATTCAATTTTTTATTAATACAAAATTCTTTAACATACACTATAGAGTATATACAGAAGAACATAATATTACTAGCAGATTTTTTGTAAATGAAGCAATAATTTGTGTTGTAGAACTAATACTCGTAATATTGGTAAATAATCAATTTTGAAGGTATTTTTGTGGGAATGGGATATTCGAAATTTTGAAACATTGATTTCCTTCATTTCATTAAAGTTTGTACACGTTCGTTGTCTTGCCTTCGTGTCGTGATTCGATTGTGGTCATGGTTTCTTTTAAATAATAAATTCATCGTATAGCAAATCAATATGAGGAAAATTTAAAAGATTAAAATTGGGGACGATTGTGTCAAAAAAATATAAATTATACGTAAAACAGTATAAAAAAGCTGATGGGGCAAGTAGAGAGCTGGCAAGTTTTGGTGCACACTAAAATATTTTTCATAATTTTTTCAACTTGCTTTGCAAAACCTTAAAAAAAGACACTTGCAATAAAATGTGACACGCTGCACGTCAAATTTATTATAACTTGAGAATAAAACAAGCGTGTTTTCACATGAACAACTATAATTTTTTACATAGACATAATATAGAACAACCAGAGACAAAGTATGCGTTCGTTTCTACATTAAGCATACTCTACACTAGATGGGGCTAATGTACATACATCATCTGTGCTAAAAATATTTTATATAAACCAACACTGGGGGTGTTGGTTTATATAAAATATATCTATATAAAATAACAAATTTTAAATACTTTATTTTTTAACTAAACCAATCAAAATCAAAATATTTTTTTTCACATAGACCTACATGGGCACTTATGAAACGTCAGATTCTAGGTGCACGGTTCCAATTGGTCGTTTCCCATGGAGAAGAGCCGGCAAGAAACTCCATGGTTACTCTTTTAAAAATATGTCTTTTACAATGTTTTCCAATTACAGTGATTAACAGGTATGGGAGGACAGTGTAGGCCTGTCAACAGGTACCATATGTTAAACAAATAGACAATTGTCTATAATTTATAATCCACAGGGCCTACGACGTTCTCACATTTACAAAATATAAAATAATCTAATAAAGTAAAATCAAAAAATAATTAAAAATTTTAGGTATATAATGTCAAATAATGAAAGAATTATGTCAGAGATATGTAAAAGTCCATATCTAATAACAAAAAATTGATTGTCATTATAAACTACAATAGTATATAATCTATATGTAATTTCACGTTGCAAATTTCTAAGGTAAACTGCTTCTTTACAACATTCTGAAATTCCTATATACTCAGCTTCGGTGCTGGAAAGTGCAACAACCCTTTGTTTCCTGCTTTCCCAGGATATTGCTCCTCCAGATAATTTAAAAATAAAACCTGTATATGACCTTCTACTAATAATGTCACTACCCCAATCAGCATCAACATAACCAAGTATATCTGAATTTTGCTTTGAATCATATTTCAATGCATAACATTTGGTTTTGTTTAAATATTTTAAAACTCGTTTGGCATGTCGCCAATGTTCTTTGGTATGACAGTTATTAAATTGGCTCAAATAGCTATAGAATATGATATATCAGGACGGCTTAAAACTGACAAATACATCAAACTACCAATCAATTGCTGATATGGTATGCTATTATGAAGACTGCTTCAACCCATAAATGGCCTTTTTTAACTTTAACACTTTACCGTCATTTATGTAACAAAAACAGTCTGGTTTTTGCATGAAAATATCTTCTTCAAGATGTCCATTTAAAAAGGCTGTTTTAACATCTAAGTGTGTTGTCTGTAGACCTAATTTTACAGTCAGAGCAAATAATAATCTTAAAGTTGAGAACCTTACCACTGGGGAGAAAGTTTCATTATAGTCCACTCCATGTGGACTGAATGAATTCACAAAAATAATATTGTATGTTTTATGTTATTTAAGATAGTATAATAAGGACCACGCTACCGCATTAGGAATATTCCTGTAATGATAGCAGTGATTGTAGAAATGTAAATAAATAAATCAATAAATAAATGTCTTTGTCTAAATCCTTTTGCCACTAACCTTGCACGATACAGAACTTTACCACGCACATCACATTTTTTCTTTAAAACCCATTTACTCTGAACAACACAACCATTTGACGGTGCATTAACAAGCTCCCAAGCTTGGTTGCCTGCGAAGCACTGAAGTTCCTCCTTTACAGCCATTTCCCAGAAATCCTTTTCAGATCCAGTAAGTGCCTCGTGCAGTGTCACCTCTCCAGCTCCCTGAAGCATTTCATGTGGATGTTGTTGACTACGGAAACCATACCTGTCAGGTGGTCTTCTTAGTCTACCTTGTCTTGTGTCAGGTACAATTTCTACATTCTCTTCCACATCTTCATACTCACTGGATACATAAGACGAGTCTGAATCTGAATTGATTGTGGAATCCTCATGAGATGGTGAACTTTCCAACGTTTTCTCTGCTTCCCCCACTGAAGGTGTAACTGGTACAGTTTCAACTTCAGTTTTACTATCTGTTACTGCTATAGTTGTGGTTGTTTGATTTTTTTCTACAACTATCACATCACGACTTGTAGCTATGACTTTCTTGTTAGGGTCAAACACTCTATAGCCTTTACTTCCATCAGAATAGTCAACTAAAATACATTCTTGGGCCTTTTTATCCCATTTGTTGCGCTTTGCTTTGGCTATGTGTACCATTACTTTACTACCAAACACCCTCAGATGGCTAATATCTGGTTTGGCATTATGCCATAATTCATAGGGAGTTTTACCTTGCAATACTGACGAAGCAATACGATTGTGTAAATAAACAGCTGTGTTTGTAGCTTCAGCCCAGAACATTTTGCTTAACTGGGCATCAAATAGCATGCACCTTGCTTTCTCAATTATAGTTCTGTTCATTCTTTCGCATAATCCATTCTGTTCAGGGGTATAAGGGCATGTTGTCTGGTGAACAATGCCCATTTTCTTTAAATAAATGCTAAATTCAGCATTACAGAACTCTCCTCCATTATCACTTCTCAGGACTTTTATCTTTTTATTTGTTTGATTTTCAGTCATTGCTTTATATTCCTTAAATTTCTCTAAAGCGTCACTTTTATTTTTCAGAAAATAAATAGCTGTCATTCTGCTGAAATCATCCACAAATAAAACAAAGTATTTTGAGCCCCCAATAGAATAACATTCCATTGGGCCACAGATGCCTGTGTGAATAGTGTTCAACACCTCTGTGATTCTTCTACCAACATGTGTGAATGGCAGCCGAGATTGTTTGCCTTCACAATGTGACAGTACCTAAATTACCCTAGGCTGATCAATTTTTCATTTTTCCTAATTATGTTAAGATTAGCGTTAAGGTCGGTTTCCCCCTAAGGGGAAAAGGCCGCACTCCAACCCCGTGCGGCCCTGTAGAGCTCGTCACCAGACGTGGTCACTCTCCCACCGACAATAGAAGTGAATTCCCAAATTTATAGAAGCCAAATGCCTTGATATTATTAATGAGGCAAGGAAACAATGTATCAATATTAGATGATACTTGGGAATTCATAGTTGTGAATTATATTGGAAGTGATTTTAGAAAGCTAAAAATAGAGGGATGCAGAGTAAATTATTATATAAACTTGTGAGTAACCCAAACGCTAGCGCGTAACAGGTATTTGATCAGTCGTAACTCACACAATACCTCGCATCTACACTCGGAGTACTCAGAGATATACTTCCATAAAGTGACGCAAGCGACTTTACAGCGGCATAGTGTCGACATCATGCTCTATTGGAGTCATGGCCCCTAGCAGTTCTCTTGAACTGATAAACGTGACGAAGCGGCTTTTCCTGCGGCAACCGTGCGACTGTCCTTGTCTAGCAACGGAGCGGCTAGTTCTAGCGGCATTGCGTCTGCATCATGCTCTTAAGGAGACATGGTCCCTATCAGTCCTTAGACTGGAAAAGAGATAGTTGTGGTCACCCAAACCCCCGGAAGTTCACTCTTTGCAGAGTGAGCATATTTGCAAGACACGTGCTCATGTCAGTCTGACCGAGTTATTAGTCTAAGATATAGAATATAATATTCTTTGAACTATTAGATAGTTTGAGTTGAGAAGTAGAGAATCATGGATAATTATTAAATAGAGTTTAGAGTTATAGTATCGGCCAAAGGCAACGAATACAACGTTCAAGAATTACTAGTTATGAGAGTAGAGAATCAAACTTGTAATTTTTGACGTTCAAAAGTGCCATTTTATGGGCCTATTTGAAATAAATGCTTTGACTTTGACTTTAAAAACTCAAGCATAATTAATAGAGTTGTGAATAAACTCACTTTAAAGTCTATAGACAGCCCCAAAGAGCCCACCCGTCACCACTTCCTAGTGCTTATGCTGGGGAGAAGAAGTGGCGCAACAAACTCCCCAGCAACACGTGTCTGTCTGATTAGTTATAATGACTATCAACTCCTTCAGCCTAGGATAACTATAATAACTAAAGGCTCTCCCAGTCTCCCCTACAAATACTAACACATACTACGTTAAAACTAGATTATATAATAATAATAAACTAAACCTGTGCTTCAACACAACTATATTTTACTTATTTAATATTAACTCGTTCTCCTACAACAGCCCACTTGGACAAGGCCTCTGGCACTCAATAATCCTCCTACCTTTCTTAGCCTAGCCTTACACCGACCGTTTCCTACCGGATAGAATCTTCATAATGTGAAGAGGTAAGGGAATCGTTACGCTTGCGCTTTAATCAATCAATAATAGCTACGTTAATGTATCTGTGTATGATGTACCCATTTCAGTGAGACGGGGAACCGTTTTACAACGTTTGTCTCATTGTACGTGTTCTACTAAACCTAACGCATAAAACCTCTGAGGACAATATACGATTTTAGTAGAACATGTTCCCTAAGCACAATATAAATGTCTTACTCAATCCTAGAGACAGTGAACTACGAAGCCCAACTGCCATTGAGTGAGACAAGTATTGAGTATAAAATTCTAAACGCGTGCTAATGTTAATGTCATCTTTACGGCAGCCTAGCCCCATTTCTAGAATAACAGAAAATATCGCACAAGCGTACCGTAGACTCAGTCTGTAGCAAAACTCAATGCGATCGTACTCGGTGTTTGCCGAGGTGGTTATTTCGTCACTTCACATCTCGTTAATCTTCCCCATTTCGAGGATACAGTGCGGCTGTAAGCGGCAAAGCGTCCCAATTGACGTGTTTCGATAAATAGCGTCGATTTAGAAATTGGCGTACCATATGCCGGGTGTAGGTTTTATCGAGACACGGTCCCTAGCGTTCTTAGAACGACTACCAATCCAGTTTGGGGAAGTGTGTAAAGCCTACCCCCTCTCCCCGGAGATGCGCCTACAACGAGCCTTTCGTAAAGAGTTGTGTGGCCAAACCTTTTTGGAAGCAGTAATTATCACTAACGTTTGATTGTTTTATAATGCCGATTTAGATCGACTTTATAGCATATGTTGTTTTAAATGAACTGAGAGTATTTAGGGTACTGCCTTCCGTATGTGGTTGCGCATGTTACAGGTCAAAGTCGTCAAAAGTCGAGCGTCAGTGCTCAGTGTCAAATAAAGTGGAAGGCCTTCTCCATTTCCCTATAATCAAACGCAAATGACAAATATCTGTCAGGGTATGGATTAGGAGATGAGAATATTGGGATTGATTTATCTGCTGTGTCGCAGTTGGAAAAATGAGACCGTTTTACAGGGGCGATTCCTTCTTCATTGAATGTGACAGAGGGGTCCGACTGGGCTTTGCAGGGAATACGGACTTCCCTTGCTTGAAGGAGGCCGAGATGGCGGCAGTTCGCGATTGTGGAGTGGAATGGGTGTCATCGGGTGGTGGCAGTGATGTTTTGTCTATTTAATACAATAGTATTAGCGTCAAAACGTTATTTTAAATGTACCGTGGAGTGGTGCCTATAAAAGCAGAGCGCGGCCAGTACTCGCCTCACTCCAGCTAGTCATTTGCTGCCCTCTTCCAGCGACGCCCTAAGCCGAGGTTCGTACCCCACAGGGGGTGCCCTTAGCGTGTAGTCGCTTAGTTTTTAGTTAGTATTTAAGTTTAAGTCCTGGCTGGAGGCCTTAATTTATTAGGGAATCCACAGGCAAGTCCGTCTAAGCAGACGACAACCTCATAGGTTGACCTGCGAGATGCCATTTATAAAAAAAAAAAAAAAGTACTCGCCTCACTCCGTCTCAAGCAGCTGTCGCAATAACATCGTTATACTGTTTGAAATTGTCGTCATTTAAATCAAGAAAGTATTTTGTAAGTCTAAAATTGTATTTCTGATAATTAATTAAAGTTTAGTCGTTTCATTCGTTTTTTTTTTAAATCAGATTGATACTAACCGCTAACATCAGAAGTGGGATAGGCTCCATTGCCTATCTTATTTTCTGCGTCACGCGAAAAGTTTTTCAAATCATGTCTGAAAGAGCTACCACTCGTAGTAGGGGTAGAAGTAGGCGTGATCAGAATAGTGATGCAACCGAACTCCAAGACACCCTTGGAGTTATTCTGGCGCGCCTGACCGCGCTAGAAAACACCAGCCTACCCGCAACTAGCACCGTGGCGGCGACAATGACTCCAGAAGCAAGTGCCATTGTGGTGCCTGGGCAGATCATCGCGTCTTCGCCGCAGGAGCCAAAACCAGCAGTG
Organism: Dasypolia templi; assembly: GCA_963555695.1. Lineage (NCBI taxonomy): Eukaryota > Metazoa > Arthropoda > Insecta > Lepidoptera > Noctuidae > Dasypolia > Dasypolia templi. The sequence continues at coordinate 650,547 of OY743151.1, read as the reverse complement.
CCTGAGTCGAACACCAGCATCGTTGGAGAATCGCTTGCAAGTACTTCGACGTCACTGGATGCTACAGATCGCCTCATTGGAGCGTTGAGTGCGTTAACCAAGGTCAGATCCAACCATTATTATATTTCAAACTTCGATCCCAGCATAAATGACATCGATTCTTGGTGCGAAGAAGTGGAAAGGGGACGTTATATTAATAGATGGGACGACAACGAGTGTTTATCCCGGATTGCTAACTGCCTGAAGGGAGATGCACGTAGTTGGTTAAACGACTGGGTCACAAACTATCGTACCTGCTCTAACTTCAAGATCGAATTTAAGCCACTTTGCTCACGAAGAATTGATGTTGCAAATATCTTGTTTGACGTCATGAGTACTAATTCCGACAAGTATTCCACGTACGCAGAATATGCTAGGCGTTCCATCTTGAGACTTAATATTTTTAGAGGGTTAAGCGATGATTTAACGGTAGCAATTGTCATACGTGGTGTAACTGATGCGCAAATACGTGCCGCTGCGACTAACGCTCATTTAACGACCAAAGATCTTGTTGAATTCTTCTCTATTTATACCAAACCGAAGCCCAACCCATCTGTTACCTCTGTGAAATCATCCCAAAGTAAACAGTTTGACCGAAACTTCCGAAAACGTCCGCACAATAATACTATTCGCGAAATAACATGTTATTCTTGCGGTAGTGTGGGTCACTTGCAGCGCGCGTGCCCTAAACAATCAAAAACGGTTAAGTCCGACGAATCGACAGGAACAGTTAACAAGAAACCTAATGGGCCGTGTTCATTCTGTAATAAGCCAGGGCATGACGCCTCTGTCTGTTTTGCTAAACAAAGATCAGAAACGCATAATTAAAACAACGTTAACTTTAACGCGTGCGTCAACAGACAGTGACGTCACAACGGCTGTCTGTTATACAGGGTATACGTAGCAGACGTGCTGATAGACAGCGGATCGCGCGTTTCACTTACTTCTGATTCGGAGCTAAAATATTTTAAGTGTACCCGACTACCCACATATCAAGTTTTACGTGGCATAGGTGATCAAAATATTGACAGTAATAGCCGCGTAACATTAATTATAGAATTTAGCAATATCTCATTAGAGGTAGATCTTTTTGTTGTTCCCTTAAAATGCCTAAACGTGCCCGTACTAATAGAGACAGATGTTTTGAACCGCGAGTGGGTAACGTACATTCGTGCAAACGATGAGCAACGTATAACTCGAATTCCAAGTTCTGTTGGCCAAACTGTATTACTCATCAACTCAAGTGAACAATTTTCGGTTAACACGCCGCTTGAAGGTAGTGATCGTGAAAAATTAATGTCGGTCGTAAATCAGTTTAAGGAATACTTTATAATTGGGACTGCCTTAACAACAGTCACAACTGGTCATATGCGCATTGAGTTGACGCAATCGAGAACGTAAGCGAGGTATACGAAACACTTACTTCCGCGCGGTTTCGATTAAATTAAAGAAAAGTACTTTTGCTGCTACAGAGGTTGAGTACCTAGGTCGAACTATCTCTGAGGGTCAGGTTAGACCGAGCGAACAAAAAAATAAAGGTTTTAATTGACTCCCCTGTGCCTACAAATGTAAAACAGGTTCGACAGCTACTCGGTTTAGCAGAGTATTTTCGCCCCTTATAACCGGCTATTCTTTTTTGTAACACTTGAGATGCAATAGTGAAAACGGTCAAGTCGAACGCGTCGTACTTGTCATATTTTGTTTATTATGTTACATAGAGAGGCGTCTAAACCAGAAAGTAAATGTTCCGATTCCTTATGGAAAACGCAATTTGTTATCAACTGCACTAAACACAAGAAAACACAGTTCTCACCTTTACAATTTTTGGTGTTGAAGCAGTCACGCCAGTCATAAGATCCCTTGTTCGCGATGTCGCTGTTGATGACTTGCGACCGATCGCGAGGGGTAACGAGAGTTACAAAGACAGCGAGCTAGCGAACTGCTTTACCAGCATAGACTTAAACAAGATGAATGTGTTTGTTATAAAAACTTAAGTTACAGGCAAGTAGGACTCGGGAATGCGAGGGCCATATCGTGTGGTGAAAACCCTTCCACACGATTCATACGAGCTACAGCTGTTAAATGGTTCGTATGGTAACGTTACTCAGGTTGCTGGGCGGGGACAGTGGACCCCCGAGTCGTGTGCCACGTTCTTTGATAGTAAGTAGATTTACTTTTCTATCGTAAAGGATGTATGATCGTGTAAAGCACTAGGAAGTGGTGAAGGGCGGGCTTTTTGGGGGACTGTCTTATGTAATTTTGACGTTCGAAAAGTGCTGATTCTCAGCCTAATTTGAATAAATGACTTTTGATTTTGATTTTGATATTGTATCTGATGTGTATGATTACATGGACCGAGAGTCGTGTGTACATGCATAATGGTTGTAAGGGCATTGAGATTTGTCTCTGCCAAGACGTGCTAACTGGGTGCCTCCGTCTGTTAACTTACAAGGGCATTGAGCGATGGCTCTTCCAAGACGTGCTAACTGTGTGCCTCCGTCTGTTAACTTACAAGGGCATTTAGCAATGGCTCTGCCGAGACGTGCTAACTGGGTGCCTCCGTCTCAGTTTATTTATAAGGGCATTGAGATATGTCTCTGCCAAGACGTGCTAACTGGGTGCCTCCGTCTGTTTACTTACAAGGGCATTGAGCAATGGCTCTGCCGAGACGTGCTAACTGCGTGCCTCCGTCTCAGTTTATTTATAAGGGCATTGAGATATGTCTCTGCCAAGACGTGCTAACTGGGTGCCTCCGTCTGTTTACTTACAAAGGCATTGAGCGATGGCTCTGCCGAGACGTGCTAACTGGGTGCCTCCGTCTCATTTTAATTATAAGGGCATTGAGATGTGTCTCTGCCAAGACGAGCTAACTGGGTGCCTCCGTCTAGGTGTTGTATTTTATTACAACATACAGGTGTTAGATTAAGTAATAAGGATATTACTAAGAAGTGATATTCTCTTAATTCTAGCTGAAGAGGATTGTCTCGCAGCACCATCTACCAATGCAACTAGCTGTGAAGACCACTTAAGTCGTGAAGATGCTGACACACACCAGGGTCCACCAATTACTGATGCCGCTATTGAAGACATGAGCCCTTCGCCGTGCCCGAATCCACTTGCCGATGATCGTGACTATGACGAACAGGGACCATCATCTGGACAAAGTGATTGAGGACAACCACAAGTCAGGAGAAGCCGTATTAGCGTCAAAACGTTATTTTAAATGTACCGTGCAGTGGTGCCTATAAAAGCAGAGCGCGGCCAGTACTCGCCTCAAACTCGACGCTCGACTCTCGCCGCGGACGGACGTGTTTGTGCGCTCTCCCGCTCCAGTGTTGTGTTTCCTGTTCCTACTCGTCGCAACCACGTGACGTCATCGTAGTCGCCCCGACTACTCCGATTAAAATAAAATCAAGCAATTGATTTTATTTTTAATCAATAAAAAAAGTGCTTTTTTCAAGGCAAATCTCGTTTCTCTAACAGACGTTTGTGAGTAGCTTCACTAGGCCCCTTCTGGGTAAAACCACAGTTTCGTGGTCCTCGGTTGAAACCTTACGGTGTCAACGAAGCCGAGTGGGGTGTTGACCCAATTCACACCCGCCGAACCCCTTCAGGGCGAGGCAGTTAGTTGGACGGGTCCCAGATAACCGGCCTTGGGGGATCTCCTAGTCGGCTCTGGTGACAGTTTTGCTTTCCAGCTACTCACCTAGTGTCTTTAGGGTGTGTCTACACCCTTCGCGCTAGACTGGTCAGGGCCCCGTTCGCACAATAAGACTGGCGACGGGTATACAAGCTTAGGGCTCACCATTAGGTACACACCTCCCTGTCTGCACCCGACAGGGAGGGAACTCATCCCCGGGCCAATCCACCCGGGGAGTAAGGTATAGGGTTAATAGGCTCTAAGTGGAAACTTAATTTCCACCATTCCCTCCCTTAAGCTTTCCCCCCACTCCGACCATGGAGGACGCCCTGATAGTGGCGTTCTTCAAGGAGGTCCTATTTAAGGACACCGACTTCCTCGCCAAGTATGGCGCTAAATTCGCTGCACTGCAGCAGTCCGTCCCCGGTCCCTCTGACCTAGTAGGCACCGACAGCTCGGACATCGCCACGTTTAGCGATGCCCTCGAACCCTCTCCGTCGCAACTTTCAGGTTGCTCGCCGCCGGCTGTCCACATGGACACCAGCGAGCCTTCCCCTCGCCCGACCTCGCCGTACTTAATATCGAGCGACGACCAGAGCTCCTCCCACTCTTCCGACGAAGGCGTCTTTAAGACGGTCGGCTCCAAAAAGAGGAGCCTCAAACAGAGTCCTGACACAAGGACAAAGAAGCCGGCTATCGAAGCCACCTCCGCTCCCGTGGCTCCATCCGCCACCGCCACCGCCCCCTCTCAGGCCGCCTCGGCCTCAACCTCTTCCCTCAGCCACAGTGCTGCCAAGCCCGCTGCCCAGCCTTCTGCGGCAAAGAAAATCGCCCCCCCTCCCCCTGTGTACATCCAGGACAAGGGGAAGTGGACAGACGTGTCCAAATGGTGCACCGACCTGCGTATAGGCTACACCAGCGCGAAATCTACCCAACAGGGTATTAAGGTAACCGTCCCGACGTCAAACGACTACAGAGAGCTCACGAAGACTCTCCGTCTTAGAGGTGTGTCCTTCCACACCTACGCCCTCCCCGAAGACCGTCAATTCCGCGTCGTGATCCGTAGGATCCCGAACTAGATACCCGTGGAAGATATAAAAGCCGACCTTCTGTCGCAAAACGTCCCCGTTGCGGAAGTCCACCGCATGCACCGCGCCCGAGGCAGGGTACCGTTCGATATGGTCCTCGTCGTCTGCCCTCCTACTGAGGGTCACCACCCTATCTTCAACGTCCGTTCAGTCTGCAACCTCACCGGCTTGCAGATCGAGAAGACATTCAAGACCGGTGTCATAGGGCAGTGCCACCGCTGCCAACTTTATGGACATTCGCAGATGCACTGCCACGCGAAACCCAGGTGCGTCAAGTGCCTGGGCGATCACGGCACTGCCGACTGCAGTCGTCCTAAGGACCGCACCTTGTGCACAAAGCCGCCTAGCTGTGTGCTATGCGGCGACTCAGGCCACCCGGCCAATTATCGTGGGTGCCCCAAGGCCCCTAAAACATCATCTCCCAAGCTGACGAAGCGTGCAGACGCCCGTCAGCAAAGGGAAAGCCCCCGCTACGCCCACGCATGGCCTACCACACAGCATCAGGAGCGTCTCAGTCCTCAGAGGCCCTCGCCCTGGAACTACTTCCACCATCAGCAGGCTTTTCCAGCCTTAGCTCCTAGACCCGTTCCTGCGGCCATCCCTCCACTTATGGACCCCCGCATCCGCATCAACGCGCCTCCAGGCATTCCTGTGCCTCTAAACAAAGCCGCTCCGGCCGCGTCAGCTCCGCCCGCAGCCACCCGTGTGGTCGGTCAGAACCCGATGGACGCGTTCAATGTCATATCCAGTACATTCACGGCCTTCCTTACCCCTCGTGCCAGGAAAATGGCAAGTGAAATTGTTGCCGCCAGAAATGCCGGCAACATTTTCATGATTCAGAGTATCTACAATGCGTACTCGGACATTACGCAAGCCCTGATGTCCTTTAACAACCGACCCAACCCTAATCATGGATAAAGGAATCCTCGCGCGAACCAAACCCCGATCAATAAAGTTAGGTTATTTCAATGCCAATGGCATCCTGCGACAACGCGCTGAAATCAGCGAGTTCCTCCGCGACCACCACATCGACATCCTCCTTGTTCAGGAAACGTTCCTTAAACCGAGTTACCGAAATCCGTCAATTGCAAACTATCGTACAGTTCGCAATGACAGGACGCGTTGCCATAAGGGCGGTACCCTTATCTATTACAAAAAGGAGCTATACTGCATTCCCATAGACCCTCCCACACTCTCACGATTAGAAGTGTCTTGCTGCCGGCTTGGCATGACAGGTCATCAACCGATCACCATAGTTTCGGCCTACCTCCCCCCCATTAATACTTCGGAGAATTTCCAACTCCTTACTGAAGATCTTTCTGTCCTTTTTAGCCTGAGTGACTCCGTTATCATAGCGGGTGATCTCAACGCCAAACATCCCTCCTGGAATAGCACCAGGACCTCTTCCAGAGGGAGACACTTGTTCAACCTCTCCTCCTCTCAGAATTTCGATGTCATCGCACCGATGACTCCCACTCATTTTCCCCCCGATCCCAATCACACCGCCGATGTTCTCGACGTGGCGCTCCTACAGAACGTCAACCTACGGTTGGACTCTATAGAAGTGGTACAAGAGCTCGCTTCCGATCACCGTCCAGTAGTCATGAAACTGTTCCCCCGCATAGGTCTGCCCGATTCCACCCAACCCCTTCCCAACAAAGTGGTAACGGACTGGAGGAGAGTAAGCGATCGCTTAAAATCCACCACGTCCCCCCACTTGGACCCAATCCCCGATCATTTTGACTCTATCGCTGACACGACGGCCGCGATCGACTCATTCACAGCTCACGTACAATCAGTCCTGAACGATTGTTCAAGCGAAATTCCAGCGACGGATGACCGTCGCTGGAAGTTGCCGGACGATGTACGCGAACTGTTGAATGAGAAGAACGCGGCTGTCCGTGCCTACAGCAACTTCCCCTGCGACACGAACAAAGCCCATATGCGTTACTTACAGCGTACTGTAAGAACACGCATAGAGGAGCTGCGTACCGCCGGCTGGGACAAGATGTTGAGCGAACTAGAGCCCACCCACCTAGCCTTCTGGCAACTCCAGAGGAAGCTCAGATCCGGAGAAATAGTCTCCATGCCCCCCCTGATCCGTCCCGACAAGACCATCGCCTTCGATGATGTCGACAAGGCTGAGCTTCTAGCCGACACTCTAGAAGTCCAATGCTCGCCTAGCTCTCAACCAGTAGAAAAAAGCTCACCTCACTGAGGTCGACGCTGAAGTCGAACATAGAGCCTCCCTCCCTCCCGTCGAAGACCTAGAGTATCTACTGCCCCCAGTCACGCCCGACGAAGTGCACGACCTCATCAAAGGTCTTAAGGCTCGTAAAGCCCCCGGCTCAGATGGAATCACCAATAGGGTATTCCAACTTTTCCCTGCCCACCTGATAATGCTACTGACCACCATCTTCAATGGTGCTCTGAGCAACAACATCTTCCCACAGGCATTCAAAGAAGCCACCGTCATCGGTATCCCGAAGCTCGGCAAGCCAAAGTCAGAGCCTAGTAGTTACCGCCCCATCAGTCTGCTCAATGTCCTCGGCAAAATCTATGAGAGGCTTATTTATAAGCGCCTCAGAGACTACGCCGAGACAAAGGGCCTCATCCCCAACGAACAGTTTGGTTTTAGAACCCAACACTCGTGCGTACAACAGGTCCACCGTATAGTCGAACACATCAACTTCGGTTTCCAACGAGGTTTGATGACCGGTGCTGTTTTCTTCGACATAGCGAAAGCGTTCGACAAAGTCTGGCACAACGGCTTATTATATAAGCTGTACCAACTCGGTGTGCCAGATCGTCTCGTGCTCATCTTACGGGACTTTTTGTCGAATCGCACCTTCCGTTATCGCATCGAAGGAGCGCTATCCTCCCCCCACCCTATTCGCGCAGGAGTCCTTCAGGGCTCTGTGATCTCTCCCCTAGCATTCACGCTATTCACCAGCGATATGCCCAAGTGCAGCAAGCCACAGCTGGCTCTGTTCGCAGACGACACGGCCATTTACTACACCGGCCGCGATCCAGACTCGATATCTCGCATTCTACAAACCCAAGTCAACAAGCTTGGCGCCTGGTTTAGGAAATGGAGAATTGAAGTAAATCCCGACAAAAGTCAAGCGGTTCTATTCTCGAAGCCGCGTCATACCCCCTGCCCCCCTCGACCGATCACCATGTTCGGCAAGCCGATCCCTTGGGAGAAGCGAGCCAAATATCTTGGTGTAGTTCTCGACGAACACCTTTCGTTTTCAGAGCACATTAAGGCGGCTCGTTCGCGCGCCGCCTTCGCTCTAGGTAGACTTCACTTCGTCCTCAATGCACGTAGCAAATTGTCACTTAAGTGCAAAATGCGTATCTACACAGCGTGCATCCGCCCGATCATGACCTATGCCAGTGCAGTCTTCGCACACGCCAAGCCCGTTCGCTTCAACAGAATGCAGACCCTCCAGAACAAGTTCCTCCGTAGGATAACAGGCTCCCCCTGGTACGTTCGCAACGAAATCCTCCACGTAGACCTCAGGATTCCCACTATCCGTCAGTTCATGAAACGCATTTCAAAGCGTTTCTTCGAGACCGCCGCGAATCACCGCAACCCTCTGGTTGTGAAAGCCGCTAGTTATATTCCCTCCTCCATTAGTCAAGTCCGCCGTCCCAAGCATGTCCTCACCGATCCCGATGACCACATAACTCTCATTCAGGAGAGCAGTAGGGCCACCAGTACAGTGCACAAACACAGACCGACATTCCGACCTCGCCGCCGAGGTTCCTCGCGAAGATCCCGACGTAATTGTCCCCCCCGACCCTTGCTCGACGAAGTGCCAGCCCGCGCCGTAGCTGAGCCTGTAGCTTTAAATTCCCCGATTAATAATAATCAACTAAACTTGATCCAGCCTGTCCCATCTTGCTGTCCTCCCGTCAGCGACGCCCTAAGCCGAGGTCCGTACCCCACAGGGGGTGCCCTTAGCGAGCGTTCGCTTAATAATATAAGTAGTTTTACGCCCCTGGCTGGAGGCTTTGAGTCCGCTTAAGGCAGCCACAGGATAGTCCGGTTAAGTAGTCACGACCTCTCAAGGTCAACTACGAGATGCCATACACAAAAAAAAAAAAAAGTACTCGCCTCACTCCGTCTCAAGCAGCTGTCGCAATAACATCGTTATACTGTTTGAAATTGTCGTCATTTAAATCAAGAAAGTATTTTATAAGTCTAAAATTGTATTTCTGATAATTAATTAAAGTTTTGTCGTTTCATTCGTTTTTTTTTTTAATCAGATTGATATTAACCGCTAACAATAGAAAATAGAGTTAATTAATAGCGCAATGTCGCTATGCTGGAATAAATGATTATTAATAGCTCTGTAGCGATATTATCTAAATGTTACCTACAAATCATAAAACAAATCAGCCTACGAGAACAATACAATGGAAAAGACACATTATTAGTAAAGAGTTTAACACTTACCAATGATATCTTTGTAGGGAATTAGATTACTACTCACGAAATGCCGCACGTAGTACCAACTTCACCTCGAACACAGCTCCTCCCAGCTCACAACACTCACCAACCTCCTAATTTAACTAGCTTTCCTTCTTCAGACTATCACGACCGAACCCTGTCATGTCCTAAGACCAACTGTCCTTCCTCAACACCCCCGCCAACTATCCAAAATCGGCGTCTGGTCCTTTCCCACACTATTTTTTGTAAACTTCGACTTATAACACATTTTTCTATTTCTTAATTGTTTCCCAATTGCGTCCCGGGTCGGATTCACAGATGGCTGCAATAACGCGTCCTCGCTTTAACTTTCTCGTTCTCAGAATTTCTAAAGGACTATGGATTTCGATTGTCTTAACATTTCTTTCGAGCGACGATGCCATAAGTGGCCATAAAATAGAAATGTAATGCATTTCTGAGAGGCCAATAAGTGCAAAGAATTAGGATATCTTGTTATTTATTAGGGTAACGCGTCAAGCTGTCAGACCAAAAAATTAAGATTTAATGTGTTTCGTAAAGTGGGCCGAACCACGTGCATGGTTTTAGAATAAATATAATATTTTGTTATTAAATAGTAATAAGTGACAGACAGTCACAACAATAAACTGTACAGGTAGATTTAGTGATGTTCACTTTGTGTTCCAAAGTCATTCCATCAACTGCATTTTGCATTTTATTCAGGCAGTCACTATTTATATGTCCGAGCCTGCGATGCCAGATTTCACCAGATAAGATTGCTGCTGCAGATTTCTTTTCTTGAATTTTTTATTTATAAACTCCATTTTCTAAAGATGCATAGGCAACCAGTGTACCATTTTGGTTGTATATTTCACAGGAATCCTTTGTAAATTCAACTTTGTTCCCTTTACTGATCAATTGACTTATTGTTATCCGCTCGGTGGTGGTCGTTAATTTTGGTACACAATACACATCTCTTATATCCACATCAAAACTGCAATCACCAGCAAGTGTGGTAATTTTGACATCGCCTGAACACAAAATCGGCACTTTTGTCTTGTCGGCAACCACAATATTCTGATCCTTTTTATCATAAGATATTCTGAAGCCATTCTTCATTCGGTGTTAGATGCACGCTGGCCCCGGAATCAACATACCAATCTTGGTTATTGAAATTTCCACTTAGAAAGACTGCACTGAATGCATTCGTTTGTTTACGTTCATTTCCTTTGTTATCCGATATATCCATCGTACATTGTGATCTATAGTGGCCTATTTGTTTGCATCTATAACATTTAATTTCTGTCTTCGTCTTTGTTGACATTGTGGATCCATTTTGGCCGCCATGATTGTTGTTTTTCGCAACCATAGATTTCTTTGCCGATGAGTGTTGCCGGCTCCTAAAACCACTGGCCAATGCACTATTTCGTTCATCGTTCATTTCACTTCCTGTTCCTGTTTCCATGTCTAGTAACTTACTTTTAATTGCATCGGTTGTAATCTGGATTCCCGAATGTTCTATGGCCATTATCATGGGGGCATATTTTTCAGGTAGTCCCGCCAGGAGTAATGAACCAATCCACTCGTCGTTAATATGGAATCCTGTTCCACACAATTTTTGTCCCGTTTCCATGATTTGAGTTACGTAGTTGTTCATGGAACTGCAATTATCTAGCCTTATCGATATTAGACTACGAAGTAAGCTTATTCTCCTTGAAAACCCAGAATCATCGAACAACGCCTTGAGTTTGTCCCATAGCTCCTTAGTCGTTTTAACGTTTCTTATGTGCACGTACAATGTGGCATCAATCGTGAGAATCAACTTAGCTTTTGTTTTTGCATCATCCTGGGCAAATGACTTAACATCTTCTTCTTGGATGCATTTCGTCATTCCTTCTAGGAATAGGAAGTTTTCCGCTGCAAATACCCATACACTATAATTTTCTCTACCTTTCAGCTTCGGTACATTTACTATGTAGTTTGCCGCCATTGTTATCTTGCTGCACTAAGAATCTACTATCCTGACTAGCTTTCTTATTATCGTACTGCGAATAATAATTACTTGCTTACTTCCGCGACATAATTAACTAAAAAGCAACTCAGAAGCTCTGGGCCCATAACCTATTATAACTTGAGAATAAAACAAGCGTGTTTTCACATGAACAACTATAATTTTTTACATAGACATTATATAGAACAATCAGAGACAAAGTATGCGTTCGTTTCTACATTAAGCATACTCTACACTAGATGGGTCTAATGTACATACATCATCTGTGCTAATAATATTTTATATAAACCAACAAAATTAGCCAATGTCACGGAAACTGAAGCTGCCAAGTAAAAAAAAAGGCAGGAGCATCTTGAACGAGCTGCACCTAAAGAAAAAAAACATGAATGACGATCAGAAAAAGCGACCACAGACGAGAAGTTTGAAAGTCGTACTTGCTTAACATAATCAGCCTATTATGTTCCCACTGCTGGTACACGGGCCTCCTCTCTGTGAGAGGGAGTGGGCCGTAATCCACCACGTGAGCCCAGTGCGGGTTGGTAGATGATTGTCACATGTCTTGGATTTTTTGGTTCTAAGACATGCCGGTTTCCTCACGATGTTTTCCTTCACCGTTTTGAGAGCAGTGGTGATGAAACCAATACTCAAAGTAAAACGCCTGTCGTTACCACTGGGCCACTGCTCCTCAAAATCTAACTTATGACATGGAAAATACTCTTCACTCCCCCAGATTCCCACTAGTACAGTGTTAAACACAAGTTATAAACGTAAGTTAAGGCTATATAACTGCGGAATATATGTACGGACAATGGCTACTGCGATGTGTAAATGAAGTTTTATTTTCTAAAACATACAAATCTATCATTATTCCTTATACATTTTGGTGTTTTTGTTCTACTTTAAAGCTTGGATCCTTATGGCTAAATATGTTTATTACCATGGGCTTTTGAAATAGTATTTTAACGAAAAGAATCCAACGTCACAGTTTTACCAATATCTCGAAATGGCATGATGTCGGACTACAGATTAATAAAACAAAAAAATATGTGGTTATCCTTTAGTTAAAATCAACCCCAGAAAGTTAAAGTGACGAATCATAGAAGAAACGCGGTCTGAATTTAAAACTTGAATATCTTTTAACTACGACTAATTATGTAAGTTTTGTTAACACCTAATCGTATACCAAACTGAAGCCTATGGCTGTCTTTATCCAGTGATTCTGGAAAGGACAGTCAAAACGAGCAGCAATTGCATTTAGAATGGTGTTGCTGCTGCTTCGGAGACAATACAGAAGGAGTTTGCTTTCTTGCGCATGATGGCTTGAAAGTCATCCGTACGCGCTTCAGCAAACATACCAGACGCGATGCAACGCCACGGCAGCCCCAACAGCATCCTAAAAGCGTTTTTGTACTGGGTGCACAGGGCTGTATAGGTTAGCAGCACAGGCCACTCGAGTAAAACGACTTGTAGTACGCCTTTTTTATATTTGAGATGGGTTTGCGCTTGACACTAGTCTAGGTCAGAAGTGACAGAGACAAAGTCTACGATGGAGTGAGCTTACCCAGAAGAAGCCTGTTCACTCTAACTTTGAAGAGATTCGGGTTGAATGCGTTAGGGAACACAGACGCGGGTAGTGAGCGCGTCTCTCTCTTCTGACGTCGCCACTCTTTTGCCGTGCGCATTATGAAGGATGTTTGGAAGCGCTTAGTGCGGATTGGTGGAATGGCAACTAAGTATGGATGGTAATTAGCAGTACGTCTAGATGTCCGATGGTAGGTGGGGGCAGGTGGGATGAGGTCGTGGAGTTCTTGCGCACACTCACCGAAGTAAAGTCTATAGAAGACCGACAAGCAGGCAACCTTGCGGCGATGAACTAAGCTGTGAAGCCTGGCATCCACCAGTGTTACGTCGCCTATGAGCCTCTTGGATCTGCGTTCCATTGAATCGAGCGCGGCAAGTTGGTATTTTGCTGAACCATCCCAAAGGTGGCTGCAATACTCCATGCAGGATCTTGCGCTTTATAAAGAGTTAGAAGCTGCCCAGGCGTAAAGTATCGCTTCGCTCTATTTAGAATGCCCAGTTTTTTGGCCGCAGTTTGAGTAAAAAGTATTTCTTCACCTCGTTGGTACAACGTGCGAACCTGCGAGCTAGCATAACGCCTCTTACCGCCAAGGCCTGCGCTCCCTTTTAAGGCTGCGCCGTTAATGTTGATAAGAGGAACGTAACTCTAAATACTAGCCTCACACTGAGACACTAGATTCCTTAATTCTTTATAGTATTGTAAACATACAAACGATATTTATAAACAGTAATAAATAATACAATAATCAGCATGTGTTTTCCCACTGCAGGGCAAAGGCCTCCCATTCCTTATTTCATTCAACTCGATCCTGAGCCAATTTGGACCAACCCATCCTATAAACGTCAAGTTCATCCTGCCATCGACGCCTGAGTCTTCCGCGATGCCGTTGGACGTTTTCAGGGACCCATGCTGTGGTGGTCTGATTCCCTAATGCATCCGACATGCAGCAAACGTGTCCGGCCCAGTCCCATTTGAGTTTGGCTGCTTTTTGGGTGACGTCTGCGATTTGGGTTTTAGAGCGTAGTATCGTGTTCCGTATCCGGTCGGTAAGTCGAACTCCAAGGATACTGCGCTCCATCGCTCGCTTGCAAAACTCGAGCCTGGTCCTCTGCCGAACTGTCAAAGACCAGGTTTGAGTGCCGTATGTAAGTTTATGGAGAATACACATGTGTATTAATTTGCGTTTATGGCAAATCGGATGATCTCGTTTCATAGGGGCTTGCATCGACCAATAGCTCTTCTGGGCGTTTTCGGTGCGGCGAGCAACTTCTTTTTCTTGTCTCGCCTGGAAGGAAACTATTTGGCCAAGGTAGATATATTCTGAGACATATATGCAATCTCCACAACCTCCACGTATTGTTTTTATTTGACACTATTGCTCATGAGTTTGGTCTTAGACATGTTCATTCGAAGTCCAATTTTAAGGCTTGCTTTGTTTAATTAATTAAGCGTTTCGCCTAATTCAGTTGCTGAAGATGGGGACCGAACAATATCGTGGTCCAAACACAGGTTGGTCAGCCTTTTTTCTCCGATGATTACTCCTTTATTGCACCAAATATCGGGCAGGATTTTAAAAACCCCTTCAAGGGTGGCAGTGATTAGCTTGGGGGATAACGGGTCTCCCTGCTTGACTCCTCTTTTGATGGTCTACACGTCGTCAAGATTTTGTGACCTTCGGTATATTATAAAGATCAATGAAGTGTCATCTGCAAATAATATTTGAAGTAATATTAGTATGGGTGAATAATACATGACTTATTCGCTTAACGCTAGGTTTCTTAATGTGGCGTTATTATTTTTCTGGTGGAAAGTAAATACCATTATCATCTATGTTTATTTTAATTACTGATTTACTAATGACCGATTATGAAGAGTTTGGTGAAATTATTTCATAGAACTACGTCCTTTTGGTGGGTGGAACGTTATGTCTATATTATGTATTCGTTAAGTGTTTATTAATACTAATATTGTATGTCCCCACCACAGTTTTTCGCAATGAAACAGTCTTAAAGCAAACACGTATTTTAAATTAGCAAATTCCTGCTAAGCAAAAATAAACCTTAAAGTAAATAACATAGTGCCTTTCAGCTGGTGGCGGGGGAGGTTGAATTTGGTACCTTCCATATACAGACTCAACAGTTCAGTGGACTTTTTGTCCGCGTCTACTTAGTGCATGACCGCAGGGCGCCGGCGGCGGGTAGTCCGGGGCGCCGGGCACACAGACGGGCCTCGATATCCGTGGTCGAGCTTGTCCCGAGCCGTAATCGGCTCTATTTTCACGCGCTTTAATAACACCTTTTAATTCAAAAGGAGCGCCTCACCTAATGCCAATTAAACGCCGCCGCCGTCCCCCGATATATCAAAAAAAATCTACATTTTAAACAAAATATTCCACCGACCGGCGGATGACGGAATACTAAGTAACTTTTCAAATTCTAATTCATTTATTGGTGAATTATTTTGATCCTACGATATTTAAATACTTAAATAAGGGCATTTATAAATGAAGCTTGTGTGTAAGAATCTTGATTTAAAATTAGACATGTCTTTTTGGTTAATTACTTTATCGTTTAAAAACTTTTATTTTTTCAAATGTACCTTTTTGTTCAAGAATCTTCTGCTCTCAAGGTGAGGTGTTGACGAACCCCCGAGACAGGGCGTCGTCCACGACTTGAAGGTGATCTCGCGGGGTCGGCAGGGCTCTAACTTTCTCTTTACTTAATCGGCCGTCGAGGAGAAAGCGGGAGAGGGGGGGAGGTAAGGGGAGGTGCTGCCACAGTTTACAAGCCCGAGGTAAAAGTATTTAATGTCGCTGAAATTCATCTCGCTCCGCGGTTCTACACAATTCCGTAATTCGGCGAGCGTTACCTCGTGTAAGTTACCTTATGTTGATAGTGCCGTGAACCATTGTACCAGGATACGATGACTACTATGGTCTTAGGTATAATGTGCCTCTGTTACAATGGCAGAGCCACTGAGGTGTAGTAATGACCAGTGTGTAATTGTGTGTAATCCTGGCAGACCGTTTGTAATGCCGCTGTTGTGCACGCTGCTGATCGCATCACACCACAATGTGTTTAGTTTAGCAGCAGAGAGCGCGACACTATTGTGTTAAGATAATAAGCGGCTCATGACGAGTTGTCAGTTCCACACATGCTGGTGGTTAAAAATATACATGACAATATTGCATGAACCTACCAGGCCTGACTCCGCAACCGAAACTCTGTAAACCTGTATTTTTTTTCCGAATTGAATGGTGTCCTAGTACTAAATCACTTACAATCGAGTCGACCTAGTCGCCTCACAACTTGTGCACGACATTCTTCGAATCTGGTGTAGAACCAGTTAAAAGGGCTGCTTTGGCCCTTTTCCGGATATCGGACTAATAACCAGGCTTGCGGTTGTATTGTATCACTCTTCGCAGCCACATGGAGTCCCTGAAGTTCGAGACCGGCATGCCTTTTATGTCCCATGACAAACCTATGATGCCCTTGTCTCATACGAATCCTTCGATGCCTGCAGTGCTTCAAGGCCAACGTTTCATCAAGATCCAGGGAACCGTTCAGGAAACCAAGCCCTATATTTAAATTGTCAATATTCATCAGATATGAGAACAGGTACGGTTCTATTTGATTTTTTAATGCTAGTTGGTTTTTAACCATGGCTGTTTTCCATCGGGAAAACTTAGGTAATCTTTATGACGTAACATTCATTTATAAGTTTACGTATGTTAGCGGACACAAGCCTACAAACCGATTGCAATCGATTCGCTAGTTTGAAGTGTCGACGAGACAACGCGACACAAAGGCACCGCGTGTCGCACGACGAGCCGTGACTTTCTGACGCAATGTCGCGCTGTACCTGTTTGCGTTAGCCTTAACAAAGATTTTTATCCACTTTACCTTTCTACCGTTTTTACATTTTGGCAAACTTACATTTTTCGCAACTTTTTTTATAAACTATACGTGTTTATGTGGTGAAGTCCTTTTTTCATTTCTCTACAACATGACTCCCAAGTTCAAAAATAAGTACTTATTAAAAATTCTATATTATTAATACTGACATACTATGTGGTGCTCCTTTCGAGCATTTATAATATTGATTTCTTTATTGCTTGTCCCGGCATTGAACAGAGTTCACTTCTCCGGGCCTACGGAACAACAACGGGATGCGATTATTTCTCTGAATAGTTAGTTTAATTAAGTTTATGTTCTTTGCTTTGTGATGTTTGTGCGATGTTATTTAAATGAATAACTTGGTAACTATACTAAACAATTAATATTATTCTTTTATTTCCTCCCAAAAACAAATTATTTAACTCAAGTTTTATTACATTCCCGTAGCTATAGTTAATTTCCCGTAGTGTGTGTTACATAATGTGGATGTTTATAGGCATCGTGTTTGCTCATATATATTTGTTTTTTTTTATTCTTAGCCCAGCTGTTCCTTTGACGGTCATTTACTAGGATCTATTCGTCTTTTGATTCTTAGCCTAACTGGTTCCTTTGTTTTACCTCCATCAGCCATATTACTCAATATGGTCACTTCCAAACTACTTGTAAGCAGACTGGTGTATACAGCATGTAACAAAAAGCATGTCCGATCCAATAAAGGCGTATTCCTGGTTTAACAAACGTACTAGAAAAAATAGTAATAAAAATTAAAGTCATAAAAACCAAAAGTTATTGTTTTTTTTATGAACCATGCGAAATGTAACACTAAATATGGTAAATTTTCATAAGTTGACAACACTGCACTGGCCGGCGAAATCTTTTCATTTTTACCTATTTTCATTTCAAAGGACAACGCCCTGCATTAGCCGCGCTTTGGCACTCTTTTAGCGAGTCCTCGACCCTTTGATGTAGCCAACTGGTTGCATACTGGCACGCTACTTGTTTGTTGCCAGTCTCACGTGGAGATGGTTTGCGATCAGATGTCCGAACGTATCACGTGCCGCTATCGTATCGCGAACAATGTCGTATTCCAATTAGGAATATTTGAATATGTTGATTTTTATTTATGGGGTCATGCTAAACAAATCGTTTTTTTAAAGTGTGATTCGGAAATCGACGTAAGAGCTCGGATTGTGGAAGCTTTCGACTCACTCAAATCGTACACAAGTGCGCTGCGAAGAGTAAGTGCAAATTTTATAAAAAAGTGTCGAATGTGTATTAATGTTGGAGGTAGACATGTGGAACACGATCGCCGAGGTATGCAACAAGTAAATGTTTAAATAAACTGATACCTGCCGGTAAATTGCCAAAAGCACATCACGTGTGGTATTTTGTTACACCAAAATCACATCTTAATATCTATTTAACACCTGAGGAGCGGTTGTGCACAGCAATTTTATTCTTTCTATGATTCAGTACCTACTAAAGAATTTATGAAAATTGTATGACACTCATTTAACTTACATTTGTTTATCTGATAAATTGTTGTACTGCTGAAAAGCAAACCTTTAGCTACCTTTGTCTATTTTCCACATTAATTTATCTCATTTCATGTGATCTCTTATTATTTTCCTATTATTGAATGTTGTGACATTTTGTATCTAACATTGTCATCTGTCAGTTTTCTTTTTCTATGGTATAGAGCTAAGAGGTCGTATAGTTTATTGTAATGGTATCGTAAAACTAGTGTTAAGCCAGGTTCTCACTGTCAGCCATCTTTGTTGTTCCTGGCCAATAACCAATTATGAAGTATATGATTTAAACTAAAAAGTCACTTCTAGAACGCTCGGCCAGGGGCTATAAAAGGCAACCGTTAGTTTTTACCCAGTTCCTTCTTTTTCCTCCTATCGTTTTACTCTGACCGTTCTTTTCTGCTTAAATATAAATAATTTTATTTTTGAGTTCTTTTGATTCCGTCTTTTGACTCGTTCTTTTGACTCGCCCTTCTGGCTCGCTCTGTTGGCTTCTTTCTTTTCGTACTTTTTTTTTACTCTGTCTATGTTTTTCTAAAAGCTCCTTAAATATAAACATTTCAAAAGCTAAACTCGTGAATTTAATTTTATCTTGTGTGCATGAAGGTGTTCGAACTCTCCCTATCACCTCCGACCCTCCCGCTTGAGTCTGCGAGTTTGGGACGTATTGCAGTTTCAGTTGACAGTCCAGGCTGGAACCCGAACTGTGCTTCATGTAGTTTTTTTTTTTCAAACATGAGTCAAGCATACTGTCCAACACTTTAGCCATGATCGTTGCCAAGGAAATCGGGCGACAAATCCCTTTACTCGATATGTCCCCAACCCTGTTCTTAACGATGGGAACAACAATAGTTTTCATTAACTTTTCTGGCAGAAATGAATGACTAACACACATCGTATAGAACAACGACAAGACCCTCGGCATGTGGACCCCTGCATATTTCAAGTGCTCAATGCTGAGTCCATCATGACCGGGGGACTTGCCCCTGCTCATTTTTTGGATGACTCCTTTGACTTGCTTGGCAGAGAAGTGCGTAAGTGTCTCCTTTTCCTGACAACAATTATCAACACCTGTGGAAGGAACTCAGGGACCAAGGAGAGATTGCAACTGAAAATGTTTCATAAATATTTTTTCATTATCCCCTCGATCACTCTCCCCCTCCACACTCACCGCGAGGCCAGGCCTAGTATCCAAGCAGTTCTTAGCAGCTCTTTGTTCTGTTAATATGTCCATTTTAATTTGTTCTTCACTCTTTTGGCACCATTACAAGCGACTTTTGAAAACTTTACGAGCCTCTTGCATTTGCTCACAAACATAACCCTGAATCGGCCTTTTATGGTCTATCCAGGTTTTAAGTTTAAGCCTAACCTCGTTGTGAGCATCCCGTACATGTTTATTCCAGCTATAGAGTGGCCGATATTGGCTACGTCTATACCCATCCGCCGTCGTCGTCGTCGTCGTGCCGTCTATGCGTGTATTGTCTGTCTTGTGTATGCGTCTATGCCTACAATAAAATATCAGCTGATACCTAGGCATAACGTAGGTTTCTTTAGTCCTAAGTTTGTTTGGCGGCATGCGACAAAGCACCGCCTCGCTCAGGCGGCTACTTTGACACGAAACTGTTCGTGAACTTTTTCGAGCGACCAGTGTTGCCTTTGGTATGATTATTTTTAATTTTTTAAATTAAATGTTTTCGTTGGGGAAACATGATAATCTCGTATCCATTAAATGATTACGTATTTGTGTACGCAGTACGATACCTAATAATTGCGGGTTTTCGTTACATGCTGTATAGTTTTTGGTTTTGTCTTTTTTTGTGATCTAACAGGGCAGACTTCGGCTTCTTCCTTGTTTTTGATTCTTCAACGCATGTTTTGTGAGTGACCCAGTGCCAACAAATGGCACTTCTTTCATGCAGGCATTCATTACCCCTCAGAGTTTAACGTATTTTAGGCCTATTTTACTCGCGAATTTCCCGATGCTGAAATCTTTGGAGCCTTTATTATAATATATTTTCATCGTAAATCAGTACAATTTTTATTATTTACCTTTCTTTCATATTCCATAATCATATTAAACAGCATATTTAACCTACAAATAAAAAAAAAGTCCTTAAACATTGTGCTCCACCTGAGGTAGTTGTCTCCCAGTTCCATACCAGTAGTTGACTCCCAGTACATGCCAGTAGTTGCTCGACCTGATGTAGTTGTCTCCCAGTTGCTCGACCTGATGTGGTTGTCTCCCAGTTCCATGCTAGTAGTTGACTCCCAGTTACATGCCAGTAGTTGCTCGACCTGATGTAGTTGTGTCCCAGTTCCATACCAGTAGTTGACTCCCAGTTACATGCCAGTAGTTGCTCGACCTGATGTAGTTGTCTCCCAGTTCCATACCAGTAGTTGACTCCCAGTTACTCGCCAGTAGTTGCTCCACCTGATTTAGTTGTTTCCCAGTTCCATACCAGTAGTTGTTTCCCAGTTACATGCCAGTAGTTGCTCGACCTGATGTAGTTGTCTCCCAGTTGCTCCACCTGATGTAGTTGTCTCCCAATTGCTCTACATGTTGTAGTTGTCGCCCAGTTCTATGCCAGTAGTTGCTCGACCTGATGTAGTTTGTCTACCAAAACCACACATTAAAGTAACTTCAGTTAGTAGGTATAAAAGTATTTCTATGCGTAAATTTAGTCGAATGCACGACGCTTGTAAAATAAGTCGCACCCTCCACGCCCGTCACCGCTCCGACCGCTGCAGCTGCTCTGACCGCTCCCACGGCTCCGACCGCTACCGGGCCTTTAGACCAACTTTTGACACGCGCCGATATTTGTGATACCCTAAGTTAGCGAATCTTTGAGGTCTCCTGAGTACAGAGAGGCTAACAATAATATTTAATTGTTGTTTAAAAGTCTAATTAGTTAGATAATGCATCATCATGCTTTTATAAAAACTTAGTGCTCAGCCATAATTAATATGAACGTGTCTAACGAATTAATCAAAAAATATGAAGTCGCGGAATAATGACCAAGAGCAAGAGTTTAGCAGACTTACTTGCACATCGTAATAAAAGCTTCAGAATTATAATAGACCATGTCAATCGACCAATCGGTCAATTTTAATCGGAACATTTTTCAAGACTACAAAATAGATTGCCTGGACAGGACGCGGGAACCGTGTGGAATCACTCAATTGCAAAGGTATGTGGCCTGTGGCGCGATCTGTACTCCATGCGCCCCGATGTGTTGCAATGCAATCACGATTCACGGTGCCGCGACACATCGCCACACCGCTACACCACCGCCACTGAAACACGCGCGGCACACGCCCGCTTTACAGTGTGTGGGGCATTCCAAATATGCGCTTCTCAGCTCACCAACACACACCTAAATGAACTAGTGAACGGCTCCCTGTCGCTTCGGGCGACGACGCCACTAGCGTAGTGACGGCTGCCACGAAAATAATGGCAGTAGCAAAGATTTAATTCGTAATATCCGCCCTACCTCGTCAAAAGAGCATATCTGTTTCGTTTTGACACAGTGACTTCACTTGATTGTTATGAAAACGCTATTTAATAATGTGTGACCACACTTTTCTCATTATGACCAATTTTTCTTGTGACTGGTAGGGGAAAATCTAGCGTTTTAAATATTTGGTCAGCATGGTTTGACTTAATGTCAAATACTGCAGAAAATTACAGATTTTCATGAGTGCCGGTTTAATATGATGGAATCGCTAACATAGGAAACCTATTTTGTAAGCCTTACATATTAAGTCTCCAGATGTATTAAATCTCTTATTATACAGCGACCACGAGAGCAGCCATGCTCTTGTCAGTGGTCGTCTCAACGAGTGGCTATTCTGTCTTCATTACCTGTGCAGTGGCGCGTCTCATCTCACGCTCATCTCGGATGCCGTCACGTTTCTTTGAGCGAGTGACGTAAGAGCACGGAGGGCGCAGGCGGGACGCGCGCGAGATGGCGGGGGTGCGAATCGATCGCGTGTTCATCAGGCGAGCCCTGCACCCGGGAGATGCTTGTTATGAGCCTTAATTATGTTGCGCTCCGGTCATGCGAGTTCTTCTGCGCAGTTTCGAGGATGACTCGCGCGCGGCTTAGCTTTAATCTACAAATTGGCTCCCGATTCGCTTCGTGTGTCGAGAGAAAAACTGAAGACTCTCGTCTTCATGGCACACTGACGCTGGCAAAAATATTACGAACATGTTAATACTTACTCATATTATGTTACTCAACTCTGTTTTATGCCCTTGCGGTTATCTCAAGGTATCCTAGTCGCAGCAGACTATCGTGTGGCACACACAGGGCGCCTTTTCCATAAGAAGGGCAACTACGAATATATAATAGATTAAAGTCACCTCAAAGGCTATGAAGATGTGCTGTAATTTAATTTGCTCGTTCTATTCCAAACTGTAAACTTTGCAATGTTTAAAATAGGTAGACTTTATTCAATAAGTACATTGACGTCAAACAAAATGAATTATCCAGAATTGTAACACATCCAAATAAAGGCCCAAACTAACAAAAAGTGAAAGCCGCGATCATTTTAATGACCAGAGGCGGTAAATGATAAATGATTTTTATTTCTGTAAGTGGGTTCGTACAAACACTTTTACACGTCAAATATTTTTTTTAAACTAGATGAGGTCGGCATTTCCTATCTGACTACTCTGAGAAGAAAAGCCGAAACAAACTCAGAGGTCACAGTCTCTTTTAAAGTCCAGACATAATCTTGGTCAGATCATGTTAAGACCATGTGGATTGATGTCTGAAATGGTCTTTTGAGGAAAGAACCACACAGATTGAGTGGGCCTGTCCAGTCAGTGCACGCATTTGTCAGTAATCGTACAGCTCAACTCAAAACATAAGGAGCTCAACGATTCGACGAACAATACCAAAGAAAGGACATTTGGGTAGGCCGCTTTAAGTACTCAAACTGCCAGTTATAAAAAAATAAAGAAATTACTGAGATAGACAAAATATATAAAAATATTACCCACTTAGTCCTCACACGAAATTAAAATAATAAAATAATATGAATGAATGAATGAATTATACAAAGTAAATATTCATGTCATTGTGTATTTAATAATCATGAAATGTCAAAGTGTATATAAAATAAAACAAAAGTTGGAACAACGCTCTGAATTCTTTTACTCAAGTATGCAGTAAGAAGATCCAGAGCGGTGTTTCGGATCCCGTAGTGACGGAGTTTCCTGATTAACGTTTCATGAAGAACGCAATCGAATGCCTTGTTGTTGTTGAATGTTCACAAAATATGCCCAAGGCATCGGATTTATCTTCCCAAGCATTATAAATATGTCCTAAAAGTTCAACACCGGCATCAGTAGTTGAACGACCCCTTGTAAAACCGAACTGTTTGCTATGTAATAATTTGTGTCTGTTAAAAAATCTTTGCAGTTGGTCTAAAATTAATTTCTCGAAAATTTTACTAAATGTAGGTAGTACTGAAATAGGTCTATAATTTGTGGGGTCTGATGTACTACCTGATTTAAACAAAGGTATTATTTTACTTTTTTTCATAAGGTCAGGAAACGGGGAGTTTCCTGACCTTATGAAAAAAAGTAAAATAATAACAGTCAATACAATTATTAAAGATAAGAACTAGAGTAGGTGCTACAATGTCTATAATAGACTTAGCAACTTCTACAGAATTACCCCACAGATCTGCAGTCTTTTCTACATTTAATGTGTGAAAAACTTTAATTATATCCCTACATGTGATATGTTCAAAATGAAATTCCGAATCGCAAAAATTTACATTTTCCTTTAGCAAAGACTCAGCAACAGAAGGTGATGTGTTAAGGGATATAGTAGTTGAAACGGGAACATCTGAAAATAAATTTTCAAAGGCCGCGGCGACTTTTGAGTCTGATTTTAATATGTTGTCATTAATAGACAGGCTGTAGTCAGTATTTCTGTTACTAGACCTTCCCGTTTCACTATTAATAATTTTCCAAGTCGTTTTAATTACGTTACTACTGCTTTTAATCTTCGAACCCAAATGACGCGACTTGGCCATAACACAAACTTTTTTAAACAGTTTTGAATAATTTCTAACATGTAAATTAAATTCAGCAGTGTTAACATAAGTCCTTTCATTATACAGCTCATGAAGCCGTGTTCTTCTTTTATGAATACCAATGGTAGCTCAATCACTGAAAGATGCATTACTATTAACCGAGATAGTCTTGGGAATAAAGATTTAATTAAATTATTTACAGTAAACATTAAAGTACTCTCTGAATAGTAATCCTTTGTCCGCAATGATCAGAATCTAGTAAATTAATCATTTCTTTGTGGCTTGGTACAATATCTGTATAAATATTATCTAGGCATGTGGCACTAGTAGGGGTAATTCTTGTTAGCTCCAAAAATAGATTTACAAGATTGTAGGACTGAAACAAACTTATTATTTTGCTACAAGAACCTGAGTTTTCCAATAAATTAACATTAAAATCACCGCAAATGATAATGGATTTGTTTGAGTTACAAATCTTGTGCAATACTTCATCCATTACCTTTTCGAAGCAGTCATACAATCCTGAAGGGGGCCTGTACACACTTAATACAACAAACTGCTCCAATTCTATACAAGCTATTTCAACAGTCCGCTCAACAGATAGGCTCACAAAATCCTTACTAAGGTCTTTATATTTAAGCTGGTTACTGACTAAAATTAATGAGCCCCCATGTATAGCGTTTACTCTGCTGAACGAACTACCAACCTGGTGATTATTAAAATTGAACAATAACTGGTGGTTTTTAAGCCAATGTTCTGTTATACACAGAACATCAATACTAATTCATGAATAATTCTACTTCCAAATCTTTCTTCATAAATCCTTGAATATTTTGATGCACCAGGTTGATACTATTAACTGATTTTAAGCTTTTATTAGATTTATAAATGCAATTCTGTACATTATTGCCAGAGGTTGCCGCTATTGTCTGAATTTCTAACTTAAATTATTATGATGAATGTCAACATTTGATACCAAATTATTGGGTGAATTATTTGAAATGTCATAGCAGTGCTCAATAGAAGCAATTTGTTTAGCCAAATTCTTGGCTGTAATAGAAAAATAATATGATAGCGACACAGCAATCTGTCTTTTACAATACTTAGAAAGATAGTATTTATCTGTGAAAAATCTATATTTTGTCAAATATAAATGGTTACTGTAGTGACTATTGTTTATATTGTAAGGGATACACAAGTGAAACGCTCGAGAGTCAATTACCAACTGTATTCGTAGTTCACACAAAGTGCTTATATAGTAGCCATGTTTCCCTACAGTATTCCCCCTTTTTACAAAATTTTACATTATAAAATTTAAGCTAAAGTATAATTTTAAATAAGGTTTAACAATACAATATGTTGTTTTTTTTTTATCTATTAACATTCTCTTACATACTAATACATGATATGCTGTCACTGTACACAGTGCTATACCTGGCGTTGAGTTTCATTAAAACAGTCTGTTTATTTTAGTGAACTCATTCTTGCACTGACATTTTTATTACATACTTTCATGCTGACAATTTTTAATAATCACTAATTGTATGTTGGTACTAAACCTGTATTCACTACTTTATTATATATTACACTGTTTCACTACACCACATGAATTTGATGAGGGTGAGCTGCAGATTGTTGAATCGATTGTACATTGCTTGCACTGTGCCACACGGTCAATTCTTTCCGTAGTATCTTCTGAGCACTTTGCTTGCATTTTTTATGCATTACATATATAAAGTATATACCACTCACTGCTGCTATGACAAGTATTATTATTCCATATTTTTCTGCGGTTTGCTCAAAATGTGAATTTGTTGCGTCGTTCGCTCCATTTTGAGCTATGATCACTTCTTCCGTTTTTTTCTCTAAACTGTATGTTTTTCCCATTTTTATACAATATTATATGGTCTTTGTACTTGTGGTCGATACATGTACTTATTCTGACGCAAACTTTTATTTTGTCTGTTACTTACAGGCTAACATCTTATGATTATTTTGCTGGCTCAGCGCAAGGTGCGATTGACCTACTTAATTACTTCGTAATAATTATAAGTCGAGTCGACATTTCTGACATACTAGACATTTATCCATTGTGTGCTTACATTTTGCTTACATTTATTTTTACTTATTCTATTTAATAATATTTCTATGTAAATCTAACAGGGGTTTTGATTGGTCTTCCCGATTTAGATGTTCTTACATTTGTACTGTCATTTTGTAAACATATTTTTGCTTTTTTGTTGCTCTCTTGTCTAACTGCATTTTCATTTAATAAATAGGCTGGTTTTAGTCTGTCTATTGATACTGTTGCTTCCCTATTTGTTATAAATATTTTATATACTTTTTCTGACCTATCTAAAACTTTAAACGGTCCTTCGTAGGGACATATTAACGATTTTTTAATCCTGTCATTCCTTAGGAAGACATGTGAACAATTTTTAAGGTCTGAGTGCACAAAAAATGATTTGGAATTGTGTGATTTAACACTGATAGGCTTATATTGCTTTATCGTATTACTAATATTCTGTACTACCATATGGGGATCAAAATTGTCTTTTACTTCTATAAAAAATTCACCTGGCAATCGTAAGGCTCGCCCGTAAACCATTTGTGCTGCGCTGACGCCTGTTTCCGATTTGATGGCAGCGCGAAGTCCTAACATTACGCTTGGAAGTTCATGTGTCCAGTTTTTGTTACCATTTAACCTTGCCATTAACGACGTCTTTACACATCTGTGCCATCGTTCCACCGCTCCGTTGCTTTGCGGATGGTATGGGGTCGTTCTTATTTTTTGTATGCCTAAGTAGGACATTAATATTCCGAACAATTTACTTTCGAACTGCCTACCCTGGTCACTGGTTAGTTTAACAGGGCAGCCAAATCTGCTTATCCATTCCTTGTATAATGTTTTTGCTACGTTCTCGGCTGTCATGTCCTTTAACGGAAATGCCTCTGGCCAACCAGTACCTCTATCCATGATAGTTAGACAGTATCTGAGCTCGTCTGTGGTTGTAGGGAGAGGTCCTATCAAATCGATGTGTATGTGATCAAATCTATCTACTGGTGGATATCTGCCATAGTTGGATTTTGCATGCCTATTAATTTTTGATTTTTGACAATTGATGCATGTTTTAGTCCATGTTCCAATGTCTTGGTTCATGCCTGGCCAAAAAAATTTTTTTTTTATGAGTTGGCGTGACGCACGCGTACCGGGATGACTAAGATTATGAATTGTCCGAAATATATCTCTTCTGTAGTTTTCTGTTATGTAAGGTCTTGCGTTCTCGTTTGATATCTCGCAGTATACGTGTTTGTTAGAATTTGGAATTAATATTTTTTTGATTTGGTATTTAGGATTGTTTAGTAACGATTTGAGTTCTATGTCTTCATTTTGTTCTAGCGCTAACTTCTCATAGTCTACTACGCTTGATGTGCATTCAACACTTTCTATACGTGATAATGCGTCTGCGACAACATTATCCTGCCCACTCACGTGGCGTATATCTGTCGTGAATTCGCTTATAAAGAGTAACTGCCTAATACGTCTTGGACTTTCTTTGTTGCTATTTTTGCATAATTTCGCGAACGCAAATGTTAAGGGTTTGTGATTCGTAAAAATGATTAGTTCCCCCCCTTCAAATAAACATCTGAAATGTTCTATTGCAAGAAATATAGCGAGTAGTTCTCTGTCGTAAGTACTGTATTTCTTTTGTGTTTCATTTAATTTCCTTGAGAAATAACCTAATGGATTCCATTTTCCGTTGACGTGTTGTTGCAAAACAGCACCTACGCAATTATTTGACGCGTCTGCAAATAGTGCATACGGCACGTTGGTTACTGGAAACGATAACGTGACCGCATTCATGAGGCTCTCTTTACATTCTGAGAATGCTTGTTCAGCATCCGGTGACCATTGTATGGTTGTTTTATCATTCTTTTTAGCTTTGTGGATGTATTTATTCAATTTATCTAAATATTCTATTGCTCTTGGTAGATGATTTCTATAAAAATTTACCATGCCCAAAAATTTTCTTAGTTGCGATACGTTTTGTGGCTTTGGGTATTCTATGATGGCTCGTATTTTGTTTTCTATTGGTTTAATACCAGTACTCGTAACTTCGTATCCTAGGAATTGTACTTCCGTGGTTTGAAAGGTACATTTTTCTAGGTTTATAGTTATACCGAATTCATTAAGGCGTTGAAAAACCTGTTCTAAATGCTCACGGTGTTTCGCGGGATTTTCTGAGCTAATTAATATGTCATCCGAGTAACAGTATAAGAAATCTAAACCTGCTAAGACGGTGTTTGTCATGAATCGCTGAAAGGTTTGCGCTGCGTTTCTTAATCCGAAGGTCATGCGCTCAAATTCGTATAGACCAAACGGTGTTGTTATCGCAGTTTTAACGATATCTTCCGGGTTTATTAATATGTTATGGTAGGCTTTTTTAATATAAATTTTTGAGAATACTGTCTTTCCAGTTAGTAAATACGTGAAATCTTGTACGCGGGGTATGGGGTACCTATCTGGTTTGGTTATTGCATTTAATGCTCTGTAGTCACCACAAGGACGTATATGTCCGTCTTTTTTTGGAACTAGATGTAAAGGACTTGCCCAATCTGATTTAGAAGGCCTACATATACCTATCTCTAGCATGTTTTTAAACTCGTCCTTTGCTAATTTATATCTCTCTGGCGCTAACTGTCTGGGTTTGCAAAATACTGGAGCACCTGTAGTTTCTATATAGTGGTAAACGGTATGCTTGGGTGTCTCTTTGAATGACATTGGTTTGAGAATATCTGGGTATTTTTTTAAAACGTCATGAATGGGATGATCGTTTCGTAACGCTGAGATTGCTGGTTCACAATGGTTTACAATCGTTCCGTACGATGCTAAGTTAGTTATACTATCTATTAGTCTTTGACCATTAATATCTATAATTAACTTATGATGATTTAAAAAATCTACTCCTAGAATCGGTTGCTTAACATCACATATGACAAATGTCCACTTGAAAGGTCTTCTTAACTTTAAATCTAGCGTAATTGCTTTGGTTCCGTATGTTTTTATCTCAGACCTATTTGCTGCGAATAACTTATAGTTACAGTTTGGATTTAACTCTGATCTATTTTTAATTGCGGATTTAGGTAAAACAGAAATACACGCTCCGGAATCTATTAGAAATTTAAGACGCGAGTTTTTGTCACTTACAATTAGGCGGTGATCCTTGACTGCACAGCTCCCCGCCACCTGCTGCAGTTCTCCTAGTTTTCCGACTCGGTATAAGGTTTCTTGCTCTTCCTCTGCGGTTTTCCATTTCGTTTATTTTTAGGTTAATTTTGGCTATCTCTGCCATTATCGCTGCTATCTCATATGATGTTGTTTGCTCCGGACGGCTTCGGGTTACTTCACTGACTTGGGCGGTTTGGTACGTATCCATTATTTTGTCAGCTAGCACTGATAATTCTTCCAGGGTCTTTGCTGATGTGACGGTAAGTACTGCACGTACTGACGATGGTAGGTGTCCTTGCCATAGTATTTTAAGTGTGTCTCTCTTTCATGCGGCGCAAGAGTTGACTAGGCTTTTGGTCTCCTAGTTCTACTTCTGACACTAGCTTTTGTACTTGTCTTGTTTCTGATTCTTCGTATATTTGTAGCAATCGGGTTTTTAGTGCTTCGTATTTATTGTTTTCCGGGGGCTTTGCTACTATGTCTGCGACTTGCTGGATGGCGTCTTTCGTGAGTTTTGATACGGCCATGAAGTATTTGTTTGTGTCGGATGTCTTTTGTGGTGTCAAGACGGCTTCGACTTGGATGAACCACAGCCTCGGATTGTCTGTCCAGAATTCTGGTATTCTGCTCGAAACTGATACGGTTGAAACAGTAGAGAGATCTGTTGTAAGTTCTTCTTTTTTTGGTGGTGCCATTGGTGGTGCGGCATATTGCGGATTCATCGCGTTAACTCTCGTGACGTGCGGTGCGCGATAACCGTAGCGCTCTGCGTATATTCGTCGAACGCCGGGCGTCGAGTGTCGGGGTCACCACTGTAGTGACTATTGTTTATATTGTAAGGGATACACAAGTGAAACGCTCGAGAGTCAATTACCAACTGTATTCGTAGTTCACACAAAGTGCTTATATAGTAGCCATGTTTCCCTACAGTTACCAACATAATTGTTAGTGTCAATTAAATGAAACAAATTATTATTAAATATCCAATTATGCAATGTCATGGTGTCCTAATAGAATGCAATTCGAGCCACTTTACTGTGGCTGACGCGGGTTCTGCGTTTGCTGCAATGAATCATGACCTGGCTTGCATCAGCGTTTGGGCTAAGTCTTTTGGTTTGCAAATTAACCCAACCAAATCCCAGGCCATGATCATAGGTAGCAGATTCGTTCGCAATGCGGCGGATGTTACATACCTGATGCCTTTATATCTCGCTGGTGTTCGCATTGACTATACCGAAACCGCTAAGGATCTGGGTGTAGTTATTGACTGCAATCTTTCTTGGCGTGCTCAGGTCAATGAGGTCAGCCGAAAGGTACATTTCTCCTTTCATTCGCTGAAATGTCTTCAAAGTCTCCTACCCTTGAAAACTAAAATTACTTTGGCACAAACACTTATTCAGCCGATTATAGATTATGCTGACTGACGCCTGCTATCTGGATGCTACTGAGGAGCTATTAAACAAGCTGGAGCGCTTGCAAAACCTGTGTATTCGCTTTGTTTTCGGTCTTCGAAAGTATGACCATGTTTCTCACCTTCGCAAGGAACTCAAGGAACACTCGGATTTTATGTCTCCTCTTCAATATTGTACACAACCCGTCTTATCCTTCCTACCTGCGTGAGCGTTTTTCTTACGCTCGCTCTAGCGACGCACCGTGTAGATCGCACCTTAGATCCCTCCTTAAATCTCATCCTCATAAAACAAGCTACTATTCTTATTCCTTCTCTGTCCATGCTGTAAGATTGTGGAACTCACTTCCGCCTAGCATTCATGATATAAAAACTATTTCCCTATTCAAATGTCGATTAAAAGAGCATTACCTTTCCTCTTAACTGTGAGTATTTATTTATGTATATATAAATAATACATATGTTTTATATATATATATATATATTTTAGTTTTAGACTTCACATTGTTCATATTTTTCTCTTCTTGTTTTCACACACTATTGACTACATTTCTTTTTCAATTCTCCTTTCGCAGGTCTGCTGGAAGAAATTTCTTAAGAAATAAGCAGTACCTTTGTACTCAAATTGTAACTATGACGTGTCCTTCTGTATTTTACTGTGTGTACATAAATAATAAAATAAATAAATAAATAAATGATTGCTTATATTAGGACACTGTTGACCGCGGCGATCTCTATGTCTATTGTGCTTATTTAATATCTTGTTATATTTTTAAAAGAAATTATTTATTAAATAGACTCATATCATTGCGGACCACTATTTCAAATAATTATAATAGTAAAACATGTAAAAAAAAGATATCACTGTTAATCCAAAAACGACAAATCTTTTAGAAACATTTTAAAAATAACATTTGAGTAATTTACCACTTTTGTCAACTAATGATGACTCTAAGCAACAATATAATGCTTTTTAAATACATATTTGTATGGCACACCATTTGATAACACTTTAATTCCAAATAAATTCTTGGTTAATAGTAACGCCTCCTTCAGTGACTGGGCCTCCACACATAGTTGTATGATGAACGGACTTGTATAAACACTGTCGAAATTAATTTGTATGTTACGAACTATTCAAAATTATTCTAAAAAGTTTGTTCTATAGCCAAGTCACGTTACTTGTGTAAAAAATCAAAAATTGTGATACCTAATGTAATTCAACGGAATATCATTAATATGACAACGGAAGGTCATGCAAGCGAAGTAGTGACTACAGCCTTGTTATTTATGGCAATATAATTAAATCAGGTTCTCAAGTCGCCGCGGCCTTTGAAAATTGATTTGCATAGATTCCCGTACCGACTACTAAATCTCTAAACTCATCGTCCAGTGCTACAGAGTCTTTACTTAAAGCAAACGTTCCAGTTTGTGATTGTGAATTTAATTTCCTATCATATGTCACCTGGAATATAATTAAAACCTTTAACACATTAAATATTAAAAAGACCGCAGATCTATGGGGTAATTCTGTGGATGAAGTCTATTCAGTTCAGTTCAATCAGTGCTACCTACCTTTAATAAAAATTTTGAAAATCTTATTTCAGAAAAAAGTTTTTTTAATAAAAACAAATTATTGCATAACAAGCAATTCGGTTTTACAAGGGGTTGAGTTGAACTTTTAGGGCATGTTTATAACGCATGGAAGGACAAATGCGATGCGTTGGGCATCTTTTACGATTTTTCCAAGGCATTCGATTGTGTTCTTCACGACACATTAATCAGGAAACGGCACCAGTACGAAATCCGGAACGCCTCTCGATCTTCTTACTTCTTAACTTACTTAAGTGATAGGATTCAGAGAGATGATTTTAACGAAAAAAAGATCACCTGGATCTGTAGTAAGAATGGGGGTCCCCCCAGGGATCAATTCTTTGCCCATTTTGTTTTTATTCATTGCCTTACCTTATAAAGGATAATCATGAAATAGTGTTGTTTGCAGACACTTCACTTATATTTAAATTTAAACGTCAGCAGCTGGTTACTGACAATATAAATAAATGAGAAAAAAAATGTATTAAGTTTACGATATCTCATGTTAGTCAAGTAGAAACTAATGTTCTTTTACAGGGCGAAGAGTTGAAGCCCGAAAATACCTCAGTATTCTTAGGCATAACTTTGGATGCCAAGCTTCAACGGGGCCCCCATATAGATAAATTGTCAAAAAAACTGAGGTCTGCAGCAGCCACCTTTTTTTTTTAATTTCACTGTATTCACATAAAAATATTAATCTGCAAAAAAAACACAGTGTTATCCATAATAACTAGGAACAAACACAATTTTGTAGTACCAGTCCTCAAGAAAATTGGTGCCTCGTTTAAATGCCAATGTATACGTTTTTATAATAAACTTCCTAGCCACATTCAAGAACTAAGCCCGTATAAATTCAAATATCTTATAAAGCGGAAACTATGCCAGAAAGCCTTCTATTCTGTCAAAGACTACATTGAGTACAAGAAGGCTTGGGATTGAGATGCTTCAATAATTTACACAAAGAATGTTCATGTTTAATATTTTTATGCTGACTATTTTACTTTATTTTATTTTATACTTTATTTATTTTTTACCTTTTTACATCAACAATAACATAAATATTTACTGTATAAAGTGTGTATCGGGATAGGCCCTCATCAGCGATAATACACTTGCACTTTGTAAGTAGGCGTGGATTGTCGGGCGAAGAAAATAGAGATACTAGTTACAGCACAATCACTTTATTTCACTCACAATTTCTTATAAAATAATCACCATGAAATAACCGGAAGGCAGAGGTCCGACATATTAAATGAAAGTATGAGATATAGCAGTAACCAACTCTTTTATTCCAACAGCTTGTTAATTAATTAAATAGATCGCGATAATAGCTCTAGGCGCTACGGCAGGCGCACCGGGCCGAGCCTGCCACAAGAATGCTCCCCCTCTTCGCTGCGCACTAGCTTACATTAAGTTGCTCGAGAAGTGGGGAGAGTGGGGAGGCGAACGTCCGCTTTGCACAGCGTAACTCGGCCCGCTGTACCTACCGCTAACGGTGACGCCGACACGGCCATACTGACGTGCGGACGTCCTCGTACGCGTAGACTCATCAAGCATTGTCTAAAAAGACATAGCGTTATTATTGATGTTCGTTCATCCTGACTAGCAATCTCGATGAGCAAAAAAGATCCAGGTCATCCCTACTGACTGTGCAACCAACTCTGGACCGCTCAATATTGAGCCTTCAGGACTTATACTAGTAATCTGGTCCGGTTCAGCCCTGCAGAGTTTACTACTAATTCGGGACCGCTCGTTATTGAGCCTTCAGAACTTTAGCAATCTGGTCCGGTTTACCCCTTCAGAGTTATAATCTTCTGGCCCGGTCCTGCGACCCTTCAGAATTATAACCGCCTGGTCCGGTCAAATGACCCTTCAGAATTATAACCTCCTGGTCCGGTCTTACGACCCTACAGAGTTATAATCTCCTGGTCCGGTTATAACAAACCCTTCAGGATCGTCACTGCTTGGTCCGGTCATGAATGACCCTACAAGATCACTCCAGTTTATACAGTTTTTTTTTTCTCTCTTTTTTTTTATTCTTTTTTTTTTCTCTTTTTGTCTCTCTTTTGTCTCTTTTTTGTCTCTCTTTGGTCTCCTTTTTAGTCTCTTTTTTAGTCTTTTTTTTGTCTCTTTTTTTGTCTCTTTTTTTTGTCTCTTTTTTAGTCCGGACTAAAATGGTCCCTGTAGATTATATAATCAAATGTATTAAAGTACTTGTCTCAACAATCCACACATGCTATGTTCATTGGTAGTTTCACTACCACCAAAGTCATTTACTTTACAGCCTATAACAGAAACAAACTATTTTAATCTTAAGAATAGACTTGACTTAGACACTCCACCGAATGCGTAGCACGCCTGTGCGATGCCGACCGAGTCTCATGTCATACAGCAAGCAAAATGTCACTGAGTGTCATGTCATTGAATGTGTCGTAGCAGACACATAATTCATGTTCACACACACATAACACTCTAAACTAACAAACGACATCTATGAAAACTAAATAACACTAATTTAAGTATTGAAGCGCCGTCACGGCCAGACTGACATTCACACGTCCTTGTGCGTCTCCATCCCCTTAAAGTCACCGCGGGCCCATTTTTCTGTAAAAAGAATAAAACTGGTAGATACATTACTTTGTACGCTCGTCCATCG
Organism: Dasypolia templi; assembly: GCA_963555695.1. NCBI lineage: Eukaryota > Metazoa > Arthropoda > Insecta > Lepidoptera > Noctuidae > Dasypolia > Dasypolia templi. The sequence continues at coordinate 615,371 of OY743151.1, read as the reverse complement.
GTGACATACATTACAACGTTTTATAACCCACAAAATCAACCTTTAGGAGCTGAGCCGGACAACTTAAATAGGCCTCCCTTGAGCTAGTTATCTCTCCAGATAACATGGACCAGGCAGCCAATCAGCGTCTCTCCGATCACTCACTAGTTCCACACATATCTCCATTGATCTCATAGCCTCTCAGACTAGACGATCACTTTATAATATGACCCAGAACATCGGCCTGCATAAACCAGTTCTTTAGACTACCCAATAACACACACCATAGGACGTCAACCCGCATGAGTCGGACCCTTACTTTATCTCACAGATTAGTACCAATTTTACGTTTAATTACGTTTCTTCACTCTCAGAGGCCGAGAGGTTTCCAGAGCTGGCGGATAACGTACGTGAACTACAAATAGACAAAGCATCACTAAAACCACCCGATGACGCCCACTCCATTCGTCAATCGCGGACTGCCGCCACCTCGGCCTCCTTCAAGCTACCCGTCAAAGTGGTAGCTAAATGCACCAAGCCCTCACTTCCCCTGGGCATTGCACGAAAATGCTTACTACCATATTTGCATTCTCTATTAGACACACAACAAAGGGAAGTCTTTACTCCCTGCGAAGCCCAATCGAACCCAGAGGGGGGTTACATACAATGAAGTAGGAATCACCACTATAGAACGGTCTCATTTTTCCTACTGTGACGCAGCAACTCTCCCAATATTCTCCGATGCTATCTTACGAATTTCACCCAAATCTAACCGAAACCCAGACTCAGAATATGAAGCCACACTTAAAAACCGCGCCCGAGTCCCGAACACAAGTTCTGTTTGTGTGTACCCTAGACCTTACACCATCTGTCGCTAGCTGCACTTCGAGAAACTCGCCGCGCCAGGTACCACCAGATTCACTTTCGATTATAACAAGTAAGCACCTCAATGTCCTCATGACTCTCTCTACCTGAACACCTGCCCTGCCAGAACCGTTAGCAACAAGGTGCAACTCTACACCATATTCACCATAAAATTGCTCTGTCTGCGCCAATACAATACCCACCCCGAACCGAAATGATCCGCGAAGTCGCACCGTAAAGATAGAGCCTCCTTTAGTGCTTCATCTGCACCTGCTGCATCCAACTAAGAAGTGCACTCGAGAAGGACGCATTTAGTGAAAGAGTCAACAATGACAAGAATACTCCCTACCATCGATTCCTCTACACAACTTCTCCGCGATGTCTAAATGTACAGTATAACATTGTGCATAACCCTAAGCATAGGATGGAGTCCCCGTACCCGTTGACCCCCAAACAATCCCTTGAGGCCCAGCACACAAGTGTGAAGTTCAATCAGTGCGTTCCAGTCAAATCATTTTAGTCAGAACCGGTTCTGATGTTAGTATTTCGATCACTTTCTTGTAAATATCTTGTCTGTCCATTTGATAGGCCCTTTTAATTTGATTCAAGATTCTTAACGTAAAACACGTGAAATATGGGGCAACCCGCCAAAAACTAATCTAAAGGACCTACAGATCGCTCAAAATAAAATTATTAAACTATTATTTCACTATGATTACCTTACACCTACAGTTAAAATTTACAGGGAAACGAAACTCATGAATATTAAACAACTTCCTGTATATTGTACCAGAATACTTAAAAATTCTAAGTAAGTTCATTCACACAAAAATACATCAGGTACACAATCGCAGCAATAGTAGGAAGGATCACATTTTACTACCGCGAGTGCGGACAGTCAATCGCTAGAGAACAATTATTTTTGCGGGAGTGCAACAATATAATAAGCTACCTATAGAAGTAAAGAATGCGAACTAAACGTTTGGTATTTTCAAAATTAAATTTTTAAAAATCACTTTCTAAATGATCAAACACATCCATTAAACAGACTTGCCCTACTACTGTATTGCTTTATTGTGGCACCGGGATCGCATTCCTTATCTACGGAAATTATTTCTTTTGCGGGTGGATCGAAAAGTTTTAAATTGTGTTAGTTAATAATGTTATTTGCGTACGAAAAGAAATGGTGTTACAACTTAGATGATTTAATATAAATTAAAACAATAGCTGCTTAGTTTGTGTGTCCAAGTTATATTTTAAATTTAAAAACGTTCTCAAGTAAGTGAAATCTTTGTAATTTATTATCGAGAAAAAAAATTCTTTAACCGTAAACACCATACCACCAATAAAGAATCAATTATCCTTTCGCACTGAACTAATGCGAGTTTATCTTCACCATGTAGGTCAGTGTTGATTTTGTGGTATATGATAATGAAACTCTTCAGTAACGTTAACTTTCTTACCCCAAACAGAATGTAATTTTGTCAATATCCGTACGTACATGGATACCACTATCTAATAGATCCCTACCTATAATAACTGGTTCTGTAATTGAGTTAACAGGTACAACATGAAACAAAAAGGACACTGACGTGTTGAATTTCACCACGGCTCAGTATTCTGCTATTCATATTTAACGTTTTCTTTGCCTATTCCTGTAAGGAAAACTAAATCACAGCGCATAGTGCCCTGGAATTTTTGACAAAGCTAAAAGCTACAAACGAACTACCAGATTATCTATTAAAAAGAAAAGGAACGAGCTCACCGGATGATGTGGTTGTCCATACACGTAGCAGGTGAGACGGTTCGTATCACGACTCTTCGGTGCTGGTGCTCGATTCGAATTCTTCACTTCGGTCAAAGGTTCGTACTGCCACTTGCTTCAATCACTTGATTTTTGGACTGTTGTGCTTCAACGATGGAATGTGCCATTGAAGCGATTGTCATTATCAGGATCAAACCATATCAGTCGCGCAGTTGCGGTGAAATTTGACTTTTGCGGTTAAGTGGTTGCGGAAGTCGTGATAGCAAAAACTCCATATTTTGAATAGATTAGACGTTGGCCCACACTTCACTGTCGTCATTATTTTCTTCAGGTTTTTGCCCTTCGAATCCCAATTCTGATATCGGGATAGGCCCTCATCAGCGATAATACACTTGCACTTTGTAAGTAGGCGTGGATTGTCGGGCGAAGAAAATAGAGATACTAGTTACAGCACAATCACTTTATTTCACTCACAATTTCTTATAAAATAATCACCATGAAATAACCGGAAGGCAGAGGTCCGACATATTAAATGAAAGTATGAGATATAGCAGTAACCAACTCTTTTATTCCAACAGCTTGTTAATTAATTAAATAGATCGCGATAATAGCTCTAGGCGCTACGGCAGGCGCACCGGGCCGAGCCTGCCACAAGAATGCTCCCCCTCTTCGCTGCGCACTAGCTTACATTAAGTTGCTCGAGAAGTGGGGAGAGTGGGGAGGCGAACGTCCGCTTTGCACAGCGTAACTCGGCCCGCTGTACCTACCGCTAACGGTGACGCCGACATGTGTGTGTGTGTGTGTGTGTGTGTGTGTGTTTTGAATTTTTGTGAATCTGAGGACTATCGTATTTTTTTTCCTTTCAGTTAGTTTTAATTATGGTCTGGCAGTTTGAGTAATTCATGCGCCCTACCCAAATTTCCTTTCTTGGGTAATATTCGTCGAGTCGTTGATCTCCTTAATTAAGTTCTGAGTTGAGCTGCATGATTACTGACGAATGCGTGCACTGACTGGTCAGGTCCACTCAATCTGTGTGGTTCTTTCCTTTATTAATTCAGACACCGATCTACATGGTCTTAACATGATCTGATCAAGATTATGTCTGAACTTTAAAAGAAACTGTGACCTCTGAGTTTGTTTCGGCCTTTCTTCTCAGAATAGTCAGTTAAGGAACTCCGATCACATCTTTTTTTTTTTTTTTTTGGGTGGGAAATCATCAAATGACTTCTCCCGCTCTGGGTGGAGCGAGAGGGCGTGTCAGACTTTTACTGACTAAAACCCACCGTGTTCCTTCAGTTGCCTTTGCCAGGGCCACGGTTTTCTCTGTGGAATAACCCGCGACCCTGAGGCGTCGGCCCTATCGGACCCCGTCATTTTGTGCTGACATCTCTTTGAGGCGCGCGTGGAACACAACGCGCCGTCGACCCGGGCCTGGTCCTTACCGGATGGCTCGCCGTCCGCAAGCCCGCGCCTACGGTGGCCGGGAATCTGCTTGCGATTCCCGACGCCCAGGGCGTCTCCTGCGGCGACTAGGGGCGTGAGGGCGCAAGGCTCTCTCCCTCACGCGCTCCGCCTCCTCCTTTGCGAGCATTACTGCTTCGCAGAAGGAGGTGACGGCTTTCCATTCCCTCTCGCTCCGTACCATGGCCTGGACCAGGGCCGGACGCGAGAGATCGCCGCCGCCAATCGCCTCCGCGAGGACACTGCGGTGCTCCGCCCAAGCTGGGCATACCTCCACCGTATGCTCCACCGTGTCCTCCGGGCGATCCACACAATGGTGACACCCGGGCGTTTCCTCCCGCCTTATGCGAAACAGGAACCTCCCGAAACAACCGTGTCCGGTGAGGACATGTGTCAGGCGGAAGGTGAGGACGCCGTGGCGCCTCTCCAACCACTCCTCAAAGAGGGGACTTACCGCCGCTATTGTGGCGTGCCCAAACTCCGATCACATCTAGTTTTTAAAATATGATTGACATGCAAAAGTAGTAGCGCTACTACGCTTTACCACGAAGCAAGTAAGGTCTGTTATTAATAGTATGAGTAGGGGCAAATCACCTGGGCATGATGGGCTTAGCATAGACCATTTAAAATATGCAGGCGTGCATATGCCGAGGGTCCTGTCCTTGTTCTTTACGATGTGTCTCAGCCATTCGTATTTACCGGCAGACGTAATAAAGACCATTGTAGTACCCATTGTGAAGAATAGGACAGGAGATATCTCGGACATGAGCAACTAACGCCCGATCTCTCTTGCAACTGTTATGGCCAAGGTGTTGGACAGTATGCTTGACTCTTATTTGGCAAAATATATTAAGTTGCTCGATGCACAGTTTGGGTTTTGTCCAGGACTATCAACCGAAAGTGCTATCCTAAGTGTCAAGAATACTGTCAAATACTACACTGACCGGAAGATGCCGGTGTACGCCTGCTTCCTTGATCTCTCCAAGGCTTTCGATCTCGTTTCATACGACGTGCTTTGGAGTAAATTGAGGAGTAGGGGTATACCGGAGGAACTACTCAGTGTATTGAAGTTTTGGTATTGTAACCAGACAAACCGTGTTAAATGGTCTAATGCGCTCTCGGATTCATATGGGTTGGAGTGCGGGGTGAGGCAGGGTGGTTTGTCGTCTCCCCGGCTCTTCAATCTATATGTTAATGACCTCATTGACGAGCTCAGCAGCATGCGTGTCGGGTGCAGGGTAAATGGTGTTAGCTGCAACAACATCAGTTATGCAGATGACATGGTGCTGTTGGGCCCGTCGCCGAGGGCGATCGTAGAGTTACTCAAAGTATGTGAGACCTACGCCGCTGCACATGGACTGGTTTATAATGCAAAAAAATGTGAATACATGGTCTTTGGGGTTGCGGGGAGACGCCGGGATAGTACAGTCGAACTCACCATTAACGGTACGCCAATACGTAGAGTCACTGAGTTTAAGTATCTTGGGCACGTTCTTACCGACAACCTCAGTGACCATGGTGACATTGAAAGGGAGCGTAGGGCTCTGGCGGTCAGGGGTAATATGTTGGCACGAAGATTTGCTCGGTGTACTGACCAAGTGAAGATAACACTTTTTAAAGCTTATTGTCAAGGTTTGTACACCGGTAATCTTTGGGTCAACTACTCGAATAGGTCGCTGGATGTTCTACGAATCCAATACAATAATGTATTTAGGATGCTGTTGCGATTGCCTCGTTTCTGCAGTGCCTCAGAAATGTTTGCAGTAAACCATACCGATGGATTTCATGCCATCATCCGCAAAAAAACGGCCTCACTCCTGAGCAGAATAAGAGGCAGTCACAATAGCATCCTGAAAGCTGTGGCGGCAGACACTTCCTCACCATTAATAAGGCAATTTGTGAGAAGACTTATACCCTAGTCTCTATATCTCGTTATGTCTAGTTTGGTGGGTGGTCTTCTCGTGAATTCGTCTTTAGTTTTAAGTTACTAACAATAGTCTTTTTAAGTGCAACTGTTACTAACAATTTATGGATCTTTTTTAGTTGTCCGAAATAAAATGATTTATTATTAAAAGTGTTTTTACAAACCTACTTACAGAAATAAAACCTTTTATCATTCTAATCCACGTTTATTTCGTTCAGTAAATCTTTCATAATTTCATTTTAATAAAAAAAACGACGGGTTGTACTCCGGGAGTGCCGGCAGAAGTGAAAACTTGAAAATTAACGTTGTGCATTTTTGATATTTTGGAATGGTTAGGGAATAATTTTGTACGAATTGCTTTAATTATCAGTATTAAAGTTTTATCATTTATGTGATAGAATACAATATTTATTTTCTTGCGCTATCGTACAGAAACATAAAAATTTATATTTGTACAAACCCACTTACAGAAATAAAAATCATTTATCATTTATATTACATTAAAAAGTTTATCTCTCAGAAAAATCAATCAATAAAAATCAAAAATCAACAATCAGCTTAAATGTCCGGACGCGAGTTTTTTTTTTTACCCATTACAAAAAAATTGTACTTTTCACTTCAAAAATACCTTAACGTAATAAATATATTTGAATGTTTTAAATAATAAGACGTCGATTTGAAACACTACATTCGATGTTATTCATGTAGCAGTGACTGTCTGTCACTTATTTCTATTTAATAACAAAATATTATATTTATTCTAAAACCATGCACGTGGTTCGGCCCACTTTACGAAACACATTAAATCTTAATTTTATGGTCTGACAGCTTGACGTGTTACCCTAATAAATAACAAGATCTCCTAATTCTTTGCACTTGCAAAACAATATTTTTTATGTCATTTCTATTTTATGGCACACACAAATGCCCACTTTGGCAGCCGTCGTCGCTCGAAAGAAATATTTAGACAATCGAAATCGAAGGGTCTGTAGAAATTCTGAGACCGAGAAAGTTAAAGTGAGGGCGCGTTATTGTAGCCATCTGTGAATCGTAAACCCAGGACGCATTTGAGAAACAATTAAGAAATAGAAAAGTGTGTTTTAAGTCGAAGTTTACAAAAAAAATAGCGGGGGAAAGGCCTAAGCCCCGATTTTGGAGGCTGGCGGGAGTGGTGAGCTATGGTAGTTGGTCTTAGGACATGACAGGGTTCGGTCGTTATAGTCTCAAGAGGGAAAGCTAGTTAAGTTAGGAGGTTGGTGAGTGTTGTGAGCTGGGAGGAGCTGTGTTCGAGGTGAATTTGGTACTACGTGCGGCATTTCGTGAGTAGTAATCTAATTCCCTACAAAGATATCATTGGTAAGTGTTAAACTCTTTACTAATAATGTGTCTTTTCCATTGTATTGTTCTTGTAGGCTGATTTGTTTTATGATTTGTAGGTAACATTTAGATAATATCGCTATTAATAATCATTTATTCCAGCATAGCGACATTGCGCTATTAATTAACTCTATTTTATATTGTATTACGTGTCCATCTCCTAATCCATACCCTGACAGATATTTGTCATTTGCGTTTGATTATAGGGAAACGGAGAAGGCCTTCCACTTTATTTGACACTGAGCACTGACGCTCGACTTTTGACAACTTTGACCTGTAACATGCGCAACCACATACGGAAGGCAGAACCGTAAATACTCTCAGTTCATTTAAAACAACATATGCTATAAAGTCGATCTAAATCGGCATTATAAAACAATCAAACGTTAGTGATAATTACTGCTTCCAAAAAGGTTTGGTCACACAACTCTTTACGAAAGGCTTGTTGTAAGCACGTCTCCGGGAGAGAGGGTAGGCTTTACAAAGCTCCCCAAACTGGATTGGTAGTCGTTCTAAGAACGCTAGGGATCGTGTCTCGATAAAACCTACACCGGGCATATGGTACGCCAATTTCTAAATCGACACTATTTATCGAAACACGTCAATTTGGACGCTTTGCCGCTGACAGCTGCACTGTATCCTCGAAATGGGGAAGATTAACGAGATGTGAGGTGACGAAATAACCACCTCGGCAAAGACCGATTACGAGCGCATTGAGTTTTGCTACAGACTGAGTCTACGGTACGCTTGTGCGATATTTTCTGTTATTGTAGTAAGAAATGGGGCTAGGCTGCCGTAAAGATGATATTAACATTAGTACGCGTTTAGATTTTTATACTCAATACTTGTCTCACTCATTGGCAGTTGGACTCGTAGTTCACTGTCTCTAGGATTGAGTAAGACATTTATATTGTGCTTAGGGAACATGTTCTTCTAAAATGATATATTTTCCTCACACGCATATTAGCGTTAGGTTTAGTAGAACACATACAATGAGACACACGTTGTAAAACGGTTCCCTGTCTCACTGAAATGGGTATATCATACAGAGATACATTAACGTAGTTATTACTGTTGATTTAAGCGCAAGCGTAACGATTCTCTTACCTCTTCACATTATGAAGATTCTATTACAGGTATTATTAGCGCTGCCTGCAAGAAGGGAGACAGGCCGCGGTAGAAAACGGTCGGTGTAAGGCTAGGCTAAGAAAGTTACGAGAATTATTGAGTGCCAGGTGCCTTGTCCAAGTGAGCTGCTGTAGGACGAATTAATATTCAATAAGTTAAAAATAGTTGTGTTGAAGCACAGATTTAGTTTATTATTATTCTGTAATCTAGTTTTTAACGTAGTATGTGTTAGTGGTTGTTGGTGAGACTGGGTGAACCTTTAGTTATTATAGTTATCCTAGGCTGAAGGAGTTGATAGTCATTATAACTAATAATCAGACAGACACGTGTTGCTGGGGAGTTAGTTGCGCCACTTCTTCTCCCCAGCATAAGCACTAGGAAGTGGTGAAGGGTGGGGCTCTTTGGGGCTGTCTATAGACTTTAAAGTGAGTTTATTTACAACTCTATTAATTATGCTTGAGTTTGATTCTCTACTCTCATAACTAGTAATTCTTGAATGTTGTATTTGTTGCCTTTGGCCGATACTATTACTCTAAACTCTATTTAATAATTATCCATGATTCTCTACTTCTCAACTCAAACTATTTAATAATTCAAAGAATATTATATTCTATATCTTAGACTAATAACTCGGTCAGTCTGACATGAGCACGTGTCTTGCAAATATGCTCACTTTGCAAAGAGTGAACTTGCAGGGGTTTGGGTGACCACATCTATCTCTTTTCCAGTCTAAGGACTGATAGGGACCATGTCTCCTTAAGAGCATGATGCAGACGCAATGCCGCTAGAACTAGCCGCTCCGTTGCTAGACAAGGTCAGTCGCACGGTTGCCGCAGGAAAAGCCGCTTCGTCACGTTTATCAGTTCGAGAGAACTGCTAGGGGCCATGACTCCAAAAGAGCATGATGTCGACGCTTTGCCGCTGTAAATCCGCTTGCGTCAATTTAAGGAAGTGTATCTCTGAGTACTCCGAGTGTAGATGCGAGGTATTGTGTGAGTTACGACTGATCAAATACCTATTACGCGCTAGCGTTTGTGTTACTCACAAGTTTATATAATAATTTACTCCGCATCCCTCTATTTTTTAGCCTTCTAAAATCACTTCCAATATATTTCATAACTATGAATTCCCAAGTATCGTATAATATTGATACACTGTTTCCTTGCCTCATTAATAATATCAAGACATTTGGCTTCTATAAATTTGGGAATTCACTTCTATTATCGGTGGGAGAGTGACCAAGTCTGGTGACGAGCTCTACAGGGCCGCACGGGGTTGGAGTGCGGCCTTTTCCCCTTCGGGGGAAACCGACCTTAACGCTAGTTTTAACATAATTAGGAAAAACGAAAAATTTATCAGCCTAGGGTAATTTAGGTACTGTCACATAGCATTTATATCCGTAGTGCTAGGCCCTTGTGCTACGTGAGTGCTATGCTCGCTACGACCCGCTGCAACGTGTCTACGTGGAGCTACCATGCGTCACAAGGTACGGCGCTGGTTATTCCGAAGTCAAAATGCAGCAAGATTCATGACAAAGCAATAAGAAACTGTGTGTAATAATTTCAAAATAATCTTCTGTAGAGCAATAAGCTACTTTATGTTTTGAGCTTGTGTTAAGATTTGACTTTATGATACACAGTAAAGTGAGTAGCAAAAACGTGCTTTATGCGTAACAAACTGAAATAATAGAAGAAGTGGTTGTTCGTAGCACAAGACGAGATAAATTCGTTTTACTGTGGGTGTTGTTTAAATCTTTAACATCATCTAAACAAAAATCATTTTGAGAACGTGTACTTGTATGAAAACGTGGATATTTTTTCGTTCTCCTTGTTATGATGACTTGTGGAGAGTGTAGTGGTGTATGGTGCACTCGATCCACAGATCATCGAGTGCTCGTCGCGATCGTTTTGGTTGTCGAGCGCTCCCAGCGAGCTCTCCCGGGTGCTCCTGAATGCAACGCCTGATGGATTGGGAGATTAACACTTCAGATTACACTTTAATGTAATTACTGGCAGCTCAACTCTGAAGGCGTTAGGAAACTTTTACAGGTTTTGCACGTGCTCGATAAAAGCGTTCGTAATTAAAACATACAAAACAACGGAAAAACAAAGAAAAAGATGAACGACGTACCCATTATATGGTAATTTTATAGTAGGTACGGTACATAGTGCTCATAGTTGTGCTTTGTAATTATACAAAAGTTTTTCAATACAAAATAATACTAAAAGGTTGACAATGCAAAGATAGTTTTTACAATTTTCAGCAGCTTCAACATTATTTTCGAATTCTAATCAATTAGTTCATGCGTCCTTGTGGAGCAGGACCAGCGCCCCCTATCTTATAATATACTGCCTGCATAGTGTGCGTTTTATAAAAGATTTGGATTTCGTCTCATTCAGTTGAAGTACTACTCTGTTAAGAAAGTACCGGGAAAAGATTAAACATACACAAAATGTTAGTTATTCATCCAAATTTATTGTATCGCCTTCAAAGTATGCTTCAGAGCTTCACTTACTTACGGCAACGAATAATCATCAAAACATTTTTAAACGCTTTCTCCGGAATTGAGTCAGTTCTCGCCGCGAATTTCCCTTAATGTTTTCTACTGAATGAAAACGGGTGCCACGAAGTGGTAATTTGAGTGTAGGAAATAAAAAGAAGTCGGCTGGAGACATATCTGGTGAATAAGGTACTTGCTCAATGGCATTTATTCAGTTTTTGGTAAAAGAATCGTTCACAATGATGGCCCTGTGCGTAGGCGCATTATCGTGATGCAAAATCCAAGAATTTCTTTCCACAAATCTGGCCTTTTTCGGCGAATTTGCACTCCGGAACGCCACATAACGCTCAAATTATAACCTTTATTTACCGTTTGACCTTCCGGCAAGAATTACGAGTACATAAAACCGCGATAGTCAAAGAAAACAGTCAACACGACTTTGCCATTTGATCCACTTTGGCGTTTTTTTCAGTTTCGGTCAGTTCAGTTGGAAGGCGCCACTCCGAAGCTTATTGTCTAGTTTGCATATCAAACTCGTAATCCCACGCGTCGTCGCCTGTAACAATGCGTTTCATGAATGTTGGGTCGGAATTGACTCGTTCTAGCATGTCCTCAGCGACTCTTCTACGATTGAGTTTTTGGAGTAAATTCATATTTCATACCCAAGTAATTATTTAAATTTGAACGGATCAACTCGTGAGACACAGAAACTACAGTGGCTATCTCTCTCAAACATAAGTGAGGATAATCAGTAACTATTTCCTTCACAATTGCGATGTTAAATTCAGTTGAAGACGTTGATGGCCTACCAGAGCGAGGCAAATCTTCCATCACATCTCGACCGCTTTTGAACGCTTTGTTCCACTCACAGGTACGTATTTTTGATAAAGTTGATTCACCTAACGCCTTCTGTAACATTTTCAGTGACTCCGAACACGATGCAAACTTTTTGACAAACTCTTTGTTCAAAGACAAACACATACATACAAGACAAATTCTTTCGAATTCGAATTTGTCTTGTTTGTCTTGTTTGAATTTGTCTTGTTTGTGTTATTTCATAATTGAAATTCGCAATATACACTAGATATGATCTAACTAAATACAGCACTGAATTTAATCTGAATAACAGATGCAACTCAAACTCCGCGCCAAAATGGAAAACAGTTGTGCTAATCTTACAACAATAAAAAACAACAAAATTGAATATGGTTGAACGGGCACTTATCCAGACTTTTAATTAAAAACCCCAATTTATCGATTGCTTTTTGGCAATTCAGCTACGGAGGACCTCGTAACCCGTGTACTCGTTCATATTCGATATTAAAATGATGAAAAACTCCGAGCATCAGGTGTCAAGTATATAGGAATTGCCAAGAACCTGTACGTCGTCGGCTCGATGTTACATAATAATATTAAGTGATGTGCTTACAGTTCGTCGGGCGGCGTCCTGTAATTGAATGAGGCTGCTAATACCGCCCGGATCCAATCAGTTGTGTGCCGGACACACCGGCGACCGGCTCACACGGAATCGTTTCTGATTTTGTAAATCGACAACTATTACAGCTTTCACTCTTCAACTCACACACTGCAGAAAATTACGTTGTTTAAGGCTTCTGCCAGACCTTCTACACAAGCAGCCTGTGGGCCAGCTACACGCGGAAACAATGGACGCCCTGAGGGTCCAATAAAATAACAGCTTCATTAAGCTTTCCGTGCTGCGCGTCTTTGTAGTACCTCTGGCATGTTCGCTCAAACGCGTGTTAATGACTTCCACGCTACGGTGAGGAGAAAAACGGCGTCGCTATTGCAGAGAACGCGGTCAAGTCCTAATAGCATTCTGAAGATATGAGGACAAGTTTAATGAATTTCTTCATGCTGGTGTTGGTAAGGCAGAACTTATTAATTTCATCCGGTGAGTGTATGTAAAAATTGTTTTTTTAGAGCATAATACATACTTTTAATTCGTAAACATAATCAACCCATAACGTTCCCACTGCTGGGACAAAGGCCTCTTCTCTATGAGAGGGAGTGGGTCGTAATCCACCACGCGGGCTCAGTGCGAGTTGTTAGTTATCACGTCTTTGAATTTTGGTTCTAGGACTTGTATTTTTTAATTTACACAAAATAAAGCACCTGCCTGGGTCTGAACCTACGACTTGCAACTCGTGAGTCGCGGCCGTTACCACTGGGCCACCACTGCTCTAGTTTTAATTTATTGTTACACACTTACATAGCCTTTTATTTTTTGTACTTAACTAATATTTGGTCATTGTTGTTTGAACAATAAAATAAACTACAGTTTTTATTTATAGCTGATCAAGCCCGTACATACTGAAGTAAGTTTGTATGAGAGAATATTATTATACAACCTACAAACACATTATAATATTCTCGGTTCAGTAATAGTGGCGAATAAAAAGTGATGAAGTGTTTCATCTTGTTAGTTATAGAAAAGTATGCTTCTCTCGCCGCACACCGCTCGCCGCTCCCCGGTTTAATCTGTAGCCTGATAAAGCGAAGAGGATTTATTTCTAGATTTTTTTTAGTTTTAATCCGGCGTTCGAACTGTGCCCAACAAGTGACGATTATTTTACAACACTCGTGTGATTACAACTGCACCTCTCTGACGCCCTGCTGCAGTTACAAAATTGGTTTACTGCTAATAATTTAGTATTAAATGGAAAAAAACAAAATGCATAAGGTTTGCTTATGCTTATATATTGCTTTGAATGTTAAAGTTGTGATTGTGACAAAGTGTTTAATCAAGAGAAAATAGAACTCGTTGAATAAAACGGTTTTCTTGGGGATCACGCTCGACTCAAGGCTGCAATGGGGTCCTCATTTAACATCTCTTGCAGGACGGCTAAGTTCAGCAGCATAAGCTGTAAGAAAAATCCGTCAGTTTACTAATATAGATACCGCGAGGCTAGTCTATTTCAGTAACTTTCATAGTATCATATCTTTCGGTATCTTATTATAAGGACGCAGACATCGAGTCTATTTTTATTCTGCAAAAAAGAGCCATCAGAGCAATATATGGCCTCCGCAGGCGCGATTCTTTAAGGGAACTGTTGAAAGATATTAACATCATGACCGTACCTTGTCAATATATATATGAAAACATCATGTACGTAAGGAAAAACTTAAATCTTTTCAGTAAAAGAGGTGAAAGACACAACTATGGAACTAGAAATAGGGACCAATTGGTTCAACCGGGTGTCAGACTGGCTAAAGTAGATTCATCCTTCATGGACTGTACTGTTTAAAATTTTATAACATTTTCATCAACATCACGTACTCCAACTGAATGAAACGAAGTTTAAAACTTGTTTCAAACGCTCACTATGCAGCCATGAATATTATTAGTTGGGGGATTATCTCTGAAAAAAATGATTGGCTGAACCAGCGTTGCTGGTTCTGTTCCACAAGGGCGCATACACTAATTGATTAGCATTCGAAAATATTGTTGGAGCTGCTGAATATTGTAAAAACTACCTTTGTACTGTGGCAAGCGGGTTTCTGGTGGGTAGAATGAATGAAACCAAAGGGTCACTTAACAGGTTTATTTGGACACGAGACACAGAATTTAGGGTAATGGGTTTATGGTCTCTGTGTACTGTTACTGGTCACTTTCTTAGAGAGAAAGGAACGTTACTGCCCTGGGCTTGGCTGCACCGCAGCACGTGGTCCAGCGTGAGGTCACCGGGCAGGCAGCAGGGCAGATGAGCGACTCCAGAGGTCACCAGGCGTGGGCAGCACCACGCATGGATGCACGACCGCGTGTAGGCACGGTCCGCTCAGGCAAGGGCCTCTACACGTGGCGGGCGTGGGGTCTCGGCACCCACGAGCCACGTGGATGGCAGGTCAGGCGGCGGTAGCGGCCGCGTGTGTAGTCCGCGTGACTGGCGTCTCTCCAGCGGTAGGGCGGAGGCAGCAATGACGTCAGTCAGCGGTAGGCAGGAGATCAGCGGCGAAGCCTATGTCTGGAACCCCGTTTATCTCGGGGTTATTTAGACTTAATGCTTGAGCTGCTTGTTGCGAAGGAAAAGGGAACGTTAGGCGTCAAGCAGGGATATTTATTTTTATTTTATTTATTTTATTTTATTTTATTTTATTCGGGAAACTAACAGCTAACATAAACAGTGTCCTTAAACGATACAAAATTGAAGGCCATTTACAAGTTTCCACTGGTAAACACTAGGATACATATAAGAGAAGAATAGGTACAAAATACAACATAAATCAGGAAATACAAACTAAAAATAGTACACGATCAACAAATACAAACCTTGAATCAGATGTAGATATCGGGATAGGCCCTCATCAGCGATATTACACTTGCACTTTGTAAGTAGGCGTGGATTGTCGGGCGAAGAAAATAGAGATACTAGTTACAGCACAATCACTTTATTTCACTCACAATGTCTTAAAAAATAATCACCATGAAATAACCTGAAGGCAGAGGTCCGAAATATTAAATGAAAGTATGACATATAGCAGTAACCAACTCTTTTATTCCGACAGCTTGTTAATTAATTAAATAGATCGCGATAATAGCTCTAGGCGCTACGGCAGGCGCACCGGGCCGAGCCTGCCACAAGAATGATCCCCCTCTTCGCTGCGCACTAGCTTACATTAAGTTGCTTGAGAAGTGGGGAGAGTGGGGAGGCGAACGTCCCGCTTTGCACAGCGTAGCTCGGCCCGCTGTACTTACCGCTAACGATGACGCCGACACGGCCATACTGACGTGCGGACGTCCTCGTACGCGTAGACTCATCAAGCATTGTCTAAAAAAACAACGTTATCATTAATGTTCGTTCATCCTGACTAGCAATCTTGATGGGCAAAAAAATCCAGATCATCCCTACTGACTGTGCAACCAACTTTAGATTGCTCAATATTGAGCCTTCAGGACTTATACTAGTAATCTGGTCCGGTTCAGCCCTGCAGAGTTTACTACTAATTTGGGACCGCTCGTTATTGAGCCTTCAGAACTTTAGCAATCTGGTCCGGTTTACCCCTTCAGAGTTATAATCTTCTGGCCCGGTCCTGCGACCCTTCAGAATTATAACCGCCTGGTCCGGTCAAATGACCCTTCAGAATTATAACCTCCTGGTCCGGTCTTACGACCCTACAGAGTTATAATCTCCTGGTCCGGTTATAACAAACCCTTCAGGATTGTTACTGCTTGGTCCGGTCATGAATGACCCTTCAAGATCACTCCAGTTTATACAGTTTTTTTCTCTCTTTTTTGCTCTCCTTTTGTCTCCTTTTTCTCTCTTTTTTGTCTCTTATTTGTCTCTTTTTGCCTCTTTTTTTTGTCTCTTGTTAGTCCGGACTAAAATGGTCCCTGTAGATTTAATCAAATTTATTAAAGTACTTGTCTCAACAATCCACACATGCTATGTTCATTGGTAGTTTCACTACCACCAAGGTCATTTACTTTAGAGCCTATAACAGAAACAAACTATTTTAATCTTAAGAATAGACTTGACTTAGATACTTCACCGAATGCGTAGCACGCCTGTGCTATGCCGAACGAGTCTCATGTCATACAGCCAGCAAAATGTCACTTCAAGGTGCATAAGCGTTCTGTGTTGTGTCAGAGTGTCATGTCATTGAATGTGTCGTAGCAGACACTTATTTCATGTTCATAACACTCTAAACTAACAAACGACATCTATGAAAACTAAATAACACTAATTTAAGTATTGAAGCGCCGTCACGGCCAGACGGACATTCGCACGTCCTTGTGCCTCTACATCCCCTTAAAGTCACCGCGGGCCCATTTTTCTGTAAAACGAATAAAACTGGTAGATACATTACTTTGTACGCTCGTCCATCAGTGACATACATTACAACGTTTTATAACCCACAAAATCAACCTTTAGGAGCTGTGCCGGACAACTTAAATAGGCGTCCCTTCAGCCAGTTATCTCTCCAGATAACATGGACCAGGCAACCAATCAGCGTCTCTCCGATCACTCACTAGTACCACACATATCTCCATTGATCTCACAGCCTCTCAGACTAGACGATCACTTTATAATATGACCCAGAACATCGGCCTGCATAAGCCAGTTCTTTAGACTACCCAATAACACACACCATAGGACGTCAACCCGCATGAGTCGGTCCCTTACTTGATCTCACAGATTAGTACCAATGTTACGTTTAATTACGTTTCTTCACTCTCAGAGGCCGAGAGGTTTCCAGAGCTGGCGGATAACGTACGTGAACTACAAATAGACAAAGCATCACTAAAACCACCCGACGACGCCAACTCCACTCGTCAATCGCGGACTGCCGCCACCTCGGCCTCCTTCAAGCTACCAGTCAAGGTGGTAGCTAAATGCACCAAGCCCTCACTTCCCCCAGGCATTGCATGAAAATGCTTACGACCATATTTGCATTCTCTATTAGACACACAACAAAGGGAAGTCTGTACTCCCTGCGAAGCCCAATCGAACCCCCCCTGTCACATTCAATGAAGTAGACATCACCACTGTAGAACGGTCTCATTTTTCCCACTGTGACGCAGCAACTCCGTGTGTACCCTAGACCTTGCACCATCCGTCGCTAGCTGTACTTCGAGAAACTCGCCGCGCCAGGTACCACCAGATTCACTTTCGATTATAACAAGTAAGCACCTCAATGTTCTCATGACTCTCTCTACCTGAACACCTGCCCTGCCAGAACCGTTAGCAACAAGGTGCAACTCTACACCATGTTCACCATAAAATTGCTCTGTCTGCGCCAATACAATACCCACCCCGGTCCGAAATAATCCGCGAAGTCGCACCGAAAAGATAGAGCCTCCTTTAGTGCTTCATCTGCAGCTGCTGCATCCAACTAAGAAGTGCACTCAAGAAGGACGCATTTAGTGAAAGAGTCAACAATGACAAGAATACTCCCTACCATCGATTCCTCTACACAACTTCTCGGCAATGTCTAAATGTACAGTATAACATTGTGCAGAAACCCTAAGCATAGGATGGAGTCCCCGTACCCGTTGACCCCCCAAACAATCCCTTGAGGCCCAGCACACAAGTGTGAAGTTCAATCAGTGCGTTCCAGTCAAATCATTTTAGTCAGAACCGGTTCTGATGTTAGTATTTCGATCACTTTCTTGTAAATATCTTGTCTGTCCATTTGATAGGCCCTTTTAATTTGATTCAAGATTCTTAACGTAAAACACGTGGAATATGGGGCAACCCGCCAAAAACTAATCTAAAGGACCTACAGATCGCTCAAAATAAAATTATTAAACTATTATTTCACTATGATTATCTTACACCTACAGTTAAAATTTACAGGGAAACGAAACTCATGAATATTAAACAACTTCCTGCATATTGTACCAGAATACTAAAAATTCTAAGTAAGTTCATTCACACAAAAATACAACAGGTACACAATCGCAGCAATAGTAGGAAGGATCACATTTAACTACCGCGAGTGCGGACACAGTCAATGGCGAGAGAACAATTATTTATGCGGGAGTGCAACAATATAATAAGCTACCTATAGAAGTAAAGAATGCGATCTAAACGTTTGGTATTTTCAAAATAAAATTTAAAAAAAATCACTTTCTAAATGATCAAACACATCCATTAAACAGACTTGCCCTACTACTGCATTGCTTTATTGTGGCACCGGGATCGCATTCCTTATCTACGGAAATTATTTATTTTGCGGGTGGATCGAAAAGTTTTAAGTTGTGTTAGTTAATAATGTTATTTGCGTACGAAAAGAAATGGTATTACAACTTAGATGATTTAATATAAATTAAAACAATAGCTGCTTAGGTTGTGTGTCCAAGTTATATTTTAAGTTTAAAAACGTTCTCAAGTAAGTGAAATCTTTGTAATTTATTATCGAGAAATAAATTTCTTTAACCATAAACACCATACCACCAATAAAGAATCAATTATCCTTTCGCACTGAACTAATGCGAGTTTATCTTCACCATGTAGGTCAGTGTTGATGTTGTGGTATATGATAATGAAACTCTTCAGTAACGTTAACTTTCTTACCCCAAACAGAATGTAATTTTGTCAATATCCGTACGTACATGGATACCACTATCTAATAGATCCCTACCTATAATAACTGGTTCTGTAATTGAGTTAACAGGTACAACATGAAACAAAAAGGACGCTGACGTGTTGAATTTCACCACGGCTCAGTATTCTGCGATTCATATTTAACGTTTTCTTTGCCTATACCTGTAAGGTAAACGAAATCACAGCGCATAGTGCCCTGGAATTTTTGACAAAGCTAATAGCTACAAACGAACTACCAGATTATCTATTAAAAAGAAAAGGAACGAGCTCATCGGATGATGTGGTTGTCCATACACGTAGCAGGTGAGACGGTTCGTATCACGACTCTTCGGTGCTGGTGCTCGATTCGAATTCTTCACTTCGGTCAAAGGTTCGTACTGCCACTTGCTTCAATCGCTTGATTTTTGGACTGTTGTGCTTCAACGATGGAATGTGCCATTGAAGCGATTGTCATTATCAGGATCAAACCGTATCAGTCGCGCAGTTGCGGTGAAATTTGACTTTTGCGGTTAAGTGGTTGCGGAAGTCGTGATAGCAAAAACTCCATATTTTGAATAGATTAGACGTTGGCCCACACTTCACTGTCGTCGTTATTTTCTTCAGGTTTTTGCCCTTCGAATCCCACTTCTGATATCGGGATAGGCCCTCATCAGCGATATTACACTTGCACTTTGTAAGTAGGCGTGGATTGTCGGGCGAAGAAAATAGAGATACTAGTTACAGCACAATCACTTTATTTCACTCACAATGTCTTAAAAAATAATCACCATGAAATAACCTGAAGGCAGAGGTCCGAAATATCAAATGAAAGTATGACATATAGCAGTAACCAACTCTTTTATTCCGACAGCTTGTTAATTAATTAAATAGATCGCGATAATAGCTCTAGGCGCTACGGCAGGCGCACCGGGCCGAGCCTGCCACAAGAATGATCCCCCTCTTCGCTGCGCACTAGCTTACATTAAGTTGCTTGAGAAGTGGGGAGAGTGGGGAGGCGAACGTCCCGCTTTGCACAGCGTAGCTCGGCCCGCTGTACTTACCGCTAACGATGACGCCGACATAGACATCATCAGATTAAGACGTAAACATTTACTTCTAACCCAACCCAATCCATACCACGACACCGAGTGACGTGGTGGGAATTTGAAAGATTTAGGGATGTCACTCTCGTGAACCGTAACTAGTGATGTGCGTTTTAGTTGATCTGTAGGAAATCGACTACAACGCCACAGTACTGTATAAATTCAATCTTTTAATATTGTATAATCGCAAAGCACACGTGTGAGCACTATGTACCTACTATAAAGCTACCCTATGCTGGGCAGTGGGGACTGGTCCTGTCTTGGCTGCCACGGCTTTTTTTATATATATATTTTTTCCGTTTTTTTGTATTTTGTTTTGTTTGTTTTTCATTACGGACGCCTTTAACGTGCACGTCTTTCTACATCGTTCTCACATGTATAATTTCAACACGATAGGTCTGCCCAGCTTGGAAGGAGCACCGCAGTGTCCTCGCGGAGGCGATCGGCGGCGGCTATATTTCGCGTCCGGCCCTGGTGCAGGCCCATGGTACGGAGCGAGAGGGAATGGAAAGCCTTCGCCACCACTACTCCTTCTGCGAAGCAGTAATGGTCGCAGAGGAGGAGGCGGAGCGCGTGAGGGATACAGCCTTGCGTTCTCGCGCCCCTAGTCGCCGCAGGAGACGCCTTGGGCGTCGGGAATTGCAAGCAGATTCCCGGCCACCGTAGGCGCGGGCTTGCGGACGGCGAACAATGGGTAGCTCGTCCACGCGCGCCTCAAAGAGATGTCAGCACAAAATGACGGGGTCCGAAAGGGCCGACGCCTCAGGGTCGAGGGTAATTCGAAAGAGTAACCGTGGCCCTGGCACAGGCAATTGAAGGAACACGGGTGGGTTTTAGTCAGTACAAGTCTGACACGCCCGGGCTCCCACTCCGTCCAGAGCGGGAGAAGTCATTTGATGATTTCCCACCCAAAAAAAATAAATATCAACAAGACTGATGTAACAAGTTTTCTGTAACAATATTATTTAAAAGAGTGTCCATGGACTTTCTTGCCCGTTATTCTCCATAGGTATAACCTACTTCGAATCTAACGATTTAAATTTTTGTCGCTGTCATAATTTTCATGCCAGCCGTCACTGCGGCCGCGGCTCCACAGTGCGGCCGACGCTCTTATGGGAAACCTTAGTCAAAGTCAAAGTCAAAGCATTTATTTCAAATAGGCCCATAAAAAGGCACTTTTGAACGTCAACATTTACATTAAAAATAGAACTGATTCTAGGCGCCACTTCCAAAAAGTAGTTTCGTATGGAGAAGAAGTGGCAAGAAACTCCACCGTTACTCTTTTAAAATGTTTTACAATATGTTGTATACATTAATTATATTTCTATATGTGAAGACGATGCACCAAGAATAAAAATACTATACCACTATTGGTACAAAAAAAAGAAAAATAAAGCAAAGGTATATAAATTAATCACGTGATAGGTACATTGTGCTCACATATTTACAAACAATTGTAAAAATATATGATTTTCCTAAAATATTAACTTGGAATAATACAGTGTGTGAGTAAAGTAAAAATAACCTAATATACAATACAATAAGCAAATAGTATGATTTTGTCTAGCCTCTAGATTGTCCTATGGAGCAGGACCAGCATGTTTCCAAGCATTCTTATCAAGGATATAATCTTCTAATTTGTAATATGCTTGATTACAAAGTGTTTTTTTAACATGAGTTTTAAACTTTCTTTCATTTAATTGCAATATTTCACCAGGTATTTTGTTGTAACATTTAACACAGTACCCCATAAAAGATCTATGTACTTTAGATAGTCTGAAAAATGGTTGATCTATTTTATTTTTATTTCTAGTGTTAATATGATGTCTATCACTTATTTTATTAAATAGATGCAGATTTTTTCTAACATACATAATATTTTCATAAATGAACTGGCAAGGTACAGTCATTATATTAATCTTCCTAAATAGTTCCCTAAGAGATTCGCGGCGACGTAGATTGTAAATGGCTCTGACAGCTCTCTTTTGCAAAATAAAAATGGATTCAATGTCAGCAGCCCGACCCCACAGTAAAATGCCATATGACATAATGCTGTGGAAGTAGCTGAAATAAACCAAACGCGCGGTTTCAACGTCTGTTAACTGTCTTATCTTTCTAACAGCATACGCTGCCGAGCTTAGTCGCCCCGCGAGAGATGATATATGGGGTCCCCATTGTAATTTCTCGTCTAGCGTGATTCCTAGGAAAACCGTCTGATTACTAAATTCCAGTTTTTCTCCGTTCAATATGATGTCACATTCGCTACTTCTAACATTAGGTAATTTAAATCGAATGCATTTGGTTTTTTTCTGATTTAGTACCAAATTATTTACCATAAACCAATCTTGGACCTGAAGAATAGAGTTGTTCACGTCGTCAAGATTTTGTGACCTTCGATCTATTTTAAAGATCAATGAAGTGTCATCTGCAAACAACACCATCTTCGGTTGATTTTGAAGTAACTGGGGTAAATCATTAATGTAGACTAAAAAGAGGAATGGACCCAATATCGAACCTTGAGGAAAAGCTATATCTATATATAGCTATATATAGCTTATCAAAGCTCATTTGAATACGTGGGAGCGAGTTATCAGCTTTACTTACCGAGTTCTACCAACAGTGTTCAGGCAGTCGGGCTGAACACTGTTGGTAGAACTGGGTAGCTGCATGCTCGGTGTCGATTCTATCGAGCATGTTACATCGTCGTACTTACGTAATTGAAGAGCTTATCAACAGGTTTGCATTTGTGGAAGAATTCTTAATTTGTGGAATCCCGAGCAGAGAAACGTTACTCTCTCGTGAGTATTTATGATTGTAAGTTTTGTAGTAACGTACACATTAGTACGTGCGCGTTCTTACGAGGGGGAATCAATCTCGCTGAGTACACAAACACCTGCGAATGTAAGGAATGCAATTTAACTGGAAAAGGCATATCTGGTGTGCCGAAGCATCACATGTGATTGAAGATGGGAAGGCAAGACCTTCCAATGAGAATACTGAAGCAGTAATGAAGTTCCCAGAGCCAAAGACGGTAAAACAGTTACATAGTTTTGTTGGCTTAGCATCGTCTTTTAGAAAATACATTCAAGATTTTGCAATGATAGTTAGTCCTCTAACTAATTATTGAAGAAAAAATCAGACTTTAAATTAAGTGAGCTGGAACAGAATGCTTTTAATGAATTAAAGACCAGAATTAAAGATATTTAATCCAAAACTTTATACAGAGTTACACAGATGCCTCCTGTGTTGGTTATGCAGCTATTCTTATGCAGCGTAGTATAGATGATCAGCAGCTACACCCAGTGTATTATATGAAAGTAGGTACACAAGCTATGAACTTAAGGCATTGGCAATCATTGAAGGTACAAAAAAGTTTAGACACTATTTATTCGGAAGACATTTTAAGATTATAACTGATTGTAAAGCTTTCCAAATGACCTTATGTAAAAAAAATTGGGAAGGTCAATCAGAGTAGCCAGGTGGATATTATTTCACATCATTATTTCATACATCACATTGTACTTACTGGGATCGATCCAACATCACTGACGGGACTATTGTTGCCAATAAGCCTGATATAGTGGTGGTGAAAAGATTAGAGCGGCGCGCAAGGATTATTGACATGACGGGAACCTCGTGAAATCCGAGCAAGATATACAAATCAATTATCTTGACTTGGCTCGCGAGGTTGCCGACATGTGGGATGTGGACTCAGCAATCATTGTGCTGATAGTCGTAACAGACAATGGCTTAATAGCCAAGAGCCTCGATCAACATCTGAGGAGGCTCTCGTTGGGCAGCTGGATCAAGGGCTTGATTCAGAAAGAGGTGCTTCTGGACACGGCTCGCATTTTTCAGGTGGTTCCTCTCTCTTGACCTCTGACCTGTAGCTTGGTCCCTGTTCCCGATACTGGTGGGCTACTATTGTTTTATTTTAACAGCTTTATGTTTGCTATTCTAATATTTCACAGACAACTTGTCTGACAATGAGGATATCGATCGGGAACGTAGGGCGCTATCGGTACGCTGTAACATAATGGCACGTAGGTTTGCACGATGTACTGAACAAGTAAAGTTGACCTTGTTTAAAGCCTATTGTCAGCCTTTTTATACGTGCAGCCTATGGGTCAACTATACGCAGCGAATTTACAGTGCCATGTGCGTACAGTACAACAATGCGTTCAGTGTACTGCTAGGGCGGCCGCGGTTTTGCAGCGCTTTCACGATGTTCGCACAGGCGCACTGATGACTTTTATGTTATTATTAGGAAGCGGAGCGCCTCGCTACAAAGTCCCTTCCGACGCAGCACTAACAGTATCTTGAGCGTATTGTCTGAGCGGTGGGACTCGGTCGTGTTGAAGAGGTGGATGCACCTGCATGGCAGTTCGTCACCATTTATTATGTGATTATTGTTGTGACATTATAATTAAATGTTACGAATGCATTTAAATCTGTAATATTGAATTTTAATCTATAATATTTATTGTTCTATAACTTAATTTTATAATCTTAATTTTAATTTATTTTTGTTTTAAATGCAATTATTATTAATGTCTTTTGGTGAATGCATTGTATCCTTTGTGCCTATATTTATATATTATTTGTGTTCTGAATATGGGAATACCTAACTTCCTGAAATAAATGATTATTTAATTTTAATTTCTTTATTTATTTAAAAAGGTGTTTGATAAGTTTTTAAATGAAATAAAGGCAAAGGCAAATTTAGGCAAGGGATATAATGTTAAGGCTTTATTTACCTTATTGTATAAATTTGAACCCCTGTAACAGAAAAACCAATGTGCAAACATAGTTTTGGTTGACGATGAAGAACAGACTATATGTTTGCGACGTTTGTTTCTGACTCTTTCTGGTTCAAAAGTTATTCATGTTGTTTTATTACCGTTTTTAGGACGAAGAGCTGCCTCATAGTAAGTACCTCCCATTTCGAGGAGAGAATAGAAAGTACTTGGTTGATAAAAATGTAGAAACAAAATAACATTTAGGAGTGCTCTTTGTGCTCTCTAAACTTTTAAGAGATTAGATTTACATTATGTACAAGTCTGCGAGAATAAACGCGCGACGTCCGGTGTCCGTCAAGTGATAACATCACCATTTGTCGGGTGCGCTACGGGGTCTCCGTGCGCGCGCTCTAGGAAGGCACTAAAACTCTGCAAGCTATTAAATGTTATCATGATCAGCCTCCTAACTGCTAGTCGGCAGAGCCATGGATAATAGTCTGTAGAAACGCCGTCCCTCCGTCTCGTTACTGCAACTGCTGCTAAGCTTGTGATCGTACGAGTCGCAACTCGCAACGTGCACGTGTTTCCCCCGAAACGTCGCGGAGGCGCGCTCCGCAGTTGTTTGTGTACTCGGCGAGATTGATTCCCCCTCGTAAGAACGCGCACGTACTAATGTGTACGTTACTACAAAACTTACAATCATAAATACTCACGAGCTACTTCTAGTACCCTACCTCTTTTAGTCTGTCTGCAGCATGGTGTTTATCCTCTGCTGGAATTAAAATATCATCGATAACAATCATTAATTTTCCTTCTGCTATTAAATTTCTAAATGCGTAACTGATATAACGCATAAAATATTTTGGGCATATTGATAGTCCTATAAGAGCTCTTAAGAATTCGAATTGACCAGTGTGAGTCACAAAAGATGTGTACTTCACACTGTCCTCACTTACTTTTAGATGGTAAAATCCGTTTTTCAAATCTAAAACGCTGAAAACTTTAGCTTCTGACAATCTATCAGCGGTAGAGGAAATTCATCTTTTACCATCTTCTTATTGAGCTGTCTATAATCCACACAGATACGTTTGGATCCATCATTCTTACGCACGAGGACCAGGGGACTAGCATAATGTGAACAACTTACCCTGATTATTCCACCTGCTAACCACTCCGCTACCTGTCTATCCACTTCACTCCGTTCTGCAAACGAGATTCGTCGTGGACGTTGAGCACTGCACTATCTTCTTGGGATCTTCAATGGGAACTTCTTTTATTTGCTTTGGTTAGTAACTTTCAATGCCGGAAATCAATTGACATTTGAGTTTTTCACTACCAATATAACTCATACAATCTTTAACTCACGGAAAACAGCTAAAACTACCTAACCTACCACTCTTCATCTATACTATAATTTCCATTCAACATACATAGTACATTTCATAAAAAATCTTGTCCAATAATTACTTTATATGGCCATACACGTCTGCGGCACAATGTGAAATCCTACGTTAAAATATATATGGTTATCAATGTCAATTATAGTTTTGAAATACCCTGTTGAGAACACTTTGGAAGATCCTATTCCTGATATCATAATGTTATTGTCACATTTCGGCAATCCTAACTGCACATAACACTCATTCTATATAAAGTTCAGATCACTTAAACTGTCGAATAACGCCGTGACGAGTAGTCCATTATCTGGGGCACTTTTTAAAAACGCTTCTTTCGGTTGGCTCACTTGGTAGCCCTGCTTGAAATTTTAGGGCTTTGTGAATGTTAATGGCGTCGATCATGATTTTTATTTCTTACAGTCCGTAACTATATGTCCAATCTTATTGCACCCGAAACACTTTTTGCCTTGTGTTTTATTGGGGCACTCTGATGACACATGATTAAGCTCCCCACAGTCGTAGCATCGTGAACGTGTTGATTTCTTAAACGATGTCGGCTGCCTGTGTTCACGTTTTTCTTGGTCAATTTTCCCTCTTATTGTCTCATATTTTGTTTAATTGTTTGTTTTAAACTTTGGAGTCCACTATGCCGTCGACTACGTACTGGATCGCGACATAATCGGCATCTTACCCCGCTTTCCCATTTCCTTCATCACTAGTAGGTAATCCATGCAAAATTCACTCTTTTGCTTCTTTAGGGTGCTCATCATCTCATGGATTGCTTTCACATCTACCATGTCCGGAAATTCCTTGCCTATGGCTGTTTTCAAATCGTCCTAGCACTTGTACGGGCGCTCCGCTCGTAGCCATAGCCCTGCCGTGCCGGTGAGCTTCCGTTGTGCCACCAGTAGCTGCTGGAGAGGCGACCATCCGTAAATCACGGCGCTGCTCTCAACGTCTTCGTCTTCTTCACCCATCGCGTCACTGGACACGTGCCATCACACCCGCTAAACTTGGGCAGCAACTCCGCGTTTATGTGGAACGTGAAATTCGAGGTTGCAGCAGCTTCAGCTAGCTTCGTCGTACTGAAGACTGCATGTCGATGTGATGCAGTCGTAAAATACTTTTCCGTCCGTCTTAACTTATCGAACGCGAACGTCTTCCATGTGTCTTTCGTCTTTGTTCAACAGAAAAAAAACACCTACACTGCACGCCAGCTGTTTTAACTTCTTATTCACTTTTCGATCCTGGACGAGCCCCCAAATGTAGGGATCGTTGTAAATAAAAAGCAAATTAGCAAACTTCTCTTGTATTTTATATTTTTTTACTCCTCCTGCTTTCGTCGTTACAATGCGTCCTTTTTTCCTCTCTTCAACCTCCTCCATCTTATCTCTCCTCCCTATCACATAGTGTTTCCATACCCTTCATCTCACATCTTAAGTGTTGCCACTTTATATCCTATTCATTCCCACATGTTTATTAATTTTAACTCTCAAAATGGATGTAAGAACTTTATAGACCGTTCGTAAAGACTTCGGTAACAAAATAGTTTGAAAACTGCGAATCCAGGACCGCCACCAGCACCCTGTTTTTGTTATGCATGGGTTTAATTCTTTTATTAGTATATTATTATCTCCTTTATTATATTTTACAAACTTATAAATTACATTTTTAAATATTTTTTAAAAAATCTGAAAAAAAAATAATTAAAAAACATTTAAAAATATAAAAAATAGTATCCCACCGGTATCGGGAACAGGGTCCAAGCTACCGGCGGTCAGGGCTCCAGAGAGAGGAACCTCCTGACAATGCGAGCCGTGTCCAGAAGTACCGCTTTCTGAATCACGCCCTTGATCCAGCTGCCCAACGAGAGCCTCCTCAGGTGTTTGTCGAGGCTCTTGGCTATTAAGCCATTGGCTGTCACGACTATCGGCACAATGATTGCTGAGTCCACATCCCACATGTCGACAACCTCGCGAGCCAAATCAAGATACTTGATTTCTTTATCTTTCTCGGCTTTCACGAGGTTACAGTCATGCGGGACCGTTATGTCAACAATCATTGTGCGCCGCTGTACTCGATCCACCACCACTATATCAGGCTTATTGGCAATAATAGTCCTGTCAGTGATGATGGATCGATCCCAGTACAATGTGATATTTCCATTTTCGAGAACTGGGTCGGGCACGTACCTGTAGTACGGCACTTCCGATTCCACAAGGCTGTATTTCAGAGCAAGTTGCTGATGGATAATCCTGGCTACAAGGTTGTGTCTATGCAAGTACTCTTCGTTAGCCAGACGAGAACAACCGGAGATAATGTGTCTTATTGATTCCCCCGGACGGTGACATGCCCGACAGATGTCAACCGTGCCGTCTTTCACAATAAATCTCCGGTAATTGTTCGTCATCATAACTTCGTCCATAATTGCACAGACAAAACCTTCGGTTTCTCCAAAGAGGTCACCGAAACGCAGCCAGGCTACGGACGCTAAAAGATCTACATCGGGTCCATGTAGGGCCCGGAAAAAGCGTCCGTGAAGCTCCTTACTCTGCCATACTTCCATGCGATCATTAGTGTCAAGCACTACAGGTTTGCGCCAGTTCTCTTTAGCCAAGGAGAGCGGGGTGAGGCCCTTGTCCACCGCGACCACATCACGATGCATCCCCACGTCGGCTTCTAGGAAATATTCCCTGAGACTGCATATCTCGCGATTGTGTAGGGTCTTTGCGTTTAAAAAGCCTCGACCACCACACTTTCGCGGGATGTACAGTCTCATTACCGATGACCGTGGGTGATGCATTCGGTTTGCAGTCAGCAGTGTACGGACCCTCCTATCCAGGGCGTCGAGTTCGGTTTGAGTCCATTTGAGTATGCCGAAAGAGTACATCAAAACTGGCATGACCCAACCGTTAACGGCGCGCACCTTGTTTCCGCCTGACAGAAGACTATTTAACACTTTCTTCAGGCGGCCAAAGAAGCGCTCCTTCAACGATTGCTTCATGTCAGTACCATTGATGCCCAACGCTTCCGACATACCCAAATACTTATAGGTTTCGGATGCGGAGAGGGCTCTGACGTTTATGGAATCCGAGAGTTGGGTTCCCACGGATTCCACAATCTCCCCTCGCTTTACATGCATGACCACACATTTGTCCATACCAAATTCCATCCTGATGGCGCTACTGAAAGTTTCAGTTACTTTCAGTAGCTCCATTAGTTGCAAATTGTTGGAGGCAAAGATTTTTAGATCATCCATGTACAGAAGGTGAGATATAACCTGACCACCTCTCCGGAGCCGATAGCCTAGACCTGAATCCTCCAGCAGTGTGCTTAGAGGATTCAAGGCTAAGCAGAACCAAAGCGGGCTCAAACTATCGCCCTGAAATATGCCTCGCTCGATCCTTATCGGCTCGCTATTCCTCAGGATATTCCGACATCCTGGATAGCGAAGGACCGTCCTCCATCGCCCCATACATGACATCAAGAAGGTGCGCAGAGTTGCATCTACTTTATACAACTCCAGCACCCTCATGAGCCACGTATGTGGCACCGAGTCATAGGCCTTCTTGTAATCTATCCAACATGTCGACAGATCCTTTCGGGAACGACGAACCTGTTGGCTAATGGCCATATCAATGAGGAGTAGCTCCTTAGTACCGCGGGACCCGTTCCTACATCCATTTTGAGAGGCAGACATGATGAAGTTGGTGTCTATATGTTTGTTAATTTTAGCTCTCAAAATGGATGTAAGCACTTTATAGACCGTCGGTAAACACGTGATCGGTCTATAATTTTTGGGTTCCGCGGTGCTACCTGATTTATGGAGCAGGTGGGTAACTCCTGTTGTTAGGAACTGGGGTAGCGAACCAAACTCCAAAGCCGTCTGGTACTGAGCCGCCAAGCGAGCGTGCGATCTTGTGATCCATTTGATCCAAAAGTTCTGCAGTCCGTCCGGCCCTGGAGACTTCCAGTTAGGCAACGGACGGACTGCACGAACTACATCTTGGGGGCAGATGGTAATAGCCCCCATTTCTGGTATTGGATTGCAGGCTCGCTCGACTTCCCGAGTCCAGTCACCTTCGGTGTGACTGACAGGCACCGACCAGATGCTGCGCCAGAAAGAACACATGGCATCATCATCTGGCAGGCACGTGTCAGCCACACCTTGGTTCGGTCGCTCCCAACCCCTATAAACCCACCTTTCATCGCTCTGGAAGGTGCGATTCTGAGTGTATCGCTCTACTCGCCGCTTATACCTACGAATACGGTTAGCCCATGCATACACTTTCTGCTTCAGGAAGTCGATGCGCTCCGTGACGCAGGACAGATAGTTCTGGGAGCTTATATCAGTCCCTGAGAACGCCCGCCTCACGAAGCGCATCACTCTTGGACGAGTATTGCCGTCTCTGAAGCAGATTAGTTTGCCGATGAGCGCTCTGGCCCCACCAATACGGTGTTCAATTCTGCACTGCCAGGCTGGTACGGTTGGTTTCGGTCGCGTAGCTCTAGAGTCATTGGGAAATTTGACGTGAGCTACACGACATGCCGCTACAGCCGCGCAGTACAGAATCGAATGAGTATCGGTGAGGTCTTCGCAGTCATCAAAATAGTTTGATAACTGCGAATCCAGGAGCGCCACCAGCGCCCTATTTTTGTTATGCATGGGCAAACGAGGTAAGCGTGGTCTAAGTTCGGGCGACATGAACCGATATTCCCGAATCGCACACTCCAAAGCATTCCTCAATTCCTCATTGCACTGGGTACTTACATTTGTAGCCCTATCATCACTTCCTTCGTCAGCTTGATCAGTGTTGGACTGTGGTAGTACCACAACAGTCTGCGACGGGGGGGCGATGACACGGCTACTCTGCATTTCACTTCGCAGGTGATCAAGCACAGTGTCATCCAACATATGATTACGTTGGATGACCCGCACCTGATCCGACAGTCGTTGTGCCGAAACGTTGACAGCTGGCTCAAGCACCCGAAAAAGAGAGAGCATCCGAACACGGTACGCGGTCAGATTATTTCCCCCCTCTGTAGCCCCATAGTATGAGCGCATGACGTTTTCATTGATGGATCGTGTCCATCTCATGCGCTGCACACTTCCGCCGGGAGCTGGGACCCTATCAGAGGCCGGTGGGCCTCGAGGTCCTAAGCCGTCCGGCGGCCGGCGTCCTCCTCGTCGACGAGCAGGTGGTGGCGTCGTGGGCGGGGAGAAATACTCGTCGCTCGAGCTCGACGCAACTACCGCGGCTGGTGTCGTCACAGCGCTCACAGTAGCGCTGGGTACCGGCGGCGGCGAGGCGGAGCTGAGCGATGAGTCCGGAGGTGGTGGGCGTGCTTGACGTGCGGCTGATCTTGTCAACATAGTTTCATCATTCCAATTTCGTTAGATCTTGTTCATGTTATTTTTATCGGAGGTGACATCTGTCATGTCACCTCCGATTCTGTAGTTTTTGAATAAATTTGTTACATTTTGATGTGTTATGGTCTAATTTTTGGTTTTAAAGTAATTTTCAATTTTCAGGATTCGTTTCTATTGAAAGACTATTGTAAGACTTGGTCAAAATTATTTTCAGTAATATTATTAGTTAAAATTTGAAATTCAGACGTTTTGTTGACACGGTGTAGTAGTATATTTATTTTTACCCTTATTTTAATACATTTTTAAATATTTTTATAAAACAACATAAAAAAAACATTAAAAAACATTTAAAAATAAAAATAAATTGTGGTCCACCGGTATCGGGAGCAGGGTCACGGTGCGAGTTGTATCGAGGAGTACTCAAAGTCAAAGTCAAAGCATTTATTTCAAATAGGCCCATAAAAAGGCACTTTTGAACGTCAAAATTTACATTAAAAATAGAACACGATTCTAGGCGCCACTTCCAAAAAGTAGTTTCGTATGGAGAAGAAGTGGCAAGAAACTCTACCGTTACTCTTATAAAATGTTATAAAATATTTTGCATACATTAATTATATTTCTATATGTGAAGACGATGCACCAAGAATAAAAATACATAACATAACATCACGCCTTGTTTCCCCGAAGGATTGGGCAGGGGTGTACCTATAGTACACCCACATTTCGCCAGTTATGTTTAAGTCCCATGTAATAGGGGCTCGCCCCCTATTGCCATCTACCGGGCACAAATCCAGACTTCGGGCTGCTACTGAGAAATTCCAGATAGAAAAACCCAATAACACGTTGCCCGACCTAGGAATCGAACCCAGGACCTCATGCTCAGCAGTAGCGATTGCGACTACTAGACCAACGAGGCAGTCAGAATAAAAATACTATACCACAATTGGTAAAAAGAATTAAAAATAAAGCAAAGGCAGATAAATTAATCACGTGATAGGTACATTGTGCTCACATATTTACAGACATTGTAAATATATATGATTTTCCTAAAATATTAACTAGGAATAAGTCAGTGTGTGAGTAAAGTTTTAATAACAGATTATACAATACAATAAGCAACTAGTATGATTTTGCCTAGCCTCTGGATTGTCCTATGGAGCAGGACCAGCATGTTTCCAAGCATTCTTATCTAGGATATGATCCTCTAATTTGTAATATGCTTGTTTACAAAGTGTTTTTTTAAGATGAGTTTTAAACTTTCTTTCATTTAATTCCAATATTTCACTTTTAATTCCAAGGTATTTTATTGTAACATTTAACACAGTACCCCATAAACGATGTGTGTACTTTAGATAGTCTGAAAAATGGTTGATCTATTTTATTTTTATTTCTAGTGTTAATATTATGTCTATCACTTATTTTATTAAATAGATGCAGATTTTTTCTCACATACATAATATTTTCATAAATGAACTGGCAAGGCACCGTCATTATATTAATCTTCTTAAATAGTTCCCTAAGAGATTCGCGGCGACGTAGATTGTAAATGGCTCTGACAGCTCTCTTTTGCAAAATAAAAATGGATTCAATGTCAGCAGCCCGACCTCACAGTAAAATGCCGTATGACATAATGCTGTGGAAGTAGCTAAAGTAAACCAAACGCGCGGTTTCTACGTCTGTTAACTGTCTTATCTTTCTAACAGCATACGCGGCCGAACTTAGTCGCCTCGCGAGAAATGTTATATGGGGTCCCCATTGTAACTTCTCGTCTAGCGTGATTCCTAGGAAAACCGTCTGATTAATACAT
This sequence comes from Dasypolia templi, assembly GCA_963555695.1. Lineage (NCBI taxonomy): Eukaryota > Metazoa > Arthropoda > Insecta > Lepidoptera > Noctuidae > Dasypolia > Dasypolia templi. The sequence continues at coordinate 581,911 of OY743151.1, read as the reverse complement.
TCCAGTTTTTCTCCGTTCAATATGATGTCACATTCGCTACTTCTAACATTCGGTAATTTAAATAGAATGTATTTGGTTTTTTTCTTATTTAGTCCCAAATTATTTACCGTAAACCAATCTTGGACCTGAAGAATAGAGTTGTTCACGTCGTCAAGATTTTGTGACCTTCGGTCTATTTTAAAGATCATTGAAGTGTCATCTGCAAATAACACCATCTTCGGTTGATTTTGAAGTAACTGGGGTAAATCATTGATGTAAACTAAAAAGAGGAATGGACCCAATATCGAACCTTGAGGAACGCCCATTGTCATTTCAGACCCTAATTAGTTTGTGCCGTTTATTTGTACTATAACCTTTCTATCTTTCAAGTATGATCTTAGCAAATCAAGAGCTTCATTCCTAATCCCATAGTGCTCCAGTTTCAGCAGAAGTGTCTCATGGTTTACGCTATCGAACGCCTTAGAGAGGCCTCAAAAGATTCCAATGGCAGCTTGTGATTCCTCCCAGGCGTTAAAAATGTTCTTTATTAGGGTGACACCGGCGTCAGTGGTACAACGTCCTTTAGTGAAACCGTACTGATGTTCATGCAAGATGGAGTTTTTATTAAAGTGACTTAACATTTGATTTAACATCAACTTTTCACAACAACAAACACCTTACTGAGAACTGGCAGATTTGACTGTTTCATTATTTATTATTTGCCAGGTAGTTTTTATTTTGTCATCAGCTGATTTTATTTTATTGCTAATATAAAGAGCTTTAGCTATTTTGCACACACTTTTAAATAATTTTGAATATCTTGCAACATACTGATGAAAGCTTGTATGAGTCACATGTTGCTTTAGGCCAAAAAGTTCAAATAGATTATCTCTACTTTTACGAATGCCAGGAGTGGCCCAATCACTAAATAAAAACTTTGTATTAATACTTTTAGTCTTTAGTGGGGAAGTGTTATTAAATTGAGTTTTTAATAGTGAAAAGAACTCGGCGTAGAACTCATTTGGGTCACCTATATTATTAAAACTTGTTTACATAATTGACTGGCCAAAGAATCATTTAATTTCTCGAAATCTTTACATGTAATTTGCCTAAACATTATTTGAGTTTTTTGTAAAGACGTATATGAGCGAAATGTTATTGTTTGTCCACTGTGGTCAGATGGCAACTTATTTACTATTTGTTTGTGTAAGTAATCACAATTACAAAAAATATTATCTATACAAATAGCAGAAGAAGATTTCACTCGGGTTGGTCCTATAAAAACATTTGACAGATCAAATGACATAAAAAGACTTAATAATCTGCCTGTACTAGAGTTATTTTCTAAAAAAATAATATTTAGGTCTCCGTAGATTATTATTGACTTACTACTGGCACTAAGTTTCTTTAACACATCTTCCATTACAGAATCAAACACAGCTACATTCTGGTAACTTGGAGGTCTTTATACGCATACTATGACATGCTGACCAAGCTCAAAACAGGACAATTCAATGGCGTGCTCAACAGACAGTCCGATGATGTCTTTTCGTTCTTTCGATTTAATTGAATTTTTTACTAATATTAATGACCCGTCATGTATCATACGTTTTCGGCTGAAATGGCCAACAAAACAATAATTCGCATAATTAATTGACATTACTTGATGATCTTTTAACCAATGTTCTGTTAAACAAATTACATCAAACTTAGTACTTTCTAGAAACAATTCTATTTCCAATAACTTGGAAGCGCAACCTTGGATATTTTGATTAAATAATTTTAAAGTATGTTGCACTCCCTTTGTTTTTTTTATTTCTATGAGTTATATTGCCAGAAGATACTTTATTATTATTCTCTAATAATAAATGGTTATTTAAAACGGTAACTTCTGTTGTCTTACGGACTAGTTTAAATATTTTTCCGGAGTGACCTCCACAACTACAACTGAGGAGTCTACAATGACGGTATGGGTTCCAGCAGGAAGAGTATAATCTATCTGACTGGTAGTGCCCTCCAAGGATGTTGGTATTATGGTTGGATCCTCGTTCGTACAATATGATGAATCATAATTAATCTCTATGTTGCTTGTATAACTAGGCAACACAGACTCGTCACTAATACTACAATTAGTTATATTATCTATAACCACATTAATATTATAAGCTATCAACATAGCTATCCGATGTCTATTATACCAAGACAGATATAAGGTTCTCTGAGTTAACTTAAAACCACTAACAAACTTGTTAGTGTCAAAATACAAAAATTTGTACTGCCTTCTGAATCAGGCCCTTGATCCAACCGCCTAACGAAAGCCTCATGAGGTGTTGATCGAGGCTTTTAGCCTTGGCCGATACTGCAATCAGTACAATGACAGCCGAGCTCACATTCCACATGTCAACAACCTTGTGACGAGATATTTAATTTGTTTCTCTTTTTTAACTTTCACGAGGTTCTCGTCATGTGGAATGGTAACATCGATAATCGTTGGGCGGCGCGCTCATCAATCTATAACTACTATGTCATGCTTATATTCGATAATAGTTCTGTCTAATTATTAATGTTTTAACAGAACCGACTAGAGTAACTCCAACTTCTGCTACATGTAGTGACATTTTCTTCTGCGATTTTGATTATTTAGAGAAAGCCATCGTAAATTATCTGCCGTCTGATCATGAGGACAAACGGTATCTTTTAGGTTTGAAACACCTTTACAAAAATTGAAAATACAATTTACACTAATAACGACTGGCAAATTAAATAAATTCAATATTACCCTAAATAATACATTAAATGTTCTGGGCCATAATATGGACGATGCAAATAAATTGTATGAGGTTTTCTTTTCATTAGTGCACACTGAATCCAATAGCCCTTTGGAAAAGAAAACAAAAAATATTTGCCCTATTTTTTATATTTAGTGACTGGGCAACTAGAGGTATTAGTATTAGTAGAGATTGTTCGAGCTGTATGGCCTTAAACCTTACATTAACACCGAAACTTTCAATAAGTTTGTTGCCACATTTTGCTTTTTTTTTAGAAATATCTGCAAAATAGCTAAAGCCCTGTACATTAGCAACAAGATCAAATCAGCAGAAAATAAAATAAAAACAGTTTGATAGTTATAAATAACGAAACTAGAAGGAAAAAAATACGAAACACTGATTATACATTGGAGACTTCACGTGGTGCCATAAGCTCTAACTTAGAAGTCAAGAATTTTACTAATATACCATCTAAAACTACGGAAGCTTTAAATTCCGTACCCAAAGTCTCAATTGTTTTATTAAGAGCGAACGTTCCAGGCAGCCCGGTTGAATTTCAATTAAAATATATAAACCCCTTGATAGTTATTAAAAGCTTATCGGTAAATGAAAATCAAGTTGACCGAAGATTATTGGGGAATGTCGATCAAAGTTTGTACATCCATATTCAAGACTTTAGCTCCACGCTTAGCTTTAATATTTAATTAGTCGTAAAGCTGAACAGCTAAAAACACGCAACTTGGTGCTCAGCTCCGCGACGGGAATGACTCGCATTTGATTCAAACTCTCTGACTTTTTCTGCCTTGGGACATAACGGACCTTTAGTGGAAATCTTCAAAGATGTACCTACGTGGAAGGACGTACATTTTTACATAATTTCCACATGAATACGTTACAAAAATATGTGTATCGAAAGCACAAAACATTTTAATTCTCACAAATTCACACATATTGTACTTTTTCCTTTCGTCCATACTTACCGGCTTGCGTCGCTCCTAAGCGGCTTAACTATATCTACCATTTCGAGTTCCGGGAAAAAATGTGTATCGCTGAATTTGATACTGCAAAGGTTTTGACATACATATTACAATCCGAGTGGTTGAAATATAGTAGATACCATAAACATATTTTATTTATTTATTATAGTTATTTTTACTAATAAAGCCTAGAATAATCGGTCGGTGTTACCGCCAACGCAGTGGAACTAAAAATTGCAAAGTCGAAAACTGGCCACAGCAACCGCCGTGCAACTGTAGCGCAACTGTGGCGCCAAATCGTTTTCAACGATCGCTGGCACCGGCTACCAGGCCTCCATGGTATAGAAACTAGATATAAATCGAATAAAGTTTATTAGCAATTCCTAAGTCCTATTCATGTAAAGGTCAATTTTGTCCATTAATTTAGGCACTCAACTGCTATCCTGTTTTTGTTAACATAAAGGTCGCGTATGTATGCAGACGTCAACGACAGCTAGTTCAGCGGAGGGTTTATAATATTTGTCCAATAATTCAATTAGCTCGCTCGCCGAGCACGGAATACTAACAACCCGAGCAGGCGCACTTGTTTGAATACATTACTACTGGCCTTAATACCTAATGTGCGAGATTGAATTATCTAAGTTCTCGTGCCAGTCATGCGGCGTGCCTTCACACAAGTCGTGTTCGAGCCCTGAGTTTGCAGGTGCCCTGCCGGCTCACACGCGTGCTCTCTTTTATTAAATGTTTTTAGTTTACACTCGTATTTTCCAGGTGAAAGTATTGACTCTCGAGCTATATAAATGTTATCTGACCATACGCAAACAAATGGTTTAAGTAGCAGAGCTCACTAGCTCAGAAGAACCTCTTACTTACGGAGTCGTGCAGGGGAACATCCTTGGTCCGACACTGTTCCTTATTTAAATTAATAATAATGGACGGTTGACACATTAACTAAATAAATGAATATTGTCATACGCGGACTCAAGACGTAGGTTGGGAGTGATAGTGTTGGGAGGTCAGTCACACTGAATGCTTCCAAATCTAACTACGTTTGTTTTACTAAGTACAATCACACGCGATCATCATCCGATTTCCAACTAAAGATTCATCTGTTCGAACCCCTAAATATCGACTGCTCTTGTGTCAAAATAGACATGGCTATAACACACCAAATACTTGGATGTCGTGATTGACCAGCGACTGTCAAGGCACATGCATACTGAACTAATCATGAATATAATTAGAAAAATGATATGGACATTTAAATCTTCTTCTTCCAGTCAACAACAAAAATCAAATTTGATTCGCTACCCAATGCCTTTTTCTATCTTCTAAGCTTCTGTTTGTAAGAAAACTTTATATACGCCAACTCATCCTAAGAAAACATAAATCCTTCTCGTATGATCCCTCAAAGGCCAATAGACAAGGGAAATACGCAGTCGCTCCAACCGTCACAGTAAGATCTGCTTTTGCTAAAAGGGTCTGTGCGGCAATCATCCCACCTATTACAACCTGATTAAAACTAAGTATTTAAAGTCAAATTGACTTAAGACTAAAAGCTATGATGAAACTGAGTCAATTATATCATTGCTTCAATAACCTGACAATAGTCACAACGCGGAGTGTACGGTTAGTGATAGAGGCTACTTTAGGCTTCTTCTGACCCCAAGACAAAGTCGCAGGGTTAACCACTATACATACATTACTCACACGCGATGCTGCACGCCTTCACTCACGCCCACAAATATCTCACACACACGCACATACTTTACACTAACTACACCACGCCACAAGCGCGCATCTTTGACCTTTTGTTTATTATTTAAATCAGTGTTCCCATCATACATGTTTTTAAATTACTTTTTTTTTGATAATGAAATTTGGATAGTGGTAAGTATAAGAGCGGAACGGCTATTGCAAGCATTTCCTTACTTAAAAGAAGACTCCTAATCATAAAATGTAACGCATTAATGTTCTTTGAAATAAACATTAAATATATATATATATATGACGCAACACCCCGCACCCCTGCACTCCCGCGCCCCTCACGGCGCGGCGGCGCGTCCGTTACCCGCTTTATATTGCTAAGGGATTAAATGTTGAACAAAAGTATTTACTGGGCGCGCTGTCTAACGAGATTGTAACCTCTTGATAGTAATGAGATATTTTGTAAAGAAGACGCCCATGGCGCGCCGGTCAAATTAAATTGTTATGAGGGTAGCGCGGCGGACGCGGACGGCGCGGACTAAATAATTTAACTTTTTGTGAGCGTAACGACGACTGTGTAATTACATTTGGTTCCGAACAAATAGTGTTGTTAGTTAATTCGATGTGTCGCGAGCGCGGCCGCGGCGCGACCCGCTACCTGCCGAATCTATTATGTACAGCGTGTGCACGACTCTCACAAAAGGTTAAAATTAATTAAACTTGTAAATTAAATTACGCGGTTTGCAGGCGTGGCGCGCGGGTCACGTCGCTCGCAAGTCGCCAGCGCGTTTTCAAAACAACTATTTTGATTAAGAACTGCGGCCGTTAGGGGTTTTGGACATTTGATCAATGTAAACCGTTGATCCTGGCTTTCATTTGTAGATCTTTGACAGTCGTTTCGGTTATTGTTATAGATAATATTGTGTCTATGATAAGTTTAAAAAGAAGTGTTCTTCTATCACTTGTACATTGTCAGTCTATAGAGACGTCAAGGAAAATAAAATAATGATATCCTTTCTATAAATGCTTAATTATTTAATACCAGTTTCTTCTATGTATAATAGGTTATGGGCCCAGTATAATCGTGAGTAAAAATGAGTAACATAAATATTGAACCACTAAAAAGGGAAAATTATGACACATGGCGAATACACGCAAAAGCCCTTCTATTAAAAAGGGGCCTATGGAATTATGTCTCACAAAAAATAAAAAGACCTACTAGTGAAGGTGACGAACTAAATAAATATTTAGAAAAAGATGTCTTGGCACTAGCAGAATTATTTTTGATCATCTCACCGAGCGAACTGAAACAAGTGAAGAACTGTCAAAGTAGCAAAGATGTCTGGGACACACTTGAGGCTATTTACTACAGCAAAGGTCCTGCACGAAAGGCAAGTCTTTTGAAAGAATTAATCTTAAGAAAAATGAAAGAAGAGGACAATGTAGTAGATCACTTGAACAAGTTTATGGACATTGTCGATAAGCTTGCAGATATGGACATAGAAATCAATAAAGATCTCCTAAGCATTATGATGCTCTATAGTTTGTCTCAATCTTTTGAAAATTTTCGGATTGCGATCGAATCCAGGGATGATCTACCAAGTCCTGAAAACTTGAAGATAAAAATTATTGAAGAAGCTGAAGCAAGAAGAAATATGGCTAGTACAAGTGAACAAAATTCTGAACAAGAAGCGCTATTTAGTAGACAGCGCAGAAGAAACAAAAATGTAGTTGTTGAATGTTTTAAATGTAAAAAGAAAGGACATAAAGCCAATGAATGCTGGTCAAAAGTCGTACAGTCAGCCCCAAAGGGATGTAATAAAAGTTTTTCAAATCTATATTGTTCTGAAGAAACGTGTCTAAATACAAATGCTTGTAAGGAAAAACTAACCAAGTGGTGTCTTGACAGTGGTTGCACGTCACATATGACACATGAATTAGAAAGATTTCGAAATCTTGATAAGGATGAGAGCAAATCTTTAAAGTTAGCATCAGAGAACTGTACAGCACAAATTGAAGGTCGTGGTATAGCGAAACTCAATATCAAGGAAAGACCTGATTTGCAACTGACCGAAGCTTTATTCGTACCATCACTAACTACTAACCTAATGTCAGTTGGAAAAATAACAGACAAAGGTGCAACAGTTTTATTCAAACAAAAAAATGCAACTGTAATGTATAACAATCAAATACTGTTAAGAGCAGAAAGAAATGAAGACGGTTTATATTATGTTAATGAAGACATACAAGAAAACGCTAGATTCTGCGAAGCAAATAAAATGCAGCAATGGCATAGAAAACTAGCTCATCTCAATGAGGGGCAAATGCGAATAGCTCTAGATAAAAAGAATATGGAAGGATTGGAATTTAATAAAAATGACACAGTAAAAGACTGTGAAGTATGTGCTAAAGGCAAAGCCACAAAATTACCATTTAATACACCCAAAAATGAAGAAAGAACAAATGAAAAATTACAAATTGTGCATACAGATGTATGTGGTCCCATGAGACAATTATCTAAAGCGGGTTCCAAATACTTCATTACATTTACTGATGACTATTCAAGATATACACGAGTATATACAATGAAAACTAAGGATGAAGCCCTATCAAAATTTAAAGAATTCAAAAATGAGGCAGAAAGGTTTACCAAACAAAAGATAGTTTGTTTACAAAGTGACAATGGGACGGAATACATAAGCCATGAATTTGACAAATACCTAAGAGACAATGGCATCAAAAGAAGGCTATCTGCACCATATACACCCGAACAAAATGGCCTGGCAGAGAGAAAAAATAGAACATTACTAGATAAAGCTAGATGTATGTTAATTGACGCTAATATGAAAGAAGTTTTTTGGGCCGAAGCTATTAATACAGCTAATTACTTAGTAAACCGTAGTCCTTGCAGCAGTATTAATAATGAGACTCCATTTGAAAAATGGGTTAATAGAGTTCCATCTGTAAGGCATTTCCACATTTTCGGAACCAAGGCGTTTGTTCTAAAAAAGGGAAAAAGAAACGGAAAATTTGAAGCGAGATCGACTGCTGGTATATTTGTAGGGTACTCGGAAAATCACAAAGCGTACCGTATCTTTAATCCAAAATCAGACAAAGTGATTATAAGTAGAGATGTCAAAGTACTGGAAAAAATGTTCTACGAAAATGAGGCAAAAGAAGAACAAAAAAGAGTTGTAGTTGATAGAAATGAAATTGAAGTTGTACTTTTTCCAGAAGAAGAAAATGAAGACTCGAATGGACATGAAATTAATGAACTAGATAAAGAATTGGACGTTAATGATGTATTTGTTGATGCAACTGCAGAAACAGATGAAATAGACAATGAAAACAGGCAAGAAATTTATACAGATAATGAAATTGAAGCGACTACTTCACATAATGAAAAGAGACAGAGAAAACCACCAGTTTGGCAGAAGGATTATGAAATGGATGCTGAACAATCATTCCTCTGTGAAATAGATGAGAATAGTGATGAATGGGAAGATGCAATATTAAGCGAAATTGAATCTCACCTAAAAAACAATACTTGGAAAGTTGTACACAAGAATGAAAGTAAAAATTTGATAGATAATAAAATGATTCTGAAATATAAGTACAATGCACTGGGAGAAATTGACAGACGAAAGGCGCGACTAGTAGCTCGTGGGTTCAACCAGAGAGAAGGAATTGACTATAGTGAAACATTTGCACCAGTAGCAAAAATGAGTACAATGAGACTATTGATTGCGTATGCGATAGAAAATAATATGAAACTAAGTCAGCTGGATGTCTGTACAGCATTTTTAAATGGTGATATAGAAGAACAAATTTATATGAAGAAGCCAAAAAATCTCGATAAATATTTAAAAATTATTTTATCACACGGAAAAGACAAAGAGTTGATGAGAAAAGCAAGAGAAATGCTAATAGAAATAAATAAATATAAAAATAATGGAATATGTCAACTTAATAAAGCTATATACGGATTGAAACAGGCAGGAAGGCAATGGTATTTAAAATTACACAGAAAATTATTAGAAATTGGTTTTAGAAATGCTACAGCGGATCCTTGTTTGTACATATTTGAACAAGGAGACGAAAAACTGTTTGCCAACGTATATGTCGACGATTTAATTCTGGCATACAAATCAGAGAAAATATTGAAGGAAGTCAAATCCAAATTGGAAAAAGCATTTGACTTAAGAGATATGGGTTCTCTTCACCACTGTTTGGGTATACGATTCACCCATGTAGGGGGAGAGATGACGCTGTCCCAAGAAACTTATGTTGATAATTTGGTAGAAAGATTTAACATGGGAGAATGTAAACCCGTGTCTACACCAATGGAGCCAGCTCTTAAGTTAGAGAAATATGAGAATGATGACGAGAGGGATAACTTTCCTTATCAAAAACTCATTGGTTCATTAATGTACCTAGCTGTCGCAACAAGACCAGACATAATGTTTGCAGTAAGTTACTTAAGCCAGTTCAACAACTGTTATGACCAAAGTCACTGGCAAGCGGCAAAAAGAGTTATACGTTACCTAAAAGGAACGAAGAACATATGTTTACGATATAAGAAAACAGGAACGTCAACGGCTCTTACGGGTATGGCCGACGCAGACTGGGCGGCATGCACTATTGATCGCCGATCATATACCGGTTATATTTTTAAGTATGGTGGTGGTCTTATTAGTTACGAGACAAAGAAGCAGAGAGTTGTCGCATTGTCAACAGCTGAAGCCGAATACATGGCAATGACAGAAGCGACCAAGGAAGCCTTGCATTTAAAACATTTGCTAGAAGACATTGGAGTGCCACAACAAACAGTCGTTATTTATAATGATAATATGGCTGCGCAAAAATTAGCAAGCAATATGATCACAGGAAAAAGGTCAAAACATATTAGCATAAAGGAACATTTTATCAGAGATTGTGTCCAAAAGAAGTTAGTGACAATTCGTTATAAGGACACAGAAAATATGGAGGCAGATATTTTAACAAAAGCGCTGCCACAACCAAGGTTGTTAAAATTGCGAAGAATGTTGGGAATAGGAGTCACTCAGACCTAAAGATCATCTTCGTGAGGGGGAGTGTTATAGATAATATTGTGTCTATGATAAGTTTAAAAAGAAGTGTTCTTCTATCACTTGTACATTGTCAGTCTATAGAGACGTCAAGGAAAATAAAATAATGATATCCTTTCTATAAATGCTTAATTATTTAATACCAGTTTCTTCTATGTATAATAGTTATGGATTGTGGTAGTCGAGTGGATAGGCAATCTCTCCATATAAAATACAGGTATTCAGCCGCATCCAGTTAGATTGGAAGCCGAAAAGGCTGCCGGCATAGTTAGTGACGGATCCTGGGAAATTTTCAAAAATACAAAATTAGGGTTTTCGCGAGATGCATGAATTTCGCCGGCATAATTGGGTTCTTAATTGTTGCAAATGGGTCACAGTATCAGATCCTGAAAGGAATAGGTACGTCAAATTAACAAGTCACCCTGGATAATTCTATTAGGTAAGTAAAGTTAGGTAAGAAAATCAAGTTGAAGCGTCCGCCTGCACCATGGATGAACAGGGGTGTTCGGATGGCAATGCGACGGAGGGACCGCGCGTTTCGGAAATTTAAAAGGGATCGCTCGGATGACAATTGGGCCTTTTTTAAGGCTGCTAGGAATCGGTGTAATCAGATGATACGCAACGCTAAACGCCGCCACATCCTAAATAATATTAATTCTTCTTCTCCTGCCGATATTTGGAAGTTCCTTGGAACTTTGGGTATCGGCAAATCGCGACATTCTGACCTTCCTAACACAATTAGTTTGGACGATCTAAATCGCCATTTCTCCACTGTTCCCACTCTAGATAGGCAAATCGAATTTCAAACCCTCGACTACCTTGCTGGTCTGACGCGTCCCAACATTAACCCCTTTGTCCTCACCCTAGTCGTCCCGGAAGAGAAAAAAAAAAATATCCTTTCCATTAAATCCAAAGCTGTGGGCTGCGATAATGTCAGCCGCCGTATGATCGTAGCGGCTCTTGATCAACTCCTCCCTGAAATCTCCCACATCTTAAACTTCTCCCTCTACACCGGTGTTTTCCCTTCCCTGTGGCGCGGAGCCCTTGTTCGGCCCCGGCCTAAGATACCCAATCCCTCTCTTCCTAGTCACTTTCGCCCAATTTCCATCCTTCCCTTTCTATCTAAAGTGCTCGAGGCCAGTGTTAATAAACAATTCTCCCAATTCATTCACCGCAACTCCCTCATCAGTCCACTTCAATCCGGTTTCAGACCCGGGCACAGTACCGTATCAGCCCTCCTTAAAGTGACTGACGATATCAGGCGGGGCATGGAAGACACTAAAGTTACAGTCTTAGTGTTAATTGACTTCTCCAATGCCTTCAATACCGTCAGTCACGAAGTCCTTTTATCTAACCTTTCCTATCTTATGGTCTCTCGGGAGGCTTTGGAATGGTTTTCTTCTTACCTTCAGGGGCGTCAGCAGTCAGTTTGTGCTAGAGACTCTTCGTCGAGTTGGTGTGATCTTGCAGCTGGCGTCCCTCAAGGCGGTATATCATCTCCTCTTTTGTTCTCCATTTTTATTAATTTTACTGTACCACCTGTAGTGTGTGATAACTCCGTCATCCCGTTTAGCTCCGATGTTAAAAACCTTGGTCTGCATGTCGACACATGTCTTGACTGGCGAAAGCAGGTCACGACTGTTAGTAAAAAAGTCACCGGAACGTTGCGGTCACTCTACCGGTTGAAAAACCTCCTCCCATCACACATAAAGGCTATGCTTGTACAGTCCCTAATCTTTCCTATAATAGACTATGGTGATGTGTGTTACTATGACCTGAATGCAGATCTCCTCAATAAACTTGCCCGCCTTCTAAATAACTGCATTCGATTTGTCTTCAATCTACGTAAGTATGATCATGTGTCTGCGCACCGATTGCTTTTAAAACGGTTACCCATGCGTCAGCGTAGAGAGTTGAGGGCTCTGTCTATGTTATATTCTATACTCGACAAACCTACTTCGCCTTCTCATCTGACCCCCCATGTTCAATACTTATGCTCATCTCATAGTAAAAATCTTCGTTCCACCAACAATCGTCTTCTACGATGACCTTCTCACCGCTCTGGTTTTATTCACTCTTCTTTATTTGTCCAGGCGGTCTTTCTTTGGAATGCGCTCCCTCTGAACATCAGCATGGCAACCAGTCGGTTATCTTTCAAAGTGAAGGCTCGTGAACATATTCGTGACAAGTTTGTTAAATCATCTTGTTGGAGTCCACTGATAGCGTAAATGAAACTCCATATATTGCAGGGAATAATTGCTTGGTTTATTGGTAAAAGATCCTTCCTTATATTATATTTTTGTACACACAATTAGTTGCTAGGCTTACTTATATAAAAATATTTAATTGACCAATGGGAGAACATTGATTTCTAAAACTTAAAACTATACGTGACGATGATCTACGATGAACGGGCACCCATCTCGCTCTGGCGCGTGCGCGTTGTATAGCGTCGTCTGTACGCACACTATAAATATTACCGACACCGGCGCATCTCATCAGTCCCCTCCCGACCCTTGCTCGAGCCAGCCCGCGCCGCTGAGCCTGTAGCTTTAAATTCGTCCCTAATTAATACCAATCCTGATCCAGCTAGTCATTTGCTGCCCTCTTCCAGCGACGCCCTAAGCCGAGGTTCGTACCCCACAGGGGGTGCCCTTAGCGTTGTCGCTTTGTTTTAGTTAGTATATAAGTTTAAGTCCTGGCTGGAGGCCTTAATTTATTAGGGAATCCACAGGCAAGTCCGCTTAAGCAGACGACAACCGCATAGGTTGACCTGCGAGATGCCAAACAAACAAACAAAACGCATCTCATCAGTACGTATTTGCTTCCGAGGCCGGTATGTCGTCTGTTGGTGTGGCGGAGGCGAATGGAATGATTACATGTGGTGTAAGTATGTGGCTACGCGCTCTGCGCGTCAGTAAACCGTGTGCCGCTGCGCGGTCACGATGTGTTGTTATCATGACACCCATAATCTCAACGCTGATTTGCTGGATTCGTTTTCTCATCTACCTATCGTTATTTCTCTTGACAAAGTTTAATCTGTTTATATGTATGTATTTAAGTATTTATGTTTTAGTAGTGTATTCTTTTTCGAGTTATCTATCCCCTTTGTTGCATCTGTCATGTTTTGTCTCTGCATCACCCTAACGTTAACTGGTAGAATGCCTCAGGCATTAAGTCCGCGTTTGTACAGTATTTTTTTTACTTGTGCATAAAGTTTTAATAAATAAATAAAGTTGTGCTGTTTGAGCCTTTAGCTCGGCGATAAAATAACACCAATGTGTTCCAAAACCGACGCATTCAGCAGATTCCGCGTGAACGGAATCGATACGTTGTTAATCTCGCGTTCTTTCGTGTGAATGAATACAATCGTGCGCGTCCGGCGCTCGTCCGGCCGTCCGCGCCGGTACCGGAATCCGCTGCATCAGCTGATGAGGCACACAGAGGATCGTGAATTTTCTTCCGTACCCGCTCTCCGCCCCCACCCCTAGCGGACACTTGCCAGGAAATACAGAGAAATGAAATGAATCGTTCGGTGTAAAACGTGAAGCATAAAAGTTTGTTTAGTTCATGCTTGTCCTCAGTGCCCACCGTTCGTCGCTCGCCCGATACTCGCAGTAATGTGCGCGCTTCACTAATTTATTGTCTACGAATCGTGATAAAAATATATCACAGAGACCCTTGACTTCTTATTGCATTTATAATAACACTCAGAAATATTCGAAAGCGATGGTGATGTGAGATATGTACACTGTAGCTGATCTATGGACATTTAAACAACAGGAAAGGATGATAACTTAAAGTCTGTGTTTTTTTAATCTAAAGCTATGCAAAACAATCTTCGTAAAGTTGCTTCGTCATCAATAAGTTTGCCTCGTGTTACCGAACATCGTGTGCACACTTGGATCACCTGCATGTGATGTGATGTTGTGTTGTACTCGTTCGCGGGCTCGCGGCACACAACGCGAGCCGATGGCCGTTCATTTAGCCATTGCATGTATCACACAAAGCAGCGGCTGCCTATTGCAACTGTGATCACGCTACATGTGACTATACAGAAGATCCACCGCCCCGCCAACAAGACCGCTCCCTCCTCGCGCGCTACGTGCCTGTCGCATCACACGCGCTCGCACTCAGCTAGGTTGTGAGCACTCATGGCGAGTGAACCTTCTGTTTAAACGCCGCGTGCGGAGTTGCGGACACAGCGTAGTACATTTAGCGTGTCAGTTATTAGTAGAGTGCGCACAAAATAAGTCTGCGCGCGGCCTAAATCGGAAATAATCGTTCGCAGCCATCTCGACGTTTATATTTCAGAGGGGCGATACCCGTATTTTTAAGAACGTTCGCATTCCAATCTCTAAAAAATACCACGTACTCGCATACATTTTCGACAAGTTTTTGACATTGTTTGTGGCTGAGATGAGATTGCGACTATATTTTGAATGTTTTTAATACGAGAATTGGCCTTCTGGTGTCCAGGAGTGTATTGTGTTCCTTGTTTTCCAAAGCAAATAATCGACATAGTCATGCCGAAATTAATTAAAACCTGACAGGGACAAACACGCGCGCAAACTTATCTTGCGCGAATATTCTGAGTGACGCGCGATGTACATCGCGGCGCCGTGTCCGAGGCGCGCGGAAACATTGCGCATTCTGTTTGAGGCACGATGGCGAAGGCGCCACATTGTGACTCTGATTAATACGCCGCGCCACCATTGTTAGCGCTCCACGCTCGCATCGCCGTGTTTATAAATTGCCCCTCGTTGTTACATCAAATGGAACTGCGGCCTAGTTATCCGCAGAATATGCGAGCGGCCGGAGCTCACCGCTCATTGTGTTAATATCACCGGCTTATGATGTAACTCGCCATTCATATTCACGAGTGCGTCTGAGCGCACCTCCCGGGGTGAGTCTTGTTAGCGGCCGCCACGAACGAAACATATGTTCGAGTGTCAGCTGCCGAACTGCAACTGTAAAGAGCATTATAAACGAGGTTAATGTAACTAGGTAAGTAGTCAAGAAAAAAGACTACATTCCTAGCGTCCATTAAATATTACCTACGACCGGTAAGGAATTCTTGTTGAATACTGTTTAGCTGTCTCTTATAGGCAGCAGTTTGGAGTAAGCCTTTAATCAAGCCTACTCGGTGTGGTATAGCTTGTAATTACCCGTGTACACACGCCACATTAACGCACACATTTGGCGGTTGATCAGAATTAGTTGTTCTATTAACAGAGTAAGTACATAGTTTAGGGAGGCGCACGCGTGCGCACCCGCTAGCCAGTGTTTACAAGTTTATGTCACGTCACACCTCACTGACACGTAGTTCATGTTAAAACAAATTCATGTCACTCGGTAAGTCGCAGCTGTCGACCGTGGCCTACGTTATTGAGGAATTCGATGGAACCACACGCTACTTGTGTGTATTGCTTCACCTACCAATGAATTGAATTTGTTTAAATCGTTCAATTTGTCAAATGTGTTTTTAGAACCAACCCGAACATCTACAACTACTGTTTCATGTATTGACGTATTTTGTTGCTGCGTCTATTAAGATAAAGCTATCGTTCAATCTCCTTTCAGATCACAGCGGTCAAACTGTAGCTTTGAGTCCAACATAGCGAAACAAAAAGTAAAGATACAATCCAGACCAATAACATCTGTTAACTTAAATAAATTTAATAGCACTTTAATTTGTAAGTTAAGTAATCAGGACCTTACAATGAATAATGTTTATTTTTTTGTATAAAGAATTATTTTCGGTAGTTACAAACCGAGTTTAATAATACTTATAAGAAGAACACTAAAAGTATCAGCCTTAAGTTTTTATTTAGTGTGTGGTATTTTGTTACACCTAAATCACATTTATTTTAATTATCTATCTTTTTTTTATTATCTATTTATCTATTTAACACCTGAGGAGCTGTTGTGCACAGCAATATTCTATGATTCAATAAGTACTAAAGTCTTTATGAAAATTGTATGACATTAATTTTACTTATATTTGTTTATCTGATAATTGTTGTACTGCTGAAAAGCAAACCTTTAGATACCTTTGTCTATTTTCCACATTCATTTATCTCATTTCATGTGATCTCTTGTTATTTTCCTTTTATTGAATGTTGTGACATTTTGTATCTAACATTGTCATCTGTCAGTTTTTCTTTTTCTATGGTATATATAGCTAAAAGGAACTTTACCTTGCCTATGGACTTTTTTTGTCTGAACAATTTTTTTATTTTTTTATTATTTTTTATAGTAACGGTATCGTAAAACTAGTGTTAAGCCAGGTTCTCACTGTAAGCCATCTTTATTGTTCCTGGCCGATAACCAATTAAGAAGTATTTTGGAAATAAAACAAAAAAATGTCACTTCTAGAAAGTCTGCCAGGGCCTTTAAAAGGCAAACGTTACTTTTCACCAGGTTCTTTTGATTCCTTCTTTTGACTCGTTCTTTTTGACTCCGTCTTTTGACACCAGTTCTTTCTTTTCTGTTCCTTTGCTTGATACTCGTCAGTCAATGTATTTCTAAAGCCACTTAGTATACACGTTTTGAAACTCAGTGAATTTATTTAATATTAACATCTTGTGTGCGTGAAATTGTTTGACTCATTCAATCACCTCCGACCCTCCGACTTGCGTCTTCGAGAGGAGAGGAGTTCGACACGTATTGGAGAAATCTGAAAACGTGGCATAAGATGCCGCCGCCTGAAGATTGAACACCACACGGTTTGCCTCACTGTTT
Organism: Dasypolia templi; assembly: GCA_963555695.1. NCBI lineage: Eukaryota > Metazoa > Arthropoda > Insecta > Lepidoptera > Noctuidae > Dasypolia > Dasypolia templi. The sequence continues at coordinate 564,649 of OY743151.1, read as the reverse complement.
AACAACAACCGACGTGGGCTCCCTCACAACGGGTTGCGGGCTGGTGGAGCGGCTGCTGCGAGCTTCCACTCGACAGACTGCGGGCCGGAGGAGCGACCGACGCGTGCTGCTTCAACTTGCTTCGCGACCGTGAGCTCCCTCGTGTCAGACTGCGGGCCAGAGGAGCGGCCTACCGAGCTTCTGCTAATTATTAATATCTTTTTCTACATACTTTTGTATTTCATATTTAAAAATTATTTCATTTTAACTTGTGACCACGTTTAGCCGCTCGGCTAAACGTTTCGTTATAAGTGTCAGGGCAAATAAAGGACTTAGGAAAAGTAGGAAAAGACTTTTCGAGCTGTTTGGCCTTAAGCCATATATTAACACGTAAACTTTTAGTATGTTGCTTCCTACTCCTAAAAAATTAAGAACACTTCTAAGGCAGCTAAAGCCTTATACATTAGCAACAAGGTAAAATCAGCAGACAATAAATAGAGATGGTTTGGAAAATTATCAATAGTGAAACGAACAGGAACAAAAAACACAATTCTGATTACACACTGGAGACGTCATGATTGTTGTCTCATTCGCGATTGCAAAGAAGTTGCTCAGGAATTTGTAAATTTTCTTTACGAGTGTCCCACTATAAAATTCTGAAACCTTAAATTCTTCGCCCCCGCTTGCTTTTGATTTAATAAGGGCGAATGTTTCAGCCTGCCCGAATGAATTTAACTTTAAGCATAATAACCTCTTAGCAGTAATAAAATCTTTTAAGAAAATCAAGATCAAATTGACCGAAGATCTTTGGGGAATGTCTGTTAAAGCCTGTACCTCCTTAATTGAGACCATAGCAAAGGTGCTATGGTCTCAATTGAGGAGGTAAGTAAGGACTTAGCCTTATGATTTAATTTGCGTGTGGATCAAGGATTCTTCCCGGATCTAATTAAATAAAGTAAGATAATACCATTTTTCAAATCCGGGGACAGTAATTATACTAATAATTACAGACCCGTGTCCATGTTGCCGGTTTTCAGCAAGGTATTTGAATAGGTAATGCTTAATCAAATGCTCAACCATTTCAATACTAATAAAATCCTTCACGAGCAACAGTATGGTTTCACCAAAGGGCGTTGACGCCGGTATTTTGTAAACTGGCTAAATAAAAATAAATCTGTGATTTTATCACACTCAACACGGGCGGTTTAATTCTTCATCCCCGAGTTTCCATCGTCACAAGTGTACAGAGCATTCATCGTATGCTTGCACAAGGTGTATAGACTATCGTCGTACATTTTTTTTGGTCCTTCGAGACGGATCAGGGATCACGCGTAACCATCCATCGGGTGTATAGATCAAGGTGTGTTGAAATCGCAGCCACACACTTGATTATATTTGTTGAGTATTTTGCGACAGTTCCGTAAGTAGATCAATTCAGTCCATTCAGTGAACCATCAGTGAATCGTTCCCAGAAGACATCGGTGGAGCTAAATCTTCATAAGTACTGCACACGGCGTTGGCAGCTCACAGTTTGTACCGCAACTCGTCAGTGTCCAAGTAAGATTGTTCCTTTTATTAAATCATACTGGCCGTTTCAAGCGCTCGTCAATCGGAAATATTAGAAGGCCTCAACAGGATAAAGGTCAACTTCGGTAAGGATCCGTTGTCGAGAAAAACTCTGGAATACATCCAAAAGAGAATAGAGTCGTTGGATAACCTCTGGGGAGAGTTCGAACAATATAATTTGCAACTCTCTGAGTTTCCGGATAAGGAACCTCAATATTTCGCATCTAACCTTTATCAACAGGTTAAAGGCCAACTTCGGTAAGGATCCGTTGTCGAGAAAAACTCCGGAATACATCCAAAAGAGAATAAAGGAAAGGACGGGTATGTGAGAGTAGTTACTGTCAGGACAAGCTACAACACCATACAGCGTCCAGTCAACAAGCTTGTATACTTGCCTGTAAATAAAGAGGTATCCTCATCCAAACCCATGAACCAGAGTGAGGATGATTCCTCCACTCCGTCATCAAATCAAGTTGAAGTAAAGAGGAGGCCTCCGCAATCACGAAAACAAAAAACTTTGAAAGCCTTTTTCCTAAGTATTCTAGTAATGCTTTTGTTTGCAACTCCTAGTCAATAACAGAAAGTGACGACATACAATGTTACGCAAATTACCACAAACCAAGGACTTTACTTCGACCAGATGTCCAACCTCCAAGTTATCAAGGACGATTGGAAACTCATCGTGTTTTATAACATGTCCACGTTCTATCACAGATTATCGAACATTAAAAACTATGTCAAGCACCTAAACCAAACCGCCGATCGCATGGGTTCGCAATACGACAGCGTCATCCTACAATTCGAGCACGAAATGAAGGAACTTGACCATTATCAAAAACTCCTTGAAAACCCAAACGCAAGAAGGCAACAACGTGGTTTACGCCCTTCTCTTATCAGATAGCGATCTGCAAGCATGCTTTCATATCATTAGTAACAATAGGCTACTGTGCTCCATTGACAAACCTGTTCACAATCTGGGAATAAAACAGTCACTATGCTATATCCAGACTGTAATTAATACTAGGAGCGCTTGTAGTGCGCGCGCAAGACGTGGCCACGTGCCACAATTATTGGATCAACTGACACAATTCGAACTCCTGGTTGTACACCTGTTGTGAGTCATGTCAACTCCGTATTTCCTGTATTGCTGACACAACAACGACAGTTATACGAGGCAGCGGTATCATTGACCTAGGTTATGGATGCACACTGAAATCGGATTCGTACAGTATTCACATGCACAACAACTACTTACACTATTTGAACATGCGATCAAATATCGAACTCCCTGAGGTTTCCATATTGAACTCTCTAATAAACACAACCTTTCCCAACGATTTCGACGTACCTACCGTAAAACCACACCCATATGTGCAATCAGCTTAGAGACCAAATAACCAATATAAAGGAACAATCTTCTACACAACTAAACGTCCACGACATCCACCATTATTCCGTCGTGTACGTTACATTGGCTTTGGTTCTCGTCTTAGGCGGCATATGCTTATATCTAATTATAAGAAGTAAGTGCCAAGTCGCACCTGCGCCGCAACAGCGTGAGATGTTGGAGGTACGTGTAATGAAGGGCGAGCGAGCCCCGGGGGCGTAGGCGCAAGCTGATCTCACAGGACCAGGATCTACTAAGTGCGGGCGTGAAACAGTGACAGTGCCAGTGATCAGTGAGTTCAGTGATATAAGCAAGTCCACCGAAAGTGTTGATAAAGGGACCTCTCCTATGGTGAAATATTAACTAAATTTAGTGTTAGGTATACATGGTACTTAGAGTGGATATTGTTGAAATCACCTTGTATCAGCTGTCAACGAAAAATTGTATCATTTATCCTAAGGCATCATTTTGATTGTATTTAGAAAGCTAGGTGCATCTAGGGTCGACATATTTGCTCGTCTTCTCCTTCAGAGTTGGCAGTATGTACGGTGAACCCGCACATTTCATAAAACATTAAGTAGGTTAAGCTACATTAGCGTTTGCATACGCGCGATCATTTTGTAAATTGGCTAAGTAACAATAAATCAGTGATCTTACCACACTCAACACGAGCGGTTTAATTCTTCATCCTCGAGTTTTCATCATCACAAGTGTACAGAACATTCCACGCTTGCACAAGGTGTATAGACTATCGTCGTACAAATGGTGAATCTTCACTCGGTGTTTCAGCACTCCAGGTTATAAGTGCATTAGAGTTTACTGCCGCTAATTATACCCACGCGTGGGAGTTGTTGGAGAATAGGTACCACAATACAACATAAACATAACATCACGCCTTGTTTTCCCCGAAGGGTTGGGCAGAGGTGTACCTATAGTACACCCACATTTCGCCAGTTATGTTTAAGTCCCATGTAATAGGGGGCGAGACTAATGCCATCTACCGGGCACAAATCCAGACTTCGGGCTGCTACTGAGAAATTCCAGATAGAAAAACCCAATAACACGTTGCCCGACCTAGGAATCAAAGCCAAAGTCAAAGTCAAAGCATTTATTTCAAATAGGCCCATAAAAAGGCACTTTAGAACGTCAAAATTTACATTAAAAATAGAACTGATTCTAGGCGCCACTCGAACCCAGGACCTCATGCTCAGCAGTAGCGATTGCGACCACTAGACCAACGACACCACAATAATCGTCTGTTAAGCCACAAACTATGTGAAATCTTTATTTAGGTTCTGCACAATCCATTAACAAAGAATCCCCTTCGTTAATCAGAGAATTAATCGATGTAGTGTTACGTAACCTGCGAGCGCTCAAATCTCTTGACGAGCCCACCGAAATGTGGGATACTTTAGTCATCTACATCATAGTATCGAAGCTAGATTCTTCTACTGAGCGTGAGTGGGAGAATTACTTAGGCTCAATTTCTACTGGTATTCATAAAACGAAAACAAAATTAGATGATTTATTATATTATGTTTTTTACGCAATCGTGCGGATATGTTAGATATGGTTCATAGTAACCAAACTCGAAATACTGAGGATAATAAGCCTAACAATAAGTCTGAAAATAAATGGCACACGAGTGCTGCAGCACACCAATCACATAGCTATGTGTCGACGCGTAAAAATACCGGTACATCCGTAACATCAAAACAGTTTTGATTGATTTGCGGGCAAAATCACCCGTTATTTATTTGTTTTAAATTCCTAAACCTGGCAGTTCCGGAAGGAATTAAATTCATTGATAGTGTCAAGGAACTGTGTAGTAATTGTTTACGTACAGGTCACCTAATCACTGAGTGCATATTCGGGCCATGCAAACAGTGCCAGGAAAAACACAACACTTTATTGCATTACGAGAATAACAGTGTTATGGAAACCATACCGGCGTCGTCACGGGCGACTGCTGATGAAAAACCGGTCTCGGTCGTATCATGTGCGAATAATTTATAAATCGATAATTCGCCTTCCATACCGTTACCACAGGTATGATTATCCACCAGTCATGGATGGTAATAGTAAATATCATACAGCTCGAGCGCTGATAGGTAGTGGTAGCTAAAACTGCTTTATTTCAGAAAAGCTATTTAAACGTTTAAACGTGTCATTAATACAGTCAACTATACGAATATCGGGCGTGGGACAATCGGTCTCACAATCGAATAAATTATGCGATATCAACATGCGATCAAAAACGAGTAACTTTAATACTTTTCTGAGATGTTTTGTTCAGAATCGTGTGTCACACATAAACGAGCTTACAGTTGATGCAATTTGGTTACATATTAACGGTAAAGATAACCCGGCCGATATTGTGTCGAGAGGTCTTCCTCTAAGCGAGCTTCAAAGCAATAATATGTGGTGGCATGGCCCAGCCTTTTTACAAAAATTCGAATATTCAAGCGATATTTTAATAGGAAAAGATCAATTGCCCGATGTAAAAACACAAAATGTTATAAGGTGTGTAGTAATTCTAATAATAATGCTGGTCTAACAGATTTTAATAGATTCTCCACCTTTAATCGGTTACGGCGAGCGACAGCCTATGTACTACGTTTGATAGGTAACACGCGTGCAAGTAAACAAAATCGCAAAACCGGTTCGTTATCTGTCGATGAGTTAGACGCCTCAGTTGTAATGCTCGCACAGATCGCGCAAACGCAATAATTTAACAACTAATATACTGACTTAACTAAGCGATCGGTGGTAAAATCTAATAAAATAATAGGCTTGAATGTTTTTCTTGATTAATTTAAATTAATGCGCGATAATAATAAAAACATCCAGTGCTATTGTGTAGTAAGCATAGATTCACAGTGTTGTTGTTTTCACATGAACATAAACAATTGTTGCATGGTGGACCTCAGCTCCTGCTAGCTTGTGTGCGCGAGGCTTGGTGGCCGCTCGGAGGGAGGAACCTAGCAAGGAAAACGGTACACGACTGCGTCACGTGCACATGCTTCAAAGGGAAGACCATACAGCCTATCATGGGTAATTTGCCGGCTGAACGCCTGGAACCCGGCTTCACTTTTATGCGTTGTGGCGTTGACTACGCGGGGCCAGTGATGATTTTGAACCGTAGGGGCAGGGGGGTTAATCTAATTAAAGGTTACATATGTTTATTTGTTTGTTTATGCACACGTTCCATTCATCTCGAATTAGTTACAAGTCTTTCAACAAAGGATTACATACTCGCACTATAACGTTTCATATCACGTAGGGGTAAACCAGCCGAGATAATGTCAGATAACGGTAACAATTTTGTTGGGGCTGAAAATGAATTTGTTTCGTTCATTGAAAAGAATAGTAAAGATATTAGTGATTTCGCTTCAAAAAACCATATTAAATTCAGCTTCATTCCGCCGTATGCTCCTCATTTTGGCGGTTTGTGGGAAGCGGGGCTGAAATCGTGTAAACGTCACCTGCGACGAGTAGTGGGGGGTGCAAATCTCACTTATGAGGAATTCAGTACGGTGTTGGCACAAACTGAAGCCATTCTGAATTCCCGTCCTTTAACAGCTCCGTCCACAGATCCTAACGACTTGCAACCCCTTACCCCCGCCCATTTCCTCATCGCTCGGCCACTGACCGCTCCAGCCTACCAAGACTTGACTGCTACACCAATTCATCGCCTGCAGCGCTACGACGTGATCGAGCAGATAAGGCAAAGCTTCTGGAAACGATGGGCCAAAGAATATGTGTTGGAGCTGCAGACACGGAGTAGATGGAAGACTCATCAAGATTCCATTATGCTCAATCAACTCGCTCTAATCAAAGACGATAATCTGCCTCCACTCAGGTGGAAACTAGGAAGGATTAAACAGATTTATTCAGGTGCTGATGGAATCTCAAAAGTGGCTGACCTACTCACGGCATCAGGTGTCACACGCAGGGCGTATTCAAAAATATGCCCGCTGCCGGTGCCGCTTCCAGTCTCTGCTGTGCCGTCCTGCTGATCCTATTGGAACCTGCTACTTCCAAGGCCGGGCCTATGTTACCGCCTGCTCCATCTTTCGGCATAAAGAGGCAAGATGGCGACCTGAAGTTGCCGCTAACGGCATGTTTGCGAATGGCATCGAGCAATCATCGCACCCAGTTAAAAAGCTCTTACTTAGAATTGGGTCAGCGTCTTAATTATTTGGAGCAGCAAGCGCGGTTCAACAACCTTGAGATACAATGTTATCCTGAAAATAAACAGGAAAACCTATACACCGTTGTTAAGCAGCTGGGTTCTGTAGTCAATTGTGAGTTGAAGGATAGCGACATTCTACACTGCACCCGCACTGCTAAGCTCCAAACCGATAGTCCTCGTCCTCGTTCGGTTGTGGTTCAGCTCGCTTCACCAAGAATTCGGGATCAGCTATTGGCCGCAGTCATAGATTACAACAAAAGCAATAAAATCAACAAGCTTAATAGCGCGGACTTTGGACTTGCTGGTAAGAAATCCCCAATTTATATTGTGGAACATTTATCCTCTTCCAATAAGTCTCTTCATGCTGCCGCAAGGCTGAAAGCTAAGGAGAAGGGGTATAAGTATGTTTGGGTGAGAAACGGCAGGATTTTTGTGAGAAAGGATGTCGGCGAGGGACATATTCTGATCAAGAATTTGGACATTATAAATAAGATTATGTAACGTTGTTATCGTTTTCTCATTTTATACATATTTCTTTTTTTTTGGCTTACTATACGGAACAACACCTATATATTAAATTCAATTCCTTATAAAATTATTACCAAAATAGCCGTGGCCTACGAACAAAGTCCCATGTTTTCTCTCGGAATTTATGTTGTAACGACTTGATGTAATTTTATTATCAGAGACTTGGCTTAATAATTCCGTTCTAAACAGCGAGCTGTTCGATGACAGGTACGTAGTCTATCGTAGGGACAGGGAAAGTACAAATTTGACTGAACAAAAGAAGGAGGAGGAGTTCTGATAGCTACTAAGAAAAGCATTAAGTCCAAACGAGTAAAACACTGGGAAAGTAATTGTGAAGATCTCTGGATTACTATAGAACTTCCATGGACACGAACCGTCAGTCGAATAGCTCTCTGCGCAGTATACATACCTCCACCAGTACGTCACTGTACTTTAGAACACTTTGTGAATTCTTGTAGTGCGGCCTTTGAACAAATGACTGACTGTGACGTTTGTCTCGTGGGTGATTTTAACTTGGGTACCATTGATTGGAGATGCGTGGATGGCACCAGGAAAAATGTTGGTGCAAATGAACGTGCTACAGCAAACATACTAGACGCACTACAGAACCGGGGCAACCTCAACAGCACTCTGAAGCCATTATTATATTGCACACGCAGAGCATCTAGAGCCCTCCGCGTACCGTTGACCCACAAACTGCCCGTGTAGAACCCTTGACAATAAGATTTAAATAAAGTTATTTTGACCTCGTTACTACAACGAGCAAATCTGTGAACCAACATGTTGCATCTGGCTGCTAGTGCCCTGCGCTCACGATCCATATCTACCTGATCCTTGAGATCCTCGGTGACATAATGACCCAGGTATTTAAATTGGGCGACCCTTTCCAGTTTACGTCTATTGAGGGATATTGAGGGCTCGTAATTTAGATGTTTACCGGGAGCAGCAAAGATCAGGTATTCACTTTTATTTTCATTATAAATCAGTCCGTGGGTTGCCGCAAACCTTTCACAGACGTTCAGCATCTCTCTGATTGAGCCAGCCGTTGGACCCAGCAGCACCATGTCATCAGCGTAACTTAAATTATTGACGCTCGCTCCACCTATTTTGCACCCAACTGGTCTGCTGCTGAGTTCAACGATCAACTCATTTAAATACAGGTTGAAGAGCTTAGGTGAGGTTATCCTCCCCTGTCTCACCCCACATTCCAACCTGTACGCTTCCGATAGAACGTCTCCCCAACGAACTTGGTTTAACTGGTTAGAGTACCAGTGCTGGAACAAACCCGTCACCTCAGGTGGTACACCTGCCCCCTCGAGCTTATCCCAAAGGACATCATATGACACCAGGTCAAATGCCTTTGAGAGATCAAGGAAGCAGGGATACACTGGAGTCCTTCTATCCTTATAGTATTGGACGGTCTGCTTTAGGCAAAGGATATCACTCTCAGTGGAAAGTCCAGGCCGAAATCCAATCTGTGCGTCATGTTATGTTATCCATTTGTCAAGTTCCTTGTCCAGCAGACCGTCCAACACCTTAGCAATAACAGTTGCCAAGGATATCGGTCTGTAATTCGCCCTGTCAGATACATCCCCAGTCTTGTTTTTCAAGATTGGTACCACTATTGTTTTCAGCATCTCGGTTGGAAGGTATGAGTGGCTGATGCACATCGTGAAAAACACCCTAGACAGATGTACCCCAGCACACCTAAGGTGCTCAATGCTGAGACCGTCATGACCCGGAGACTTTCCCTTCGCCATTCTTTTAATTAAATCGGCTACTTGCTTGGCAGAGAAACGGATCGGTTATAATCACAACGAGTCTCATCATCGATCACTCCCCGTGCCGGCCCAAGAGTAGATGATACCATAAGTCGATCGTACATTGATAAAAATGCTAAACGAAAAGAATAAGATTAGAAAGCGCTTCAAAAAATATAAAAACCCATTAGATTCGATAGAGCTAAAACTAATTAGTAAACGTTGTGAGAATCTCGCTTCTACTTGTTATAATAACTATACAAACCATCTAGAAGAGGAATTGGCGTCTAACCCAAAGCTAGTTTGGACTTATCTTAAGGCAAAACGGGGAGGTTCAAGTGCTTAACCCTTGACCATGACCAACGGAACCACTGCTACTTCTGAGGGAACAAAAGTATGCGACTTATTTATAGCCCAGATAAGGGTAGCGGTGTTGAATACAATTCCGAATTCTTGCAATTTCTTGAAAATAATAGTTTGTGTCTAAATACCCCAGTTATTTCTTGTGAATCGCTCCACAAGAAATTAAAAAGCCTTGATCCAAAAAAAGGGGCTGGGCCAGATGGAATACCTCCAGTATTTATTGTAGCATGTTCATCTGAGTTGGTTTACCCACTTATGTTGATATTTAAAAAATCGTTGACGACCGGTATTTTTCCTTCAAAGTGGAAAATCGCAAAAGTTGTTCCGGTTCACAAATCAGATGGCAATGACGTAGTAGCCAATTACAGGCCTATTTAAATTTTATCATCGTTCGCCAAAATCTTCGAGTCACTGATTTGCCCATACTTTCAGGATCATTTAAAAAATGTATTTAAGTGACCATCAGCACGGATTTGTTAAGACCCGTTCTACTAGTACAAACCTGGTACCTTTTACAGAACGTCTCACAAAGGCTATCGATGCAGGCTATCAGGCTGACGTTATTTATACAGACTCTAGCAAAGCGTTTGACAAGATTTCTCACAAAATTTTAATTGCAAAGTTGCGCGCTTACGGCATCTCCGGATCCTTGTTAGAGTGGCTGAGTTCGTATTTAACGGATAGATTTTTCTTTGATCAGCTCTAAAATGTGTTTCTTCCGGTGTTCTCAAGTGAGAACCCTGGGGGGGGTTCTCACTTGGGACCAGTTTTATTCATCTATTTTATAAACGATATTCCAAGGTGTTTTCTGCACTCCGATTTTTTATGTGCGCTGACGATTTAAAGTTTTTGAGAATTATTAAGGCAGAGGAAGACTCATTATTACTGCAAAGTGACCTCAATCGTCTCGTTCTATGGTGTAACAGTAACGGAATGGAACTGAATCCCAAAAAATGTTGCCATGTTAAATTTACAAGAAGGAATATCCCAATAGGCAGCAATTATGATATATCCAGTGATAAAATTAAGGAAGTAGAAACAATAAAGGATCTTGGTGTCATTTTTGATAAGAAGTTAACTTTCACACCACATTTCGATAGTATTTTGAAAAGAGCTTCGAAAATGTTAGGGTTCGTCCTAAGAAATTGCAAAACCTTTCGTCACAATAAAACCAAAATACTAATATATAACAGTCTCATCCGCAGCATCCTGGAATATAATAGTGTAGTTTGGCGTCCTCACTACGTAACGCATTCAATGCGACTTGAACGTGTCCAGAAACGCTTCACTTGGCACCTTGCATTTTCCAATGGTGTTGCTAAAAAAATACGTGCTTACAATAAACGACTTATGCATTTTAACATGACTTCTCTGGAAAAGCGTAGACACGTAATTGATGCAATGTTTGCCTTTCAAATAATTAAGCATAAAATTGAAAGTCCCAGCTTGCTTGCCCTTTTCAATTTTCGAGCACCCTCTAGAATCCCACGTAGAGCCATGACACCCCTTTGTCCACCTTTTAGTAGAACTGTTTTGGGAGCCAATTCGGCTTTTGCAAGAATGTGTAAAGCAGTAAATGGCTACAGGGATTTTATCGATCTCCGCTTTGACTCGCTTGCTAAACAGAAAGCCATCCTTAATCGTTTACCAACCAACCCCTAATTCCAATCAGATATTGTTATATAATTGTGTCAATTTTACCAATGTTATTAATTTATCAATTCTATCTTTTACATTTACCGATTTTTTTTCAATTTTATTCAACAATTTTATGTACTTTCCAACTTTTTTTAAATTTACTTATTGTTTCTAACTTATTAATTTGTTTTACAATTTTTAAACAATTTATCAATTTTATCATGTATTATGAATTTGTACATTTGTTTTTATTTAATTATTATTAATTTAACCATTATTAATGTCTAAGACTCAACATTTCATTAATTTTATTGAAATGTAACTTTTTTCGATATTAGCACTTATGACTAAGTAAGTTAGCTTATTTACCAAATTTATTGTTTGATGCGCTGTTATTTTTCTTCCCAAAAATGTATTATGTGTTTGTATCAGTGTAATCAGTTGTTGGTGAACCTAATAAATAAATAAATCGCGGAGCGTCGCCAACCAACTTCACATAAGACCAAATACATGACGAATACCGTACATCGCGCGCGCCTCTAAAATTATTTTTATTTCCTTTTTCTCTGTTAAATTGTAATGTTCTCATCATTAATGTCTTTCTGCATAAATCAATAAAACAAGAAACTGAATGGGAAGAGGAGTCAGCAGCCGTCATCCTGACCCGAGCATCGAATTCAACACCTTTTTATTATATAGATGCATTGCACGGGTGTGATTATTTTGTATTATAGAAAGAAAGAAAGAAAAAACGTTTATTTAGCACAAACTAAAAGGCACACAAAACAGGTAAAAATTATGAGAACACAATCAAAATAAAGATAAAAACAAAAATAAGGTGTACAGTGCGAAGTATGAAACTAGCAGGGTAGTGTGCCTCACGGCTGCGCCAAAAAGGCCCAGTTCAGCAAAAAAAAAAAATGCCAGACAACTAGTGCCTGACGCTGGTTTTCAACTGGACCTGGGGCCCTATTATGAACTCTTATTTCCAGGCAGTTTACGGCGTAAACTGAACTGCCTTGCAATTTCGTATTATGTACTCGTCAAACAAGCCAGTCAGCGGTCACGTGACACCCTGGCCGACTTCTGGCCGAATATTGCCTGGCAATTCCGTATTAGAACTGTCAAAAAGTAACCTCACAATCCATTCAGTTTACGCTGCTTCAGAGGAGCTTTTATTGAATTGTTTAGGGTTTATTTGGAAATTATTGGAGTTTTTTCTGTATAACATAAGAAAATATAATCATGTGTGACGAAAATGAACTTTTTGAGTTCCTGGAAAGTGATTCTTCTCGGCAAACTTGTGAATCAAGTAATAAAAGGAGACGACTTCATGACCAATCTAATGCGTTCGACATGGATGATGTGCAGTTCACGACTTGGGACTGAATCTGTGAGCAGCTGAGGCCTCACATGTCATGAGACGTGTGATCGCACGCAAGTCTAAGAATAGTAAAATACACATTCCACTAAATAAATAAAAGGATAATAAACGTATTATTGAAATCCTAACAACGGCCTTTCCTTTTGGTGTTCACCTTTAACCCATAACGGGCTTACAAAATCCACGGATTTATCCGTGAAGACTAAGGTAGTTGTTTTTATTAAGTATGAACTTTACGTAAAGTTTTAACTAAACATTATTCTCATTTAAGGTTTTGGTTGCATTATCATAGTATGCTACTGGCTCCTACCAACGCCCCACTGGTGATATAGGCTCTCATTCAATGTCCCAGCCAACATTTTCTATATTAGATGCAAATCACTGAGATTTCTTCAGACTTCTTGGAAGTAGTATAAAAACTCCAACAATTTTTCCAGCTCAACATAAGTTAGGTAACGCGCCGACGAGGCGAGGGCGAGAACGCTCATCCACTATTAAAATAAAACTTAAATTGTATTTAATATTATACCTATCATGTTAAAAACATGAATATTAATTGAAATACTCAATAACACTTTCGCCATCTTTTTGTTTATACTCGTACTCCGTAAATCTTAGAATGGATCCTTCCATTAAACAAACAATACGATAGTGTTCTTTCATAATGTTATTGTTATTAACCAATGTTTGACAAACAATACTTTCATTGAAGTTGTCGAATTCCCCGCTGACCTTCAAGTGAAATACGTTCGGAAACCACGCGTTGCAATTTGCAAACAGGAAATATTATATAAATCATTTTAATTTAGAATAGCACAATATAAATTGCGTTCATATTTTCACCTACTATACTAGACTAACTAGTTTAATATATGGTATTTATTATTTTTATCATAAAATACGTGATTTAAACAAAACCGTAACTTCCCTATAAATATATAATTGGGTTACTGAATGTTACGTCAGAGAATTACAAGCCAGCCATAGACAAACTACCCAGCGTGAAGTCGCTCAGAACTAGGAATGTCATAATACGAAATTTAACCAGCCCGTGAAATGAATTGCCTGGAACTTGCCTGGTTTTTTTAAAGTTCGTAATAGGCCCGCTGAATTGTGAGGTAACGGATGTAAATCAGTTTTATACTGCAACGTGACGTGTATATGCATACATATAAAAATAAAATTGTTTCAAATAATAATAATGATGATTAAGTACATAAATAGAGTAAAATGCAAAACAAAAAAAAAAACAAAAAAAAGAGAGCTACCATTTACAGGGTAATGTCATAGATTGACTTGAATGTGCCCTGGCGGCTGATAGTATGTCAGGCTCACTCAAATGTCTCGCTGGCGGTGGCGCGTGTGTTGGATCATTTAGCTCCCTTCAAAATGGTTGAGCTAAAGGGTGCTGATCCATGCGTCATGTTCGTGAACTGGCGTGGCGCCGTAACTTGGGACTGGTCATCTCTTAGCTGCCACGGCTTATTTGAATAATTAATTTTTTGGATTGTTTTTAGTTCTTTGTTTTGCTGCACTCTGGACGTTTTTAACGTGTACGGTTTTTGTACATCGTTCTCACCTATAGTGTCAACATGAATGATGTAACTAATACTTTTGTAAGAAAATGTTTTTTTTAAAGAGTGTCCATGGTGTTTCTTGCCCGTTCATCTCCATAGGTACCTACTACGCTTTGGAATAGGCAACTAGCTATGCATGCAAAGCGCCTATGTTGGAGGACGGTAGCGCCTGAAGCCAGAGGCCCGACTCCCATTCACCCACAGCCAACAGGCGGGCACGATCGGCAGTATTGGTGGACGTATTAATAAGATTATTCCGTACCAACCTGCAGAGCGGCTCATCCCACTGTCTCTGGGAAGACGGGTTCTCGGGCAGAACCGTGTCCAGGCAAGCCACTTCCCAGGCGTACACCGCATCGGTCAAACACGGCACTTCAGAGTCAACCTGATAACAGGCTAAAATTAAGGATAGAAGGAGAAGGTAGTACGGCTTGCAGCCACGCACGGTCGTCCAATGGTACATTTAAAATGGATGTTAGAGTATTTCGAATAATATTATCGATTTTTTCTAAAAGGTGTGACTGCTTCCATAAAGAGGAAGAGCGGATAAAATACATAAAATTTGGACCGAAACAGCAATATCTGCTAAGTGTGAATGCCGAATGTAAATTAATTTTAGAAAGTCTTTCCGAAATAATGTTAAAATGTTTAATTTTGCGTCGACGAATTGTGAAAAGCTGTCTGTCTGCTTCTAAAATTGGGGAACCTAGGAGATGTAGTGAACTTTTTTCCAAGATTTTGATATCTAGGGCTATTGAATTGAATTTCTGTATGGTCGATTGTCTGTCGGTATTGTCACAGGTAAATTTCGCATTTTGAGTTGTTGAGTTCGAGGCCGATGGATTGGAACTGCTGTTTTAGTAATTGAAGATCTTATAGAACTGTGTCTACGTAGGTGACGTAGACACTGTTCTAAAAGACCTTCCTAGTTTTCCATCATCTAAATACCAGACATTGAATTTTTAATTTAGTTATTGTATTATGGGATGGATAGCCAAACTGAAAATGACTGGCCCGAGAGGATCACCTTGTTGGCATCCGACTGCAGATTCCAAAACGCTATCTTCATATAATAATTTTGATGGGTTCCTGTAGCACTGACACATAAAACCATAAACTTCTGGTAACTCCTTTTTTACTTCAGCCAACAAAGTGTCCCTGTTAACGGAGTTGAAAGCGTTCTTAGCGTCAACCTTGAGGATAACCTCACCTTTATTTGAATTTAAAAAACTCGATAGGGCATGTACGGCAGCCTCGCAGCCCCATTTGGATCCAAAGCCAAGCTGTAGGGGCTGGAACTTGTTGCTTAGAGTTTCGCAGTACAATTTGCAGCATATTTTGGCTGCCGTACGCCTGTAGGTGCACCCAACGGCAATGGGACGAATGCCACCGTCCCACTTGCGCAGGGCACATAAGTTGGCCCCTTACAAGACATCGACGACGGAATCATTCACACCACCGTTGAGCATAAGGTTAATAAGAGCTGCAAGCTCCTTCAAAAGCGACTCACCAGCTTCCCCGGCGCCTGAATAAATCTTTTAAATGCTGAGGAGTCAGGCCGTCGAGGCCACCGGCGGAACCACTTCGGAAGGAGCCTACGGCTGCCATCAGCTGGGGGGCAGTAACATTTAAAGGAGTTGAATCCGGATCGGGAGGGAGAGGGGGGTCGGTAAAGGTGAGACCATCCGCAGGCGCTGGATGTTTGCTATCCAGGGCTGAAAGCGTTTCTGGAGAGTAGGGCGCCACCACATCGCTACTGAAAAGTAGCCTGGCCGCTCCCCTGATGTCACCTTTACTTAATTTGGATTCTACATGTGAAAATAACCCTCTTTGTGAAAGGTTACTGTGGAAAGGTAATTTTGGATCTAAAATGGTTAGAGTCGAATTGTTACAGTTGCCTTTAATTAGGTTTGTTAATGTTTTTTTAGTTGCCAAATCTTTTTGGACATGCAGAATCCTATAAGGGAAGGTGATTAGTTGCTCCCAGGCGTTATAAGAATTCTCCTGGGTTGCAAGGCGGAGACATCGCGTCAAACTTAAAGCAACAGCACAACGCCTTGCGCCCCGGGGAACTCTCTTTAAAACAGGAGTAGATTTTTTTTAATTTGAAAGGGTTTTCCAAAGTGTTTGGTCCAAATGTGTTGAATTTGTGGCTGGGGAGCACAAAGGCACACTGTGAGGTTTGTGAACCTTGCCATAGTGTATCCGCAACCCCCGTTCGCCTTTAAAGAAGCGTGGCTGGGAGCAATGAGGACATCTCACCTGAGCATCGAGCGATGTGGCAGGTTGACTGGCACTTATTCCGGCATCGCTACAGGTGGCATTTAACGTGTAAAAATAATTAGAAAAAAATACACAACAAAATATTTACACTGAAATACACTATTAAAACGTCCACAATAAAACTATGAATTGTCTATCTGAAAAGTCATGTCACCAAGTGCTTGACAGCTGCGACGCAGACGCGCGGGCCTAGGGCGCCGCAGCGCCACGCGTGCTCGCCGTTGGTGAAGGTATGTATCTTGCGCACGAGCAGGGTGGAGCCTTTCCGCCTTGAAGACCGTTGCAAGGGAGCCTAGCCCCGCGAGGCGTCGGACTTCTAGACAGTCAATTATTTTTGAATAACTTTGCGTAAAAGGCATGATAAATGATAAATGATTTTTATTTCTGTAAGTGGGTTTGTTACAAACACTTTTACACGTTAAACATTTTTTTTTTAAACTAGATGAGGTCGGCGTTTCCTATCTGACTACTCTGAGAAGAAAAGCCGAAACAAACTCAGAGGTCACAGTCTCTTTTAAAGTCCAGACATAATCTTGGTCAGATCATGTTAAGACTAAGTCTTTTGAGGAAAGAACCACACAGATTGAGTGGGCCTGTCCAGTCAGTGCATGCAATTGTCAGTAATCGTACAGCTCAACTCAAAACATAAGGAGCTCAACGATTCGACGAACAATACCAAAGAAAGGACATTGGGTAGGCCGCATAATTACTCAAACCGCCAGACCAAGATTACGATTAAAACTAACTGAGATAATAAAAATAAAAAAAGTAAAAATAAAAATGACCCACATAGTCTTAACATTCACAATAATAACAATAAAATAATACATGTAAGTATTTGTCGGCGTCACCGTTAGCGGTAGGTACAGCGGGCCGAGTTACGCTGTGCAAAGCGGACGTTCGCCTCCCCACTCTCCCCACTTCTCGAGCAACTTAATGTGAGCTAGTGCGCAGCGAAGAGGGGGAGCATTCTTGTGGCAGGCTCGGCCCGGTGCGCCTGCCGTAGCGCCTAGAGCTATTATCGCGATCTATTTAATTAATTAACAAGCTGTCGGAATAAAAGAGTTGGTTACTGCTATATGTCATACTTTCATTTAATATTTCGGACCTCTGCCTTCAGGTTATTTCATGGTGATTATTTTAGAAGACATTGTGAGTGAAATAAAGTGATTGTGCTGTAACTAGTATCTCTATTTTCTTCGCCCGACAATCCACGCCTACTTACAAAGTGCAAGTGTAATATCGCTGATGAGGGCCTATCCCGATATCAGAATTGGGATTCGAAGGGCAAAAACCTGAAGAAAATAATGACGACAGTGAAGTGTGGGCTAACGTCTAATCTATTCAAAATATGGAGTTTTTGCTATCACGACTTCCGGCAACCACTTAACCGCAAACGTCAAATTTCACCGCAACTGCGCGACTGATACGGTTTGATCCTGATAATGACAATCGCTTCAATGGCACATGCCATCGTTAAAGCACAACAGTCCAAAAATCAAGTGATTGAAGCAAGTGGCAGTACGAACCTTTGACCGAAGTGAAGAATTCGAATCGAGCACCAGCACCGAAGAGTCGTGATACGAACCGTCTCACCTGCTACGTGTATGGACAACCACATCATCCGGTGAGCTCGTTCCTTTTCTTTTTAATAGATAATCTGGTAGTTCGTTTGTAGCTTTTAGCTTTGTCAAAAAATCCAGGGTACTATGCGCTGTGATTTAGTTTACCTTACAGGTATACCTGTGTAAAGAAAACGTTAAATATGAATCGCAGAATAACTGAGCCGTGGTGAAATTCAACACGTCAGTGTCCTTTTTGTTTCATGTTGTGCCTGTTAACTCAATTACAGAACCAGTTATTATAGGTAGGGATCTATTAGATAGTAGATCCATGTACGTACCGATATTGCAAAATTACATTCTATTTGGGGTAAGAAAGTTAACGTTACTAAAGAGTTTCATTATCATATACCACAACATCAAAACTGACCTACATGGTGAAGATAAACTCGCATTAGTTCAGTGCGAAAGGATAATTGATTCTTTATTGGTGGTACGGTGTTTATGGTTAAAGAAATTTATTTCTCGAAAATAAATTACAAAGATTTCACTTACTTGAGAACGTTTTAAAACTTAAAATATAACTTGGACACACAAACTAAGCAGCTATTGTTTTAATTTATATTAAATCATCTAAGTTGTAATACCATTTCTTTTCGTACGCAAATAACATTATTAACTAACACAACTTAAAACTTTTCGATCCACCCGCAAAAGAAATAATTTCCGTAGATAAGGAATGCGATCCCGGTGCCACAATAAAGCAATACAGTAGTAGGGCAAGTCTGTTTAATGGATATGTTTGATCATTTAGAAAGTGATTTTTTTAAATTTTATCTTGAAAATACCAAACGTTTAGTTCGCATTCTTTACTTCTATAGGTAGCTTATTATATTGTTGCCCTCCCGCAAAAATAATTGTTCTCTCGCCATTGACTGTCCGCACTCGCGGTAGTAAAATGTGATCCTTCCTACTATTGCTGCGATTGTGTACCTGATGTATTTTTGTGTGTATGAACTTACTTAGAATTTTTAAGTATTCTGGTGCAATATGCAGGAAGTTGTTTAATATTCATGAGTTTCGTTTCCCTGTAAATTTTAACTGTAGGTGTAAGGTAATCATAGTGAAATAATAGTTTAATAATTTTATTTAGAGTGATGTGTAGGTTAGATTAGTTTTTGGCGGTTTGCCCCATATTTCACGTGTTTTACGTTAAGAATCTTGAATCAAATTAAAAGGGCCTATCAAATGGACAGACAAGATATTTACAAGAAAGTGATCGAAATACTAACATCAGAACGGGTTCTGACTAAAATGATTTGACTGGAACGCACTGATTGAACTTCACACTTGTGTGCTGGGCCTCAAGGGATTGTTCGGGGCTCACTCCATCCTATGCTTAGGGTTTCTGCACAATGTTATACTGTACATTTAGACATCGCGGAGAAGTTGTGTGGAGAAATCGATGGTAGGGAGTATTCTTGTCATTGTTGACTCTTTCACTAAATGAGTCCTTCTCGAAAGCACTTCTTAGTTGGATGCAGCAGGTGCAGATGAAGCACTAAAGGAGGCTCTGTCTTTTCGGTGCGACTTCGCGGATCATTTCGGATCGGGGTGGGTATTGTATTGGCGCAGACAGAGCAATTTTATGGTGAACATGGTGTAGAGTTGCACCTTGTTGCTAACGGTTCTGGCAGGGCATGTGTTCGGGTAGAGAGAGTCATGAGGACATTGAGGTGCTTACTTGTTATAATCGAAAGTGAATCTGGTGGGACCTGGCGCGGCGAGCTTCTCGAAGTGCAGCTAGCGACGGATGGTCCAAGGTCTAGGGTAACACAAACAGAACTTGTGTTTGGGACTCGGGCGCGGTTTTTGAGTGTGGCTTCATATTCTGAGTCTGGGTTTCGGTGAGATTTGGGTGAAGTTCGTAAGTTAGCATTGGCGAATATTGGGAGAGTTGCTGCGTCACAGTAGGAAAAATGAGACCGTTCTACAGTGGTGATTCCTACTTCATTGTATGTGACCCCCCTCTGGGTTCATTTGGGCTTCGCAGGGAGTAAAGACTTCCCTTTGTTGTGTGTCTAATAGAGAATGCAAATATGGTCGTAAGCATTTTCGTGCAATGCCCGGGGGAAGTGAGGGCTTGGTACATTTAGCTACCACTTTGACGGGTAGCTTGAAGGAGGCCGAGGTGGCGGCAGTCCGCGATTGACGAATGGAGTGGGCGTCATCGGGTGGTTTTAGTGATGCTTTGTCTATTTGTAGTTCACGTACGTTATCCGCCAGCTCTGAAAACCTCTCGGCCTCTGAGAGTGAAGAAACGTAATTAAACGTAAAATTGGTACTAATCTGTGAGATAAAGTAAGGGTCCGACTCATGCGGGTTGACATCCTATGGTGTGTGTTATTGGGTAGTCTAAAGAACTGGCTTATGCAGGCCGATATTCTGGGTCATATTATTAAGTGATCGTCTAGTCTGAGAGGCTATGAGATCAATGGAGATATGTGTGGTACTAGTGAGTGATCGGAGAGACGCTGATTGGCTGCCTGGTCCATGTTATCTGGAGAGATAACTAGCTCAAGGGAGGCCTATTTAAGTTGTCCGGCTCAGCTCCTAAAGGTTGATTTTGTGGGTTATAAAACGTTGTAATGTTTGTCACCGATGGACGAGCGTACAGGAAAATCTACCAGTTTTATTCTTTTTACAGAAAAATGGGCCCGCGGTGACTTTAAGGGGATGGAGACGCACAAGGACGTGTGAATGTCAGTCTGGCCGTGACGGCGCTTCAATACTTAAATTAGTGTTATTTAGTTTTCATAGATGTCGTTTGTTAGTTTAGAGTGTTATGTGTGTGTGAACATGAATTATGTGTCTGCTACGACACATTCAATGACATGACACTCAGTGACATTTTGCTGGCTGTATGACATGAGACTCGGTCGGCATCGCACAGGCGTGCTACGCATTCGGTGGAGTGTCTAAGTCAAGTCTATTCTTAAGATTAAAATAGTTTGTTTCTGTTATAGGCTCTAAAGTAAATGACTTTGGTGGTAATGAAACTACCAATGAACATAGCATGTGTGGATTGTTAAGACAAGTACTTTAATACATTTGATTATATAATCTACAGGGACCATTTTAGTCCGGACTAAAAAAGAGACAAAAAAAAGAGACAAAAAAAAGAGACAAAAAAAAGAGACAAAAAAGAGACAAAAAAAAGACAAAAAAAGAGACTAAAAAGAGACTAAAAAGAGACTAAAAAGAGACTAAAAAGGAGACAAAAGAGAGACAAAAAAGAGACAAAAGAGGTACAAAAGAGAGACAAAAAGAGAAAAAAAAGAGCAAAAAAAAAAGAGAGAAAAAAAAAAACTGTATAAACTGGAGTGATCTTGTAGGGTCATTCATGACCGGACCAAGCAGTGACAATCCTGAAGGGTTTGTTATAACCGGACCAGGAGATTATAACTCTGTAGGGTCGTAAGACCGGACCAGGAGGTTATAATTCTGAAGGGTCATTTGACCGGACCAGGCGGTTATAATTCTGAAGGGTCGCTGGACCGGGCCAGAAGATTATAACTCTGAAGGGGTAAACCGGACCAGATTGCTAAAGTTCTGAAGGCTCAATAACGAGCGGTCCCGAATTAGTAGTAAACTCTGCAGGGCTGAACCGGACCAGATTACTAGTATAAGTCCTGAAGGCTCAATATTGAACGGTCCAGAGTTGGTTGCACAGTCAGTAGGGATGACCTGGATCTTTTTTGCTCATCGAGATTGCTAGTCAGGATGAACGAACATCAATAATAACGTTATGTCTTTTTAGACAATGCTTGATGAGTCTACGCGTACGAGGACGTCCGCATGTCAGTATGGCCGTGTCGGCGTCACCGTTAGCGGTAGGTACAGCGGGCCGAGTTACGCTGTGCAAAGCGGACGTTCGCCTCCCCACTCTCCCCACTTCTCGAGCAACTTAATGTGAGCTAGTGCGCAGCGAAGAGGGGGAGCATTCTTGTGGCAGGCTCGGCCCGGTGCGCCTGCCGTAGCGCCTAGAGCTATTATCGCGATCTATTTAATTAATTAACAAGCTGTCGGAATAAAAGAGTTGGTTACTGCTATATGTCATACTTTCATTTAATATTTCGGACCTCTGCCTTCAGGTTATTTCATGGTGATTATTTTAGAAGACATTGTGAGTGAAATAAAGTGATTGTGCTGTAACTAGTATCTCTATTTTCTTCGCCCGACAATCCACGCCTACTTACAAAGTGCAAGTGTAATATCGCTGATGAGGGCCTATCCCGATATATTCATGTCATTATTTATTTTACAGATCATATGAGGAGCATGTAGGTAGGTGTCTGAAATGGTCTTTTGAGGAAAGAACCATACAGATTTGAGTGGGCCTGTCCAGTCAGTGCACGCATTTGTCATTAATCGTGCAGCTCAACTCAAAACATAAGGAGCTCAACGATTCGACGAACAATACCAAAGAAAGGACATTTGGGTAGGCCGCTTTAAGTACTCAAACTGCCAGATATAAACATTAAAGGAATAACTGAGATAGACAAAATATATAAAAATATTACCCACTAAGTCCTCACACGAAATTAAAATAATATTATACAAAGTAAATATTCATGTCATTGTGTATTTAATAATCATGAAATGTCAAAGTGTATATAAAATAAAACAAAAGTTAGGTACAAAACAAAAACAAAAAAAAAACAGTATGCAAAAATTGGAGCAGGTCAGTCCCAAGCCTTTTTGTCCTCAATATAGTCTTTGACTGTATAAAAAGCTTTCTGGCACAACTTACGTTTAATAAATGATTTGAATTTAATAAGGCTTAGTTCTTGAACGTGGCCTGGAAGTTTATTATAAAAGCGTATACATTGACATCTGAACGAGCCACCTATTTTGTAATTTGTGTTTGTTCCTAGTATTTATATTATGCATATCACTGTATTTTTAAACAATTTTATGTTTTTGTGGGCATATTAAAGATTTTCATAAATGTACTGAGAAGGCACAGTCATTACATTAATTTCCTTAAATTTCTCTCTGAGAGAGTGTCTCGGACTTAATTTATAAATTGATCTAACGGCTCTTTTCTGCAAAACAAATATAGTCTGAAAGTCGGCTGCATTTCCCCACAAAAGAATATGTTCTGTGTATATTATAGTACAGCAGGAAGGTATTCAGGCACTGAAAAGTTGGGCTTGAAAGCAAAACGGACTGACCAAACGGAAAGAGTTGATGTATTTTCAATGTGAAGAATTTATCGCTTTATCGCGTCAATGTAGCCGTAGCATTCAAAAATGGTGAATGGTCACGCAAAAATCTTACTTTAATATTAATTAATTAGAAAATAACTCGAAACGAGTTCAAGAGCTGTCAGTGGCCAAATTGTTTTTTTTTTCATTATTGATTTTCTTTTTATTAAATTATGTAGTTAAAGTACGCGCATTGACGTGGAGTTGCGAACACCACACCATCAAAATTACTTGACATACCTACACAAATGTATTTTATTTTAAAGTAGATCTTAATCAATAAAATAAAATAAAAATTCGTTTATTTCAGACTATCTTAATGTCTATATTTTGTTAGTATTTAACTTAAAACTATGTTAATAATGAGGAGATCACTTATTATAATATGAAAAATAAATAGAATCAGATAATTGAACATGAAATTAAAATTAAAATAAATTAATAAAATTTAACAAAAATAAATAAAATAAGTTTAATATTAAAACGGAATTCAAAATACTAATTAAAAAAAAAATTTTTTTTTTTATAATAAATTGTATATTCACCAACAAAAGTTACAGATATAGATAATACAATACAAATGTTGCATAAACTGTACAATACTTTAAATAACCCTGCCTCTTAAACTAGGATCACCTGTATTTTAAGAGGCAGTGTTCGGCCGAGCAGTTCCTTAAACATAATTTAAAACAATAGGTGAAAGGTACTGAGGTAATCAAGATTTTCTTAAACTTACATAGATTTGTTGTGTGGAGTGTGGGTGTGAAGTATGTAGGTGTGCATGTGATAAGGGGTGCGTACAGTGTGTGTGTGTCTGGGGGTGTGTGTGTGTGCGTGTGTGTGTCTGATAGGTGAAGTGTAGTGTGGGTACGAGTTTATGGTTGGGGAATATAGGTGTGTGTGTCCTTTTATTGTAAATGTGTGTTAGACAGTGAATACTTGTGTTATTACGTGATGTATGTGAGTAAAGACTCTGTGTAGGCATAGTCCTTTTGCAATAGCCACTCTGTTAGTGTGGGTTTAAGTTTGTGTACGTTTAAATTTATTATATTTATTTGTGAGTTAATTTTTTGGTATATGTGTGTACTTAATGTGTTGCGAAGGTCGTATTGTGCTGGGTTCTTGGAAGGAGATTTACTCGCTTATTTGGATTTGGCGGAGGCAGATCGACATGTATTCTAAGAAGTGATCTGAGCACATAGAGTTGTCGTACAGTCAGAACTTTACAGTCAGAGTACAATTCTGTGGTCGGGTACCTGTAAGGTTTTTTAGTCATGACTTTGAGAATGGCTCTTTGTGCTCTTTCCACTCTCAAAACACTAGTTTTGGTTGCACCACCCCACGCAGATATGCAGTAACCAAGAACTGACTGACCCAGAGCATAATAAACCATCTTCAGTGTGTCAAGATTAGCCGAATCTCTAAGGGACTTAAAGATGTGGATAAGGCGCATTGTTCTCGTAATAACGGCCTCAATTTGTTTGTCCCATCTTAGGCCGCTATCAATCTGCACTCCAAGGTACCTTGCGCTGTCAGCTCTGGTGAGTGCTGGACAGACACAGGGTTCATTTAAATTGGGGCATGAGTGAGCAATTACAGAGAAAGTATGAGAAGGTGCAGTGTTACGTCGGATTGCGAAAGGTACGTATGTAGTTTTGTTTAAGTTGAGTGTCAGGAGGTTTAAACTAAGCCATTTCATTATTTTGCTCAAGGCATCTTCTGCGGTAGCTTTGACCATATCCCATGTAGGTCCGTAAACGAGTATCGCGGTATCATCAGCATACGCATAAATGTTACAGTTGGTAAGGCACATCCTGCACAGGTCGTTTACATAGATTTGGAAAAGTGTAGGTCCAAGTATGCTTCCCTGAGGGATGCCATAGGTTACTGGTTCCTCGTCACTGTAGTGTGAGTCAATTTTGACCACTTGTGTACGATTTTTGAGGTAATTTTTGAATATCTCAAGTGGTATGCCTCGCACACCGACGAGTTCCAGTTTAGCAATAAGCTTAGGAACAGAAACGGTGTCAAATGCTTTGGCAAGATCAAGTAAGATAGCCAGACATTTTGATTTGCCATCTAACCTTCTAGCAACCTGTTGCGTCAGATCCAATACGGCATCTTCTGTCGACACTCCTTGCCGAAATCCGTACTGATTGTCTGCAATTATTTTACGTTTGTCCAGAAAGCTCTTCAGACGTTTGTTTAAAATCTTTTAAAAAATTTTAGAAAGGGCAGACAGGACTGATATTGGCCTGTAATTATTGACACTGCTTTTGGCCCCCCCCCTTGTGAATAGGGTGAATTATTGCCTTTTTGAGAGCATCCGGAAATTCACCTGTTTGGAAGCAACGGTTGCAGAGGTAAGTTATTAGTGGGACCAATACATGACGGGTCCTTTTAAGCAGTATAGATGATATTTCGTGCCATCCTACAGCACAATCATCTCGCAACTGAAGTATGATAGACTCTACCTCTGCTTCGTCAACCTCCAGCATTACAAGCGAGTCAGCTGGGGAAATTTGAGAACGGTCATGGGCTAGAGTAGGAGGATATGGGTTACTGGTAGTGTTGGTTTTACGTGCCTGTGACATGATTTTCGCAGCCAAATTTTTGCCTACATTGCTAAAAAAGAGATTCACATCGTTTATTGATGATTTAGGGTCGCCTCGTAGTTTGAGCAGCTCTGAGGCACTGACATTTGTCTTATGTGTGCTTGTGATATTTTTTATTGTGTTCCACATGCTTTTGTGATTATTTTTAGCTTTTTCTAACTCCCTTTTTTCGTAAGCTATTTTTAATTTCCTAAGCAAGTTATTGCAAAAATTCCTATAGCGTGTATATGTGGTCTTTAAAATTTGATTGTTTGGTTCCTTTTTTGTTTTCAGATGCATTTTATCCCTATTTCTTATACATTTTAAAAGCCCAGGATTCATCCATGGTTTTATGGTTCTTTTTTGTCTAGGTATTTTAACTATTTTGGTATGTTTTGAGATAGCTGATTTGATAATACTTATAAATTTGGTCATACATTCGTTTACATCTTCAATTTGGGATATAACTGTGAAGTTCGTATCTTCTAGCTCAAGTATAATGGCTTCATAATCAAGACGGGTGGTGACTTGGCAAATTTTCCGTGGCGGAGCAACGTTAGCTATAGATAGGAGGATAGGTTTGTGGTCTGTAACATGTGATTCCAGAACTAGTGTGGTTGCACGTAGGTTTGACTTAAGAAGTAAGTGATCAATGCAGTGCTCCTGTCGGGTAGGAAATAGGTGTGTTGGCATAAGCCCATAGGAAGCATTTATCATAAGATATTCTAAGCTTCGGTCGTTCCTATTACTTGGGCTTCTAGCGATATTTAGATCACCTACGAGAACAACACTAGTACAGGAGGATATTTTATCATATGTTTTAACAAGGCTCTGTGTAAATTTATCTAAATTTTCTTTTGAATTAAGGGACGGAGAGCGATAGACGGCAAGAACAGCTAACTTTTTATCGATCTGACAAACAAGACAATTCCCACCCTCAAAAATCGGTTCCCACACAGAACCCTGCAAACCTTGTTTCGTGTAAATTATTACACCATCATTTTGGTTAGAATTCCTAGAAGTCGAATGAATCTCAAACCCGTCTAAAGCAGGTAGGTTATTGACTTTACTAAGCCAGCATTCCGTCAGAGCAACAATGTCGAAATTGATTTTCGTCACATTTAACAGAACTTGGAGTTGACAAAAGTTTTTGTTTACACTACGTATATTAATATGTAATAAGTTTATGCTGTTATCGGATTTGTTGATATACTTGAGGCAATCTTCAGGTTCACAACTATAAGAATTACCGAATTGAATATTATCAAGATCATTGTTAATTATATTTATGGAAGCCATTGAGAATTGTGAAAAGGTTGGGTTGTACCATAGCATGGCTTTATACCGAATAGCTCAAATATCGTTAAAAGTAATAAAATATAAAATATATTAATTCTTGTGTATTGTGTGAGGGTGAGGGGATATGTGTAGTGTGCCTTATTAAGTGAATTAAAGTGTTGTGAGTAAGAAAATAGTTTATGAGAAATCGTGTTGAACTTAACCGTAAGGGCAAGCCCGTGTAGTAACATTTTACAGAGAATTATAATTATAAGAACCGCTATACTATACTTGACATTAATTGGTAACTTTGTAGGTTTCCCGCAGTTGCTGAAAGGTGTTACCACTTTTGATAACGGTATATTTATCGCCTTCCTGTTTACGCAGGAGAATTCGGCCATTCGCAATCCAGCAGTATTGGAAGTTTTCCGACCTGGCGAAGTCACGAGCAAGAAAAAGGAGCCTTTTCGCTTTTGGAGTCAAATGATCCGACACGAACAGCGACATTTCAAGCCCTTCTAGACCAAGTTGTCTTGTGTTAATTTGTCTACCAGGTTGCAAGATATTATATTGAAATTAAAAAAAACATACTCGTATTATAAAATATATTAATATACACTGATGATGTCGATAGCAGCTAATCGTTTCCAATCAAGTGGGGCACTGTGGTGAGATGTGTTCATGTGACACTCGCGCGTCACACACACTAACGGGGCGGACACGTCACCCGCGTGCAGCTCGTGACCCGGCCGCGTGCCGCAAGCTTTCGCGAGCGTGCTACGTGCCGCCACGAGTTGGCGCGCTTAATGCTAACTACCTGTAACTACACCTACAGCTCACCGTGACACGTCCTGCCGCTGCGCTGAGAATCCACAGAAGTACTACTTGCCAACGACTTGCGTTGCTAGCTGACCCCTAACGCGTTTTTTTTTTCAAAATTAAGAATTTTTCAATCTCAATACTTTTACACGGTTTATTGTTCTTTCTGCTCGCTCTCGATCGACCCGCATGCTTAACCACTTATTCCACGGATGTACCAGTTAGTACCTATCTAGCGGTACGTAGATTCCTTGTTTATCCTTTTGTAGCAATATTTTTAATGTCACCACCGATGAATGCGGCACGTAGGTGCACCCGCGCGTCCCGGCGCCGTGCGGCGCGGCACAACTCGCGTCAAAGTATCATTAGCGAGCCGCTACCGCCGCGTCGCCCCTCACTGCCGCGCCTTGTTAATGACGTCACACCTGCCCGCGTGGTAATGGCTCGCGACGTCCTTAATTCAGCAACATGCTCATGTTAGCATGTTTCAATATTCATATACGTCATTATCGTATCCGTATCCGAGCGACGCTGTCTGCTCCGCGAAACATGTAGCTGTGGCTGTTGGATTTTGGTCTGCCCAAACTGGCCAAACATCACAGCTGAACACGGACATAGGTTAAATGGTTAGATTTGCGTTTGTAGACTCCTCACCCCCAAATACGGAATTTGGATGACAAATTGATGGTATTCCGCCGTACATTTTTAGGGATTGTCGAATGGAATTAGCGATACCGCTGTTACACATCTACAATCTTTGCCTTAAATCAGCTGTGTTGGAGATTTGGAAGATTACCCGGGTCAAACCGGTGCCGAAGGGAGGTTCGGAACTAAAGTTGAAGAATACAGACCGGTTGCAGTATAGTAATCAATGGCTAAAGTATTAGAATCGGCTATTCATAGGAGCGTTTTTGAGCAAGTTAGATCGCAACTTACAGACGTGCAGTATGGATTTCGGCCAACTAGAAATACAACAAGTAATTTACTCAGCTACATTACAGATGTAGTGCCGGTAGTAGACAGTGGGGGACAAACCGATGCTGCATATTTCGAATTTAAAAAAGCGTTTGATTTAGTCGACAATGACGTGTTACTGAAAAAGTTAGCCGGGGTCGGTTTCACCCCGCATTTACTTAAGTTTTTTGCAAGTTATATGAGTAACAGGCAGAAATATGTTGACTGTGCTGGATATCAATCAAACGCATATTACACTAGATCTGGGGTAAGCCAAGGAACTAATCTGGGGCCTCTGGAGTTTCTCTTAATGATTAACCTACCAAGCGTTGTGCAAGATGATAAGTGTTTACTGTTTGCTGATGACCT
This sequence comes from Dasypolia templi, assembly GCA_963555695.1. Lineage (NCBI taxonomy): Eukaryota > Metazoa > Arthropoda > Insecta > Lepidoptera > Noctuidae > Dasypolia > Dasypolia templi. Next base: position 535,143 of record OY743151.1, on the reverse strand, counting down.
CAAGCTTTATCTCCCCATCACAAACGTGAATGACTGCGAAAGACTGCAGAGAGCTATAGTCAGAGTGGTAGCTTGGAGCTAGAGTAATCTCCTGCAGTTTAACACATCTAAGTGTGTGACCATAAGTTTCTCGCGCGCACACACACCCATCACATATACTTATACGGTGGACGGGGTGCCGATGGATAGGGTCACTCAATTGAGGGACCTGGGAGTTCGTTTCACCACTGCACTCACGTTTCGTGATCACATAGTTAAGGTATGCAAAAAAGCATATAGAAACCTAGGATTTGTGCTTAGAATGGTTAAAAGCTTCACAAATATTAAAGCTATAATGGCATTATATAATGCTTTAGTAAGAAGCCAACTAGAATGTAATGCAGGTATCTGGGCTCCACATGAAACTAAGTATAGTCTCATGTTGGAGCGAGTACAAAATAAATTTATTAGGTACAAATACATGAAGGAATACGGGGTTTATCCATTTTATCCATTGATGTATCCAATTCTATTTGTCTTGGGTATGGTCGGATATAATGAACTGAGGGTCAGGAGGCAACTCACACTAGTGACCTATATCTTTAAAATAATTAGAGCGAAGATACACAATGCGGATATATTGCGAAGGGTGGAGCTAGTAGTGCCAGATGGGTATGTGGGTCGTCGTCGTCAGCCGCGGTTGCTGGCCGAAACGCGCGCGCGAACTAACTTGCAGCGCGAGGCGCTGCTCACGATTGCACTCCGCACTCTCAACCTCATTGCTGATGACTTGGACATATTCTGTACCCCTATATGTATGTTTCCAAACATTTAGGGGTTCAACATGGACGGGGGTTAAAATTCTGGTGGTTGAACTTGGACTAAACCGAATTGAGTACATCTGTCCATAGTGGCGTGGGCAATCTCCTTTGTGGTTTTTGTGACAGTGCTACAGCCACCCATCAAAGTTATTATGCAAAGACAACGTTTTGGAATCTGCAGTCGGGTGCATCAAGATGATCTTCTAGGATCAGTCATTTTGAGTTTGGCTATCCCATACTACAACAACTAAATTCAAAATTTAATTTGTGGCATTTAGATGATGGATTTCTAGGAGGTGACGTAGACACTGTTCTAAAAGATCTCCTAGTCCTAAAGTAGCTGTTCCAATCCATCGACCTTGACCTCAAATACTCAAAAGGCAAATTTTGTGACAATACCAACAGACAATTGGCTAGACAGAAATTCAATTCAATAGCCGGAAACATCAAACTTTTGGAAAAAACGTTCCTTGCACCTCTTAGATTCCCCAATTTTTGAAGGCAGTTTTTCACCTCTCATTGACGAAAAAATTAAACGTTTTAACGGCATGGCACAACGAAATAAATAGCTTTTAACTAATAGGTAACGATTGTGCTGTATCTAAAATGAAGTAAATATGTGAGTGTAGTGAGATTGATTTAATTGTTTGTATGATTCTTTAGCGTAAATACAATCCCATCAAAAACATTCTGTAAAAAACTAGCCAAGTCTCGATGGAGCTGCTTGTTTATCTCTGAAAAGTAATGAAATCTAGACAAAGCCGTGCGAAGTCTAAGGTTCCTTACTGCGATTTCTTTATTCATAAAGTTAATGTTGTGTGGCTTGGCCGATGAACATTCTTTATACGTTAGTGGGTACAAGTCAATTTTGTTTACACGTAATGTTATATCTGTTGTAACTACATATGTTTGTTAAGCGAGATTGCCCATACTGGTATTGGTAATTGGACGCTAGTATCTCATTTTAGGCTGTTGTTGATTGTGCAACACATACATTCAGCATTGACAATGCTGACTTCTGCTCTCTTCTTTTTGGAGCGTCAAATCGACCACCGATCTGACATAAAATAGACGTACAGACGGACTTCTATCAATGATTAGAAGTCCGTCTGTACTGGAAATATTTTTTATACTGTTTGTTTCAGGCTCGCCTATACATAAGTATTATTGAAATACGCAGCTTTATCAAGCCTACAATTGACTGGTTATTGAATCAACGTTTTCCAAGTGGCAATTTTCCATCGTCAATGGGTAGCAGTTCTGGCGACAGATTGGTGCAATGGTGTCATGGAGCACCTGTACCCTAATTGCGTAATACACAATCAAACGGAATCTGAATCGTTTTGAAACGATTGCTAAAACATTGCTTCATAAGTTCGATAAACAAATCTGCTCAACAATGTAACTAACGCTATGAATGTTGTTGAACTGTCAAAATACAACAGATTAGTCGTAATCGTTTACGAAAATGTGTTACGCAATTAGGCTGCTGGTTTTGGACCCTAGTGTACCCGTCAACGGTCACACAACATTGACTATAATAATAAAGAAATCGCAGTAAGGAACCTTAGACTTGGCACTACTTTGTCTAGATTTCGTTACTTTTAAGAGATAAACAAGCAGCTCCATCGAGACTAGGCTAGTTTTTTTAAGAATGTTTTTGGTGGGATTTCACTTATTTTCGTAGAAACGTGGGCAAAGCAGAAGGGGAGGCATTCGCCCAGCAATGGGACGCTATATAATTAAAAGATGGGTCCCACTACGCTGGGTTTTTGCAATGACAGTCGATTTTTTATGTACCAATAGCAGAAGAGGGCATTACTATATCTCTAATACAGCTGAGACCAGCTTAGGGTTCTTCATCAGATATTTCACACCTTCGATTTTTGAAATGAAGCGGCCCACTAAGTTGAATATTTTTGGTAAAGGCGGTATGTCGATCTGTAATAGTTTGGTTGGGCTCTTGTGTTTTCTAATTAGGGTCACCAGGTACTCCAGATCTTCGATTATCATAGTTTTTATAATTTTCCCTTTATGTGGCCATTAAACCCTAACTCTGTACCAAATTTCAGCTGTCTGAGTATAAGGGAAGTACTAGTTCTATTCTGATGATCATGAGTGAGTGAGTGAGTGTCATTAATGCGAAACTTTGCTTTCGCTTAACTTCGGACCTAAATGACCTACAGACTTGAAATTTTGGATTTTAAGTATGTGATTATAGCTTACTGGATGACGAAAATTTCTGCGTTCTGGTCTTATCCAGAGGTTCTCAAATAGGGGCCTGAAAATGCGGCGAAATGGTTCCAGTAAAGGATGGTACGGCAGTGTTTGCTTCGCGCTCGACTTGGCGGGGGCACTGCCGTGCCCCCTGATTGTGCTTAATTTGAAACTGTATAATAATTATGTATGGATATTTATGTGTTTACCTATACAACGTGTAACAGAATGAAAGCAAGAGCTCATACACCCCAAATAGTTGTCCTGACTAAACATAAAACGTTTGAGAGAACTACTCGATCTGCACCCACACTAATAACGCACGCACCGCACACTCATGTGCCTGCCAGCCGGCTAGGTAGGTAAGCACTGCAAGAGTAGGAGTACGCACTAGGTATGTGTGTACGTTAGTTCAATGACCGAACATTACGTACAGCATGATTACGTACGATGTCGATTCTGTAAAAATCTCACCGTGAAGACTTGCGTGGAGCGAGCTGTCAGTGTCACCCCGTCTTGATCAATCCTTAGCATCAGTGGCACTGACAGCTCACTCCACGCTCACTTCACCAAATTTTTCACTGTGAGATAGTTACAGAATAGCACTACAGATCACACGGAAAGTCTCGTACACAGTGGCGCGACGCCGCAGCGCGACACAAAGGCACCGCGTGTCGCGCGACGATCGGTGCCTCTGTGTCGTGCTGTGGCGTCGCGCCTGTTTGTGGGAGCCTTAATAAATAAGCTTTGGATTATTTTGTTCTAAGTTATTAGGTTTTTCAAATTGAGCAACTTTTCACCCATCTGCGATAGGGTGCTACCTCCGGCGTGCGCCCGCGCTCCGTCGCCGCACGGTTGCCCCGGAGACTGACTGATCTAGGGTTCGTTCACACGGTCCCGGCGTGCCTGTTTGTGCGAGCCTTTATGTCTGATGCGTACCGAACTATCGTGATGTCATATTCAGAGTCGGCGTGTATGAAAGATTTGAATCATAAATATTTACACTAATTAAATTCGGTAAAGATAAAAGTAATTACTTTCAGGTTTGAACTATTTACACTACACTATTTTTTCGTCTCCTTTTAAGTAAACTTTCATAATGTGCACCTCCTTGCTCGATGCACTTTATTGCACGCTTTCTTATGTTAAATTTTAGTTTATTTAGTACGTCAGTGTCACTTTTCACAATACCAAAGGCGAGTTCAATTTATTGTCTGAGGTCTTCTACAATCGTTGCCTCGATTGTCGAAGACCTCAGACAACAGATCGTAAACGAGCGATTTTATCGCTTTATTTCTTTGAGATAAGATAATTGCCTTAAATTAACTTCTTTTTTAAACAGGACAAGCTTAAATGTAATAAAAAGCAATGTTTATGTGTGTAAGAAAGCTATGGTCGAACTACAAATTGGGTTTTGCATTTAAATAAGACATACTGCTTTGGAATAAGGTTTAAGTTTCCTTAAATTGACTTTTTATTACACGCGCTTTACACATAGGATAACTATGAGTGAATTGCAAATTCGGTCGTGCATTTGAAAAGGCTTTATTCCTTTGTGATAAGGCTTAAATTTCCATAAATCAAATATTGTATAACCTTGTTACGACGCGGTGGTACTAATTTCAGATAAATTAAAGATTTTTCCGGGAAAAATGTACACTTATAAATAATGACGGAAGTGGATTCAGAAGCTGATTCTGAGCAAACTACTTTCAGGTCTTGCGCTTATTTTGTTACACGTTGTATAATTTAAAAAAAAATGTAATAAATAACCTTTTTTTTCAGCTAATCAAAGTACTGGCCCAAATTATCTATTAGATAATTTGCCATTTTGACAGCAGTTTGTTTATCCCATTACTGTAGAAGTCTGCCGCTAGGGAGGCTATGAAGTCAGTGAAAGCGTTTTGTACTGCCTCTCGGCTGTTGATTTTTTTCCAAGTCAAAATTTTCAAAATTTTCAAAAATGTAGAAATCGGTTGGGGCAAGGTCCGGTGAGTACGATGGGTGACGGAGAGCTGCCAGCTGTAACCCTCGTAGCTTTGCGACAGTCTGTCGTGAAGTGTGAGCTCGTGCGTTTTCGTGGAAAAGCAATTGGGAAGAGCGATTGACCAGACTTGGTTGTTGAATGATAAATGATTTTATTTCAGTAAGTAGGTTTTTACAAACACTTTTACACGTCAATCATATTATAAAAGTAGATGAGATCGGCGTTTCCTATCTGACTACTCTGAGAAAAAAGGCCGAAACAAACTCAGAGGTCACAGTCTCTTTTAAAGTCCAGACATAATCTTGGTCAGGTCATGTGAAGACCATGTAGATTGATATCTGAAATGAAATTGCGAGCTTCTCCATCATTGATTGCAATTCTTGGCAATAGACATCTGCCGTCACTGTTGTGCCAATCGGTAAGAAGCTGTGATGTACAAGTCCGGCACTGGTCCACCAGACAGTCACCATCATCTTGCTATGAGTAACCTTTTATTAGCGCACTGATTAGGTGCTGTACCCCGGGTCCACACACTGAGAGGAACGCTTACGGTGGTCGTACAAGATCCACTTTTCATCGCAGGTAATTCGATTCAGAATTCCCTTGTTTCTATGCCGATTCAGTAGTGTTATGCATGCTTCGATGTGTAAGACTTGTTGTTGGTCGCTTAGTTCGTGTGGCACAGGCGAGTGTAAAAGATAAAAAAGGCAAATTAGTGAGTGCCACACACTCACTAATTGAGCTTTTTATATATTTCTGATTTGACGCAAGTGCTCCAATGTAGTTTTGAAAATAACTCTAAGGCCCGCAGCAAGTTCAGCCGTAGATTGAGTGCCTGGATCCGCTTGAACTCGCGCCTTCAATTCGCCGTTGTCGACAATGGTTACCGGCCGACCGCGAGGCTCGTTCTTCAACTAAAAATTCTAGATTTAAAACTTTTTTTATGCATTCAGGCCCGTACACGTCGTTAATGTTTCGTGTTGTTTGCGCAGCGGTATTTCCACGTACGAACTCATATTCGAAAATTGTTCGAATTTTCAGTTTATTCATGGCGCCAAAAACGACCACAATTTCACAAAAACACATAACTATCTAAAAACAAATGACTGAACTTGAAATTAAATTAACACGGCGTTCGAATTTCACAGATAATTAAATCTGAAAATGCTGGTTATAGAATCTCCAATTACCTATTATTTTATTATAAAATGGGTACAATAAAATATAGTAAAGTGTAAAGCACATCAAACGATATAAAATACTCAGGCGGCGAAGTTGCTGTATCTCAATAGAATATTATTTTGTGCCAAATACAAAATGCTGTTAGTGTTTCGTAGCATACAAACGAGGACCATATTATCTTGACTGCCAAACAAGAATTAATAGCATTTTTGCTGTATCTTTAAAACATTAAGAATTAGTTGATTTGATATTATTTACAGCATTTTGAATTATGTTTTGTTAAAAAGTTTGAAAAAGTCAACGTCGTATCATATAAAAAATATTTAGGAAAACGTTGCTCAGACCGTCCGAAGCTGTATTTTTTGCTTATTTCAAATAAGCAAAAAAAACAATGTTTCGAGATACGACAAAATCGCATTCCATCGTCGATATTGTTTACGATTAGACAAAGAAACGCCTATTCAGACCTTTGGCAAATACAAGCTGAAGTACCACAAGGGAGTGTACTGCGTTCGGTCCTGTATCTTCTATACACCTGTGATATTCCTGAGCTGGAAAATAATGCCATTGCCACTTTTGCTGACGAAACAGCAATCATGACTGTTAGAAATAGTCACGAGGAAACTATAGAAAAAGTTCAAGAGTCCATAAATCGTGTCAATGAGTTTACTACAAACATGGCGTATCAAGCTCAACGAAAGCAAGTCTATTCACATTGACTTCACTAATAAAATGCCAAAATACTTTCCAGTATTCAGAAATAACTAACAAATACCATACGCGAATACTGCTAAGTATCTCGTCATGACCCTGAATGCAAAACTGCGCTGGAAAGAACATGACAAAAATAAAAGAGCCGAATTAGATATTCGATACAAAAAAAAATATTGGCAACTTGGGAGACAGTCGCCATTATAAATATCTAATAAATTAGATTAATAAACAAGTTTTAAAGGCTGTATGGACCTACAGTATTCAGGTGTGAGGCTGCGCCAGCCAATGAAATCGTCTAACCCTTCAACGTTTTCAAAACAAAGTGCTAAGGGATGTAGTGATCGCGCCCTGGTACATCCGTACTTTAGAAACAGCGACGGCCAGCGGGAGCGGGAGAAGTACAAAATATGCAGAAGCGTATGAACATAGACTTCATCATAACGTGAATTTCGAGGCGATGCAACTCCTTGACAACACAAATCTATTGCGAAGACTAAAAAGGGTAAAACTTTTGAGTTAGTTTAGTGCAGTGTAAGTGAACTGAAACTGTAGTGCAAGTGCTGACTAATAGAAGGAACACGTGAATCAAGTGTCTTCCTCTTAACTCGTATCATCCCAACCATAATAAAATGAGGCCAATTTTTATAAAAATCGGATCAGAGTGTGTTTAGAGATGTATAAAATGGTACATGCATATCAAAAATAAATATACGGAATTTGGATTTTGAGTTTTGCAACCGTTCCAATAAAAGAACACTAGGATTATACATACATGTAAAATACCGTTAGTGGCTATGTATTTCGTTATGAAATAAAACTATTCTATAGACCTTTAATAATATTTTTAAATATGTTATAAATCTTATAACTATTACATAACGATTATCCAAAAAATACTGTGGTTTCCCTGCGGCAGTTAGGATATTAAGTCTAGAACAACTGAGGCACCAACACCTAGTTCGGGATGAGTATTGCCAGTACTAGCTCCCTGATAAAGCTCACCATAAGTCAAGTAGCCGAGTTGAGTATTAGTACTGGACCAATTTTTGTATCCAAATCTAAACGGCTATCCATGGATACCTATGTTGCTTAGTCCCATGTTTCCCATAATAGGGAATCATAGATTCATCAATGCTCAAATTTTTACCTCCAGGTTAATAATTTACCCATCTCGCATTGAGCAGTTTCCATAGAGGGCGAACTTATCATCAGGTTCAAGATTATAACTGTCCGCAACATGGAAATAACGCAACAAATCTTCGAAACAATTTCTTGACGTTAGAGCTGCTACTGTTGGAAAACTGCAGTCGACTTTTTGTTCCCAGTACTTTCGATATCTCGATACTCTGTTGTACCCTGACAGTAACAAGATTGCAATAAAATGTTTGATATCTGTCGTAGTAACCCGAAATCCATGTTAAACCTTCTGGATGGCATTTTTTTCAGTTTCTGAGCGCAGTAATTTTATCACGTCTTCATCAAAACATAATTCGAAAAATTGAACAGGGCTTTCAAGGTTTTCCAAGAAATCTGATTCACTGTACTCTTTCTCAGGCTTTTCTGGAATTTCTACAAACCTCATTTTTTGTGACTTCAATACGTCTTCTTTATGGTAGTAGCTGTGTCACTGACGATGAGGAGTTAGGCTGTGGAGGCTGCGTTACTGACGATGTGCTAGATATTGGGTCCCCTTCTGGTTCGTCTCCAGCGAGTTCATTCACTATCCTTGACTCAGCTTGAGACGACCTGGTGACCCGGAACTCAGCTTCTGCAAGTAACTGATGTTTTGACAAATTATTTATATGTGCGAACTCTTCATCCCCGCTGTCTTCATCTTTATTTCGCCAATTATCAGGAGATGTGATAAAAATATCAGCCGCAAACACATCGTCATCTTCTTTCAACTGCGAGATTATCTGATTCACATTCAATCTGCAATAAATAGTATCATAACTACGAGGTCATAGTGGTAAATTATTAAATGTAATATGTAAATTATACACGGATGTATGTTCCTACTGTTCAATTATTACTTATCTTAGGTCCGGCAACTGCCAACGTTTAATTCATAGTGAGGTGACCGCGAACGATGCTATGCAAGTAAATTCGATTTTCTCGTCCGATCAAATTAATAAGTCGGTATCCGGAAATAATAGGGAACGTTTACTAGAGATCCTCACCAAGTCTTCCGAATTCTTTTTAAGCGGTACCGCAACCACAACAGTAAAAGATAGTGAGATGCACATCAAGTTAACAACCGAAGTGCCCGCGTACTATAGACCCTACAAGTTATCGCATGATGAAAAATTAAAAGTACGTGCTATAGTGAAGGATTTGCTTGATAAACAAATTATTCGCGAGTCCGATTCAGAATACGCTAGTCCGATCCTACTAGTAAAAAAGAAGGATGGTTCTGATAGAATGGTCGTGGACTACCGTGCACTGAATCAAATAACTGCCAAAACTAGATATCCGCTCCCCTTGGTCAACGACTATATAGATAGAGGTTAGGTAATGCTCGCTGGTTCAGCTCCCTGAACATGGTTTCCGGCTTCCATCAACTTAGGGTTGCTGAAGAGTCTATTCATAAGACCGCATTCGTTACACCAGAGGGCCAGTATGAATATTGCAAGGTTCCGTACGGTTTAGCGAACGCGCCGATTTTCTATCAGAAAACTATCTCTAAAACGCTTAAATCCTTCATGGATGCTGGAAAGGTCATGGTCTACGTCGACGACGTCTTGATATTAACGGACGGAATTGATGAAAACCTCGTTTTATTAGATTCGGTCATAAAAACGCTAACTGAAGCAGGTTTTTCGATTAATTTAAAGAAATGTACTTTTCTTACACAGGAAATAGAATACCTAGGTAGAATTATAAGAGATGGCCAGGTTAGACCGAGCAATTATAAAATTGATGCATTAGTTAAATCACCTCGACCGAGCAACGTCAAACAGGTTCGCCAATTTCTTGGCCTCGCAGGATACTTTCGTAGATACATTCCTAATTACGCGATTAAGACTGCGCAAATTGGCGCTCTAACTAGAAAAGGAATAATCTTTAATTGGAGCGATGAATACGAAAATGCACGTCAAGATATCATTTCATATTTAACTAACGAACCAATTTTGCAAAATCGATCCTGAATTGACAACTGAGCTGCATACGGATGCCAACTCTATTGTTTATGGCGGAATCTTGATGCAAGTAAGCAAAGACGGCCGTAGGCGGGTAGTTGCTTATTTTAGCAAGTTGACTACTGGTGCGGAGTCAAAATACCACAGCTATGAGCTGGAGACCCCCGCAGTAATAAAATCATTACAACATTTTAGGCAATACTTAATTGGTAAATCTTTCAAGAAAATCACAGACTGTAATGCAATAAAATTGACACAACGTAAGAAGGATCTCCAACCCAGAGTTGCAAGATGGTGGATGTACATGCAAGACTTTGATTGCTCGCTAGAATACCGTAAAGACGCGCTTATGTCGCACGTAGACTACTTACTGTAGGAATCTGGTCGATATTATTAATGTTGTTCAAAAACCACAAAATTGGGCTCAAATGGCACAGGCAGGTGACGAGGAGACAATAAGATTACTTGAAAAATTTGATAACGGTAAATTAGATAACACGCGTTACGTGAAACGTAATGATCTCTTGTACTGTAAGGATGACGTCACGGGTGAGCAAGCGCGATTCTTATGTTATGTACCAAAGGCGTTTCGATTAAGTTTATTACGCGTTTTCCATGCCGAGCATGAAAACATTGCTGTAGACGAAACTACCAATCTGATCCTGCGACATTTCTGGTTCCCCGGTCTTAGACAATTTGTCGTAAAATACGTAACGCATTGTGTAGTGTGCATTTCGCATAAGCAAGTCCCTCGCGCACCGTTACAACCAATATCCTCTTGGGAACACGCGGACATACTTGGACCCCTGAGGGAGACGGTCATAAACATGTACTTAATATAGTTGACGCGTATACTAAGTACTGTTTGCTTTATCCTCTACCAAGACAAGATTGTAGTGAATTGAAGCGCTTAATGACCCAAATAATTTCTCTGTTCGGCACTTTTAAAAGATTTGTGTGCGATAGAAGTCGTATATGTTCGATAACCATGAGTTAATTCGTTGGATATCAAAATATGGGGTCGAAATGCATTTCATTACCCCTGAAATGAATCAGGAAAACGGGCAAGAAGAACGTTATTGTCGTACAGTTTTAAACATGTTAAGAGTTGAAGTAAATTATAATGAAAATGATTGGTCAAAAATATTATGGAAACTGCAATTGGTTTTAAACGTTACTAAACATAAAACAACTCAATATTCGGCATTAAATCTTCTTATTGGCACTGATTCCACAACACCTTTAATAAACGCTTTGATCAGAGATATAACTTACGAAGGTTCAAATCCAAATCGCGATGCAATTCGCGAGATGAGACGGCAGCGTGCAGAAGGACGTATTCGCGAAAATAAGGAAAAAGAAGACTCATATGCTAATAAAAATCTGAAACCGCCTAAAACGTTTCAAGTTAATGATTTAGTCTATGTGATTAAGAACTCTCAAAGTACCGGAAAACTCGACAGCGCTATGAGAGGCCCTTATAAAGTCACTAAGCTCCTTCCTAACGATAGATATGAGGTACAATTACTAGCCGGTGCCTAAGGAAAGACTAGTCAGACAGCTGCTACATACATGGTATTATGGAAAGGTGAATGGATACGATTGCTGTTATTTTTGCTTTTTCAGCTTACATACCTACTAGTTTTTTCCCCTATTCTTGAACTAGATTAAGTACTAAACAAGCTGTGTTTATTGATTTTGTTGTGTTGTGTTCAGTGGAAGAGACCCGTGTAAATCCTGTGCGCCGGTTATTGGGTTGACCTTGACACAAGTGGTTTCTAGGGTGAGTCGGTGGCGCAGCCGACAATAGACCTGAGTAAATCCAGCAATTATTAGGTTTTTTTTTTTTTTTGGTTTCGGGTTGGAAAATCCTCATGGATGTCCCCCGCCCCGGGAAGGGCGGGGGGGGTCTATCGGACTTCTACCGACTAAAAACCAACCCGGTGTTCCATCACTCACCTACGCCGGGGTCGCGGGAACACATAATTCTTCCCATTTAGGGGGGCCGGAAGAGGGCGTTGTCCGCCCTCCTCCGACGCCCGGTGCGTCTGCTGCGGGCCGGGTCGAGAGTCGAGATCTCTCTCTCCCTTTGCGCAGCCTGCCAACCTAACATAAATAAACAACGGTCATCTCGCAGAAGGAAACCACCGCGTCCCAGGGCTCGACGCTGCCGACCATCGAACTCACTACGATCGGCAGCGACAGGTCACTGCCTACACGAGATGAGGGCACGGCGCGGCTCCTCCCAAGTGGCACACTCTGCCAGCGTGTGCCACGCCGTGTCCTCCCGGCAGTCGACGCAGTGGTGACACCGGGCGTCCGGCTCCCTGTTTATGCGACACAGGTACTTCCCGAAGCAACCATGCCCCGAGAGCACCTCCATCGCCCGAAACGTCAGGGAGCCGTGCCTTCTCCCGAGCCAGCGGTCGAGCACTGGCCGGATCGCCTCAATGGTGCTGAGGCCGGCGGTAGGGCGTGACAGCCTCACCCGCCATTCCGCCACCAGGACCTCGCGGAGCTGCAACCGACGCTGCTCGATATGTTGCTGCATCGGTCGCTCGCCCCACTCCCGCGCTGCCTAGCGTCGTGACGCGAGCACCTTCGCCTCCAGGTCCCAGGGCGGGGATCCGGCCAGCGCACAACCCGCCTCGAAGGAGATCGTGCGATACCCCCGAATGACTCTGGCGGCCATCGCCCGCTGCGGCTTGCGAAGGACAACTATGCTGCCGCCCGTCAGGTCAGATGCCCAGATCGGAGCTCCGTAGAGCGCCATGGATCGCACGATCCCCATATAGAGCCGCCTACAGGCGGCGCTCGGGCCCCCAGATTGGGAAGTAGCGTTGCCAGCGACCCGGCCGCACCCAACAACTTGGGCGCCAGCCGCCGGAAGTGGGGTCCGAAGTCCCACCGGCTGTCGAGCACCAATCCCAGATATTTCATGGTGAGCTCGACAGCGATCCGGACCCCCCGACCACAATGTGTGATCTGGACGGCGGCGCCCGCCTAAGTAAGCCCCAACGATTCGGTGGAGGTAGAGAGGCACGCGGTGGTACCGCAGTGCCTCCCGTATGCAGCTCCAGGGCAGGATGTTGAAGGCGTTGGAGATGTCTAAGGACACCGCCACCACCACCCCGCCCCGGTACACTGATTCCTCCAACAGGACTCTCACCCTTGACACAACGTGGATGGTAGATCGCCCATGCCGAAAGCCGAACTGGCTCTCGTCCAGGTCCGGCCCCTCTATGCACAAGTGGCCGACGAGGCGGGCTGCGAGTGTGCGCTCGAACAGCTTGCCCACCTCGTCGAGCAGCACTATGGGCCGGTACGCAGACGGCGAGTCGGCAGGGCCCCCGCCTTCCTGAGCAGGACCCGACGTCCAATCATCCACAGACTGAGAAACTGGCCCCGCTCAAGGCACGCTGTGTAGAGTCCTCTCAGTTGGGGCTCCAACACCTTCAGAGCGAGGACCAAAGCCAGGCCGTGAATTCCGTCGGGCCGCGGAGCCACGTTCTTGACCCGGAGCCGCATCACGGCCGCCCTCATCTCTGCCTGTGTCACCTCTGGGACGCTGATGGCGTTCACCTCCTCCTCCTCCGCAGCAGACTCTGCGGCTGCGGGCAAAGCCATCGGCGGCGGAACATGCTCCGCTCTCACCGGGAAGAGGGCTGCTACCACCTCCTCGAGCAGCTCGGGTTGGAGACTCTCCGTAAGTGGGGGCGCCGCGGCTCGAAGTTGCCCTCGAACCGCTTTATACGGGCGCCCCCACGGATCCCCGTCCAGAGTCTCCAACATCGTCTCCCGGGATCGGCGTCCTCGCCTCGTCGATGGCCAGCTACAGAGGCTGCTTTGCCGCGCGGTACACCTCATACTGCGCGGCCTCCTCCTCGGGTACCCGACGACGTCTCCTCCGGTACCGGCGTCTCACCACCACGCATGCAACGCGCAGCTGCGCGATCTCGGCGGACCACCAGTACACCTGGCGCTTTGCACCCTGTGCGTGGGGGAGGGGCATGGACGCGTCGCATATCTGCGTCATTGCCCCGCGGAACCACATCGCCTCCGGCTCGACGTCGTCGGGTTTGGTCGTTGCCGACCCCCGGAACCAGGCCTGAGCAATGGCTGCCTCCTCGAGAAGCTCCCTGTCGATGCGCTTACGCGCCCAGCGCGGGCCTGCGGCCGCCAGCGGTCTGGGCGGAGACGTTGAATCGGATATATCGGTGACCCGACAACGTCTCCACCTCCGCGGCGACACGCCAGTAGCGAACACGGCTCGCGACAGCAGGGCTCGCGAACGTCACGTCCACTATGGACCCTCCTCGCTGTCGCACGCACGTGTGGGCCGAGCCCCGGTTCAGGACGACCAGGCTAGTCGTGATCGCCCACTTCTCCAATGCCTCACCCTTAGCATCGGTCACCGGGGATCCCCACGCCGCAGACTTGGCGTTGAGATCCCCGAGCAACAGCACCGGGCGAGGATGGAGCTGGCCCACGACGGCACCCAACTCGACAAGGAACCTCTCGAAGTAGGCGAGACTCTTGTTGGGCGAAAAATACGCCCCAACGACGTCAACGCCATCTGCGAGGGCGGCTACCCAGCCGTGTCCCCGAGACGGGCTGACGAGAGCCCCGCCAATGATGACCACCAAACCGTCCAGGTCTCCCACCCAGTTATCCCTGGGCAGGACCCAGTACGGCTCGGCGACCACGGCCACGTGAATCGACCACTCTGCCATGCTCTGAAACAAGAGTTCCTGAGCTCTGGCAGAGTGGTTGATGTTGCCCTGGAGGAGACGGAACAGTGCCATTTATGCGCAGTCCATCCCCCCCTCTGCACCGTTCTTAGGCCGGGAGTCGGCCGAAGAGGAGCCCTTCTGGCCCCTTCCCCTCCTTCTGTTGGTGGGCACGCCACAGGCTTTTGCCCCCCATTTGTGCCCGGCGGGCCTCCCTGCAGCCGTGCAGAGGCTGCAGTTAGGCGCCGCGGAGCACTGGGCCGCCTTGTGGCCGGGCTGGCCGCTGACCTTGGAGTTGGAGTTATTTTTTTAAGAGTTTTCTTCCTCTCCTCCCATAAGACCATGCCCACACAACTCACTCTCTGAAAGCAGAGGGGGGGTGGTCGCACGACCTACTCCAAACGACGGACTAGCCGTCCCTTCCCTAGCCCGTTTCCCTTCCACGACCATCAAAGATGATTCTTCGTTTGTTGAGATTAGCCGCCAGCGCCAATTGTCCACCTTCGATGAAGTACGTGGAGACCGCGGCCCTTTCATATAAACCACCACACACTACACACCGATTCTTACATTGTTGATTATGCAAAACCTCACTTAAAATAATTATGATTGCGCGCTTGCCACCGTCACCGAGTGCCGACTCCACCCAGTCTGTCTCTCACAGCCTCTCTCTCAACATAATGAATTACTCAAACAAATTTCATTAAACTAATCGTATTGTCGAACGTACTTTAGTCGTCTTGTAACCATAACCTAATAAACAAAAGTTCTGTTACTACGCGCGAACTCCCAAGCACCGACGACCGCGGCGCCACGTGAATCCCACGCCGTGCCACAGCCACGCACTCACCACGCTACAGGCACTAAGCGGTGAGCTTTTCAAACGTTGTTTACTCACTATTGGTAATTAGATTAATACGTACTTTAGTATTCATTGCAATTTTATATTAATAGTAAGGATACTATTTGTGTGCTTTGTATATGATTTTAATAAGAAAAGACTTGTGTTCACACGTGAATTGAGTGAGTAGTTTTTTGTTTTAAGAAATGTCTATATTATAGCCCTTAATGACATATGCATAGCTATTACTAAGTTGGTATCAGCGAGGAACGCAATACGTAACAACACACCGCCCATCAAGAGGCATGTTGGTCTTTTTAACAAACAATTATTTAAAATGTTACATACTAATTAAGAGATTACCACTAAACAACGATAATATATGTATAAATATGTACGTGGGGGTTTATGATATTTATATGTCGGAAATACGTTAAGTCAATCGTTTGACTGTGACTCACCGGGACGCCAGCTCTGGCCAGCACCACCAGAGCGGCAATTCCCGTATTTTTAAAAGCGTTCCCATACTAATCTCACTCCCAATCTGTCAAAAATGCAATCAATTTACATTAATTTTTGACAAGTATTTGAAATTGATTGTCGCTGAGATGAGATTGCGAATTAAATTTGAACGTTTAAAGTACCAGAATTGGCCTTCTGGCGGCTAAATTAAAAGTATTCCTAGTATTTCTAAAGGTAAATGTAGTTCCAGTAATTTACAAATAAAACAGTTATGTACCTACTTCATACATATATCCAGGAACCGTATTCAGGTTATTACACAATTTTTACTGATGGTTCCAAAGATAAACATTTGGGAGGTGCAGCCTTTTGGGATCCCATTCTCTTGAATGAGATGAGGATTAGGATTGATTCAGATATTTCTAATATGCACATTGAGTTTATTGCGAGATTGGAAGCTTTGTCCTATATTCTATCAATTGAAGGCAATTAATTTGTGATTGTGACTCCAAAAGCTCGCTGCAACGCTGAATTGCTCTTAAAACTTCAGTCTTATTAAAAGAACGTTGTCTTTGTGGCGTAGTGGTTTTGGTGGGGAAAAGAAACAACAAGTTACAGTGCTTAAAGTGCAGCATAAACCGCTGCAAGATAACACCTATATTACCTTACCCCTCTGGAGATGCACTTGTCTTATCTCGTGTATTTCTTACTGGCTGTCTTGAGTTAAACTACTCTACTATTAGTTTACCTCTGTGTGTATAGTAAGTCGCCGACATAGGACTACATCCAAGTCAGTGAAGGACTTAGTTGATAGGATGAAAGAATGTGAATGAGTTGTATGAACGTACAGGTAGTCAGTATTTGGTGGTTTAGGCCTTCTAGCGGATTTCCCTTAGGGAAAATCCTTTCTTTGCAGGCGGGGTACCGTAACGTAATTAGTCGATAACCTAAAAGTCACTAATTATCTATGGGCATTGACTATTAATTGTCTATGGCGTAAAAGCTGTCACTTGCCAGTGACAGCGAACTAAGTCTATATAAAGCGTTGCCGAGTCATTTTATTTTATTTTTACCGGCTTACTGCCAGAACTACGCATCGAACCCCTCGTGTTAGTGTGAGTACTCTATTGTGCCTTCATGGTTAATTTATGACCCAGTAGCCTTAGCAGTATCCTTTCTTGTGTAACTTACAACTTTTATCTGGCTGCTGGCAATGTAAGTTCTCGGAAACCTAAATTGTTGGCGAGAACCATCTATCATATTCTAATGTTTACGCATGTGCATTATTTCTATTAATTATCTATACACCTGTAGTAATTATCTATCACGCTGGCATGCTTGCCACGCTACTTGCTAAGCTGCTTGCTGCGCTAATTGCCTTGTGTGAGGACCCCTAGAAATTCGAAAGATCCTAGAAAGATCCTAGAGACTAAGAACCTACGACCTAAGAATCTGTGCTCGAAAATAAATGCGTGTCTAAGTGGTAACTTGTTGTTTCTTTTCCCCACAAAAACCACTACGATCCCACCACATCTTCAATGGATTCCGTCGCACTGCCAAGTAGAAGAAAATGATAAGGTTGATAGACTCGTCCAACAAGCGTGTGTTGATGGAGTTCCCATGAATATTACTCCACTGTATTCGGAATATTTTGGAAAGGTTAAAAGAAAGTGTTTAGATCTTTGTCAGGAATATTTAGATGAAATATCAAAAGACAAAGGGATATGAAATCGAACTATCCAGCCACAGATTACTCGGGTTCCGTGGATTGATTGTGACCTCAACAAAAACCTAGTAACTATAGCCATATGACTTCGTTCCGGACATATTCCTTCATATAAGTTTTATTATTTAATAAAGAAAGCTCTGTCTCCAAATTGTGATGATTGTGGCGTGGTTGATGATGTGTTTCATATTCTGATGGAGTGTGTTTTAGGACAATATAAAAGGTATGATATTGGCTTTTGTAATACCATCCTTGCGATTCCAATGTCCGATATGGCAAAACAATTGTACAAGCTAGTTATGGTAGATAGTAATCAAAAAAATAAAACTGCACAGGGCGATGATGTCGCTAAGCGACAAAGCCCTTTAACCAAATAAAAAAATCAACAATCATCCGTCTTACGAATTTTCGATTAGGTCACGTGTCTTGACGCTAGTTTAACATTTTTTTCCCCATTACAAAAAAAGTGTACAACGCCGCTAAAGAAGTTTACACTTCAAAAATAAAAAAAATGCATTACCAGGCTTCTGCCCTGATAGACAAAAAACTGCGATAATAAAACCGATTTTAGGAAAGATGATGGAGAATATCTAGAAAAGTATTGACCTGTTGCCTTAGATTCAGTTCTTTCTTAAATATTTGGGAAACGTATTTACAAAGAATTTAATAATTATTTAGCAAAACCATATTTGGGTAAAATAACAAAAAGGCTTTAGACCTAGTAAAACCAAAATCATGGCCACATATGATTTCATATACTTTGTTATGATTATTATTGACAAAAACTACCCATCTGTTCGATATTTATGGATATGACACAGGCTCTTGATTATGTCGATATTACACGATATATATTATTTAAGTTGGTAACGTTAATGGAATAATAGGTAAGGTTCTTAAATTAATTGAATCATACCTCAGAGGCCGATACCAATGTACTGAAGTGAATGTTTTTGAAAACAAAACCCGGATTTCGGAGTTATTTCATAAAATCGAAAATAACCTTAAAACTAGGTGGTTAAATATATTTTGTTCGACGATAACAATGACGTTTTTTATTTAAACACGTCATACACGAACGAACATTATTGCTCTTAAAACCAGCGTACCTAATTATTACTAAGAATTACGAGTTATAGCGACGTTAAGCCGCGACATAGGGTGCGTGACTAAAACTAGAGGATTTACCAGACCTTTATATTGCTAATACTGTGAGCGGGTAACGTATCTAAGGGTAATACCTATATCATTGGACGCTACCATGATCACACTACCACACTTATACTTATAATAATAAAACATTATCATAAGTGTGACCAGTCCTTCCAGCCCTTCCTCCATTCCTCAAAAAAAATCACCAAATATCCAGTTTTTGGAAACTTTATGTTGGTTTTTGCAGTGTCACATATGACTATGTCAGGATTACCAAATAATACTTTTGGTATTATTTATTCTATTTCTAGAAGCAATATCTTTAACAGTCATATTATTAAATCCTAAGGACAATAGAACAACTCAACTCATTAATTAAACACAGTATGGCCTTATTAATTAATCGTTCTAAGGTGACACAAGATCTATTAAATAGAGTTGCCAACCTTTCATTACTATCACCAGTTCTCAGTATAAACTAAGTAAATGTTTAAAGCAATTGTGGCATTTGTAACATGTTCTAATAAACTTGGAGTACAGTTAAACAAATTACAAAATTGATCTGAGTTCACGCCAAGCCAAAAGTGACACAAACATGTAGACATAATTTAAATATTTTAGAAATCTGTTTGAGTTTTCGGCGAGGTACATCATATTAATAATTATGTCAAATTGACAACCAGTAAAATCTCTTAGTTGGGAAATTAATTCGCTCCAATGGCCATGATCCAGGTGGTGAAAACAGATTCGTGGTGCCAGTGGCATAAATACGTCATATCAATAAACATAATATATATATGTCAGAAATGTGTGATTTCGGGATGTGATCGATAAATCAATATCTTTAGTAAGAAAATCGATATTGAGTCAATGAGCAATACCTCATCGATTTGATGTACTGATTTCACTTAATTGTTACTGTTATTCAACAAAAAGAAAGCAACACTAGAATCTAAGATAAATTGTTGCTAACCCTATGGACTCCTGTCTGAAATAAAAGTTTTCTATACTATTCTAATACATGTAATTGGATGGAGAATTTTTAAGTCTATGAAGTTAATTACTCCTACGGCATAATTAAAAATGTTGATTTAGGTCTGAGTGAGGAGCAAGTACTAGAAGTTATTGTGTGTCCAGTCTCGCTGAAACGGCTTAACCGATGAGACCAAGATGGAGATGGATGGTTTCCATCCGAAAGTGTCCGATTATGTTTTAAGTGTAACTTTTTTCCAAATGAAATCGACATCCTCCTGGTGTCGGAAACCCACTTTACATCTAGAACTTACTTTAAGATGCCAAAATATAAATTGTACCACACAATGAATCCTTTTTTTTTTTTTGGTGGGAAATCATCAAATGACTTCTCCCGCTCTGGGTGAAGCGGGTCGGCTTGTAAGACTTTTACTGACTAAAACCCACCCGTGTTCCTTCAGTTGCCTGTGCCAGAGCCACGGTTTTCTCTTTCGAATTACCCGCGACCCTGAGGCGTCAGCCCTATCGGACCCCGTCATTTTGTGCTGACATCTCTTTGAGGCGCGCGAACATGACGCGCCGTCGACCCGGGCCTGTTCCTTACCGGACGGCAAGCTACCCGTTGCTCGCCATCCGCAACCCCGCGGCTACGATGGCCGGGAATCTGCAGGTGACTCCCGATGCCCAGGGTGTCTCCTGCGGCGACTATTGGGCGCAAGGCTCTCTCCCTCACGCGCTCCGCCTCCTCCTTCGCGAGCATTACTGCTTCGCAGAAGGAGGTGACGATTTTCGACCAAGGCCGGACGCGAGAGATCACCGCCACTGATCGCCTCCGCCAGGACACTGCGGTGCTCCGCCCAAGCTGGGGAGACCACCGTATGCTCCACCGTGTCTTCCGGGCGATGCACACAATGGGGACACCCGGGCGTTTCCTCCCGCCTTATGCGAAAAAGGAACCTCCTGAAACAACCGTGTCCGGTGAGCACCTGTGTCAGGCGGAAGGTGAGGACGCCGTGGCGCCTCTCCAACCACTCCTCAAAGAGGGGACTTACCGCCGCTGTTGTGGCGTGCCCAGCACTGGGTTGCGACAATCGCACCCTCCATGTCGCCATGAGATCCCGCCGGATCTCTGTCCGCTGTACCGTGATTTCTCGCGGCAGCGGAGTTACTCCCCGGCGTTTTGCCTCCTCGCTCCATTCCCATACGTGCGCGAGGGTTTTTGCCCTGACGGTAGATCCCATGGCGGCAGTCCAGCAAGGAGGCTCGCCGCCTCGCAGGAGACCGTGCGGTATCCCCAGACCTGCCGGATGGTCGTGACCCTTTGGGACGGGTTCAACCGGTGGGCTGGTCGGCGCCTCAAAGAACGCGCCCACACCGGTGCCCCGTAAAGGGCAATTGAACGCACGAACCCCACGTAGAGCCTCCGGCAGGAGGCATTTGGACTCCCTAGATTGGGCAGGAGCCGCTTCAAGGCAGCCCCAGCCAGCTCCAGTCTGGGAGCCAAACGTCGGAAATGTTCCAAGAAGTTCCATCGGCTGTCGAGGACGATTCCCAGGTATAATCGTCGACTCGACGCCGATGTGAACCCCTCCCGCCGTTATCTCTGAACCCGACTGTGGCGCGTTCTGAGCACCATGAAAACACATGGCCTCGGACTTGACGTGCAGGGCCACTTCGAGTCTCAACTGCCGGATTCTCTTGACGATTGTCGCAACCCCGAGTGTCGCTTGTTCGGCCGCCTCCTGGTGCAACCTCCCCTGTGCCAGGACCAGCGTGTCGTCAGCGTAGTACACCACGCTGACGCCACTAGGGAGGTCGGCGCGCAGCAAGCAAGACAATGCATCCTGATGGTAAAGCACATGGTGGCTCAGGAATATTAATCAAGGAAAAATTCAACACTATGAATCTGACTATTACTGCACGGAAAAGATACAAGCAACCAGTATAATGATCGAGGCTTCGCAGGGCAAATTAACAATTACAGTTTTTTACATTCCTCCAAAACACAACATGAAATGTGAAGATAAGTCAGTATTCTTTTCGACCCTGGGACGTCGCTTCCTAGCTGGTGGTGACTACAATGCGAAACATACAAAATGAGGCTCCAGACTGATCACAGCTAAAGGGCGCGAACTCTTAAAAACAATTAATAACCTTCATCTTGGTGTCGAATCAACTGGTGAGCCGACGTAAATGCAGCTCCAGCTTCGAGTTGACGTCAGACCACTCTCTCGTCTTGGTATGTATATTTAGAAGCCGAAAATTTTACAAAGAAGTGTGTGTTATACATAAAAAAGACTAACTGGCCACTATTTAGAGAACTCGTCGACAACTCACTGGACTGTAAGATACCTTAAGGGGGAGTCAAATGAGAATATTATGGAGGTTGTCGAGGTTTTAAACTCTACAATACAACAAGCTGCATGGGCGGCAACCCCGGCCCAACCCAAATTTAATGTTGAAACTTATATGTATTCGAAGAAAATACACGAATTGATAGATAAGAAACGTGAAGGTAGGAAATTATGGCAATACACAAAGTGTCCTAGGCACAAGACAAAATTTAATAAACTGGCGGCCGAGCTAAAAGAAGCCCTTACTCAAAATTAAAACAAGGGAATTGAAAACTACCTTAAAAACTTTGACGCCACACAAGCCACTCACTACTCGCTCTGGAAAGCTACAAAACAACTCAAAAGGCCAACAGTGCACAATTCACCCATTAGACAAGATGATGGCAGGTGGGCAAGGAGCAACCCAGATGAAGCTGAAACCTTCGTCAAACACCTATCTAATGTATTCACGCCTAATTTCGACCTCGGTTCTACAAAAGTGCACGATGTAACAAAGCAGCTAAACCAACAGTTCCAACTACGCATGCCATCAAAAAAACTACAAAAGCTGAGGCGTATATACCTCAGCTTTTGTAGTTTCTTTGTCATTATTGTCAGGTCCTCAATAGGGGGTGGTACCTTGATATTGTGTAATAGTCGTTTTAGATATAGGGAAAGGAAGGATATCACTGCCTGCTCTGTTGATCGCTTATGTGAGGTAGCATGTGCGGAGGTTGAAGGCCATACTTTCTTATGTGTTTATAGACCACCACCCTCAAACTTGTCATCAGTTTTGATCATTATGGAAGGAATACTAAGTAAACTTTTTAAAGATAATAAATTAGTTTTTGTTTGTGGTGATCTAAATGTTGATCTGCTAGTTAATTCACCCGAAAAATGTAAGTTAATCTCATTGTTTAAATCATTCAATTTAAAATGTATATTTAATGAAGCAACTAGAATAACAGCAACCTCGGCTTCATGCATAGACAATGTATTTACCAACTGTAAAATAAAAGACTCCACCTTAATTAGTGGCATCAGGTCAGTCCATACTGGTCAACTTATATCATTTGACTTAGATAAAAAGTTAAACTCAAATAAAACCATTGAAATAAGACCTCTTACTAAGAATAAGTTGAAAATGTTTAATAATAATCTTAATAGCAATCTTTCAACAGCCAGTTTTGATTCACAAGACCCCAATTTAAACTATGGTGCCCTATTTTCTACAGTATGCCAGGAATTCAATAAAGCATGTCCTGTAAAAAAAGTTACTATCAATACTAAAGCAAAATTTAGTGAATGGGCCACTGCTGGCATTAGAAAAAGCAGAGATATTTTATATAGGTTGTATCACGAGAAATCATTGACGTCTGATCTAACTCTTCATGATTATGTAAAAATTATTCTAAAATATTCAAAAGAGTCTGCGCTCAAGCTAAGTCTAAATTAATAAGTAACAAAATTGGTATTTCCCATAATAAAATAAAAGCTGTGTGGCAGGTAATTAACAAAGAAACTGGAAACAATAAACAGCGAGATCAGAATGACTTGTCGTTAAAAATTGATAATGAAACCATTTCAGATAAGTTGAAAGTTGCTGAGTCGCTAGAAAATTTCTTCACCAACATCCCAATTGAGGTTACGAAATCTCTTCCCTCATCATCTGTGTTAGCTGAATCGTTACTCAAAGAAAACTTCAGTAAGGACATTCCTAGTTTTAAATTCGAGCATATTTCTATTGCCACAATTAAAAAAGCGTTCAAAAGTCTTAACATAAAAAACACTGTAGACTTATGGGGGATTTCCGTTAAGGTTCTTGGAGATATTATTGACACAATTGCCCCTGTCCTAACAGGCATATTTAATCAATGTTTAGACAGCGGTACGTTTCCTGATTTAATGAAACATAGTAAAGTAGTACCAATTTTCAAATCGGGTAGTAAGAGTGATCCCTCTAATTATAGACCTATATCAGTGCTACCAGCATTGAGTAAAATCTATGAAAAAAACATGCTAGACCAGATGTTGTCACATTTTAATTCAAATGGTATTTTACATAGTCGCCAGTTCGGTTTCACGAAAGGTAGGTCGACGACTGATGCGGGAGTGTTACTCATCAGTCACATTTTGGAATCCTGGGAGAAGTCCCAGGATGCAATTGGCATTTTCTGTGACCTCTCAAAAGCGTTTGACTGCGTTGACCACAATACACTGATCTGTAAATTACACCACTACGGAATTCGTGGACAAGCCGCTAATCTTGTTCTTTCCTATCTATCAAACAGGCAACAGAAAGTGAACGTTAACGGGGCGACGTCCTCGGGGTCCTTAGTTAAGATGGGAGTGCCTCAAGGTTCAATTCTCGGCCCTTTCTTATTTCTAGTTTATATTAATGACCTTCCTTACATGATGGCTAACTTATCAGATATAATTTTATGCGCTGATGATACTTCTCTTATTTTTAAAATAGATAGAAAAGATACGGATGTCTTACATGTGAATGATAGTCTGGCTATTCTTTCGAAATGGTTTGCAGCTAATAATCTTTTACTCAATGCGAACAAAACTAAATGTCTTAAGTTCTCATTACCAAATGTACCCCAAGTGGGTTTAAATTTAAAACTTGATGCCAAGAAAGTAGATGCTATTACGGAAACTGTATTTCTAGGAATTACTTTAGATTCTAAATTGCAATGGGGCGCTCACATTAGAGCTCTTTCAGGTAAATTAAGTTCAGCTGCGTATGCAGTAAGAAAAATAAGGCAGTTGACCGATATAGCCACAGCTAGGTTGGTATACTTTGCTTATTTCCACAGTATTATGTCTTATGGCGTTCTGCTGTGGGGATCAGCAGCTGACGTAGATTCAATTTTCATTTTACAAAAGAGGGCAATCCGCGCGATCTATGAAATGGGTCCTCGCGAGTCTCTTAGAAACAAATTCAAAGAAATTGATATACTGACTCTGCCTTCCCTTTATATCTTAGAAAGTATTTTGCATGTTCGCAAAAACTTAGAACTTTTTAAAATAAGAAGCGATTTCCATAATATAAATACTCGTAGTAAAAATGAAATTGTTATACCCAAATATAGATTAACTAAAACAAGCAAATCATTTCTGATAAACAGTATACGCTTTTATAATAAGTTGCCTAAGTCGGTTACAGAACTTAGCGATGGAAAGTTCAAAGCCCACATTAAACGTGTCCTTATCAAAAAAGCGTACTATAAGATTAAAGACTACGTCGAAGACAAGAAAGTTTGGCAATAATTCCTTCTGCACATGTGGCTTCCCTGGTACCTCATGAACGGCATTACTATGTAAATTTCTAATAACTGCTCCCAAATAATGGTGTTTAATTTTTATTTTTTTATTATTAGATATGGACTTTTACATATCTCTGACATAATTCTTTCATTATTTGACATTATATACCTAAATTTTTTAATTATTTTTTGATTTTACTTTATTAGATTATTTTATATTTTGTAAATGTGAGAACATCGTAGGCCCTGTGGATTATAATTGAATTGAAAATTGAAAATTGAAATTGAAAATTTAAATTGAAAATTGTTTATTTGTCCCAAAACAGTTACATAGATTATAAATGAGACATCCCCAGTAAGTAATTGATAATACTTGTGTTGGGGCTATCTCGCTCTTCCCTTAAATTATTAACAATATTGAGACGATTTTTACAATAGGTGACTAAAAATAAAAAAATACAAAAAGGAAGAAAAGATAACATTAAATGACTTATAAACTAATTGCAGCTCCTTGTGTACCTGTAGTTGTATGTCTATGAGAAACTGTATGTGCGTCTATTTTACAGGGTCTGTGTTATTGTGTGTGTGGGTGTGTGAGTGTGTATGTGTTTGTGTATGTGAATTTGTATGTCTTCTTTCAGTGCCGATGTGTTCGACGCGCAATTTATAGAATATACTAGATGAGTACTTACATTTTTGATAAGAAGGAATGTCAAAAGAAATTGTTTAACCAAGTCTAGCTAAAACTTGCTCAGCTTCCTCGTATGTTAAGGTTTTTAGCCACTTCGTTATAATCTTTTTGCTTACATGTGAGACCTCATGGTGGAACCTTAATTTTACATTTATTTTATTGTAAATGAAGGTCGATTGGGTTGCATACTGTCGTCGTGCAAAGACAGTTCGGACCCTTGGGGAGTAAGCTACTATATCCTTTCGTCTTTTCTCCTGGCTGTCTTGGTTAAATGGAATAGACTTTTGTAAATATAGTGTAGTAACTAAGAAATATAGTTTTCTTACTGAAAGTAAGCTACTGATTCTATATAGATCGACTGTGGGGTATCTGTATGGTTTATAGTACATAACTTTTATTAGTGACCTTTGGGCTCTTTCTAACTCAATGAATTTTGTTTTAGTGGCTCCTCCCCAGACTGGTAAACAGTATGTTATAACGGATTGTGTGAGCGCAATGTAGATGCTATTTAGTGTCTTCGGAGGCATCACATATCTTAGATTTTTAAATATCCATATCATTCTTCTCACCCGTGACGTGACAATTTCAATATGCGAATGCCAAGTTAAACACTCGTCAACTATAACTCCCAGGTATCTTGTGGACGTTACATGTTTAATGGCTTGACAATCACAATTTTGGTTCAAGTGGTACGCACATGTGTGGATTCTGATTTTAAAATTATGGCCCGGCTTAGACCTTATACTAGGAGAAAAACAAATGTAGTTGGTTTTAGGAATACTAAGGGTTAGTAGATTGGCTTTGAGCCATCTATCTACGGCAACTAATCCTTGCTCGGCATTATTGCTCGCAGCTTCCCACGTGTCTCCAAAGTAGACAATGGCCGTGTCGTCCGCGTAGGAGAAGATGTTTCCCCCACCGTTTCGTAGGTTGCAGAGTTCGTTAATATACACTAGGAACAGTGGTGGGCCGAGGACTGATCCCTGCGGGACCCCAAATACAATGTCTTCCTCCTCACTATGCGAGTCACCTATTTTAACTTGCTGTCTCCTACCTCGGAGGTAACTGTCAAAGAGGGCGAGAGCCTTACCTCTTATTCCTATAGCTTCAAGCCTTTGCACAAGGATGGGGACAGATACGGTGTCAAAAGCCTTTTTCAGGTCTAGGAACAACGTGACGCATTTGTAACCCTTGTCCACTTTGACAGTGATCTCAGACGTTAACGCAATAACCGCATCCTGAGTTGAGCGTCCCTGTCTAAAACCGTATTGAGAATCGGAAAGAATGTTGTATTTATTTAAATAACTTACCAGTCTTTTATTTAATATTTTTTCCACTATTTTCGAAAGGGATGGTAAGACAGATATCGGCCGGTAGTTGTTGACATCGCCCCCGTCCCCATCCTTGTGCACAGGCGTAATAATAGAACGTTTTAACGCGTCAGGAAATATGCCCTTTTCAAAACACAGATTAGTTAACTGGCTAATAAGAGGAACAACAAGTTCTCGAGATACTTTAAGGAAACCCACAGGTATGCGATCCCATCCCGAAGCACTTCCTGAGTCAAGCGACCGAAGTATACTATCCACTTCGGCCGGATCTGTCTCCAGCAACACGAATGAATTAATTTGGGATGGTGAACTTAAGTTAGTGACAGGTCTAGATGATTGTCCAGTCAGGGTTATTATTTCCTCCGCAAGTGTTTTTCCAATAGTTGCGAAGAATTGGTTTACACGGTTTAATGAGTCGAGGGGACATGGTGTGATATGCAGTAGGTGTGTACTAGCCGCCTTGGGTTTTTTATAATGAGTGATGTCATTAATTTTACGCCAGAGTAGTTTAGGATTTTTTAAAGAATTTGATATCTGTTCTTTATGATATTGTCGTTTTAGTTTCTTAATAAGATTAGAACAATATGTGCGAAAACGCTTGTAAGTTATTATCAAAATAACGTTAAAAGGATCTTTCCTC
Organism: Dasypolia templi; assembly: GCA_963555695.1. Lineage (NCBI taxonomy): Eukaryota > Metazoa > Arthropoda > Insecta > Lepidoptera > Noctuidae > Dasypolia > Dasypolia templi. Next base: position 506,953 of record OY743151.1, on the reverse strand, counting down.
TGTTGTAACTGTAATTTATTCCTTAACCTGATACATCTTAAGGCCCCCATAGACATCCAGGGCTTTAAGGTTCGCTTGGAGCTGGAGACTGAGACAACTTTAGTATTTTGGAGGAGAGATGTCCTAATCACGTCTATCATCGCATTAGCTAGAATGTTTGGGTCTCTGTGTGCGCCTAGAAAAGATGTATCTGTGTCTGCAAGGTGCTTGTATGTGTCGGCGTGATCTATGTAAACAACAAGTGCAGCGGGCCGAGTTCGCTGTGCAAAATGGCACATTCACCTCCCCACTCTCCCCACTACTCAGGCCACTTTATGTAAGCGAGTGCGCAGCGTTGGAAGGGATCATTCTTGTGGCAGGCTCGGCCCGGTGCGCCTGCTGTAGCGCCTAGAGCTATTATAGCGATCTATTTAATTAATTAACAAGCGGTTGGAATAAATAAGTTGGTTACTGCTATATTTCATACTTTCATTTAATATGTCGGACCTCTGCCTTCAGGTTATTTCATGGTGATTATTTTATAAGAAGTTGTGAGTGAAATAAAGTGATTGTGCCGTAACTAGTTTCTCTATTTTCTTCGCCCGACAATCCACGCCTACTTACAAAGTGCAAGTGTAATATCGCTGATGAGGGCCTATCCCGATATCAGAATTGGGATTCGCAGGGCAAAAACCTGAAGAAAATAGTGACGACAGTGAAGTGTGGACCAACGTCTAATCTATTCAAAATATGGAGTTTTTGCTATCACGACTTCCGGCAACCGCTTAACCGCAAACTTCAAATTTCACGGTTTGATCGTGATAATGACAATAGTTTCAATGGCACATCTCATCGTTGAAGCACAACGGACCAAAAATCAATTGATTGAAGCAAGTGGCAGTACGAACCTTTGAATGAAGTGAAGAATTCGAATCGAGCACCAGCACCGGTCGTGATACGAACCGTCTCACCTGTTACGTGTATGGACAACCACATCATCCGGTGAGCTCGTTCCTTTTCTTTTTAATAGATAATGTGCTAGTTCGTTTGTAGCTTTTAGCTTTTTCAAAAAGTTCCCGGGCACTATGCGCTGTGATTTAGTTTACCTTACGTATATAGGTAAAGAAAACGTTAAATATGAATAGCAGAATACTGAGCCGTGATGAAGTTCAACACGTCATTGTCCTTTTATGTTTCATGTTGTGCCTGTTAACTCAATTACAGAACCAGTTATTATAGGTAGAGATCTACGAGATAGTGGTATCCATGTTCGTACAGATATTGACAAAATTACACTATATCCGGGGAAAGAAGTTAACGTTACTGAAGAGATTAATTATTCATAAATAATATTAATACTGACCTACATGGTGAAGGTAAACTCGCATTAGTTCAGATATTGCAAAAGGATTATGATTTCTTTATGGCAGGTATACCGCGTTGCATTACGACTGGTGTTTATGACTAAATAAATTTATTTCTCATTAAGAACTTACAAAGATTTCACTTACTTGAGAACATTTTTAAACTTTAAATATAACTTGCACACACAAACTAAGCTGCTAATCTAATTATCATCTAAGTAGTAATAACATTTCTTTTCGTACTCAAATAACATTATTAACTAACACAAAACTTAAAACTTTTCGATCCACCCGCAAAAGAAATAATTACCGTAGATAAGGAATGCGATCCCGGTGCCACAATAAAGCAAAACAGCAGCAGGGCAAGTCTGTTTATTGGAGTAGTATTTGATCATTCAGATTGTGATTTTCTTAAATTAAATTTTGGAAATACCCAACGAGTTTGCATTCTTTACCTCTTTAGGTAGCTTATTTTATTATTGCACCTTGAATAAATAATTGTTCTCTCGCCATTGACTGTCCGCACTCGCGGTAGTAAAATGTGATCCTTCCTACGACAGCCGCGATTGTGTCACTGATGTATTTTTGTGAAATGTGACTGTAGGTGCAAGGTAATCATAGTGAAATAATATGTAGTTTAATCATTTTATTTTGAACGATCTGTAGGTCCTTGAGGTTAGTTTTTGGCTCGTTGCCCCATATTTCACGTGTTTTACGTTTTGAATCAAATGGACAGACATAAGATATCCACAAGAAAATGATCGAATTACTTACATCAGAACCGGTTCTGACTATAATTATTTGACTGTAACGCACTGATGGAACTAAACACCGAGCTCTGAGGGTACGGGGCAATATTGATAGAAAGTAAGTTTTTTGTTTCTTATGTCTTGTCTGACTTTAGCCGACGAATAACTGATACAGAATCGCAGTGTTGTTTTTGCAAGTTGGAGACCCTGGCCGTCATTGAAGCTGTTGAAGGTTTCCAGCGACGGGCGTATACTGTGTTTACAGATCGTAGCTCCGTCAAGGCATCTAGTTTAGTGATCGGCCTCGTTCCAGGTGCTCACGTGAGGTGGGCCTTTTTGTGGGTCTATGACTTCGATATAATCCACGGGCCGTGGAGTGGCATAGAGCATGCAGGTTTTCTGTTCCCGAAATCGAATTACGGAGTTGGTGCATGGTCACGTCCCATGGTCTGGCAGGAAAAATTGTGTAGTTTGTTAAATTGCATCTGCGTTGGCTTTCATTGGTCGGGCCGCCGCGACTCTAGATCCATGATATCATGGGTGGGCGAAGCAGTCAGGCTATGGCTCACACTTGCGACGTTCGTGGGTTAGTATAGTGCAGGAGAATTGAGCGTGGTAAGTGTGTATTTTGGCTTCCATTAGTTCCGGGGTCACTAACATGGACTTTGATAAGTCGTGTTCACACAGAGGTTGGATTCTTTGGTGCGGATGAAGCCCTTGCTGGGGTTTGTGAGCAATTCTGGTTCCCTGAGATGGCTAGTTGGGTGCGAAAGTAAGTCCTGCATTGTTTGCTGGGCCTCAAGGGATTGTTCGGGGCTCAATAGGTACGGGGACTCCATCCGATGCTTAGGGTTTCTGCACAATGGCATACTGTACATTTAGACACCGCGGGGAAGTTTAGTGGAGAAATCGATAGCAAGGAGTTTTCTTGTCATTGTTAACTCTTCCACTAAATGCATCCTTTTCGAGTGCACTTCCTAGTTGGATGCAGCTGGTGCAGTTTAAGTTCTTAAGGATGCTGTCTGTCTTTTCGGTGCGATTTCGCGGATCATTTCGGATCGGAGCAGGTATTGTATAGGCGCAGACAGTGCAATGTTATGGTGCCCATGGTGAAAAGTTGCACCTTGTTGCTACTGGTTCTGGCAGAGCTGGTAGAGAGTCATGAGAACATTTGGTGCTTACTCGTTATAATCGAAAGTGAATTGGGTGGGACCTGGCGCGGCAAGCTTCTCGAAGTGCAGCTAGCGACGGATTGTGCAAGGTCTATGGTACACACGAACAGAACTTGTGTTCGGCACTCGGGCGCGGCTTTTAAGTCTGGCTTCATATTTTGAGTCTGGGTTTCGGTTAGGTTTGGTTGAAATTCGTAAGATAGCATCTGAGAATATTGGGAGAGCTGCTGCGTCGCAAAGGGAAAAATGAGACCGTTTTATAGTGGCGATACCTTCTTCATTGAATGTGCCAGATGGGTCAACTTGCAGGGAGTACCGACTTCCCTTTGTTGTGTGTCTTAGAGCATACAAATATAGTCGTGAGCGTTTGCCTGCCATGCCCGGGGAATGTGAGGGCTTGGTGGATGTAGCTACCACCTTGACTGGTAGCTTGAAGGAGGCCAAGATGGCGGCAGTCCGGGATTGACGAGTGGAATGGGTGTCGTCGGGTGGTGGCAGTGATGTATTGTCTATTTGTAGTTCATGTACGTTAACCACCAGCTCTGGAAACCTCTCTGTATCGGAAAAGGAATATATAAGGGACAGACTCATGCGGGTTGACGTCCTATGATGTGTGTCATTGGGTGGACTATAGAACTGGAATATGCAGGCTGATGTTCTGGATCATAATTATTATAAAGTGATCGTCTAGTCTGAGAGGCTATGAGATCAATGGAGATGTGTGGGTGGTACTAGTGAGTGATCGGAGCGACGCCGATGGGTTGCCCGGTCCATGTTATTTGGCGAGATAGCTGGTTGGAGGGACGCCTATTTCAGTTGTCCGGGTCAGCTCCTAAAGGTTGAGTTTGTGGGAATATAAAACATTGTAATGTGTGTCACTGATGGACGAGCGTAAAAGTAATGTTTCTACCAGTTTTATTCTCTTTACAGAAAAATGGGCCCGCGGTTACTTACGGCGACATATGAGGATGGAGACGCACAAGAACGCGCGAATGTCAGTCTGGTCGTGACGGCGCTTCAATACTAAAATTATTGTTATTTAGATTTCATAGTTGTCGCTGCTAGTTTAGTGTCATGAACATGAATTATGTGTCTGATACGACACATTCGGTGACATGACACTATGACACAACACCGAACGCTTATGCACATTGAAGTGACGATTTGCTGGCTTTATGACTTGAGACTCGGTCGGCATTACACAGGCCTGCTACGTGTTCGGTGGAGTGTCTAAGTTGTGTCTATTATTAAAATTCAAATAAAAACTAATAATTAGCATATGAGGTAACCCTGTAGAGTTCGCAATGACTGGTCCAGAGAACAAAAATAAAGGAAAAAAAAAATGATGAGTACTGAAGGTTCAAAAATGAACGGTCCAGAATTAGTAGCAAGCTCTGAAGGGGTGAACCGGTCCAGATTGCTAAAGTCCTGTAGGCTTAATAACAAGCGGTCCAGAATTAGTTGCAAACTCTGCAGGGGTGAACCGGACCAGATTGCTAGTATTAGGATAAATAACGAAGGCTCGATGTCGAGCGGTCTAGAGTAAGTGGCAAACTGTGAAGGGATGATCCAGACCAGATTGCTAGTCAGGATGAACGAACATTAGTACTAACGTTCTGTCATTTTAGATAATGCTTGATGAGACTACGCGTACGAGGACGTCCGCACGTCAGTATGGCCGTGTCGGCGTGATCTATGTAAACAACAAGTGCAGCGGGCCGAGTTCGCTGTGCAAAATGGCACATTCACCTCCCCACTCTCCCCACTACTCAGGCCACTTTATGTAAGCGAGTGCGCAGCGTTGGAAGGGATCATTCTTGTGGCAGGCTCGGCCCGGTGCGCCTGCTGTAGCGCCTAGAGCTATTATAGCGATCTATTTAATTAATTAACAAGCGGTTGGAATAAATAAGTTGGTTACTGCTATATTTCATACTTTCATTTAATATGTCGGACCTCTGCCTTCAGGTTATTTCATGGTGATTATTTTATAAGAAGTTGTGAGTGAAATAAAGTGATTGTGCCGTAACTAGTTTCTCTATTTTCTTCGCCCGACAATCCACGCCTACTTACAAAGTGCAAGTGTAATATCGCTGATGAGGGCCTATCCCGATATATGCATTCTCCCAGTTTGTTATTGTTTTATGTTTGACACAAGTCTTGCTTTGGTATGTGTGTGATATATTTAAAAACACCATTGCATGATCCGTCACAGACGTGTTTAGGACTGCCACGAAAGCCGAGTTTTTTAATTTGTCGAGCTTTAGGAGCATGTGATCGAGGCAGTTCTCCTCCCTAGTAGGCAAGCTGTGTCCTGGGAGGAAACCATGTAAAGCTGTCATATTCAAATAGGTGAATCTGCCGGTTCTTAATTGTGCTGATTCTGATGGCTTTCCTAATAAGTTAATATTAATGTCTCCAGTAATGATAATGTTTCTATGTGTGTGAATACTTTGGAGGTATTGGTCAAGTGAGTTAATAAAAGTATCTGTGTACACATTCGACGGAGACCGATAGATACCAATAATGGTGAAATTTAAAAGACTGATTTGCAGGGCTGATGCATGTGTTAAATTAATTTCAGTTGCCTGGGGTAAGTGGCAGTTTTTTATATAGGCTACTACGCCATCATTCTGGTTCAGTTGCCTAAGTGTATAAAACGAAGTATAGTTATTTAATATTGGTAGTGGCTTATTAGCGTTTAATCTGCATTCTGTTAGGATTAGCACATCTATCTCAACTCCGATTTGAGACAGAGTTACCTGAAAATCGTCGAAGTTACTGTATATGCTTCTTATATTTTGTGTCAAGACAGTCAAGTTATTAGAAAAATAAATATATAAATTATAGACAATTGTCTATTTGTTTTACATATGGTACCTGTTGACAGGCCTACACTGTCCTCCCATACCTGTTAATCACTGTAATTGGAAAACATTGTAAAAGACATATTTTTAAAAGAGTAACCATGGAGTTTCTTGCCGGCTCTTCTCCATGGGAAACGACCAATTGGAACCGTGCACCTAGAATCTGACGTTTCATAAGTGCCCATGTAGGTCTATGTGAAATAAAATATTTTGATTTTGATTTTGATTAACAAACTAAATGTGAATGAAGCGCCCGGATACGATCTTATCACAGCCAAAGTCTTAAGAGAGCTGCCGGATATTGCAGTATTTTTTTTAACACAGATTTACAATTCGGCCCTATTATATAACTTTGACATCCTCTATGGAAAGTGGCAGAGATTATAATAATACCAAAACCGGGATAGGATCCCACGGTTGTAAAATCTTACCGCCCCATTAGCTTGTTACCGAAACCCTCCAAAGTTCTAGAAATACTCTAGCTAAACCGCCTGACTCCCATTATTGAGGAGATGACACTAATCCCAGAACATCAATTTGTATTCAGAAAAGCTCATGGCATTATAGACCAGGTGCACAGATATGTGGAAAGTATTAACTACGCCTTTGAACACAAACAGTATGCCTCAGCGGCTTTTCTGGATATATCCCAGGCTTTCGACCGCGTGTGGCACGAAGGCTTACTTTGTAAATATCTAAGACGCTACCAAACAACTATTTTCAATTCATCAAATCGTACCTCATACGAGATAAAAGCAGGTGTGCCTCAGGGTAGTGTAATGGGCCCAATTCTCTTTCTTCTATATACCTCTGATCGTCGATCATACGTCTGCCGCGGCTTCTAGTAAACTCCAAACTAGCCTATTTGATATATCTGGGTGGCTAGAGGACTGGCGAATAAAAGCCAATGAATCTAAATCCATTCATGTCACGTTCACTTTGAGAAGACAAACATGTCCTGAAGTGGTCTTAAATCAGACAAAAGTACAACAATCTGAGTCCGTAAGATATCTAGGCATATCTCTTGATCGGCGCTTAACCTGGACCAGACATATCTTTACAAAAAGAAATGCACTTGGACTACAACTGAGGAAATTCTACTGGCTCTTGGAGCGAAAATCACAACTTACCTTGGAGAATAAGCTTCTACTTTACAAGTGCATACTTAAACCCATATGGACGTACGGTCTGCAGTTGTGGGGCACCGCTTCTAATTCAAACTTAGAAATTCTTCAACGCTTCCAATCAAAGGTTTTGCGCATGGCAGTTGATGCACCGTGGTACATAATAAATGAAAGAATTCATCGTGACTTACAAATCAAAACAGTAAAGAACGAAGTAGTAGACTCCCTCAAAACCTACAAAAAGCGTATGCAAATGCATCCTAACCGCCTAGCAAATAATCTGATGCACAAACTGCCACACACAACATTCCAAAGATTGAAGATTGAAGAGAAAAGCGCCACAGGATCTTATATCAATATAAGAGGCCATAATAAACAATTATATGGGCATATCAATGGATATTGCTCCATGCACGACCTAATCAAGTTTATAATCTCCAGTTAAATGACGCATTGACAGATAGCAGGAAAAAAAAATCTTTTTGCCAGCGTACGTATTTGTGGGCAATCTCAAAATTAACATTTAAAAATATCTGTTCTTATGTGTTCTCAGTATCACAATGTTCTCGCTGCTTGAAACTGGGACACATCTCTAAGAAATGTGTAAGCAAGATAGTTTGCCCAAAGTGTAATAGAGATCATCCAAATTGTGACACGAAGATGTTGAAGTGCCCTAATTACTCAGGAGAACATATGGCTATGTCCAAGGAAAGCCCATCCTACACAAAAGAGAGGAAAATCCGCCTTATCATGTCCAAGTTTAACTGTACAGTAGCGCTCAAAAGTCCATAAGCAATCTCACAAAACAATAGATTGACGCTTCGGTTTCACTTACGACCTTCTTCTATAAGTTGTTTCTATACTATAGACACGCACACACACTCACTTGGTCTATAATTGATAGTAGTTCATAATTTCAACTAACTTAACATATGGCATGCTAGCTTAGTCGTTACCGTGCTTGGGTAGCAGCGCAGCGATTATGGCGAGCTCTGAGTTCGAATCTCATCTGCGCCTGCTTGATGTTATTTTCAAATTAAATCTAGGTATTTCAAGTTTATGACATGTTATTAATAATACCTAAACTGATAAATTTTTGTTTATTTTAATTAAATTATTTGAAGTGGTTGGATAATCATTCGATACTTGCATCGTTCATCTTGTTTCCATAAATAATACATTTTTGTAGGTAGGCCACAGAAAACTGAGTAAATTATTTCGATTTCTGTGAGGCAGATGCAATTCGTTACGACTATTCACCTAATTGAACGTTGTTGGTTAGTGACGAATGTTTAAATCTGTTAATTAGCGGTGTTGTGCAAATATTAAAGCATTGGCAAATATTGTTGCGCTGCGTAAAAGAGGATGTAAATGATGTGATAACACAAATATATATTGAAACCGGACTAAGTGTGAGTGTTATCATTTAAATATTTCGTATTTTACTAAATTTAAATTGTTATTTGTTTTAAATAGTGAATGACGAGTAAAATGTTATAAATATATAAATTTTGCTTATAGATGTCTAATAGTATCACATTCTTTGTTCTAGACAAATACTATGACTCTGTGGGTTAAGAAATGTGAGGAAGAAGGAATTTTAGATAGTTGTAGCGCTTATTTATGAAGTGGATGCTAATTTAAATAAGCCCACACAAGCTGAATGAATATGTAACAAATGGTTTCATACCAACCGGACATTTTGCTGAATTAATTAAAAGCATCATTAAAAACTGTTCACCGTGTACTCCGCGCTAAAAGTTTGCATCACCGAAGCCCTGCAAATAATAACATAATAAACAAGAACGTTTATGTTCCGGAATAGTATATCCTGTATACTTAATTATAAAAATTTAGGTTTACTTTCAATCATCTTTTCACAGAACGAAAATGAGAATGAAAACTTAAGCTATCCTCAATATATGTTACCTATATTCACTAAAGCCAAATAAAATGTGAAATAGTTAATTTAAAATCACTTATTTTAAAAATTCATGATCGAAGCTGAATTGTTTATGGTGAAATAAATCTACTTATCAATTTTTTTGAACATCTCACATGTTTAAATAAAACAAATTGCTTCTAAGTTCCTTGACATAGTATTGCACATCCTATTTGGCTGAAGAAGTTATCATAAATAATCGTAGCGGTTATCTTTATGTAAAATATTATAACAAATAAAAATGTTTTAATTTTTGTTATCACTTCTAACGCATTTATTTTTATTTTTAACCCTTTATTGCAATAACAACAAAAATATAAAAACAGCAATTTTTTTAAATATATTATTTCAAACCAAAATAAAAAAATGGCAATGAATCTGCGCTGCCTCTTATGAGATCAGAACCTAAGCCGGCGACTTCTCAGTCCAACACTTGGTGCCTACTGCTACCAGCTCATGTTAGATTAAATCGAATTTTAGCAATGCCATAAACCGGCCAGGTCACGCGCATGATGCGTGTCTAAGAAAAGCGACGGAAATATATTTTTGTTTCGTGCAGAGTGACGCGATTACGCGATACGACAGTGTGTGCCGTGCAAAACTGCGATCTTTGTGGTGTGTGTCGTTGAAACACATACAGTCGTACCGTGAGTTCACAGCAATACGACTCTTAACGTGCCTATGCACTTTTGATCGCTTACTGTACATATCTTAAAGGCCCTGACAATGTACCCTACTCCAGATTCGCCATCTAACTCACCACTCCTGGTATTCCGTGTATTGATACAAACTTCAATTGGTAAGCCAATGGAGAAATACCCAGTAACCCCCACCTTCAACAATGTTGTTAAAGAAGTTCCACTCCAGGAACAGCAATGTTAACCGAAGACTACTTCTAAAAAAAAGAAAATCCTTAGCGAAAAAATATCACGAAGAATTTAATAAAAAAATTGGGAATTCACACACTCCGACGTAGAATCCGAAAGTAGCGAAGCAAATATCAATAAATCCAGGAAGCCTTCTCCAAAACCAACGCTGAATGGTACTACTAACTATTTAGAAAAATAAAAGAAGAAATTTTTACCAACGAGACAGAATTTCTGTTAAAATTCAAAGTTTTGATTAAATACTCGTATGTACTGAGTGGTTGATAATTTGGGTAATATAACAGAGCGGTCATTATTTAAGAGGTTATTTGACTTTTCACTTGCTTCAGACAATGAATCGTCCAATTAAAAATTAGAACTTGAGTATTAGACAGTGGAATTGTCAGTTTTATAACTAAGTTGCGCAATTTTGAAAATCTACTGGTACTAGAAAAAATCCATGTTGCTGCCCATTGAGAAACTTGGTTAGAACCCGATTCGGAACTTAGAATTAAAATTATAATGTTTATCGCAATGACCGATCCGATGGCTACGGAGGGGAGGCGTTAATATTGCATAATTCTTTAAAATCTAGTATTAGCTCAGTTAACTGCCAAAATTCATTACAAGCACTTAAAATTGAATTGTTTGGGATGATGAATAATATTAAAAATGTTTATTAAAATAATGTAATTTCATAGAAGGCGTAGTAAAAATGAGATAATCGAAAAAATCTGTTAAACAAGCGTAATTTTGAAGAAACTACACGCATTAAAAGTTTTTGGAGGGATTATTGCCGTCCTTGTCGCGCGGTACTGACAATGTACGGCGTACGGCAGCGGCGTACATAAATGTATGAAGTTACATACTTACTCTCCACTCAACCGCCAATGCTATACTTTGTATACCATTTTTCTAAAAACCTCAACCGCCATGGTATACAAAGCATACCATTTTTCCGCAAGTTTTAAAAATGTCTTTTTTAATCGACTAATGCGTTTTGTGTGTGCTTTATAGAGTCATTGGTGCCGATTCTCTTGTCACAAAATTCTTTAAACTAGACAAAAAATTTAGTTTACTCCTGTCAAAAGACGATTTACCATTCTGAAATTGACTAAAGTGTCACAACTTAACTATATTATAAGTAGACAGCACTAAAATGTCTGAAATATTAATTTAATGAAAGGTGTTATTCTGAATTTGACCTAAAATGACAGTTTTTCACCTAAAATTTAGATTGTTAAACCAAATCTGACTATTTTAATTGCAATTAAAAAGGTGTGAATAAAATTGATCGTCATGAACTAAAATTCACCTCAACACTTCACTTCACTTCAAAAACAGTACTACATCTTTTATCTTTTCTTTTACTTATATCTCGAAAATGGTGTGTCCTATCGCAAAAATAATGAAAATTTCGATCCTTTTATAAAACACCCCTAGAACTCAACATGTAGGTAATGATTTTTCATATTTTCCATACAAAAAGTAAAAAAAACAACATATAAAGCACGTCGAGGGTGACCCCCCAGCGCGCCTTGGCTCAAAAAAAAGTCACTATTTTTAAATTTAGAGATTGTTTTTTGCAGAATAGCTCTTAGATTCTCATAGATAAAAATAAGGAATTTTAGTGATAGTTTAGTTAGTTTAGTTTGGTGTACAAGAGAATCGGCACAATAGAAAATGTTCTATTAAACTGAAAGCCGTTTGCCACCGCCAGACACTAGTGACCAAAATTAAAGACGACAAAAAAAATGTGTCAAGTTTCAAGTGGTGTCATCATAAATGTTTTCAAGTGGTAGTGATAACGGTTTTGTTTACAATTCACTCGTTGTCGCACTGTTGAAGTGTTATATATCAAAACAATCCTCGAGTTTCGTGATTTGAGATTAAGTTTTCACATAGATTGATTTTGTATAGTTTCAGCTATACACACGAATTATTATTTTGTCATAGCGCCAATAGTTTGCTAGATAATAAGCTATATGTAAGTGCGCATTCGCGGAAAAATGTCGTTTTGGCGGGAAACGTCATTTCTGGCGCGTAAGTTGTTTATTTGCGCGCAAATCGGGCAATACAATGGTTCTACGATAGTGCAGTCCTTGTCTAACTATTATCTTAAAACGATTATACCTTGGCAATTCTTTAAGCTTTTACACTTTTTGTAATATATTTTCAAAGAGTAAGATTTTTGTATCAAAAGACTGTTTCTTTCCAAATAGCGCGCTATTTGGAAAGAAACAGTCTTTTGAAAAAAAACAAAAAAATTCATCATCCCAATTGTAACGACAATGTAGTTATACTTTTAATGTTGTTACTCACGCTAGCTCACCAAATATATTTTTCTCGATATTATATACGCTGAATTAAAACCAACTAAGTCCTCACACAATAATTAAAATAATAATAATATTATACTTCACAAAGTAAATATTCATGTCATTATATATAATAATCATGAAACGTCAAAGTGTATATAAAATAAATCAAAAGTTAGCTAACAAAAAAAAAACACATTCGGTATACGAAAATTTGGAGGAAAAAGAAAATTTGGAGGAAAAAGGCTTGGGACGTCAGTCCCAAGCCTTTTTGTCCTCAATATAATCTTTAACGGTATAAAAAGCTTTCTGGTACAACTTACGTTTAGTAAATGATTTGAATTTATTAAGGCTTACATCGTGAACCTGGCTTGGAAGTTCATTATAATATCGTAAATATTGACATCTGAACAACAGGTACAACAAAGGACTTGGATTTTCTATGGCCCAGCACGGACAAAGTCTTAATAATATAACAAAAAAACGTATAATATTTGAACTTCCAGCATGGCTTTCGTTACTCCGCATATCTCGGTGGGAAAATATCAATTTTAAAGAGTATTATTTTGATTGTTTTATTTTGATGTCCATCCGTGAGTTACTAATGTTGCAATTGTTTGAAATAAAATTATAATAAGTACATATTTGTCGTTCGAAACAACATGTATTTACTTGTAGTTTAGATAACAGAGTAAGAAAAATAAATATTTTTATGCGTGTTTAGTGATAACGGACATAAGTTTAAAAAGGCACATTTTATTAACTCTTTAATTAAAAATCAATAGATTAATTGGTTCTTCAAAGTAATGGCAACACTACCTCCTTCTTGTAAGATAGAGGTATACACGAAGTGATATATAAATGTTTTCAAAATAACGCACATTTCGATATAGTGATTGGTCCAATATACACATCCTATCTATCACGCCTGTAAGGCCTGAAGGGTTAGGCAGAGGTATACCTAGAGTACACCCGCATTTCGCCAGTTAGGTATGTGTAAGCCCCATACTGCCATCGTCCGGGCACAAATCCAGACTCCGGGATGCTACTGAGAAATTCAATCAAACATAGGATAATTACTATCAAGCAAGTATCTTTACAAACAGATATTCAGTGCAGGACACATTATTGTATTATTTTTGTATGGTAATTTAAAACATATTTTGACATATTTTTGTAATATTTACGATATACTTTCTGATAAAATAAACACACGCACGGCTATACCTATTAATTACATATTTGACACCTTTTGTGTACATCACAAAATATCAGTTCTATTAATACGACGCGCCTGTACGACTAGATGTATGAAAGCAGACAAAGCAAAAAGAGTACGTAAGTACCCTTCGTAGTAGTGGGCGTTTTGTAGTTTCTGCTTACCCTCATGGGAAAAGCAGTGAGTTTATATATGTTTGTATACATTATTATAGCTTAGAAGGGTGTAACAGGTTTTATGTCGATTGTCTTGACAAAGTCAAGACATGACATGTATTGACATGACAGTTTAATTATAAGTCATCTGTGTGTAGCCAATTTATTGGTGTATTTTTTTTGTGGCTCGCATCTTGAATGATTTATGGTTGTTTTTTGTGCTGTTATGACGACCTTTGACTTTGTATCTGGATATCTGTTGTTACTGCTCTCCCGACCAACCCCGGCGCTCACGGACTTCATCTTTTTATTTAAATTTACCTTGGGTACTCGATTATATACAACAGATTGTTACCCTATTTCTAATGAAGCACTGACGCTGCACTAACTGTATGTAAATAGCAACGCTTCGCTTAAGGAGCCATTTGTTAGATTCACATAAAATCAATCTGATAGAATACTTTGGATGACTTCACGATTGGAGACTTTTAACATTTTCAGTAACGTCTTCAACATATCTTAGAAGGGTGTAAGGTGTATTTGTTTATACTTATTAAGGTTTTTCATTTTAAGTCACAGCATCATATCATGATTGTGTGCATTATGAACTTTTTCTATTTGCCACCCATGTTAGCCACGACCTTACAGAGCGCAATCTCCAGTAAATAGGTGGCCAAACAACGTTAACGACGACAGTCAACAACAATAAGAAAATATCCTTGTTCCAAGATAACGTTTAATTAAATAGTAATATCGGACTATGCTTGTCCCACTGCAGGGCAAAGGCCTCTTCTCATACAGAGAAGGCACAACAAATGAATTAAAATAATAGTCATCATCATCATTCTGCCAAAAAGTCCACTGCTAGACATAGGTAGGCCCCTCGCGGGGTTTTGCTGTATACGAGAAGCACAGGACCAAAAACCTTATTTATGAGCTATTTGTAATCTTAAGCCTAGAGATAGTTGTAAATCTCTGTTCAAGTCTTCGAAAATTCTTACTTTTCCGTCATTATATATTTTTGAAAAGGCAATTTTTGTCAAAAGTAATATAAAATTGTTTGCTTAAGTCTCGGACTCCAAGAAAGGTCCTGTGAGAAGTCAATACAAAAACCTCTTAACTATCTGTGGCTATAAAATAGCACTACTTAGAAAAAGTGTTTTCTGCATGGGCCTAATAATATTTAATAAACTACCGGACATCATAAAAAGTGACACCCTTCAACAATTTAAAAACAAACTTAAGGCTTTTTTGATGCAGAAATGTTATTATATATGTGTGACATCTCAACAGTTTAATATTATTGACATTGTTGTATACACTTCTGACTTGTTTAAATAATTTATTGGTACCACTCTATTTCATAATTGTATGCATAAGCTTATTGATAATAACATTGTTAAATTTTGCATGACAAAACTCTGGCCGAATGTACCCAGCTCACTGTATTTTTCTAACAACTTTATTGTACAATACCTGCATTCTATGCGAATAAATGATTTGTTTTGATTTGATTAATACATTTCGTTTCATCTGCCTAACGTAAGGTAGCGTAAACTTTATACATTTGGTCTTCTTTTCATTAAGAAGTAAATTATTAACATTGTACCAGTGAACTATTTTTGAGAACGCGTTATTTACATCGTCAGTAACCAGATGCTGACGTTTAAGTTTAAACAAAAGTGAAGTATCATCCCGCAAATAACACTATATCATAATTATCCATTATGAGGTAAGACAAGTCATTAACATAAATAAGAAACAAGAAAGGACAAAGAATTGAGCCCTGTGGAACTCCCATTATTAAGATAGATCCGGGAGATCTTTCTCCATCCACGTCAGCGGTCTGAATCCTATTATTTAAGTATGAAGTAAGAAGATCCAGAGCGGTGTTTCGTCGGAGTCGGCGGAGTTTCCTGATTAACGTTTCATGAAGAACGCAATCGAATCCTAGGACAAATCACAAAAGATGCCCAAGGCATCGCATTTATCATCCCAAGCATTATAAATATGTCCTAAAAGTTCAACACCGGGCCACCATCAGTAGTTGAACGACCCCTTGTGAAACCTAACTGTTTGGCTGTGTAATAATTTATGTCTGTTAAAAAAATCTTTGCAGTTGGTCTAAAACGAATTTCTTAAAAATGTTACTAAATGTAGGTAGTACTGAAATAAGTCTATAATTTGTGGGGTCTGATGTACTACCTGATTTAAACAAAGGTTCCTATTATTTTACTATTTTTCATAAGGTCAGGAAACTCCCCACAGTCAATACAATAAATTATTAAAGATAAAAGCTAGAGTAGGTGCTACAATGTCAATAATAGACTGAGCAACTTCTACGAAATTACCCCACAGATCTGCAGTATTTTTACATTTTAAGTGTGAAAGGTTTAAATTATATCCCTACAGGTAATATGTTCAAAATGAAATTCCGTATCGCAAAAAATTACATTTTACGGGGCAAACCTTTATGCCCTGCGCAAGAAGGACGGCGGCCTTCATTCCATCGCCGTTGGGTACACCTACAGGTGCACGGCAACCAAAATATGCTGAAAGCGGTACAACGAATCGCTTACAGCTTAGGTTCAACCCCAGCAGCTTGGTTTTTGATCGAAAGGGGGCTCTGAGGCTGCCGTTTATGCCCTTTCTACCTTTTTAAACTAGGTGCGGTCATCCTCAAGGTTGACGTGAAGAATGTCTTTAACTTTGTAAACAGGGACACATTGTTGGCTGAAGTCAAAAAGGAACTATACGAAATTCATGGTTCAATGTGAAAATGTTACAGGTACCCTTCCAAATTATTGTACGTGGACAATGTTTTGGAATCTGCAGTAGAATGTCAACAAGGTGACCGACTCAGACCAGTCATTTCCAGCTTAGCTATTCATCCAATTATCCAGAAACTAAATTAAAAATTTTACGTGTGGTATTGAGACGATGGAACGCTATGATGATGTAGACACCGTTTTGAAAGACCTACAACTTCTCAAACAGCAATATAAATGTATTGGCCTGGACCTTAACAACTCAAAATGTGTATATATCTGTTACGGTATTATTGTGTACGGTAGGTGTAGCCTGGCACCTTGATTTTTATTTTTTCTCAAAAATCTAAGTGACTGACACTTCGTCGCATTGACATTATAAACCCTGAAGATGCAGTGACTGCATTCGAAAGGACTGTGGTAGACTCTTCCTTTTCAATGGAGGAGTGGTACAGACACCTTCTCTAAGCGACACTGTGGCAAGCGGGTTTCTAGTAGGAAGAATGAATGAAACCAAAAGGTCACTTAACAGGTTTATTTGGACACGAGACACAGAATTCAGGGTAGTGGGTTTAAGGTCTCTGTGTACTGTTCACTGGTCACTTTCTTAGAGAGAAAGGAACGTTACTGCCCTGGGCTTGGCTGCGCCGCAGCACGCGGTCCGGCGTGAGGTCACCGGGCAGGCAGCAGGGCAGAGGAGCGACACAAAGGTCACCAGGCGAGGGCAGCACCACGCACGGATGCACGACCGCGTGTAGGCACGGTCAGCTCAGGCAAGGGCCTCTACACGTGGCGGGCGTGGGGTCTCGGCACCCACGAGCCACGTGGATGGCAGGTCAGGCGGCGGTAGCGGCCGCGTGTGTAGTCCGTGTGACTGGCGTCTCTCCAGCGGTAGGGCGGAGGCAGCAATGACGTCAGTCAGCGGTAGGCAGGGGATCAGCGGCGAAGCCTAATTCTGGAACCCCTATTTAGACTTACTGCTTGAGCTACTTGTTACGAAGGAAAGGGCACGTTAGGCATCAAGCAGGGATATTTATAACCCAATCCATACCACGACACCGACCGACGTGGTGGGAATTCGAAAGATTTAGGGATGTCACTCTCGTGAACCGTAACTAGTGATGTGCGTTTTAGTTGATATGTAAGAAATCGACTACAACGCCACAGTACCCCGGCTGCTAAGAAAGGATTTTCCCTAGAGGAAATCCGCTAGAAGGCCTGAACCACTAAACTGACTACCTGTACGTTCATACATCCCATTCATGTGCTTCCATTCCATCAATCATTCATCTTCTCATACTATGTCCGTCACTGACTTGGAAGTAGTCCTAAATCAGTGACTTACTCTAACATTCAAGAGGTAAACTAATAGTAGGGTAAGTTTAACTCAAGACAGTCAGTTGGAAAAACAACAAGATTATATAGCAAGTGAATCTCCGTGGGGTTAGGTAACCTAGGTGTTAAAATGCAGGGTAATGTATCTTTTAGCTAGGTATGAGTTTAGTCCGTTGTTGATTGTTGAACGTTGTCATGTATGCAGTTATGATTAAAAATAATAGTCTTCATTGTTCAAGTCGAAACAATTTCAAGATTTTTTTTTTTTGGCAGGCTAGCAAAAGTTAAAGTTCGATAAAGTCTAGATAAAAACCAAAAAAAGTTTTTTTTTTTTTTGTTATTTATTTAGGAAAAGCTTTTAAAAAAATAATCTGATTTTATTTTAGTATATTTAAAATAAACATGCATTTAAAAAAAAAAGATATCCAGTAAGGTCTATGTTCTAGGTCTATGTTAGAATTGATCTAGTTCTCGGTCTATGATCAATGTCTATGGTAAAATTTACTAAGTTAAGATTCAATACAAGTCCAATATCAATGACGAAACTATTTTATAAAAGCCAAGAGTCCCTGACCATAACAAATGTCAAATGTCAAACGGAAAACAGTCGTAATACTTATTTCAGTAGAAGTTCCAGCGACTATTCGGAAATTGCTTTGTGGTTATTTTAAATGGAGACGCCTAATAGAAGATGCTGTTCCTACGTTACAGTAGATTCAAATGGCGCTTATATGTATGTTATAATTATATATATTATTTGACTTGACTTGCCTATCATCGTGGTACAGTAGCGCTCATAAGTCCAGTAGCAAATTCACAAAGCAATAGATTGACGCTTTGGTTTTACTTACGACCTTCTTCTATAAGTTTTTTCTATACTATAGACACGCACATACACTCACTTTATCTGTAATTGATAATAGTTCATAATTTCAACTAACTTAACATAAGGCATGCTAGCTTAGTCGTTACCGTGCTCGGGTAGGAGCGATTATGGTGAGCCGTGGGTACTAATCTCACCTGCGGTTTACTTGATGTTACGTTCAAATAATATATATTCATAGTTTTTGATATGTTATTAAAATAATACCTGTAATTAATAATGTTTGTTAATTTAAGTAAAATAACTACTACAAGTTATTTCAGGCCAAGGAGGTTTTTGTTCAGGTTCAATGGTTTGAAAGCTATCTTTTGCTAGACAGTGTACATGTTCTCACGATTATCCTTGAAATATTACGGCTGTGTCATATGCATAGGTTATAATTTCAGGGATGGCATTTTTGGGAGTTGATGACTAGTCAAAAGCTGACTTTCGTGTACTGCTTTCGGTTCATCAAATAGCTTTCAAACCATTCAAGTCAAATTCCACGTGTTCTTGTCCATTCTAGTTTATTAAGGACAAAGCCATTTAGTGAAACCGTTTCGAATGCCATTGCAAGATCATGGAAGATGGCAAGGTACTTTCCATTTTTCTCAATATGAGAGAAGATACAATTGGCAAGGAGAGTTGCAGCATCCTCGGTTGACCTATTCCTTCGGAAACCAAAATGGTTATCAGAGATAAGATTATTTTACTTAATTAAATAATTATGACGGGAGTTAACTATCCTCTGTAATATTTTAGAGACAGAGCTTAGTGATGCTATAGATATGTAGTTATCTGGTGCGTGTTTGGAACCGCTTTTTTGTGTAGGGGCCACTGCAGCTATTTTCTATCAGCTATATCTATCTAGTATCATGTGTTGATAAGAATAACCTTTGAAAGAAATTTTGTCAGGTCCTGGAGCGCTGTCTACTTTGAGCTCAAACTTTATTTATTTCGTAGGCATCCGTCGGTTCAAAGAAAAGATAATGTGATTTTGATACGTCGGATGCGTGTGTATTTATTAAATATTCATGAGATAGATTAAGCTTTTCTAGTATTTGTCTGCCAGACGTGTTTCTACCGAGGGGTGAAGTGTGAGTTACAAGAGTGTTTCTTTTTCTCTATTGGGGCTCAGTAGTTGGCAGGTTTCGTTATTTTAAGGAGATATTTAACCCATTAATTTTATTGCTTTCCAGTGATTTTGGGATTGTCGTTGCTATAAACAATCTGTTGGTTATTGTTGCCAGATTTAATCTTGAAAGAGAATTTGAAAAAATGTTTCGGTATCGAGTGTTAATTGACATCGCTTATTTTGAATCCATTTGCACGCATTATTATGACAGTACGAGTATAAGCTGAAAGAAATTTACTGCAACACCATAAGTACCATATTCTAGAAAATTAATATTTTTGATCCTTTGTATATTTTATCACGATGGATCATGCATCTTATTAATCCCGGGGTGAATGATGTTTAATGTATGTATATATTGTCAACAGGTATGTATATAATTGATGTGCATATTTTAGGGACAAAATATAAGAACAAAAGTGTGTCTAGTACAACCTAATCAAGAACTTCACACATAATTTGCTGTGTATACATAAAATAAAATAAACAAATGCTAATTCATTTGAACTACAGACGCGCTGTTCGCACTGTCTTTGGGGAGCATTAAGACAGCGCGAACAGTGCGCTTGACGGTCTTAAGCCAGGTGCAAACCGTGAAATGTGTAATGTTATGTAAGTATCGTGTAATGTAACGCAAATTCTGCTTATGAACAGCACTATGAACATTACATGTCCTGCCTGGGCTGGCGCTCGCGCTTATCCATCGGTTGTCGGTTTTTAGCGCGAACTTAAGGGTGCTCTCGCAGTCGAACACACATAGGATTCGCGTTGAGTTTATTTGCCGTCCATACTTTTCGCATTACATTACGTACGTCTGGACTCGGCTTACAGCGAAACTCATAAAGGAAATATCTATTGGATAATTTATCACGTTGGACTTAACGTTAGAATAACTTACCACTTGTGCATCTATGGACCCGTTTATAAGTTTATGGATTATAAATCAGAATAGTTACCTGCAAGAGTATGGTAAAATTTTAATGTCAATGCCTGTCATTGAAATCAGGTATAGCTTTTCGGATCCCGATCTTCATATTCAAATTCAAATTCAAATTAATTTATTTGCCAGAATGTAGGTTTTCATGGATATGTATGATCTTAAAACTATGATGGTCCCTTTACATTCTACCATAACATACGGTGTGCAAATCTTTTATTCTATAAATTAAACAAAACATAACAAAATGGCAGCAACAACTAATACGTGCTCATGCATTAGGTTTATTAATTTCAGATTGAGAATTTAATAAATAATTGTAAATTGTAATGAATGATCTCAAAACTTTATAATGTCAAAGTGTCGAGATAGTAACATTTTAAAACTAATCAATTATTATGTTTAAACCAATATTTCAGTTTCCTTCTACGCTATCTGACATGTATTCATTAAGATCGTAAAAGCATTTTTCTTTTAACCATTGCGTTATCTTTTTTTTAAACATGGTCAAAGGTAAATCTTTAAAGGCGTCCGGTAACCTGTTATATACCCTTGCAGCATTTATGTACGAGTTCCTTCTGTACAATTCGAGCCTGCATTGCGGTAAGCAGAGCTCATGTTTCAATTTATTTTTATTTCTAGGAGCTACATTTCGTTTGGTTACATCTTTATGTTTAATAAAATATTCCGGATTTTGTTGTACAAATAGACATAATTCCCGAATGTACATACACGGTAATGGCAGAATATTGTACTTTTTAAACAAGGGCTTACAGCTGTCCATGTACCAGGCTCCACAGATTGCACGCACACATTTTTTTTGTACTCTAAACACTTTTATAATATCTACCGAATTACCCCACAATAAGAGACCATACGCTAACACGGACGAAACGTATCCGTGGTATGCACAAAGGGCCGCTTCTGCTGATACCGTAACTCTTAATTTTTTTAGTGCGTAGACAAATCTGTCGAGTTTATCACAAACGTAATCGACGTGCGTTTTCCAGTCGCAATTCTGATCCAACATTATCCCTAGACATTTAGTACTTACGACTTGTTCGATTATGGTATCTTTATTCTTAACTTTTAATGTCAACGGCTTTCTTTTATGCGTTTGGAATTGGATCATTTTCGTTTTTTGCATATTAATTTGTAAGTTGTTAGAATGCAACCATTGTATTATGTTGTTCATTGCGTTGTTTATTTCTGTGTCATATGTGTCTGCGTTTTCACATTTCACAATAAGGGATGTGTCATCAGCAAACAAGATTGTGTTATGGCAAGTGATATTTGGGAGATCTTTAATATATATGAGAAATAAGAAAGGTCCCACTACAGTGCCCTGTGGCACTCCAAAATTATTTTGCTGATAGTCACTCCTAATTATCGTCTTCTTGTTGTTATGGATTTTAGAGATTTCCACACATTGTTTCCTGTCCTTTAGGTATTCTCTTAACCAGTCGTTTGCTTTGCCTCTTATGCCATATTTTTCCAGTTTGTGTAAGAGTAACTTGTGGTCCAAAAAATCGAACGCTTTACTCATGTCTAGGAAAATCGCAGCAATTGGCAAGCCATCATTTATAGCCTGGGTGACAATTTTGATCAAATTGAAACATGCCAATGAAGTAGTAAGATTCTCTATAAACCCAAATTGCTCATCTTTAATTATACCATGACTTGTTGTAAAGTCTTGAAGCCTACTCAGCATAATTTTCTCAAAGATTTTTGAAAATATTGGTATCAGCGTCACTGGCCTATAACTGTTCATGTCAGATTTTGCTCCTTTCTTAAAAAGTGGCTTAACTACTGATTTTTTCATTACTTGTGGAAAGGTACCTTCCTCAAATGATAAATTTATTAAGTAGCACAGCGGTTGACAAATGTATGTGGGATAAACTCAATAAATGTTCAATAGAACTGCTGATTGCTTCTTAACTTTTGTATTTATAATTTTCCGTCTTTACATCTCTTATTCTAACGTCTTGCTCCTCCTTTCTGTCTACTTATTCTCCATTTCAAAACATTCATTCCCTATCTCTTTTACTCCTTGACTATTTCGTACATTCATCACTGTCACTTGTTTATGCTTCACATCTGTCATTCATCTTCACATCTCATTTCACTATCATCCATAACGTTCCGTTCCTACAGCTCGGCCATTCTGATATCTGACTGTCCCCAGTCAGATTTAAACTAAAAGCACATCCTAAATTCTTACATTAAATAAAACTACTAACTTAAGGTAAACAATTCTAAAACTCCTGTTCAACACATATTTTACATTGTCGAATAACACTTATCAACAATAAATTGCACACAGCAATATAACTCAAAAACCCACATAGCAATGTAGCATGTCTTAATACCATCATAGGGAAATATTAGGTCAAGATCAAACCCTAGAGGTATCCCCTAACCTAATAGATGACAATCAACAAGACTCACTCACCTAACATAACAGTATTTCCAAAAACTGGCCATGGCTTCATATGATCTGCAGAGGAAGTTGTCACTCGAGAACCATCTGCCATGTGGTCCATCTTCTCAACATCATATCGATCATTTCTTTTTACTTTAGTGACCCTGTATGGTCCTAGATACTTTGGCTTGATCTTCAATCCAGTTCCAAACTGTGTTTGTTTGATGGCTACAACGTCTCCTACTACATATTTTCGACTTTCTTTTCTTCTTCTATTATATGTCTTACAATTTTCATCTTGAACTTTTCTTATTTGTTCTTTTGCCTTCATCTTTAAATCTTCCCTATTCTGCAAGAAATGACTTCTATGCTCTTGCTGAAACAAATCATAAATTTCGACATCTTCTCTTGTTTTCATCTTTGTACCCAACATGAGTTCAAAGGGAGTGGTGTCAATGCTTCTTTGGTATGTGCTATTTAGTGCTTTTTGCACTCGGCTGACATGCTTGTACCATTGAGATGGCTCTTCAATACATAGCTTTGCTAGAACTGCTATAATTATTCTGTGAATGCGTTCCACTTGACCATTCCCTCTGGGCACCCCTGTTGCTATGGTTATATGTTGAATACTCTCCTTGTCACAATACTCCTTAAAGTCATTGCTGGTAAACGCACTACCACGATCTGAAATCAAACGTATAGGATTTCCAAATGTTTGCTGATGAATCTTTAACTTGTCTATAGTCTCTCTACTGGTAGTCCCTTTCACTGGAAACAACCACACAAACTTTGTAAATCCGTCTACCACAGTTAATATAATATTATACATCTTTCTCGTCTCTGAAAGAGGTCCAATATGATCACAATGAATTGTGTGTAAAAGAATGCTTTCCTTGTCAATGCAATTTAAAAACCCCTCCTGTTTACCTTCTTTTTTTGTTGCTAGCAGACATGGTATGCACGACAATAAAAATTCTTCAATCTTCTTGTTAATATTTTTGATGTAATATTCTTGTTCTAGAAGTTGTATCATTTTCCTTTTTCCAAAATGACCCTTCTGATGTATTCTTCTTAAAATCTCAAATTCTAAATTTCTTGGTATAACTAACTTTCTTTCTAGTCCTTTGTACAATAAACCATTGCTGTAGATATAGTCTTTGTATGGCTGAAGTTTTACAATCTCTATAATAGCATTAATACCTTCATCCAACATCTGTGCTTGCTTAACTTGATCATGTAGGCTTAACTCAACAGCTCCAACAAATAGATTTCTGCTCAAAGCGTCTGCATGTTTCATTTTACTTCCTGGTCGATGTTCAATAACATAATCATACTCTTCAAGCAATAATACCCATCTGGCTACTCTAGTTGTTAGGTCCTTTTTATTCAAAGTCTTCTGAAAAGCTTGACAGTCTGTAACAATTTTAAAGTGTTTTCCGTACAAGTAATGCCTAAACTTCTTTACCCCTTCAATAATGGATAAAGCTTCCAACTCATAGCTACTATACTTCTTCTCAGCATCACTGGTCTCACTTGTATGGTCTCTCTGAAGCAAGATAGCACTGTATGCTATTGCAGAGGCATCGGTATGCAATTCAGTTAATAACTGAGGATCAAATATCCTTAACACTGGGCTACTAGTTAAAGCATTCTTCAACACATTAAATGCACTTCTCTGGACATCTTCAAACACAAAGTTAACATTCTTCTTTAATAAATCAGTTAATGGTTTAGCAATTAATGCAAAATCTTTAATATACTTCCTAAAATAGGAAGTTAATCCCACAAAACTATGAAGTTGCTTTAAAGTCTTTGGTTCAGGGTACCTGGTAACAACTTCTATTTTGTCCAGTGAGGGTTGAACTTTTCCATCCTCTATGATGTGTCCAAGGTACTCTATTCTTCGACATAGTAATTGTGCCTTCTTCCAATTAATCTGTAAGCCATATTGTGATGCAACAGCTAACACTTCTTTAAACCGCTGCAGTGCCTGATATTCATAAATAGCAGGTATTAATAAATCATCGATGAATATAACCAATATTCCTATTGCTATAAGTTCCTGAAACACCATAGTCACAAATCGCATAAAATACTTTGGGCAAACCGACAAACCAAACGGAGCCCTCAAAAACTCATACTGTCCATTGTGTGTTACAAAGGCAGTGTACTTTATACTTTCTTTACTGACTCTCAAATGGAAGAATCCATTCTTTAAATCTAATACACTAAAAACACGCGCACCTTTAAGTTTATCAATCAAATCATCAATAATAGGCAGAGGAAATTCATATTTTATCATCTTTTTGTTTATAGGTCTATAGTCTACACATAATCTAGTACTGCCACATTTTTTCTTTACTAACACTAAAGGTGAGGAATATTCTGAAAAACTTACACGAATTATTCCATCTCTAAGCCACTCTGATACTTGCTTTTCAACAATCTGTTGTTCAGCTAAAGATATACGTCTTGGTCGCTGAGCCACTGGTATGTCATCCTTGAGCACAATGCGCAATTCTATAGGCGCTTCCTTTACCTGTACTGGTGTATAATTCTTCACACAATCAATAACTTCTTGTTGCACCTGCTTGTCTTGAATATTACCTAGAACAAACTCATCCTGACTAACCACGTACGCAAGCCTTGATAACCAACTGTTTATGTTTGGAGCAATCAGTATTGACCCCTTCGACATAATTGTAAAAACATCTTTAAGGAATTCTTGACCCAATATTACACTACACGGCATAGTACGCCTAGGAACAAAATGAAATGCAATATCGTTATATTCGTGTCCGTCTAACAATACACAAGCAGTAAACTTTTGCGTCGACACTACACTGCCGCATCCCACAAGATTCGTGACAGTATTTACACACTCAGGAGCCCCAAGATGATTATAAAGTTCGTTACACACCAAATGTATCTCACTACCAGAGTCAATCAATGCATTTACTTCGCACTTATTCACCATAATAGTTTTGTATGCATTCTCAACTTTCTGTGCCGGCGTTTTCTCTTCGACGTAAACATCAGTGAAGTTAGCGTCAGTTCCCACTGGCATCGCCATCTTGTCGCCGTCACTGACGTTGGTACTCCTGTCAAAGTCGTCAGTTGCGCCAACAGCAGCCGCGCGAATGTTCGGAGTGATGTCGGTCACACACATCGTTCGTCTATCCTCGGGCAAGTTCGGTTTTTCGACTCGCCGTTCCCGATCATGGGTCTTTTCGTTTGTCGACCGAATGCATTTCGTAGAAATGTGTCCACAACAACATTTTGTTTACTTCTGAATCGATTATGCCGTCAATGATATATTTAATGGCAACATAATCGGGCATCTTGCCGCGTTTTCCCATCTCCTTCATGACTAGCATGTAGTCTAAACACCTTTCATCCTTCTTTTTCTTTCTGGCAGCCATCATCTCGTGGATTGTTTTACTATCCACCGAATCCGGAAATTCTTTACATAATCCAGCCTTCAAATCCTCCCAGCTTTTAAAAGGTTTTTCAGATCTTAGCCATAGCGCAGCAGTTCCGACCAAAGCCCTTCTGGCTACAATCAGAGTTTGTAGGGGCGACCACTGAAAAATCTCAGCATTGTCGTCGATGTCCTGTGCCCATTTGGCTACCGCAAACGTCTTGTCTTGCCCACTAAAGTTTGGGACAAGGCTCTCGTGGAAAATAGCCTTATCACGGTGAAACGCTTGCCTAGCCGATGTGGATGCGTCATGTTCGTCTTCGTCGTAGTCGGCTTGGCGGCGATTTTTCCCTTGTCGCGGCGTCCTTTCCATATTTCGTCTTTATTGTAACAATTGTTACCGTCTTCAATCAGCACCGTTTTTTCTCGTTATGGCGTCTTAACCAAAAAATGCCATGACGAGAGTGTCGTCTTCTGTTTTTTTTCTTTTAGCTTCTTTGGGTCCGAAAACTTAAAATATTGAGTTATCCCGGCCGAGCCCCCAAAAAGTTGTGGGATAAACTCAATAAATGTTCAATAAAACTGCTGATTGCTTCTTAACTTTTGTATTTATAATTTTCCGTCTTTACATCTCTTATTCTAACGTCTTGCTCCTCCTTTCTGTCTACTTATTCTCCATTTCAAAACATTCATTCCCTATCTCTTTTACTCCTTGACTATTTCGTACATTCATCACTGTCACTTGTTTATGCTTCACATCTGTCATTCATCTTCACATCTCATTTCACTATCATCCATAACGTTCCGTTCCTACATGTATGGTGCGCTTAATTTAATTACATTGGTTGTTATGTCATCTACCCCTGCAGCCTTATTAAGGTTTTTAATAGTTCGAAAAATTTCCATCGCATCAGTAGGCTTAAGGAATATTGTATGTTTGTTACTAGTATCGATCGTTTTGTTTATCTCGTCAATATTATATTTAAAATTCTTGCTATTTGTCAATTGTATATAAAAATCATTAAATTTGTCGCTTATCTCCAAAGGGTCTTCATATGTCCGATTATTGATAATTATTCTGTCAATTTGTGTCATTATACTAATGTCACCAATGTTTTCATTAATTACTGCCCAAGTAGCTTTACCTTTATTTTTATTAGTGTCAATATATTTCTTACTTTGTAGTTGTCTTGATTTATGTATGCACTTTTTGAGTATGTAGTTGTATGATTTATATTGTTTGTTTGACTTTTTTCTGTTTGCTTTGTTGTGTTGTTGGTTAAGATAGAGATAACGTTTTCTAATACAGGATCTTTTTATGCCCTTCGTCAACCATTTATGGTTCCCTTTTTTTTGTTGACCTCTTTATTGTGTTTATTGGGAAGCACAGATTGTAGAATAATTTAAATAAAGTATGAAATTCCGTAAACGCTTCTTGCAAGTTATTTTTTCGTATACGTCTGAGAAAGTAAGGGTTGCCATACAACTATAGAACTTGTCCATGTTTGCTCTACAAAAATCTCTGACATTCTCATACCAGCTGAATGTTTCTGAAGATTTGTTTTCAGAGATAAAGTTTGTCCTGTTTCGTGGTCAGACAAGGCAAGGTGATGCACCTCTGCTTTAACTTGCTTGATGTTGCTTGCCAACTGATCAAGTCATGACAATTGTCTCGTTGGTGTTTTGATGTGCAATTCAATATCAAAAATTTTTAACACACTCCTTAACTCTTCGCTACTCTTGTTTGGCTTTAAGATGTCCAATTTCCAGTCACCACAAAAAATAATGTTTCTGTGTTTCCGTGTAAGTTTTACAAGTAACTGTTCAAGTTTTCCAATAAATATTTGTGGGTTGCTATTAGGAGTTCTATATAAACAAATAATCATCATTTTGTTTATTTCTACACCACAACATTCAAAACGCAAACATACATTGACGCGATGGACTCAAACAAACGGCGCCGTGTGGCGAGTCGTGCCTTTGGTGCGTGAGGTGCGTGTTGTGTGTGTCGCACACACATTCATGCAAACTACTCATGCTGAAAGTGCCAACTAATACGAGCTTCTTGACTTACACACAGACAGGTACGTACAACTTCTACATAGTAAACGTTTTTTGACAACTAAATTCAAAGTAAAAACGTAAGCTTTCCGAGGTAATCAGGTGAGGATTGTGGCGAAAAAGGCTCAGCAGGTTATCCACACCAAGACACCTTTATATCTCTTTATTTCTTTATATTCGAGATTTGGCATAGCTTTACGACTATTTTTTTACTATTTTTTTTAATTGAAACCAAGTCGGGACTCCCAGCTGTTTGCTTGCACTGAGGTGAGGATTGTTCCACACAATCCTCACCTCAGTGCAAGCAAACGGCTTACCCAACAATCCTCACGAACTTATAGTTATAACTTCGGAAAATTCAAAGATGATTTTCATGGAATTTTTAAAGGTGAGGATTGTGTGGTGAAGGACACTCCTGTGAGGTCACTACGCATTACAGTGTGCTGCATTTGTCGTCAAATATAAGCTCGTATTTTATACCCCGACTGTACTCCGTCTTCTTGAAGTTCCTCGTGAGTTATTCTGTGATTCTGTCGCCCTCCCCCCTCCTGCCCCCGCTCGCCGCGCCAACGTTGGTCGCGGCGAAATTGTTTATTCAAACGTGAGCTACGGCCGCTTTCCATTACATCACGGAAACTAACACAAAAAGTTATTGTTAAGAATTTACCCGCGAGCAGATCAGAGACGTCTTAATACAGTCTGCGGGTATCACTGAGCGTGACAGTGATGACGTGATTACTTTAAGACGGAATAGCCGAAGCATTATTTTACTTTATATTAACGTAGTTGTATATGTGTGTGGTGTGTGAAGGGCGACGCTATTGTGAGTTCGACAGGTGGCTGAAGACGGGTACTAAGAGATGTCAGAGACGGCGGAAGCCACGAGCGCGCGTTACCTTCCAATCGTAATACCGGCCGTAATTTCCGCACGTCGTGCGCACGTCGCCACACACCACCGCACAATGCCGCACATCGTCGCACGTGCCCCGCTATTTTTAGATACATACTTAAAACAAAAGAGTTGCCTCGATAACACAAATTGTGTCTCCTTCACTACGTAGTTCCAAGTTTCTTGCGCTACTTTCGTAGCCACGATTTGAATAGAAAACTGGTTATGCTGTTCTCATGTTAAGACATGCACGACTGTCACGACTGTGTCCTCTGCGTAGAGAAGCTTCCAAATCAGAGGCTGATTGTGTGCGGTGGGCGGGTCTCTTGTTAACAGCGCCTTTTAAATATTCAAGAGCAGTCATTAGGACGCTAACTTTATCTGTGTTCGCTCATTATCCGGAGCGCCTCGGGGACGCCGGCAGCCCGCGTTACGACTTCCTCTCAAGGAGACGAAAAAAGTTCTTACAATAAATCAGTGCTGCATACCTGCACTGACTACTTATAGGGTACGATTGCCACTGTATTGCTACTGCTTTCTTTCACGCCACTTGTTTAGTGCAATAAATCAATCGGAAATAGGAATTTAAATGATCTAACACCAATCAGTAGCAAAATGTAGGTAAGAACAATCTGGCGACAGTCCAGTTCAGCTGGTCTACGGAAACAGAAAGTAAGTAACTGTTTTTTTATAAACCTAAGTTTTTAAATATTTCACAATTTTAGAAAATAACGGATGATAGTCCATTAGGTATAAATTAGGTACAAACAAAGTAACTGCAGGCACTTTTTCTACAGAAAAACAAAGCAAAACACAATTGCAAAGCATGAATGAAGCAAGAAGCAATGAAGCAGTGTTTATTTTACGATTACTTTGTTTTTAATGCATCAGTATAATCTAAATTACATGAAATGCTTTTTAATACTGAACCGAGACCATCTATGACACCTCTTTTAACACGTTTTACCTCAAGAGTTTCTAAGTGTTCCGATATTTCTTCTAATTTAGTACTAGGTACTATATGTAACGTGGGGATCATAGAGAGATCGCGTTATATTACTCAATTGTGTTTAAGTTAAGTTAAGATTAAGTTTCTGCAATTGCTCGTTAACCGTTTCTAAACTATGTCGCATATCCTCAAGGTTTATAATTTGGAGAAAGGAGTGTAAATGTGAGATGATTCTTGTGGATCCCAGGTTGAAGGGCAAACCTGGTCAATCATTAAGACTTTCTAACGTTATGTCGTCCGCCCGGGCCAGGGACAAACGAGCACTATTAGCACCCGTTTTAGGCGTGATTTAAGAACGGTCCCTCTTTTCTTTTAGTATAGATATGAATAGGCAAATCCGCTTATACCGTATCATGAGTATTTCGAGCTGCTAACTTTTGCCTATGGCATAAAGGATTCCTAATAAAAACTTGTTGCTCTGGTTTGTAATCTTTTTCAGGTTCAAGACTCTTATTAACATTTTCAGTAATTTCAGTGCTTCGATGAAGTGAAGTGTTGTTGAGAATATCGTATACTTTTGACATTCTTCTAAGGTGTTCCTGGATATATTGTTGGAAGAGATGTTCTGATAGTAGATTCATATCCAAAGGATCCCGGGGATCAAAATGACTGGTAACTATATCGATAGGCCTACATTTCGTAAAGCTATGTATTGAGCTATTATATGCTAATATAGCATAAGTTATAAAATTAGTAATTGATTCTCCTCGCTGTTGTAACTTTAATATCCGCAAATGTTCTAAAAGTGTAGAATTTAGTCGTTCTACCATTCCATTTTCATTGGGTGGTTTAGGACAGGTTTTATGATGTTGAACTTTGTGCAATCAAGTAAATTCAGAAAATATTTGACAATTGAATTCCGAGCCATTGTCTGTTACAATAGTTAAAGGCATTCCGTGATGCGTAGAAAACTTCAATAAAGCTTGTACGACACTAATAGCTGTAGAATCTCTCAATAAGTATGCTTGACCATACTTGGAGAATGCATCTACTACTATAATAATACAACTAAATGTACAACTTCAGAAGGCTTTGTAGTTGGAGGTACAATTTGTAATCTTGGTCTAACTGGATTGCAATCATATTTAGCTTGCCCGCATTTTTGACATTCATTGGTATACTTTGTTACATGCTCTTTCATATTTGGCCAATAGCACCTACGCGATAATGCTAGAAAACACTCGTTGATGCCTCTCTGATTGGTTTTTCATTCATGATATTTCTTTATAATTTCCTGTTGCTTGAAATAATCCTTAACATTTTCTACTTCGGTTTTTTACTAATTTATTTATTTGCACAAGGATGTACAGAGGCGGACTTAATGCCGTAGGCATTTTCTACCAGTCAACCTTTGGGTGATGCAGAGTCAAACATTGGTAGGTGCAATTTATAAAAAAAAACATTTGGGAATAAATATTTAAATATAAAGATACCTAAACTATAAATACAATACCTATACTCGTATATACCTAATTATATATAAAATAAACACAAATAAATATACATAAATAAATGAATATATTAAAAACAAATAAGACAAACAATTAGAAAACTATACCGTTATTATGATACTGCCAGCTTCTTGTGAATGTGCTCACGAACTTTAACTTTAAAGGCTAATCGGTTGGTTGCCATCCTGATTTATTTGGGGGTGTGCATTCCACAGAGAGATAGACTGAACGAAGAAGGAATAGTGAATGAAGTCTGTGCGGTGAGTGGGACATTGAAGAAGACGATTGTGTGATGAACGAAGATTTCTATTGTGGTTGGCGTAAATGTACTGAAAGTGGGGGGCTAGATAACCAGGGGAAGAGGTAGAGTCAAGAAATGAAAACAAGGTGGTCAGCGCCCTTTGCTCTCTGCGCTGACGTATGGGCAACCACTTTAGAAGTGACCGATGCGCAGAGACATGGTCAAATTAACTTTTTTTAATTTAATTCCATCCACTGCTGAATTTTTAAAATATTGTTGAATTATAGGAATTATACAGGGTGTTTGGTGCATCGTGTGCCAAATTGAAATGGTCGACTGAAGGGATCATCTGCTAGCCTTTTGTGTCTTACTAATATACTCTCCTATTTTAGCCCGGTAGTCTGCCTACGTCTATTAGTGATTAGTTACTGTAATCATTATAGATCGTTGTGACAGGACTCCCACGTCCCCCTACTATCACTAAACTAGCCGAAATTACGCCGGTGGGATGTTGGGTGAGGTCGAACTTGGTCCCCCCCAATGGGTTCCCGCATTGACGAGGCGGGGGGGCTCAGTAGCCGTGGTTTGGACCCCACGGTGAAGCTAAGAGGAACCCGAGGAGGGGCCGCTCGTCAGGGCTTTAGTAGACAAGCCGACGACGTAGCGGCCAAGGTTGCGGTGTTGTTGGGCGACATCGCAACTGTGGTGGGGCCGCGGCGGGAGAGGAGTGCCGGTATTGCGGTGCACCGCTCTCCCTACCTTCCGCGGCCTTAACGGGGTCGCCACCGTACGATGGCTGACGCGGTGGGGCCGCAGGGGAAGAGGAGTGACGGTATGTCGTTGGCCGCTCTCCCTATCCTCTGCGGCCGAAAAATGGTAGGCGACGGGGCCATTCATCAGACCCGTCGCAAGGGGCAAGGGGTTGGTCGTAGGCTGAGGGCGAACAACGCCCTCTTCCAGCCCCTGTAAATGGGTCCAGAGGGACGGCGGACTCGGGGACGTCCACCGCCCCCCATACATCAGGACCCGAGGTGGCCGGCACCAGCCGGGGTTGCGGAAGAATTATGTGTTCCCACGACCCCGGCGTAGGTGTGAGATGGAACACCGGGGTGGTTTTTAGTCAGTAAGAGTCTGACAGACCCCTCCACCCGCCCCAGGGCGGAGGACATCCATGAGGATTTTCCACCCCGGGAACAAAAAAAAAAAAAAAAAGGTCGAACTTGGTAACGAATTAAGTGAGTGTGTTCCATTGGTGGGAGCTTCGACCTCTGGGCCCGACGGCAGACCTTAACCTTTTGCCTACGATCCCGCAGATAATCTATTCGTTATGCTAACGGAGTTCCGCTTACGCCTATACCTTCCAGACTACGCACAAGAATGGGGACAGAACGGTATCAAAAGCTTTTTTCAAATCAGGAAACACAGTAAGTTATCTTTTTCCAGAATCTACTAAGTTAACAATATGACTGGTTAATGGTGTACCTGCGTCTACCGTAGATAATGTCTGTCTAAAACCATTTTGCGCTCGTGAAATTATATTATATTTTTTGTGTAGTGGGTTAGTCTTATGTTAATTAGCTTTTCAACGATTTTAGATATTGCTGGCAAGACAGAGATATGTCTGTAGTTGTTAACGCCATCACTGTCTCCACCCTTGTGCACAGGAGTAATTATGGATTGCTTCACAGTTGATGGAAATTCCCCTTGGCTAAAATACAAATTAGCAAGATGTGAAATTATGGGTACGAATAGTTCATGGGCGGATTTTAAAAAAGTTGTTGTAATATTATCCTGGAGCGCTTTCAGATTTAATATCCATTAACACGTTATAGACTTCTCTAGGATTCTTTTCGAGAAGCACGAAGTAGGAAGCCTGTAAATATATTATATGATCCGTATCGTGTTGAAATTGTAATCGGTTGGCGGAGGTAATGTCTTCATCTAGAGTTTTCCCAATGTTATAAAAGTAATCGTTTTGTATAGTCTGAGGCATGAGGGGTGGTCTTTATCTCTAATAGTTCTGAATTTAGTTTTTTTTTTCGGTTTGCGATTAGTTATATTGTTAATTGAGTTCCATAGACGTTTCGCATTCTTGGTTGCCTGTAGTAGTTGTTCCTTATCATATTTCCTATTGAGCTTTTCAATTAAACTATTGCAACTGTTTCGATATCTTCTGTAAGTAAATAATAAATAAAATAAAATAATAATAAATAAAAATTGTTTATTTTGTACACTTAAAAATAACATTCATAAGTACAAGGATTAAATGGCTATTGTACATCAGAGTCAGAATAAATGGCGAACTGCTGCCTCCTAAACTAGGCCAGAAGCCTGTGTTTTAGGAGCCAAAGTTCCTCCAGTTATAATGGCAAACAACTGGTATGTCATGCAAGTACTTTTGAAACAACAACTTAATATTAAACAAACAATGAAACAGTATTAGTTCAATTAGGAGACAATTGTAATAAGATACTTGGTTTCGTCATACGTTAACTTATGCAAACAATTTGTAAGTTTTCTTTTAACTGCGTGTTTAGACATGGAGTATATGGGTAAAAGTTTATTTATTTTATGATACAGACGAGAGATAGTTGCTGTTGAAATTTTGAACGGCATTGGACAATATCGCACCCGGGAGTCCCTTTGCGTCTTTTCAGCTTTTCAAGATCCAGATGCAGCGAGTCCATTTTCATTCTGCAGAAAAGAGCCATCAGAGCCATATATGGCCTCCGCAGGCGCGACTCTCTAAGGGAATTGTTCAAAGATATTAACATCATGACGGTACCTTGTCAATATATCTATGAAAACATCATGTACCTTAGGGAAAATCTACATCTTTTTAGTAATAGAGGTGAAAGACACAATTATATCACTAGAAATAGGGGCCAATTAGTTCAACCAGGTTTCAGGCTCGCTAAAGTAGACTCATCTTTCATGGGGTACTGTTTAAGATGTTACAATAAATACCTCCCCACATACATCAACTAAATGAAACCAAATTTAAATCTTGTATAAAACGCACACTATGCAGCCGAGCATATTACTCGTATAAGTTAGGGGATTACTTTGCTGATAAAAATGCTTGGCTAATCGCTGGTCCTGCTCCTCAAGGACGCATCAACTAATTAGCATTTGAAAATACTGTTGGAGCTGCTGAAGATTAAAATCAAGAATCTTTGCATTGTATAAACTCAATATTTTAGTACTGTAAAATTGCTATATGCCAAATTATGTGAGTACTATGTACATGCTTTAAAGCCACCATTTACAGGGTACGTCTTTCATTGACTTGAATGTGTCCTGGCGGCTGAGAGTATGTCATGCTCACTTTAATGTTTCGCTGATGGTGGCGCGTGTGTTGGATCATTTAGCTCCCATCAAAATGGTTGAGTTGAATGGTGCTAATCCATGCGTCATGTTCGTGAACGGGCGCCGTCAATTGAGACTGGTCATCTCTTAGCTGCCACGGCGTATTTTAATTAAATTTTATTTTTGAATTATTTTCATATTTATATAACGGACGCTTTTAACGTTCTGCATCGTTCTCGCATGCATAATTTCAACATGAATAATGTAACCAATCTATTGTAAACATAATTTGATTTAAAAGAGTGTCCGTGGAGTTTCTTGCCCGTTCTTCTCCATAGGTACCTACTACGCTTTGGAATGGGCAACTAGCTTAATTTTTCTGACCGACCTTGACAATTCAAAAGTGCCTGTAATTGTTTTATTTGAAATAAATGCTTTGTGTTTGAGTTTGAGTTTGCGTAGAGTGTTTTCGCAGCACAGCGCGGAGCACAAAAAGCGGTCTCACAGCCAATACTTTGGCTTCTGAATAAAGCTCATAGGTTGAAAAGTCCCTGTGCTTAAAGTGCATGACTTTCAAGATCACCCTTTGAGCTCTCTCAACTTTAAGTAAGGTAGTTTTGTAGGTTCCGCCCCAAACCGGGATTCAGTATAAAATAATTGACTGGCAAAGGCTCTAGTAAACTATCAAAGCTAGATCGGGATCCGCAGAGTGCCTTAGTTCCTTAAATATATAAATTAATTTTCTGATTCTTGTACATAGGGCTTGGATATGGGGCTGCCAGGTAAGTTTGTAGTCGATGTGGACTCCTAAATATTTTATGTCTGGTACCATAGACTGAAATGTGCAGCTGCAATTGGGTGCCTCACCTGAGCAAATGTGGGCTTTAATTTGACCTGATTCCAGTGGAGGATATATAGTATTAGGTAGCGAAAATGGAATGACCTTTGTCTTTGCTACGTTGAGGTAAGTAAATTTTCTGAGAGCCACTCCAAAACAAAGCGAAGCGACTGTTCCGCCCTTTTAAACGCTGTGTCATCGGCAAACGTAAATATGTCTTAGTTTGGAATATGTGCATTCCATTGGTCATTGATGTGAGCAAGAAAAGGGGAGGCCCAAGAATGCTACCCTGCGGAACACCGAAGTTATTTGAAATACATTATTTTGTGGATCAGGTCGTAGCATTCTTTGCATATTATTTCTGTTTTGTATACATCGTAGAACTCATAAAGTTATCCATGGTTTAATAATGCGATTATTTCTCGGAACTAAAGTAGTAATAGTGTTTTGCTGAAGGCAATCTTGGAGTTTGTCTATTAATTGCACAGACAGCGTGACTGGGTCATTTATTAAACTAAGTTCAGAAATATTAATTAGTTTTAAGGCTGATATTGTTTTTTCCAACTCCACATACATTTTTAGATTTCGAGCATTTGTAAGAATTTAATCAATTTCATAATTTAAGGAAAATCGAGAAAAAAAAATGATGTGATCTGTGATAGTGGTATCAAAATAGCAACAGAAGCAGCGTTTCTAATCTTGTCTAGTTTTACAATAAAGTGGTCCAGACAGTTTTTGCCTCTGGTAGGTAAATAATGTCCCGGTAACAAGCAATGCTTTGCAAGCATATTAAGGTAGTTTAATCTGTTTGTTTGTTTATTTGTTTGTTCAGAAGGTTTGTATATTATGTTTATGTTGATGTCATCTGTTACAACAATATTTTTATGTGATTTAAGTGAGTCTATGTGATTACTTAGCGAGTCTATAAAACTGTCAGCATTATTATTTGAGGGGATCGATAAATAGCAAGGACAACAAGATAAGCCATTATTATTTGTAAGCATGATGCGTCACACCCTTGCGTTCTGGCCTTCTACAATATGGAAAAACGCGTCTGCACTACAAACTTCTGAGTCGCATTAGGTTCGGACGCACTGTTACTGCTTTTAGCCATTCGCAAGATAATGCGGCCCAGACTGTGGGCAATGGGTATTTTTTTTTTTTTTTTTTGTGTATGGCATCTCGTAGTTGACCTTGAGAGGTCGTGACTACTTAACCGGACTATCCTGTGGCTGCCTTAAGCGGACTCAAAGCCTCCAGCCAGAAATGGGTATTTGTGTTACAGCCGCTTTTGTATTTACGCTGCTAGGCTCGGGGGCGCGGGGGCAAGAGCACCAGGCACACAATATCTGCTCGGGTGCGCGAAGAACGCGCGTGCGATTCAGTATCAAGAATAAACCACGCAAGCAATGCTCGCGCAAAGACAATTTGTTTTGGAGGATACAGAATATGAAATTTCGATTCTTTGCCGTTACATGGGTATAAGACACGATATTGGCGTGGTTTGCACGTGGTATTTAAGATTACGCGGGGAATAATAATTATCATACAGAATTGTGGGCTCTGTAAATAATATTACGAAAGTCTTAGGATATTTCAGACGACAAGTACCGTTTAGGGGTCGTTCTCAGAAAAGTGGCACCGCTCGAAAATATTTATCATTTTTTTTTTTATCAAATATTTAGTTTTTTGTACAGAAATACATTTAGAGTGTTTATCTTATAACGAATTGTTTAAAGGGAATATAATATTCACGTAAATAGACAAAATACAGCTATTCACAAATTTCCAATTACAGGTTAAAGTGACAACGCACAGGTTAGTGAGAAAATGTTACCAGGTTAATGATAATTAAACAGGTTACAGGAAACACAAAGAAACTTTGCAAAATCAGCTTTTATTATTAATAATTACTGCTAACAATATGGCTTAGTAAATCTCTTAATAAAATCACGCCTTAATAAGGATTTAAAAAAACATTACGCATTTGCAGATTTTTCAATAAATCAAATAAAAGTTATCTGATGATAGGAAATCAGCTCTTACAGGAATAAAATATTCAAAATTATCAATATGATCTCTAAAAGACAAAACAGTATTTCTCCTTACATTATTCAGCCTCAAACAAATCAGTTCGTCAAATAAAAATAACGTACATCAAAAAAATTATAACAAATATTATTTAAATCTTTGGGTCATTTACTAAACTTGTTTTAATATCTGAAAACAATAACAGCTTTACATGAAAAGAAAAATATACGGCCATAAGACTAAAGAAACATAAAAAAATATCGCCTCTGGAATAAGTACTAAACTTTTCTTTCGATACATTTAGAAAATATAAAAAGGTTTTTGAACAATCAGATCTCTAAGAAGTAAAATATAAACATTCTTCTTACATTAATTAATCAGTCTAAAACAATCAGTTCGTGAAAAAACATACCGTTTAAAAATAAAGTAAGTTCTTATTACAATACTGTTTTTGGTTTTGGAAAACAACTTTGGACTTTTTGTTCTGGAAACCATTACATTAAATAAAACATTATTGTTAAAACATGCAGAGATCAGAATCACTATCACTATAAATCACATACTTGGCAGACCTCAAAGGAGACTGTATTACATTTGAAGGCCCTTCATCTAAAATCCTATCTAAAGTACTTCTTTGAAGTTCCGGAGGCAACTCCATTTCAGACATTGCTGAAAATGGTGTAGATCTATGAAGAACGGTAACAGATTCAATTAGATTTAAATCTTCCCTCACAGATGGGCCTGGGGCAACAAAACTGTCGTCATCCGAATCAAGGCAAGACTCTAAAACTCGGGCAACGGTCACAGCAGAAGCTCTGATTGTTTTTTTGCGTTTGGGCTGCGGTGTGCTGACTTGTCTTCTTATAACTTCGTGAAAACCAAGGTGTTTCTTTGGTACAACTAAGGCTTCTTAATACTACAGATGTACTTTTTGTGTTACACATACAATTTGGTGGACTTGCTGCGTTCCCTTAAATGGCAGCAATGTATTGGGCAGTAGCTTACCTTTTTCAAAGATCTTATATTCGGAAATAGTATCCACTACGATTTTTCTCAAGTTTTGTTTTAACAATTGAAAAAAAGCTTCGAAATCCGTCAGCGCCATGATTCACACAAGCATCAGCAGTACGCTTTAGTACAGCTCCAACTCCATCTGGAGCTCCTTTGCCATGGCTTGATTCAGGATAATTCCAAGTGACACATTCAAGCTGAGGAAAGTGCCATTTCAGAGCGGTTATAACAAAATATATTTTATAATTTTGATATTGACTACCTGCGGAATCCGAAATAACGTGGAAAGTTTTTACGTGTGGGGAATGTATTTTTAAGAAATCCGTAATTGGTTCCATGTGGGCCCATACAGCTGCTGTATCATGTCTCAGATTTGGACTGAGAGTAGCAAAGCACTGTGATATTTTCTGCCCACTGACGTCAAAAAAATAAAGCACACTAGTATGAATCGTTATTTTGCGACTTACTGGCAGCAAAATGAGCAGATTGAATTTCTTTTGCATAAGCACACTTATAATTTTCCGAATAATCAACGTGAATAACCGCTTCGTCGTGTTTCAATTGATTTTTTATCTTTTTTATTGCCTCTTGTTGACTAACCATCCTACCACAATGTTTCATATACTTATCTATCATTTCTTCGCACAGCTTAATGGCTTCTTTTGGTGTTGTTACTTTTTTCTCCTTCTGGTAGTTTTATCACATCCATTTTGTACGATGCTTTCAGTCTTAGAGTTCCACGTCCAATAGCAAAACTCAATCGCATTGTCTTGTAACATAATTTTATATTCAATAGCTTTGTTTTTGTAGTTTAAGTAAGCACGGAATAAGCACTCATCAATATAAACATTGCAGCAAATAGTTTTAAGAAGATTTGTTGGGTCTTTGGGCTCAATTATTTCATATTTGTGAAGTGCAGATACCAAAAGTTGAAAATTTTCGTGAATAACGCGAGCCGCGAGAGACACGTCTCTCTGTGCTATAACACCTTCTTTCTTTACGTACTCCTTTTTGCCGGCTGCGCAACTACTAGTTTTATCGTCTGAAAGAAAGGTTTTCACGTCGTTTTTCTTCTGCAAAACTGACGCGTTTTTATTTCGTCTTCTAAACATACTCTTGAACCTTCCCTTTAATTTGCTGCCTTCGAGGCTTGTCTCGAGATGAGGTTTGAGAGTATTTGAAATCATTTGTTTCAATTCATACGATGTGACACTCTTGTATGAACGTAATACACTTTCAGCAAAAGAATTATCATCACTAGTACTTGTTTGTGCAAGGAGTGGATCTCTAGAAAGTTGGACGACTGAGTTTACCTGAATGTTGTTTCCAAGGGTGACGTTCTCAGGCTGAATTGATGAGCTCTGTATTTCTTGCAAAGGCTTCATTCTGGAAATTTTCTTCCGATAGGCATCATTCAGTTTTATTTCAGATTTTTATTTAAGTCGTAAGGATGCTATTTCTTTGTCTTCTTTATAGAGCAATTTTCTCATTAAGCGTTGGGCATCAGGTGATACCATCCCAGAACTTACTGATGAAGCTAATGAGGTAGCAGTACTAACTTCTCTTGACCTGGACTTGGATCTAGTAACCCTGCAGCACACATAATTACCCTGTGCAGGGCTTAATGGTTCTTCTCTGTGGCCACTCACTTCGCACATATTTTATGTATTTATATTATATCGCTAGAAGGAGGTGGACTGTTGCATTCTACAAAACGTTGGATTTGTGCTCTTTTTTCCTTTTTGCGTTGATAGGAATTTTTTGCATCTGCTCTCCACTTCTTTCTTAACATTTTCTGATCTCTTGGTGTCAAACTATTTACAGATACGACTTTCTACTCGTTTCTCCTTTTTTGATATTTTGCCTTATTATTTTCTTTACATTTTGCGTACAGGTCTGGATTGTTTTTTTATTTTTTCGTATCTTTTTTTCTCAAAATTTCTTTCCTTTTCTTATTTTTTGGCATTTTACCTTCGAACAAAAAATACATCAGGTAGAAAAAAAAATTATAGACAGTGAATAAGCATTTTTCGACAAAACAATAAACAAATCCAACTAACTTTTTAGTGTACCATAGGAAATAATGAGTTCGAAGTATTCCCATCAATTTTTAACTTCATTACTACAATAAGACGAGTTTTGTTAAATATTTACAGGAAAAGTCTCTTTAACCTGGTCGGTCTCAGTAACCTGTGCACTCCAAATAGGTTAAAGAGAGTTAGGTCATTGAGAAAATTAAATGTTTAATCTGATAACAATAAACCGGTTAATTTTGTGCAGTTCATACTCCAATAATGAGAAGTAAGCACTAAATTACATACTTTAACGTAATCATTAGCAAGGCAGTTTAACCACAACTAAAAATATTTAAGTCAGATAATAGATAACATACCTGTTACAAATTAAGATTGTAGTGCTTCGACGTAGTTTTTAAAAACACGACACAATTTTCGGCACAACTTGCCTTGCTGGTGGTTAGTCCGATACTGCCCGGTCAATTTGCGTGGGGTTGGGACGCCAACTGCATAATAGTGTTTGTGTGATGCGAGTGAGTGTGCAAACACAAATTACAGAGAAAATCACTCCGGACACAATTAGAACATGAATAACTCAAAAATTATGTTTCTTTTCAATGCAATGTTTATTAAAAGTTAAAATTTATAATATGATTAAATGTATTTTAATAATTTTATGCCCATAAATAAATAAAATATTTTCTTTATTTTACTTCAAAGTTTGTCTCGTAGTGATTGGACGAGACAAGTTATAGAGAAACAGATGTAACAATATAATTTTATTTTAAATGTATCACTGCGTGCTTCTTAATATTACTCACCCTCTATGTAAAAAGTATATTTTAGTATAATAACGTGCAGAGTTTGATAAATAACATAAAAAAAATCATACATTGTCACAAAAAACTGCCCGACAGGTTACAAAGCCACTTTTTTTTAACAACCCTTAGAAAAATGTGCAATCTGTATCAAGTAGTTAGACAGATCAGTGACACTCATCGATACACGACAGTGAATGGCTCGGTTTGTTCTCGACGATAGGGGCGCGGCGCGGCGGCGGCGCGTCATGGCGGCTGGCAGAGAGGCAGGGAACAACGCTGGAGGCATCACCACTAGGTGAGAACGTACAGAATATAATTACCACGGGAATAACCAAAAAACGGAAACATTTCTTTAATTAAAAATACACACAGATTTAGTAAAAAGTAAAAGTCCATCTTTACAGACACAAAATGACGTGGGACTCAGTAGTCATTGTGCCAATAGTTGTGTCACCTAAGTAAAGTTTCCAGGCTCGTTTTCATAACGGCTTGATGGTTTGTTTTAGTTTTAAATCGAAGTTGTTCTTTGTTTATGCAAAACACCGTGGATACGAGTATATAAATCTTGTACACCATGAGCCGACCTTCTGTTCATTTGCATGTATATTTACTGTCGTGTGATGCGCCCGTCTCTTTATTTCAATGACACACATCACTACTAACGTGGAACATTTTCATAGCAAATCTTTTATTTCTTGTAACTCGCAAAAATACCATTCACTATTCTACAGAGTTACAGAGCACGAAAACAAATACTAAAGTTGTGAACATACACATACACACAACATGAATATGACATCCGGTTCACATTGTGTGGTTGCAGTGCACCTGAGAGATAACGTCATGAGCTAGTGCAGGCCGGTGGCGTGGCGCTGCGCCCGCGAGGCGAAGTGTGGTGTATCAGATGGGCGCCCGCGACACGCTTCTCCGGCGCCAGATAACATCGCGCCGTATTGTGTCGTGCCGTGCCGTGTTGTGTCGTGCACGTTGGACAAGCTATTGCAAATTATAATGTGCCTGGAACTACATTGTGCTCCAATAACTCAGCTGCCCTACGGTACAGCTACGGTAAAAGAAAGCAATAACAGTCGACTTCATTATAGACGAGAAGGAAAGCTTATTTTGATTTATTTTGTTTGTGATTAATGTGACTTGATTTGATGTAATTTTATTTAATATTATTTGATTTAATTTGTACTTTTTTCGGTTTTATGTTATTTCGGTTTGTTGTTATTAATGTATATTTGGCAATGGGTACTACTCGTATGTACTAGTAAGTAATTATACATGTTTAAACAAGAAACAATAAATGATATTATCAAAGGAGATTAGCTAAATTGTAACATAACATCACGCCTTGTTTCCCCGAAGGGTTGGGCAGAGGTGTACCTATAGTACACCCACATTTATGTTTATTAGCTAAATTGTGCAAAGCTTCCCCCTACTATTTTTGCTGTGCCCGACAGGGTCCATAATGATCACATATAATTTTAAGTTACCACCTAAGGACATATTGAGGAGTGCAAATAAATGACTGAATAATGAGTATTGAAAACTGTAAAAATTATGAGTAAAGTATTTTTGTAGTTTCGAGTATCCTGTCGCTGTGTCTTTTCGCTCGACACCGCTGTATCCCGCTGGTCTTATCAGGCCCTCACGTGCCGTGTTGGTGTAACGGGGTGTGCCCCGAATATCTATCACACACCTTGGGTGATCTTGTTTAGCAACGAAATGTTTCGTGTTGCCGTCGCAGTCTTCCAGTCGTTGTGATTTGAACTGCAAATTTTCATCCCATAGTTCCAATTTAATTGGAGCTTCAAAGTGCTATAATTATATTCAGTTTATCTATTGTCCCA
The DNA here is from genome assembly GCA_963555695.1 of Dasypolia templi. Classification (NCBI taxonomy): domain Eukaryota; kingdom Metazoa; phylum Arthropoda; class Insecta; order Lepidoptera; family Noctuidae; genus Dasypolia; species Dasypolia templi. The sequence continues at coordinate 462,789 of OY743151.1, read as the reverse complement.
CAGTGTTATTTTTATCTTTGTGAAAAGTGCAACATTCCTTTCTTATCGTAACTCCATACCTCACACGTTATCTTTGTTTTGTCTAAATTGTCATGCCTACAGACGATCCCAGTACCATGTGTAAAGAAACAAAAGCAATCGACATGAATTTGATAAGCAAATTTATTAATAAATTCGACGGAAACCTGGAAAAACTTAGTGCGTTTTTATAATTGCAGAAAAGCAATGATCCTTTCGTCACCTTCTCAACAAGGCACAATATTAAATTATATTTTAAGCTAATTTGAAAGCCGTGCCGAAAGGGCGTGCTCTATTATAAAAATCGAAACTGGCATCAGTAAGAAGAATTTCTAAAACACCAATTTGGCGAGAAAAACCATAACACTGCACTACTCTCGGATCAGTCAATCAGATCGCACTACGCGTAGAGACATGCCTAGCCAAACTATTAACCGAAATCAATATTTCAATACCCACGAAAAATAAAAGGTGAACTAACTGGCCGTGTCGCTGCAATGCATGACCTAGCAAAGCACAAAGGAGATGGATAATGTTCCCATACAAGTTTGGCCCAGCACGGACGTAAATAAAACCATATATGATATTAAGGCATATTTGTATTTAAAAGTCCTGTTAATATGTCATCACTCCATAACTCGGTGGTGTCCAGATTTAAGACTTTTTAAGTTTATACTTTGTTATGACTTTTTAACGTTTAAAACGGTAGGCTTTTTTCGTGATAGCTTATCACTGTCGTGATAGTCTAGAGGTTAAGGACGAATTTCTCATGCACGAGATTGTGTGTTCAATTCTTGGCAAAGTACCAGTGTGACTTTTTCCAATTCATATGGACTTTCTAAGTTTACTGACATCGGTGAATGAAAACCATTCCGAGGAAACCTGGACTTATAGTTAATATATCTGAAATCGCCAACCTGTCTTGAGCAAGCGTGCAATACTCGTGTCTTCTCTGTACGAGTAGCCCTGCAGTGGGTGGGGCAGTTATAGGCTGGTATTATTATCATTATTTATAATTAACTTTTAACCATTTTTAACTACGTGTGTACAATAATCTATAGGTGGACCGGTCCTGTGCTTCTCGCATACAGCAAATACCCACGAGGGAATTTGCTACCTATGTCTAGCAGTGGACATCTTTGGCAGAATGATGATAATGACTATTATTTTAATTCGTTTGTTAGAAGATAATATATGAATAAGTACGGTGTTTAATGCTCGTGCCTTCTCTTTATGAGAAGAGGCCACTGCCTTGCAGTGGACAAGCATAGGCTGATATTACTATTTAATTAAACATTATCTTGGAACAATGGTATTTTGTTATTGTTGTTGACTGTCGTCCTTGACGTTGTTTGGCCACCTATTTACTGGAGATTGCGCTCTGTAAGGTCGTGGCTAACATGGGTGGCAAATAGAAAAAGTTCATAATGTATCATTTCATAACCTAATAATTGTATAAAATATTTAAGAAGTCGTACTTACATAATAAAACCAAACATATTTCATACTAACTTGTTGAGGAAAAAATCTATTCAGATATTAAATCATGAATGTCCTATTGATTTCAGGGTTACGTGTCAGTGTGTGAAAACGAACCCATGTCAGGGATCTTTCACAGTTTACACACATCACTATATCCAACACTGCCATTAACCAGCAAGAATAGCACACAATCATGATAAGACGCAGTGACCTAAAATAAAAAACCTTATTTATTTATTTTTATTTATTTATACATACTTTATTATACACTACAAAATTACATAACAAAAAAAAATATCATACTAAAAACATACAATGGGCGCCCTTATCGCTTTCTGCGATCTCTTCCAGGCAACCTTAGAATGGACAGTGATTTGTCTGGACATAAAATGGGGCTGTCAGTGGTGCAAGAAATAAATATACATTAAACTAAAACAGATACACAGATATATACATATTAACATATCCTAAGGAATAGATACATAAATACATACCTAAATGCGAAATATAAGAAACGTAAATAAATGATAATTACAGTTTACGAAAGCAAGATCACAACGACAAGTAATGATCCTTCACGAGTCTTTTAAACGCAAATAACGACTGCGCGCGTTTTATTTCGACAGGCAGTGCATTCCACAGACGAACGGCCTGGACAGTAAAAGATTTGTCGAGGAAAATTGTGGAGTCCTTAGGCATTTTAAGCTTTAAGTTATCCGATGATCTTAAAAATTTCGTATGGGAGTTGCGAACGTTTCCAGTTTCTTTAACTGGAAACGTTTCTTGAGATAGTTGGGAGTGGAAGGGGAAAAGAGCACATTATACACCAGGGAAAGAATGTGAGCATTACGGCGAAGGCGAATTGGTAACCACTTGAGCTTCACACGAAATTCAGAAACATGGTCATATTTGCGCTAGCCAAATATAAATCTTAAACAAAAATTTTGAAGCCGCTCAAGTTTATCGAGTTGGTCTTGGGTAAGGTCAAGATAGCTGGCATCAGCATAGTCAAGGATGGGTAAAAGAAGCGATTGTGCAAGCGCAATCTTGGTAGCAGTCGGCAAAAAATTACGCAATCTCTTCAAAGATGCAGCGGATGCAAATAGCTTGCGGCTAACTTCCTGTAGCTGGGCAGTCCAAGAGAAGTTCTTATCAATGAATATCCCTAAGTTTTTAACCTTCATAAGTATGAACAAATACACCCTACACCCTTCTAAGACTTCTTGAAGACATAGTGAAAATGTTAAAAGTCTCCAATCGCGGAGTCATCCACTGTATTTATTTATATTATCCACTATATTTATGCGAATCCAACAAATGGCTCCATAAGCGAAGCGTTGCTATACCACAGTTAGTGCACCTTCAGTTCTTCATTAGAAATATGGTTAAAATCTGTTGTTCATAATCGAGTACCCAAGGTAAATTGAAATAAAATGTGAGCGCCGGGGTTGAACGGGAGAGCAGTAACAACAGATATCCAGATACAAAGTCAAAGGTCGTCATAACAGCACAAGAAACCACAAGAAATCATTCAAGATGCGAACCACAAAAACCTATACACCAATAAATTGGCTACACACGAATGACATAAACTGTCATGTCAATACATGTCTTTTTTTGACTTTGTCAAGACAATCGACATAAAACCACACACGTACTTATCTATAATATGAATACAAACATACATAAACTCACGACTTTTCCCATGGGGGTAGGCAGAACCTACAAAACGCCCACTACTACGAAGGGTACTTACGTACTCATTTTGCTTTGTCCGCTTTCATACATCTAGTCGTACAGGCGCGTTGTATTAATATAACTGAAATATTGCACTGAATATCTGCTTGTAAAGATACTTAACTGCTAATTAATTATGTTTTGTTTTATTGAATTTCTCAGTAGCATCCCGGAGTCTGGATTTGTGACCGGTTGATGGCAATATATTACATGGGGCTTAGGCAGAGGTATACCTACAGTACACCGGCACTTCGCTTTAACTTCAGGGATTACAGGCGTGATGTATGTATCGGATGGATGTGTATATTGGACCAATCAACATTTCGTGAAAACGTACGTGAAAATTATTTAAAGATTCTGCGGGAACGTCAGGATCAACTCAAAGCCGTCAGGACTAAGAATCCACCATCGAAGACAAACGTAGTCGATGAGCGACCCTGGAACTTTGTTGCTGCTGCCAACGCACAAAAAGCCACTGTTACAGAAAATGTACAAGATCAGGCGACAGCTGACATGCTAGCCATATTAATGACGATAAAATCCATCAAAAGCCAATTTCTAGGATGCACTAGTATGATGGATAAAGTTATTTTAATTTTAACTCATCTTGGTAAATATGTGTAGTACACAAAACATACGCATACTCTACTGGAATGCCGACGGCATTCGGTCCAAAATCACCGAACTGCTGCACTTGGTAAGCGAGCTTTCTATTGATATCGTAGCATTGTCGGAGACCAGAATATCCCCCCACATTAATTTACACACCCCTGGCTTTACCTGTTACCGACGCGATAAGAAACCTAATGGACTCGGCCAAGGAGTCGCAATTTTAGTTAAATCGGACATAAAACATACCCCTCTATATATGCCTATAACTCAAAATCTAGAATGTGTCGGATTACAAATAACTCTATCAAATCAGGTATTTGCCTTTATCTCAGCCTATCAATCCCCGAACCTATCTCTATTACCTTCTGACTTAGACGCAATTATTAATATTCGACCTAAGACGCTTATCATGGGTGATCTTAACACTAAACATTCCTACTGGCACTGCTCTCGCTCCAACATCCACGGCGAGGTACTTTTCGACCACATGGTCAACAACGAATATGAAATTCATGCACCTCGTAGTCCCACTCTAGTCCACTACCATAGCACGCATTTACCATCTACTCCTGATATTATCCTTGCCAACTCTGTCTACCACCTTTCAGAGCCTCAGGTTATCACCAGACTTTCTTCCAACCACCTGCCTGTCTGCTTTACCGTAGCTGGTAAAGTCAACAGAGAAACGCGCATTATCTTCAACTACAAAAAGGCGGACTGGAAAGGTTATAGATGTCAATTGAACGAGTCTTAAACTTTAAACAAAACAACGTTCAACTCACCCGAGACAATTGACCTTGCTGTTGAACACCTTACCCAATCAATTTTGAATGCAAGAGACAAAGCCGTTCCTAAATTACCCAGTGATGGTGGCCAAAAACTACCTCGACGGATCAGGTCACAAATAAAAATTAAAAACCGTTATCGTAAACTAGCACTTGAAGAATTTAATCCACACAACCGACGTCAGCTATTCTCCCAAGTCAAGCACATGCAAAAATGCATCAAGTATAAGATCCAAGCCCTAAACGACAATATCTGGAACAACAAATTAGCAAAAGTAAGCAACCCTGCTTCAGACTTATGGAGAGTGGTCAAGTCAATAAACCATCAGCCTGTTTCAATACCCCCCCTAACTACATCGAACAATACTTACACCTCCTCAGAACTTGAACAATGTGAGGTACTAGCCAATACCTTCCTGGAAAACACAAATCTAACCAAACACTGGACCAGTGATCCAACCATCGAAGAGGCAGTCAAAGATTCCATTAGGTTGCTGGAATGTTATCAGATGGATGAATACCCATCACTTGTTAGGCCGATTGAGATCAGAAAACTCATAGGAAAACTAAAATCAAACAAAGCTCCTGGTTTTGACGGCCTGGGAAATGGTTTACTAAAGAATCTTCCTCAGAAAGCTATTGTTTTTTTGACGAAGGTCTTTAATGGATGCTTACGCCTTGCATACTTCCCAACGACATTTAAACACGCTAAAATCATAGCTATTAAGAAACCAGGAAAAGACCAGTCTATACCATCTAGCTATCGACCAATAAGTTTATTACCAAGCATAGGAAAGCTCTTAGAATCCATTATCTTATCCCGCGTCTCAAAAACAACTGCGCATATTTTGATCCCTGAACAGTTTGGATTTCGAAGCTCACACTCAACCACGCAGCAGTTAGCCAGAGTGGCTGAACACATAGCCCATGGGCTAAACCGCGGTCTTTCCACAGGCATGGTTTTACTAGACATTGAAAAAGCTTTTGATTCTGTCTGGCATGATGGACTACTACACAAGTTAATCAAATATGAAGTACCTCTATGTCTAGTAAAACTCATTCAAAATTACTTACTCGATCGATCCTTCTCTGTTTATGTGGGCAAAGAGCATTCTGCCCCTAAACCTATCCCAGCCGGTGTGCCCCAGGGTTCGCTTGTGGGGCCTTACCTTTTTATACTCTACCTGAATGATATGCCGAAACAAACTCACACACAACTTGCCATCTATGCTGATGACACAGCTACTTTCACGACAGACAAAGACATTGACATAGTCACTGGACGGCTACAATTTTCGCTGGAACTACTCAGCCTATTTTTCAAGACCTGGAAGCTGAAACTAAACTCTAAAAAAACCGAAGGAATTATGTTCACTGGAAAACGCACACTACCATCCAGATTCGTTCAAATTGATAATTTTCAGATAACGTGGCGTGAGTCGGTTAAATATTTAGGCATAATTCTTGACAAGACCCTTAACTGGAACAAAAACACAGAACTAACTATAAGGAAGGGTGCAAAAGCCTTAAATTCATTAACACCCATTTTAAATCGCAAATCCATTCTTAGTCCTTCAACAAAATTACTTATCTATTCCACTTTAGTAAGACCATGCTTAACTTACGCAGCACCTGTCTGGTCCAGTCTGGCAGAAAGCAAATATAACAAACTCCAAACGATTCAAAATAAAGCATTAAAATTATCCTATAACACACCATTTCGCACAAACCTCAAAACATTACACAAGCGTATAAAGTATCCATTTTTAAAAGATTTCATATTCAAACTTTCACACAAATTTTACTTGCATAAAAACCCATCACACTCTAATACACTAATATCAGCAATTGGTAAAAGTAGACTAAGTACATTGTCTTACGCTCGCACATACAATCGATACCGACTGCCCCATCACTACTTCCTCCGTGACGTATCATGACGATAGCTCGCTTGCTAGCCGACGCCGCTTGACCGGCCGTGCATGTAAGATTTTTGCGCGGACTACCCGCTACTTATCCCATGTTATTATAATTTATTTTTAATGCGTACATTTTGTACCTTAATTAAACATTTTATATTATGTGGGTCCATACTAAGACTTGCACATATCTAGTAGATAATATGATGTACATATAATATATGTTAACACATGTCAACGCAAAATATAATAATAACATGTTTAAATGTTTGTAAAGGCGAAATGTAGCCTATGTAACAATATTATTCACGATTTGTGTACAAATAGAATAAGATCATTTGTAAACTCATTTGTAACAACCTTTGTAGTAATAAAGACCTTGAAAATCAATCAATCAATCAAATCAACATTTCGAAATGTCCGATATTTCGAAAACATGTATTTATCACTTCGTGTATACCTATCTTAAAAGAAGAAGGAAGTGTTTCCATTACTTTGAAGAACCAACTAATCTATTGACTTTTAATTAAAGAGAAAAGTAAAATGTGTCTTTTTTACTTTTAGTTCCAGCTTCACTAAACACACATAAAAATTGTTGGGATTTAAGAACGCAACCATAAATTATTTAATGTTTGTATTACTGCGTCTTTGTTTAGTGCCTGATGTTGGCAACCTTTTTTTCCCATTCTGTCTTTTCATTGTGTAAGCTAATAAATACGTCTAAGTATTTTCCGAGTTCTTATTAAATCTTTAATTATATTCTCCAAGAATATCAACAAAAATATTTATTTCTCTTACTCTGTTATCTAAATTACAAGTAAATACATGTCGTTTCGAACAAAAAATACGTACTAATTACCATTTTATTATCTCGCGGATGGAAATCAAAATAAAACAAACAGATTAATACTCTTTAAAATTAATTTTTCCCACCGAGTTATGCGGAGAAATGAAAACCATGATGGAAATTCAAATATTGTATTTTTGTAATTTTATTAAGTCTTTGTCCGTGCTGGGCCAAAGAAAATCCATGTCCTTTATCAGTGGCTTAAATTCTCGATTATCAACTGTAGTCAGATGCCGTGACCCTAATATTTTTAACGCGGGACTTCTAAGCGTAATCCATCTGCAAACAATACCTATTCACTAAATCAAGGACGTTGGCCTAATTTTCTTAAAAAAAAGAAGATTGAAACTAAACCTCAACTCTTTATAATTAAATAATCACGGATATAGCGCAATATACAGAATAAACTATTCCGAAACTTAAACATTCTTGTTTATTACGTTATTGTTTGCTGGGCTTCGGTGATGCAACCTTTTCAGTGTGGAGAGTACACGGCGAACAGTTTTTAATGACATGTTGAATAATTCAACAAAATTTCCGGTTGGTATGAAACCATTTGTTTCATATTCATTCATCATGTGAAGGCTTATTTAACTAAGTATTTCACTTCAAAAATAAGCGCTCCGACTAGCAAGGATTCCCTCTTCCTCACATCTCTTAACCCACAGACTCACAGTATTTTTCTAGAAAAAAGAATGAAATACTATTAGACATGTCGAAGCAAATACTTTAAACCATTTTTTTAAAATGTGTATTACATTATATTTAAAACACTTTACTCATCATTCACTAATTCAAACAGATAATCATTTGTATTTAGTAAAATATAAATTAGTAACTCATCCCAAAACATTCTACACTGTTGTTATGGGTGACTTCAACGCTAAAGTGGGAACACAAGAGAGTGGTGAGTCGAAAATAGGTACATTCGGCTATGGGCGAAAAAATCACAGGGGGCAAATGCTGGTGAACTTCCTTGAGGCTCAGGGGCTTTTTCTGATGAACTCTTTTTTCCAGAAGAAGCCTCAAAGGAAGTGGACCTGGCGAAGCCCCGATAACGTGACAAAGAACGAGATCGACTTCGTTGTGTCTGATAAGCGCCACATATTCAGAGATGTCTCTGTGATAAACAGGGTCAATACCGGAAGTAATCACCGACTGGTTAGAGGCACTCTGAATATAAATGTCAAAATCGAAAGAGCGCTTGACGAGGTCAACTGTCAGACCAACACTGCCCCAGGTCGAAGCTGGTTGCGAAAGTTTCCAGCTAGAATTACGCAACCGATTTGCTATGTTGGAAACCACTGAGGACATTAACGATGCCACCGAAGGCCTGTTACGGGTCATCCGCGAGGTGGCCTATAAACACTTTCGACCAATTAGTGATGGACGCAAGTCGGTACTTACCAGCGACACTCTGGAATTGATGAGGAAACGACGAGAACTCCCGAATGCTACACCGGCTGAGCGTCAGGTACTTAACAGGGATGTCAAGAAGTTGATAAGGCGCGACACTCGGAGCGCAAATACCCTAGCCATTGAGCGAGAACGGTGAGCCGCGGAACAAAGGCTCGAAGGTATTTGCCAAGCCTCATGTCGCCAGTTGCCACCTGACGAAACTCAGAACGTCACAGGGCACCACAGTCACCTCGAAGCCAGAGATACTCGTTGAAGTCGAAAAATTCTATGGAGATTTATATGCTCAAAAAACATGCGGGCACCTCAGGCCCACGACGTGGATGATCCAGGGGCCAGGCATACACGCCATCTCATAGATGAGCTTCCCGACATTGACATGGGTGAAATTAAAATAGCTCTCGGACAACTTCACAACACAAAGCTCCGGGGGATGACGGGATAACCACAGAGCTGCTCAAGGCAGGAGGTACAACTGTCTTGACAGAGCTTGTAAAGCTTTTCAATTGATCTCGATCTCACCTAGTTTTTAAAATATGATTGACGTGTAAAAGTGTTTGTACTCGTACAAACCTGTTTACAAAAAGTAAAATCATTTATCATTAATTCCGTCATCCACACTGGCATAACACTGGAGGCATGGCACAGGAGCGTGGTGGTATTATTTTTCAAAAAGGGCGAAAACACGCTCCTTAATAATTAACGCCCCATTTCACTCCTGAGCCATGTGAACAAGCTGTTTTCGAGGGTTATCTCGAATCATCTCTCCCAAAAGTTCGATAACTTACAGCCGCCGGAGCAGGCCCGGTTTCGAAAAGGCTATAGCAATGTGGACCATATACACACCCTTAGGCAAACAATCCAAAAGCCCGAGGAATATAATCAGCCTGTGTGCCTAACGTATGTGGACTACGAGAAAGCCTTCGACACCGTCGAGACCTGGGCTGTCCTGTAGTCCATGCAGTGATGTCTCATCGACTGCCGCTACGTCGAGGTGATGAGATGTCTGTATAAGGCCGCAACAATGACCGTCCAAGTACAAGAACAGAGCACAAAACAAATATTAATCATGATCATGAGAGTGTGATGCACTTAGGGTGACCTTTTGTCATTACTGGTTTCCTAATATGAATAAATACGTTAGAAAGTTTGTAGATAACTGCATCACATGTAAGGTGTCCAAGTCACATTCGGGCAAGGTTCAAGCTGAGCTCCATCCTATTCCAAAAGTGCATACCATTCATATAGACGCCACGGGGAAAACTAAGCGGTAAACGAGATACCAAAGAGCATGTGTTTGTTTCTATCGATACTTTTACAAAATACGTTATATTGCATCATACTATGAACATTGACGCTAACAGTGCTATAAAAGCTTTGCAATCGAGTGTGTCCCGATTTGGTGCATGATTTTTGAAAAGAAAGAGGGAACCTTAAGTCATGGCAGGCAGCGTTGCCTCCCTCCCAATGGGTTCCTGCATTAAAGAGGCGGGGAGCTCAGTAACAGTATTGGTTTGGGCCCCACGGTGAAGCTAAGAGGAACTCGAGGAGGGCCGCTCGTCAGGGCTCTTGCTGACAAGCCGACGACGTACCGGCCAAGGTTGCGGTGTTGTTGGGCGACATCGCAACTGTGATGGGGCCGCGGCGAGAGAGGAGGGCCGGTATTGCGGTGCGCCGCTCTCCCTACCTTCCGCGGCCTTGACGGGGTCACCACCATAGAATGGCGGACGCGGTGGGGCCGCAGGGGAAGAGGTGTGTCGGTATGTCGTTGGCCGCTCTCCCTATCCTCTGCGGCCGAAAAATGGCTGGCGACGGGGCCATTCAACAGACCCGTCGCAATCCATTGGCTCTAAGTTCAAGTTGAATAATTATCGTGTTTTAATTTAATAAGTGATTATCATCATAATCCTTATTTGTTATGATTGACTTTTTTTCCTGTATTTACTCGTAAAAGTAAATTAAGTGCGTTACTTTGCGAATATTATTTGTTAAACACCTGCACGTACACGCCCGCGATGGAAGACCAACAGATGACGGATCCGGAGCGACACGTGGCGTCCCAGCCGCTCGGCTCGATCTTCCGTCATATTATTATACATTCAAGTTTTTGTTTTTTAACTGAACAGACAGCTGTGCTGCTGGGGAGTTTGTTGCGCCACTTCTTCTTCCCAGCTAAAGTACTAGGAAGTGGTGGAGGGCGGGCGTTTTGGGGGACTGTCTTATGTAATTTTGACGATCGAAAAGTGCTGATGCTCAGCCTAATTTGGATATATGACTTTTGATTTTTATTTTTTACCGAGAGTTGAAAATGCAGTGCGCCATAAAATCCCGCCGCGAGATATTTACGTCCGTGCAAATTAGGTCTAAAGAAACGGAACAAACAAAGATCCATAGGTAGGTAGACAGGTAGGCAAATACTAATTTATACAAAATATACTAAGGTACCTACTCGTACTAGTGTGAAACTCGAACCAAGAAAAAAAAAACTATATTTTATTGGGCTGAGTCGATGCCTCCAAGCAATAGTCTAAGGTAAAATTTGACTTTTTATTGTTATATCAAATTCGTCATTCGGGTTGGGATACAACTTAGTAATTAATTTTTAATTTTTCGTAGTGTGATTTACAAAGATATCATGAATAACACTTTTATTGTAGGGAAATTCAAAACCGGAATTATGACAAGAAAAGTATCTTTACGTATCATTCCAAAAGTGTTGCGTAAATGAATCGTGCAGTTCTTAGTAAACGTTAGAACGTGGTTATTGTCGAATCATTTTGAGTGAGCTCAAACCGTTCTGGGAACTAACAAGATTTTTAAATTACTAATAGATTAATAATGTGTCCCCCGGTCTCATTTTCGACGAAAACGTCTTGTAACAATACTGATACTATATCAATCTAAAATAATCACAGTAAAAAATAAACAAATTACATAGCGTCTTTGAAATTCTACTAATCCTTCTATCCTACCTACTATCCTGCTTCCTACTATAATAATAATAATATTTCAAACGCGAAAGTTTGTGAGGATGGACGGATGGATGTTTGTTTCTCTTTCACGCCGAAACTACTGAACGGATTTTGATGAAACTTAACAGTAACATAGCATATACATCAGAATAACACATAAACTATAATTTGTAAAGATTCTGTGTTATTTGTCCATAATATACTAATAAGTATAAAGTAAGTCGGAAAAAATCCAGCACTCTGAGAGCTATCTTGTCGTGCGCTGCCTAAGCCGTATCGTGTTTGTGTAGACGTAGTCCACGAAGATAATGTATCGTGGGATTGTTTGTCATAAACAATTCAAAATAAAATTCCGCGACAGCATACATCTAATTTTTATGGGGAAGTTAATATAGCCAAAATATTGAGCCAAGAATAAATTGCTTTGATGTTTTTTAATTCTCATCAAAATGAATACCTTTATCGCTTTTGGTGTTTGATACATAACATCACACCTTGTTTCTCTGAAGGGTTGGCCAGAAGTGTACCTATAGTACACCCACATAAAGTTTGTCTTTTACACTCATTAATTTGGACGGATGGTTCAAAAGTTACAACACTAAGAACGGCGGACACCGCAGGTGGTGCTCAGATCGGGGCTGTGATGTTTCACGGCTAATCCGCCTAACTGTGTTTGAAGCCTGGGGAAGGACATAGGCTACTTTTCATCAACACTCCACATGGGGGAAGCCGCGGGTGAAATTTTTATGTGTTCCGTAATACCAAAAATTATGAATGAAAACTTTAATCGTTTTTTTTTCGACCATTCGTAACTAGATAATATGAGCTATGTTTTTAATTCAACAACATTACAGATATTATTATACAGAAAAACGATAATAAAACATGCTAATTACGCTGTAAAAAAGCGCGAACAATTAGCTTAACTTCGTTTTAGATAAGTATTTTCGAAAATTAAAAGATGTAGGAACCTAGATAAACACTGTCTTAATCCGAACATAAGCATAATATGGTTGAAATATGCTTAAATTGCAAATGGTTTAGGTATTACGTTTGTATGGACAATTCATGCGTCGCCCTGCTCTAAAATTACCTCCTTGATATTGTACGCGTTGAACATCTGATAGGGTTTGTTTTAATGAACATTAGTTTTAAAAGATTGAAAAAAAGTGGCAATTGTTCTGGATGTTCAGAGAAGCCTATTAATTCTAATGGCGGTAGAAGACATGAATTATTTGCTTTAACAGCGGGTTTTTGCTCATTAACGCTGTTAGAATCCAATAACCCATTTCGTATGTATTGGACTTGAGAAAATAAATTTACCTTCACTAATTTTAAAATCAGGGTCTATTTCTAATAATAAAGTATTGTGTTTATCACACAAATCATTAAAAATATTAAACAGTTTTTCGATATTTGAAGACTAGACTAGAAAGACTTGTCTACTTCTCGTCTCGATATTTGAAGAAGGAACTAGTTTCTTCGCGGTTTTAAATAAATCAATAATTTTCTCGAAAATAGCCTCCTTTCTTGCAATGACAATTCTCAATATAGCTTCCGTAGCCATGTTGAATAATGTCACCCAAGTAAGTTACTAAAAAAAAAAACTTATTAAAATAATGCCAATAACGTATTATTTAACAAATAATCCCATTAGTTAAATATGTGATAAATATATGCTAATTACGCGGAAGCGAGCGGTAACACATAAGTACGAAGTTGGCACGTCCTTTTAGGTTTAGAAATTTAATGCTTAGTTGACTTGAACAAAGACAGTCCTAAACGCAATTAAATAGGTATTACTTAGGTAAAGGAATAGGGAATGTAATAAGGAAATAATGCTGGCTTTATCCGGTTCGAAATGGACCAAACAGTATTTTTGGTCCATTTCGAACCGGATAAAGTCAAGAGAAAGTGAAGCTTTTATGGGGAAAATTTCAATTCTGCAGATTCGGGCGAGTAATGTGGATGAACGCGTCTAGCTACATTCAATGGAAAAGATAATCAACAATTACATCACTTACCAATTAAACAGCCACGTTTTCTTTATCCTTGAGCCAAGCGTAAACAGCAGCCAGCGGGATATTGATTATTTTGCGGGTTATATATTTTGTATTTTAGCTGATTTTTAACACACGGCACTCATGCGATTAAAAAGAATTTATTAGACCATTCTACAATAATATTTGCAGGATTCGACACGAGCGGTGAACTGAATGGACCGACCGAATGATATCGGAATTGCTTTCCTTTATTTAATTTTTTTTCTGACATAACGAACTTAATGTTCCTTAATTTATTTAATAGTTTGAATTGTTGAGTACCTACTTCAATAGATATTAATGATTCTCTTTCTTTTTGGCAGTAACATTTTATTCATATCAAGTATCAATCATATTTTAATACATTGCAAACTATAGTTTTGTATAGTAGAAGAATATTTTATTTCAATTTTGTAATTAATGTGATCCAATGGGTCCGTTTATTATGATAATAGGATATATGCTGACTTGAATGAGCGAGGCAGTTGAGATTATGTCATGCTCACATAAAAACTGAGCAGTGACGGTATCAAAAATCAGGATATCTCTGGAACTGCAAAATCATGTTATATATACCCTTACAGAGGGTTATATGTCTCACTGATGGTGGCGCGTGTGTTGGATCATTCGGTTCCTTACAAAATGGTTGAGCTGAATGGTGCTGATCCACGCCTCATCTCTTAACTGCTGCCGCTTATTTTATTTTTAATCCTATATTTTGTTTTTTTAGGGATTCATTTTATTTTTTACACTGTTCTCACATAAAGAAGTAACAATTATTATGTAACCGGATTTTGTAATAATATATTGATTTAAAAGAGTATCCTCGGAGTTTCTCGCCCGTTCTTCTCCATAGAGATCTACGTTTTGGAATGGGCAACTAACTAGCTTCAACTTTCTGACTAACTGACCTACTCTTTGACTACTCTTTGGTTTAATTGAAATAAATGCTTTGTGTTTTGGCCAGTTTGATAGTCAAAACTCGAAGAAATTGTTTTATTTAATCTTGTGAAATTTACAAATTGTACGTATATACTTGTTGTAACTTTCTGCACAGTTAATTGTATGTTAATGCGTTTTATAACAAATACAAGTAAATAATCTTTATTATTAATATAACTACCTACCGGCTACCGTGCATAGATGGGACGTTTCAATAATCCGTCGCATTGCCGAATAACGCGACGAGAAATAAACGATAGCTCGCAACCGAGCCACGCGCGACACACGCTGCATCAGGCGCGGCTCCGGCGCGGTTCCAGTGCGGCTCCGGCACGGGCGCGGCTCACTCGCGGTGCCTTATCAGTTAGACAAATGACTTCACCGCCGCCGTCTCACTTTATTCTGCTCGTCGTGCATTTCTTTACAATTATTTACGTTGACAAATGTGACGGACTTAGGCGAGCTCAGGGGGCGGGGGAAGGGATGTGTGCTTCGGAGGCGGGTTGGGAGCGGGGGGGGGGCGCGATTTATCCAGCCGCCGCCGGTCATTTCTCACCGCGGATAAGGCGCGGGCCATTAAAATCGCGTTCACCTTTTTAAAAGGAATGTATCACATAAATGTAGTCTGTTTAGGCTTTTAATATTTCACCACTGTATTTACCTACTTACTGTGTACAGCTCAACATAGAACTTTGCAAAGTTTGAGAGCACGTCACGTGACCCAGCAGGGTCTGAACGGTTGGCTGCGGTTGCTGCGCTGCCGGTCGCGGATACCGTCCACGCATGGAACAAGAAAAATTGTAGTTGTTGTGGAATTCCTTGTGTGTGTAAGCATCCATCGAGCTTCAATGTTAATAATGGTCATGAAGAAATATAAGGAGCGGTATAATATGGTGCTAGTAGTCGCGCGCTTTGTTGCTCAGCGCCGCGTACAGTCTCTCGCGCTGATTCAACGATTTGCTGAAAATCTAAAAGGCGAAATAAACAGATGCATGTCAGTCGGAAACGAACCGAGAGCGGGCGCGAACATGCACCGCACTACCACGCTGGCTGTGTACTACACACAACGTAGGGGTCCACAATAACAATGACTGGCTATGTCAGCTTCGCAACTATTGATGTGGTTATGGGCAAATTTCACCAATGAAACTGAACGCGATCAGCACATCTAAAATTCATTTTCATTGGTGAAATCAGCCCTTATATGGATAATGTAACGAATGATAGGCAAACAGTCAAGTGGGGAATTAAATCATCACGTGTCTTTCACTCACAATCTCGCGCTATGTATGTGCCGTGTACTTTGTCTCCGCGGGACTGGGGGTCTACTCTCTTACTTCGTCAACGACAATACAGGTTGGTCCGAAGGTAGTTCGAAACGAAGCACTAAACCCTACTCCCGATTGATTTCGGATTCATGAGTTTCTAACGGAATCATAGACTATATTTGTGAACGAATGACGCATGACGATAGAGCTGCGCTATTTCACCGGTCGATTACCGGTTTACTTACTTTGAAGTTGTCTAGCTTATTAAACAAAAAATGATATTGGTATTCTTAGAAAAATACCACATTTCTAACAATATAGTTTTAAGTCTTTAGTTAAAGAATTGTACTATTTTTGCCATTTTAATCCGTATCGTGGCCTTATCCTATTAATACCTTTGCCCTTTTTCTTTCTGACGGCAACTTTCAAATGAAATGTCAGTTTTTTTTCAAAATATTTATTAACTTTAATTAGGTGTACTTTCATAATATTATTTATACGGCGCGGGATGTTTTCTATAGTTTAGTAAAATGGCCCCAACTGCTCCAGCAGCAATTCATGCAAAAATTGTGACCTTCCTCGATTTTATGAGTGAGCTTAATGAGTTGGCTCGCGGACTATTGAGGGGTGCCGACGGGAGAATCCGATCAAAACGGCTGTGGGAAAGCCTGTGCAACTCCCTTAATTCAATGGGGAGTTGCACAAAGTCCGTGGAGCAGTGGCAAAGGGTAAGTTTAATACATTACTCGTATTAGTATGATTTTAAGGTCTTGCCATTATTAAAGTGCATACAATGATAAAAAACATTTGGGCCGAAAAACCTGCCCGATCTGCCAGACGTTCAGCATGTGCTACAGGTGGAAGCTCATCGATACGAATTGAGGATACTGTCAATTATAGGAGAGGGTTTTAGAGAGCCGCAAACTGAGGCAAGACTGCCAGCTTTTCCATTGGTAATAATTAAATTTATGATTGAACATAGGTAGTAAATTTGTTCTGATGGTAAAAAAAAACAAGAAACAATTGTTACAAGACTAAAGAAGTTGGAAGGAACAAGAGGCGTGGTTAAGGCAGCTGCGTTGAAAGTGGGGATAGCGAGCGGCAACGGCAGACGACGAGGAGCGCTCGCCCTCTTGCGGATCGACAGTCGACGGCGACGGACGTCTATCTACCTCAGTATTGTGTTTTCTCGGTGCCAAGTGATTAGCTTATTATTTGTTCAAGATTTCTATCAGTTTGTTAGGTTTTCCTATTTTAAGTTTTGTTAGTTAAATAATAAATACAGTCGATTGGTGGTGCGTATATTTTTTAATAAAACCTGCTTCTGTTAGATAATATCAGAAGTGGGATACGCCACGAATCGCCTATACTGCTTGTAGCTGTTCTGACTATCGCTATTGATAATAATTCGTTTAGATTTTGTGCTTGCTGTTTTTTTTTATAAATACCGCCACATTGATTCATAAAGTTTAACGTTTATTTTTTCCTATAATGGAAGATAGAAGTCCTAGTAGTAGACCAAGGAGGTCACGTGTAACGACACGTGACGCCTTAGAAGCTATACTTGGCCGATTAAATGCGATTGAGAGTGGAATGAGTTCCTCGTCAGCGGCGGTGCCGACTTCTGCACCTCTGACGCCACCTTTACTGACCCCGTTTCCTTTGCAAGTGCAGGTTCATGACGTGGAAGGCGCCGGTAGCATTGCGGAAACTGCTGCGCCGTCTGGTTACCCAAAAACGTCGGTAACACAAAGGGACAATACCGCAGATGATGTAGCGAACAGGATCGCGGGAGCATTGTCGACTTTAGTTCAAGTAAGATCCAACCAATATTACGTTTCGAATTTTGATCCGTCTGTGCATGATTTAGACGTTTGGTGTACGGAAGTTGAACGGGCCCGTGTGACAAATGACTGGGGTGATAATGAGTGTCTTTCACGAGTCGGAGCTTGTCTTAAGGGTGACGCTAAATCATGGCTAAATGAGTGGGTCTGCAATTTAATTGTAATTTTAAATCCGAATTTAGAGCACTTTGTCCACGAAGCGTCGATACCGCTGGCATACTATTTGAGGTTTTGAGTTGTGATTCGAAGAAATATGCAACTTATGCTGAATATGCACGTCATTCTTTGTTGCGGTTGAACATAGTTTAACGGTTTGTCCGATGATTTAAAAACTGCAATTGTTGTTCGCGGCATTGCCGGACCTCTAGTAAAAGCTGCCGCCAGTAATGCAAAATTAAAGCCACACGAATTGGTTCAGTTCTTATCACACTTTATTCAACCAAAAAGCGACTTGTGTAGCCATCGCGATCCTGGTCGTTCATCTGAGGGTAATACGGGTAGTAAACGCGTATTAGTTGAGATGGATAATTTTAAATGTTTTTCGTGCGGTAGATCGGGTCACAAACGTATAAACTGTCCAAAAAAGCCTAAGATTGATTCCACGGAGCCTAGCACGGTAAAGGATAAAGAAAAAGCATAGCGTGTGTGCACATTTTGTGAAAAGACTGGGCACACTGTAGATTCGTGTTTCGTTAAACAACGTTCAGAAACGCACAATTAATCTCGACGTAAAACTAAAATTAAATTGGCGTATTAAATTGGTTGACATATTAAATCATGAAGGAGTTACTTAAATCAGAACAAATTGTTATTAAGAGTTTCAAACCTCTCATTTAATATGCCTTGAATAGTTAGGACAAGGTCAGGTTCGGCCGAAACAGAGAAAAGTCCTCCAGTTGGTCAGCAATCGTGTCTACTCTGTTTTGTCCCTTTGGATCATAAACTTAGTCTTTTGCGTATCGTCTATGAGCACAAGCACGTTGGCATCGATAAAACTACTGACCTAAGTTTATGTAATTTTTGTTTCCTGGCTAACCGGTGGTATGCAAAAAAAAAAAAAATGTTACCCAATGTTTGGTTTGCCTAACTCAAAGATACCTCGAGCGCCACACCAACCTATAGAACTTTGGTCAAAACCAGAAAGTCCGTTTTCCACTGTCCACACGGACGTGTCACGTCCATTTCCAGAGTTGAAAGGATTCAAGTTATTCTAATAATGATTGACAAAAGCTCCGACACATTTTCGATGTTTTCGGTTCGATACTCATTTCGTAAACAACAAGAAAGAGTTCACAGAATACTGGAAAATTGGACTCTGGTAGCATGGGCATACATAGAAGCCACGGAGTTGCCATACCATTGCTACGAACTGTAACTGTTGTCCGGATCCTATGGCAAGCGCACCCAGGCAGCGTCCCAATAAGTACATGGTACTGTGGCGTGGTGAATTGACGTCTCGGACACCCATTGGTCGTGAGTATGTTTTTTTGTGATGTTTGTCCTCTGTGGGGCACTTGTCATGGCAGACTCAAGTTTACTGTGGCAAAGGCCGTTCTTGTGGCAGATGTGACTTTTGTCACATTCAGGTGCTCGTTGAGCTCTGGCAGACGTCATTTGACGTGGTGGTATTCATTTACCTTCAGGTGCTCGTTGAGCTCTGGCAGACGTCGTGAGACGTGGTGGTATTAATTTACCTTCAGGTGCTCGTTGAGCTCTGGCAGACGTCGTGAGACGTGGTGGTATTCATTTACCTTCAGGTGCTCGTTGAGCTCTGGCAGACGTCGTGTGACGTGGTGGTATTCATTTACCTTCAGGTGCTCGTTGAGCTCTGGCAGACGTCGTGAGACGTAGTGGTATTCATTTACCTTCAGGTACTCGTTGAGTCCTGGCAGACGTCATGTGACGTAGTGATATTCATTTACCTTCGGGTGCTTTTGAGCCCTGGCTGATAATGTCTGACTTGCGTGATGGCAGAGGTCCGGAACTCTGTCATTTAAATGGTGAAAGAATGACAGATAATGTGATAGCATGATTATGTATGAGTGATTGATCTATTTTCCTCCTGTGTTATTTTTAATGTTGACATTGATAGCAGAGATGTATGTATAATGACCATAGCATGGTTATGGAGCGCTCACATAGCTATGTTATGGGAATGAAAGTTGAATGATTGGTTTCATTGCAGTTACTAAACATAATAAATCAGAGGCTTAATGAGATGTTTATATCATGCTTCAGGTTGCCAAGCAGCGGACGAGGACGTCTCGCAATCAGGAACGGCCGTGTTACAAGACTAAAGAAGTTGGAAGGAACAAGAGGCGTGGTTAAGGCAGCTGCGTTGAAAGTGGGGATAGCGAGCGGCAACGGCAGACGACGAGGAGCGCTCGCCCTCTTGCGGATCGACAGTCGACGGCGACGGACGTCTATCTACCTCAGTATTGTGTTTTCTCGGTGCCAAGTGATTAGCTTATTATTTGTTCAAGATTTCTATCAGTTTGTTAGGTTTTCCTATTTTAAGTTTTGTTAGTTAAATAATAAATACAGTCGATTGGTGGTGCGTATATTTTTTAATAAAACCTGCTTCTGTTAGATAATACAATAATAATTATACTTAACAGATACATAACTATACATTTATTGTATCCGTCAATGATATTCAGTTTTTGTTGTATAGGGTCCACCTGTAAGACAAGAATAAGCAGTCATCAGTTCATCACACCTACACAAATATCTACTGCTACACTTGCCAACCCACTTTCCCAGGAGCAACCCGCAGTGATCACTGAGGCACTGGTAAAAGGAACTGCCAATTCATAATCAGCGAAGTAAGTATAATTGATCACTAGTAAATAGATGACATAAATCATGTTTATAAAATACTAAGCTAATACTGAGTAATTTTTTATTTCATTTGTTCACAGCATTACATTCTCGTCGTGCACGTCCACGAGTTCGGCGACACCTACCTGCCGATTCAGCAAGAAGCCGAAATGTGTTGATTGATGCTAAATAAAAATTTGTTACCAAAAACAAACCTTTTATTGTGTAAAATTTGTTTTTTAACAGAATCTTCCGCCTGTCCCATTATGTCCAAATAAATAAGGAGGTAATTGAGGTAAATATCAAGTTTGAAAATTATATAACTTAGTCAATAATATAAATACAAATACCCTATTTATTGACATGTTTTAAATAAGAGGCAATCGACGACGCCTCGGTTCTACCTGTAAAGCTTCTTCGAGCATAAAAAGCAGCCATATTTTCAATTTATTAAGGCCGCATTCCGAATTAGACCATAATCGCTGACAGCGCTCTCATCGATAATTTGCGTTCCGATTTAGTTATCACGGTTATGACAGATGAGAGCCGCTCACAGTGATAATAATAAAGGGCATGGTCGGAGTTATCGCAAGATGCCGCTTATCAGTACGTCATCTATGACAATTGGGATGATGACTACTATTAAAAATGTTCTTATAAATAATGTAATTTCAAAGAAGGCATAGTAAAAATGAGATAATCGAACAAATCTGTTAAATCGATGTAAAACTCAAGAAGATACACGCTTAAAAAGTTTTTGGAGGGGATTATTCCTGCCCTTGTCTAGCGGTACGGACAATGTACGGTGCTAGTATGAAGTTACGTAGTCGTGACGTCACTTCTACGATAGTTCTGTACTTTTTTTTTTTTTTTTGTTCCCAGGGTGGAAAATCCTCATGGATGTCCTCCGCCCTGGGGCGGGCGGAGGGGTCTGTCAGACTCTTACTGACTAAAAACCACCCCGGTGTTCCATCTCACACCTACGCCGGGGTCGGGGGAACACATTATTCTTCCACAACCCCGGCTGGTGCCGGCCCGCTTGCGCGGGCCCCGTCTCGGGCGGGGGAGTGAGGTGTACTCCCCCCGCAACGTCTGTGAGCGGCGCACGCGGAACACTACGCGCGCCGCCTTCTCGGGTCCTGATGTTGGGGAGCGACGGATGTCCCCGAATCCGTCGCCCCTGGACCCATTTAGGGGGGCCGGAAGAGGGCGTTGTCCGCCCTCCTCCGACGCCCGGTGCGTCTGCTGCGGGCCGGGTCGAGAGTCGATCTCTCTCTCCCTTTCCGCAGCCTCCTTCTGTGAGATGACTGTTTCGCAGAAGGAAACCACCGCGTCCCAGGACTCGGCGCTGCCGACCATCGAACTCACTACGGTCGGCAGCGACAAGTCACTGCCTACTTCTGAGAGGGCACGGCGCGGCTCCTCCCAAGCGGCACACTCTGCCAGCGTATGCGACGCCGTGTCCTCCCGGCAGTCGACGCAGTGGTGACACCGAGCGTCCGGCTCCCTGTTTATGCGACACAGGTACTTCCCGAAGCAGCCATGCCCCGAGAGCACCTGCGTCGCCCGAAACGACAGGGAGCCGTGCCTTCTCCCGAGCCAGCGGTCGAGCACTGGCCGGATCGCCTCGATGGTGCTGAGGCCGGCGGTAGGGCGTGAAAGCCTCATCCGCCATTCCGCCACCAGGACCTCGCGGAGCTGCAACCGATGCTGCTCGATATGTTGCTGCATCGGTCGCTCGCCCCGCTCCCGCGCTGCATCGCGCCACCGGTACAGTGACGCGAGCACCTTCGCCTCCAGGTCCCAGGGCAGTGATCCGGCCAGTGCACAACCCGCCTCGAAGGAGATCGTGCGATACCCCCGAATGACTCTGACGGCCATCGCCCGCTGCGGCTTGCGCAGGACAGCTATGCTGCCGGCCGTCAGGTCAGACGCCCAGATCGGCGCTCCGTAGAGCGCCATGGATCGCACGATCCCCATATAGAGCCGCCTACAGGCGGCGCTCGGGCCCCCCAGATTGGGAAGCAGCGTTGCCAGCGCCCCGGCCGCGCCCAACAACTTGGGCGCCAGCCGCTGGAAGTGGGGTCCGAAGTCCCACCGGCTGTCGAGCACCAATCCCAGATATTTCATGGTGGGCTCGACAGCGATCCGGACCCCCCCGACCACAATGTGTGATCCGGCCGGCGGCGCCCGCCGGGGGCCATGAAACACCATGGCCTCCGACTTGTTGAGGGCCACCTCCAGTCCGAGGCGCCGCATGCGGCTCACCGTGAGTGAGACCGCCGCCGTCGCGAGCAACGCTGCCTCCCTGTGCGAACTCCCCCGGGCCGTGAAAAGCGTGTCGTCCGCGTAACACGTCAGGTCCGCGCCCGGCGGGAGCTCGCCCCTCAGCACCCAGTCGTACCCGATGTTCCACAGGAGCGGTCCCACGACCGATCCCTCTGGAACACCGCACGACACCTGGCGCTGGTTTCCGCCATCACGTCCCATGTAGGTGACACACCTCCCCGCCAGATAAGCTCCAACGATGCGGCGGAGGTAGAGAGGCACCCGATGATATCGCAGTGCCTCCCGTATGCAGCTCCAGGGCAGGGTGTTGAAGGCGTTGGAGATGTCCAAGGACACCGCCACCACCACCCCGCCCCGGGACACTGTTTCCTCCGCCAGGACTCTCACCCTCGACACAGCGTGGATGGTAGAGCGCCCATGCCGAAAGCCGAACTGGCTCTCGTCCAGGTCCGGCCCCTCTCTGCACAAGTGGCCGACGAGGCGGGCTGCGAGTATGCGCTCGAACAGCTTGTACACCTCGTCGAGCAGCACTATGGGCCGGTACGCAGACGGTGAGTCGGCAGGGCGCCCCGCCTTCCTGAGCAGGACCAGACGTCCAATCTTCCACAGACTGGGAAACAGGCCCCGCTCAAGGCACGCTGTGTAGAGTCCTCTCAGTTGGGGCTCCAACTCCTTCAGAGCGAGGGCCAAAGCCAGGCCGTGAATTCCGTCGGGCCCCGGAGCCACGTTCTTGGCCCGGAGCCGCATCACGGCCGCCCTCATCTCTGCCTGTGTCACGTCTGGGACGCTGATGGCGTTCTCCTCCTCCTCTGCTGACTCTGCGGCTGCGGGCATAGCCATCGGCGGCGGAATATGCTCCGCTCTCACCGGAAAGAGGGCTGCTACCACCTCCTCCAGCAGCTCGGGTTGGAGACTCTCCGTAAGTGGGGGCGCCGCGGCTCGAAGTTGCCCTCGAACCGCTTTATACGGGCACCCCCACGGATCCCCGTCTAGAGTCTCCAACATCCTCTCCCGGGATCGCGTCCTCGCCTCGTCGATGGCCAGCCACAGAGTCTGCTTTGCCGCGCGATACACCTCGTACAGCGCGGCCTCCTCCTCGGGTACCCGACGACGTCTCCTCCGGTAACGGGTGTACCGGCGTCTCACCACCACGCATGCGACGCGCAGCTGCGCAATCTCAGCGGACCACCAGTACACCTGGCGCCTTGCACCCTGTGTGTGGGCGCGGGGCATGGACGCGTCGCATATCTGCGTCATTGCCCCGCGGAACCACAGCGCCTCCAGCTCGACGTCATCGGGTCCGGTCGTTGCCGACCCCCGGAACCAGGCCTGAGCAATGGCTGCCTCCTCGAGAAGCTCCCTGTCGATGCGCTTACGCCCCCAGCGCGGGCCGTCCGTACGCGGGACTGATGTTCTGCGGCCGCCAGCGGTCTGGGCGGAGACGTCGAATCGGATATATCGGTGATCCGACAACGTCTCCACCTCCGCGGCGACACGCCAGTCGCAGACACGGCTCGGGGCTCCCTGCGTCCGCCTTTTCGCCGTTTGAGGCACCCGCCACCTCAATGAGCCGCGCTCCCGTGGCGGCAATTTTGTAGCGGATGGACGGAATACCAAGTTCAGACAAATTGAACTTGGTTCTCGCCTCCGCTAGGACCGCCTTGTGGGAGACGCCTCTTTCCACGGCTCCCGGCTGTAGAGTGACTGTAACAGCCGCAGAGCGTGGGGTTTGGATTTTGGGTGGCCCCACACTTTTCGGGGCGGCCCGGCCTTTCGGCTCCTGCGTCTTCTTGCCCTTACGGCCCTTTTTAACGACCATTGACCAGGTCTCGGTGTTTGTCCCGGCCGCGGTCGCAGGTTCTGCGGCACCCTCTAAGTGGGAAGTCCCCTCAGCGGACTTTTCGCCCCTCTTTGCTGGCTTTTTGGCCCCAGTCCCAGGCTCTTTGTCCACCTCCACTGTCTTTTTAGATGCCTCCGTAGTCTTTTTGGCGGCCACCTCCGCTGGCTTCTTGGCCTCAGCCGCGGACCCATTGGCAACTTGCGGAAGCCTTATCGTTGAGGTCCCCTCTTTCCTCCGATTGTCCGCTGCGAGTGGCGGCCGGAGGGTCTGGACCGGGAGGAGTCTGGACTCCAACCCCTCGAGGCGGGCATTCATCATGCCCCCTACTTGGAGCATGACGGTCCGGGCTATTTCCGCAACCAACTCGGCCTGCAGAGAGCCTGGTGCTGAAGTGGGCGCAGAAGGTGCTGGAGTGGGCGCAGCAGGTGCAGGAGTCGCACGCTCTTGCTGCCGACAAAAGTCTGCCCTTAAAGCGGCGAGTTCCCGCCGGATCACCTCCATCTCTGATTGGAGACGGCTATTCTCCTCCTGTAGCTTTACCGTCTCCTCTGAGGTCGTGCGATTAAGCAGGACTCCCACCGCCTCCTTGATTGCTCCAGCTGCCTTTTTAAGAGCTCGCGTGAACGTGCCCTTCAAGTTGCCAGACTTGGTGGCAACCTTCAGAACCACGTCCACGCTGTCTAACACCTGGCGGTTTAGGGCTGCCGCTGGGAGATCCTCTGCAGCGGCCGAAAGAGCAGCTCGCCGCCCTCTGGCCTGACTGGCCATTTCAGCCACCTCGTCTAGAGCCACTGCCCGTCTCTCGTCTCTTCTGGCGGAGTTAATTTCTCCCTTTGTGCCAACCAGAGAGGGGAAGTTTTGGGTAGAAGCGTCCTCCACTTGCTCCCTTCCCGAGTCGCAGAAGCTGAAGTTCTGCTCTTTGCGCGACCTCGCCCTCTTGTGCCCGTTGGCCCCATGGGGGCCGACAGGTTCTCCTCGCTATAAGAGTGGCTTGCCATCCAAAATTTGGACGGACACTCAACCATCTCTTCTACAGTAGCTTGGGTCTTGCGCTTCGAGCTTACGCTAGACACGCTCACCACACTCAACCTTTCAGATGCAGTGTCAGAGTCTGACACCACATCCACACCCATCTTCTCGACCAAAACGATCGGCAATTTTTGTTGTACTTATTCCTCTTGTTTCCGTTGTTGTTTGTTTTGTTTCCATATTAAATCCCACGAGTAGATATAGGACGATAGTGCTGTCCTAGTCTAACACT
The DNA here is from genome assembly GCA_963555695.1 of Dasypolia templi. Classification (NCBI taxonomy): domain Eukaryota; kingdom Metazoa; phylum Arthropoda; class Insecta; order Lepidoptera; family Noctuidae; genus Dasypolia; species Dasypolia templi. Next base: position 436,695 of record OY743151.1, on the reverse strand, counting down.
TTAAAACGTTTATAACTTGGCAATTTTTTAAGCTTTTCCACTTTTTGTAATACTATTTGCACTATTTGGAAATGAACATACTTTTGAGATAAAAATTAAAAAATGTTCATCACGCTCACGCTAAGTCGGAACGCGCTCAAACCGATTACAGCTCAATTCGGAATGCGGCCTAACTTTCGTCAGCAGCACGACAACTATTTTGATATCGTATGAAATGACATAACGTTCCGTCAAAACAAGTGTCAAATCCAACTTTTCGGACGGGCTAAAACACATCGGGAGTATTGACAACTGTCAAATCGTGTTGTCGTTCATTCTTAGTTTGAGTTCGGGACTAATCGTAAGTCCGTAGGTGATATGGAGTAGGAAAAGTCCGTAACGAAGGCCGAAACTACGGACTTCGTGCTAAGAGAGTAGACCCCCTGGACCGATGGAACGAGACGGAAGTCTTCGCTTATTAGTACAGGAAGCACAATCAAGCTGCGAAGTCGTTCGTGACAAGGTAAGCAAATTCATCGTGGTCGACTGCTGAGCGTCAGTAGCTACCTATAACTCCATAAGTTTGTCATTTATCAGTTTTGAGAGTAAAACAGGCAAAAGTGCGCGACTGTGGGGACCGAATCGACCGCAGCCAGCATGGGGCCGTGCGGGTCAGCTCCCCGCGCAGCCCGCACCCGCGAACAACTCCAACTAGAGGGAAATCCGTAAGTAAACTGTCCTTATCAAGTTATCATGAGGGTGTGTGGCGGCGGCGCGTCGCCGACAGACGCCGGGTGCTCTTTGAGCCGCTCAAGTGGCGCGTGAAATTATCTAAATATCGCGGCTCCGGGCGGCGGCGGTGAGCTCACCCTCCCCCACCCCCCCCCCACCGCCCGCGCACCGCTACTCCCCCCGCACAACGTCCCCCGCGCCACTTCAGCCGTTAAATTGGCCGTCCTCGCCGCTCCACAATATTACACGCCGCTATTACAATTTTGATCCGCTTACAGCACGTTAATTTAACCGCCGTTGACGGTGACATCAAACCGTTACACGAGATGACGATACCCATTCACGTCGCTCTGTGAGATGCATTCAATACATCAGTTCGCATCACTGACGCCCGTATTATATCAACGAGTCAAACATGTGTCTTATGAATTATAAAAAGAAGATGACGCGTAGTAGAGGTTAACAGCGGCGGGCGGCGCAAATAAGGAAAGATGAGGGTGGGTAAGTTAAGTTCATGTAACTAGTTGACAGCCGTAGCAGTAAGGGTGGTTTTGTAATTTAAGAATCATTCTGACGCGGTTTTGACTGTGTACAAGTTGGAGTTGCGTAGGATTCAAGGTTTCCAAATATAATGGAAAAATTCTACGGTGTTAGTGGTACCCAGTTGTGCATTGTAGAATGAGCTCGCGTTCTTCTCATATTTGGGTTTAATGACGGAGTCTCACAAGAGACGACGCCGCGCGCCGCGCGCCAGCCGGTAGACAATGATATACCTACGTATACCTACATCCACTCCTGGCTGGACGGTGCTGAAGCCGAAACAAGAATTCTTCTTTATCAATTTTATTTAATTCGCCTAATTTGTCGACAAACTATATTATTTACTGGTTGTTTTGTTAATTAAATACCTTTAATAGTATCTATATGTGAGTGTGTTGCTCAGTGCGGATGACGCACCTACTCAACTTTATTGAGTAGGTGCGGGTGCGGCGCGTTGGCACGTAATTGATTCGGAATTAGTAATGAATGTCGCGGTGTCCGAGCAACGCGGGACGTCGCGAGAGCGCACGGAGCACTGTCGTGTCGAGTTGTGATTAGAACACTGTCACACGTTAGGCGGTTACTCTTTGAAGAGCGAGTTGTATTGGCTAGCATGAGCTTTAGGCTCCCGCAAAACAGGCGCGACGCGACAGCGTGACACAGTGGTACCACATATCTCGCACTGTCGCGTCCTGCTATTGTGCATCAGCTGCCATGGAGTTCAATATTAAACTTTTATTTCTCGGTATTATTTTTTCACCGTAGGTACGTTATAAAACCCGCCGGTGGCCGGTTTCGGCCGTCCGGTGAGCGCACTCATTAAATCATCTCGCTCTGATAACCCGCCGCACTCGCCCCGCACGCGCCCCGCACCCGCCCCGCTATGGTCGCCTAGGCTCGTTACTATGCGTAAACATTATTACTAGTTAGGTGGGTTTAGTCGCGAACTCCCGGCGACGCAACAGCCTTATATAAAAGTTGTAGGTAATGTTGTTATCTAAATACTTAAGGTATTATGAAGCAGCAAAACTTGAATTAAAAAAAAGTGTAAGTACCTATTTATTAGATGTTTGTGTACAACACGCCATGATATCAGAGTGTCTGTTCAGCGTTTTAATAATGTTTTAAAGTAACGAGAGCACAGCTCGCTGTGAGCTCCCGTACAATAATGATTAGTCCAAGACACAATCACGCGACGTTACTTTTTTTATTTGGTCTCAACATTGGCAAACAGAGTCGTTTATTAAGAGCTGGCGAGTAACGCTTGTGTGTTCGAGCATACGTCGGTGCGCGCGCGTCACCCGGCGCCGCTGATTGCTAATGCGAAGTGTCAACAAGGCACACCCCCCCACCCCGCACTCCGCCGCCGCCTCGTCTGAATATGTCAACAGAGCACACGCACCGCGCGCGACGCGGGCAGCAGCGGCGGCGAGCTCCGTTATGAGTATTAATGTACTTTTTTTTTTTTTTTGGGAATGGCATCTCGCAGGTCAACCTATGAGGTTGTCGTCTGCTCAGACGGACTTGCCTGTGGTTGCCCTAATAAATTAAGGCCTCCAGCCAGGACTTAAACTTAAATACTAACTAAAAACTAAGCGACTACACGCTAAGGGCACCCCCTGTGGGGTACGAACCTCGGCTTAGGGCGTCGCTGGAAGAGGGCAGCAAATGACTAGCTGGATCAGGAATGATATTATTTAGGGACGAATTTAAAGCTACAGGCTCAGCGGCGCAGGCTGGCTCGAGCAAGGGTCGGGAGGGGCGTAGATTTGGGCGTCGCGGCGGGCCTCGGCGGCGAGGACGGTAGGACGGCGATCGGGTTTTGGGCTTATGAAGCGTGCTGGTGGCCTTACTACTCTCCTGGAGGAGGGTAGTGGCGTCGTCGGGGGCGATTAAGGTATGCCTTGGTCGGCAAATACTACTAATACGGGAGGGAGTGTAGCGGGCGGCCGCTGAGATCAAGGGGTTGGGGTGTTTTATGCCACAGTCAAAGAAACGCTTCGATAAGCGTTTCATGAACTGGTTTATGGTAGGCATTTTTAGGTCTACGTGGAGATCTATCTTTCGGACATAGTAGGGGGCACCCGTGACCTTTCTAAGGAAACGGTTTTGGAGGGTCTGCATCTTATGGAGATGACGTGGGTGAGCGTGCGCGAATACAACGCAGGCATAGGTCATGATGGGACGGATGACTGCGGTGTAGATGCGCAGTTTGCATTTAAGTGACAGTTTGCATTTAAGTGACAGTTTGCAACGGGCTGTCAGAATAAAGTGGAGTCTACCAAGAGCGAAAGCGGCGCGCGCGCGAACAGCCTTAATCTGCTGTTTAAACGTTAAGTTTTGATCAAGGATCACGCCTAGGTATTTGGCTTGCTTCTCCCAAGGGATTGGCTTGCCGTACATAGTGATCGGGCTGGGAAGGGGGGGTGGGACTCGACGACGTCTCGAGAAGTGAACCGCCTGACTCTTATCGGGGTTGACCTCGATTCTCCATTTCCGGAACCAAGCGCCTAAGACGTTTGCGGAGGTTTGGAGAGTACGAGCTATAGCGTTGGGACAATGACCGGTATAGTAAACGGCAGTGTCGTCGGCGAAGAGAGCCAACTGAGCCTTTTTACTCTGTGGGATATCGCTAGTAAACAGCGTGAAGACTAGAGGAGATATAACGGAAACCTGAGGGACACCGGCGCGAATAGGGTGAGGGGACGAGAGTGCACCCTCGATGCGATAGCGGAAGGTGCGATTCGACAAAAAGTCTCGTAAGATGAGCACGAGACGATCTGGCACTCCTAGTTGGTACAGCTTGTATATCAAGCCGTTGTGCCAGACTTTGTGGAAGGCTTTCGCTATGTCGAAGAATAGCACGCCCGTCGTCGCATTACGCTGCAGACCTGCGCATAAGTGCTCTACTATACGGTGGACCTGGTGGATACTCGAGTGTTGGGGACGGAAACCGAACTGCTCGTTGGGAATGAGGCTCTGCTTCGGCGTAGTCTTTGAGACGCTTATAAATAAGTCTCTCGTAGATTTTGCCGAGAACATTGAGTAAGCTAATAGGGCGGTAGCTGGAGGGCTCAGACTTTGGCTTGCCTGGCTTTGGGATACCGATGACGGTGGCTTCTTTCCATGCTTGTGGGAAGATGTTGTTGCTCAAGGCGCCATTGAAGATGGCGGTAATAAGCATTATGAGCGGGGCAGGAAGGAGTTTGTATACCTTATTGGTAATACCATCCGAACCGGGGGCCTTACGAGCGTGGAGCCCCTTAATGATGTCGTGCACTTCGTTTGGAGTGACGGGAGGCAGAGGATCATCAGGTTCTTCGACGGGAGGGAGGTAGGCTCTCCGTTCGACTTCAGCGTCGACCTTGTTGAGGTGAGCTTGGTCTACTGGTTGTGAGCTGGGAGAACATTGGGACTCTAGGCTGTCAGCAAGACATTCAGCCTTGTCGGGACTGTCGAAAGCGACACTATTATCGGGGCGGATGAGAGGAGGCATAGAGACCTCTTCTGAGGAACGCAATTTCCTCTGTAATTGCCAGAAGGCTTGATAAGTGGGCTCGAGTTCACTGAGCATCTTGTTCCAGCCCTCAGAGCGAACCTCCCCTATGCGTTTCTTTACAGTACGCTGTAAATGGCGCATGTGGGCTTTGTTCGCGTCACAAGGGAAGGAGTCGTAGGCACGAATAGCCGCTTTCTTCTCGGTTATCAGGTCACGTACGTCAGTAGGTAGTTTCCAGCGATGGTCTTCTATCACCGGAACTTCCCGTGAACAATCCGTCAATACGGATTGTACGTGCTCTGTAAACGAGTCGATTGCGGCCGTCGTGTCGGCGACTGACACTAAGTGATCGGGGATGGTGTCCAGGTGAGGCGACGTGGTGGATTTCAGTCTTTCGCTTACTTTCCTCCAGTCGGTTATCATCTGGGTCTGAGGGGGGCGGTTGGGGTCGATAGGGCCTGAGTAGGGTGCAAAATGCATGACTACTGGGCGGTGGTCAGAGTTAAGCTCGTGGAACGTCTCTATCGAATGCAAACGAAGGTTCACATTCTTGAGCAGCGCTACATCGAGAACATCGGGAAGGTGATTGGGATTTCCTGGGAAATGCGTGGGGCTCATTGGAGCGATGACGTCAAAGTTCAGGGATTCGCCTAACTTGAAAACTATCCTACCTCTGGTTGAAGTTGTGCTACTATTCCACGCCGGGTGCTTGGCATTAAGATCCCCCGCCAAGATGACGGAGTCACTCATACCGAAGAGGGCAGTGAAGTCCTTTTGGAGCGAGATGGGATCCTCCGGACCATTGTCGGGTGGGATATAAGCGGAGATGATGGTGATCGGTTGGTGGCCGGTCATGCCGAGCCGACAGATAGAGGTCTCCAGATGGGAGAAGAGAGAAGGTGGGTCTATAGGGATACAATACAAAGATTTCCTAAAGTATATGAGTGTGCCACCCTTGTGGCATCGAGACCTGTCATTTCGAACTAGTTTAAAGTTGGCAATATTCGGGTTTCGGTGATGAGGTTTTAAAAAGGTTTCCTGTATGAGGAGGATGTCAAGCTGATGGTCGCGGAGGAAAGCGGCGATCTCATCGCGTTGACCTGAAACGCCATTTGCGTTGAAAAAGCCTAATTTAAGGGTTCGGGGTTTGTTACTATTTACTCTCGTTTTATCCATTGATAATTAATATTTGAGTGAGTGTAGAACTTGCGCGATCTCGGGATACGCGCTGAGAATTTCCATGAGGCGAATTGCGTTGCCGTTTGCAGCAACCATTCTTCCGCCATTTTATCCGCGGCGGTGGTGAAGAGAGCCCCGTATGTACTTAGAATAATTTGGGCGCTGTTTCGGCCCTGGGTTCCCTGAGGTGCTGCTGGAGAGGCCGTAGGGGCCGCGGGGGCTACCAAAGGCGCTGAGATGGCGGAAGCCATCAGCTCTGGAAGTTGCGCGGATTGCGCTGATTGCACGGGTTTGGAGGGCACCGAAGCTGCGGGAGCTTTTTGGTGGTTTAGGTTTGCCCAGGGAGAGGGCCTCTGCGGACTAAGCCGTTCCGGCATCTGCGCGGAAGGAAGCTTACTCCAGGGGCTTTCCCTGTGCTGGCGGTCGCTAGCGCGTTTCGCGAGTTTCGGAGATGAGGACTTCGGGGCCTTAGGACAGCCCCGGTAATTTGCCGGGTGTCCCGCTTGGCCGCAGCTGGGAGGCTCTGAGCATAGTTCCCTATCTTTAGGGCGGGTACAGTCGACGGTACCATGCTCTCCTAGACACTTGACGCATCTAGGGGTCGCATAGCAGTTGGACTGCGAGTGTCCGTACAATTAGAAAGAAAGAAAGAAAGAAAATAACGTTTATTTACGGTAAACATGACGCAGTGATCGAACAAAAACACCAAAGAGAACAAATCGGGGGAAAATATGCGTCACATCCACGCAAAACGGCCATCGCTCAGCTTAATGCTACGACCCTATGCGAGACAGAGCCCCAGCGCTGGTTTTCAGCGACAGCCGGCGTTGAATGACGTCGACCAGTGTAGCAAACGCTAAGATGAAAATAAAAAACATACACATAATAACTGGATAAGTGTTCAACAAAATAAAATAAACAATATTTATAAAAATGGTAACATTCCGGGCATTGAAAGCTCACGCGCCGTTAGCATAATCTGTCGCGCAGCTGTCATTTAAAATAGGTTTGACGTTTTGACATACTGTTATTGTTATTGATAGAACAGGTAGTAATTACGTAATAATTAGATGGCGTATTACGTATTCAATTTTAATATGGAATTTCAAAACAAAACAATGTGTTTGGTGACTATGTTGGTATGGTTATTGTAAAATAGTGTTTGTGAAATGTGTGTTACTTAAAGAAATTCAGAAGACAAACTCGGTGACAACGGAGAAACAGTTATTTTAAGACGAAATGGTAAGTACGAAAAATTATCTATTTAACATCATGATTATAAAGAATAAACCATTAAAATAAATGAAATAAAATTGTTTGCATTATTGATAAATAAAGCAGGAAATATTATAAATTATATGTTCAAGGAACTAACTTGACAAGCCGTAGTGTGACAGTTGAATAATTAGGTATTTTCCGCAATTTACAGAAACAAGGAGGCATTCCTAAGTGTAAGGGTTGAGAGCTGTGGTGTAAAACATATAATAATACAGCCCCACAGACAGAAGAGTGAATGCCAAGCATCACACGCACTAGGAGATCCCCAACCAAATTTTGCAAGCCATGACCCCGGAGGTACAGTGACCCATACCAAAGTACATGGTTAAAGTTGAAGGGAAATTTGTTCATGTATGAGTATCTTTTTGAGTTGGAGTTTAAAGGCTTGTATTGTTTTCAGGCATCGCATTGGTGGTGGGAGATCATTCCAACAGCGTGTGGCTGCAAACTTGAAAGAACCCCTGAATGCAGTAGTTCTGTGCATTGGCACCGACAGTGGGCTTACCATGGAGCGAAGACTGTACTTTAGATGATTTTGTTTCCAAGTTAGCTTTTCATAGAGATAATGTGGTTTTTGAGTTGTAATGATACCAAACAACAAGTTTGCTAAATGAAGCTTCCTCCTGGCAACCATCTTTAATAATTTTAGTTCGTTAATGTATGGAGTAACATGACTTCTTCGCGGGACATTAACACAAAAACGAACACAGGCATTCTGGATACGTTGGATTACACGCTCAGTTCTTGAAAGCAGGCATGGACCATAGACTGAGTCACAGTAATTTAACTTGGATAGGATGAGGCTGTCAACAAGTTGTTTCCTTACTGGTATGCTTAGGTATTTCCTTATTCCATATAAGACCTTTAGCCTATAAAAACAATTTCGAAGAACATGAGTCACATGGGCCTCAAAACGCAGCTCTGGATCCATTATTAGACCCAAATTGCATGCCTGCTCCACTCTCTCAATTTTCTCTCCCATGATAATCACCTCTGGGTTGGCAGAAAGTATTGCACTAACTTGCTTCTTAGAACCCAACACCATAAACTTTGATTTGAGGGGGTTCAGAACCAAAGAGTTCTCCTCTGACCATACAACCACTCTATGCAAGTCCTCATTTAATTTCTGCACTGCCAAAGATGTTTCATCCGCTTTGAAGGATATGTACAATTGAATATCATCGGCATACATATGATATTTGCAGTTGACAAATGATTTTATGATATCTGCACTGTACATAATGTAAAGCAAAGGCCCCAGAATCGACCCCTGAGGGACGCCCCTTGACACTTGGAGGAGGGAGGATGACACTGTTGACCCATCCTCCTTATGCATCTCCACATATTGAGACCTGTCAGTTAGGTAGCTTTTAAACCACTCCACCGCATCATTGTCAAAGCCATAAAAAGTTAACTTTGACAGCAGTAGAGTGGTATTAATTGCGTCAAAAGCCCGGGAAAAGTCTAGCAAAGCCAGAATTGTTCCCTCACCCCGGTCACGTGCTTCAAGGATACTACCCACAACATCAGCCAGAGCAGTTGCAGTCCCTCTACCCTTTCTGAAACCCGACTGCAGGTCAGGAAGAATGTTGGAAGTTTCTAGGTATTGGATTACCTGCGAGTATACCACACGTTCCAAGATCTTAGACAGGCAAGGTAGTATACTGATTGGTCTCAAATCCTTCATATTAACCGGGTTATTGTTTTTAGGGATAGGGCGAACAATAGCGCACCGCCAGAGTTCGGGGAACGTACGCGTGGCTATGGACTGGTTAATGATATCTGTAATAGCTTGCAGGGTAGTTGGCAATGTGAGAGATATCATATCGAGACTTATACCGTCGACACCCTGTGCATTGGACCCTAGGCTCTTGATTATCTTGAGGACAGATTCAGGATTGGTTTTTGTGAGTGTGAATGTGGCTGGGCCATACCTGTGAGACCCAAAGTAGGACAATTGTGTCCTATTATGACCAGAATTACCTGGCACGTCCAAGAATGCTGCATTGATATTATCCGGGTTGTTGAAGTGACTTGGCAGCAATCTTTGCTTATGGTCAGGAAGCACATCCGATTTTAAATTGCGCCACAACCGCTTCGGGTCCTTAATTTGGTCATTTATGCTTTTGCCGAAGTATGCCGTTTTCTCTCTAACTAGTGCCGCGACTGACTGGTGCTTCAGATCCAGATAATATTCCTTATGACCCGGCAATTTAGATTTACGAAATCTGCTCCTAGCTTCATCTCTCAAAGCCGACATCAGTTTGATATTCTCAGTAATCCATGGAGTAGGGCGGGTTTTAAATATCTTACTTTTAAGAGGAGCGTGGAGATCAAACAACTGGATCAAAAAGGAGTTAAATGTTTGCACCATTGAATTAATATCTCCCATGTCTCCAATAATCGACCAGGGTATATTTTTTAAATCAATACTAAAATAATCCTCTAATATATCTGTAAGCGGACGAAAAACGACCAATCTAGGTTTAGCCTTATCCTTCTTAAATATCGTCTCGCATGTGATAAACGAGTGATGGCCAAGTTCACTAATATGATTCACCACTACATTACGGATTGAAGCATCAGTACAGATAATGTCAATAAGCGAACTACTATCACCTACAAAGTGAGTGGGTGTTTGGACTAATTGACTTAAGTTTAAGTAGCTAAAAAACTCCAGAAGTTGTTTAGTCTTTGGGCTATTGACATCTAGCATATTAACATTAAAGTCACCTAACAATATTACATTATCGTAGGGGGCCAAACAACCAATACTAGTAGTCAAACCCTCGAGAAAGAGGTCTAAGTCCAACCAGGGTGGACGATATGCAGTGCCAATCAGTAACTTTTTCTTGTTTACATTAAGGGTTAACCAAAGCTGTTCAACATTGGGATGATCAGGATGAGCTCTAACCCGCGCAGTAACCCCATTTTTTACGTAGAATGCCACACCTCCGCCGCGCCCGCCTCGTACAGACATAGGTCGCGGTATGTGCTTAAGCTTGTACCCAGGTACACTAGGCGCTCGGGCCTCCTCACCCTTACGTAACCAAGTTTCGTTGATAGCCATAATATCCACAGCATGATTGCCCATGGCTATCAAAAATTCATCCTGATTAGTCCCGAGAGAGCCTGCATTCAGTAGACCAAACTTAATAAATTTACTAGGAGTCATTTGCATTTGTCATCTGTGGATTGTATGTATGTCTTGTGTATCTGATGAGTAAACAATAAACAGTGGGCTGAGAGGAACTAAAATGATAGAGTGATAATGTATTGTAGTTGTGATTAGGGTAGATTAGAACCATTGAGTATAAATTAATTGTATATATTAATTGGATATAATTTGGGTATGTTGTAAGTAGTGTTTTATGTGTATTGATACATAATATAAACATATATAAAAACTTGAATGGCGACTTACTATGCACATCTGCCGTATTGTGACTAAGCACCCGACAGAAACAGTTGCGACGCATATCCTCCCAACTAGAAAAAAATAATTTGAACTTAACATAAAATACCTTAAAGAATAATAAAATTAGAAAATAATCAGGCTGTTTCATTGACAGATCCAAATATCCGAGAGATGTCTTCATCGGTGCGGATTCGTTGTGTGGGGTCGCCTGGCTTCCTCCTGGCAAGAATGCGGCCGCGCTTGGTCCACACAAATTTCCAGTCGAAGAGACCAGCGGCGTCCCGTGCCTTTCGAAATAACTGGCGGTTTATTTTTGTGAGGCGTTCATTGAGGAAGAATCGCTGGGGCATGCCGGACATGTCAAGGTCGGCTGTCGTCGCACCACGGCGCACCCGCGCGCTTGCCAGCAGATCATCGCGTAGATCACGACGCGCCAGGCGCACAACAATGGCGCGCGGGCGAGTTTCTGTCGCACCTGCAGAGCTCGTCGCGTTGAGCTGCCTCCCGCCTACGCGTTCCGCGCTAACAATGTCGCGTTCCTCAATATTGACCCCTAGCTTTACGCTTATGACCTTGATGATGTGGATCGGGTTATCAACCTTGGTCTCAGGTATATTCGATATCTCAATAGAAATGCCTGAGAGCGAGCAAACCGACTTCACTTTGAAGATCGGGTGGTGACCGTCTGTGGGGTCACAGATTACCAGGACCATGTCGTAGACTAGGCCCTGTCTCGCTTTATGTAAGCGATGGACGGCGGAAACCGGAATGCCTTGAGCGACAAGGTCGGTCTAAATCTCCTCGGTGGAGATTTCTTGAGGTACGCGCCTAATAACGACTCGAGTGGGGGTTTCCTCCGGAAGGGAGTACGTGTGAAAGGAATAGTTCCTTTCACGCAGGGCGCGGGAGAGATCCCTAAAGTCCGCAGACGTGGGGACGGTAACTATGTTCCCCTGGAGGGTGGATCGGGCGTTTGTGTAGTTGATCTTGCGATCAACACACATCCTAGAGATTTCTGTCCATTTTGACTTGTCCTGGACGTAGATCGGGGGAGGGGGCTTTTGCTTCCTCGCGGTAGGAGCGGGTGGGCAAGCCTTAGGGCTGGCGGGGCGACTGGCCCGCGGACTATGGGCGGAAGTGGAGCTGGACGGTAAGGTGTCCTGCTTCTGGGCCTTGGTGACCGGGCCAGCGGGGGCGGAGGAATTAGCCTTCCTCTTGCCTCCTTTAACGACGACTTGGAAGTCGTCGTCGCTGGAGGAGGAGGTGCGGGCTTCGCCCTCTGAGAGTGGGACTGACGTGTCCATGCTCTCCGGTTGAGTCGTGTTTGATACTGCGGTGCGCAGCTGCGTTGTCTCTGAAACAATGGCGGCCGGAACAATAGACGGCGTAACAATGGCGGCAGGTACAAAAACGGGCGAGACAATAGGGGCCGCAGTATTTACTGCCGGGATAATGACGGGCGAGACAATGGGGGCCGAAATAGCGGCCGGAACATTGTCTGCCTGGACAATAGCTGCCGGAACAATGGCTGGAATGCCTTGTTCGGCAACAGGTGGCGACATCGGGCTTTCGAGGGCGTCGCTGAAGTTCGCGAGTGCGCCCTGGGACGGAGTGGGGGTGGAGCGATGACATAGCTTGTCGCCATATCTCGCTAGGAAATCGGGGTCCTTAAAAAGGACCTCTCTGAAGAACGCCAAAATATAGGCGTCCTCCATGGTCGGAGGGTAAGCTAGTTTAGGGAGGGAATGGTGGAAAATTATTCCCACGTAGACTAAACCCTATACCTATCTCCCCGGGTGGATGGGCCCGGGGATGTGTGACCCTCTCTGTCGGGTGTAGACATAGAGGTGAGTACCTATTGGTGAGCCCTAAGCTTGTAACCCGTCGCCAATCTTAACGTGCGAGCGGGGCCCTGACCAGTCTAGCGCGAAGGGTGTAGACACACCCTAAAGACACTAGGTGAGTAGCTTTGGAAGGAAAACTGTACACCAGAGCCGACTAGGAGATCCCCCAAGGCCGGTTAACTCTGGGACCCGTCCAATTGACTGCCTCGCCCTGAAGGGGTTCGGCGGGTGTGTTGGGACAACACCCCACTCGGCTTCGTTGACACCGTTAGGTTTCAACCGAGGACCACGAAACTGTGGTTTTACCCAGAAGGGGCCTAGTGAAGCTACTCACGAAAGACAGTTAAAGAAAAGAGATTTGCCTTGAAAAAGGCACTTTTTGATAGATTAAAATCAAATCAATTTCTTGATTTGATTTAAAATCGGAATAGTCGGGGCGACTACGATGACGTCACGTGGTAGCAACCAGTAGAATACACGAAACACAACACTGGAGCGGGAGAGCGCACAAACACGTCCGTCCGCGGCGAGAGTCGAGCGTCGAGTGTCAGTATTAATGTCCTGTGGCGGCGAGCACTTTATACACTGGTCATCGAAAAGTTTCAGAAGTCTTTTGTCCGCTACGCTCTGGCCGTCCATTGTTCCTGGCCCTCACCCATATTAACTACATTTTGCTGTATGACGAGTCCTTACATGTCTTGAACTGAAATTCCTGAACTCGATACCTTGAGTACATTTCCACTCATAGTACAATCTCCTCAAAGTAAGTAATTGAATTGTAATCTATTTTTGGCTCATTTTATCTAATGTAATCTAAATTTAACGAATTTATAAACCTCCTTTTATCGACTGTTTTCTAATTTTGTAATTTAATCCAATTTTGTCTAGTTCTTCTTATTTTAACCTAGTTTTGTGATTGTATATTATGTAATTACTAGTATAAATTCACCGATAACTTGTATGAGTGGTGCTAGCTCTAAATAAAAGTTCGTTATAAATAATTAATAATATTGCTCTCGTTTTTATTAAAACTCCACCGCCCCAGAGTCTGAGCTTAGCGAGTTGGCTACGTTTTTGCCATGCATTGTATTACTACCAAGAGTAATATGCTGGCACGACGATTTGCGAAATGTTCAAATTAAGTTAAAATCACGCTGTTTAACGCATACTGCCGGAACCTTTACACCTGTGCCCTGTGGTAGAAATACACGCAGCGTGTTTACAACACTGCGTGTTCAATATAATAACGCATTCAGGTGCATACTGGGCCTGCCTTGGCGGTGTAGTGCATTGGGCATGTTTGCTGAAAACAGGGTAGATGACTTTCACGCAGTCATGAGAAAGTCGCAGGCCTCCTTTATGAACCGCATACATAAATCTGACAATGGAATAGTGAGGGCCATATACGAGGTAAACTGTTTCTTCGTATATACCATCACGCCATGTTTCCCCGAAGGGTTGGGCAGAGGTGTAACTGTAGTACACCCACATTTCGCCAGATATATTTAAGTCCCATGTAATAGGATGCGAGCCTATTGCCATCCACCGGGCACACATCCAGACTCATATGGCAAATAATATTCCAGCTAAATTAATTCTTATCAATTTTAATGTAATGGAATATTGGTATTAATAGTATTGTAATCATATATAAATTAACATTAATGTGTAATTTGAAATTTGTGTAATCTTGTAACATTTTGTAATCTTGTGCAAATTCTGTATGGGTGTATTCCTGAAATAAAATTATTTGATTTGATTTGATTTGTTTCTTGTTTTTACTTTCTTCTTCGTTTATTTTTTTTGTATTCCGACGAAAACCACTCGTGTCCCACCCCTAATCATGTCACGCATTAATAATTCAAGAAGAAATGTGTTAAAACGGGAAAAAAATACCACGTTCGTCTTTTTTTTTTAATAAAACGTGCACTATAAGTGCGTATGTGTAAGTGTGAGTTACATTAATTATTACTTTTTTCTAAACTCTAAAACTGAAGCCTGCAATTGATTTTCATTGGGTACCCAATACCTTAACAAACCTTTCGATGAATCCCAATGATCTAAAACATCAAAAAGTTAAAAGTTAAAGGAAGAAAGAAGCTTATTAATCATTTTTTCAAATCATCTACCTACATAAACTTTAACACCAACTATCTCAAAACATGACTTTGGCATTAGGCGTACAAATTACGAAGAAGACAATATGAAGAAGACGATAATAATAAATTTTATAATTAAAGAATATAGCCATAACAACTATTCGAAGGAAATAATATAAATTAATTAATAAACAGGATATAATACATGTACAGGTATCTAAAAATAATCTAAAATATTGTAGTACATTTTGCAGATAAAGTACAAAATAATGGTTAAGCGAAATGTTATTATCTTATTCGCGACCTCCTGACTTTGTTTATATTGTAGTTAAAATTTGCTATTATAAATACTACTTGATTGTCCCCTGAAACAGGGCTTCCTCTCTCCTAAACTTTTGCTGTGCCCTACAGGGTCCATAATGATCTCTACTATATAGTTACCACCTAAGTACACATTATGGTAAAGCAATAAAGATATTGAGTATTGAGTATTGAATATCTTACATTAATCAGCTATGTACTAAAAATTTCACACTTTTTTGTAAACATCAAGCACTTGCAAATTCGATCTTGGCCAGCGTTATTAACTGTTTTATTGGCACTTTTATATATATATTTTTAAACTTTTGTACCTGTGCTAATTATTAAGGGTATCCGAAATCCGAAGAGAGGAGGAGGAGTCGATAATCATTAAATCCAGAAACTAGCTCTATTTCCGGGAATGCCGGGTTTTTTTTTTTTTTTTCTCCAAAACTTAATAATAATTTAAACAAATAGTTTGGCAGTAATTATAATACCCATAATATAATAAGTAAGTGATCTATGCGAGAGTGATTGTGAGTGTATTATGGTTAAAGAATCTTTATTTAACTCGAAAGAAATTTACTACAAATTTCACTTAATGAGAAATATTTTAACTGTTTATAGAGTATAACACGCACACATAGTATAAGAAGACAACAAAAATTAACGAAACATAACAAGACATTGAAGGTAGCAGAAAGATTCATGCGAAACAAAAATCTAAGTTTTCTGGGTAAATTAAAATATAAACCAGAGCCGGATTAAATTTTTTTTAATGATAAAAGATTTTAACTGAGGTTTGAAAATTCGTAAACATTTAGAGGTTTTTATTTCTCGTGGTAATTTTTTAAACATCTGTGCCCCTTCGTATGTAATACTTTTCTTTCCGTAATTCGTACGTAGATATTCTCGCGAGACAGATATCATTTGCGCTACGAAGAGGTCATGGAGGATTAGCATGATTGAAAACATAACATTCAAATTAGGTACTGTACTACATTTAGCAATAACTCCGTTTCTTCGTAATTAAGCTGTTGCAAATATTCACTTACTATTTGCTTACATTTAGATTTGGTAAGAGGGTAGATATTTAATTCTTTATTAATTTTGCTATAGAAACGGACCAAGAAAAATTCTTTCGCTAAATTAGGTTTTAGAAGGGATTCGTTCTATGCATACTTTTTTATTTCTACGTTTTTGCGCGAGTGGGTCATAAGGTAGTTTCATAAACGTAATTTATAAACATAACAGAAAAATAATTATGACGTGTAAAAATGTTTGTACAAACCTACTTACAGAAATAAAATCATTTATCATTTATCATAATTATGCTTTTTCACAATAATTTTGAGGATGAATAGATGTAATTAGATATTTGGAAATTAAAAATAGCAAAAACTCTGTGGCTCGTCCACTTAGCAGAGGTCCGCAGGGAAGGGTTTATCGTTCATAAGTCTCTTGTGAGAAGTGTTTGATGTTTTAGAACATTTGAATATTTGAACATTCGTATTGGGTAGGTACTTAGAGAAAAGCAATGAATGCTATTCAATTTACGAGCGTTATTTTTACGGTATGAACTGCGTAGTTTTAGGTCCAATTCAAGCGTCTTCTCAAAGTAAGTCGAAATAGCGGTATTGTTTGCCGCGTAAAGGCAAAAGCTTGTAGGTGTAGATTTCATACCAGCTTTATTCGCCAGTTTCGATATATTTTGGCGCCGCCGCGCCGGTGTCGATATAATATACCGATATATACCTTATTTATTGATTTTATTTATTTATTTATACCATAGCCACCAGGAAGCCAATTACAAATACTCACGTATATACTCATAATAGTTCAACATGGCGTGAGCACAAAAAAAAAACACATCGCCTTATTTAAATTAAGAAGCTATCTAAATACTACATACTAGTTTTACAATTTAATTACTGAAATAAAGGAGAAAATAATGAAACAAAAACAAAACAATACAATCTACCGCTACTTAAAAAATTGAGACTTAAGCCGAATTCCCTTATGCTCAGAATGTGCACAAGGTATTCCTTGAAGGTCGTAAAGGTTTACGCCCTGACCTCGTCACACCCCGATGATGAGGTGGACTCTATAAGAGGATATTTCTAGTGCCATGCATGCCTCTAAAACTAAGTTCACCGTTCAACGCGAAACCGGGCAAACCAGACAATGATGAGCTAGGCAATTTGGAGATGGAGGTCGGAACCACCGGCGTCACCTACTGGCCAGTTTTATGGAGAAGGAAGGCCGGAAGGTTTGATGAACTCTTTCTTCAGAAAACGTGAGCACAGAAAGTGAACCTGGCAGAGCCCTGATAGTGCAACAAAAAATGAGACGTCGATCGTCGATGTCGAAGAAGAAGCAATTTCTTAGAGGAACAGTTTAATATTTCCCTATGTTGCATCTGAGTTGTTTGCCGCTTCACGTGGAGATTCAACTGCCTGTGTCGTCGAGTTCATCCGCAGATGCTCACAATTTCACTCGTCGTGTGAGCGCGCACTAGCCCAGTTATCGTGTACAGTACGCCCAAATAAAATAATTCGTCAACCTTTTTCACTATTCCATTAAGTTGTACTTTTAAATATCTCCGAATAATTATTTTATTCACGATGAACACAATGAAGACGTGTGCAATTTGCAATGATGAGTTTAATGACGGGGTGCAATGTGGAAGCTGCAAGAAGTTCTTGGATTTCTCTTGTGCAAGTGTGTCTGAAGCGGGTTGGAGGAAACTGGGACCCGACCGAAGATCACTATGGAAATGTCCTGCTTGTAAATCGTCGCCTGCTCTGCTCTCACCACAGCCTACTGCTTCACTGGATACAGTACTGGGTGAGATTCGTGAATTAAAGCAGCAGCTGCTGAGCCTACCAACCTTAGTCAGCGACATAAGATCGATTAAAGATGAGTTGACCGAACTTAAGAAAAGTTGTGATTTCTCTAGTGGTAAACTCGATGAATTCGATACCAGACTTGCTGATCTAGAGAAAAAAACTTCCGAGTATTAGAAGCTTCAGGACACTGTCTCTTCATTGCAAACAGAATTAGCCACAACCAAGCTTGAGCTTTCTCTGTTTGATCAGCGATCCAGGTTAAACAATGTGGAGATAAGGGTGTCCCCCTAAAGAAGGATGAGAACTTATTCTCAATAGTTGACGCCATCAGCAGCAAAATCAATTACAAGTGTTCTAAAACCCAGATTAACTACATTTCGAGGGTGCCTATACATAATTCCAAGGAAAAATTAGTGATAGTGAGCTTCCTTAACCGGTATATGAAAGAAGATTTTATTGCGGCTGCTCGTGCGGATAAGGATCTCTCCACCTCTGTTTATTATAAATGTTATCTTAATCAAACTGAAAAATCTATTAGAACTAACCCTAAATATTTTTGGACTTTTGTTAAAAATCGCTACAACTCTAACACTATACCTAATACATTATATTATAACGACGAATTATTACTCACCGGTGATTCTATTTGTGAAGCTTTTTCATGTTATTTCATGTGGACTTTCCTCAACCCCACTTCATCTAATACTCCGAGTCCACCGCCTGTTTTGTCTTTAGATACTAACAGAATTTCATCTGACATTTGTCACATTGAAGTTAATGTAGATGTCGTGTCTAGTTTGATTCGTAACTTGGATCCAACTAAAGGTGCTTGCCCTGATAACAAATCGTCTAAATTTCTAATGAAATGCGCGCCTTCCATTGCCATACCTATATCAATTCTGTTTTCCAAGTCTTTGACTATTACACCCGTGTATAAGAACGGGTCTAAAACCGAGATTACTAATTATAGGCATAGGCCTATAATTAGTAATCTCGGTTTTAGATCTTAGCTGTGCATTCTAGCTAAAATATTTGAGAGGATTGTCTACAACCAATTATATTCCGCCCTTGCTAGCTCGTTCAGTTCCTTTCAGCACGGATTTTTAAAAGGGCGGTCTACCACTTCTAACTTTATTTTATTTAATGATTTCATTACGGATGCTATGGATAATGGTAAGCAGGTCGATGTGGTTTACACAGATTATAGCAAAGCATTTGATCGGATCGACCACGATACCTTGATAAAGAAGCTAAGCTACATGGGCATCCGTGGGGACCAACTGAGGTGGTTCTCTTCTTACATTGATAACAGGTCACAAGCAGTGGTACTCAATAATTATATTTCAAGTTGGGTAAACGTGCCCAGCGGAGTGCCTCAGGGTTCGTTGCTCGGTCCTCTTTTGTTTGTAGTCTATGTGAACGACATCGATCAGTGCCTCTATTCATCCAAACTTTTATGCTTTGCCGATGACATGAAAATCTTTGCCACTATTTCAACGCTCGAAGATAGACTAGCACTTCAGGCTGACTTGCATCGGCTTGAAGAGTATTGTCGGGTTAATCAAATCAAATCAAATCAAATCAAAATATTTTATTTCACATAGACCTACATGGGCACTTATGAAACGTCAGATTCTAGGTGCACGGTTCCAATTGGTCGTTTCCCATGGAGAAGAGCCGGCAAGAAACTCCATGGTTACTCTTTTAAAAATATGTCTTTTACAATGTTTCCCAATTACAGTGATTAACAGGTATGGGAGGACAGTGTAGGCCTGTCAACAGGTACCATATGTTAAACAAATAGACAATTGTCTATAATTTATAATCCACAGGGCCTACGACGTTCTCACATTTACAAAATGTAAAATAATCTAATAAAGTAAAATCAAAAAATAATTAAAAATTTTAGGTAATGTCAGGGATATGTAAAAGTCCATATCTAATAATAAGAAAATAAAAATTAAACACCATTTTTTGGGAGCAGTTATTAGAAATTTACATAGTGATGCCGTTCATGAGGTACCAGGGAAGCCACATGTGCAGAAGGAATTATTGCCAAACTTTCTTGTCTTCGACGTAGTCTTTAATCTTATAGTACGCTTTTTTGATAAGGACACGTTTAATGTGGGCTTTGAACTTTCCATCGCTAAGTTCTGTAACCGACTTAGGCAACTTATTATAAAAGCGGATACTGTTTATCAGAAATGATTTGCTTGTTTTAGTTAATCTAAATTTGGGTATAACAATTTCATTATTACTACGTGTATTTATATTATGGAAATCGCTTCTTATTTTAAAAAGTTCTAAGTTTTTGCGAACATACAAAATACTTTCTAAGATATAAAGGGAAGGCAGAGTGAGTCTATCAATTTCTTTGAATTTGTTTCTAAGAGACTCGCGAGGACCCATTTCATAGATTGCGCGGATTGCCCTCTTTTGTAAAATGAAAATTGAATCTACGTCAGCTGCTGATCCCCACAGCAGAACGCCATAAGACATAATACTGTGGAAATAAGCAAAGTATACCAACCTAGCTGTGGCTATATCGGTCAACTGCCTTATTTTTCTTACTGCATACGCAGCTGAACTTAATTTACTTGAAAGAGCTCTAATGTGAGCGCCCCATTGCAATTTAGAATCTAAAGTAATTCCTAGAAATACAGTTTCCGTAATAGCATCTACTTTCTTGCCATCAAGTTTTAAATTTAAACCCACTTGGGGTACATTTGGTAATGAGAACTTAAGACATTTAGTTTTGTTCGCATTGAGTAAAAGATTATTAGCTGCAAACCATTTCGAAAGAATAGCCAGACTATCATTCACATGTAAGACATCCGTATCTTTTCTATCTATTTTAAAAATAAGAGAAGTATCATCAGCGAATAAAATTATATCTGATAAGTTAGCCATCATGTAAGGAAGGTCATTAATATAAACTAGAAATAAGAAAGGGCCGAGAATTGAACCTTGAGGCACTCCCATCTTAACTAAGGACCCCGAGGACGTCGCCCCGTTAACGTTCACTTTCTGTTGCCTGTTTGATAGATAGGAAAGAACAAGATTAGCGGCTTGTCCACGAATTCCGTAGTGGTGTAATTTACAGATCAGTGTATTGTGGTCAACGCAGTCAAACGCTTTTGAGAGGTCACAGAAAATGCCAATTGCATCCTGGGACTTCTCCCAGGATTCCAAAATGTGACTGATGAGTAACACTCCCGCATCAGTCGTCGACCTACCTTTCGTGAAACCGAACTGGCGACTATGTAAAATACCATTTGAATTAAAATGTGACAACATCTGGTCTAGCATGATTTTTTCATAGATTTTACTCAATGCTGGTAGCACTGATATAGGTCTATAATTAGAGGGATCACTCTTACTACCCGATTTGAAAATTGGTACTACTTTACTATGTTTCATTAAATCAGGAAACGTACCGCTGTCTAAACATTGATTAAATATGCCTGTTAGGACAGGGGCAATTGTGTCAATAATATCTCCAAGAACCTTAACGGAAATCCCCCATAAGTCTACAGTGTTTTTTATGTTAAGACTTTTGAACGCTTTTTTAATTGTGACAATAGAAATATGCTCGAATTTAAAACTAGGAATGTCCTTACTGAAGTTTTCTTTGAGTAAAGATTCAGCTAACACAGATGATGAGGGAAGAGATTTCGTAACCTCAATTGGGATGTTGGTGAAGAAATTTTCTAGCGACTCAGCAACTTTCAACTTATCTGAAATGGTTTCATTATCAATTTTTAACGACAAGTCATTCTGATCTCGCTGTTTATTGTTTCCAGTTTCTTTGTTAATTACCTGCCACACAGCTTTTATTTTATTATGGGAAATACCAATTTTGTTACTTATTAATTTAGACTTAGCTTGAGCGCAGACTCTTTTGAATATTTTAGAATAATTTCTTACATAATCATGAAGAGTTAGATCAGACGTCAATGATTTCTCGTGATACAACCTATATAAAATATCTCTGCTTTTTCTAATGCCAGCAGTGGCCCATTCACTAAATTTTGGTTTAGTATTGATAGTAACTTTTTTTACAGGACATGCTTTATTGAATTCTTGGCATACTGTAGAAAATAGGGTACCATAGTTTAAATTGGGGTCTTGTGAATCAAAACTGGCTGTTGAAAGATTGCTATTAAGATTATTATTAAACATTTTCAACTTATTCTTAGTAAGAGGTCTTATTTCAATGGTTTTATTTGAGTTTAACTTTTTATCTAAGTCAAATGATATAAGTTGACCAGTATGGTCTGACCTGATGCCACTAATTAAGGTGGAGTCTTTTATTTTACAGTTGGTAAATACATTGTCTATGCATGAAGCCGAGGTTGCTGTTATTCTAGTTGCTTCATTAAATATACATTTTAAATTGAATGATTTAAACAATGAGATTAACTTACATTTTTCGGGTGAATTAACTAGCAGATCAACATTTAGATAACCACAAACAAAAACTAATTTATTATCTTTAAAAAGTTTACTTAGTATTCCTTCCATAATGATCAAAAATGATGACAAGTTTGAGGGTGGTGGTCTATAAACACATAAGAAAGTATGGCCTTCAACCTCCGCACGTGCTACCTCACATAAGCGATCAACAGAGCAGGCAGTGATATCCTTCCTTTCCCTATATCTAAAACGACTATTACACAATATCAAGGTACCACCCCCTATTGAGGACCTGTTGTATGCACTGGCAACTGAAAAATTATTTACATTAAACAACATCCTATCCGGTTTTAACCAAGTTTCACAAAAACATAAAATATCCATATGATATTTATCTAATAACATTTCCACGTCTAAGATTTTGCCAGAGAAGCGATTTATATTTTGGTGATATAGTAAAATAATATTATTTTGGTTCTCTTTTGTCGACTCTAAAAGTTTAAAGAATTAATTACAGTATTATTAGTAGTACTATATAATACCGTTTCGTCACTTAACCTATTCTCAGTTAAATTATCAATAACTGCGTGTATATTGAATGCTAACAAAGTAGCTAATATATGTCGACTTTTCTTAGGGAGATACATATGTTCCCGAATTAAAACAAAATCTCTAACAAAATTGTTAGTATCAAAATACAATAAGCGGTCACTATGACGACATGTCAAAATATGCATTAAGTTGTTTAAACTATAAATGTAGTCATTTTCTTGATCATTTAAATTACCCGAATATGGCAATGCACATAATATTAATTTGCCTAATTTTAATTTAAGTAGGGTTTCGATACCATTAACTATGTCCGTTTTAGATATGCTCAGACTGTTTCCTATTAAAAGAACTACAGTAGTCTGCTCATTCATTTGAGTATGTTTTATTTTATGAACAAGCTCATTAAAATGCAGTTTATGGTAACAACAGTTAACTATGGTATGTTTAGAGCGGTTATTTAACAATGATCCAAAACCCGATCCTAACCTATCAGAATAAACCAAAATATTACTTTGAGTGGGATTGGTGGTTTCTAGGGTATGAGTTAAACTGGGTGAAGCGGCAGGGACAACGTGCTGTGACATGAGAGGTGGCGGAGTGGGCGCACAACTACAGGTGAGATTGTTTGTCAGTGACTCATACCTCTCTGCATTGTACTTCACCAGGTCAACCAACTCACAGGCTTCCTGCAAGCGCTCACTTAACATTTGTTGACTGGCCTCATACTTACAAGATATTTCCTTAAGTGTATTTTCCCTGCTCAGTAATTCCTTTTGAAGGTTTTGTATGACAACATCATACCTTTGCCTGCTAGTTTCCAACTTATTACTACATACATTAAGTTGGTTATGTAAGCTGTAAATAAACTTGATCTCAACCCATCTAAGTGTTCGGTGATCACCTACACTAGGAAACGTGCAGTCCTAGCCACAACTTATACTTTGGCAGGCCAGATCTTGCCAAGGTGCAATACTATTCGTGACTTGGGCGTCCATCATGATAGTAAGTTAGTGTTTGATACACACATTGATGCAATTGTCAAAAAAGCCTCTAAAATGGTTGGGTTCATAATACGTCTCTCTAAGTGTTTTAGTGATGCAAAAACACTAAAAATATTGTATTGCACTTTTGTTAGAAGTCAGCTAGAGTATGCGTCTCAGATTTGGAATCCACGGTATCATAAATACATTGACCGCATTGAAAACATCCAAAGACGGTTCATAAAATATCTTTGCTTCCATCAAAAGATTCCGTACCAGTCGGCCTGTTATTTTGGACTCTGTAAGAGGTATCATTTACTACCACTGGTAGATCGTCGTAAAATTGAGATTCTTCTTAAAAGTCCTCAATAACAATATTGATAACCGAGTTATTGTCAAAATTTTATTTTAATGTGCCAACTAAAGCACTTCGCTTTAATCCACCCATACGTGTATCTCATACATCTTCAAATTATAGGCAGAACAGTTATATTGTGCGCGCAAGCAGAAATTTTAATGAGATATGCAAGGAATTTGATTTTGATCCATTCACAGTTACCTTGAATTCGGCCAGAAGGTGCTTAAGTCTAAATTTTTTTAAGTATCGGTAGATTGTATTGTTTTGTTTTTGTTTTCATTATTTTCTCCTTTATTTCAGTAATTAAATTGTAAAACTAGTATTTAGTATTTAGATAGCTTCTTAATTTACATAAGGCAATGTGTTTTTTGTTTTTGTGCTCACGCTATAATGAACTATTATGTGTCTAAACGTGAGGATTTGTAATTGGCTTCCTGGCGGCTATGTTCCCCTTTTTTTGTTTGTTTTTACTAGCTGTAAATCTTCCATAAATAAAACAAAATAAATAAATAAAAATATTTAATTGCTTGTGGATAATATTCAGAACTTACTTGCTATGGTAGAAAATTCGTTAGCTGGCTGTAAGTTTTTAGGGTCATTATTTGGTGAAATAATTACGGGTAAAAGTTTTGTCTTATTGTGTAGGATGTCGGATCAAGGGAAGTTCTAGGTACTTACTTCTGCATTAATGTTAGGTACATGATAGATGACACATCAGACATACTCACTCGAGGAGCCGCAGTCCAGCTTTCGTGAGACAGAGGCACACAAATAAAACAATTCTATTATGTTCTTAGATTTGAACTATGTGTTTAATTTAGCATTCGTAACATAAGTGAAACGAGGGACGGGATACTTTGTCAATAAATATCAACAGCACAACCAAACGTAACGAAACGTAATAAACAATAGATACACAACGCAACAAACAATTCTTTACTATCAGCCGGAGTACCGCGCGGTCTGGAGACTTCAGGACACCTCACCTCACCGCCGCACTGTACTTAACACTTTAGTTTAATAGATTTAGTAAAACAGTTCTATCATAATTAAGAACATTGCGCATCACCCGCAGTTTGAACACAATAATGAGCACACTACACTCTTTGTGCGAATTTCAACAGTCGGGCGGAGCTCCTGCGACGCGCACCAAACTCAAAACTATCCGCACCGACCGCGCGGAGAGCAACGCAACGAACCGAACCGAGACACAACGAATCAAGAGAACAAGTGCACACCGTATCACATAGCGAGCAGCCGCGTCGCCCGCGCTATGTACAAGAGAGGAGCGGGCAGAGGGCGCGGGGGGGGGGGGGGGAGCGCTCCGTCACACCGTGGTCTCGCGGTCCACGTGGATGTACTCGACGGAGCGCTCGCGACGTCAGGAGGATGCAGCCGACGACGCGCGCGACGCGTCGAAAAGCAGCTCCTCCGTAAGGCGCCGCCCCGCCGCCAGTGCGCCCAGCAGCTGCTTGTCCGCGCCGGCTCGCCGCCGCCGACGCAGCGCTGCCACCACCAGTAGCGCTAGCAGCGCCGCGCCGCACGCCGCGCCCGCCGCCGCGCCCGCCGTGCCTGGCGCCGCCAGCACCGCCAGCAGGCGCGCGCCCGCGCCGCACGCGCCCGCCTCGTCACCGCCGCCGGGGCAGTCCGCCTCGCCGTCGCACCACAGCGCACCCGCCATGCACGCGCCCAGCGCGGCACACGGGTACGCGCACGCCGCCGTCGCGTTGGGCCATGCCTCGCCCACGGCCAGCGGGCGCGGTGCGGGCCCGGCGCGCCACACCTCCATCCAGTGGAAGCGCGCGTAGCCCGCCTCGCGCGCGGCCCACACCACCAGCAGGGCACCCGGCCGCGCGCCGCGCCCCCACCACTCGTCCGTGAACATGTGCACGACGGGCCCCGCGCCCCCCGCGGCCGGGCAGACGGCGCGCAGTAGGCGCGACGAGTGCGCCTCGTACACCAGCACGCGGTTGCCGGTGGCGCAGGGCGGCGGTTCCCCCGCTTGCGAGCCCCCAGCCGCCCCAGCGCTGGCCAAGGGCAGCTCCTCGCCCCACACTCGCAGGAACACTGACCGGTTGCCTCTCGCCTCAAGGAGAAACGGTGTCTCACCGCACTCCGACATTCTGTTGCCACTGTATTTCGAACCATTGAATTTTGGATTTACGATGAAATTGAATCGGAATTTTCACCTCGTGAAAGACACAATTTTTGAATAAATTAAAATCAACGGTACTTTAGTATAATTGAAATGGAGCATAAAATGTAACCTGTAAGGGTAGACCAGATGCACGCGTGTGCCGGGCGGCGTCAGGCGGCGCTGGGTGGCGCAGGGGGGCGCGGGGGCGGCGGCGCGCGCCCACGTGCCGTGGAACTGCACGTGCCGGTGGTCCTCGGCCGCCGACAGCGCGCGCGCCACCAGCTCCAGCTCCAGCGCCGGCCCGCCCGACTGCAGCCGCAGCGGCGCGCTGGCGTTGTCGCAGATGCACGCCACCGGCACCTGCACACGACATACTCACACTGTACAGTTTCCTTCTAATGTTAATACATTCTTCCGTCCGAATATTTCTTAACTTCTTACTCTATATCCGGGCCACGGAGACTCATATATTCGCAGGTGTGGCACCCGCAGTGGAGCGTCGTCGTCGCCGTCAAAGTCAACGAGCGTTTCGTCGGCAGTGTCAGCGTCGTCAGGTCTCGGGTCGTTCGGGTCGTGCGGGTCCGGCGTGCAAACCGGCCGCCCAGTGAGCGGGTCCGCGCGGGTCGTGCAGCGCGGCTCCTTGCCGAACGTGGCTGCCAGTAGATCCAGAGCCACGCGAGCACCGTCCGCCTGCAGCCGGTACACGCAACGAAGCCGCCGCGCGCCCCCTCGCCCGAACCACAGCGCGTTCCGCGGCGACGCGAAAGAACCCGGCGTCGTGATCCACCGAGCGCACTCGTTCGGTAAAGCTCGCGGACGTCGACCGTCATCGGGAAGAGGTGTTCCCTCAAGCCGCGTATCCACGAACTCATAGTGAAGAGCGAACTCGAGTGGATGTGTGGCGGTGCCGGGCAAGGAGGTGGCCGCTAGCGACAGCAGCGGTGCGGCCGACACGTAGCCGTCAGGCGGCACGCACGGGCGCGGCGAGCGCGTGGCGTTGGCGAGCGCGGCGCGCGCGCACAGCGCCGGCGCCGCGTCACAGAAGCGGCCCAGCGCGCGCGCGCCTGCCTCCTGCGCGCCGCCACCGTCCCAGATGCGCAGCTCCACGGCGCAGGCGCCTGGCGTCACACGCGCGCGCGGCTCTCCCGCAGCGCGCTGGCTCAAGTGCGCCACGCCGCTTTCCTCGTCACGCTCCCCGCTCTCGATGCGACGAGGCTCGACTAGCGAGTATTGCGTGAAGCTCGAGAAGTAAATCCACACGAGATCTCCTGCAGAGAGTACCGACGTGAGCAGTTTGTATCGTCAGCTGTACCTCTCCTCCCGGTGGCAAGCTCACCTGGGCGTCCGTGGAAGGTCCAGGTGCAGGTGGTGTTGGGCGGCAGAGTGTGTGCTGGCGCTCGCAGCCGGCCGCGCCGTCCGCGCGCGCTTCCCGACGTGGTCGAATTCGTCTCCTCCTCGGACGACGACGCCTTCACATGAAACTCGCAACGACGCGCTTCTCTGTTGTCAACGAACAAAATATAACACGATTCAGAAATGATCAAGGTGTCATTGTTGTTCCTACTTCTTAAAACAAAGCATACGAGGGCTTGCACTCCGGGAGTGCCGGCAGAAGTGAAAACTTGAATATTAACGTTGTTCATTTTTGATATTTTGGAATAGTTAGGGAATAATTTTGCACCAATTACTTTAATTATCATTATAAAAGTACTATCATTTTATGTGGTAGAATACAATATTTATTTATTGCGCTATCGTACACAAACATGACAATTTATATTACATTAAAAAGTTTATCTCTGAGAAAAATCAATCAATAAAAATCAACAATCGATGGTCTTACGAATTTTCGATCAGGTCACGTGTCCTGACGCGAGATTTTTTTGCCCATTACAAAAAAATTGTACAACGCCGCTAAAGAAGTTTTCGTCTTACGAATTTTCGATCAGGTCACGTGTCCTGACGCGAGTTATTGTTTTTTACCCATTACAAAAAAAGTTTAAAACGCCGCTAAAGAAGTTTTCACTTAAAAAATAGAACGTTACTGCGATGATGTACTAAAAGGAACCCCTTAAACATTTTGCAACGTTTTTGTAGGATGTAGGATCTGTAAATCAGACGTTTCAATGCGTTCATTTATTACCGGGCATAGTCGAGGGAGTCGGAGTCAGCAAACACGACATCGACGTCGAGCTCGAACCCGCGAAGGGGCGCGGCGGGCGCCGGGGGGCGCAGGGGAGCGCTGAAAGGCGACGAGTGGAAGGCGACCAGCATCTCGGGCCCGCGTGACGTCACGCGCGGTAGCCAGTCGCCGCCGCAGTACTCCACCAGCACGGGGTCGTCGGTGGACGCGCCGTCGTAGAAGATGAGCCGGTCGCGCTCGCCCGTACACTCGCGCCACGCGCGCACCACGCGCCCCGTCTTGTTCAGGCTGCGGATGCACAACCGACCATGCTCACTGTGCTCACCTGACACCTTACAGACGCGCGATTACTTTTGAAGCGAGCACTCACCTTGCCATCGATATAGAACGCTTAATTTGCATCTTGTGTGAATATTCTTGTCGCACAGAAATCATCGCGTGCTTACACGTCGGAATATCTTTCTGCCGGAGACTCCAGTAGCAGGTGACGTTTCTGTCAAGGACGATGAAATGTAATAGAGGCACAACGAAAGTGAAAGCACGCACGGAGCTCCTGATACCTGGGGTACATGCCGGGGTAGTTGGGGCTCTGCAGGCGGCACGGCTTGCGGTGGCACTCTTCGTAGGTGCGCGTGCAGTACGTGCCCGGCGACACCGCGCCGCGCTCCAGCGGCGCCTCCAGTGCGCCGAACCTGACACACGCCACACCGTACGAGTACTACTAGGAAAACTAATCATTGAGATAGGACCCTCAACGATTGAATCAAATTATCGTAAGATAACATCAGACGGGCACTAGGGCTAGGAACCTTACCGTCGTAGTTACAGGAAATCATTCTTAAACTATTTACGAGTACTTATGTACTTTGACCAGCAGTCATAGATTTTGAAAAAGAAATAGTCAGAAAGAAAAACAACAATTTACTAAAAAAAAAAAAAATTTGGTGCCTCTATTGATAAGGATCTAAGAACTCTCTGCAAGAGCAAGTAATGCCGGTGTACAGTTGACCGTGCAAGAAGCAGCTCGTCCTGAGATTGACACCCGCAGCCTTAATTAGTAATTTCCCATTACTTGCGAAGTTTTTAGTTTTAAGAAATTTTAAATTAATGAACTCCTGGTACTTCGTATACAATTTTTCTGAACCGAACCGAACCGAACTCCAATTTCCCCAAGTATAATGTCCCAAATTACTTATTATTTGTACTGCTTTAGAAAGCTGAGAGTCTGTGGAAGTTTTTAAAAATACTTTAGGATCATTGCCGCTCTTTTTTTTCCTATATTAAAGACAGAAAATGTAGAACAAATCTGGTAGAGCAAAAATTAACCTTTCATCTAAATTTTAAAAAGTTTGAGTGATGTTCAGATTTTCAGAAAGATATTATTTATTTCCGGTAGTAGACCATTATTCCATTATTTAAGGATTTACAAATTAAAAATAATATAAGCATAAATTGCGACATAGATTTCTATCTATGTCGCAATTTTTGCTTATATTATTTTTAGAGTGAAATAAAAAAGTCTGAAGTCAAGTGAGAATGTCTTTGAATATATTGAAAACAGTATAGCTCCTAAATTTAAAAACAGAAACATAACATCACGCCTATAATCCCAGAAGGGTTACGCAAAGGTGTAGGTACCTAAACTATCTAATA
Source organism: Dasypolia templi (assembly GCA_963555695.1). Classification (NCBI taxonomy): domain Eukaryota; kingdom Metazoa; phylum Arthropoda; class Insecta; order Lepidoptera; family Noctuidae; genus Dasypolia; species Dasypolia templi. The sequence continues at coordinate 406,739 of OY743151.1, read as the reverse complement.
CTAACAATCGCTGAGCATACCTACATAGGGGTGTTTCAGGAAGCCTTTAAAGAGAGACTTCTAAATGTTGCTTTGGACCTCGTTTCACGGTCCGTCCTGTATAAAACTGCATCGGTTGGCAACGTTAAATTTAAATATGTCTAAGAATTGTAATTTTCAAGCTGATAAAAAAAAACTGTGATATCAGTTAGCATTTATTCAACAAGTTAAGGACAGTCTTCTAATTCTAAGCACGTATTCCTGTAGCTACAAGGTACCCGTAAATCCTGTTTTTTTTTTCTTATCATTCCAGGGTCAGATTTTGATGCTCGTCTGCATTTGGGTATCGATGAAATATCCCTAAACAAATATCTATCGCTACTGGTCCATGGATCATACAAATCTCTTATGCGCGACGGGTCAACATCTCCTGTGGATGAATAACGTGTCAAGTATGGGTTAGGGTTGCATGTGCATGATTTGTCCCAGCCCTCGGGAGAGCTTTGCTGCATACTGCATCCAAGCCTGGTCTAGTCTAGTTATTGCGAAATCAAAACTACTACTTCTAAATATAACATTTTACTAGAAATATCGTGGAGTCTAAGTAATAAATAATAAGTCTAAATAATATATCGTGATAATTTCCAATGTCCACTAACCTGACGACGGCGTCGCGCTGTGCCAAGAACTTGTAACGTAGCCGAAAGCCGAAAGGCTCCCCGAGCCTTGCGCGGAACAGCTTGACGGACACGGTGACTGTAGCGGTTTCGCTGTAGTAGAGCGCGGCGCCGTCCGCCTCGCCGCACCAGGATCCGCCCGTGAAGGGCCTCCCCAGCTCCGACAGCTGCATGTAGCCGTCCGGGCAGCCGTCTAACGCGCCCGGCTCGTAGCGCCCCACGCGGAACTCGTCGAAGGCCAGCTGCACCAGGTCACCGTGCGCCAAGCCACCCGCGGTGAACGTTAGGTGGCACAGGAAGGGCGCGCGTGGCGCCGAGCGCACGCCCACGGCGTACGCCACGCCCACGCGCCCGTAGTACGTGCGGTTGCACACGGTACAGTGAGCCGGCTCGTCGCTGCCGTCCGCGCACTGCGCCTCGCCGTCGCAGTAGGCGTCCAGGCGCACGCAGGCGCCGCTGCGGCACGCGAACTCCGCCACGCCACAGCCGCCCGCCGCGCCCCGCGCGCCCAGCGCCACCAGCGCCAGCGCCAGCGCCGCGCCTCGCCACATGTTGCACGCGCCCTCACCGCGCTGCATCCCACGAGCCCAGCACGCGCCCTGCACACACTGCGCATTTGCATTTTTTTTGCTAGAGAAGCCTACCTAGCGCCTGGACTATTATCATTGAAGACATTATTACGGTTAGGTTTTGAATAAAAAAATTGTTTTGGACTTGCAAATAAGAATCTGCCGATTGATAAGTGAAGGAAGGGTGGCCAATTCGAACGTATACAACTTCTTATGGCCACCATTTGGCTAAAAATTTTACGGTTCTATGCTATCCACTATTTAGTTAAAATAATGCAAATTCGTTACGTACCATTTACGATTACAAGACCATGAATGCGGCAATAATTTCAGTTATTTTATCGTAAAGTTCGATTATGTAACATTAGGTATTTTATGCACAGCGCTAAATTTATAATAAACACAATGGAACGTGATAGAATATTACGATCGAGAACGCATTTTCATAGTTGTTCTGTGTCTCCTGTGCGATCACGAAGGAAATCCCGACGTCGACACCACAGAAGATTTAGTCGGACACGTGTTGTCAAACGGCAAACACGTTCTATGTCACGCAAGTCACATTCTCGCGTTCGACGCAAGGATCAACAGCATCATGGTCCATCACGTAAACGTACTTCGTGAATGCTATCTTCTCGAAGTTCGTCACGCAGTTCGAATAATTCGATCCGAAGCTGCTCTCGAGGAGAGGAGGGTAGCAAAAACCGACGTTACAAACTTAAAAGATCGCACCACTCTCGCGAGAAATTACTGTTGTGTCTCAGTGTGCTGATACTGGTGCATGTTTAACTGGTGAATCGCGTTGTGAACGACGAAGGATAGTTGCAAGCCTGTACAAACGTTGTCGTTTGGTGTGCATAATGTGCATACTTCAGCGGCTAAGCGGCAGTTCGCAAAATATTACTGTTGATATTTTAGAGACTCTTAATAAAACTTTACACGCTATAGCAATCGTAAATCCTCAGATGAGACATAAATATACATATATTATACATGTGCCCGAAGTCGACTCTAAAGTAAATCAGTGAAACCTGTTTCCGATTTATCGCGACGTGGATCCAAGGGCGATGTCAGTGGGGTTTTAAGGTGTTTTAAAAACTACGACAAGCAAATTTTACCCATAAACCTCAAAAATGCAATTTCTTCCAAGACCGTGTACACTATTTAAGGGTTCGAGGTATCTAGTGAAGGTATCCGACCAGGTTCTCGTAAAATTGAGTCAGTTTCTAATTTTCCACACTCTCGTGGTGCTCTCGTAAAACAATTTCTGGGATTAGTCGGTTTTTTCAGACGCTTTGTTAGAGGTTTTGCTGAAATTGCCCGCTGTGACTGTCTGTCACTTATTCCTATTTAATAGCAAAATATTATATTTATTTTAAAACCATACACATGGTTCGGCCCACTTTAGAAACACATTAAATCTTAGTTTTATGGTCTGACAGCTTGACGCGTTAATGCATCCCACCATCATAGCATATAATAGTTATATCCATAGCCTATTGACTGGACACTTTGACCCAATCGATATAGACCTGACAGATCTTGCAACAATGTGCACAGAATGGGCTGTCGGTGGCGGGAGTGGTGAGGGATGACAGCTGATTTTAGGACACATTTATTTAGTGCTTAGGAAACGTGTTCTACTAAAATCGTATATGGTCCTCAGAGGTTTTATGCGTTAGGTTCAGTAGAACACGTACAATGAGACAAACGTTGTAAAACGGTTCCCCGTCTTACTGAAATGAGTACATCATACACAGATACATTAACGTAGCTACTATTGATTGATTAAAGCGCAAGCGTAGCGATTCCTTTACCCTTTCACATTTTATAGATTCTATTAAAGGTTCGCCTAGCTGCGAGAAGGGAGATAGACCATGGTAGGAAGCGGTCGATGTAAGCCGAGGCCAGGGAAGTTAGAAGAGCTATTGAGTGCCAGGGGCCTTGTCCAAGTGGGCTGTTGTAGGAGAGCAAGTTAATATTAAATAAGTTAAATATAGTTAGATTGAAGCTAAGATTAGACTAACCTTACTAGATTGAAGACTTATGAACGTAGTATGTGTGTGTATTTGTGGTGCGACTGTTTGAGTCTTTAGTTATTATCATTATCCTAGACTGATAGAGTTAATAGTCATTATAACTAATCAGACAGAGACGTGTTGCTGGGGAGTTTGTTGCGCCACTTCTTCTTCCCAGAATAAGCACTAGGAAGTGGTGAAGGGTGGGCTATTTGGGATTGTCTATAGACTTTCAAATGAATTGGTTCACAACATTATTTATGATGCTTGAGTTTGATTCTCTATTCTCACAGCTTGTAATTCCTGAATGTTGTATTCGTTGCCTCTGGCCGATATTAGGACTTTAAACTCTATTTAATAATGATCCTAGAGTATTGATTTCTCAACTCTAATTATCTAGTAATTCTTGAATTTTTTTTTTTTTCTCAGACCAATAACTTAGTCAGACTGACATGAACACGTGTTTTGCAAATATGCTTTTTGTGCAAAGAGTGAACTTCCAGGGGTTTGGGTGACCACATTTATCTCATATCCAGTCTAAGGACTGATAGGGACCATGTCTCGTTAAGAGCACGATGCTGACGCAATGCCGCTAAAACTAGCCGCTCCGATGCTAGACAAGGACGGTCACATGGTTGCCGCAGGAAAAGCCGCTTCGTCACGTATATCAGTTCAAGAGATCTGCTAGGGGCCATGACTCTGGGCACGCCACAATAGCGGCGTCGAGTCCCCTCTTTGAGGAGTGGCTGGAGAGGTGCCGCGGCGTCCTCACCTTCCGCCTGACACAGGTCCTCACCGGACACGGTTGTTTCGGGAGGTTCCTGTATTGCACAAGGCCGGAGGATACGCCCGGGTGTCACCATTGTGTGGATCGCCCGGAGGTCACGGTGGAGCTTAAGGTGGAGGTCTGCCCAGCTTGTGCGGAGCACCGCAGTGTCCGCGCGGAGGCTTTCGGCGGCGGCGATCTCTCGCGTCTGGCCCTGGTCCAGGCCATGGAACGGAGCGAGACAGAATGGAAAGCCGTCACGTCCTTCTACGAAGCAGTAATGCTTGCAAAGGAGGAGGCGGAGCGCGTGAGGGAGAGAGCCTTGCGCCCTCACGCCCTCACTAGTCGCCGCTGGAGACGCCCTGGGCGTCAGGAGTCGCCTGCAGATTCCCGGCCACCGTAGGCGCGGGCTTGCGGACGGCGAGCAATGGGTAGCTCGCCGTCCGAGACCAAGTCTGGTGACGAGCTCTACAGGGCCGTACGGGGTGGAGTGCGGCCTTTTCCCCTTAGGTGGAAACCGACCTTACACTAATATTAGCATAATTAGGAAAAAACTGAAATTTTATCAGTCTAGGGTAATTTAGGTACTCTCACACCGCCCTTTGACAAAACTAATAAAAAAGACGTCACGTGGGTTTGGGGTGACGAACAAGAGACTGCATTCATTAAACTTAAAAACGCTTTAATTTCACGGTCTTATCCTTGTTCGACCCAAAGTTACAGACACAAATCCATATAGATGCAAGTAAACATGGGGTGGTTGCAATACTATTGCAGAAACAGGTTGACGGTCTTTTAAACCAATTGCATTTTATAGCAGACAAACATCTCCTGAAGAATCTCATTTCTCATCCTGTGAACTAGTAGCACTAGCAGTAATATAAGCTTTAGTCCGGTTTAGGCCATACGTTCTGGGATTACACTTTACTATTGTCACCGACTGTAATTCTTTGAGCGCAACTTTTCTTAAATGGTATATGGTACCAAGAGTGGCTAGATGGTGGAGTTAATTAAGGAATTTGACTGTGATGTCGTGTATAGGCCTGTTCAGGTTATGCTGCATGTTGATGCGCTTAGTAGAAACCCAACGCCATCGCAAGAAGTGGGTATAGTCAAATAAGTGACTTATGACGTTCTCAATATTAGTCATGCAACTGTGTAATTAGGTGATTCTGAAATAAAACGGATTAAGGATATCCTTTCAAATAAGGACCACAATGACATTTTAGAGATTCGCAAAAAAATGTATCAAAGAAGGATCGTATTTATCGTATTACGGAGAATGGGTTGAGGTCGGTTGTACCAAAAGGATGTAGATGGCAAATTCTACAAAAGAATCATGACGAAATAGAGCACTTTGATTTTGAAAAGACGCTCGAGCGAATTAAAGGTCACTATTGGTTTCCGAGTATGCGTAGATTCACAAAAAAAAAATGTGACCGCATGCTTAGAGTGTACACATCATAAAATTCCATCGTGAAAGAAACAAGGTTATCTACACCATATTCCGAAGATTCAGTCGATTATAAGCTACTGTCTAACTATCTGGGGTGGTACATCAAAAACGACCTTGTTGGTGGTAGAAAGAGCTCAACGTGCGCTACTTAAGGTAATGTGTTTTAAAAACTACAGGTATCCTACTGATCTCTCATATAAAGAAAGTAATGTACCTTCTGTATGGAAACTATTTATCCGGCTTTTATTAGCTGTACAATACACAGTGAAACCTGACTTCGGGACTAGGCGAAGGCTGGATATAGTTTACAATACTCCCAAATGTAAAACTAGGTTTGCTCAGACATTTCCAAATTATCTTGGCCCCAGCATATTTAATAAGATAATCAAAAAACGAAAATTAAGAGATCTTAGCTGTCGCGAATGTAAAGAGTCTATTGAGGAATTTCTTAAGGAACTAGATGACGTTGAAGTGGAAAATATTTTGAGATGAAATAATGTCACGCACTCACACACGCACACACTCACAAACGCACACATACACACACAATTGTACAAGAAAACACACAATATGGCTTGATAACTTAAAAGAAAGAAAAAAAGAACACGTTTTGTATTATTTTATGTTATGTACGTTATGTTCTAATTTTATTTTTTTATTAATTTTTTTTTTAAATTAAATCAGCTTCATTTTTGGTTATAATTATACAATATGTAACAAAAACCCTGTCCGATCCAAAAAAGGCGTATTCCTGGTTTAACATACGTACTAGAAAAAATAGTAAAAAAAATGTTACTCATTAAACCAACAGTTTTTTATTTTTTATATTTTTAGTTACCATGCGAAATGTAACACTAAATATGGTAAATTTTCATAAGTTGACAACACTCCACCGGCCGGCGAAATCTTTTATTTTTTGCGTATTTTATTTCAAAGGATACCGCCGTGCACTAGCCACACTGTAGGTACTCATAACGAGTCCTCGACCCTTTGATGTAGCCGACTGGTTGCCTACTGGCACGCTACTTGTTTGGCCACTTCGCCAGTCTCACGTGGAGATAGCTTGCGATCGGATGTCCGTACGTATCACGTGCCGCTATCGTATCGCGAACAATGTCATATACCAATCAGGAATATTTAAATATGTTAATTTTTATTTGTGAGTGAGTGTGATTCGGAAATCGAAGTAAGAACTCGGATCGAGGAAGCTTTCGACTCAGTCAAATCGTACACAAGTGCCCTGCGAAGAGTACGTGCAAATTTAATAAAAAGGTGTCGAATGTGTACTAATGTTCCAAATAGACTGGAACGGAAAATGTGGAACACAATCTCCGAGGTATGCAACAAGTAAATGTTTTAATAAACTGATACCTACAGTCGGTACATTGCCAAAAGCACAACACATTTACTCAATAATAATTGTTTCTTGATAAACAGAAGGTCAGAAATCGGGGTCACTATGCGTCTATGCCTACAATAAAATATCAGCTGATACCTACGCGTAGGCAAAACGTAGATTTCTTTAGTCCTAAGTTTGTTTGGCGGCATGCGACAAAGCACCGCCGCGCACAGGCGGCTTCTTTGACACGAAACTGTATGTGAACCCTGTCGAGCGACCAGTGTTGCCTTTGGTATGATTATTTTTAATTTTTTAAATTAATTGTTTTCATTGGGGAAAAATAATTATCTCGTATCCATTAAGTGATTACGTATTTGTGAACGCAGTACGTTACCAAATAATACCCTTCAGGATCGGACAGGGTTTTCGTTACATGCTGTATAAAGCAAGAAGAGAACAGTACAAATATTTGTAAACAAACTTAACATCCATAATTTTTACTTATACTATGTGAACTTACGCTACTACCCACAAAGTAAAAATCAACTACTAACAACAATTTGAATTTGTAATATGTGATATTTTTTTATTTACCCACTGTTTTGCTTTGTATTACTTGAAAAGTGAGAGTATCTAATTATTTCGTTCAAATCGGCTTTAATATTTATTGTAAACTGAGAACGAGGAAAACTGTCCCACCGTAATACAGTTTATAACTAGTACGGGGGTCAGGGTGAATCGGTTTCGTAACAACCTGAACTTAATATTGTGCACTGAGTTAATAATTGGGTATCTAATTGTTTAGATTCATATAAAATAAGTACTAATGTAGAATTTATTATAAGGTTGTTATTCTTTTGGCAAAATAAAGATTATGATTATGATTCAAAAGCCTTTTCATACAATCCACATCGACCACGTCGTAACAAGCAAAATGAAAAATTCGTATATCCTTGTGATTATAGACGCGTACTCAAAGTTTATTGTTTTAAAAGCGGTCAAAAATACAGAGTCGAATACATCTATCGCGGTTTTAAGGAATTATTTTGGTAAGTTCGGTGTACCAACGAGATTAATTAGCGATGGGGGTAAATCATTTACGAGTATAAAATTTAAAGGTTTTATTAGCGAAGTTGGTACAAAACACATTTTAAGCGCTGTTGCTTCTCCACGGGCTAATGGCTAAGTGGAGAGGTACAACAGAACCATTTTAGATTCTCTTGCCGAAAATCACGGTAAGGATGAACGTTTATGGGATGGCCGTTTGCATCAAGTTCAATGTGGCTTAAATACCACCGTCAATAAAGGTAAGGGAAAGTCTCCATCAGCAAAATTGTTTGGTCTTAAACTCACTAGTACCAATGGAGGTCATAACAGAACAGAATTAGACGTGGAAGACAATACAAACAAAAATTATAAACAGGATAGTATTACTAAAATAAAAGAAGAAAAGTAGAACAGTATGTAGATGTAGATGAGTCCCAAATTAAACAAAGGAGTGTTTCGATAAGAAAAGGAAGGCAGCGCAAATTTTTCAAATAGGGGTTGACTTGTTAGGGTAGCAAGAGAGACGCATAGTGTAGGTAAAGTTAAGAAACTATTGCCGAAGTTATCAGGTCCGTATCCAATCACAAAAGTATTTGACAATTATAGGTATGAGGTTGTTGACACTCCGTTAACTAAGAAAGGTTCGAACCTTTATAAAGGGGTATTCGCAGTGGATAAAATCTATCAGTGGTTGTGTTTTGGAACGGATCAGACTGGCGAATCGTCAGAAAATTAAATGAGTGAATATGAGCAGTTAAATGTAATGGAGGCAGATGGTACTAAGTCTGACAATGTATTAAAATATAATGAAAATAGCCAGCGCAAAGTGAGCTTAATAGGTCTGTTATACATTTTTATGTTATGTTCTATGTATTGGATAATTCTGTATGTAGAACTATTAGTGCTTAGAATAGGCATTGCGCAAGTTGCGGAATGCAATATGAATAGGATACACAAGGTGTGCGATGCAATGCGCAAGGTGCGTGACGCATAATGAATGGGATGCACAAGGTGTGCGATGCAAAACGCAAGGTACGTTACGCATAATGAATAGGATGCACAAGGTGTGCGATGCCATGTGCAAGGTGCGCGATGAATAATATTCAAATTGCACGACGTGTGCGATGAGGATTGCACAATGTGTGTGATGCGGAGTGCGCAACTTACGCAAAGCAGAGTACACAAGGCGTGCGATGCGGCGTGCACAAGGTGTTGGATGCAGCGTGCACAAGGTGTGCAAGGCTGAGTGCGCCAGGCGTGCGATACGGAGTCAAGCTAAGCGATGAACTATTTGTGCAATGGGAAAAGTGATATTATGTTGTACATGCAAGACGTTTGCGTTTTATGGAGCACACGGTGTTCAAAATGTTGTGAAATCCTTATGTATTGTGTGAAGCCCAAGGTGTACGATGGGTTAAGCAGAAGCCTATTTAATGAATACGCGTATCTACCTGTTGCACAAGATGTAATTTAATTGTATGCTACGTAATTTGCGAGTAATTGAAGAAGTGTGTATCATTCTTGAGTTTTTTTTGTCTGTTTCAATTTCTTATAATTTATGCACACGACAACGTGTACGGTTATCAGGATGGACGAGTTGTTAAAGCGCTTGTGTCAATAATACCAAACCATTATAAATCAGGTTTATTTAAAAATTTTGTAATAGGTAACATTAGGTATTTTATACACAATAAAGTATATTCAGCTGGTGACATTTTATGTATTACACTAATAAAATAAATTTATTTAAGTATAGAAAACATATTCCCTATTTGAATGCATATTTTATGTTATCCTCATTGCTTGGTTGTTTAAAATAAAAATAAAATTGAGCTGTCAAGGGTATCGAGCGGCAAGCTCGTTCGTGCCTTCTAGAAAAAGTTGAATTATCTCTTTTGTGTTATTTGAGTTAAGTAGAAGTGTGATTGTATAAATATTTCTGTGAATTAAACTAATTATCCGTTATACGTGGACTTATTTTAACAAGTGATCTAACACAATTTTGTTCAATAAATTAGTATAAGTCTAATCCCATTTTGGATTGGACTTGTACTTATTTATTTCCCATTGCAGAGGATTTGCACTAAACAACATTTTCACAATTGTGGAGAAGAGCAACTTTTGCTAACCCAGGCAGGACCCCTAAATTATTTTTATCTGACTGGTAGAGTAATTGCACCGTTCTTTCTTGAGGTAGCAACAGGACAGGTGCGAGCTTGCTACTGCACTACACAACAAAATTGAAACTTTGAGAGGAATGTTTGCGAAACAATAAAAAAATAACAATAATAGAACCCCAAACCTAAAAGATTCGAATCTTGTGAATTTGGGGTTCTATTCATGTCCTGACTTTTATATGTTAGGCTATCTAAAGGAATGTATCTAGTTACATTTTGAACACTAAAACAGAACATTTGTGACTCTGATAGTGGAATATCTATAAATTTTCAAAATAACTGGTAGTTTTCGTTGTAAATAAAAATTATCTTAATTTTAACTTTTGCCAACAATTTTGCCACCCTGTTTTAAGTGTTTAATTTTGTTAATTATCCTTTAGTTTTGACAAAAAATACCGTCGGCTTGCGTGGCCCCTAAAATGACAAAATTAACGTTCAAATTATCCCAACTTATTGCCGGGACGTAACCGCGTCCTCATAATCGTATTACAGATTATGTCTACCCGAGTGCCATTAATTCCAAATAATCCGTGTAACTGTTGAGGCGGGGTAGACCGAGCGAAGTAGGCATTTAACGGTACCACCTGGTATGCTGCTCCTGCTCCACACAACAACTAATTATTTGACATTTGAAATACTGGTGGAGCTGCTGAAGATTGTAAGAATATGTTTGCATTATAAAAACTGAATCTCCTTTTTATTATACAATTGCATTGCACAGGTTTGAGTACTTTGTACTATAAAGCTACCATTTACCGGGTAATGTCATAGATTGACTTGAATGTGCCCTGGCGGCTGGTAGTATGTCATGCTCACTCAAATGTCTCGCTGACGGTGGCGCGTGTGTTGGATCATTTAGCTGCCTTCAAAAAAACATCGTTCTCACCTATACAATGGGGTCTCAACTCGAACAAATTATAATTATTATTTGTCTCGAAAAATAACAATAGATGGCAGAATAGGTAACCATTATGAAATTAACAATTATTAAAAACGATATACGGCAGAAATTTGGCTGAATTATGATTGGTAAAAGTGTAAATATCCCTGTGTAGTGCTCATTTATCTATTTCCACTCAAAATTTCAAGTATTTTGAAAAAAATAATAAAAGGAAGCCTTTATCATCAATTCGAACTTTTAATGATAAAAGTAGCCCTCTGTTAATAATTTGGTTTACGAGCTTTTTGCAGTAGATGGCGTTTTACTCAATTGGTCCTTGCATCGCACTTTCCAAAATTGTTACATAAGAAGCAGAATCGCGATTACGGAAAAAACTTTAAAGTAAAAATACTTGCAAAGAACATTAATCCGTAACCTTATATAAATAAGGAGCAGAATTGCGTCCACGAGACGGGTGAATATAGTTTATTACTTTGAAGTCTTTAGAGTATTTCGTGGCAGCACATAAGTAAAGTTACTTGCAAGTAAAAACATACACACTTTCTAGAACTATAAGTACATCCAACATAAACTTTGAAGCATAAATAATTATTATTCGTGAATGGCCGGCTTTATTTTGCACGTGACTGGTCAGTGCAATTTGCATGTGCGAAATTTATTCCGCATGATGTTATATTATTTATATTTAAAAACTTTGTTTGAATAATGGTAACTATCATGATGTCATTTGATGCACACTGAATTGGGCTATAGTTTAGGTTAAAAAAAACAAGGGGTTACCGCTTTAGATAGTGAAATAATACGGGTTTTGTTCTTTATTTACGTATTTAAAAAAAACTAAGTACTTTAAAGTTACAAATCAAGTTGTGTAGTGTGGCCTGGTCTATCCACTTGAATGAACAGTCGTTCGTTTACTATCAGTTCATAGAAACTTTTTGTTTACAAGCAGAGTTTTTGTAACTCGACACCCCGCCGCGCGGCAAAAAATGTTCAAGGTCGGTTCACATTGCGAATTTTTTTTTTGCGAGCGCGTAAGAGGTTATTTAAATTAAAACAACTTTAATTATTTTTTACATATGAATATAAAAGAAATCTAATAACATGTTTTTCTGAACCCGGAACTATAAAACTTTATATTAAAAGGATTGCATGAAACGTTTTAAAAGTAGCTCGACTCCTAGATGGCATTGTAAAACTACGGTCGCTTATGCTGTCATCTGTAAAAAAATATGACGAATAAAAATTGCCAGCTCAATTGCCAGACTTAGGGAGGACTTTCATTTCTTTGTATGAGATTGGGTATCTGTGCCTATAGGGTCAACATTAAAGATGTTACTAATATATTTGTAACAACAATATAATTTTAAAGAGTGTTCATGGAGTTTCTTGACCGTTCTTCTCCATAGGTACCTATGTGGTGGCATCTACACAGCCACATGCGAACAACGCATCACACTAACGTCACTCAAATCCTGCATCGCGCAATCAAAGTTTACCGCGCAGCTAGCATATATACAACTTCCCGACAACAATCATCGGGCAGTGGCCCACCAGATTCGACATCCATCTGGTCGGAGGATTCTCCCTTTTCCAAAGAGTATGAGTGAACTTTACACCCTGTTCCTCATATCTCTTCACCTACTACGCTTTGGAATGGGCAAATAGTTTCATATTCCATGTTCCATGACAATTCAAAAGTGCCTGTAAATGGATTAATTGAAATGAATGCTTTGTTTTGTTTGAGTTTGACCCTTCCCGCAAAGCGAGCCCTGCGCTCGAGTCATCCGCGTGACCTCAGATGAACCCAAAGCCGAGCGTAGTGTCACACAGTATAGGTAAGCGTGTCGTGTAGCAAGTGGGTAAACTTATTTTATTAATTTGTTGGAGTTTCCTCCTGGGTGTGTGTGTGTGAGTGTGTGTGTCTTCGTCATGGGTATTGTTTTCATAGTTTTCGAGGGTGCTAGAGTCGATAGTAAGGTCAAAATTAAAATTAAAGATGGCGGCTGGTAAAAAAAAATGATTTTCTTCATGGGTGTCGCTTCGTAGTTATCGAGGGAGCTAAAGCCGATAGTGAAGTCAAAACGTTCAGATAATTAATCATTCGAAATGAGTAATACATTTTATCAATACATCATAAATAAATGTATGTTAATTTACTGCCTTTGCCTATAATATATATTTTAAGACAAGACAATCGTTTTCCATTAGTAACACGCTGAGCTGATAATTACGTACGTGTACATTTTATTTTATTTTTATAAAAACATAAAAGAGTTTATCCGTTAACAGCTTTCATTATTGTAATGCGTAGTAACCGCGAAAACCTAAGACACTTTTACGTAATTTGAATAGATAAGTTAATCCAAAATGCTCTTAATCATATTTTATTAATGTTCATATTCATTTGTCAATAGAGTTTTTAACCGGTTAAATAAGCTACTTATGGTTTTGACCGTAACCACTTAGACAGACTCTTGCGAAAAAAATATTACTACCACAAACTAGTAAATGGCAAACGCAACGACGACGAATGTTATTTTATTTATTTATTTATTCACAAGGCAACTACAACAGATGATAATCACAATATATCACTAGGTTCACGTTATAGGTTTATACCTGATTATCACCCAAAGCGTAATCGCACAACATGACCAGCAACAACAATAGAAATGATGACAACAACAGTAAAAAGCTTAGTTCACAAAATTATACAGGAACAAGGTCTGTGCATCTGCCCTCCATCCCACTCACTTCTACTTAGGTAGGGAACGAGTAGGAGACCAAACAGAGACCAACACGCCAGGTAAAGTACATAGTTGAGACAAATTTACATTATTTAAGGAAAACAGTATTTAAAGTGTAACACTATTAAAAATAAAGAGTACATACATTTCTTCTGAAAACAACAGCACGGGAATCGAAGATATCAATACTATTATTATCTTTAGAAATTTCGTTGTAAAGGCGACACATTCTAACAATAGGGTTGTAGTAGGAGGTATTATTTGTAAAGACCAGCAGTGCAAAAGTTTTTGGTATTCGAGTGTTATACCTAGTATTGATGTTTATGAGCGACAGCAGAACTGAAGAGTCCAGCTTAGAATGTAGGATCTTATGCAGGTTTATTAAGTCCTGCTGTTGCTTGCTGCAGTTGCTTTGTGGTGTCTTCAGTCTTGTTCAACATGTGGTCAATTGGTGCGAGTTTAACAGCGAAATAATGTATTTATCATTCCTTGTAAACATAAAAAGCTGTTAGTATATAATAGTATTGTTCAAATTGGTCTCTGTCTTTGTAAACACACCTATCAGTGAGGGCGATGACATGTGTCAACTGTCAGTGTCGTAGAAATTTTAATCTAGGAAATAGCACCATTGTCCCGCCCTCGACCCTGTGTGTGTGCCAACCATGACGATATATGTATTGCCTGTGTTTCTTTCGTCCATTAGTAAATCTGTTTAAATCGCGGAATTACTTTGTTTTACTTGCCAGTTTCTAACAGGTTATGGGCCCAGCCCAGGTAATAGTGATTGCGAGAATAGTTTACGATTTCAGTGTCCCACAAAAAACCACTGAAATCTTAAATTCTTCGCCCTCGCTTGCTTTTGATTTAATGAGGGCGAATGTTTCAGCCTGCCCGATTGAATTTAACTTTAAGCATATTAACCCCTTAACAGTAATAAAATCTTTTAAGCAAATCAAGCTCAAATTGACCGAAGATCTTTGGGGAATGTCTATTAAAGTCTGTACCTCCATAATTGAAACTATAGCACCTTACTTAGCCTTAATATTTAATTTGTGTGTGGATCAAGGAGTCTTCCCGGATCTAATGAAATATAGTAAGGTAATACCACTATTCAAATCCGGGGACAGTAAAGACACTAATAATTATAGACCTGTGTCCGTGCTACCGGTTTTCAGCAAGGTTTTTGAAAAGATAATGCTTAATCAGATGCTCAATCATTTTAATACTAATAAAATCCTTCACGAGCAACAGTATGGTTTCACCCAAGGGCGTTGTACGACCCACGCTGGTGTTACCTTATTAAAACATATTTTTAACGCGTGGGAAGAGGCTCAAGATGCCATAGGAATCTTTTGTGACCTCTCCAAGGCATTTGATTGCGTCGATAACGAAACCATGCTTTTGAAACTTGAGCATTACGGACTTGGAAAACTTGCACTCAGTTTAATAAAATCTTATTTAAATGATAGACAACAGCAAGTTCAAATAAATAGTGTCAATTCACTTGGTTTAAAAGTAAAAATGGGTGTTCCACAAGGTTCGATATTGGGTCCTTTCCTCTTTTTAGTATATATAAATGACCTACTCCATTTATTAATAAATCAACCACAAATGGTGTTTTTTGCTGACGATACGTCCTTAATTTTTAAGGTAGATACACGTGCTTCAAATTTTGACGACGTAAATAACGCCCTACTGCTGGTCCAAAATTGGTTCACGGCTAATAATTTAGTACTAAATGGAAATAAAACTAAGTGTATAAGATTTTCTTTACCAAACGTCAAGAGTAGTGATTGTGAGATAGTATTGAATCAAGAGAAACTAGAATTCGTCGATAAAACGGTTTTCTTGGGGATCACACTCGACTCAAGGCTACAATGGGGTCCTCATTTAAGATCTCTAGCAGGACGGCTAAGTTCAGCAGCTTACGCTGTCAGAAATATCCGTCAATTTACTGATGTAGATACCGCGAGGCTGGTCTATTTTAGTTACTTTCATAGTATCATGTCTTACGGTATTTTACTTTGGGGACGAGCTGCAGACATCGAGTCTATTTTTATTCTGCAGAAAAGAGCCATCAGAGCCATATATAATCTCCGCAGGCGCGATTCTCTAAGAGAATTGTTTAAGGATATTAACATCATGACTGTACCTTGTCAATACATCTATGAAAACATCATGTACTTAAGAAAAAACTTACATCTTTACAGTAAAAGAGGTGAAAGACATAATATTAGTACTAGAAATCGGGACCTATTAGTTCAACCAGGTTTCAGACTGGCTAAAGTAGACTCATCTTTCATGGGGTACTGTCTAAAATGTTATAATAAAATACCTCCCCACATACTTCAACTGAATGAGACAAAATTCAAATCCTTTGTCAAACGCACACTATGCAGGCAGGCGTATTGTATTACATAACTGATAAAAATGCCTGGCTTAATGCTGGTCCTGCTCCAAACCACATCTAATTAATTGACATTTGAAACACTTGAAGCTGCTGAAGATTGTAAGAATATTTTTGCATTATATAAACTCAATCTCCTTTTTATTATATAGATGCATTGCACAGATGTGAGTACTTTGTACTATAGAGCCACCATTTACCGGGTAATGTCATAGATTGACTTGAATGTGCCTTGGCAGCTGATAGTATGTCATGCTCACTCAAATCATGTCTCGCTGACGGTGGCGCGTGTGTCGGATCATTTAGCTCCCTTCAAAATGGTTGAGCTGAATGGTGCTGATCCATGCGTCATGTTCGTGAACGGGCGCCGTCAGTTGGGTCTGGTCATCTCTTAGCTGCCACGGCTTATTTTAATAATTAATTTGCTGGATTGTTTTTAATTATGTTTTGTTGCAATCTGGGCGCTTTTTCGATTTAATCGATGTAACTAATATATTTGTAACAACAATATTATTTAAAAGAGTGTCCATGGAGTTTCTTGCCCGTTCTTCTCCATAGTGACCTACTGCGCTTTGGAATGGGCAACTAGCTTCAAATATATGACTGACCAATTCCTTGACAATTCAAAAGTGCCTGTAAATGGTTTAATTGAAATAAATGATTTGAGTTTAATAGTTTTTTCACAGAATAGCTTCAAGATTCTCATAGTAAAAAGTAAGGAATTTTAGTGATAGTTTAGTTCGGTGTACAAGAGAATCGGCACTAGGCGAACAATCACATGGCCGCATCTTTTCCAATTGAAAAACTTAAAGGAATAAAAGGTTACCACAATTGGAACTTCTCAATGCGCATGATATTAGTGCATGAGAATTTATGGGTGTTTATGGAATCGAAGGAGGTGAAAGATGAAAAGAAGAACTTGAAAACTTTGTCGTAAATACGTCTTTCAGTACATCCCACGGCATATCCTCATGTTAGGAATGCAAAAACTGAATTCGAAGCTTTTGAAGACAAGGTCTTCAAAAGAGGTCGTTTCAGTACAAATTATCACGCCTGTAATCCCCGAAGGGTTGGGCAGAGCTGTACCTATAGTACACCCACATTTCGCCAGTTATGTTTAAGTCCCATGTAATAGGGGGCAAGGGGGGGGGGGCGGTTTTTCTTTCTAGAATTTTTCAGGAGCAGCCCGGAGTCTGGATTTGTGCCCGGTTGATAAATTATATGAATGTGAAAATATGGATACGTATATATCTAAAATCACAGGGTTTGTTCAGCAATTACAAGATATAGGATCACCTCTCGAAGAGGATTTTGTTGCAGTTATTATGCTTAGTGGTTTGCCACCGGAATATGACCCATTGATAATGACACTTGAAAATAACAATGTCAAACTCTCCAGTGAGTAGGTGAAGTCGAATTTGTTGCAAGAATACCAACGACGAAATGGCAGTGGTGACCCAGCAACAGCTTTAATGGCCAAGAAAACTTTAAAATGCTTCAAATGCAAGAAACATATTATGAAGAATTGCCCGCAAACATTTAATAAGAGCAAAAAAAAACTGTAAGGCGTTGTTGACAGCGCTATCTTCGGTCATCGTGAAAGAAGATACATGGTGTATCGACTCGGGTGCTACAAATCACATGTGCAATAGAAGAAGTGCTTTTAGTAGTGACTCATCTTAATTCAAAAAGCATGTACGTCTTGAAAAAAGGTATGGTAACTGGCATTGATTATGATAATAATAATTTTCAGTCTTGCATAGCGTTCAGGGTTAACAGACTAGAAACTCCTTACCGCAAACGTCCCAAAGCAGGTCAAATGAGATACCTGGGCTAGTTCATTCTGACCTGTGTGCCCTATCCAGCAGAATTCTTTTGGAGGTTATAAATATTTTTAAACCTTTACAGATGATTATTCTAGGAAGACTTTTGTTTATTTTCTAAATGCTAATAGTAAAGTATTTCATTAGTTTAAAATATTTAAGGCACTTGCAGAAAATCAAGCAAGTAGGAAAATAAAAGTGCTTAGAACTGATAATGACTGTGAGTATATTAAAAATCAATTTCAGAAGTATTTGAAATAATATGGAATATTAAATCAAACAAAATTTCCATACTCTCCGGCACAGAACCGAGTCAGTGAACGTGCTAACAGGACGATTGTTAAAAAGGCCCGATGTATGCTGCAAGATGTGGGATTAGATAACCGTTTCTGGGCAGAAGCAGTGCAGACTGCAGTTTACATCAAGAACAGGACCCCGACAAAAGCAGTGACTGGTTCAACACCTCAAGAGAGATGGATTAAAAGAAAGGTAGATATTAGTCATTGTAGAATTTTGGATGTTTGGCCTATGCATTTTTATCTTTTTATTTGGAAGAACAAACAATTACACATTATGTATTCCAAAGAAGTAGAAAATTGGGAGTTATACAAATGTGCAACCAACTACGTTCTCCACAGATACACAAAAAGACAAAGACAATGTTGGTAAACTAAAAGTTGGACAGAATATATAAGTACATGACACAAAATCTACTCTAGTGTTACTGATAAGGAACACTAGAGAGAATTTGATTGTTGAGTCTGTTAAAGCAATAGGGTTCTTAATTTTCCAGCGGATAAGGCACATAGATCCAATTTAGAGAAATACTTTTTGAAGTTGCCTGTGAGGCGACGTAAAGGCGAACGCAAACCTGCATTCGTACGACTAGCAGTAACGGTGAAAACAGGTCGTGCGCGCACCTCACGTCCCTGAATGGTTCTAGGGACAACAAAGTACAACTTGTTACGTATATCCACATAATTGTACGAGTTGTCACAGAGATCGTAAAGAAACATAGTTTCTATAAAAGTACGTCTAGACTTCAAAGAGGGCAAGTTGTATTTTTTTATAAATACGACTTCTAGAACAACAGTAATGCATCGTTTTCAAGAACTTACGTTGTACACGCTCGATACAGGCAGTATATTTATTATAATAGGGGCTCCACACCGGCACCGCATACTCTACTTGAGACTGGATTAATGATCGATACAAATGCAAATATACTCGTATTATGTGCTCGAGTGAGCAGTGGTAGCCCAGTGGTAACGGCTGCGACTTACGAGTTGTTGGTCGTAGGTTCGAACCCAGACAGGCGCTTTACTTTGTGTAAATTATTTCATCACCACTGCTCTCAAAACGGTGAAGGAAAACATCGTGAGGAAACCGGCATGTCTTAGAACCAAAAATTCGAAGACATGTGACATCTACCAACACGCACTGGGCCCGCGTGGTAGATTACGGCCCACTCCCTCTCACAGAGAGGAGGCCTGTGTCCCAGCAGTGGGAACATGATAGGCTGATTATGCTATGCTTATGCTATGTGCTCGAGTGGACGAAATCCGTGGCTGATCTTATTACGAATCCCCATGTCAATCAAATCAACATGTGCATCCAGGTGCAATTTATCATCAAGCAGTATTCCTAGGTCATAAATTGTGTTTACCCTGGCTAAGATTTCACATTGTAGTGTATAGGGGTTTATTAAATTGGTTTTTATTTTTAGTAAAGCTGATAAAGAAACATTTGGGAATACTAAGTAGTAGTTTGTTTTTAATACAATGTTCTACTAAGCGGTTAAGATCTAGTTGGAGTAAATGACAGTCTAGTATTGATCTAAAGGGTCTAAAAATTTTAAGATCGTCCGCATAGAGTAGGAACTTAGAGTTAAGAAAACACATATCGATATCGTTAACAACAAGTTCGTTGACATTGCCGTTATGGTGATAGAATGGAACCCATTGACAACTACTCTGTGTGATCTATTTGACACATAAGAAATGAACCAACGTAACAAATCCCCACGGATACCGTTAAATGCCAGCTTCTTCAAAAGCAATTCATGATCAACCTTGTCGAAGGCTTTTCGAAAGTCAGTGTATACCGCTTCAACTTGCACACGAGAGTCCATACTAATAAACAAATAGTCAATGAATGCTATCATATTAATTGATGTAGATCTACTTTTTAAGAACCCGTGCTGGTGCTGTGATATTTTGTAATGGACAATCAGATACAACTGATTGTGAACGAGCCTCTCAAAAAGCTTTGACAAGCCCGATAATTTTCAACATCCTGTTTTAGACCACTGTTATGAACGGGAGTGATATTTGCCCCCTTCAAGACTACGGAAAAAGTTTCCTGACATAAACATATACGAGTATTATAAATAATACGCAAGGTGTACATAACGCATGAGCCGTCTTATTAAGGAAAATTGGTGGAATACCGTCTGGCCCTGGGCCTTTAGTACAATCTAAAGATTTGAGGGCACTGAGTACTTGGCCAGTACTAATCACAAGACTACTACTGACAGGAGAACAATTATCAGCATATTCAATGTCATAAGTTTGAATATTTGCGAGAGTGGAGGGTTCGTCCACCGAATGGAAAAAGTTTGCAAAGAGATTACAAATCTCCTCAGGATCAGTTGACGATTGATTTTAAGAATAAATACAAAGCTCGATTACTTGCTAAAGGATTCACTCAGAAATATGGAAACGATTATCACGAAAGTTTTGCTCCGGTGGTTCATCGTTCTACTATCAAAATTTTATTTGCTAAAGCTGCTGTGAAAGATTTAGATATTGATCAGCTAGATGTTACTACAGACTTTTTAAATGGGGATATTTGTGAAGATGTTGTTATGGAGCAGCCGGAAGGTTTTCTTCAAAAAGGAAAAGAAGAAAAAGTTTATAAACTAAATAAATCCATGTGAGGCATACAAAGAAAATGCAGCTTCAAAAATCATCTGTTGAGCCATGTGTATACATCAGATTCAAACAGGGGCGTTTAACATTATCAGCTTTATATGTCGATGACGTACTTTAATTTACATCCTCTAATGAAGATTAGGCGGTACTAAAGAAAGAGCTTTTTAAAGAAAGAATTTGAAATTAAGGATTTAGGTTCAGTTCATGAATTCTTAGGAATGAGAGTCAAGAGAGAAAAAGGAAAAATTACACTGGATCAATCTAACTCTATAACCAATGTTCTGAATAGATTCAATACTTCCACTTCCATTGGTGTTGCAAACCAGTTGCAACACCAATGGAAGTGGGACTCAAACTTGCTAAAGGTGATTCAGAAAGCTGTGGATATCGGAATCTAATTTGGTGCCTAATGTATATTGCTGTTTGCACTTGTCCAGGCATCGCACATGCGGTAAGTTTTTTGATTCAATCCAACAACGGTAGTTCGGATGCCCATTGGAAAGCTGCAAAGCGAATATTAAGATATCTTAAAGGTACGATTTATTATAGTTTAGTTTATGAGAAAACTTCTGCTGTGGAGGTCTGCGGATACGCTGACGCAGATTGACCGTAAGTCTTATATCGGTTTTGTGTGTGCATCCCATGACGATATGTAATTCCTGTGTTTCTTTCGTCCATAGGTAAATCTGTTTAAATCTAGCAATTACTTTGTTTCATTGGCCACTTTGCAACACCACAGCTCACATCTCCTTTCCGCTTTGGTGGAAATAACCTACCAGCTTCGCAGCACATCTCCTCTCATCTCCGCTCCTCTCCGCTTTGGTGGAAACCGGGTCTTATAAGGCACTGGGTACCGAGCACGTGCCAACGTGTGTTGGGCCACGTCTTTTTTTGTTGTTTTAGTTCGTAATAGTTTTACTAGCCTAGTTTTCAAGTCATTGTTATTAATACTATATGGAGTGTAAGTACTCTGTCCGAAATATAGAATATACCTACATTTATAATTGGTACTTTTTATTACTTAACGTTAAGTCAAACCCTGCTGCTCAAATATTTAAACCGCTAGATTTGATCACACAGAATAAAGTGCTCAGACATTTTTAAACAGCTTTTCCATGACAATCAAGTCAAGGCAATTCGTCATTGTGTAATATAATGGAATTATTCTTGTGGGTTGATTTGTATTATGATTTAAATGTAATAGTTAGATAATATCGCTGCAGAGCTGTAAATGATCATTTTATTCCAGCACAGCGAAATTTCGTTATTTATTAACGCTATTTTCTGTTGTATTACGTGTCCATCTCCTAGTCCGTACCCTGACTTATATTTGTCATTGGCGATTGATTATAGGGAAGCGGAGAAGGCCTTCCACTTAATTTGACACTGAGCACTGTCGCTCGACTTTTGACGACTTTGACCCGTAATTGCGCAACCACATATGGAAGGCAGAACCGTAAATAAAGCCAATCTAAATTGGCATTATAAAACAATCAAACTTTAGTGATAATGACTGCTTCCAAAAAGGTTTGGCCACAGAACACTTTGCAAAAAGCTCGTTGTAGGCGCATCTCCGGGAGAGGAGGTAGGCTTCTCAAAGCTCCCCAAACTGGATTGGTAGTCGTTCTAAGAACGCTAGGGCCCGTCACTGGATAAAACCCACACCCGGCGCGCCAATTTCTAAATCGACACTATTTATCCAAACACGACCATTTTGACGCTTTGCCGCTGACAGCCGCACTATATCCTCGAAATGGGGAAGTTTAACGAGATGTGAGGTGACGAAATACCACCTCGGCAGGCACCGAGTACGATCGCATTGAGTTCTACTACAGACTGAGTCTACGGTACGCTTTTGCGATATTTTTTGTTATCATAATAAGAAATGGGGCTAGGCTGCCGTAAAGGCGTTATTAACATTAGTACGCGTTTCGAATTTTATACCCAATACTTGTCTCCCTCAATGGCAGTTGGGCTTCGTATTGCACTGTCTCTAGAATTAAGTAAGACATTTATATAGTGCTGAGTAAACTTGTTAAAAAATTCCCCGTCTTACTGAAATGGGTACATCAACCACAGATACTCGTACATTAACGTAGCTATTATTAATTGATTAAAGCGTAAGCGTAGCGATCCCTTTACCCCTTCACATTATGAAGATTCTATTACAGGTATTATTAGCGCTACCTGCGAGAAGGGGGATACACCACGGTAGGAAGCGGTCGGTGAAAGGCTAGGCTAAGGAAGTTAGTTATTGAGTGCCAGAGGCCTTGTCCAAGTGGGCTGTTGTAGGAGAGCGAGTTGATAATAAATTAAGATAAATATAGTTGTATTGAAGCACAGATTAGAGGTACCTAGTATTTAACGTGGTCTGTGTGAGTGTTTGTTGATGAGATTGGGTGAGTATTTAGTTATTATAATTATCCTAGACTGATAGAGTTAATAGTCATTATAACTAATCAGACAGAGACGTGTTGCTGGGGAGTTTGTAGCGCCACTTCTTCTTCCCAGCATAAGCACTAGGAAGTGGTGAAGGGTGGGCTATTTGGTGCTGTCTATAGACTTTCAAGTGACTTGGTTCACACCATTATTAATGATGCTGATTCAAGAGAGTTGATTTACAACTCTATTAATTATGCTTGAGTTTGATTACTACTCTTATAGAGAGTTATTTTTGAATGTTTAATTCGTTGCCTTTGGTCGATACTAAAACTTTTAAACTTTATTCAATAATGATCCTCGAGTTTTGGTATCTCAACTCTAATTATCTAGTAATTCAAAGAATACTATATTCTTTATCTCAGACTAATAACTCGGTCAGACTGACAAGAGCACGTGTCTTGCAAATATGGTTGTTGTGCAAAGAGTGAACTTCCAGGGGTTTGGGTGACCACATATATCTCATATCCAGTCTAAGGACTGATAGGGACCATGTCTCCATAACAGCATGATGCAGACGCAATGCCGCTAGAACTAGCCGCTCCGTTGCCAAACAAGGACGGTCGTACGGTTGCCACAGGAAAAGCCGCTTCGTCACGTTTATCAGTTCGAGAGCACTGCTAGGGCCCATGACTCCAAAAGAGCATGGTGTCGACGCAATGCCGCAGAAAAGCCGCTTGCGTCACTTTATGGAAGTGTATCTCTGAGTACTCCGAGTGTAGATGCGAGGTACCGTGTGTGTTACGACTGATAAAATACCTGTTACGCTAGCGTTTGGGTAACTCACAAGTATTTATAATAATGTACTCTGCCCTATATTATTTACCTTTCCAAAATCACATCCAATGTTTTCATAACTATGAATTTCGAAGTCTCATTTAACATTTTTACAATTATTTCCTAGCCTTATTAAAAATGTCAGGTCATCAGACTTCTATAAATTTTTGAATTCATTTCTATTAATGGTGAGAGAGTGACCAAGTCTGATAACGAGCTCTACAGGGCCGCACGGGGTGGATTGTGGCCTTTTACTATTAGGGGGAAACCGACGTTAACAATAATATTAACATATTTAGGAAAATCGAAAATTTTATCAGCCTAGGGCAATTTAGGTACTATCACAGTTTCATAGCAGATTTTTTTTTCAAAACTAAGCTGAAATGGTTCCAACAATACCAGGAGCAGATAAAAATGGATCGGCTAGCGACATTATATTCTACAAATAAATTTCGGAAAAGCTCATGGTATAAGTCACCGGATCAGGTTCCTCCCGTGACGTTAAAAGGAACACCTATGAAACTGCTCACCTGTTTTAAATATCTTGGGCACATAGTCACTGATCTCCTACGCGATGATAAGGTGGACATGGACAGGGAGTGTAGGGCGTTGTCGGTCAGAGCGAACTTGATAGCCCACAGGTTTAAACGTTGCTCTCAATGCTCAAGTGAAAATAACACTGTTCAGAGTGCATTGTTAATTGCTATACACGTATAGCTTGTGGGCGCATATATGCAAAGATCATTCAGCGCCCTCCGCGTCCAATATAACAATGCGTTCGGGGCATTGTTGGGGCTGCCGCGCTGGTGCAGTGCATCGGGCATGTTCGCGGACGGGATGCACACGTTGACGGTTTCCACGCCGTGCTCCGCAAGCGATGCGCCGCGGCGCTCGGCAGGTTGCGCGGAAGCACCAACAGTATCCTGGCGGTTATAACGGATAGGCTGGACATGCGTTACGTCCAGCACTGGGTTAATACCCACATGAGACATTAACTAGGTGGTTTTAATTTCAAATGTTTTATTTTTATTTATTATTTACCTAAGTACTAACACTACTTTTTTCATAAGTTTTAATGTTATAAAATTCTATGGACTTGATAGTCTGAATTCCAAAAGATTGTATTTTATTTTTATTATTTATTTATTTTATTAAATAACACAACTGACATTACAAACCTGACCAGTTGGGAAACTAAGTAAATTAACCGCCTTTTTAAGTGACAAAAAATCACACATTCTTTGAGATCCCAGATATCCAGGTTGCAATGTAGTTGGCATTGCATTACCAATAGACGTACCTACGAAAGGGATGGCCTGAAAGGAACAATACTGATGTGTGTCCCTCTCGCACAATGTCAGTGCGTTCATCATTATTTACTAAATTATTATACAATAAATAATGTATTTACAGATGTCTTCCAAATTGTAACCTTAGAATGGACAGAGATTTGTCTGGACATAAAATAAGGCTGTCGGTAGTACAAGTAATAAGTACACATTACAATTAAATATACATATACATATTAACATATCCTAACGAATAGATACATAAATACATCCATACAAAATATTTAAGAAAGAAAATAAATTAAGTTTATGAGAACAAGATCACAACGACAAGCAGTGATCCTTGACGAGTCTTTTAAATACGAGTAACGACTGCGCGCGTTTTATTTCGACAGGCAATGCATTCCACAATAAAATTGTGGAGTGCTTAGGCATTTTAAGTTTGTTATCCGGTGACCTTAAAAATTTCGTGTGCACAAGTGTGCAAAAAGATTCACATCTGGGAATCGTAAACCCGGGACACATTTGAGAAACAATTAAGAAATAGAAAAATATGTTTTAAGTCGACGTTTACAAAAAAATGCGTGGGAATGAACCAAGCCCCGATTTTGGAGGCTGGCGGGAGTGGCGAGGAATGACAGTTGGTCTTAGGATGCGAGAGGGGTCTGTCGAGATATAGGCTCAAGAGGGTAGGCTAGTTAAGTTAGAGGTTGGTGAGTGTTGTGAGCTGTGAGGAGCAGTGTTCGAGGTGATATTGGTAGTACGTGCTGCATTTCGTGAGTAGTAATCGAATTCCCTACAAAGAGGTCATCGGTAAGTGTTAAACTCTTTACTAATAATGTGACTTTTCCATTATATTATTCTTGTAGGTTGATTTGTTTTATGATTTATATGTAACATTTAGATAATATCGCTGCAGAGCTATTAACGATCTTTTATTCCAGCATAGCGACATTGCGCTATTAATTAACGCTATTTTCTCTTGTATTACGTGTCCATCTCCTAATCCGTACCCTGACAGATATTTGTCATTTGCGTTTGATTATAGGAAAAGGGAGAAGGCCTTCCGCTTTACTTGACACTGAGCACTGACGCTCGACTTTTGACGACTTTGACCCGTAACTTGCGCAACCACGTGTTGAAGGCAGAACCGTAAATACTCTCAGTTCATTTAAATCAAAATATGCAATAAAGCCGATCTGAATCCGCATTATGAAACAATCAAACGTTAGTGATAACTATTGCTTCCAAAAAGGTTTGGCCACACAACTCTTTACGAAAGACTGGTTGTAGGAACATCTCTGGAAGATGGGGTAGGCTTCAAAAAACTCCCCAAACTGGATTGGTAGTCGTTCTAAGAACGCTAGGGACCGTGTCTCGATAAAACCTAGACCCATATTGTACGCCAATTTCTAAATCGACACTATTTATCGAAACACGATAATTTGGACACTTTGCCGCTGACAGCCGCACTGTATCCTCGAAATGGGGAAGATTAACGAGATGTGAGGTGACGAAATACCCACCTCAGCAAACACCGAGAACGATCGCATTGAGTTTTGCTACAGACTGAGTCTACGGTACGCTTGTGCGATATTTTCTGTTATCATAATAAGAAATGGGGCTAGGCTGCCGTAAAGGTGTTTATAACATTAGCACGCGTTTAGAATTTTATACTCAATACTTGTCTCACTCAATGGCAGTTGGACTTCGTAGTGCACTGTCTCTAGGATTGAGTAAGACATTTATACAAAGCTTAGGAAACATGTTCTACTAAAATCGTATATTGTCCCCAGAGGTT
Source organism: Dasypolia templi (assembly GCA_963555695.1). NCBI lineage: Eukaryota > Metazoa > Arthropoda > Insecta > Lepidoptera > Noctuidae > Dasypolia > Dasypolia templi. The sequence goes on along the minus strand of OY743151.1, from coordinate 379,594 downwards.
TTATGCGTTAGGTTTAGTAGAACACGTACAATGAGAAAAACGTTGTAAAACGGTTCCGCGTCTCACTGAAATGGGTACATTATACATGGATACATTAACGTAGCAATTATTGATTTATTAAAGCGCAAGCGTAGCGATCCCTTTACACCTTCACATTATGAAGATTCTGTTACAGGTATTATTAGCGCGGCCTGCGAGAAGGGAGATACACCACGGTAGGAAGCGGTCGGTGAATGGCTAGGCTTAGAAAGTTAGGAGAATTATTGAGTGCCAGAGGCCTTGTCCAAGTGGGCTGTTTTAGGAGAGCGAGTTAATATTAAATAAGGTAAATATACATAGTTGTGATGAAGCACAGATTTAGTTTATTATTATTCTATTATCTCGTTTTTAACCTAGTATGTGTTAGTGTTTGTTGGTGAGACTGGGTGAGCCTTTAGTTATTATAGTTATCCTAGGCTGAAGGAGTTGATAGTCATTGTAACTAATCAGACAGACAAGTGTTGCTGGGGAGTTTGTTGCGCTACTTCTTCTCCCCAGCATAAGCTCTAGGAAGTGGTGAAGGTTGGGGCTGTCTATAGACTTTCAAGAGAGTTGATACACAACTCTATTAATTATGCTTGAGTTTGATTCTCTATTCTCATAACTAGTAATTCTTGAGTGTTGTATTCATTGCCTATGGCCGATACTAGAACTCAAAACTCTATTTAATAATGATCCTTGAGTTTCGATTTCTCATCTCTATTTATCTAGTAATTCAAAGAATATTATATTCTATATATTAGACTAATAACTCGGTCAGACTGACATGAGCACGGGTCTTGCAAATATGCTTGTTGTGCAAAGAATGAACTTCCAGGGGTTTGGGTGTCAAAGTCAAAGTCAAAGTCAAAGCATTTATTTCAAATAGGCCCATAAAAGGCACTTTTGAACGTCAACATTTACATTAAAAATAGAACTGATTCTAGGCGCCACTTCCAAAAAGTAGTTTCGTATGGAGAAGAAGTGGCAAGAAACTCCACCGTTACTCTTTTAAAATGTTTTACAATATGTTGTATACATTAATTATATTTCTATATGTGAAGACGATGCACCAAGAATAAAAATACTATACCACTATTGGTACAAAAAAATTAAAAATAAAGCAAAGGTATATAAATTAATCACGTGATAGGTACATTGTGCTCACATATTTACAAACAATTGTAAAAATATATGATTTTCCTAAAATATTAACTTGGAATAATACAGTGTGTGAGTAAAGTAAAAATAACCAAATACACAACACAATAAGCAAATAGTATGATTTTGTCTAGCCTCTAGATTGTCCTATGGAGCAGGACCAGCATGTTTCCAAGCATTCTTATCAAGGATATAATCCTCTAATTTGTAATATGCTTGATTACAAAGTGTTTTTTTAACATGAGTTTTAAACTTTCTTTCATTTAATTGCAATATTTCACCAGGTATTTTGTTGTAACATTTAACACAGTACCCCATAAAAGATCTATGTACTTTAGATAGTCTGAAAAATGGTTGATCTATTTTATTTTTATTTCTAGTGTTAATATTATGTCTATCACTTATTTTATTAAATAGATGCAGATTTTTTCTAACATACATAATATTTTCATAAATGAACTGGCAAGGTACAGTCATTATATTAATCTTCCTAAATAGTTCCCTAAGAGATTCGCGGCGACGTAGATTGTAAATGGCTCTGACAGCTCTCTTTTGCAAAATAAAAATGGATTCAATGTCAGCAGCCCGACCCCACAGTAAAATGCCGTATGACATAATGCTGTGGAAGTAGCTGAAATAAACCAAACGCGCGGTTTCAACGTCTGTTAACTGTCTTATCTTTCTAACAGCATACGCTGCCGAGCTTAGTCGCCCCGCGAGAGATGTTATATGGGGTCCCCATTGTAACTTCTCGTCTAGCGTGATTCCTAGGAAAACCGTCTGATTACTAAATTCCAGTTTTTCTCCGTTCAATATGATGTCACATTCGCTACTTCTAACATTAGGTAATTTAAATCGAATGCATTTGGTTTTTTTCTCATTTAGTACCAAATTATTTACCGTAAACCAATCTTGGACCTGAAGAATAGAGTTGTTCACGTCGTCAAGATTTTGTGACCTTCGATCTATTTTAAAGATCAATGAAGTGTCATCTGCAAATAACACCATCTTCGGTTGATTTTGAAGTAACTGGGGTAAATCATTAATGTAGACTAAAAAGAGGAATGGACCCAATATCGAACCTTGAGGAACGCCCATTGATATTTCAGACCCTAATGAGTTTGTGCCGTTTATTTGTACTTTAACCTTTCTGTCTTTCAAGTATGATCTTAGCAAATCAAGAGCTTCATTCCTAATCCCATAGTGCTCCAGTTTCAGCAGAAGTGTCTCATGGTTTACGCAATCGAACGCCTTAGAGAGATCGCAAAAGATTCCAATGGCATCTTGCGATTCCTCCCAGGCGCTAAAAATGTTCTTTATTAGGGTGACACCGGCGTCAGTGGTACAACGTCCTTTAGTGAAACCGTACTGATGTTCATGCAAGATGGAGTTTTTATTAAAGTGACGTAACATTTGATTGAGCATCAACTTTTCAAACACCTTACTGAGAACTGGCAGAATTGACACGGGCCTATAATTATTGAGCTCTTTACTATCACCGGATTTGAACAATGGGATCACTTTACTATGTTTCATAAGATCCGGAAAGACTCCTTGGTCTACACTGGTGTTAAATATGAAAGCCAAATAGGGCGAAAGGGTTTCGATGAGAGATCTACAGACTTTTACAGACATTCCCCAGAGATCTTCTGTTGATTTAATTTTAAGATCTTTAAAAGCTTTTATAACAGCTTGGGGGTTTGTATGCTGAAACCTAAACGCCAAAGGGCATGGTTTTACATTATTTTTAAGTAAAGCAGCAGAAAGCGCGGGTGAGGAATTTAAATCTTCAGTAGTTTTAAGTGGAACATTAACAAAAAAGTTTTCAAATTCCTGAGCTATATCTACATTTGAGTTGATGGGGCCACGTGCAGTCACTAAATTAAATTCAATATTACGCTGTTTTTTCCTACCTGTTTCATTATTTATTATTTGCCAGGTAGTTTTTATTTTATCATCAGCAGATTTTATTTTATTACTAATATATAGAGCTTTAGCTATTTTGCACACATTTTTAAATAATTTTGAATATCTTGCAACATACTGATGAAAACTTGTATGAGTCACATGTTGCTTTAGGCCGTAAAGTTCAAATAGATTTTCTCTACTTTTACGAATGCCAGGAGTGGCCCAATCACTAAATAAAAACTTTGTATTAATACTTTTAGTCTTTAGTGGAAAAGTTTTATTAAATTGCGTGTTTAATAGTGAAAAGAACTCGGCGTAGAACTCATTTGGGTCACCTATATTATTAAAACTTTGTTTACATAATTGACTGGCCAAAGAATCATTTAATTTCTCTAAATCTTTACATGTAATTTGCCTAAACATTATTTGAGTTTTTTGTAAAGGCGTATATGAGCAAAACATTATTGTTTGTCCACTGTGATCAGATGGCAACTTATTTACTATTTGTTTGTGTAAGTAATCACAATTGCAAAAAACATTATCTATACAAGTAGCAGAAGAAGCTGTCACTCGGGTAGGTTCAATAAAAACATTAGACAGATCAAATGACATAAAAAGACTTAATAATCTGACTGTACCAGAGTTATTTTCTAATAAATTAATATTAAAGTCCCCGCAGATTATTATTGACTTACTACTAGCACTAAGTTTCTTTAACACATCTTCCATTACAGAATCAAACACAGGTAGATTCTGGTAACTTGGAGGTCTGTATACGCATACTATGACATGCTGATCAAGCTCAACACAGGACAATTCAATGGCGTGCTCAACAGACAGTCCGATGATGTCTTTTCGTTCTTTCGATTTAATTGAATTTTTAACTAATATTAATGAACCGCCATGTATCATACGTTTTCGGCTAAAATGGCTAACAACACAATAATTTGCATAATTAATTGACATTACTTGATGATCTTTTAACCAATGTTCTGTTAAACAAATAACGTCAAGCATAGTACTTTCTAGAAACAATTCTATTTCCAATAATTTGGAAGCGCAACCTTGGATATTTTGATTAAATAAATTTAAAGTGTGTTGCACTTCCTTTGGTTTTTTATTACTATGAGTTATTTTGCCAGAAGATACTTTATTATTATTCTCTAGTAATAATTGGTTATTTAAAGGGGTAACTTCTGTTGTCTTACTAACTAGTTTAAAGTATTATCCGGAGTGACCTCCACAATCTCTTATCCAGCCTAAGGACTGATAGGGACCATGCCTCCTTAAGAGCATGATGCAGACGCAATGCCGCTAGAACTAGCTCCGTTGCTAGACAAGGACAGTCGTACGGTTGCCGCAGGAAAATCCGCTTCGTCACGTTTATCAGTTCGAGAGAACTGCTAGGGCCCATGACTCCAAAAGAGCATGATGTCGACGCTATGCCGCTGTAAAGCCGCTTGCGTCACTTTATGGAAGTGTATCTCTGAGTACTCCGAGTGTAGATGCAAAGTATTGTGTGAGTTACGACTGATGAAATACCTGTTACTCGCTAGCGTTTGGGTTACACACAAGTTTATAAAATAATTTACTCTGCATCCCTCTATTATTTAGCTTTCTAAAATCACATCCAATATATTTCATAACTATGAATTCCTAAGTAACATATAAGATTTGTTACAATTAATTCCTTGCCAAAATTAATATTATCAAGGCATTTGAATTTTATAAATTTGGGAATTTCATTTCTATTATCGGTGGGAGACTGACCAAGTCTAGTGACGAGCTCTACAGGGCCACACGGGGTTGGAGTGCGGCCTTTTCCCCTTAGGGGAAACTTTCCTTAACACTAATATTAACATAATTAGGAAAAACGAAAACATTGTCAGCCTAGGGTAATTTAGGTACTGTCACACCAGCATTCAGGGGAACCAATAAGACAAATTATCTCCGGGTGTTCTCGTCTAGCTAACGAGGAGTACTGGCATAGACACAACCTTGTAGCCAGGATTATCCATCAGCTACTTGCTCTGAAATACAGCCTTGTGTCATTGGAAGTTCCGTAATACAGGTATGTGCCCGACCCAGTTCTCGAGAATGTAAATATCACATTGTACTGGGATCAATCCATCATCGCTGACAAGACTATTGTTGCCAATAACCCAAAATATAGTGGTGGTAGATCGATTAGAGCGGCGCGCAATGATTATTGACATCACGGTCTCGCATGACGGGAACCACGTGAAAGCAGAGAAAGATAAACAAATCAAGTATCTTGACTTGGCTACCGAGGTTGTCGACATGTGGGATGTGGACTCAGCAATCGTTTTGCCGATAGTCGTGACAGCCAATGGCTTAATAGCCAAGAGCCTTTTTTTTTTTTTTTGTTCCCGGGGTGAAAAATCCTCATGGATGTCCTCCGCCCTGGGGCGGGCGGAGGGGTCTGTCAGACTCTTACTGACTAAAAACCACCCCGGTGTTCCATCTCACACCTACGCCGGGGTCGCGGGAACACATAATTCTTCCGCGTGAGTGAGGTGTACTCCTTCTGCGAGATCACTGTTTCGCAGAAGGAAACCACCGCGTCCCAGGACTCGACCATCGCACTCACAACGGCCGGCAGCGACAGGTCACTGCCTACTTCTGAGATGAGGGCACGGCGCGGCTCCTCCCAAGCGGCACACTCTGCCAGCGTATGCCACGCCGTGTCCTCCCGGCAGTCGACGCAGTGGTGACACCGAGCGTCCGGCTCCCTGTTTATGCGACACAGGTACTTCCCGAAGCAACCATGCCCCGAGAGCAACTGCGTCGCCCGAAACGACAGGGAGCCGTGCCTCCTCCCGAGCCAGAGGTCGAGCACTGGCCGGACCGCCTCGATGGTTACGAGGCCGGCGATAGGGCGTGAAAGCCTGTCCTGCCATTCCGCCACCAGGACCTGGAGAAGCTGCGACCTACGCTGCTCCATATGGCGGTGCATCGGCCGCTCGCCCCGCGCCCTCGCTTCCTTGCGCCACCGATATAGTGACGCGAGCACCTTCGCATCTAGGTCCCATGGCGGGGATGCGGCCAGTGCACAAGCCGCCTCGTAGGAGATCGTGCGATACCACCTTATGACTCTGACGGCCATTGCTCTCTGCGGCTTTCGCAGCACAGAGATGCTGGCGGCCGTCAGGTCAGCCGCCCACGATCCCCACGTAGAGCCGCCTACAAGCGGCGCTCGGGCCCCCCAGATTGGGAAGCAGCGTATACAGCGCCCCAGCCGCACCCAACAACTTGGGCGCCAGCCGCCGGAAGTGGGGTCCGAAGTCCCACCGGTTGCCGGAGCCTCGACCAACACCTGAGGCTCTCGTTGGGCGGCTGGATCAAGGGCTTGATTCAGAAAGCAGTACTTCTGAATACGGTTCGCATTTTCGGGAGGTTCCTCTTTCTGGAGCTCTTACCGCCGGTAGCTTGGACCCTGTTCCCAATAACGGTGGCATACCATATTTTTTTAATTTAAAATGTTTTTTAAATGCATTTTTTTTTAAATATTTAAAAATGTGATTGATAAGTTTTTAAATGAAATAAATGAGATAACACTCATAAGTAAATAAAAAAATTACGTTATAATCATAGAAAAAAAAAAAAAACCGGTTAACGTTTTTATTTCGCTGAACATAAGAACATTAGTAATTGGTTTCTCCAAAACTGTTTACTAGCCTGAATTGGATGGAAGTATGATTTACACTCTGTCATGGGTCTCAGTCTATAATATTTTTTTTTTTTTTTTTTTTTTTATACTTTATTAAAAAGAACCAGGTTCTTAATAATTGATTACAATCTAGCCTATACGACTAATAAGCAATTTTAATCTAACTTAATTTGTTACGTGATAATTATTTTAAAACTTAGAAAAGTGCTGATTGAACATTACTCAAGTCCGTTCCACTTTCTTAGAGTCTGATAATTAATGATATAAACACTTTGTTCATGTGCTATTATGTGTGTCACTGTCACTATTATTTCTACACTTTACACTACACTAACTCAAAAGGTTTAGTTCGTTTTAGTCTTCGCACTATATTTGCTTGGTCTAACAGCTGAATTGCCTCGATGTTCACATGTCGATGGAGTCGGTGTTCATGGGCCTCAGCAAATTTTTTGATTATATTGGTGACGGGTTCCATTTTTAGGTCACGATGGAGGTCGTCATTTCTTATATACCAGGGCGCATTTACAATACTCCTGAGTACTTTATTCTGGAATGTTTGTATAATTTTGATATTGGTCGGCTTAGTACAGCCCCACAGTTGGATACCATATGTCCATATTGGCATAAGAATATGCTTATATACTAAAATTTTGTTATGTATCGATAGGCAGGAACCCCGTCCAATCAACCAATACATATTTTTAAAACGCATGTCTAGTTCCTGTCTTTTCTTTTTGACGTGCGCTTTCCAGCGCAGTTTTGCGTCAAGCGTTATGCCAAGGTATTTGGCTGTATTTGCGTATGGCACTTGTTGGCCATTTATGAAGATTGGTTGGTAATCACAATTCCTGTTGGTGAAATCAATGTGTAGTGACTTCGATTCATTCAATCTGATTCTCCATTTTTGTGCCCAGTCATGAATTTCATTTACAGCGATTTGTACCTTTTTGATTGCTTCCGTAAGGCATGACCCTGTAGCCATAATGGCAGTGTCGTCCGCGAAGGTTGCGATGGTATTATTTTCCAGCTCTGGCATATCATACGTGTACAACAGGTATAGGACTGGACCCAGCACACTACCTTGAGGCACGCCAGCTTTAATAATTCTTAGATCAGAAAAGGCATCCTCGTGCCTTACTCGAAACATTCTATCTGTAATGTATGCTTGCAAGATATCGGCAAAATCATTGGGCAATATTAGTCGTAACTTGTATATCAAACCCTTATGCCAAACTCTATCAAAAGCTTGTGCCACATCTAAAAATACGGTGGAGCAGACTTTTTTCTCTTCAAGCGTTCTCTCAATGATGTTTGTGATTCTATGTACTTGGTCTATTGTTGAGTGTTTCTCTCTGAAACCAAACTGATGGTCAGGAATTAGGTTTCTTTCGTTTATTATAGGTTTTAGGCGTTTTAAAAACAATTTTTCAAACAGTTTCGATAATATAGGCAACAGGGAAATGGGCCTGTATGATGAAACTTCGGTAGGCGGTTTACCGGGCTTTGCAATCATAATCACTTCAGCAACTTTCCATGGCTCAGGAACATGCTTTAGCACGAATGCAGCATTGATGAGCCGAGTAAGCTTAACGATGGCTTTACGTGGAAGGTGTTTTAGGATTTCTCCCGTAATAAGGTCATACCCTGGGGATTTTTTGAGGTTAGTAATTTGAATTTCCTTTGCAACTTCTTTCGGGGTCACAAGCTTAATTCTTTGGTCTTGCAGAATATTGGCAAACTGCAAGTTATCTACAGACCCGTCGTTTGGCTGAAAGGTTTCTTCGAGGTGATGTGCAAATCTTAGAGCTTTTTGCTCATTGCTTATGGCCCACTTTCCGTTATGATCTCTGATAGGGGGGATTGGTGTAATTGGCTTTTTGAGTAACTTTGTCGCTTTCCAAAGAGAGTATTGCGTTGTATGGTCGCTGCTTAACTGACGTAGGTTATTATTAAAAGCCTCATCTTGAAAAGTTCGTATTTCTCTCTTCAGTCTTTTCGTAAGGTTATTCAATAGAGTTTTATCTTGCGGGAATCTAGTTCGCTGCCACCTTTTTCTTTGAGTCCTTTTTTCATGTAATAGGTCTATTATTTCCTTTGGGTAGGTATTTCCTTTAAATTTTTTCATAAGCTGTGGTGTGTTGTTCCATGCACATTGTTGAATATTGTTGTTAAACCTGTTAACTTCAGAATCAAGCTGATCTTTTCTTTTTAATGAAGTTTTAAGGTCAATAATATTTTCTAGGTCTATGCTAAAACTTTTCCAATCTGTAAACTTGTTAACTAATGTCAAGTAATTTTCTCTCAGTAATATTTTGTCACTTAATTGTAATAATATCGGAGAGTGATCGGAGTTCATGTGGTACCCCTCTTCCACCCTCAGATAATTGATAGAAATATTTTTGACAATGAAAAAGTCGATGAGGTCTGGTAGTTTCTGGCGGTCAGTCGGCCAGTATGTAGGTTTTCCAGTACTTATGACCTCACAGCGCATGTCTTTCACTGCACTGAGAAGCTGTCTTCCCTTAGTTGAAGTTAATCTTGATCCCCAATGAGTGTTCTTAGCATTAAAGTCACCGCCTAATATAAATCTCTGTCCAAGGAGTCTGAAGAAGTTTACATATTGTTCTTTGTTTATCGTGTGCCTTGGGGGACAGTATACAGCCGCTACTGTCAAATTAAATTTATTTGTTTTAACTGATATCGCCACAGCTTGCGTGTCTGGCTCCTCGTATTTACACTGTTCGTAATGACTGATATTTTCTCTAATAATGACTGCACTACCTCCTCGTGCCGTGTTGTTAGGGTGCAGCGAGTGATAAACCTTATAGCCTCTAAAATTTACAAAAGACTGTTTAATGAAGTGCGTTTCAGAGATCAAACACACATCAATATTTTCTGTGTCTAAGACTACTTGCAACTCATGTTGATGTTGCAGCAGTCCGTTGGAATTCCAAGCCATTATTTTAAATGTGTTATTCATGTTGGATTTGTAATGCGCTTGATTCTAATTTCTCTAGTCTCTTGTCAAATGAGGATATGCACTTCAATATCTGGTTGAGCTTGTCCTCAAGACTTGATGGTTTTGGACTTGGTTTTACCGCTTGTGCATATGAGACACTTTTAGATGTACTCGTATGTGCAGTTATTGCGGATGACGATGCAAACTGTGCACTTTGTTTTGCTGTCTGTTTGTCGGCGTTTTTAACAATTTGCTTAATGGCAGGGTTGTTAGGTGGATTGTTTTTAGATTTTTTGTTTTTAATCATTTGCATCTCCTTGGCAACTAAACACCCTCTATAGTTGGCTGGGTGAGATAAGCCACAGTGGACACACTTCGGTTTTTCTTGCGCGGGTTTGTTGCAATCAGCTGTAAGGTGTTTGCCGGTACATTTAACACACCTCGGCTCTTTTGAGCAATACTTTTGGGTATGACCATAAGCCTGGCATCTCTTACACTGCGGTATTATTTTAGACGTTTTCAGCGGGTTTATTTCAACTTTACACCCTAATATATGTTTAATGCCGTATATTTTACTTACATCTTCGTCATTCTTAAACGACAGTATAAACATGTTCAGCGGTTCTTTTGTTCTCCAGCTAAGTTTGTTAATTGCATTTTCTATCTGGAATCCTTGCGACGTTAAATCATCTTTAATCCGATCCGGTAGGCAGGAAGAATGCAATTTTTTTGCCACTACTCTTATTGGCCTGGACTGCTTATCCTCATATGAGTGCCATAAACAGTTATATTCTGTTAAGCGACGAGCAATCACTCTGTAAGACTCTTCAGTTTTGGCATTTATTTTAACACTATTACCGCTTAACATTTTGGCGGTAAATGTTTCTACTGGCTGAGATTCAGTCAATAAGTCATAGAATGTTTGATAATTCTTAACACCGTCCACTACGATTGGAGGCGGTGCTAGATTTTTTTTAGTAATTTTCTTCTCTTTGTTGTTGTAGTCTTGCTGCTGCAGTGCGCTAGTTCTGTCTTGTTGTAGTGGTGGAGGAGTAAGGGACGTGTTCAACTTCCTTTTTTTCCTGTTTTTCGCCCTAATCCACCCAGTCTCTTTGGCGAGTTCATCCTCGTCCGTGCAGTACTCAACATCACTTCTCGTAGGCTGAGTAGGTGGTATGGTCTCACTGACCTGTTTACCTGAGGGTTCTTCTTTCTCCTGTGTCTTTAAGCATTTTAGTTGCCCTTGAAGATCTTGTACCTGTTCCTGCAGGCTTTGTATGTGACCGTTCAGTTGACGTACCATTTGTTGCAGGTTTTCTCTGTCCGTTTTCTCCTGAATGTAACAGTCATACAACTGCCTTTCCAGATCAGTTTTAATTTTAATAGACTGTTTTGCAGCCATTGTATAGTTTTAACCTAAACAATTTTAAAATAAACACTTCATGACGATTTCCGCACTTGTAACTGGGTCATCGCGGTGGCCCCGATAGATCGACGTACACCGCGACGACGGTGTTATGATGCATCTGCAAAATACTCTTTACTAGAGCACGCGCGCGCGATCGGTACGTCCGTTCACAATAGTAATCAACCTACATGTGAGTCTATAAATAATAATAATAATAATAATAAATCATTTTATTTCGGACAACTAAAAAAGATCCATAAATTGTTAGTAACAGTTGCACTTAAAAAGACTATTGTTAGTAACTTAAAACTAAAGACGAATTCACGAGAAGACCACCCACCAAACTAGACATAACGAGATATAGAGACTAGGGTATAAGTCTTCTCACAAATTGCCTAATTAATGGTGAGGAAGTGTCTGCCGCCACAGCTTTCAGGATGCTATTGTGACTGCCTCTTATTCTGCTCAGGAGTGAGGCCGTTTTTTTGCGGATGATGGCATGAAATCCATCGGTATGGTTTACTGCAAACATTTCTGAGGCACTGCAGAAACGAGGTAGTCGCAACAGCATCCTAAATACATTATTGTATTGGATGCGTAGAACATCCAGCGACCTATTTGAGTAGTTGACCCAAAGATTACCGGTGTACAAACCTTGACAATAAGCTTTAAAAAGTGTTATCTTCACTTGGTCAGTACACCGAGCAAATCTTCGTGCCAACATATTACCCCTGACCGCCAGAGCCCTACGCTCCCTTTCAATGTCACCATGGTCACTGAGGTTGTCGGTAAGAACGTGCCCAAGATACTTAAACTCAGTGACTCTACGTATTGGCGTACCGTTAATGGTGAGTTCGACTGTACTATCCCGGCGTCTCCCCGCAACCCCAAAGACCATGTATTCACATTTTTTCGCATTATAAACCAGTCCATGTGCAGCGGCGTAGGTCTCACATACTTTGAGTAACTCTACGATCGCTCTCGGCGACGGGCCCAACAGCACCATGTCATCTGCATAACTGATGTTGTTGCAGCTGACACCATTTACCCTGCACCCGACACGCATGCTGCTGAGCTCGTCAATGAGGTCATTAACATATAGATTGAAGAGCCGGGGAGACGACAAACCACCCTGCCTCACCCCGCACTCCAGCCCATATGAATCCGAGAGCGCATTTGACCATTTAACACGGTTTGTCTGGTTACGATACCAAAACTTCAAAACCCTGAGTAGTTCCTCCGGTATACCCCTACTCCTCAATTTACTCCAAAGCACATCGTATGAAACGAGATCGAAAGCCTTGGAGAGATCAAGGAAGCAGGCGTACACCGGCGTCTTCCGGTCAGTGTAGTATTTGACAGTATTCTTGACACTTTGGATAGCACTTTCGGTTGATAGTCCAGGACAAAACCCAAACTGTGCATCGTGCAACTTAATATATTTTGCCAAATAAGAGTCAAGCACACTGTCCAACACCTTGGCCATAACAGTTGCAAGAGAGATCGGGCGATAGTTGCTCATGTCCGAGATATCTCCTGTCCTATTCTTCACAATGGGTACTACAATGGTCTTTATTACGTCTGCCGGTAAATACGAATGGCTGAGACACATCGTAAAGAACAAGGACAGGACCCTCGGCATATGCACGCCTGCATATTTTAAATGGTCTATGCTAAGCCCATCATGCCCAGGTGATTTGCCCCTACTCATACTATTAATAACAGACCTTACTTGCTTCGTGGTAAAGCGTAGTAGCGGCTCTTCCCCCCTGACACGAGATACATAGCCGGTTCCTGACACAGAGGGGCCAAGTGGAGAGTTTACTTTAAAAAGGTCTCTAAATAAATTAGCAATGTCCCTATGCTCAGTAACTCCTCCCACGTCCGCCGCGCGACCAGTCTTAGCTTCCAATTTACCCGTGGACTTCCAAAATGCACAGAAGTTATTTGTAGCCCGTTGTTCTGCTAATACGTCCATTTTAATTTGGTCTTGCCTATTTTGACAATACTTTAGCCGGCTTTTGAAAATTTTACGCGTCTCGTACATTTGGTCGTAAACAGTCCCAGAGGTTTGTCGATCAGCCAAAACCCAGGCTTGGAATCTGAACCTGGCCTCTTGGTGTGCTCTTCGCACATGTTTATTCCAACCACACAATGGATTACCCCGCTTACGTCTCTTGTGTTTTTCATTAGATTCCCGCGCTGCCTCACAAAGGACATCTACAATATTCTTGTACATCTTATCGAGGACAAGTTTGTGTTCATCCAAGTTACATGACCTATGACTGCACACCACAAACTCCTGTGGGAAGTCTATCTCCCGCAGCTTGTCAGAACAAATCTCATGATAGTTCTCTATCTCAGTTTTATTCCTGACGCCCCAAATAACAGCACTGTGGGGTGCAGCCCCAGGCGTCACCTTAGTCCTTACTACATCTAAGTTACATATAATAAATATAGGTAAGTGATCAGACACATAAACATCCTCATCAATACCTACAGTTACAACTGTCTGCCAGGCTGATGAAGAGACAACACAATGGTCTAACCACCTCCTACAGCCGTGAGCCTCACTAATAAAGGTGTAGTAGTTGAGATTGTATCCTAACTTCTTTGTATCAGCACAGACCCAGGATTGATCGTTACAAAAACTTAATAGCTCATTATAAAATAATTCTTGCGGATGTGCATTAAAATCGCCCATTATGTATATGTTTTCAACATCATAAGTCGCAATGATTGCACTTACCTCACTTAAGACCTCAGTAAATAAATGCAGGTTTTCTGGTGAGTTTGTAGGCATATAAACAGAAAATACAATAATAGTGCGACCACCAGAGACAGCTTTAACGGCCACTAACCGAGAACTATTACATAGTATTACCGAAACAGACTCAAAAACACCCTTTCTCCAGAGAATAGCCACCCCTCCGTACGGCCGCCCCCTTAGGAGCCCTTCTGATGTGTCTACAGCAGACCTACCAGTAAATTCAAATTCAGGGCTAATCATTCCTAACATTGCGATATCATGAGGTAACAGCCAAGTCTCCTGCAGGCAGACCAAATCGGACATTCACAAATCTTTCTTATATTATCAACAGATCTTTTTGCAGATTTACAATTAAAACTAGTTATTTTTACGTTATTTTGACAACACATGATTCTAAATTTTAATCTAACTAGTTACATGAGCCTCTCTATTTGTCCGGTACATAAAATGTACATAACGCCTAAACGTAATACCATCAGGCCATAATTGCTCATTTAAAAACATTTCCACCTTATGTTTAGATACATACAGCTTGTAAACGTTATACTTTTTACGACTTGATGTTTAGCTTTTTTAAAGATACACATTCGTTAGTCTTACTTTTTATGTAGCTAATAATGTCATCATCAGAGGCCTCCGTATTTACATTCGATATTAATAACGGGACTTTAATATCTGCCGCTCGGAACTTACTGTCCGGTACATTAGAACGTGAACGTGGCAAAAAGAAGACTTACATAAAATGTAACATCTTCGAAAGAGCACGCGCCGTGACGTGCTGTCACGTGGCATCTCAAGGGTTTTATTGAACTAATTTATTAGTTTACGTAAACGGAATTATTGAGTGATTGTTTGGTGGGGAAGTGGTAAGGTGTCGAAATATCCGCCACTTGTCAAGCGCCAGGTTGCAAGTCCATTCAAGTACCCGTGGTATGGATTTTTGAAACGACGTTTAAATTGGACATCACTGACATAAGGTGAAAAAAAACATCGTGAATTAAAAAATTATTATAATAAACTAACTTTGCCTGCGACTTCGTCAACGTGAAAACCATTTTATAAAAAAATCGCAGCGGTATTAAAACGCGTGATACGCTAGGAATGGAACAAATAGAAAGCGGTACATCTGTACACAGGCCGCGATTTGTCCTCGACGTGCTTTAATCGCGTGGTGTTTGATTTTCAACATTTGGCATTGAGTGTTGAATGAATACGACACACGAAGTTATGTACTCGTGTTCCCACAGACGCGAATAAAATCACGCGCGTTGGTCAGTCAGTACGGCGCGCCGGCTGGTAGAAACATTGGAATTATTCATATGTTTTATATTCGGAAGAATCAGTCGTTAATAAATGTAATTTATTTGAAGTTAGCTATCTGACGTAGTTGGACGATAGAAGATAGCTTAGTTACGCATTACGTGCGTACTGCTTTTACTGATTCGAATACGAACCAAGATGTTAAAAATATAAGTTATAAAATCTAAATTTTTATTTAAAATGATATCGTATGTTTTCCCGTTGTTCTGTATTATAAAACCTCTAATGTTTTCAATAATATAATATGGAATCCTAAAATATGGGCATAACTAGATAGTGGAGTTTATTAATGAAAGTAAGTAAACGTTATGGGTTTAATTTGAGAAAATACAATATTTATTAAACATGCTATAATTATGTTATCCGCTGGATGCGGGAAGCACAAAACCGGCCGGAGTGGCGGTGCTTGGGGGAGCAGCCTTTGTCCAGCAGTGTACGTCTTTCTGCTAATAAAATGGTATATAAATAAAAGCTGCTTTATAATTTGTAATTACTGTCATTTTTTGAGGATATTTTATTATATTATTGTTCATCGTCAAAACTTGGCTTTTCAAATATAAGTAGTTCCCTATTCAATTGTTGCCCCATTTTTTTTTGCTTGTTTTGTGGTTTCCTGGCCTCACAAATGGCTACCGCATATATATTTAGTAAAACATAAGCAAAATCAGTCTTTAATGTTCCCACTTCTGGGACACAGGGCTCCTTTCTGTGAGATGGAGTGGGCGGAGTGGGCCGTAATCATCCACGCGGGCCCAGTGTGGGATGATAGATGTCACATGTCTTCGAATTTTTCAGTTCTTGGACATGCCCGTTTCTCTACTTTTTGTGCCTTCCTTTTTTTCTTTTTTCTTGCCTTCCTCTTTTGGGAGCTCCAAAGCTCTGTAAATAGTGTTTGGCATGTCGGGTCACCCTCCAGTCTCTCTTCCAGGTATTGTCTTTTTATTAGGTCCATCGCCTCTCATTTCACATTCACTCATAAACGCTTGTACGAGTAGCACTGACACATAACAGTAACACTTTACACCATTGGCCATTTTGCAATCAATTACATCATAATTAATTTGGTGAATGTTGGGTGTACGTCAATATGACGTTTTGAAATGTTGCCACAACATAAAACGTAAAAAGAATATTGAGGATGATTTTCTCGTAGCTTACATATTTGTCTATTTATTTTTCATACTTTTATTTTTATATCTAATTAGTATATTCTATCACATTTAAATTTATTATTGCAATTTTTTTTTTGGTACAGCGTCTTAATAATTGTTTGCTGCATCGGTCGACGTCATAACGTCAGCGCCGGCTCTCGCTGAAAACCAGCACTGGAGCTCTGTCTTGCATAGGGTCGCAGCATTATGCTGAGCGATAGCCGTTTTGCGTGGCTGTGACGCATGTTTCTCACAACCTTTTCTTTGTTTTGAGTATTTGTTGTTTTTGCGTCATGTTTACCACAAATAAACGTTTTTTCTTTCTTACTACGATATTTCCTTCACCGTTTTGAGAACAGTGGTGATGAAATAACGTACCCAAAGTAAAGCGCCAATATCGCGGCCATTACCACTGGGCCACCACTGGGTCGCCAGTAGCCCCGCCACAATACCCCGCGTACTAGTTGATACTGTATTACAGTGAGGTATTATTCCTCATCGCTGTGACCCAAAGAGTTACAAACGAGTACCTACGTCATACTCACTCAAATATCTCGCTGACGTTGGCGCGTGTGTTGGACCATTTCCCTTCAAAATTTTTCAGTCATAGTTTTAAAATTAGTACGTCTAATACTTAATGGTAACATCTAAAATATGTATTCCAACCAGCCTCCCTCCAGAAGCCGATCAAAGCTTTTGGTCTATTGAGAACATCTGCGTTTCTGTTCTTATCTGGGTAACGCCTGTGCACTCAAAGAGCACATGCACAAAGGTTTCGTCCGACTCCATGCAAGCTCTGCACAGGGGACTACCCGTAATACCTATTGTGTGAAGGTGTTTGTTTAGCGAGCAGTGTCCTGTGATGGTCCCCGTCAGCAGGCCCGGGCCATTTCTGTCCAGGCGTAATAAACGTCTGCTTCCTTGGACTGCCTGCAGCCTGGTGTCGAGGTCCACCACCTCTCGGCTTGTGTGTGGGTGGACTCCCACAGCCACCTGCGTATCTCGTTGAAGGGGATGGGTATGATGGGTTCAGGCCCGCAAGCCGACGTGCCGGATGCTCTCCTGGCTAATTCGTCAGCTGCGTCGTAGCCTAGTGATCCGCTGTGTCCTTTTATCCATTGTAGTGTCACCGTGTTCCGGGTAGATACCGCTACTCGTTCTAGAGCATTGTGCGTAGGGTACGCGGCAGCCCCAACAGCGTGCTGATGAGGATTGCTGACAGGCTTGACTGTCCATACATTCAACGCTGCAGTGACTTGCACGTCACCTACAGTCGGCGGTAAGTTCTGAAAGTACTGTGGTTTCTGTTTTGTATTGTTTTTGTCTTGCTTATGTATTGTTTGTTGTACTATGTAATTTTATCGAATATTATTATTTTATTCGCACTAAGCGCTTCCAAACATCCTTAATAATGCGCACGGCAAAAGAGTGGAACTCTCTACCTGCGTCTGTGTTCCCGAACGCGTTCAACCCGAATCTCTTCAAATTTAGAGTGAACAGGCTTCTTCTGGGTAAGCTCACTCCATCGTATACTTTGACTCTGTCACCTCTGACCTAGACTAGATTCAAGAGCAAAATCATCTCAAAAAAAAAAAAACTATGAGTCTTTACAGAGAATACGTTTGCCAAATGTATTTTTAACTAAAAATTTTAACTAAAATCTCTCTTGATCGTTGTTGATTTAATTGGTCTTATTTGCAGATTATTACGTTATTCTTTATTTATGTTTAGTTACCTAGATTGGATCGTATACATTATCCTGATTTGTATAATGAATACATGTAGCTATTTATGGTTTTACTTTTTCAGTAATTATTATCATATTCTCAAAAAGTGTCGTCGTGGTCACCAGGAGTTATAAACGCGTCTCTCACAGACGCTGTGGATCCTCACATGCCGAATCACAATAAATTTGTTAAATAAAATTAAACATGTATTATTAAGCAGAGACGATGCACAGCATCCATTCAAGGTCTCCTGCATGTCGATTCTGTAAAAGTTTCACCGTGTAGACTTGCGTGGAGTGAGCTTCAGTGTCATCCCGTCTTGGTCAATCTGTAGCATCAGTGGCACTGACAGCTCACTCCACGCTCACTTCACCTAAGTTTTCATGGTGAGATGGTTACAGAATATCAATGCTGGTGATAGACTTCTATGAGGTAAAGGTCCGCCATTAGCAAACACGCCACCAACGCCAACTCGGCGCTGATGAGTCGAGGATGTGACGTCACTAGAGCTGTGATTGGCTGCTGATGGCTGAGATGCTGAGCATCGACTCTACTTAAGGCGAAATTCTGCTGTAACCGCCAGATTCAAGTTTTATTAATTTATTTATAAAATACTTTATTGCACATCACAAAAATATATAACAAAAAAACTAAGTACAGAATTTTTTGTTTTTTTTTGCTACGATTTTCTGGTTTTACGCCGCATGTTTATCGAAATGCGATTCGCGACTGTAAGAGAGATATATATTTATTGAATAATAATCATCAATTTTACATCAATCGTCAAACTTTAGAAATGTGTTACACCTAAGAATTTTTCAGAATATTCCAATATGAAAATTCATAACTGTTCCACAGTACCAAAAATTTAGTACAGGATTCTTATTTTTTTGCCAGCTCCAAATCAAAGTCAAAGCATTTATTTCAAATAGGCACATAAAAGACACTTTTGAACGTCAACATTTACATTTAAATAGAATTGATTCTAGGCGCCCCTTCCCAAATGAAGTTTTGTATGGAGAAGAAGGGGCAAGAAACTCCACCGTTACTCTTTTAATATTTGGTTTTGTTTTATTTATTTGTTTTAAATGTTTTACATTTGTTTTGTTTTATATTAATTATATTTTTATATGTGAAGACGATACACAAAGAATAAAAATACTATACCACATTGTATAAAGAATTTAAAATAAAGCAAATATCGATAAATCAATCACATAATGCTTTGGAAGTAGCAAAAATGGACCAAACGCTCGGTTTTTACATCTGTTAACTGTCGTATCTTTCTAACAGCATACCCGGCCGAGATGTTATATGTGGTCCCCATTGTAATTTCTCGTCCAGCGTGATTCCTAGGAAAACTGTCTGATTTTAAAGTTCCAGTTTTTCTCCATTCAATATAATGCCACATTCGCTACTTCTAACGTTATGGCATTTAAATAGAATGCATTTCTTTTTCTTTCATTTAGTATCAAATTATTTACCGTAACCAATCTTGGACTTCAGTAAGTTTCAAATCAATCGGACCGTGCGTTAAGATTCTTCCATGCAAACCTTTTACACTTCTTAATACTTCTTTATGGGGTTGTTTTGAAAAACAAAAAATGGCAAACCACATTAATTATGAACACATATTCGTTCCAAGCTTCAAGTTTATTAGCCCAAGAATTAAGATTTTTCAAACAAACGAAGCCCTTACCGAAAATTCTTTCTTAGTCCACCTATTTCACAAAAATAATGCAGTATTTGTAAACTGGCCTTCTGTACAGCGAATGATCTTTCGGACATGATGTTTTTCTAAAATAAAGAAAAACGGTATCATAAAATTTGCAAAAGTAATAACATGTCACAAGTTATGGAGCTCAATAAATTGGCTTAACAAAAATAATATGATTTTAAATATCCAAAAAACACAAAGCAGCTCCTAGACGCTGATGAAAATGCTTAATTTCATCAGCGTCTAGGAGCTGAAAATTATGATGTTGAAGGCAATGGACAAAAAGTTGACTCGACATATGTTACAAAATTCCTTGGTATTCTAATTGATAAAAAACTGACCTAGAAACCGCATTCAGAAGACGTATGCAAGAGGCTAAGCAAGTGAGCGTACGTACTTTATAACCTGGCATTAAAAGTAAGAATACGCACCGTGCTAGAAGCTCATCATGGTCTAGTTGCGTCAGTTTTGAGATTCGGAGTTATATTCTGGGGTAACTGTACTGAGAGCGAGAGAATATTCAAAGCCCAAAAACGTTGCATTACATCAATGACTAGTCTTAAAAATACCGACAGTTGTGAACCTATTTTCAAGTCTCTAAAATTACTCACCTTTCCGTCTTTGTATATACTTGAAGTTGCAATATTTGTCAGAACTAACAAACATATTTTTACCCTAATGGACTATATTAGAATACATCTGGGATCTGTTAGATCACAATATAAAAATCTAATCTAATCTAATCGTTTACAGGTAGGCATAAAACAGTATTATTAAGAAAAAGCTTACTGTCAATGGGGCCCATCATCTATAATAAATTACCTCATGCCTACAAAGAAGAATCATTAAGTGTATTTAAAAAGAGGCTAACATCCTTACTAATAGAATTACTAATAGATTCTCTGAGTTTGTTTCGGCGTTTCTTCTCAGAGTAGTCAGATAGGAAATGCCGATCTCACCTAGTTTTTAAAATATGATTGACGTGTAAAAGTGTTTGTACAAACCTATTTACAGAAATAAAATCATTTATCAATAGATAAATTTTACTATTACCACCATACAAGATTTTTTGAATGACAAGAGTTTATAATGTTATATTATTTTTGTTTCAAATTTCAGTATACACCTTGTTTTTTTTTTTTTGTTGTTGTAAGTAAAATAATCTATTTAATCAATCATTTAAGAGGTATGGAATTAAGATTGTTGTTTTTGCTGTTTAGTTTATGTAGGAAGGTAGCTCCTCATAACTGTATTTCTTGGTTTTGTATAATTGGTTGTTTTAGTAGAAAAAAAAAATATTTTTACTTGTCGTAGTGGCGTGCCGTAAGGTAGTGTGTGTTGGAACTGCTTTTACAATGTTTACATCTTATTTTGTACCCACATTCATTGCAAAATAAATGATTTCTGATTTCAAACAGAGTTGGCCGGACAGTGCAGTGATTGATGACAGGTGGAGTAAGGCAGTGACCGAATGGCGCCAGAGGACTGGGAGAAGTGTCGGTGGACCGGCGGCGTCGGCGAGCTGGGCAGACGGCATTGTTACCATCGCGGGTAGAACCGTGATGAGGCTGGCACAGGGGCGTGGGGATCGGCACAAGAAAAGAGAAGTTCGGCCAACGCTCAGCAGTGGGAGAAGTCTGGCCGGGGATGATAATGTGTTTTTCGACACTTGCATGTAAAGTGAGTCTTAACGCATGCACGCACGCAAGGCTAATAATTCAGCGTATTATACACTGGTGTTATTTCCTTTACATAACCACACTAGTGTTTTTAACTTCGTTTTCATCTTCGCAAAGACCGCTATGTCAAAATAAAATATTTTGTGAACAAATTAAACTATTTTAGGTTAATGATAAATCGATAATCGAAATTATCATAATTTCATCAAATTATATATTTTTCACTACATATTCACGTTAATTTACGTATTCAAAACATTAGTTTGTGTTTATTATATTTTATATTAGTTCGGTTCGGTTTTGCCAGTGCCTTTATTTACACCTGCGCGGTACCACAACACAAACGTAAAAATGCCAACAAAAACTGTTCGGTATAATTTTGTGGACTGTACTTTCAATAATTTAAAGTTAATAGAGTATGCTTAGATGGTTTGGTCATGTGGAGAGTATGAATGAAAGGAGACTAACAAGGCAGATGTGAGTGGAAACGCCGGGAGGGGACGCCCTAGGAGGACATAAATAGTGACCTTATTGGTGATGTTCTTCAGAAAGGTCAGGTGCGTAGCACTCGCAACCGGCGTGCGAGTATAACCAGATGTATGAACGTAGACGAGGCAGAAGGAGTATGTAAGGCCTCAGGACCTCAGGTTCGAAGGGGCTGGCTCCAGTGACTGGAGAAAAGCACGTTTTTTTAATTAAAGTTTTTTTTTTCAGCAGATTTTCCGTTGATTGTACAATTAAAATACAATCAAAAAGATTTTTAAATAGTTATTATGTTGATGACTGTAATTATGTTGAACTCACAGCTCTTCAAAGTCTATGTTCTCCCTAAAAGGCTGACTGTTGAGTGTTATACACTTGTATAACAAAAAAAACGTTTTGTTATCACATACCTACCAGCCAAAAACGAGTAAACACGAAAAATGAGGTGGCCGTCATCAGTGCCATCACCGACTCAGGGATCGGTAATAGCTGCTACAAAAACATTGAAGCAATTGCCGTAGAAAATAACTGCTAGTCTATGAAATCTGATATGACATGAAGAAGTAAGTTTAATTAATTTTTACAAGTTTAGTTGTATACAACGTGTAACAGAATAAGCGCAAGACCTGAAAGTAGTTTGCTCAGAATCAGCTTCTGAATCCATTTCCGTCATTATTTATATGTGTTAATTTTTCCCGGAAAAATCTTTAATTTACCTGAAATTAGTACCACCGCGTCGTAACAAGGTAATACAGTATTTGATTTAAGAAAATGTAAGCCTTATCACAAAGGAATAAAACCTTTTCAAATGCACGACCGAATTTGCAACTTACTCATAGTTATCCTATGTGTAAAGCGCGTAAAAAAAAAGTCAATTTAAGGAAACTTAAACCTTGTTCCAAAGCAGTACGTCTTATTTAAATGCAAAACAGAATTTGTAGTCCGATCATAGCTTTCTTACACACATAAGCATTGCTTTTTACTTTTTATTACATTTAATCATGTCCTGTTAAAAAAATAAGTTAATTTAAGGCAATTTAGATCATATTTCAAAGAAATAAAGCTTTTTTAATTGCGCGACCAAAGGACAATGGCAGAAACTCTATAGAACTTTGCCCCACTAAAATCAAAAAGTAATTTACAAGCCTGCAATATGCAGCATCTTAAAGCTTATTTATTACTGTTAACTAAACATTTGTCCTAATAACTGTAGAACTTGCGGTTTCTGTTTAAATCTTAAAACTATAATGACATTGATTATAGGTTAGGTGCAGTTTATAATTGTTAAAAAGCGATTTAAACAACATATAAGTTACGCATTATCACAATTATTATAATCGTTATATGAGTTTTTGTTTTACTGGTATTTAAACCTTTTTTTGGTGTTTAACATGCGCAATATGTAACACAATAGGAAATTCGGGGGTTGAATTCCTTTTATCATTGATTTGTAATCGGCAAGTTCTATTGAAAAACAATGTATTATGAAAAGGTCCTTTAATCATTACAATTATTTTCATTAATTGACATTTCCTGTAAACAGCTGGGGCAGGATCTGGCATTGTCATTTGTAGATCGTTTTACACATTCGTTTGTTTAGAAAAGCCAAAATATTAGAACATTTGTACGACTAGTACTTCTTTTGCAAATGAAAGATTAATGTGAAAGAGCGAGATGTATTAATTTGCCGACTTACAGCTTTGACGTTTGACATGCAGACGCACGCGCCGCCACTGCCCGCCTCACATCAAAGGTTTAGTTATTCTCCGGCAGCGACAAGTGTTCCCGAATTTAATTTTTGTTGCTGTCACATTTATTTGTTTACGCGCGCGATGGCATTCCAGTACACCAATATTCAGTACACGGAGATGGTGAGGACACTGGCTCGTTGCAACGATAATGTCGAGTTAGCGTGTCGAGAGTTCAACGAACGATATGATACTAGAGTGAGCGCCAGGATAATGTTAAGTGCAACTCAGCGTCTGAGGGACTCCGGTACCTTTCGTCCTAACACGGCAATAGATAGAGGGGCAAAGGTGCGCACTACTCGCTTACAAGCAACAATATTAAACTATTTTGACGAAAACCCAGAGAAGAGCACAAGAGAAGCAGCACCATTATTCGACTGCAGCCACATGTACGTGTGGCGAACGTTACGCGCTGATGGTGAACTCCCGTATCACCTGCGACGTTGTCAGGAGCTGACGCCGAACGACTACTTGCCACGTCTGGAATTTAGTAGATGGTTGTTAGAGAACTGGCAAGGAAACATCATCTGGACGGACGAGAACACCTTCACGCGAGTTGGCATTTACAACCAGCATAACCAGCATTTGTGGAGACATGAAAATCCACATGCATGCCGTGTTGTGTCGTTTCAGCACAGGTTCTCCGTGAACGTGTGGGCGGGCGTCATAGGTACACGCGTACTCGGCCCTGTTTTTCTGCCGAGGTTAACTGGAGATACCTACCTACAGTTCTTGCGGGAAACATTGCCCGAGTTATTGGAGGACGTCCCGCTCTTCTTTTTAAGAGACGTGTTTTACCAACACGACGGTGCTCCCGCGCATTTCTCATGGAACGTTCGGCAGCATCTTGATGCGGAATATGGGCCCCGTTGGATTGGTCGTGGAGGGCCAGTGCAGTGGCCTCTCAGATCGGCTGATCTAACGCCTTTAGACTTTTATTTGTGGGGTCGAATAAAATCGCTCGTTTACGTAAACGAGTCAACGAGTGTAGAAGACCTCAGACAAAAAATTTAACTCGCCTTTGGTATTGTGAAAAGTGACACTGAAGTACTAAATAAACTAAAATTTAACATAAAAGAGCGTGCAATAAAGTGCATCGAGCAAGGCGGTGGACATTTTGAAAGTTTACTTAAAAGGAGACGAAGAAATAGTGTAGTAGTGTAAATAGCTCGAACCTGTAAGTAATTACTTTTATGTTTACCGAATTTAATTAGTGTAAATATTTATGATTCAAATCATTCATACACGCCGACTCAGAATATGATATCGCAACAGTTAAGTACGCATCAGAGATAAAGGCTCGCACAAACAGGCACGACGGAACCGTGGGAATGAACCTTAAATGAGTCAGTCTCCGGGACGACCGTGCGGCGAAAGGGCGCGGGCGCACGCCAGAGGTAACACCCTATCGCAGACGGGCGAAAAGTTGCTCGATTTGAAAATGCTTCCCCTTTACTAAACCTAATAACTTAGAACAAAATAATCCAAAGCTTATTTATTAAGGTTCCCACAAACAGGCGCGACGCCACAGCATGACACAGAGGCACCACTCGTCGCGCGACACGCGGTGCCTTTGTGTCGCGCTGTGGCGTCGCGCCAGTGTGTACGGGACTTTACGTGTGATCTGTACGTAATGTTCGGTCATTGAACTAACGTACACACATACCTAGTGCGTACTCCTACTCTTGCAGTGCTTACCTACCTAGCCAGCTGGCAGGCACATGAGTGTGCGGTGCGTGCGCTATTAGTGTGGGTACAGATCGAGTAGTGCGCTCAAACGTTTTATGTTTAGTCAGGACAATTATTTTATAAAAAAATGCTAGGTGTGGTTTATCTAAATTAAATTACACATGTTATTTTAGTCTTATAATTTAATTTTCTTATTAGGGTGTATGAGCTCTTGCGTTAATTCCGTTACACGTTGTATGAAATAACATGTTTCTATAAAATGTCTTAAGAAAAAACGTAACGTCCTTATCTGAAGGAGCAAGAGTAAGTATGAAATGGCCTGCTCCACTAAACCGTGTAGTGGCTGGTGTAATAGGCAAATTATCTATTTTGTCTATTTTTCGAACATCCATGCACACGGGAGTTCTTTAGTTCACGAGATAATCAATAAAAATCACTTGTGTTTTTCCAATTTTCTATGAACTAAATCTCTTAGAATCGTAAAAAAATGCAAATTAAATGAATTAATCGGCAATGCCCCTGGATTTTAAATGGGTCGTAAACACCTGCGTTTACCTTAGACTAGCCAAGAAAGTATGACAAACCGTATTATTACGATACTTGTATTTTTCAACAAGCGGTATAAATGGCCGGCCGGTGTTTAAAATAATTTTAAGTACGAACATGATTTAAACTTGAGCATAAGGTCCTGGGTTCGATTCCTAGGTATGGCAAAGCGTTGTTGGGCTATAGGCCGCCCCCATTACTTACATTGGACTTAAACATAATTGGGAACGTAGGCGGCAATATTTTTAATTTACACCTCTTGCTAACCCTTTGCGTATAACACCTGATGTTTTATTGTGAAAATTTAATGGATATATCTCTAGCAACTATCAAAAATGTAACTGGTTTTCCCTATATATAAAAATAATGGAGATTCTGTTTTTTTTTTTAAAGTCTAATACTGCCAAGCCCACCTACTGGCTGTAAGGAAGAGCACTTATAACACACGGAGTGTCACTCTGTTAGAGTGATGTCCCGCGCGCACGCCACGAGCATGTCACTGGGACACGAGCGCGCGCCGCCGGGCACGTGCAGCCCGGGAATAGCAGCGGCGATATGTCGTAGTCGTCCGCTACACCTACCTATGACTTTATTTGCTACTAAGTGATCAAAGAAAATGTTAATGTTAATCAGCGATATCATCGCTTCAGTAAAATTAAAAATACCATGTTTTGAAAAAAAAAATTGATTGCATAGCAAACTACATACTATCTCCATGGAAGTGCAATCTGGTATTCATGTCGGATAGAGCTGGTCACTGGTGGTGATCACTAGCTGCACGCACTCATCACTGTCGCAGTCATGCACTGTCACTTGCGGGCGTGTGTCGGGCGCGCGTGGCGGGTCCGGCGCAATTCACGTGCCGTGCGCGGTCGTGCTCGCGTGACGTAACACCGCGCCACACTGCAGCGCGGCCGCGCGGCCCGCGACCCGAGCTGTGCCTCGCGCCTGCTCCGCCCGCATCCCGCTGCGCGCGCACCCCACCCGCCTCAGCACCGGCCACCACTGCTCATTGCTCGCCTCCTGCATTCGTCTGCATCCCTCATATATACATGCCCTAACGCACCTGCCTTACAAAAGTTCCGTGCAATAATCAACCTATTTCGGAAGTAGGTGTTTCGTGCGGGGTGCCATCTGTGTATACTGTACATCCTCCCGTATTTCTAGAACGGCAGGCTGTGCTGGAGTGGACGCCAAGGCCATCTGGCTCACCTACTTTTTCGGCCAACGAACCGAGGCAATGCTACCAGCATGAACCTATGTCTTGTTGGTCCGACAGCCTCAAAGGTTTTCTTCTCCAGATCAAAGCAGCATATAAATTGGAAAATAAGCAGAACTACTGATAGTTATCGTGTTATGTATGGTTTGGGAGTGCTATTCTATTCATATTAAAGAGATATTCACGGTTTTTTTCGCAAGATCAGGCAGCTAGATTTGATGAATTGCAATCAACTATCAATAGCCTTAAAATGCAAAATAGTAACTTAACACAAAGTGTGCTTATGTTCAAATAAGTACGACCAGTTTTTGTTCACAAATTCGCAGATAGAATCTGAGAGGCAAGTGGACAAAAACACTATTTAGTTTATTGAAGCTAAAATCGATTTAATCAAACGTAGGTCTCGATGGACAGGTATTGAATATCGCAACGTACCGAAAAAAACAGGTAAAACAAAGCGGGATTTATGTGCCCTGCTGAAACGTGTTGGTTATAAGTACATTGTGTAATATTTTCAGGATGAAATCGAAAGACGCATCTAACCCAATCATCATGGAAGTTACTACCGTATTGCATAAAGGAGAGATTCTTGGGAACGTAAAACTTCACAATAAATCAAAGAAACCATCTGCTGCAGAATGATGAGAGTGGAAAAGATTTACACATCAGAATTTTATCTGAAAAGGATATCGATAACCTAAGGGAAACTCAAACTCAAAGCATTTATTTCAAATAAACCAATTACAGGCACTTTTGAATTGTCAAGGGGTCGGTAAGTCAGAAATATAAAGCTAGTTGCCCATTTCAAAGCGAAGTAGTCACCTATGGAGAAGAACGGGCAAGAAACTCCACGGACACTCTTTTAAATAATATTGTTACAGAAAATTTGTTACATCAGTTTTGTTGAAATTATATTTGTGAGAACGATGTAGATCTCTAGATATAGATTCTAGAAATTGCAAATTAAAAAAAAGCCGCGGCAACCCAGAGAGGACCAGTCCCCACATACGGCGCCCGTTCACGAACATGACCGTTCGTTTACGGGCGGATTCAGTTCAACCATTTTGAAGGGAACTTAATGATCCAACACACACGCCACCACCAGCGAGACATTTGAGTGAGGAGTCAGGGCACATTCAAGTCAATGACAGACGTGCCCAGCATAGGGTAGCATTATAGTAGGTACATAGTGCTCACGCATGTGCTTTGCAGTTATAAAATTTTAAAAGATTGAAATCATAAAGTGCAAAGATAGTTTTTACAAACTTCAGCAGCTCCAACAATATTTTCGAATGTTAATCAATTAGTTTATGCGCCCTTGTGGATCAGAATCAGCGTTGAGCCAAGCATTTTTGTCAGAGATGTAATCCCCCAACTTATAATATGCTTGGCTGCATAGTGTGCATTTGATACAAGTTTTAAACTAACTTCGTTTTATTCAGTTGGAGTACGTGGGGAGGTATTTTACTATAACATTTTAAACAGTACCCCATGAAGGATGAATCTAATTTAGCCAGCCTGAAACCCGGTTGAACCAATTGGTCCCTATTTCTAGTCCCATATTTGTCTTTCTCCTCTTTTACTAAAAATATTTTGCATTACTCGTATTACAAACAAACAAAATAAAAAATTAAACGTTACTTAAATATTAATGTAGCCCACACCGCTGTTCATAGATTACTATTAATAAATAAAACTAAAGTCACTAGGAGGTAAACTGTTCATGCATGACAGTTACACTAGTGTTGAAAAACAATTAAAAAAGATTTAAGAATTTAAAAAAAACAAACAATTAGTAAAAACAATAAAAAGAAATAAGTACTTATTTTAAACAGTAAGTAAGTAAGTTAAGTATTTCAGAGGGTGCTACAACCCGTTTACTCTTTGTATCAATCCGTTCTGAATTTTTATTTAATTTAGTACAAGTGCATAATAGTAGTATTTATTGGCTTTTACTCAAAGCTTAGACGTTGCTTGGTGGCCTTTTGGTGACGTTTTGGTTAACCGTGTAATAATCTACCTTATAAGAGAACTTGACTGTCAAACATAGAACACACAAAACTGCTAAGTCATTGACAAAAATTGAACTCAGCGCCATCTATTGGTTTACTAGGGAATCCCTAAGTCAATAGCGCTTACTAGGACGCGGTGATTATTGGACTGATTTCTAGAGATAACTTACGTTAAGTTAGTATAGAGTGCGCTAGTTGCACCTTGCTGTCCATAATAAACAATCACTGAACTTGTCAATCAATGGACTTAGTATTCGAAGCGACTTCAATCAAGATGGAATGCTGTAATACCTCGGCTTCGTCAACTTATATTCTTCAGTACTCTGTATGTAGTGGGAAATACCACTATGAGTGTTTGAGTTTAAGTTTGAGCCAGTTTGTAGCTCTAAAAGGTGAGTACAAGGATGCTTGGAAGTGTCCCTCATGTTGTAACGTAACTAGGCGGGCCAGGTCGAACACACTCCCGTGCGCAGTTACACTGAGCTTCCAGCTGATGACCACACCATGGATATGTCCTGTAATAACTTACACCATAGTCATCTCAGTTCGTCCACCAGTCTTGGCGCTAACACTGATCACAGATAAGTCATCGCACCCTTCTAAGTCCACGGACTTTGAGTCATTCACAATAAATCTACAAGCAACTCTCAGCCAATGGCGAAATGATATGCTTCAAATACGTGACGATATCAGATCCACCTTGACTGGCATCCAGAAAGATATACAAGCGTTCAGAGCAGAACCTCTTCAATCAACAAGTGACCACCCTTCGTCATGACATTATTGACCTGCAAACCAGTTCTCAGAACCAGACAGCAGAGCACGACTCCCTCAAAAAGCGTTTTGATGATTTGAGCTGTAACACATTGTCAGCTGAGTTTGAGTCTTCAATTTGTAGCCTGGAAACTAAGATTGACGTTTTTGAGCAGCAGGCTCGACAATGCAATGTCGAGATATGTAACCTGCCTGATAGGCATAACGAAAACTTACCTTCCATCATTGAGGCAATAGGGAACGTCCTTAAACCTCCAATTTTACTCAATGACATTGTCGCTGCACATAGAGTACCTCATGCTCATCAACAGAGCACAAGACCAAATAATGTTTTTCTAAAGTTCACCTCACGCCTACAGAGGGACAATTTGCTCAGCGCATATCGTAAAGCTAACTCGTTAAAGACTGATCAAATTGGTATCTCCGATACGTCCACGTCTATTTATACTAATGAGCACTTAACTTTAAAGAGACAGCAGTTGTTTCGTAGAACCCGAGAAATTGCAAACAACCATAATCATAAATACGTATGGATCAGAAATGATACCACACTGGTCCGCGAGCGTGATGGCGCAACTGCCTTGGCGATACGGGGAAATGGTGATCTTAAAAAAATTAAAAAGAAGACAACTGATTAACAGCTTCCTCTTTTTTTTTGTCTTCATCGCTATAACGATGAAATATTATCTGCCTAAGTTCATGTACATGAGCTGAACTATCATTTTAATTGTATTGTGTTTCATGTTCCTTTATTTGTTTTAATTTTATCATTTTTCAACTTGTTATTAACGAAATGTTTTACTATTCAGTGGTATTTCAAAGTGTACTATTACATTCCTGTAAATTGTATTTTTCGGACGACATTATGCAAATCTTCCTCTGTGAGTACGACATGGTATATCTATACAAAAATATGTTCATAACCTGCTATCTTTATCTACTACGGCTGAACCATAAGTGCACAATACCTGCTGCCTTATACATATTTATAATAAGATATTTGTTCTATTATATATATTTATCTATAGATTTTATTTACACAATGCATTTACAATAAGTCAACAAGTTATACTTACATTTATAAGTAACAATTACTTATAGGCTAAAAAATAATATATACAATTTAGAATTAAAAACAATTAATAAATTAAAATTCATTATGACAAAGCAATTAATTAATTAATAAGGTAAATATGTACATCACAGCACATTGATTAAAAAACATTCAATAAGAAAATAATTAAATTTTAAATATAATTGCAAAACAAAATAGCGCATTTCCAAATTAAATACTAACTACGAGAATAGTGCTGGACAAAGAATGTGCGAAATTTGCTCAGTTTATCGTGATGTATATCAGGTTACTGCAACTGTTAAGCATTCTACAAAAGCGTGGTATCGGAGAATTTGCACCCAGAACCGTTCTGCGTAGTGGTGGATGTCGGGGTGGGATGGGGCTTCGCGGATGTCGAGAAGGGGGCCGAAACTGTATAAGAGACTCAAGAGCTTAGGGCAGTCGATTATATTTCTTAGGAGTTTGTAAAGAAACAAGCTATCAATTATATCTCTACGAGTTGATAAAGAGTGCATCCTGAAGTATTTCAACCGTGCATTGTAGGAGGTGTAACGTAACGTTTAGCCGACTGGCTAAACGTTACGTTGCAAGTTAAAATTAAATTTTAGAAGATGAAATACAAAAGTATGTATAAAAAGATATCAAGAATTAGAATCGATTAGTAGTAGCATAGGACGATCCTCTTGCCCGCAGTCTAACGCGAGGGAGCTCACGGTCGTGCAGCAGCTCGAGGCGTCGGCCGCTCCTCCGGCCCGAAGTCTGTCGAGTTGAAGCTCGCAGTAGCCTCTCCGTGCTCACAGTCGCGAAGCAGCTCACGGTTGAATCAGCTCGCGTTGGCCGCTCCTCCGTCCCGCGGTCCGTAGTAAGGGAGCTTGCGTCGGTTCTGGTTCGTCGAGGAGGAACCCGCGAGAGGCTCGATCTTAGAAATAAAATTAAAGTATGAGTGAGTACGTCAGGACCTCTCGTTCCTGTGAATTAGCGGCGGCGTCACACGCCACGTTATTTGACGTCAGGATTTCTGGTCCCAGTGTATTGACGGCGGCGTCACATGCCACGTTATTTGACGTGAGGACTTTGTATTTCTCAAAGACGTCTCGAACTTGCAGACTCAGGTGGGAGGGTCGGAGGTGATCGGGAGAGCTCGAACACCTTCACGCACACAATATAAAATTAAATTCACTGATTTTAGCTAATATTTCTTTTAATTCACCGTATCTATAAATAAATCAGAACTCAGAGATAAAATTATTTATATTTAAGCAACAAAGAATGGTCAGAGTTAAACGATAGGAGGAAAAAGAAGGAACCGGGTTAAAACTAACGCTTGCCTTTTATAGTCCATGGCCGAGCGTTCTAGAAGTCACTTTTTTAGTTTTAAATCAAATACTTCTTAATTGGTTATTGGCCAGGAACAATAAAGATGGCTTACAGTGAGAACCTGGCTTAACACTAGTTTTACGATACCTTTACAATAAAATAGACGACCTCTTAGCTCTATACCATAGAAAAAGAAAAACTGACAGATGACAATGTTACATACAAAATGTCACAACATTTAATAAAAGGAAAATAATAAGAGATCACATGAAAAGATATAATAGGATGTGGAAAATGGACGCGAGGTATCTAAAGGTTTGCTTTTCAGCAGTACAACAATTATCAGATAAACAAATGTAAGTAAAAATGAGTGTCATACAATATTCATAAAAACTAGTACTTATTGAATCATAGAAAGAATTGCTGTGCATAACAGTTCCTCAGGTGTTAAATAGATAAATAGATTATAAGATGTGATTTTGTTGTAACAAAATACCACATTTCCCCAAGAACCCCGGAAAATTTTCCACTCATTGAAAATTTTGCTGGTTAAAATAATTCCTTGACCTAACATACAATCTCTTTCATTCTTTCAGCAAAATCTCTCATTCCATCATACGGAGGGGATATGGTTCACATTCGATGACGCATACTCCACAAGGAAATATTTAATTCAATTACGAAGGCTTATTTTTTTTTATTAGGTGTCGTAACCCGCACCTGTCGAAAACCCATATAAAGATTATTTACAATAAATGAAAATCGTATGAGGCTTTATTAGCCTGTTTAGAGATTAAGAAAACCAAGTTTGAGATAAAACTCGGTTTTAAGAGTTTAAGAGAAACCTTAAATTAAGAGAAACCCAAGTTCCAGTTTAAGAGAAGCCCAAGTTTAAGAAAAACCAAGTTTAAGAAAAACCTTTGAGAAAAACCAAGTTTAAGAAAAACCAAGTTTAAGAAAAACCAAGTTTAAGAAAAAAAAGTTTAAGAAAAACCAAGTTTAAGAAAAACCAAGTTTAAGAAAAACCAAGTTTAAGAAAAACCAAGTTTAAGAAAGACCAAGTTTAAGAAAAACCAAGTTTAAGAAAAAAACAAGTTTAAGAAGAATGTTAAAACTACATGGCATTAGGGGCTTTTTTATAGAGTTGCCCACCGCTCGAAAGAGTATGGCTAAAGAACCTAAATACAATCATAAGAATAAAATAAATAAATAATGGTATTACAAAGTTAGCCTAATAGGTTAAGTGCATATGAGGGTCTTAAAACTAACTTAGAGTAATGAAATATAAAAATTAAATATTAAGTTTTGAAATCTTTAACATGCCATTTCCCTCTAGAACCATTAGGGTCTTGTAAAATAAATACAAGAGGTGACAATTTCTCTGTAATAGTGCATTTAATAAATCTAGGTGCTAGCTTTGCACTGAAATAAGTAGCTGTGTTACTTTGTACGTAGTTCTTACGCCAAACAGTATCACCTACGTTAAATTCCTTAAAAGTATGTCTTAAATTGTAATTTGCAGTATTTCGTGTATGGGCAACATGTAAAGCAGTCTGAACCTTATCAAAGAAAGCAGATAATAAACCCATATTAATGGCGTATATATCTCTGGGAAGAAATATTATTTCGTCCAGATTAATACACTGAGTATAAAGTGAACCACAAGGTATGGTTCACGACCAAAAACAAGGAAGGATGGAGAAAAACCTGTAGTGATGTTTACTGAACTGTTCATGGTGTATTGAATTTTCTGTAAGTATGAATCCCATGATCTGTGATCTTCCCCAACTAGTTGTGCTAGTGCTGTGATTATTGTTCTATTATATAGTTCTGTAGGGTTAACTTGAGGGCAATATTTAGGTGAATAGGCCACAAACGGGACTTTATATTTTTCAAGAAATGCTTTGAATTCATTTGCTTGAAATTGGGATCCATTTTCCATTATAATACATTGGGGAACACCATGCGACAAGAATACCGAATTCTCCACGTGTTGGATAATATTAGCGGTTGAAGCGCGTTTTATTGGGAAGATTAAACAATATTTAGTAAAGTAGCAGGTTACCACAAGAATGTATTGGTTACGCTGTCTTGTTATTGGGAGAGGACCCATTAAATCTAATGAAATTGTCTGAAAAGGTCTTGAGCATATTTAAGGTTTACCCATAGGACCATAAGGGGAGTGGTTCGAGTGTTTGATAGCGAGACAAGTGTCACATAAAGAGCAAAACTTTGATACATCTTTAAACATGCCAGACCAATAATAACTAAGAGACAGTTTCTTATAGGTTTTGAAAATTCCTAAGTGAGGATTATCTGTACCCCCATGGCAAGATTCTATTAAGTCCTGTCTCCTAGATGGAGAAAGGACTTCTTTCCAAATGAAATCCTCATTAAGATAATCAGAAGAGTTGGTGTAGCGATGTAATTTAGAATTGAGAATTCTATCATTTGGATAGTCATCTGGATTATCATTGCAATTGGTAAATAGTCTGTTATAAAGCTCCAACTGTGACTCGTTATTCCTAGTGATAGGTTCTGACATGCCTATTACAGCAATATCTGGAGTTTTATTACGTGAGAGTAAGTCTGAGACAACATTGTCTTTACCCTTCTTATGTTTCAGGATAAGATTAAAACAAGATAATCGTAAAGTCCATCTTGCAAGTCTCCCCGAAGGGTTTGAAAGATTTTGAAACCACTTCAAAGCTGCATGATCAGTGTAAACTGTGAATTGTTTACCAATAACAAGATAACAACGCCAGTGTTCAAGAGCAGAAATTACTGCCAAAGTTTCGCGTTCAGTAGTAGAATAATTTTGTTCATGTTTATTAAGGGATTTACTCATGTAAGCAATCACTACTTCTTTATCATTCTGATCCTGAGTAAGCATGGCACCAATGCCAAAATTTGAGGCATCGCAGTGAACCGAAAAAGGAAGATTATAGTCAGGACACGCCAGAATTGGAGTTGAAATTAAACATTCTTTTAATTTAGCGAAAGCGGATTCAGCATCTTTATTCCATAAAAATTTTGGACAATTTTTCCCCATAGAAACCTCTATGGGGAAAAATTTACTGAGAGGGGAAGCAATAGAGCTAAAATTTGGTATAAAGCGACGGAACCAACTGCAAGTACCTAGGAATTTCCTAACTTCTTTTTTTGAAGTTGGAGTGGGATATTCTAATATAGCTTGTATTTTATTAGGATCAGTTCGTAAGGGGTGCGAGCAGAAGACCTCCCCGTGCGCTCGGCGGCTGCTGGTCCTTTTCGGATACGTCCGGGGGGAAGAGCAGTCGCTGGGCCTGGTGCACCCTGGGTCACGGACAATAATCTCTTCGCGG
This sequence comes from Dasypolia templi, assembly GCA_963555695.1. Taxonomy (NCBI): domain Eukaryota; kingdom Metazoa; phylum Arthropoda; class Insecta; order Lepidoptera; family Noctuidae; genus Dasypolia; species Dasypolia templi. Next base: position 343,878 of record OY743151.1, on the reverse strand, counting down.
GGGGTAGGGTAGAGGAGTATTATTGTCCGGAGCTAACTTCTGCAGGAGGGGTCGCTCCTGACCAGTCGACGTAGTCGATTAGGCGTGGACGCGACCAGACCCGCTTGGGTGCAGGCGCATCTAAGCGTGGTTCGTTTGTCTCCTCATTCATTGAGGAACAAACCTTTCGACGGGTCCGCTGAGTCGGCTCGGCCGGACAGCGGACGGAGGCATGCTTCAATGCCGCCGTCGGGGGGCTTGGCTTAACCGCCCGGCCCCAGAGGAAGGACACCTCTAAGATAAAAAACCACCCAATCCCAAGTTTCGGGAGCGCGGCGAGGGGATGAATGGCCGTAGGGGGTACGGTCGTTAGCGCTCCCACCTGCTGGTACCTGCCGCCCCCAGCAGTATGTAGGCTTACCCGGGTAATTAAGCCTCTGCCCGGTGTTGACGATTATTTGCTTTATACTCGTGGGAATTTTATGGATAACCTAAACAATAAAACAAAAAATGACGTAGTGGGAGTAAAAGTACCTCTGGTACAAATTGAGCGGATGGGCGTACTGTCGGGTTCCGATAGCGCGTCCAGTATTATGAGTGTGGCGAGCGCGGGGAGCGTAAAAACAAAATGTTTACGCAAACGCTCGAAAGAGGATGCAGACTCAGGGTCGGACTCGGCCCTGAGCGATACAGCGGTGCTGCCCCCCCCCAAGGTCGGTGCCAAAAAAGGAGGCAGAGGTAGACCCGCTACTACCGGCAAGTATCGGTCAATCGAGGCGTGAGGCTGCGGCTGCAATGAAGGCCGCAGCACTCACCGAAAAACTTGAGGAGGACGAGCGGCAGATTGCGGCTCTGACGAAAAGGGTGACGGAAGGGAGAGTCACTCGCCAGTCGGAGTCGTCGTCTGCCGTCTCTGATGTAGGAGGCGAGCCAGAAGAGCTACCTGCCTCTGACCTACATCAAAGAATGGCTGACGCGGTTGCGGTCATTAAAAGGGTGAGTAAGGTCTCGAAGGGCCTTAGCGGCTGCAGCCAGAAGGCACTCAAAGAGGCCACGGCCTCCATTCTGGGAAGTGCTCAGGTGCTGTTGACCCGCACCACGACAGAAGAGACGGCACTGCTGCGGGCCCAGAACGCAAAGCTCGCAGCACAAATGGCGGAGCTCCGCAAGGAGCACGAGGAGATCAAGGCGGAGATGGCCAACTTCCGCCGCGAGCACCTCAGGCGGGAGGTGGGCCTTCCACCCGCATCGCCGCAACCGCAACCGCAGTCGCCGTCACAGCCGTCGAAGCAGCAGCCGTCACAGGAGACGGAGTTGACTCGCCTGATCCGTCAGGAGATGGCGAGTTTCAACGCGCGCTTCTCGGTGCTTGAGGGGAGGATTCTTCGTCCCCCCCTAGCTGCAGAACAACGCAGCACACCGGCGCCGACATATGCGGCCAATGCCGCAGCGCCCCGTGCCGACCAACCGACACAAGCGGGCACACAGGAGAGGACTGTTCCAACTGCCGCCTCGCAAAAGAAAACTGCGGGGCCTAAATCGAATGGGCAGTTGGAAAAGGCGGCTAAACTGGCCAAAAAGGCAGGTGCTACGTCTGCTCCGCCTGCACAAACTGCCAGGCCAGAAACGCAAGAATCCGCCAGTAGACCTGAGGCGGAGTGGACGAGGGCGGGCGCCGCCAAAAAATCTAAAAAAGCGCGCCAGCGGGCCAAAAAGAAGGCCCAGAAAGAAGAAGCGGTGGCCAAGCGCCAGACCGTGAGGCTCAGTACCCCCCGCTCTACAGCAGTGGTTCTCACCCTGCAGCTGGGGGCGGAGGAGCGTGGCCTCACATATGCCGGGATCCTGGCAAAGGCGAAAGCCGAGATTTCGCTTAGTGATCTCGGCATAACGGGCCTCCGGTGCAAAACAAAAGCTACCGGCGGCCGCCTACTGGAAATATCGGGAACCACTAGTGGTCCCAAAGCAGACGCCCTCGCCGATAAACTTAAGGCGTCCCTAGGCCCGGATGATGTAAGAGTGTCCAGGCCAACCAAGTGCGCAGATCTGCGCATTTCGGGCCTGGACGACTCCGTCACACTTGAAGAGGTCGTCGCTGCCATCTCCAAGGCCGGAGGATGCCCGCCGGATCAAGTCAAGGCGGGCACGATACGCTGGGGTGCCTTCGGTCTCGGGACAATTGTTGTTGGCTGTCCCGTAGCGGCGGCCAACAAGATTAGCAACAAACGGCTTCTGGTGGGATGGGTCTCGGCGCAGGTCGCGCTCCTAGCGCCCAGGCCCTATCGGTGCTACCGCTGCTTAGAAGGAGGACATGCGGGTGCACGGTGCACCGCTGGGGTGGACCGCAGCCAATTGTGCTTCCGCTGTGGTCAGCCCGGTCACAAGGCTGGCATTTGCACTGCCACGCCGCACTGCGTCATCTGTGCGGCATCTGGCAAGCCAGCCGACCATACGACCGGGTCAAAGGCCTGCGCCAGGTCCAAGAAGAAGAATAATGCCAGGAGACAGCCGGCTCATCCGCCGGCTAGTATCACGGACGTCACGAAGAAGGCAACCAGCTCCTCGCAGCCCCCAGCCTTTCTCTCGCCGACATGGAGGAGATAATATTGGAGTTGGGCACAGTCGTCAGTCGTAGCCGTCCTCTTCCCGTGATCGTCCTGGGGGACTTCAATGCCAAATCTACGGCTTGGGGTTCTCCGGCTACGAATGCGCGGGGAGAGTTAGTGGAGGAGTGGGCGGTCGAGCAGGGCCTGCTTCTCCTGAACCGGGGATCCGTGCAGACGTGCGTGCGGCAGTGGGGTGGGTCTATAGTGGACCTGTCGTTCGCTAGCCCCGCTCTCGCGCGCACTGTCCAGGACTGGCACGTCCTGGAGGAGGTGGAGACGCTTTCCGATCATCGATACATTCGATTCAGCGTCTCCGCCCAGACCTCGGTTGGGCCGGTCCAAGCGGCCCCGGTGGGCGTTGGAGACGGCCCGCGTTGGGCACTGGAGCGGCTGGACAGGGAGGCTCTCTTGGAGGCCTCTATCGTCAAGGCCTGATTGGACTCTCCAAGCAGGCCAACCGACATCGACGAGGAGGCGGAGTGGTTCCGGGAGAGCATGTCGCACATCTGTGACACTGGCATGCCCCGAGTCCAGCCGTTACCATCCAGGCGCCAAGTGTACTGGTGGTCGCAGTCGATTGCGCAGTTGCGCATTGCTTGTGTGCAGGAGCGACGCCAGTATGCAAGGTGCCGAAGAAGAAGACGTCGCCGCCGCCCCTTTACAGCGGCGGCCGAACAGGAAGAGGCGGAACTATATGATCGCTATAGAGATGCGAAGAGCGCCCTCCAGCTGGCCATTGGCCGGGCAAAGGCCCAGGCCAACGAAGAGCTGCTGGAGACTCTGGACCGAGAGCCGTGGGGACGCCCCTACCTTATGGTACGGGGCAAGCTGCGCCAATGGGCTCCCCCATTGTCCCGGAGTCTCCAGCCACAGCTGCTGGAGGAGGTGGTGTGTGCGTTGTTTCCGTCGAGACCAGAGCACGCACCACCGGCTATGGTTCCGCCTCGCAATGTGCCCGACGCGGAAGACGACATAGACGACGATGTGCCCGAAGTGACCCGGGTAGAGTTGAGAGTGGCGGTGGCTCGCATCAGGAACACCGCCCCAGGGCCCGACGGCATTCCAGGCCGTGCATGGGTCCTGGCCATGAAGGCTCTCGGGCCCCGACTAGGGGACCTCTTAAGCGCATGTTTGGAGCGGGGCCAGTTTCCAAGCCGGTGGAAGACCGGAAAGCTGGTCCTGCTCAAGAAGGAGGGGCGCCCCGCAGACTCACCATCTGCGTACAGGCCAATCGTGTTGCTGGACGAGGTGTGTAAGATCTTTGAGCGAATCATCGCCAATCGCCTCGTCCGGCACATGACCAGGGTGGGTCCGGATTTGGCGGACAACCAATTTGGTTTCCGCCAGGGGCGCTCCACGACGGATGCGATCATGCGCGTGAGGGACCTCGCGGAGGAGGCAGTCGCCCGGGGTGAGGTGGTCCTGGCGGTGTCGCTCGACATCGCCAACGCTTTCAACACCTTGCCCTGGAGTACCATCCGAGATGCACTCCGGTACCACGGGGTGCCGCGCTACCTCCAACGCATTGTCGGGGCCTATTTGTCGGAAAGATCGGTGGTGTACCCGGGTCGAGAAGGATGGGGTCGGCGAGAGACGTCGTGCGGCGTTCCGCAGGGTTCGGTGTTGGGGCCGACCCTGTGGAACGTAGGGTACGACTGGGCTCTGCGCGGTGCGCTTCTCCACGGTGTCGGCGTCATTTGTTACGCCGACGATACGCTAGTTACAGCGCGTGGGAAGTCGTACCGGCAGGCGGTCATACGCGCGACTGCTGGTGTCGCGCACGTCGTGGGTAGGATCCGGCGGCTGGGCTTAGAGGTGGCATTGCACAAGTCTGAGGCCTTGTGTTTTCACGGGCCGAGGATGAAGCCGCCTCCGGGGTCCAGCATCATAGTAGGAGGGGTCTCCATCGCTGTCGAGTCGACGATGAAGTACCTTGGACTCGTCCTCGACAGTCGGTGGAGTTTCGGGCCGCACTTTACACGGCTCGCCCCCCGGTTGTTGGGCGCCGCTTCTGCGCTCTCGCGCCTGCTGCCCAATCTGGGGGGGCCCAACTCCTCATGCCGGATGCTCTACATGGGGGTCGTACGGTCGATGGCGCTATACGCCGCGCCAGTGTGGGCGGACGCCCTGACGGCCCGCAACAACGTCGCCGCGCTGCGAAGGCCGCAGCGCGCGATGGCCGTCAGGATCGTGAGGGGATACCGTACGATCTCCTTTGAGGCAGCGAGCATCCTAGCCGGATCCCCGCCCTGGGACCTCGACGCAAAGCTCCACGCGTCGCTCTATTGGTGGCGCGCGGAGGCGGTCCAGCGGGGCGAGCGCCTGGTGCCTCGACAGGTTGAGGCACGCAGGGCAGAGCTCCGCCAGGTCCTAGTGGCGGAGTGGCGGACGCGCTTAGCGCAACCCACGGCGGGGCACGCCGCTATAGCGGCGGTAAGGCCCGTTCTAGAGGAGTGGCTCAATAGGAGCCACGGCGCCCTCGGCTTCCGGCTGACGCAGGTGCTTACAGGACACGGGTGCTTTGGGAAGTACCTGTGCCGCATAGGCCGGGAGCCGACGTCCCAGTGCCACCATTGTGGTGATTGCCGCGACGATACGGCGCTGCATACGTTGGCGGAGTGCCCAGCTTGGGCCGAGCAGCGCCGTGACTTGGTCGCGGTAGGTGTTGCGGGAAACCTCTCGCTTCCGGCTGTTGTGTCTACCATGGTCGGGAGCGAGTCGGGGTGGAGTGCCGTCGCCACCTTTTGCGAGGCCGTGATGCTCGCAAAGGAGGCGGCGGAGAGGGAGAGAGAGGCTGCCTCCTCTCTCCCCTCCCGCAGCAGACGCACTGGGCGCCGTAGGGTGGCCGACTTCCGGCCACCGTAGGGCGCGGCCTGCGGACGGCAGACTCGGGGCGTCTTGTCGTCCGATCAGCAGCAGGCCTCGAGGCGCCGCGGTGGGTGACGGGGCCCGCCTGACCATCTGGCGGGCCATACCCGTCGGGGGGTAGCGACGAATGCTTCGGCGATACCCGCCCCTCCGACACACGGGTACATGAGGAACACGGGTTGGTTTTTAGTCAGTAAGAGTCTGACAGTCCCCTTCGCCCTTCCCCCAGGGCGGAGGGACTCCATGAGGATTTTCCAACCCGTCGCCAAAAAAAAAAAAAAAAAAAAAGGATCAGTTCGTAAGCCTTGCTCATCAACTATGTAACCGAGGTATTTAAGTTCTTTACGAAAGAATTGACATTTTTCAAAGTTTATAGTAAGAGCCGCGTAAGACAATTTTTTAAGGACTTTAAGGAGCAGTGAGATATGTTCATCAAAAGTTTCGCTAATTATGACGATGTCATCTAAGTAACAAAATACTTTGTTATCGAATTCTGGGGTAAATAAGGTATCCATCAACCTTTGCTGAGTTGCCGGTGCATTAGTAAGACCAAAAGGCATAACCTTGAATCTATACATTCCTCTGCTTGGGACATAAAATGCTGTCTTATCTCTGTCATCAGGATTCAAAGGAATTTCCCAAAAGGCTTTAGCAATATCAATGCTTGATAAATATTTAGCATTTTTAAGATTGTCTAAAATTTCAGATACAAAAGGAAGACTCTAAGCGTCTTTACGGGTAACTGCGTTGAGCTTTCTACTATCTACACAGAAACGCCATTCACCGTTTTTTTAGGGGATATGAGTACAGGTGATAACCAAGGACTTTCGCATTTCTCTATTACGTCTAGCTTTAACATTTTGTCGACTTCATCAACAAAAGCTTTTTGTTTTATTGGGGACAGTCGATAGCAACGTTGTTTTATAGGAAGCGAATCTCCAGTATCAATTCGGTGACTTACTAAATTAGTACGACCAAGTACACCCCTGTCCTCAAAAGAAATTTTCTGAAAACGTTGAATTAAATCTTGTGCAATATTTTTTTGGTTTACGGAAAAATGTTCGAGTGATTGAACTTTATTTTCCACGGCACAGATTGCGTGATCGTTGGAATCGAGTTTTAGCTCAAGAGCGAGTATTTTAGGGCATATTTTAAACAATTTCCAAAAATCCCACCCAAGTATTAGTGAAGGAATTATTTCAGGGAAGACATGAGCTTTGACAATGTGAATTTGGTTATTGGATCTCACTGGTAAATGAAAGTAACCAGAAGATATTGATTTCTGTTTATTAGCGACCATAATTTGATTAGAAGACTTGAATAACTTAAACCCTAGCTTTTGGAAGACTTGGTGTGAATTGTTTCCTAGGATAGTAATACAACTACCACTGTCTAATAATCCAGAAAGATTTAAGTTGTTTACTGATACCTTATTAAAAGGTCGGTTGTAATCTCTCTCTTCGTCATATAACACGGAAGTTGTTTTATAACAATTCATAAAATTTTTAATAGTTAACAACCATTTCTTCCAATCGCATAGGTCAAAATAGTCTTTTTTGTTTTTTATAGGGTTATTCAAGTCGTTAGTTAGTTCTTTTGATGGTCAGATGGAGAACATTTAGGACAGTTAGTAATTTTTACACCTTTCTGACCACATTTAAAACAAATCAAGGTTTAGTGCAGGATATTAAAGTATGACCCGTAATGCGACATCTAAAGCAAAAATTATCTTTGTTTAAAAAACTCGATTGTTTGTCAGTGGATATTGTATTTAAGTTTTGAGAATTTTTAGAGGTTGAGGGTTTATAAGCAAATTCATTAGCATAGGAATTAGTTTCACGTTGAGGTTCATTAAAGTCTCGGTCTTTTTCAGAAAAACGTTCGTAAGTTTGACATGTTGTTATTAAGTCGGTCGTCTATCGTTTTTACATCTTTAAGGGCAATAAAAACTGAGTAGCAAGGTCTTACATTATGAAGTAATATTTCGAGTTGTTCATTTTCATTGAGGTTCTTAGATAGACGGGCAAACATTCCGAACATGATTGAGATATAAACAATTATTGTTTCTGTCGCACCTTGAGTTCTATTTCTTATAGCCTCAAGTAGTTTATAGTCGTAGTCATAAGTTCCTAAGTCTTTGATAAGTAAGTCATGAATGTTTTTCCAAGTTAAGTTAGGGTTTCTATTATACTGGAATCGGAACCAATGAAGAGCATCTCCAGAGAAGATCTCAAAAGCGTGTTTGCAAAGCTTTTCTTCTAAAATATTTCGAGATAGTCTGAATTCTTCTATTTTTTGTAAGAATGATCTAGGACAGGTATTGCCATTAAATGAGAATGTTTTTAATTCTCTAATTAGATTGTAGGTAATTGGAGAGTCTTGAGATATAGGCATCGTTTGAGGAATAGAAAGAGGTTGTTGAATCGTATTAACAAAAGTCTGAGTATTCGATTCTTGGGAAAACAACATTGTTTGATCAAAAACATTTGTATTAGGAACTGCAATTTGAGCTATTGGGGGTGTCCGAGGGACTGACAAAGGAGTTGGTTCAAAAGTCTCTACTTGAGTGCTCCTAAAAATTTTAAATTTATCATGTGAAATCTAGATCTTATATTAGAACATGCTTCTATTAATGGAGATGTTACGGTTAAGCGTTCTAGTCTGTAGTGTAAATGGTTAACAAATGCTTCAATTCTTTTAAGTCCATTAGAGTCAGAATGTTCTATATCACAAATTTTATTTTCAAGATAGTTTAATGTTATTTCAGCTTGGTCAAGGTCATCCTTCAAAGGAATTGGAGAGGATGAGATACTCTCCGAGGGTATGTTACTAATTTTAATTATTTGGTCTTTTAAAGAAAGTAAAGAATCTGATGGTTTCTGGCCTCTTACTAGTTACTTCATATTCAAGTTCAGGTTTGTTTAATAAGTTATATTTAATCGGTCTGGCCATGATTAAATTGTAATATTTCTTTTCTAATTGTACGAGTATTAGTCCCTAAGAGTGTTTAAGCGGTACTAAGTAGGTATAAGACGGTTAAGAGGATCTAAGAGGTTTTGAGAGGGTTAGACTTAGAGGGTCTAAGAGGATCTATGAGGGTTAGACTAGGAGAGGGTTAGAGAGGTACTAAGAGAGGGATAGAAAGGTACTAAGAGAGGGTTAGAGAGGTACTAAGAGGGTTAGAGAGGTACTAAGAGAGGTTTAGAGAGGTACTAAGAGAGGGTTAGAGAGGTACTAAGAGATGTACTAAGAGAGGGTTCGAGAGGTACTAAGAGAGGGTTAGAGAGGTACTAAGAGAGGTACTAAGAGAGGGTTCGAGAGGTACTAAGAGAGGATTAGAGGTACTAAGAGGGTTTCGGAGGGTTCTAACATTATTATTAGAAGTTTTTTAAGTTAAAGGGGATTGATCGTCTAGGGATCCCTTTAAGAGAAAGGTACTCCTATCAGTAACTAGGTTTTTAAAGTTAAGTTATTAAAAGTAAAAGAATTAATTTTAAAGAAAAAAATTCAAATTAAAAAAAGATAAAAATAATCGAGCCCACGCTATGAAAATTGTTAGATATCGCGCGTGAGGGCGTAAGAGTAAAAATGTTTCGAGATAGTGTGAGTGTATGTTTGAGGAGGGTTTAAAGACGTTTTCGCCTCTAGAGTGCACGAGAAAGAGTGTATTATAATAGAGGGTGTGAGGTTCTAGAAAGAGGGGCGCCAAACTGTAACGTAACGTTTAGCCGACTGGCTAAACGTGGTTACAAGTTAAAATGAAATTTTAGAATATGAAATACAAAAGTATGTATAAAAAGATATCAAGAATTAGAATCGATTAGTAGTAGCATAGGACGATCCTCTTGCCCGCAGTCTAACGCGAGGGAGCTCACGGTCGTGCAGCAGCTCGAGGCGTCGGCCGCTCCTCCGGCCCGAAGTCTGTCGAGTTGAAGCTCGCAGTAGCCTCTCCGTGCTCACAGTCGCGAAGCAGCTCACGGTTGAATCAGCTCGCGTTGGCCGCTCCTCCGTCCCGCGGTCCGTAGTAAGGGAGCTTGCGTCGGTTCTGGTTCGTCGAGGAGGAACCCGCGAGAGGCTCGATCTTAGAAATAAAATTAAAGTATGAGTGAGTACGTCAGGACCTCTCGTTCCTGTGAATTAGCGGCGGCGTCACACGCCACGTTATTTGACGTCAGGATTTCTGGTCCCAGTGTATTGGCGGCGGCGTCACATGCCACGTTATTTGACGTGAGGACTTTGTATTTCTCAAAGACGTCTCGAACTGGCAGACTCAGGTGGGAGGAACGGAGGTGATCGGGAGAGCTCGAACACCTTCACGCACACAATATAAAATTAAATTCACTGATTTTAGCTAATATTTCTTTTAATTCACCGTATCTATAAATAAATCAGAACTCAGAGATAAAATTATTTATATTTAAGCAACAAAGAATGGTCAGAGTTAAACGATAGGAGGAAAAAGAAGGAACCGGGTTAAAACTAACGCTTGCCTTTTATAGTCCATGGCCGAGCGTTCTAGAAGTCACTTTTTTAGTTTAAAATCAAATACTTCTTAATTGGTTATTGGCCAGGAACAATAAAGATGGCTTACAGTGAGAACCTGGCTTAACACTAGTTTTACGATACCTTTACAATAAAATAGACGACCTCTTAGCTCTATACCATAGAAAAAGAAAAACTGACAGATGACAATGTTACATACAAAATGTCACAACATTTAATAAAAGGAAAATAATAAGAGATCACATGAAAAGATATAATAGGATGTGGAAAATGGACGCGAGGTATCTAAAGGTTTGCTTTTCAGCAGTACAACAATTATCAGATAAACAAATGTAAGTAAAAATGAATGTCATACAATATTCATAAAAACTAGTACTTTTTGAATCATAGAAAGAATTGCTGTGCACAACAGCTCTTCAGGTGTTAAATAGATAAATAGATTATAAGATGTGATTTTGTTGTAACAAAATACCACAAAGGGTAGCTGTGTGCTTTTCCCTTTAGAAAAACCAAGGTGCCATAGGAACCGTTTTTGGACTCTTTCTATGAGTAACTTATGAGTAGCGTAGTGTGGTCTCAATACGACACTGCAATACTCCAAGACGCTTCGCACAAGACTAGTGCATTATTCTAGTGACAACCATTTTGAAAACCTTTGTATTTCTATGCACGAAGCCCAATACTTTGGAGGCTTTTTTAATAATATTCTCGAGGTGAGGGACAAAAGTTATTCTCTTTTCAAATAGTACTCCCAGATCTCTAATTTTATCGACTTGCTGTATTTTTTATTTTATATTAGGTACTCTGACTGTATAGGATGAACCTTTCTTGAAAATGACAGGTGGTAACATTTTTTTAAATTCAGTTCCATTTTGTTGTTTTCACACCATTCGATTAGCCTATCTAGATCATTTTGTAAGAGCGCTTTATCACTAGTAGATTCGATTTTTCTTGCAAACTTTAGATCATCAGCGTACAAAAAACACTCAGAAAAGCAGGTGGGAAGGTCTTTTACAAATATAATAAATAATATGGGAGCCAGATGTGAGCCCTGAGCAGCTCCGGATGTCATGCAATAACTGCCGTCAGATCGAAAACCGTTCACCACAACATAAAATTCACGCTTCAATAGATAAGATTTTAGCCACTTCAGCATAGGACCCGTAATACCATACGTTGCTAGTTTATGAACTAGAATGGAATGAGAAATTCTGTCGAAGGCCTTGCTAAAATCTGTGTACAAAAAAACGTCCAATTGTTTGTTTGAATCAATAGATTCCATCAGGGACTCCGAGAAGGACAACAAATTTGTATCAGTCGACCTAGATGCCACAAACCCGTGCTGGTGATCGCTTAGATAAAGTCGGAAATGACACTGGATGTGAGGACAGACCATCAACTCAAATATCTTGGCAAAGTTGGATAGGATCGTAATGGGCCGATAGTTGGATATGGTGTCTTTTTTATCGGACTTGTACACAGGAACAACTTTGGCCTTCTTCCATTCTGTTGGGAAGATTCCATTAGTTAACGACACCCTATATATTTTTAGAAGTGGAGCAACCAGGGCCGTAGCACAGGCAGAAATGAATCAAACTCAAACTCAAACCATTTATTTCAAATAAACCCATTACAGGCACTTTTGAATTGTCAAGGGGTCGGTCAGTCAGAAATATGAAGCTAGTTGCCCATTCCAAAGCGAAGTAGGTACCTATGGAGAAGAACGGGCAAGAAACTCCATGGACACTCTTTTAAATAACATGGTTACAGATTTTTTTTTACATCAGTCTTGTTGAAATTAAACATGTGAGAACGATGTAGAAAGACCCGTAATAAAAAACATAAAAATCGGAAAAGAAAAATTAAAAAAAAGCCGTGGCAGCCAAGAGATGACCAGTCCCCACTGACGGCGCCCGTTCACGAACATGACGCATGGATCAGCACCATTCAGCTCAACCATTTTGAAGGGAACTTAATGATCCAACACACACGCCACCACCAGCGAGACATTTGAGTGAGCGTGACATACTCTCAGCCGCCAGGGCACATTCAAGTCAATAACAGACGTGCCCAGTATAAGGTAGCTTTATAGTAGGTACTACATAGTACTCACACGTGTGCTTTACAATTATACAATACTAAAAGATTGAATTTATACAGTGCAAAGATAGTTTTTACAATCTTCAGCAGCTCCAACAATATTTCCGAATGCTAATCAATTGTTTAGGCGCCCTTGTGGAGCAGAACCAGCGTGGCGTTGAGCCAAGCATTTTTGTCAGAGATGTAATCCTCCAACTTATAATATGCTTGGCTGCATAGTGTGCGTTTGATACAGGTTTTGAACTTCGTTTCATTCAGTTGGAGTATGTGGGGAGGTATTTTATTATAACATTTTAAACAGTACCCCATGAAGGATGAATCTACTTTAGCCAGCCTGAAACCCGGTTGAACCAATTGGTCCCTATTTCTAGTCCCATAGTTGTGTCTTACGTACATGATGTTTTCATATATATATTGACAAGGTACGGTCATGATGTTAATATCTTTAAACAGTTCCCTTAAAGAATCGCGCCTGCGGAGGCCATATATTGCTCTAATGGCTCTTTTTTGAAGAATAAAAATAGAATCGATGTCTGCAGCGCGTCCCCATAATAAGATACCGTAAGACATGATACTATGAAAGTAACTGAAATAGACCAGCCTCGCGGTATCTACATTAGTAAACTGACGGATTTTTCTTACAGCATATGCTGCTGAACTTAGCCGTCCTGCAAGAGATGTTAAATGGGGACCCCATTGCAGCCTCGAGTCGAGCGTGATCCCCAAGAAAACCGTTTTATCAACAAATTCTTGTTTCTCTTGATTCAATACTATGTCACAATCAGTACTTTTAACATTCGGCAAAGCAAACCTTATGCATTTTGTTTTTTTCCCATTTAATACTAAATTATTAGCAGTAAACCAATTTTGTACCTGCAGTAGTGCGTTACTTACGTCGTCAAGATTTGATGAACGTCTACTTATCTTAAAAATTAAAGAAGTATCATCAGCAAATAACACCATTTGTGGTTGTTTTTTTTAATAAATGGGGTAGATCATTAATATATACTAAAAAGAGGAAAGGACCTAATATCGAGCCTTGTGGAACACCCAATTTTACTTTTAATCCAAGTGAATTGACACCATTAATTTGAACTTTTTGCCGTCTATCTTGTAAATAAGATCTAACTAAACTTAGCGCAGGTTTACCTAGTCCGTAATGCTCCAGTTTTAGGAGCAAGGTTTCATGATTAACGCAATCAAATGCCTTGGAGAGGTCACAGAAAATTCCTATGGCATCTTGGGCCTCCTCCCACGCTGTAAATATGTGTTTTAGTAAAGTGACACCAGCATCAGTCGTGCAACGACCTTTGGTGAAACCATATTGCTGTTCGTGTAAGATTTTGTTGATGTTAAAATGATTAAGCATTTGATTGAGCATTACCTTTTCGAACACCTTGCTGAATACCGGCAACACGGATACTGGTCTATAATTGTTGGTGTCTTTGCTATCCCCCGAATTTAAAAAGTGGTATAACCTTACTGTATTTCATTAAATCCGGGAAGACTCCTTGATCTACACACAAATTAAATATTAAAGCTAAGTATGGTGCTATGGTCTCGATTATGGATGTACAAACTTTGATAGACATTCCCCAAAGATCTTCGGTCAACTTGATTTTTATTTGCCGAAAAGCTTTTATAACTATCATAGGGTTTCTATGTTTAAATTGAAATTCAACCGGGCAGCCTGGAACGTTCGCTCTTAATAAATCAATTGAGACTTTGGGTGAGGAATTTAAAGCCTCCGTAGTTTTAGATGGTATATTAGTAAAATAATTCAACTCGAACAGTCTTTCTCTACTAATCCTAATACCTCTGGTTGCCCAGTCACTAAATATAAATTTAGTGCAAATATTTTTTGTTTTCTTTTCAAAAGGTTTTTTGAATTCAGTGTGGACTAATGAAAAGAAATCCTCATAAAATTTCTTTGCATCGTCCATATTATGGCCCAGAACATTTAACTTATTATTTAGGGCACTATTGAAACTATTTAATTTGCCAGTAGTTATTGGTCTAAATTGTATTTGCAATTTTGGTAAAGGTGTTTTAAACCTAAAAGTTACCGTTTGTGCACTATGATCTGACGGCAGAAAATTTACGATGGCTTTTTCTAAATAATCAAAATCGCAGATGACATTATCAATACAAGTAGCAGAAGTTGGAGTTACTCTAGTCGGTTCGGTAAAAACATTAAATAAATTGAACGATTTAAAAAGGCTTAGTAATCTACAGCTATTTGAATTATTTTCAAGAATATTAATATTAAAATCACCACAAATAATTGCGGCTTTGTTACTGGATGCAAGTTTCGCTAGGACATCTTCCATTATTGACTCAAATAAAGAAAAGGTCTGATAATTAGGGGGTCTGTACACGCACACTACAACATGCTTATCTAGCTCAACACAGGACAGTTCGATGCAATGTTCAACTGATAAACCAACTATGTCATTGCGTTGCTTGGATTTTAAACAATTTTTAATCAAGATTAGAGACCCTCCACGCAGCATAGATTTACGGGTAAAACAACTGGCCACACTATAGTTCTCATAATTAATTAGCATTTGGTAATCCCTTAACCAATGTTCAGTAAAACAAACAATGTCAAACTTTGTTTTCTCTAAAAACATTTCAATTTCTAATAATTTGGAAGAAATACCTTGAATATTTTGATGAAATAACTTCAAGGCATTCTGCTGACCTTCTTTTTGATAATGACATCTTTTTGAGCAAGAAGATACCTTGTTGTTGTTAGTTATAAGAATATTCTTCCTGGTACCTTCTGTTGTCTTACAAACTAGTTTAAATGATTATCCGGAGTTAAGCCCAAGACTTGAATGTCACCACCAGACGGTGAGCTCGTAGTGAGTGAGGGACATGGAACCTCTTTCGTACAGTTTGTAGAATTACTTATAGCTACATTTGAGCTACATTTATTCAGGCTCGCCACGTGACTTTTAGTATTATTACTAACTATTGTGGTATTAATAACACAAGACTTCGGAATAAAGGTGGAATTCCGTCAGGACCAGCTCCTTTCCTGATGTCAACAGATTGGAGCTTTCTGAGCAGTGTGTCACTGTCTTGTTCAGGAATTTTTAGGCACTGGCTATTAACTTCCATTGAGTCGAGAAAATTTGAGTCGCTCTTAAATTCTGTGACATGATCAGGAGTGATAACCGATGCGAAATAGTTGCCAAAAAGATTGCAGATGGTTGGGCCATTTGATGTGGTAGTATGTCCGTCAGTCATTATCAGTGGATGGACACTAGCTTAGTATTTACGTGAGTCCAGAACAGTTTGGGGTTTTCTTTAATTTTATATTTTTTTAAACTCAGCCTTAACTTATTTTTCTCTTTTAACGACCTTATGATTGATTTATTAAACCAGGGGGGATAACGACAGGTCATTGACTTACAATTTGGGACAAATTTGTTGATTGCAATGTTTAATGTAGCGGAATCAGTCCCACACATCATATTAGACTGTCCGATTTTCGGAAAAGACCGCTACACATTAGAACAAGAAATTGGGGAAAGATTGCAGCGAGATAGCTTAGGTGAAATCATGCTCGGAAAGAATAGAAGTAAATTAATAGCTTACTGTGAGTTTATAGCCCAAAAAGTAATAGAAAGAAATAAAACAAGATAAAACAACTATGTTTCTTGTTATATAGTAAATATAATAATAGTAAACATTGGATAAAAGCGCAGAAATTGTAAATTAGTATAAGCAGTAGGTTAAGATAGATGATGTATACATAATTCATAAGATCTGTTATCTAAATAAGTAAAGTTAAGGTTCATGTATAAGACAAATTAAGTTATGAAAATAAGTCATGTAAGTAGTATAAGAAAGTATGAAAAACAAAACCCATTCTGAAAAAAATATTTTCCCAATAGATAAGTTGTAATAAATAAAAGCTACAAATAGAAGAATAGATAGAATCTGCAAGTGGGAGTCCCACCCACAAAGTAAATGTTGAAGGATGAAAGAAAGACAAAGTATGAAGCATGGAAGTACGAGAGGCATGTAAGCGAGAACTGGTATGGAAGAGGTTGAGATACAGAATAGGCGCCAATCACTTCGGCGGAACTAGTCCAAAAAAAAAAAGTTTAATTCATCATAGAAAACCTTTATCATGCCGTCTACATCACCACTTTCCGCAAATATTTGGTGCCAATCTTGTTCATTTTCAAAAGGATCTAATATGATCATAGTTGGCCTTTGTTAAAGTTTTTTCTCTGATTTGAATTATTGTATGGGAGATTAGATTCTTTCAATAATAATAAAGTAAACTCAAGAGGAGGATGCAGCTTATCAACGACGGTTAAAGCGCAACTGGATTCACTAACGGTGCATGATGGTATTGTAGACAAGACTAGATCCAATACACCCTCCGAACTGTTTCTGACTAAATTATGCTGAGTAAGTCTACACACATTCATAAACTCTAACAATCTCAAACAAGTGTTGGGTAGGTAGCTATTAAGGGCACCAGAGTCCCAGGCTATCTTGCCTAAATTGAAATCACCTACAATACAAATGGGGATATCAGTAGTATCAAATACGTGGTTACTGTGCTCAATAAAGTGTTCGATTGAAGGAAGACTCACTCCTGGTGGTGGAAGATAAACTGCACAGAAAGCTATCTGACGAGATTTCTGCGTAGGCAAAACATCAACTGTGACCCAAAGATCTTCGCATCTACTTTGCCATGAATCAATCCGTTTTGAGTTGAATTTAGTTGAAATAGCAATCAGAACTCCGCCACCATCTTTATTAGGATAAAAACCTGTAGTTTCCCTATCTCTTCTGTAGACAACATACCTATCATCAAATAGTTCACTACTCAGTACACTACTATTGAGCCAGGTTTCAGTCAAAATTAAATTAAATTGCATTGATTTGACCATCTCCTTCATTTCTGCATTGACTTTATCCAGCTCATGGTTCATCGTGCTGATCAAGTTTTTATTCAGCTCCGTCAACATATCGCTGAATTCGGCCTTAATTATATCTTGTATAATAGTACGGATATCCTCTTTACACAAAGGTGAAGGCGGTGATGGAGATCCAAAAGCGTGTCTTTTATTGCCTCTATTTTTAGACACATTACGAGTAGGTGTCGAATCATCTTTACTAGCCATAATATATTTGACGGAGGAAATACCTCCTTTGTGTTTTTAAAAAGTGTGACGTCAGTATAGCTGACGTCACTGATGTCGTCTTCATGGTGATCACTCATCTTTGATTTTCAAAAGAAAACTTCACGACTTGTTTCAAAGGTTTGTTTTATTCAACTGACAACGTGGCGATGTCCCAGAGAGGTCCGCACTGTCCAGTGACTCGAACAAGAATGAATCTAGTATTTTTTAATTTTGTTTATGTATGGCATCTCGTAGTTGACCTTGAGAGGTCGTGACTACTTAACCGGACTATCCTGTGGCTGCCTTAAGCGGACTCAAAGCCTCCAGCCAGGGGCGTAAAACTACTTACATTACTAAGCGAACGCTCGCTAAGGGCACCCCCTGTGGGGTACGGACCTCGGCTTAGGGCGTCGCTGACGGGAGGACAGCAAGATGGGACAGGCTCTGGATTATATTATTATTATCTGGGGAATTTAAAGCTACAGGCTCAGCTACGGCGCCGGCTGGCACTTCCTCGAGCAAGGGTCGGGGGGGTATCTAGTTTTCACAGTGCGGCCGTATTTATAGGTATCGTCCCACGTGCACATTTTTAGGTTAAGTATGGAACTATGTGAGTTACAATTATTTTGTTAATGTTTTAAATAATAGAAGTTGCTTAACATCGTAACAATCAATCAATGGTTTATGAACTTTCAAACAATTAAATTAGTAAACTTAATCATTTCATTATTTTAATTGACTAACTAATGTAGTTGCGCCGATACGGCCATACTGACAGGCGGTGCGCGCTCTGCACCAGCCTCGTTGATTCTCGTTGTGATACTTGTGATTACCTGTAAAAGAATTTTCTTTGAGTTGGATTTCTGTTAGGCAACTTACGTTGCTTGCTGTTGGTTGTAACATAATCACACAACTGACTTGTATGTTTTAAAGTATCAAGGTTTGTAGGTTCTCGGAGATTCTCGAAGGGTTCTCGGAGATTCTCGAAGGGTTCTCGTAGATTTTCGAAGGGTTCTCGTAGATTCTCGAAGGGTTCTCGTAGATTGTCGTAGGGTTCTCGTAGATTCTCGAACGGTTCTCGTAGATTCTCTAAATTATTATTGAATTGAGTTTCTTACCTTTATTCTGATGGGTTGTTTACACCCTGTAGGTAGTGGTTTAACTGTACTTGCAGCTCTTCTCGTGAGGTCGTTGCGATAGGCTCGGTTGGTGCTACTGAGTCTCGGTGAGTAGGTGATTCATTTCCCGCCGAAACGGTCAACTGTTCACCAGGTTGTAGAGCACGGTGCAGCTGATCACGGGCGACCTTGCGGGGTCTTTCTCTGCCGACTACTCCCTTAACCTTAACTTAAATATCAGTAATTTTCCAAAATTCTTCAGACTTCACATGGCTCGCTGAATTTAAGGTCCAGTGAGGTTTATTCAATCAATACGTAGACTGAAGCGTTGACTGTCTTGTTCGCTAAAATTAATCAGCTTTTGTTGTACCTGTTGAATGAGTGCTGTGATAGAAGCTCAGGAGGTGAGCAATGCCTCCGTTGTGTTGTGACGAGTGTTAGTGGAGCAACACCGGTGACACAATGAGTTGTAAAGATGATTGCCAGTTGAAGTTCTTTAAGTGCAGTGTGCCACTGCTCTCTAGTTTTTGATCATCACAAATGCATTCTTTATGGATGCAACAACCCTTTCACATTGGCCATTCGCTCGGCTGACTCCTGGAGCTATAGCGTGGAGTCTTATTCCAATCTGGCCACAGTAGTCTTTAAATTCGCCAAGGAACTCTCTTCCTCAATCGACTATGATTAGGATTGGTGCGCCAAATAAATACACAGTACGTTTCAGAGCAGCCCATATATTGTGTGGGTTTTTGTTGCTGGCGAAGTAGAGTAAATCGTACTTCGAGAAGGCATCAATGGTGACTATGACGGAATTCGTCCTGTCGGAAGTGGTTCTCACACGTTTGAAGTCAACGAACTTTCACGTCTGAAGCAAGTTTCAAAAGTGTGACCCGGCTTCTTGCAATAGGTACAGGCAGGCGTGGTTGGTGCCTTTGAGTCCTTGTTGCCAGCTTCAGGTTTATTCTCCGGAGGTTTAAATCTGCAATCGTTAATAGAGTGGTTCGTCTTCTTACATATACGGCAACTGGATGTTGATTGTGCAATGTCCGAAAAACGTGGACGCTTGGTATATATTGCGGAACTTGAGCTTGGGTGAGATCGCTTCTTCCTTATAGACGTTGCAACTGAGATGAGCTCAGGAACAGTGGTTGCTCTGGTATTCAATAATTCGATACGCAAACTTTCGTCGTGAATGCATCCAATCACTGCTTCAACAGCGTGTTCGTCTCCCAGTTTGTCTTTAGTCACTCTTCTCCAAAGGATCCAAGCGCGTGACAAAAATTCCGCAATGTCTTTCGTTGAGTCGTAAACATATTCTCTGAACATGATGATGTCTCGGGAGTATCTATTTTCAGGTTCAAATGTGGTGATGAGGTTCTTCCGCAACTCTCTCCATGTAGTAGTAGTCACCATCCAATCATCAACCCACAGTTTTGCCCGCCCCTTCAATAGGCTGCAGACTTTCATGCGTACATCGAAATCATTCAGCTTATAGGCTTCAATCGCTTGATCTATATGCTGGCACCATTCTCGTACACCGACGTGGGTGTCCGGATCGAATGATGGTAAGTAGACATCCTTGATCCTTATTTTTGATTCGGTCGACGGAGCACATAAGCGCTCCGAAATTTTTTGAATCATCTCTATCATTTGCATCAGGAATTGTGGTGGTATCCCATCCATCTGCATTCCATGGTGAGGGTATGTTTTCGGTCTTGATTGCAGTACAGCTTCCAATGGTGTATTTGTGACGAACACAGACTCATGCTGTGTGTTGGTTGGTTCCGGTTGATCAGGTGGGGAACGAGCTCATGTGGAAGCGGCTTGGGTAGGAGCTTCTTGAAATCCCACTTCTGATGACGGAGGAAATACCTCCTCGGTGTTTTTAAAAATTGTGACGTCAGCATAGCTGACGGTCGCGCGGCGTAGGGCCGTGTTTAGAATTATCGATCTCGAGTTCGATCCCAACCCGAGGAGTTTCTTTTTACATTTTTTTAAAGAAGTCTTTGTTTTATTATCTCTGTATTTTGTTTTGCTATATTTTGTTTTTCGTTGTAATGATTAGTTATCTTGTACGGCCATAGTCAATCAATGAAAATGTATGTATAGTTATTAAGGTGTGTAGCGTTTAGATTGCAGGTGAGAAACTTTGTTGAATAAATTGTATGAACTACCTATGTTCTTCTTTCAATAATCAGTCACCTTGAACCCCGGTCATCACATTGGCGCCCACGGGTTAACTGAATGAAAGAAAAACAAAGTAAATAACGGTTCTTGTTATTTTCCTTGTATTTATTCTTAAAAAACATTATTTTCTCACCTTTGTAAAGTTTTGTTTTAAATTTGTATTGTGCTATTTATCGTGTTATTTTAAAATTGCTACTGTTTATTGAAATTTTATTGTTGAGTCTGATCATGGACGTTAATGCACTGCACAAAGATGAGCTGGAGTTTGAATTGACTTGTCGAGGGGTTTCGGATTGTAAGACCGTGGCGACTATGCGGAAATGCGCATGCGGGCGAGTCTACTATTTCCTTTAAGGTTCCTAAATCCTGCATCGATAACCCGAATAATGAAATATCCATTTGTGAAAAAAAATTATCGACAATAATAACACTTATATCTGAAGTATCGCACAGTCCAGAACATTCGTTTTTTAGACATATACACTCTCGCTTGACACACCTATCAAACCGCGCTAAACTTATTATGCCTTCTGAGACTAGAGACATTGAGAAACATTTAACGCTGCTAAAGAACATCCAGGATACTATGTCCTCTCAGGGTCGCGGGTCATTCCACAGAGAAAACCGTGGCCCTGGCACAGGCAACTGAAGGAACACGGGTGGGTTTTAGTCAGTAAAAGTCTGACACGCCCTCCCGCTCCACCCAGAGCGGGAGAAGTCATTTGATGATTTCCCACCCAAAAAAAAAAAAAAAAAAAAAAAAAAAAAAAAAAAAAAAAAAAAAAAAAAAAAAAAAAAAAAAAAAATTTAAGGATACTATGTCCTCGCTAAGGAAACTCGAGCAAGAAGAAGACGAGGAAGAGGATGTCATTTCTGAACATGATAAAGACATTTTGCAGAAATCTCTAGGTGATGAGGCTATACAGATCATGGAACAATTCGGAAAGTGGCGAAACACTGGGAAAACTTCCTTACCAAAGGATGGTGACACGGAAATTCACCACAATCATGCCGCGCGCTCAACTGTTGCCAGCACTGAATTACCACGATCCACCTTAGAGAGACCTAGCCCTTCCTCACGTCATCCAGGCTTGCTAAGGTCTTCTTCATTTGATAATGGCTTCCACAAACGGAAGTTGGTTCCCATTAAGGATTGGAGTGTCAAATTTAGTGGTAAGGGAACCGTAAGTGTGAACGCGTTCTTGGAAAGGATTGAGGAACTTAAAGAGGCACGAAATGCTGCCGATGAAGACTTATTTCGATATGCCATAGACTTCTTCGAAGAAGAAGCCTTGATATGGTTCAGGGCCAATAAAGGTTCAGTAACCAATTGGTCTCAATTAGTGGAACTACTGTTGGACACATTTCAGCAACCGTACTACCAAGAGGAGCTATTGGAGGAGATTAAACAGAGAACCGAAAGCAACCAGGAAAGCATTTTGGTTTATATAGCTATCATGCAGAATATGTTCAATCGGCTACCGACTTCCATCCCTGAAACACAAAAGCTAATGATACTCAGAAGAAATTTACAACCCTATTATCAAAAGGCTATATGCCGAGACACGTTCGATTCAGTGAGTAAATTAACATCAGTCCTGAGGAATATTGAACGCACTAAGTTAAGCTGTGACAATTTCAAGGAACCTACTCAAAGTGAATACTCTTTGGAAAGAGATTTAGCATATAAGGGGAGTACTTCGAAAATTTTACGAAACGAAAACACGACGGAGTTGGCAGCCATACATAATAAGGAAGTACTTGTACAAGCAAAATGCTGGAACTGCAGAACTCCAGGGCATCGTTTCAGGGATTGTAAGTTGCCAAAACAAAGACTTTTCTGCTACAAATGTGGATGTTTTGGGAAAACGACAAGTAAATGCTCATGCAATGCTACCGATAAGGGAAACGACAATTCGGAGCCGATGCCGGCCGATCGTACTCCAAGAATGTAAGTCATTCTACGTCGGATGACTGGCAGAAATGGCTACACAGTCTCGATTTTTTTTGAAACTGGAAAGATCTGCAACATTAATAAGCATAGTCAAGACAATCGATATTATGCTGAAATAAATTTTTTTAATCAGTCGTTTGAGGGATTGTTGGATTCTGGGGCTACTGTATCGGTGATTTCGCAGAGGTTTGCGATGAAAATTAGGAAATTGGGGTTTTCAGGACATAAAATCGACGAAGAAATGATCTCGACGGCTGACGGCACCTACCATACAATGGATTCCATTGTTCATTTACCTATCGAGTTTACGGGAAAATATAACGTGGTAGATTTTTATATCATGGATTGTTTAAAACATGATGTTATTTTAGGTATGAATTTTTTTGAGACATTCAATTTAGCTATAGGGACGGGAAAACCGATTGCAGACATTACGGAAATTAACGTCTCGCAACCAGTAACTTCACGGGATGAACTTACTGTCGAACAGAAAAAGCGTCTTGACAAATTATTAGAAGAAATGGCATCAGAGATTGGTGACGGTTTAGGAAGAACATCGTTGATCAAACATAGAATTGACACCGGGGACAGCATGCCCATCAAACACAGACAGTACCCCTTTGCTCCTCCAATTATGGCAGAACTTGAGAAGGAGATCCAGAATATGCTGGACAATGACGTAATAGAACCCTCGTTTAGTTCATGGCGTTCTCCTATATTACTGGTGCAGAAATCTTCGGGAAAGAATCGATTGTGCCTCGACAGTCGTCAGTTAAATAAGGTAACAGTAAAAGACTCTTATCCTTTGCCTAGAGTTACCACCATCTTAGACAGTCTAAAAAACGCTCGGTTCCTGTCAACTATTGATCTACGATCAGCATTCTGGCAGATACCTCTAGAAGAAGCAAGCAAGGAAAAGACTGCTTTTGGACTCGCTGGAAACGGACTTTATCAGTTTAAAGTCATGCCGTTTGGACTAAGCAATGCATCTCAAACACAACAACGCTTGATGGATCGCTTGTTTACGCCGGAGTTTGAAAGTAGAGTTTTTACTTACTTAGATGACATCGTTATATGTGACGACAGCTTTAACAATCATTTATCGTCATTATCACACGTAAAGAATCGGCTTAGGCAGGCAGAATTGACGATCAACTTGGAGAAATGCGTATTTGCGAGATCATCTTTAAAATACTTAGGCTATATCGTAGATAAGGAAGGATTACGTTCGGATCTATTCTTATTTCTTAATACATATTTCCTAGGTCTACTTTTACACTCTATTTCTTAATATTAAAATTTGTGGATTTTTGTTCACACTGCCGTTACATCTTTAAATAATTTTTAAATTCTTACACTGTTCCTTACGGCTACATAATCTAACTTTATAGTATGGGCAAATTAAATACATGATTATTATTTGTTAACCCTTAATAAGGCGCGAGCCTGTGTGAAAGTAACTACAAAATTGAAGGTGAATTTAGAGTATATAGATACTGCTGATTTCAAATAAATAAATAAAAATAAGGGGTGGGGCACGGGAACCCCCTTTTTTTGGGTGGGAAATAATATCCCCTTGCCCGATCATGTCTGTACACTTTGGGTCGAGGTGGGAAAATAATTCCCTTTGCCTGTTTAGGAAACGAACTTTAACCCCAGATTTGTGGTTATTCAGATACTAGTATTACCCCTGGCTTCGGTTGTTATAATTTATTTTTTAGAATAAAATATTTATTATATTTTGATAAATGAAAAGGACGAATATGGAATCATATCTTTACTAGTAACATTAAATTTTCTCATGAAAAGATTTATACTTCTAAAATATGAGAAGCACCTAAAATGTCCTCAAGATGACTTTCGATAATGGAATCTTCAATCACATTTAGGTTATCTGCTGGGCTGGTAAGGTAACAGCGGCTGTCTGATAGGCATCATCGTCAGAGTCTATCTCAGACAAATCAGACAGGTTGTCCACGATGGCTTCCAACTCCGCCTTGCTTTGAATTCTCTTATTTCTCCTATTCATGGTCTATGAAGTCTGTAGATAAATATACAAATTATGAACGTGTCATTCACAAAAGCAGCCATAAACAGAAAAAAATATATATAGAGGATTTGGGACAGACAAATGTATTTTTTATATAAATAGTTACGTATCTAAGTGCAGTCGCAATCGTGCAAAGGGAAATAATTTCCCACTTTGTAATTTGAACATTTTACGGGTAAAGATCGCTAGAATCCATATGCAAACTATACGAAACACTGCTGGAATAATCCATTTATACGAAATACAAAACATATTCTACTTACAGAAATCTTTGTTGAACTATTTGAATATTTTTCTTCAAGGACTCCGAAAAATAATCGTCATATGTCACTAATTTCACGTCATGTCATTTTGAACTTGACATAACATCCACAAGGTGATATTATTATCAAAAGTATTGACAGTTTAGAAATTTTAAATTAACCAAGAAGCTGCTTGGTATGCTTGCGTTCTTAAAAAGGTTTAACGTCATGTTAAATTAAATATTTTTCAAAAGAAGCCTTGGTGGGAAATTATATCCCCTTGCCTTATTAAGGGTTTTGCGTTCTTACTTATTTTGTAATGTCTGCCTTCAATGCTTGACCTTAATATTTTTATAATATTCAGCAATAATTTTTCCTTCAATAATCACTTTTTTGCAAATTTTTACGCGATATTCCAAAAACAACTCTCTCTTATTGCCCTTCATTATGAGCCACAAGTTTTCGGCATCTAGTTTGGTGTCGAGTACGTGCTCAGCCTCAAGTCTTTGTTTGTCAAAGATAGGGCAGCTAAATAATATATGTGGCACCGTTTCAGCAATTTCAGGATCGCAGATGCACGATGGGCCTCCCTTGCACTTGAAGCGATACAGGTATTCGGAGAACCCACCGTGCCCCGTCATAATTTGGGTTGTTACGCTGTCTATTTTGCACTTCCTGATAATTCTGTACGCAGCCACCGCATCCGGGAAGAACAGTTTAGTCACTGAGGCAGTTTCTCCAGCGCAGTATCTCCGGTTCCACACGTCAAGAGTTGCCGTTCGAATGCATCGCTTGACGTACGATACCGGACACAGGTCGTAGTCCGGCTTTCGTTTGGAACCTTCAGCGGCACTTTTGGCTAGTTCATCGGCCCTCTCGTTTCCTTCCAACCCCGAATGGGCCTTGATCCAAAACAAGGTAACATCCCTGTTTTGGGAATACAGGGTCCTAAGGTTGGCCCTTGCCTCTACTGCCAGGGGGTGGTGTCGGTTGTAGTTCTGAATGGTTTGGAGGGCCGCCATGGAGTCACTGAAGATTCCAAACGATTGCGCACTGTGCTTCAGTATTTCCCTGGTTGCAACGCATATTGCCAGAAGCTCAGCCTGATAGACGGGGGAGTAATTTGGGAGAGCGAGGTTGAGGGCTTTGGTTTCGGCGTCACCGCTCCATATGGATAGTGCAGCTCCAACCTTGCCCCCAATCTTGCTTCCATCCGTGAAGATACGAACTTCAAGTTCGTTCTGGGCATCTAGTTGCTCTTGGTTTACCAGGCTTATGAGCTCTAGCTCAGCGCGCTCTACAGGGTGTGGAGCCTCCATTGCCGAGGCGGTCTGCTCGACGCTCCTGTCGCCAAGTGCTAGCTGGGGCACGCCCCTCCTTGCCTCGTATAACGAAGCCGCCTCGCGAATACGGAGGTTGAGAGGCAGTATCCCAGCCAGCACCAGCGCAGAGTTTAATGAGACCGTCCGGTATCCTTTGCACAGCTTTTGTGCAATACCGCGCTGAACTGCTCCCAACTGTTTCTTGACGCCTAGTTTCTCGACGGCCGGGGCCCATACGCTGGCGGCGTACAGGATGATTGGCTCAACGGTGGCCACATATATTATTCTAATGACTTCGGGGTGAAGTCCCCAGCTAGCCTTACTGAGCTGTTTGTAGATTCCTATTGCCCTCCTGCATACATATGCGACGTGTGTGTTAAATGTCAGCTGCTTATCGATGGCGACACCCAGGATTTTGATCTCGTTGGACATGGCAATGTCGATTCCGCCCATGCTCAGGCGTGGGGTGTCATATTTTAGTTTGCGAGTTATAACCATTGCATTGTTTTTTTGTGGGTCAAATTTAAGTTTGTTTTGTACGCCCCACGCCCGAACGTGTTCGAGAGCGGCATTGGTACGTCCCTCGATCTCCAAAGCTGTGTCACCATCGAAAACCAGCACGACATCGTCTGCAAAAGTCTGGCAATAGTCCTCCCTAGCTTCCAAGGTCTGAAGAAGCGGGTCCAGCAAGAGGTTCCACAATATTGGTCTCCCAATGGAACCCTGGACACAGCCCTTGCTTGTGGCCTTGCAGTACTCTTCACCTGCGTATATGACCCTGACCCTTCGGTTTTTGAGATAGCTGTCGATGACTCTCCTCAAGCCTACTGGACACTGTTCCTCAGCCAGACGGACCCCTATGGCTGGCCACCATGCACTGTCGAAGGCTCCCTCTATGTCCAATGATACTAGAACTACTAATTTCTTTTGTATCAGCTTACCGCGTATATGTTGCATTAGTGCATAGAGGGAGTCCTCGGTGCTCCTCTGGGGCATGAATCCATACTGGCGAGTACTCATCCTGGGATTCAGATGAAACTTGAGTCGAGCCACCAACATCATCTCGTAGATTTTTCCGAAAATTGGTAAAAGGCCGATCGGTCTGTACGCCTTTGGAGTGGTGTAGTCCGTTTTCCCTGGTCTCTTTAGAACGATGACTGTCGCTTCTTTCCAGATTTCGGGGAAGAGGTGAGTTTTCAGGCAGCCATTCAGGAGGGCCAGGGCTATCTTTGGGGCACCTCTAGCCTGGTAACATATATCGGCCGTGAAGCCGTCTGCTCCTGGCGCGTTTTTGGCGTTGAACGACTCGCACGCTGCCATTAGCTCGGTCATCGTGAATGGTGGATCGCATGACTCATCTTGCCCTCCAGCATTCACATCTTCGGCCTTTTCTCTTATAGCTCGGTGGCAGGTGCTATCTGTGTCTGGGTGGTCCTCTGGGTAAAATGTGTGCGCCAGTAGTTCAACTGAACCTTTTGCGTCCAGTACCTCCCCGTCTTTCATCAATGGCTGGTCCTCTCCTCTTCCTTTATTCCTTCCTATCATCCGGTAGATACCCTCCCAGACCCCTTCCCTATCCTGTCTCGCGCAGAAGTTCTTCCAGCTCTCGATTTGGTCCTTGGCTGCTTCCGTCTCATACTCAACTTTCTGTTTCAGGTACTCTTCGACGACCTTCGATCTTCGGGATGGTGCAGCACTCCTGATTCTACGTTTTCTGGTGGCAACCTCTCTCTTCATCCTCACAAGTTTCTCGGACCACCACGGCAAGGCAAGCACTTCCCTAACTTTCTTAATTGGCATTGATGAAGTGCATGCGTCTTTTATAATGTTGGAGTAAATTTTGGTGATTGAGTTTATTTGGTTAGCTGCATTTATTAATATTTCATTAATTTGATTATCTTGCATTAATTGGCCGATTTTTGCACGAAACTCGGACTAATTTTCTTTTTGGTATTAAAAATTCTAGTTGTTCTATGTATTTGTTTGCCTTTGCATCTCTTTAAATTGATATTGAAAACTATGCCGTTGTGATCCGAGCTTGTGAGGCCTTCATCTACCTTCCAGTCGTCCATCAGGTCCAGGATATCCGTGGAACATGCTGTGATATCCACGTGGCTGCAGTATCGTATCCCCCCTCTGATCGTGTCGAAGGTCGGGATTTTCCCTCTGTTGAGTATGTGCAGGTCCAACTCGTCCAGGAATCCGGATACTTCCTCACCTCTGCGTTCAATGGTCAGGCTTCCCCACCAGGTACTTTTGGCATTTGCGTCTCCTCCAAGAACCAGCATTCTGGAACCAAACTTTTCCTCAACGCGTTTGAGGTGCTCGAGGTATGGTCCGATTGGCTGGTCTGGCTCAAAATAGAAGGAAACCAGCGTGATCTTCCAGGCGCTGGTTCGGATTCCCACCACGGTGATGTTGTTCTTGGTGAGTTTCGGGTACTGTTCCACGATAAGGTCCTGATCGAAAACCGCTATTGCGGCCTTGACATTCCCATCTCCGGTGTCAGTGCTCTGGAAGATCCGCACGCCCCTTTGACTCCTCATAATCCTAGCCCCGCCCACGTATGGCTCCTGGAGGAGAGCAACGGCCACCCCGCGCTCTACCGCTTCTATCAAAAGCTCGTTCGTCGCTAGTCTCTTTCTCTGGAGGTTGGCCTGTATAATTCTGTAGGGGTTTGGGTTGCCTAGGGTGCCCTTAGCAGTATGCTACCGTTGATCTAGCTATTTCGTCCCATTTTTACGTGTCGGACATTCAGAACTAAAGGCGTTGTGGCCAACGTCCGTGAGCTTGGCTCATGTGCAGTTCTGGCATTTGGCTGGAGTACCCGTTAAAAAGTCTGCACAGTCCGACCTCATGTGCGGGCCGCCACAGTGACTGCACAAGTCAGCCGGTTCTTGACAGAATCGTTTGCCATGCCCGTAGCCCAGGCAGCGCGTGCACTGCACCAGCGGGGTTTGGTCCTCAACCCTTATGCGCTGTAGGTCCACGTGCAGACATCCGACTTCTGTAGCCTTTCTCCAGATGGTTGGTGAGACGCTGACCACAACGTGGCATGTGTGTGGGTTCCTCGTCCTCCTCCGGAATTTCACCACCACCCTGTCCTCCTCCTTGTCGAGGCTGTTAAAAACATCCTTGTTTTGATTCCTCAAGGCCTTCAGAATGTCCTCATCCGAATTAGCAGATAGGACGCTCTTGAGAATCAGTAACGGATCCTTGTTTTTCATATCCTCGACATGGAGATCCCGCGCGTCCGTCCCCAACCGACAAACTTGATGATCAAGTGGATATTGAGAGGAAACGTAGGGCGCTGGCAGTCCGATGTAATATGTTGGCTCGCAGGTTTGCACGTTGTAGCAAGGCAGTTAAAATAAGGCTTTTCAAAGCCTATTGCCAAGTGTTTTACACGTGCAGCCTGTGGACCAACTATTCTCGGCGGGCTTTCAGCGCCCTACGGGTCCAGTATAATAATGGGTTCAGGATGCTGATGGGGCTGCCCCGTTTCTGCAGTGCATCAGGTATATTTGCACAAGCACACGTCGATGGCTTCCACGCCATCGTCAGACATAAATCTGCTTCTTTGCTTTGCAGAGTGCGGGAGATCTCCAACTCCATCCTGAAGACAATAGCGGAGAGGTATGATTCTCCTTTATTAGGTGATGTTGTTCGACGATGTATCTCGAACAACAGCCTAGTCAATAAATAGATTTTAAGTTTACTAACATATGTATAAGTTATCCTTTTGTTTACTAACCCGTATGGATGTTGCTTATCCGAAATAAAGTTTTTTTTTATTTTTTTTATTTATCTCTTTCCTGAGTTGTTTGGAAGCCCATAATAATCTTCCTATCCTTCGCCTTCCTTACCCTTTCTACCTTCACCCAGCCCTCCTTTGCATCCACTGCCTTCCGAACTTTTCCGAGGACTTCGTCCCCAGTCTCTGTATCGTCTTTCGAGGTTATCGCTATGGAATGAAGCGTACTTCGCCTAGAGTTCTCTTTCCCGCTGTTGGTCGCAGTAACACTCGCGTATGTCATGGCAGCGCTACCCTTCATGGTCTCTTTGTGCTCCTCGATTTCTGTTTTCAGCTCCTCCATTGCCATAGTATGGCTTTCCAGCAGCAATGAGTGCTTCTTTATTTGAGCCTCGAGTTGGATATTGTTCGGGCTTGGGTCGGTTAGGCTAGTGTAGGTGAGGTTGGCGGCGTACCTGTGTCGCATAAACAGGGAGCCGGACGCGAGACGGTCATCTCGCGAGACGGTCATCTCGCGGAAGGAGGCTGCGGAAAGGGAGAGAGAGATCTCGACTCTCGACCCGGCCCGCAGCAGACGCACCGGGCGTCGGAGGAGAGCGGACAACGCCCTCTTCCGGCCCCCCTAAATGGGTCCATGGGCGACGGATTCGGGGACATCCGTCGACCCCCAACATCAGGACCCGAGAAGGTGGCGCGCGTGGTGTTGCGCGCGCGCCGCTCACAGACGTTGCGGAGGGAGTACACCTCACTCCCTCCGCCCGAGACGGGGCCCGCACAAGCGGGCCGGCACCAGCTGAGGATGCGGATGAATTATGTGTTCCTGCGACCCCGGCGTAGGTGTGAGATGGAATACCGGGGTGGTTTTTTGTCAGTAAGAGTCTGACAGACCCCTCCGCCCGCCCCAAGGCGGAGGACATCCATGAGGATTTTCCACCCCGGGAACAAAAAAAGAAAAAAAAAGGTGAGGTTGGCGGCAGCGCCATCGGACTTTGTGCCCTCAGTCACACTTCCTTTTGATTTGTCTCATTTTTCGGCCTCCTTAACGAGTTGAAACAGTCGTTCCAAGGCTTTTAAGGCGATTATCCCGGCTTTTATTTCATTTTTCGTGTTTCTTGAGGTACCGAATAGAAGTTTTGCCCTGTTAAGGCAGGCCTTCGCCTCTGCCGATCTCTTCGCGTACTGGGGTTTCGGTGGCGAGTGCAGTTGTACCAACCTCGATATAGGAGGCTTAATCGTGGGTTTCGCAGGGCCAGCCTGTGCCGTCTTAGTTATCAAGGGGGGAGGCGTTGGGTTCGCGCTAGAGGGCCCCGCTGCCTCCCATTCTCCGACGCTGCGTCTCACGCTCAGGGGGAAGTTGTTGGTTTCGGTGATTTTGGCCGCTCTTTCCTGGTACACCGTACAGTACTTCGGCAGGGCTAGTTTGAGGGATTTGGTTTCGACCTCACCATTCCACCAAGAAAGGGCGGCCCCAACCTTACCCCCAAACTTGCTGCCGTCGGTGAATATTCTAACCAGAGTTACGAGCTGGACCTGGATCTGCTCTGCGGGGTGTGGCGCTTGCACCGCTGACGCCATCCGTTCAACCTCCCGGTCCCCCAGGGCTAGCTGTGGTACTCCCCTCTTGGCTTCATAAAGTGAAGCCGCCTCACGGACTCGGAGGTCTAAGGGGAGTATTCCAGCCAGCACCAGTGCCGAGTTAAGAGAGACCGTACGGTAGGCCTTGCACAGCTTTTGCGCGATCCCGCGCTGGATCGCTCCCAGTTGCTTCATAACTCCCAGCTTTTTTGCTGCCGAAGCCCAGGTGCTAGCGGCATACAGGATTACCGGTTCCACTGTTGCCACATATATTGTTCGTATCACCTCGGGGTGGAGTCCCCAACTCACTTTCGCTGCCCTGGTAAATTGTTTATGGATACCATGGCCTTTCTGCAGACATTTGCGACGTGAGTGTTAAATGTTAACTTGTCATCGATGGTGACTCCGAGTATTTTAATTTCACTTGACGTGGCAATGTCGATCCCTCCCATGCTAAGGCGTGGGGTGTCGTATTTAAGCTTCCTTGTGATATTCATCGCTTTCGTTTTATGTGCAGCGAAGTTAAGTTTATTCTCGACACCCCACGCCCGAACACGTTCGAGAGCGACATTGGCGCGCCTCTGCACCTCTTGACCTGATTCACCATCAAAAACTAGAATCACGTCGTCTGCGAATGCCTGGCAGTATTCTCCAGCCGACTCTAGACCTTTCAGGAGGGGATCCAGTAAGAGATTCCAGAGTATCGGTCCACCAATGGAGCCTTGCACGCACCCTTTGTGAGTCCCCCTAATGGGTTCCTATCCTGCATATCTCAGCTTAACCTTTCTATCCCCGAGATAGCTGTCCATTAGCCGCCTCAAGTTCACAGGACACTCTTCCTCCGCCAGATGGACTCTTATTGCTGGCCACCAAGCACTATCAAAAGCTCCCTCTATATCCAAAGATATCAGTGTAATTATCCTCTTTTTATCCAGCTTCTCGCGAATGTGCTGCATTAGGATATAGAGAGAGTCCTCAGTGCTCCTCTGTGGCATGAATCCGTACTGGCGAGTACTCATCCTCGGCAGCAGGTGAAATTTGAGGCGGACTACGAGCATCTTCTCAAGGATTTTGCCTAATATTGACAATAGTCCTATTGGCCTGTATGCTTTTGGGATGGTGTTGTTGTCTCTCCCCGGCTTTCGCAGGATAACAACTATGGCCTCTTTCCAGGCCTTGGGGAAGTGGCTAAGCTCAAGGCATTTATTAAACAGCTCCAAGAATAGTTCGGGGTTATCTTCGATGGCATGGCAACATATGTCCGCAGTAAAACCATCCGCTCCTGGGGCTTTCTTGGGGTTGAAGCTCTTGGTAGCCATTTGCATTTCAGCTGTAGTGAACGGAGCGTCACAAAGCTCATTTTGTGCTCTCGCGTTTACTGTTTCCGCCTGCTCTCTGACTTCTTTATGTTTGTTATTGTCGCTGTCAACCCGGTCCTCTGGGTAGAAGGTTTCTGCTAAAAGTCTAACGGAGCCTTTTGCGTCCAGTGCATTTCCGTCCTTCACTAGTGGTAGATCTTCTTCTCTGCGTTTAGTTCGTCCGATAACCCTAAATATCTATCCCTCCCAGAGACCCTCCTTATCTTGTTTGCCACAAAACTCCTTCCAGCTATCGATCTGAGCTTTGGCAGCCTCCGACTCATATTTTTCATTTTCTTTTAGATAGTCCTCGACTACTTTCGCTCTTCGGACCAGTGCAGCTGATCTTATTCTGCGTTTTTTGGTGGCAACGTCTTTTTTTCTTTTTGGAGTCGTTCGGATTACCACAGCAGTGTAACTTCTTCATTCGCTTTCTTTTTTGGAATTGTTTCTTTGCATGTGTCTGTTATAGCATTTATCAGTTTATTTGTTATATACTCTAATTTTTCTATTGTTTTAATTTGTCCTATATCCATGTTTGTAACATTATTATCCAAACAAAGGTTAGGTTGGGGGACCACCCCACAGTGCTTGCGTCCACGTCGCGTCCCCTGGAAACGACCCAGTTCTGACCACCGTAACGGAGTGGCAGACTGGGCTCGGCCAAAGTGCACTGTGCTTTCGTAGCGAATTTTAACTTGACTTGAGCGTACGAATCTGCGGAGGCTATGCCCAAACCCACGCGGGATGCCTTCGGGCGATTTTTAACACCTAAAGGCCCTTCTCAGGGCCAACCCAAAGGCCCTTCTCAGGGCCAACCCAAAGGCCCTTCTCAGGGCCAAACCAAAGGCCCTTCTCAGGGCCAACCAAAAGGCCCTTCTCAGGGCCAACCCAAAGGCCCTTATCAGGGCCAGTCCGACGCTTCGGCGTCAGAGGCTAGCCGCGCGCCGTCTGCAGCTAGCTTCTTTGGTTGTCCCTTGGACATGGACTCGCTGTCGGACTCAGACAAAGAGTCCATGGTTGGCGTTTCTGACGGGGGCGATTCGCAGTCGCGGAAGCGGGCATTCCTGCGGAATGGGTCCGAGGGCTCCTTGGGCTCGGCGGGGCGGTCAAAGGCCAAAAAGCCAGCGACAGCCGCGGACACCCACGTCGTGGGTCTAGCGGACGCCCAACGACAGTTGGACCTAGCTCGGCGGGAGCAGCACCAGCAAGACCTGGAGGAGCGGGTTGCTGCCAAGGAGCAACGGGCGCGCGCTGCCCGGGCCAAGTCCGGATACGGCGCGTCCCGCGTTCTGTACGCGGACCACTCGCTGGCCGAGCTGGAGCGAATGGCTGAGGAGGACGAGGAGGAGATAGTGGAGTTCGCCTCTAAATCCTCCAACTTGAAAGGGACCTTCCAAAAGGCCCTTAAATGCAGGGCCGCGAGCATGCGTGGCATCGTCAAAGAGATGGTCCAGCGCAAGGCGAGTGACGAAACGCGGCAACTGCAGGCGAAAGTCGATCGCCTGCAATCAGAGGTCAGCCAGCTTCATCAGAAGCTGGCCGAAGTCACGGCTCGGCCAGGCCAACCGGAAGAAAGACCTGCGGCAGAGGGCCCCGCCTCCAACCTTGAGGATGTCATCCGCAAGGTCGTTATGGAGGAGAGGGCCTTCACAAGAGCCTGCTTAGCAGGCATTGAGGACCGGCTCTTGCCGGAGAAACGCCTCCGACCGCCGCTTGCGGCGGACAAGAGGCAACGTGAGCCTGGGCCGTCCTCCCAGGGGGAAGACGCCTTTCTCCCGTCCACAACCCTGTCCAACCAGCATGGGTGGACCGAGGTTGCCGGGAGGGGCAAGGGCAAGGCCAAAAAGGCCAAAAAAGCCGCGACGGCCGTTCCTGCCGTGCCCGCCACCTCACCTCCCAATCAGTCGCAGACGGGAAAGAAAGCGACTGGAAAGGGAAAAGGGAGAGGGAAGAGAGAGCGGAAACTCGTTCCCCCAAAGACCGCAGCCGTTGTGGTGACGCTCACCGTGGAGGCTGCGGAGCGAGGGGAGACGTACGCGTCGATATTGTTGCGGGCGCGTGCCAATGCCGATCCCACTCAACTGGGGATCGGCAAAGTCTCGTGCTGGCGAACCCAAGCCGGGGCTCGAATTTTCGAGTTCCCGGGGGCAGAGGGCAGAGCCCATGCGGACCTCTTCGCATCGAAGCTGCAGGAGGTCATCGCGGACGCGGCCAAAGTGGCCCGTCCAGTGAAGTCGACGACAATAGAGGTGACCGACCTCGATGACTCGGTCACCAAAGAAGAGGTGGTGGCGGCGGTCGCAGCAATGGGGGGCTGTGACGTCGCAGAGGTGCACGGCCGGGACATCAGGCCCGGTCGCGGTGGCATGGGCACCATTCGCCTCGAGTGCCCAGTCGCCGCTGCCAAAGCCGTCCTCGAAAAGGGACGGCTTACCGTCGGCTTCAGCTCGGGTGCAGTCCGGGCACTTGTAGACCAGCCTCTTCGGTGCTACAGGTGCTTCGGCATCGGACACACTCGAGCCCTCTGTCCGTCCACGGTCGATAGGACGGACAGCTGTTATCGCTGCAGCAAGGAGGGCCACAAAAGCAGCTCCTGCACGGCTGCCACTCCGCACTGCGCAGTGTGTGCCGCCAGTGGCCGCCCGGCAGACCACGTCATGAAGGGGAGGAACTGCAATCCTCCCCCTAAGAGGGGCAAAGCACCGATCGGTCCGGCTGCTAGCACCGTCGTTCCCGAGGCAGGAACCGCGGTGGCCGCGGAGGGGGAAGAAATGACGATCGATGGATAGGGTCCATCGCATTCTCCAGGCGAACACCAACCACTGCAGGGCAGCCCAGGATCTGCTGATGCAGACCATGGCTGAGTGGTTGGTGGACTTGGCGGTGGTTGCCGAGCCTTACTCGGTCCCCGGCCATTGGCTGGGCGATCGGGACGGCTTGGTGGCGTTGATGTCGCGGTCTTCCACAGACTCCCCTCCCCTCTCGCTATTAGAGAGAGGACCGGGATACGTGGCCGCCGCGTGGGGTGACGTAGCCGTGGTGGGGGTCTATTTCTCCCCAAACCGCCCTCTCTCGGACTTTGAGGATTTCCTCGAAGTCCTCACCGCAGTCGTAGGGAGGGCGGCGCCGCTCCAGGTCGTCGTGTTGGGTGACCTGAACGCCAAGTCGGTGGCCTTTTTTTTTTTTTTTTTTTTGTTCTCGAGGTGGAAAATCCTCATGGATGTCCTCCGCCCTGGGGCGGGCGGAGGGGTCTGTCAGACTCTTACTGACTAAAAACCACCCCGGTGTTCCATCTCACACCTACGCCGGGGTCGCGGGAACACATTATTCTTCCACAACCCCGGCTGGTGCCGGCCCGCTGGCGCGGGCCCCGTCTCGGGCGGGGGGAGTGAGGTGTACTCCCCCCGCAACGTCCGTGAGCGGCGCACGCGGAACACTACGCGCGCCGCCTTCTCGGGTCCTGATGTTGGGGGTCGCCCCTGGACCCATTTAGGGGGGCCGGAAGAGGGCGTTGTCCGCCCTCTTCCGACGCCCGGTGCGTCTGCTGCGGGCCGGGTCGAGAGTCGAGATCTCTCTCTCCCTTTCCGCAGCCTCCTTCTGCGAGATGACCGTTTCGCAAAAGGAGACCACTGCGTCCCAGGACTCTGCGCCGCCGACCATCGCGTTCACGACGGCCGGCAGCGACAGGTCGTTGCCTACTTCGGTGATGAGGGCACGGCGCGTCTCCTCCCAAGCGGCACACTCTGCCAGCGTGTGCCGCGCCGTGTCCTCCCGGCAGTCGACGCAGTGGTAACACCGGGCGTCCGGCTCCCTGTTTATGCGACACAGGTACTTCCCGAAGCAACCATGCCCCGAGAGCACCTGCGTCGCCCGAAACGTCAGGGAGCCGTGCCTTCTCCCGAGCCAGCGGTCGAGCACTGGCCGGATCGCCTCGATGGTGCTGAGGCCGGCGGTAGGGCGTGAAAGCCTCACCCGCCATTCCGCCACCAGGACCTCGCGGAGCTGCAACCGATGCTGCTCGATATGTTGCTGCATCGGTCGCTCGCCCCGCTCCCGCGCTTCCTCGCGCCACCGGTACAGTGACGCGAGCACCTTCGCCTCCAGGTCCCAGGGCGGTGATCCGGCCAGTGCACAACCCGCCTCGAAGGAGATCGTGCGATACCCCCGAATGACTCTGACGGCCATCGCCCGCTGCGGCTTGCGCAGGACAGCTATGCTGCCGGCCGTCAGGTCAGACGCCCAGATCAGCGCTCCGTAGAGCGCCATGGATCGCACGATCCCCATATAGAGCCACCTACAGGCGGCGCTCGGGCCCCCCAGATTGGGAAGCAGCGTTGCCAGCGCCCCGGCCGCACCCAACAACTTGGGCGCCAGCCGCCGGAAGTGGGGTCCGAAGTCCCACCGGCTGTCGAGCACCAATCCCAGATATTTCATGGTGGGCTCGACAGCGATCCGGACCCCCCCGACCACAATGTGTGATCCGGCCGGCGGCGCCCGCCGGGGGCCATGAAACACCATGGCCTCCGACTTGTTGAGGGCCACCTCCAGGCCGAGGCGCCGTATGCGGCTCACCGTGAGTGAGACCGCCGCCGTCGCGAGCAACGCTGCCTCCCTGTGCGAACTCCCCCGGGCCGTGACCAGCGTGTCGTCCGCGTAACACGTCAGGTCCGCGCCCGACGGGAGCTCGCCCCTCAGCACCCAGTCGTACCCGATGTTCCACAGGAGCGGTCCCACGACCGATCCCTGTGGAACACCGCACGACACTTGGCACTGGTTTCCGCCATCACGTCCCATGTAGGTGACACACCTCCCCGCCAGATAAGCCCCAACGATGCGGCGGAGGTAGAGAGGCACCCGATGATAACGTAGTGCCTCCCGTATCCCGGTCTTCTTTTACTTTCTATTTCTTAATATTAACATTTGTGGATTTTTGGTCACACTGCCATTAAATCATTAAACAATTTTTCAATTTTTACACTGTATCTTACGGCTACATATTTCAACTTAATAATATGGGCAAATTAAATACATAATTGTTATTTGTTTATTACGTTCTTAGCAATTTTATCATGTCTGCCTTCAATGCTTGACCTTAATATTTTTATAATATTACGCAAACATTTTTTCTTAGACGCTTTTATTCCTTTTTATCACTTTTTCGCAAAGTTTAACGCAATATTCCAAAAACGACTCTCTCTTCTTGCCCTTCATTATGAACCACAAGTTTTCGGCATCGACTTTAGTGTCGAGTACATGCTCAGCCTCAAGTCTTTGTTTGTCAAAGATAGGGCAGCTAAATAATATATGTGGCACCGTTTCAGCAATTTCAGGATCGCAGACGCACGATGGGCTTCCCTTGCACTTAAAGCGATGCAGATATTCCGAGAACCCACCGTGCCCCGTCATGATTTGGGTTGTTACGCTGTTTATTTTACACTTCCTGATAATACTGTACGCGGCCACCGCATCCGGGAAAAACAGTTTCGTCACTGAGGCAGTTTCTCCAGCGCAGTATCTCCGGTTCCACACGTCAAGAGTTGCCGTTCGAATGCATCGCTTTACGTACGATACCGGACACAGGTCGTAGTCCGGCTTTCGTTTGGAACCTTCAGCGGCACTTTTGGCTAGTTCATCGGCCCTCTCATTTCCTTCCAACCCCGCATGGGCTTTTATCCAAAACAAGGTAACATCCCTGTTTTGGGAATACAGGGTCCTAAGGTTGGCCCTTGCCTCTACTGCCAGGGGGTGGTGTCGGTTGTAGTTCTGAATGGTTTGGAGGGCCGCCATGGAGTCACTGAAGATTCCAAACGATTGCGCACTGTGCTTCAGTATTTCCCTGGTTGCAACGCATATTGCCAGAAGCTCAGCCTGATAGACGGTGGAGTAATTTGGGAGAGCGAGCTTGAGGGCTTTGGTTTCGACGTCACCGCTCCATATGGATAGTGCAGCTCCAACCTTGCCCCCAATCTTGCTTCCATCCGTAAAGATACGAACCTCAAGTTCGTTCTGGGCATCTAGTTGCTCTTGGTTAACCAGGCTTATGAGCTTAAGCTCAGCGCGCTCTACAGGGTGTGGAGCCTCCATTGCCGAGGCGGTCTGCTCGACGCTCCTGTCGCCAAGTGCTAGCTGGGGCACGCCCCTCCTTGCCTCGTATAACGAAGCCGCCTCGCGAACACGGAGGTCGAGAGGCAGTACCCCAGCCAGCACCAGCGCAGAGTTTAATGAGACCGTCCGGTATCCTTTGCACAGCTTTTGTGCTATACCGCGCTGAACTGCTCCCAACTGCTTCTTGACGCCTAGTTTCTCGACGGCCGGGGCCCATACACTGGCGGCGTACAGGATGATTGGTTCAACGGTGGCCACATATATTATTCTAATGACTTCGGGGTGAAGTCCCCAGCTAGTCATTGCTGCCTTACTGAGCTGTTTGTAGATTCCTATTGCCCTCCTGCATACATTTGCGACGTGTGTGTTAAATGTCAGCTGCTTATCGATGGTGACACCCAGGATATTGATCTCGTTGGACATGGCAATGTCGATCCCGCCCATGCTCAGGCGTGGGGTGTCATATTTTAGTTTGCGAGTTATAACCATTGCGTTGGTTTTTTGTGGGGCAAATTTAAGTTTGTTTTGTACGCCCCACGCCCGAACGTGTTTGAAAGCGGAATTCGCACGTCCCTCGATCTCCAAAGATGTGTCACCATCGAAAACCAGCACGACATCGTCTGCAAAAGCCTGGCAATAGTCCTCCCTAGCTTCCAAGGTCTTAAGAAGCGGGTCCAGCAAGAGGTTCCACAATATTGGTCCCCCAATGGAACCCTGGACACAGCCCTTGCTTGTGGCCTTGCAGTGCTCTTCACCTGCGTACCTGAGCCTGACCCTTCGGTTTTCGAGATAGCTGTCGATGACCCTCCTCAAGCCTACTGGACACTGTTCCTCAGCCAGACGGATCCTTATGGCTGGCCACCATGCGCTGTCGAAGGCTCCCTCTATGTCCAATGATACTAGAACTACTAATTTCTTTTGTATCAGCTTACCGCGTATATGTTGCATTAGTGCATAGAGGGAGTCCTCGGTGCTCCTCTGGGGCATGAATCCATACTGGCGAGTACTGATCGTGGGAATCAGATGAAACTTGAGTCGAGCCACCAACATCTTCTCGTAGATCTTCCCGAAAATTGGTAATAGGCCGATCGGTCTGTACGCCTTTGGAGTGCTGTAGTCCGTTTTTCCAGGTTTCTTTAGAATAATGACTGTCGCTTCTTTCCAGATTTCGGGGAAGAGGTGAGTTTTCAGACAGCCATTCAGGAGGGCCAGGGCTATCTTCGGGGCACCTCTAATAGCCTGGCAACATATATCGGCCGTAAAGCCGTCTGCTCCTGGCGCTTTTTTGGCGTTGAACGACTCGCACGCTGCCATTAGCTCGGTCATTGTGACTGGTGGATCACGTGACTCATCTTGCCCTCCAGCATTCACATCTTTGGCCTTTTCTCTTATAGCTCGGTGGCAGGTGCTATCTGTGTCGGGGTGGTCCTCTGGGTAAAATGAATGCGCCAATAGCTCAACTGAACCTTTTGCGTCCAGTACTTCCCCGTCTTTCGTCAATGGCTGTTCCTCTCCTCTTCCTTTAGTCCTTCCTATCACCCGGTAGATACCCTCCCAGACCCCTTCCCTATCCTGTCTCGCGCAGAAGTTCTTCCAGCTCTCGATTTGGTCCTTGGCTGTATCCGTCTCATACTCAACTTTCTGTTTCAGGTACTCTTCGACGACCTTCGATCTTCGGGATGGTGCAGCACTCCTGATTCTGCGTTTTCTGGTGGCGACCTCTTTCTTCATCCTCACGAGTTTCTCGGACCACCACGGCTAGGTATGCACTTCCCTAACTTTCTTAATTGGCATTGACGAAGTGCATGCGTCTTTTATAATGTTGGAGTAAATTTTGGTGGTTGAGTTTATTTGGTCAGCTGTATTTAAATTATTTATAACTATTTCATTAATTTGATTATCTTGTAATAATTGGCCGAGTTTCGCACGAAACTCGGGCCAATTAGCTTTTTTGGTATTAAAAATTCTTGTTGTTCTTTGTATTTGTAGGCCTTTAGATCTTTTTAAATTGATATTGAAAACTATGCCGTTGTGATCCGAGCTTGTGAGGCCTTCATCTACCTTCCAGTCATCCATCAGGTCCAGTATATCCGTGGAACATGCTGTGATATCCACGTGGCTGCAGTATCGTATTCCTCCTCTGATCGTGTCGAAGGTCGGTATTTCCCCTCTGTTGAGTATGTTCAGGTCCAGCTCGTCCAGGAATCCGGATAACTCCTCACCTCTGCGGTCAATGGTCAGGCTTCCCCACCAGGTACTTTTGGCATTTGCATCTG
This sequence comes from Dasypolia templi, assembly GCA_963555695.1. Lineage (NCBI taxonomy): Eukaryota > Metazoa > Arthropoda > Insecta > Lepidoptera > Noctuidae > Dasypolia > Dasypolia templi. The sequence continues at coordinate 302,728 of OY743151.1, read as the reverse complement.
CTCCAAGAACCAGCATTCTGGAACCAACCTTTTCCTCAACTTTTTTGAGATGCTCGAGGTATGGTCCGATTGGCTGGTCTGGCTCAAAATAGAAGGAGATCAGCGTGGTCTTCCAGGCGCTGGTTCGGATTCCCACCACGGTGATGTTGTTCGTGATGAGTTTCGGGTACTGTTCCACGATAAGGTCCTGATCGAAAACCGCTATTGCGGCCTTGACATTCCCATCTCCAGTATCAGTGCTCTGGAACATCCGCACGCCCCTTTGACTCCTCATTATCCTAGCCCCGCCCACGTATGGCTCCTGGAGGAGAGCAACGGCCACCCCGCGCTCTACCGCTTCTATCAAGAGCTCGTTCGTCGCTAGTCTCTTTCTCTGGAGGTTGGCCTGTATAATTCTGTAGGGGTTTGGGTTGCCTAGGGTGCCCTTAGCAGTATGCTACCGTTGATCTTGCTATTTCGTCCCATTTTTTACGTGTCGGACATTCAGAACTAAAGGCGTTGTGGCCAACGTCCGTGAGCTTCGCTCTTGTGCAGTTCTGGCATTTGGCTGGAGTACCCGTTAAAAGGTCCGCACATTCCGACCTCAGGTGCGGGCCGCCACAGTGACTGCACAAGTCAGCCGGTTCTTGACAGAATCGTCTGCCATGCCCGTAGCCCAGGCAGCGCGTGCACTGCACCAGTGGGGTTTGGTCCTCAACCCTTATGCGCTGTAGGTCCACGTGCAGACATCCGACTTCTGTAGCCTTTCTCCAGATGGTTGGTGAAACGCTGACCACAACGTGGCATGTGTGTGGGTTCCTCGTCCTCCTCCGGAATTTCACCACCACTCTGTCCTCCTCCTTGTCGAGGCTGTGAAAAACATCCTTGTTTTGATTCCTCAAGGCCTTCAGAATGTCCTCATCCGAATAAGCAGATAGGGCGCTCTTGAGAATCAGTAACGGATCCTTGTTTTTCATATCCTCGACATGGAGGTCCTGCGCGTCCGTCCTCAACTTCGCCTTTATTTTGTCTCTTTCCTGGGTTGTTTGGAAGCCCATAATAATCTTCTTATCCTTCGCCTTCCTCACCCTTTCTACCTTCACCCAGCCCTCCTTTGCATCCACTGCCTTCCGAACTTTTCCGAGGACTTCGTCCCCAGTCTCTGTATCGTCTTTCGAGGTTATCGCGATGGAATGAAGCGTACTTCGCCTAGAGTTCTCTTTCCCGCTGTTGGTCGCAGTAACACTCGCGTATGTCATGGCAGCGCTACCCTTCATGGTCTCTTTGTGCTCCAGCTCCTCCATTGCCTTAGTATGGCTTTCCAGCAGCAATGAGTGCTTCTTTATTTGAGCCTCGAGTTGGATATTGTTCGGGCTTGGGTCGGTTAGGCTAGTGTAGGTGAGATTGGCGGCAGTGCCATCGGACTTTGTGCCCTCAGTCATACCTCCTTTTGTTTTGTCGCATTTTTCGGCCTCCTTAACGAGTTGAAACAGTCGTTCCAGGACTTCGATTATCCCGGCTTTTATTTCATTTTTGGTGTTTCTAGAGGTACCGAATAGAGGTTTTGCCCTGTTAAGGCAAGCCTTCGCCTCTGCCGATCTATCCGCGTACTGGGGTTTCGGTGGCGAGTGCAGTTGAACCAACCTCGATATAGGAGGCTTAATCGTGGGTTTCGCAGGGCCAGCCTGCGCCGTCTTAGATATTAAGGGGGGGGGGCGTTGGGTTCGCGCTAGAGGGCCCCGCTGCCTCCCATTCTCCGACGCTGCGTCTCACGTTCCGGGGGGAAGTTGTTGGTTTCGGTGATTTTTCACCCTCGGCCGGCTTCGCCTTAGTTGGAGTTCTAAGTCCCAACATATTGGAGGTTTGCGTCAAGTGTAAAAGTGTATATTAGTAATTAAAAATAAAAATGAATAAATGTAAATGTAATTTTATGTCTAAAATTGTCAATATAAAATTCTAAGTCAGGGTATTCGTTCAAAAGAACGGGTCTAACAATGAAGACAGACGTAAGAAACGCCTCTATAGGTCAAAAAACCATAATATAGAGCGCGTCTCTGAAAAACTCTATGTAGAGTCGTTTCGCTAGGTTCGGTAGATAGCTCTCACCAAGCCCTTCCAAATGATACCAAACTCGGTGCGGTTACAATAAGGGGTTTCGGAGATATTCCAACTTGAAAAGTTTGGTTTTTTCTGGTTTTGGTAGCCAAGAAGTGGTTATAGAAGGATATCTCCGGAACCGCCGGTCCAAAAACCCCGTTGTTTGGGCTTTCCACACTTGGCATGTTGAGACCAATCCACCGGAATGGCTTTCAGCCTTAAAATTTTTTTTCAGGAAAACGCCTGAAATGTCAAAGAAGAAGCAGGAAAGATGGCGCCGACGCCCACAAAGAAAACCCGAGTCTTCCACGACCCCCGGTTCAGGAGCTATCCGAGTCCGAAATTTGGTTTGACAGCTCGAGAACTGTCAAAATCAACTTTCAACCCTGGACAACTTCCCTTACAGTGGTCGCAGAAAGCCCGTTTTTGGGCTTAACTGGCTTGCCCTGACCTGCCCTGTCGCCTCAGGTACTTTTCAGGGTCCTGAAAACTTTCAGCGCCAAATAGCCTGAAAACCCCCGAAACAGGTAGGTTTCGTCTCCCCAAGCACCCCTTCGAAATCCCCAAATCTCTACGACTCCGGAGAACGGAGCAATGCCTGCTCAAAGATTGCCAATATGGCCGCCGAGCTGTCAAACACTATGTTTGACAAGCTATAACTCCGGAACCATTCGTCGGAGAGAGATGCGGTTTCGATTGCTGCACTCGGCTTGACTTCCTCTATCCCGCCAATGTATTTTCAGGGCTGAAAATTTTCAGGTTTCCGAAAACGCCTGAAAACCAATTTTCCTAATTGTTATATATCCGCTCTTAGGTCTATAAAAAATCCTGATTCTCTACGTCCAACAGCTTCAGAGTTATTCGTCTATTTCTGCGGTAACCGCCCGTAACCAAAATGACGGAAAAAAGCTATTTCGGTGGTTTCTGGTATTGGTCGCTTTTGAGGTCGAAGTTTGGGCTCTATCTATGCCGGATACGTGTCCCAGACACAATCCCATTGTCAAAATATATTAAAATTAATTACTTTCCTAATTATTAAGACAAATCACTTAAATTTAAGTAACTTTGGAACCATACAACCAAAAATTATGGAAAAAACTGTTAAATTAGCTTTAAATAGAGGCCTTCCAATAACAAATAAGAAAACTAAAAATTTTGAAAAAACGCTCAACAAGTTTTTTGAAAAACTGAAAATTTTGGAAAAATATAAATAATTTGTCTATTTTTAATCTTAAAAATCTAGACTTACTATCTAACTGTTCAGGAAGGTAGCGCGCAACTGAATCCGGAATAATATTTGGGGGTTCTGCCTGAAGATTTTGCTGTAGTGGCTCCTAAAGTTTTCAACTTTAATGTCTATTATCTGCGCTTTCAGGAAAGATAAAATTTTTCTGAAAGCGGCTGAAGTCTTCTTGGGTCTTCGGCTATGCTGTGTCAAAAAGTCAGCGTCCTATCTCTTGAAGTGTCACCATATGCACCAAGATGTGCCGGATGGTTTTGGCAACAAAAAACTTGGGGGTCACCACTTTACTTTTTGAGTAATTAGCGTTTTAAGGTTTCAAAAAACACTGATTTCTCGGTAATCACCTTATAAAAGTTTTTCCGAGGGTTTCCGGGTAAATCACTATTCACTTTCATATGCACTGCACAATTTCGCGTCTTTTGGTATATCGCACGTCACTGTGCGCTTAAAAAATACCACTTTTTTCAATTATTTTTTTTTTTTTTTTTTTACTGCGGAGCGATACAAAAACGTGGTGTTCACGGTGGTGGCTGGACGCAGACTGGGTTAGGTTAGGTTAGGTTAGGTTTCCCCCCCAATGGGTTCCCGCATTGACCAGGCGAGGGGGCTCAGTAGCCGTGGTTTGGACCCCACGGTGAAGCTAAGAGGAACCCGAGGAGGGGCCGCTCGTCAGGGCTTTAGTAGACAAGCCGACGACGTAGCGGCCAAGGTTGCGGTGTTGTTGGGCGACATCGCAACTGTGGTGGGGCCGCGGCGGGAGAGGAGTGCCGGTATTGCGGTGCGCCGCTCTCCCTACCTTCCGCGGCCTTAACGGGGTCGCCACCGTACGATGGCTGACGCGGTGGGGCCGCAGGGGAAGAGGAGTGACGGTATGTCGTTGGCCGCTCTCCCTATCCTCTGCGGCCGAAAAATGGTAGGCGACGGGGCCATTCATCAGACCCGTCGCAAGGGGCAAGGGGTTGGTCGTAGGCTGAGGGCGAACAACGCCCTCTTCCAGCCCCGCTAAATGGGTCCAGGGACGGCGGACTCGGGGACGTCCACCGCCCCCCATACATCAGGACCCGAGGTGGCGGCGCGTAGTGTTCCACGCGCGCCCCTCTTAGACGTTGCGGGGGGAGTCTAACACCTCACTCCCCCTCCCGACACGAGGAGGCCCGCCGAGGCAGGCCAGCACCAGCCGGGGTTGTGGAAGAATAATGTGTTCCCGCGACCCCGGCGTAGGTGTGAGATGGAACACCGGGGTGGTTTTTAGTCAGTAAGAGTCTGACAGACCCCTCCGCCCGCCCCAGGGCGGAGGACATCCATGAGGATTTTCCACCCCGGGAACAAAAGAAAAAAAAAAAAAAAAAAGGTTAGGTTAGGTTTGGGGTGCGTAACTCGCAGCCCGCCTCGTCGGCCACTTGTGCAGAGAGGGGCCGGACCTGGACGAGAGCCTGTTCGGCTTTCGGCATGGGCGCTCTACCATCCACGCTGTGTCGAGGGTGAGAGTCCTGGCGGAGGAAACAGTGTCCCGGGGCGGGGTGGTTGTGGCGGTGTCCTTGGACATCTCCAACGCCTTCAACACCCTGCCCTGGAGCTGCATACGGGAAGCACTGCGTTATCATCGGGTGCCTCTCTACCTCCGCCGCATCGTTGGGGCTTATCTGGCGGGGAGGTGTGTCACCTACATGGGACGTGATGGCGGAAACCAGCATCAGGTTTCGTGCGGTGTTTCACAGGGATCGGTCGTGGGACCGCTCCTGTGGAACATCGGGTACGACTGGGTGCTGAGGGGCGAGCTCCCGCCGGGCGCGGACCTGACGTGTTACACGGACGAAGGTTAGGTTAGGTTAGGTTAGGGTTTTGGGGTGGGGGTGCAGTTGAAGAGCCTCCTCGTGGCGCATCCTGGGCAACGTCAGCTCCAATCGCCCACCGGTACTGGTGGACAATCGGCGCTGGCGGCAAATCTCAACAAACGGGGAAGGGCACGGTTCCATTCCCCGATCATCTTTGATGGTCGTGGAAGGGAACCGGGCTAGGGAAGGGTCGTTGGAGAAGGTCGTACGCCCACCCCCCCTCTGCTTACAGAGGGTGAGTTGTGTGGACGTGGTCTTGTGGGAGGAGAGGAAGAAAACCTCTTAAAAAAATAACCCCAACTCCAAGGTCGAGCGTGCCGAGGGGGTGTATGGCCGGAGGGTATCCGGTCGTTAGCGCTGGGGGGGGATCCAGGGGGATCAAAGGGACCGCACCCTTCAAAGGACAAAACAAACATGGAAAAGTCAGTTGGGAAAATTTTACCCCAGGGCGGTACCGACTGCTTAGCAGTCGGAGAATCCGCCACGCATCCGGTTTCGGATGCGTCATGCCCCTCGTATTCTGGGGGGGGCAACAACTGTCTCGAGGGAGGAGAAAGAGGAAGAACCCGGTCGCAGTCCTTCGGGGACCCGCTAAGCGATGGTTTGGTGGGCCCTCGAGTGACGGCCGCCGGTCACCAGCGAGAAACGGAGCTTCTTTTGAAGCTCCCGCGCGTGGTGATAGATCCATTTGCCACTTACGATGGCAACCAGAGCCGAGGAGGCTCCGGTCCCTCCGGGGACCACAGCAGGTCGGATCCGGACCTGAGCAGGCGCGGCAAGGCGCTGCTTAAAAGGAAGACGGACGAAGAAATGTTGCCGGCGCCAAAAGCGCCCAAGGTGATGGGTGGTCGGGGTCGTGCGGCGGCAAAGTCGGGGCGTGACCCGTTGGGCCGCTTCACGCGCCCTGCTACGCCGGTCCCATCGCAGGCTTCATCACCGGCTCCGTCATCGGCTCCTTCGCCAGCTCCGTCGGAGAGCGCGGGGAGCGACGCCGAGCTGGGGAGGGAGGACCTCGCGAGCATAGGCTTAGGCCTATGCTCCAACAGGGCGGAGGCAAACGCTGCCAAGAGGGCGCAGCGGAAGGCTGCCGCAGCCGACGTGGTGGCAGAAATGGCCAGTCGGAACAAGGAGCGACGCGCTGCCCGAATGGCAGCCGGAGGGACAGTTACCGGGGTGGCGCTCAGTAGCCAGGTTCTGGACAGCGTCGATGTCGTCATGACGGTTGCCACCAAGTCAGGCAACCTGAGGGGCACGTACATTCGTGCCCTAAAGGAGGCGGTCGACGACATCAAGGAGGCGGTCGAGCTCCTCGTGAACCGCACCAGCACGGAGGAGACGGCGAGGCTCTGGGAGGAGAATCGCCGTCTCCGATCCAAGCTCGAGGAGCTCGAGCGGCAGTTTGCTGCCCAGAGGACGGGTCCCGCCGCCCGCGGCGTCACTCCCGTCACGATCCCGCCGGCGGTCCAGCCGTCGCCTGGTCGTGCGGATGCGGAGATCGAAAAGATCGCCCGCATCTGCATGATGCAGTGCGGCGGTATGGTTAATGCCCGGTTGGAGGCGCTGGAGTCGCGACTCCTACCAGCCGCGACCCTCCGACCCCCGCTTGCGGCGGATAGGAGGAGAGCAGAGGAGGCCGCCGCCGGGACGAATTCCGCGTTGGGGGGCGGAAAGCCCGTGCAGGGGCCCAAAAAGCCCACGCAGGGGCCCAGGAAGCCCACAGGGGCTTCGCCCGCACCACCTCCGGCAACCGCGCCTCTGGCGACCCTGCCTACCGCACCTCCGGCGACCGCACCACCTCCCGCCTCACTTCCCACCCAGGATGCCGAGGGGTGGACGACGGTGGGGAAGAAAAAGAAAAAGAAGAAGAAGAAGAGCGGGAACACCGGCGGAACACCGGCACCGGCCAAGACGCCTAAAAAGAAGTCGCGAGGACGGCGTAGGGCCCCACGCTCTGCGGCTGTGGTGATCACACTGCAGTCCGGAGCCGCTGAGAGGGGCGTCACCTACGCGGCGGTCCTCCGAGAGGCCAAGAGCAAGGTCGCGTTCCCCGACCTTGGGACACCGTCCGGCCTCAGATTGAGGCCGGCGGTTACGGGGGCGCGGCTGCTCGAGGTGTCGGGTGCCTCCAGCCGCGAAAGGGCGGACGTTCTGGCCGCCAAGTTGAGGGAGGTCCTCAGCCCGGAGGACGTTCGGATTTCCAGGCCGATGAAGACCGCGGAGCTGCGAGTCAACGGCCTGGATGACTCGACGACCCCGGCTGAGGTCGTGGAGGCCATCGCCCGTGTCGGTGGATGCCCGCCCGACGACGTGCGGGCGGGTGAAATCCGCGCCGACGCCTCCGGGCTCGGCTCGATTTGGGTGAGGTGCCCGGTGGCTGCGGCGAACAAGGTGGCCGACGCTGGGCGTCTGTTGGTGGGATGGGTTGCAGCGAGAGTCAAACTGCTGCAGCCCAGGGCCATGCGGTGCTACCGGTGCCTGGACGTCGGGCATGTCAGGTGCCGGTGCACCGCCGAAACGGACCGCAGCGATGAATGTTATCGCTGCGGCCAGCCCGGCCACAAGGCGGCCCAGTGCTCCGCGGCACCAAACTGCAGCCTCTGCACGGCTGCAGGGAGGCCCGCCGGGCACAGATGGGGGGCGAAAGCCTGTGGCGTGCCCGCCAACAGAAGGAGGGGAAGGAGCCAGAAGGGCTCCTCTTCGGCCGACTCCCGGCCTAAGAACGGTGCAGAGGGGGGGATGGACTGCGCATAAATGGCGCTGTTCCGTCTCCTCCAGGGCAATATCAACCACTCTGCCAGAGCTCAGGATCTCTTGCTCCAGAGCATGGCAGAGTGGTCGATTCACGTGGCCGTGGTCGCCGAGCCGTACTGGGTCCCGCCCAGGGATAACTGGGTGGGAGATCTGGATGGTTTGGTGGCCATCATTGGCGGGGCTCTCGTCAGCCCGTCTCGGGGGCACGGCTGGGTAGCCGCCCTCGCAGATGGCGTTGGCGTCGTTGGGGCGTATTTTTCGCCCAACAAGAGTCTCGCCGACTTCGAGAGGTTCCTTGTCGAGTTGGGTGCCGTCGTGGGCCAGCTCCATCCTCGCCCGGTGCTGTTGCTCGGGGATCTCAACGCCAAGTCTGCGGCGTGGGGATCCCCGGTGACCGATGCTAAGGGTGAGGCACTGGAGGAGTGGGCGATCACGACTGGCCTGGTCGTCCTGAACCGGGGCTCGGTCTACACGTGCGTGCGGCAGCGGGGCGGGTCCATAGTGGACGTGTCGTTCGCAAGCCCTGCTGTCGCGAGCCGTGTCCGCGACTGGCGTGTCGCCGCGGAGGTGGAGACGTTGTCAGATCACCGATATATCCGATTCGACGTCTCCGCCCAGACCGCTGGCGGCCGCAGGACATCAGTCCCGGGTTTGGACGGCCCGCGCTGGGCGCGTAAGCGCATCGACAGGGAGCTTCTCGAGGAGGCAGCCATTGCTCAGGCCTGGTTCCGGGGGTCGGCAACGACCGGACCCGATGACGTCGAGCTGGAGGCGCTGTGGTTCCGCGGGGCAATGACGCAGATATGCGACGCGTCCATGCCCCGCGCCCACGCACAGGGTGCAAGGCGCCAGGTGTACTGGTGGTCCGCCGAGATCGCGCAGCTGCGCGTCGCATGCGTGGCGGTGAGACGCCGGTACACCCGCTACCGGAGGAGACGTCGTCGGGTACCCGAGGAGGAGGCCGCGCTGTACGAGGTGTACCGCGCGGCAAAGCAGACTCTGTGGCTGGCCATCGACGAGGCGAGGACGCGATCCCGGGAGAGGATGTTGGAGACTCTGGACGGGGATCCGTGGGGGCGCCCGTATAAAGCGGTTCGAGGGCAACTTCGAGCCGCGGCGCCCCCACTTACGGAGAGTCTCCAACCCGAGCTGCTGCAGGAAGTGGTAGCAGCCCTCTTCCCGGTGAGAGCGGAGCATGTTCCGCCGCCGATGGCTTTGCCCGCAGCCGCAGAGTCTGCAGAGGAGGAGGAGGAGAACGCCATCAGCGTCCCAGAGGTGACACAGGCAGAGATGAGGGCGGCCGTGATGCGGCTCCGGGCCAAGAACGTGGCTCCGGGGCCCGATGGAATTCACGGCCTGGCTTTGGCCCTCTCTCTGAAGGAGTTGGAGCCCCAACTGAGAGGACTCTACACAGCGTGCCTTGAGCGGGGCCAGTTTCCCAGTCTGTGGAAGATTGGACGTCTGGTCCTGCTCAGGAAGGCGGGGCGCCCTGCCGACTCGCCGTCTGCGTACCGGCCCATAGTGCTGCTCGACGAGGTGGGCAAGCTGTTCGAGCGCATACTCGCAGCCCGCCTCGTCGGCCACTTGTGCAGAGAGGGGCCGGACCTGGACGAGAGCCAGTTCGGCTTTCGGCATGGGCGCTCTACCATCCACGCTGTGTCGAGGGTGAGAGTCCTGGCGGAGGAAACAGTGTCCCGGGGCGGGGTGGTGGTGGCGGTGTCCTTGGACATCTCCAACGCCTTCAACACCCTGCCCTGGAGCTGCATACGGGAGGCACTGCGTTATCATCGGGTGCCTCTCTACCTCCGCCGCATCGTTGGGGCTTATCTGGCGGGGAGGTGTGTCACCTACATGGGACGTGATGGCGGAAACCAGCGCCAAGTGTCGTGCGGTGTTCCACAGGGATCGGTCGTGGGACCGCTCCTGTGGAACATCGGGTACGACTGGGTGCTGAGGGGCGAGCTCCCGCCGGGCGCGGACCTGACGTGTTACGCGGACGACACGCTGGTCACGGCCCGGGGGAGTTCGCACAGGGAGGCAGCGTTGCTCGCGACGGCGGCGGTCTCACTCACGGTGAGCCGCATACGGCGCCTCGGCCTGGAGGTGGCCCTCAACAAGTCGGAGGCCATGGTGTTTCATGGCCCCCGGCGGGCGCCGCCGGCCGGATCACACATTGTGGTCGGGGGGGTCCGGATCGCTGTCGAGCCCACCATGAAATATCTGGGATTGGTGCTCGACAGCCGGTGGGACTTCGGACCCCACTTCCGGCGGCTGGCGCCCAAGTTGTTGGGCGCGGCCGGGGCGCTGGCAACGCTGCTTCCCAATCTGGGGGGCCCGAGCGCCGCCTGTAGGCGGCTCTATATGGGGATCGTGCGATCCATGGCGCTCTACGGAGCGCCGATCTGGGCGTCTGACCTGACGGCCGGCAGCATAGCTGTCCTGCGCAAGCCGCAGCGGGCGATGGCCGTCAGAGTCATTCGGGGGTATCGCACGATCTCCTTCGAGGCGGGTTGTGCACTGGCCGGATCACCGCCCTGGGACCTGGAGGCGAAGGTGCTCGCGTCACTGTACCGGTGGCGCGAGGCAGCGCGGGAGCGGGGCGAGCGACCGATGCAGCAACATATCGAGCAGCATCGGTTGCAGCTCCGCGAGGTCCTGGTGGCGGAATGGCGGGTGAGGCTTTCACGCCCTACCGCCGGCCTCAGCACCATCGAGGCGATCCGGCCAGTGCTCGACCGCTGGCTCGGGAGAAGGCACGGCTCCCTGACGTTTCGGGCGACGCAGGTGCTCTCGGGGCATGGTTGCTTCGGGAAGTACCTGTGTCGCATAAACAGGGAGCCGGACGCCCGGTGTCACCACTGCGTCGACTGCCGGGAGGACACGGCGTGGCACACGCTGGCAGAGTGTGCCGCTTGGGAGGAGCCGCGCCGTGCCCTCATTACTGAAGTAGGCAATGACCTGTCGCTGCCGGCCGTCGTGAACGCGATGGTCGGCGGCGCAGAGTCCTGGGACGCAGTGGTCTCCTTTTGCGAAACGGTCATCTCGCAGAAGGAGGCTGCGGAAAGGGAGAGAGAGATCTCGACTCTCGACCCGGCCCGCAGCAGACGCACCGGGCGTCGGAGGAGGGCGGACAACGCCCTCTTCCGGCCCCCCTAAATGGGTCCAGGGGCGACGGATTCGGGGACATCCGTCGCCCCCCAACATCAGGACCCGAGAAGGCGGCGCGCGTAGTGTTCCGCGTGCGCCACTCACAGACGTTGCGGGGGGAGTACACCTCACTCCCCCCGCCCGAGACGGGGCCCGCGCAAGCGGGCCGGCACCAGCCGGGGTTGTGGAAGAATAATGTGTTCCCGCGACCCCGGCGTAGGTGTGAGATGGAACACCGGGGTGGTTTTTAGTCAGTAAGAGTCTGACAGACCCCTCCGCCCGCCCCAGGGCGGAGGACATCCATGAGGATTTTCCACCCCGGGAACAAAAAAAAAAAAAAAAAAAAAGGGTTTTGGGGTGCAGTTGAAGAGCCTCCTCGTGGCGCATCCTGGGCAACGTCAGCTCCAATCGCCCACCGGTACTGGTGGACAATTGGCGCTGGCGGCAAATCTCAACAAACGGGGAAGGGCACGGTTCCATTCCCCGATCATCTTTGATGGTCGTGGAAGGGAACCGGGCTAGGGAAGGGTCATTGGAGAAGGTCGTACGCCCACCCCCCCTCTGCTTACAGAGGGTGAGTTGTGTGGGCGTGGTCTTGTGGGAGGAGAGGAAGAAAACCTCTTAAAAAAATAACCCCAACTCCAAGGTCGAGCGTGCCGAGGGGGTGTATGGCCGGAGGGTATCCGGTCGTTAGCGCTGGGGGGGGGATCCAGGGGGATCAAAGGGACCGCACCCTTCAAAGGAAAAAATCAAAAATGGAAACAAAGTCAGTTGTCAATATTTTACCCCAGGGCGGTACCGACTGCTTAGCAGTCGGAGAATCCGCCACGCATCCGATTTCGGATGCGTCATGCCCCTCGTATTCTGGGGGGGGCAACAACTGTCAGGAGGGAGGAGAGAGAGGGAGAACCCGGTCGCAGTCATTCGGGGACCCGCTAAGCGATGGTTTGGCGGGCCCTCGAGTGGCTGCCGCCGGTCACCAGCGAGAAACGGAGCTTCTTTTGAAGCTCCCGCGCGTGGTGATCGAGCCACTTGCCACCATTGATGGCAACCAGAGCCGAGGAGGCTCCGGTCCCTCCGGGGACCACAGTAGGTCCGATCCGGACCTGAGCAGGCGCGGCAAGGCGCTGCTCAAGAGGCGGCAGACGGGGGAAGAAATCCTGCCGGCACCAAAGGCGCCCAAGGTGACGAGTGGTCGGGGTCGTGCGGCTGCAAAGCCGGGGCGTGACCCATCGGGCCGCTTCACGCGCCCTGCTACGCCGGTCCCATCGCAGGCTTCATCGCCGGCTCCGTCACCGGCTCCTTCGCCAGCTCCGTCGGAGAGCGCGGGGAGCGACACCGAACTGGGGAGGGAGGACCTCGCGAGCATAGGCTTAGGCCTATGCTCGAACAGGGCGGAGGCAAACGCTGCCAAGAGAGCGCAGCGTAAGGCTGCCGCAGCCGACGTGGTGGCTGAAATGGCCAGCCTTAATAGAGAGCGACGCGCTGCCCGGATGGCAGCCGGAGGGAGCGTTACCGGATTGGCGCTCAGCAGCCAGGTGCTGGACAGCGTGGGGGTCGTCATGACGGTTGCCACCAAGTCCGGCAACCTGAGGGGGACCTACGTTCGCGCCCTAAAGGAGGCGGTGGACGGAATCAAGGAGGCGGTCGAGCTCCTCGTGAGCCGCACCAGTACGGAGGAGACGGCGAGGCTCTGGGAGGAGAATGACCGTCTCCGATCCAAGCTCGAGGAGCTCGAGCGGCAGTTTGCTGCCCAGAGGGCTGCTCCCGCCGCCACCGGCGTCACTCCCGTCACGATCCCGCCGGCGGTCCGGCCGTCGCCTGCGCGTGCGGATGCGGAGATTGAAAAGATCGCCCGCATCTGCATGATGCAGTGCGGCAATATGGTAAACGCCCGGTTGGAGGCGCTGGAGTTGCGACTCCCACTGGCTGCGACCCTCCGACCCCCGCTTGCGGCGGACAGGAGGAGAGCGGAGGAGGCCGCCGCCGCGACGAACTCCGCGTTGGGGGGCAGAAAGCCCGCTCAGGGTCCCAAAAAGCCCACGCAGGGGCCCAGGAAGCCCACGGGGGCTTCTCCCGCGCCACCTCCGGCGACCGCGCCTCCGGCGACCGCGCCTCCGGCTACCGCGCCTCCGGCGACAGCACCTCCGGTGACCGCACCTATCGCGCCTCTGGCGACCGCACCGCCTCCCATCTCACCTCCCGCCCAGGATGCCGAGGGGTGGACGACGGTGGGGAAGAGGAAGAAACCAAAGAGGAAGAAGAGCGGGAAGAACGCCGACGGAGCACCGGCACCGGCCAAGACGGCTACAAAAAAGAAGTCGAGAGGACGGCGTAGGGCCCCACGCTCTGCGGCTGAGGTGATCACACTGCAGTCCGGAGCCGCTGAGAGGGGCGTCACCTACGCAGCGGTCCTCCGAGAGGCAAAGAGTAAGGTCGCGTTCCCCGACCTTGGGACACCGTCCGGCCTCAGATTGAGGCCGGCGGTTACGGGGGCGCGGCTGCTCGAGGTGTCCGGTGCCTCCAGCCGCGAAAGGGCGGACGTTCTGGCCGCCAAATTGAGGGAGGTCCTCAACCCGGAGGACGTTCGGATTTCCAGGCCGATGAAGACCGCGGAGCTGCGAGTCAACGGCCTGGATGACTCGACGACCCCGGCTGAGGTCGTGGAGGCCATCGCCCGTGTCGGTGGATGCCCGCCCGACGACGTGCGGGCGGGTGAAATCCGCGCCGACGCCTCCGGGCTCGGCTCGATTTGGGTGAGGTGCCCGGTGCTGGCGGCGAACAAGGTGGCCGACGCTGGGCGTCTGTTGGTGGGATGGGTTGCAGCGAGAGTCAAACTGCTGCAGCCCAGGGCCATGCGGTGCTACCGGTGCCTGGACGTCGGGCATGTCAGGTGCCGGTGCACCGCCGAAACGGACCGCAGCGATGAATGTTATCGCTGCGGCCAGCCCGGCCACAAGGCGGCCCAGTGCTCCGCGGCGCCAAACTGCAGCCTCTGCACGGCTGCAGGGAGGCCCGCCGGGCACAGATGGGGGGCGAAAGCCTGTGGCGTGCCCGCCAACAAAAGGAGGGGAAGGGGCCAGAAGGGCTCCTCTTCGGCCGACTCCCGGCCTGAGAATGCTGCGGAGGGGGGGATGGACTGCGCATAAATGGCGCTGTTCCGTCTCCTCCAGGGCAATATCAACCACTCTGCCAGAGCTCAGGATCTCTTGCTCCAGAGTATGGCAGAGTGGTCGATTCACGTGGCCGTGGTCGCCGAGCCGTACTGGGTCCCGCCCAGGGATAACTGGGTGGGAGATCTGGATGGTTTGGTGGCCATCATTGGCGGGGCTCTCGTCAGCCCGTCTCGGGGGCACGGCTGGGTGGCCGCCCTCGCAGATGGCGTTGGCGTCGTTGGGGCGTATTTTTCGCCCAACAAGAGTCTCGCCGACTTCGAGAGGTTCCTTGTCGAGTTGGGTGCCGTCGTGGGCCAGCTCCATCCTCGCCCGGTGCTGTTGCTCGGGGATCTCAACGCCAAGTCTGCGGCGTGGGGATCCCCGGTGACCGATGCTAAGGGTGAGGCATTGGAGGAGTGGGCGATCACGACTGGCCTGGTCGTCCTGAACCGGGGCTCGGTCTACACGTGCGTGCGGCAGCGGGGCGGGTCCATAGTGGACGTGTCGTTCGCAAGCCCTGCTGTCGCGAGCCGTGTCCGCGACTGGCGTGTCGCCGCGGAGGTGGAGACGTTGTCGGATCACCGATATATCCGATTCGACGTCTCCGCCCAGACCGCTGGCGGCCACAGGACATCAGTCCCGCGTTCGGACGGCCCGCGCTGGGCGCGTAAGCGCATCGACAGGGAGCTTCTCGAGGAGGCAGCCATTGCTCAGGCCTGGTTCCGGGGGTCGGTCACGACCGGACCCGATGACGTCGAGCTGGAGGCGCTGTGGTTCCGCGGGGCAATGACGCAGATATGCGACGCGTCCATGCCCCGCGCCCACGCACAGGGTGCAAGGCGCCAGGTGTACTGGTGGTCCGCCGAGATCGCGCAGCTGCGCGTCGCATGCGTGGTGGTGAGACGCCGGTACACCCGTTACCGGAGGAGACGTCGTCGGGTACCCGAGGAGGAGGCCGCGCTGTACGAGGTGTACCGCGCGGCAAAGCAGACTCTGTGGCTGGCCATCGACGAGGCGAGGACGCGATCCCGGGAGAGGATGTTGGAGACTCTGGACGGGGATCCGTGGGGGCGCCCGTATAAAGCGGTTCGAGGGCAACTTCGAGCCGCGGCGCCCCCACTTACGGAGAGTCTCCAACCCGAGCTGCTGGAGGAAGTGGTGGCAGCCCTCTTCCCGGCGAGAGCGGAGCATGTTCCGCCGCCGATGGCTTTGCCCGCAGCCGCAGAGTCTGCAGAGGAGGAGATGGAGAACGCCATCAGCGTCCCAGAGGTGACACAGGCAGAGATGAGGGCGGCCGTGATGCGGCTCCGGGCCAAGAACGTGGCTCCGGGGCCCGATGGAATTCACGGCCTGGCTTTGGCCCTCTCTCTGAAGGAGTTGGAGCCCCAACTGAGAGGACTCTACACAGCGTGCCTTGAGCGGGGCCAGTTTCCCAGTCTGTGGAAGATTGGACGTCTGGTCCTGCTCAGGAAGGCGGGGCGCCCTGCCGACTCGCCGTCTGCGTACCGGCCCATAGTGCTGCTCGACGAGGTGGGCAAGCTGTTCGAGCGCATACTCGCAGCCCGCCTCGTCGGCCACTTGTGCAGAGAGGGGCCGGACCTGGACGAGAGCCAGTTCGGCTTTCGGCATGGGCGCTCTACCATCCACGCTGTGTCGAGGGTGAGAGTCCTGGCGGAGGAAACAGTGTCCCGGGGCGGGGTGGTGGTGGCGGTGTCCTTGGACATCTCCAACGCCTTCAACACCCTGCCCTGGAGCTGCATACGGGAGGCACTACGTTATCATCGGGTGCCTCTCTACCTCCGCCGCATCGTTGGGGCTTATCTGGCGGGGAGGTGTGTCACCTACATGGGGCGAGATGGCGGAAACCAGCGCCAAGTGTCGTGCGGTGTTCCACAGGGATCGGTCGTGGGACCGCTCCTGTGGAACATCGGGTACGACTGGGTGCTGAGGGGCGAGCTCCCGCCGGGCGCGGACCTGACGTGTTATGCGGACGACACGCTGGTCACGGCCCGGGGGAGTTCGCACAGGGAGGCAGCGTTGCTCGCGACGGCGGCGGTCTCACTCACGGTGAGCCGCATACGGCGCCTCGGCCTGGAGGTGGCCCTCAACAAGTCGGAGGCCATGGTGTTTCATGGCCCCCGGCGGGCGCCGCCGGCCGGATCACACATTGTGGTCGGGGGGGTCCGGATCGCTGTCGAGCCCACCATGAAATATCTGGGATTGGTGCTCGACAGCCGGTGGGACTTCGGACCCCACTTCCGGCGGCTGGCGCCCAAGTTGTTGGGCGCGGCCGGGGCGCTGGCAACGCTGCTTCCCAATCTGGGGGGCCCGAGCGCCGCCTGTAGGCGGCTCTATATGGGGATCGTGCGATCCATGGCGCTCTACGGAGCGCCGATCTGGGCGTCTGACCTGACGGCCGGCAGCATAGCTGTCCTGCGCAAGCCGCAGCGGGCGATGGCCGTCAGAGTCATTCGGGGGTATCGCACGATCTCCTTCGAGGCGGGTTGTGCACTGGCCGGATCACCGCCCTGGGACCTGGAGGCGAAGGTGCTCGCGTCACTGTACCGGTGGCGCGAGGCAGCGCGGGAGCGGGGCGAGCGACCGATGCAGCAACATGTCGAGCAGCATCGGTTGCAGCTCCGCGAGGTCCTGGTGGCGGAATGGCGGGTGAGGCTTTCACGCCCTACCGCCGGCCTCAGCACCATCGAGGCGATCCGGCCAGTGCTCGACCGCTGGCTCGGGAGAAGGCACGGCTCCCTGTCGTTTCGGGCGACGCAGGTGCTCTCGGGGCATGGTTGCTTCGGGAAGTACCTGTGTCGCATAAACAGGGAGCCGGACGCCCGGTGTCACCACTGCGTCGACTGCCGGGAGGACACGGCGTGGCACACGCTGGCAGAGTGTGCCGCTTGGGAGGAGCCGCGCCGTGCCCTCATAACTGAAGTAGGCAATGACCTGTCGCTGCCGGCCGTCGTGAACGCGATGGTCGGCGGCGCAGAGTCCTGGGACGCAGTGGTCTCCTTTTGCGAAACGGTCATTTCGCAGAAGGAGGCTGCGGAAAGGGAGAGAGAGATCTCGACTCTCGACCCGGCCCGCAGCAGACGCACCGGGCGTCGGAGGAGGGCGGACAACGCCCTCTTCCGGCCCCCCTAAATGGGTCCAGGGACGACGGATTCGGGGACATCCGTCGCCCCCCAACATCAGGACCCGAGAAGGTGGCGCGCGTAGTGTTCCTCGCGCGCCGACCACAGACGTTGCGGGGGGAGTACACCTCACTCCCCCCGCCCGAGACGGGGCCCGCGCAAGCGGGCCGGCACCAGCCGGGGTTGTGGAAGAATAATGTGTTCCCGCGACCCCGGCGTAGGTGTGAGATGGAACACCGGGGTGGTTTTTAGTCAGTAAGAGTCTGACAGACCCCTCCGCCCGCCCCAGGGCGGAGGACATCCATGAGGATTTTCCACCCCGGGAACAAAAAAAAAAAAAAAAAAAAAGGTTAGGTTAGGTTTATGGAAACAAAGTCAGTTGTCAATATTTTACCCCAGGGCGGTACCGACTGCTTAGCAGTCGGAGAATCCGCCACGCATCCGATTTCGGATGCGTCATGCCCCTCGTATTCTGGGGGGGGCAACAACTGTCAGGAGGGAGGAGAGAGAGGGAGAACCCGGTCGCAGTCATTCGGGGACCCGCTAAGCGATGGTTTGGCGGGCCCTCGAGTGGCT
The DNA here is from genome assembly GCA_963555695.1 of Dasypolia templi. NCBI lineage: Eukaryota > Metazoa > Arthropoda > Insecta > Lepidoptera > Noctuidae > Dasypolia > Dasypolia templi. The sequence continues at coordinate 284,805 of OY743151.1, read as the reverse complement.
GCCGCCGGTCACCAGCGAGAAACGGAGCTTCTTTTGAAGCTCCCGCGCGTGGTGATCGAGCCACTTGCCACCATTGATGGCAACCAGAGCCGAGGAGGCTCCGGTCCCTCCGGGGACCACAGTAGGTCCGATCCGGACCTGAGCAGGCGCGGCAAGGCGCTGCTCAAGAGGCGGCAGACGGGGGAAGAAATCCTGCCGGCACCAAAGGCGCCCAAGGTGACGAGTGGTCGGGGTCGTGCGGCTGCAAAGCCGGGGCGTGACCCATCGGGCCGCTTCACGCGCCCTGCTACGCCGGTCCCATCGCAGGCTTCATCGCCGGCTCCGTCACCGGCTCCTTCGCCAGCTCCGTCGGAGAGCGCGGGGAGCGACACCGAACTGGGGAGGGAGGACCTCGCGAGCATAGGCTTAGGCCTATGCTCGAACAGGGCGGAGGCAAACGCTGCCAAGAGAGCGCAGCGTAAGGCTGCCGCAGCCGACGTGGTGGCTGAAATGGCCAGCCTTAATAGAGAGCGACGCGCTGCCCGGATGGCAGCCGGAGGGAGCGTTACCGGATTGGCGCTCAGCAGCCAGGTGCTGGACAGCGTGGGGGTCGTCATGACGGTTGCCACCAAGTCCGGCAACCTGAGGGGGACCTACGTTCGCGCCCTAAAGGAGGCGGTGGACGGAATCAAGGAGGCGGTCGAGCTCCTCGTGAGCCGCACCAGTACGGAGGAGACGGCGAGGCTCTGGGAGGAGAATGACCGTCTCCGATCCAAGCTAGAGGAGCTCGAGCGGCAGTTTGCTGCCCAGAGGGCTGCTCCCGCCGCCACCGGCGTCACTCCCGTCACGATCCCGCCGGCGGTCCGGCCGTCGCCTGCGCGTGCGGATGCGGAGATTGAAAAGATCGCCCGCATCTGCATGATGCAGTGCGGCAATATGGTAAACGCCCGGTTGGAGGCGCTGGAGTTGCGACTCCCACCGGCCGCGACCCTCCGACCCCCGCTTGCGGCGGACAGGAGGAGAGCGGAGGAGGCCGCCGCCGCGACGAACTCCGCGTTGGGGGGCAGAAAGCCCGCTCAGGGTCCCAAAAAGCCCACGCAGGGGCCCAGGAAGCCCACGGGGGCTTCTCCCGCGCCACCTCCGGCGACCGCGCCTCCGGCGACCGCGCCTCCGGCTACCGCGCCTCCGGCGACAGCACCTCCGGTGACCGTACCTATCGCGCCTCTGGCGACCGCACCGCCTCCCATCTCACCTCCCGCCCAGGATGCCGAGGGGTGGACGACGGTGGGGAAGAGGAAGAAACCAAAGAGGAAGAAGAGCGGGAAGAACGCCGACGGAGCACCGGCACCGGCCAAGACGGCTACAAAAAAGAAGTCGAGAGGACGGCGTAGGGCCCCACGCTCTGCGGCTGTGGTGATCACACTGCAGTCCGGAGCCGCTGAGAGGGGCGTCACCTACGCAGCGGTCCTCCGAGAGGCAAAGAGTAAGGTCGCGTTCCCCGACCTTGGGACACCGTCCGGCCTCAGATTGAGGCCGGCGGTTACGGGGGCGCGGCTGCTCGAGGTGTCCGGTGCCTCCAGCCGCGAAAGGGCGGACGTTCTGGCCGCCAAATTGAGGGAGGTCCTCAACCCGGAGGACGTTCGGATTTCCAGGCCGATGAAGACCGCGGAGCTGCGAGTCAACGGCCTGGATGACTCGACGACCCCGGCTGAGGTCGTGGAGGCCATCGCCCGTGTCGGTGGATGCCCGCCCGACGACGTGCGGGCGGGTGAAATCCGCGCCGACGCCTCCGGGCTCGGCTCGATTTGGGTGAGGTGCCCGGTGTTGGCGGCGAACAAGGTGGCCGACGCTGGGCGTCTGTTGGTGGGATGGGTTGCAGCGAGAGTCAAACTGCTGCAACCCAGGGCCATGCGGTGCTACCGGTGCCTGGACGTCGGGCATGTCAGGTGCCGGTGCACCGCCGAAACGGACCGCAGCGATGAATGTTATCGCTGCGGCCAGCCCGGCCACAAGGCGGCCCAGTGCTCCGCGGCGCCAAACTGCAGCCTCTGCACGGCTGCAGGGAGGCCCGCCGGGCACAGATGGGGGGCGAAAGCCTGTGGCGTGCCCGCCAACAAAAGGAGGGGAAGGGGCCAGAAGGGCTCCTCTTCGGCCGACTCCCGGCCTGAGAATGCTGCGGAGGGGGGGATGGACTGCGCATAAATGGCGCTGTTCCGTCTCCTCCAGGGCAATATCAACCACTCTGCCAGAGCTCAGGATCTCTTTGCTCCAGAGCATGGCAGAGTGGTCGATTCACGCGGCCGTGGTCGCCGAGCCGTACTGGGTCCCGCCCAGGGATAACTGGGTGGGAGATCTGGATGGTTTGGTGGCCATCATTGGCGGGGCTCTCGTCAGCCCGTCTCGGGGGCACGGCTGGGTAGCCGCCCTCGCAGATGGCGTTGGCGTCGTTGGGGCGTATTTTTCGCCCAACAAGAGTCTCGCCGACTTCGAGAGGTTCCTTGTCGAGTTGGGTGCCGTCGTGGGCCAGCTCCATCCTCGCCCGGTGCTGTTGCTCGGGGATCTCAACGCCAAGTCTGCGGCGTGGGGATCCCCGGTGACCGATGCTAAGGGTGAGGCATTGGAGGAGTGGGCGATCACGACTGGCCTGGTCGTCCTGAACCGGGGCTCGGTCTACACGTGCGTGCGGCAGCGGGGCGGGTCCATAGTGGACGTGTCGTTCGCAAGCCCTGCTGTCGCGAGCCGTGTCCGCGACTGGCGTGTCGCCGCGGAGGTGGAGACGTTGTCGGATCACCGATATATCCGATTCGACGTCTCCGCCCAGACCGCTGGCGGCCACAGGACATCAGTCCCGCGTTCGGACGGCCCGCGCTGGGCGCGTAAGCGCATCGACAGGGAGCTTCTCGAGGAGGCAGCCATTGCTCAGGCCTGGTTCCGGGGGTCGGTCACGACCGGACCCGATGACGTCGAGCTGGAGGCGCTGTGGTTCCGCGGGGCAATGACGCAGATATGCGACGCGTCCATGCCCCGCGCCCACGCACAGGGTGCAAGGCGCCAGGTGTACTGGTGGTCCGCCGAGATCGCGCAGCTGCGCGTCGCATGCGTGGTGGTGAGACGCCGGTACACCCGTTACCGGAGGAGACGTCGTCGGGTACCCGAGGAGGAGGCCGCGCTGTACGAGGTGTACCGCGCGGCAAAGCAGACTCTGTGGCTGGCCATCGACGAGGCGAGGACGCGATCCCGGGAGAGGATGTTGGAGACTCTGGACGGGGATCCGTGGGGGCGCCCGTATAAAGCGGTTCGAGGGCAACTTCGAGCCGCGGCGCCCCCACTTACGGAGAGTCTCCAACCCGAGCTGCTGGAGGAAGTGGTGGCAGCCCTCTTCCCGGCGAGAGCGGAGCATGTTCCGCCGCCGATGGCTTTGCCCGCAGCCGCAGAGTCTGCAGAGGAGGAGATGGAGAACGCCATCAGCGTCCCAGAGGTGACACAGGCAGAGATGAGGGCGGCCGTGATGCGGCTCCGGGCCAAGAACGTGGCTCCGGGGCCCGATGGAATTCACGGCCTGGCTTTGGCCCTCTCTCTGAAGGAGTTGGAGCCCCAACTGAGAGGACTCTACACAGCGTGCCTTGAGCGGGGCCAGTTTCCCAGTCTGTGGAAGATTGGACGTCTGGTCCTGCTCAGGAAGGCGGGGCGCCCTGCCGACTCGCCGTCTGCGTACCGGCCCATAGTGCTGCTCGACGAGGTGGGCAAGCTGTTCGAGCGCATACTCGCAGCCCGCCTCGTCGGCCACTTGTGCAGAGAGGGGCCGGACCTGGACGAGAGCCAGTTCGGCTTTCGGCATGGGCGCTCTACCATCCACGCTGTGTCGAGGGTGAGAGTCCTGGCGGAGGAAACAGTGTCCCGGGGCGGGGTGGTGGTGGCGGTGTCCTTGGACATCTCCAACGCCTTCAACACCCTGCCCTGGAGCTGCATACGGGAGGCACTACGTTATCATCGGGTGCCTCTCTACCTCCGCCGCATCGTTGGGGCTTATCTGGCGGGGAGGTGTGTCACCTACATGGGACGAGATGGCGGAAACCAGCGCCAAGTGTCGTGCGGTGTTCCACAGGGATCGGTCGTGGGACCGCTCCTGTGGAACATCGGGTACGACTGGGTGCTGAGGGGCGAGCTCCCGCCGGGCGCGGACCTGACGTGTTATGCGGACGACACGCTGGTCACGGCCCGGGGGAGTTCGCACAGGGAGGCAGCGTTGCTCGCGACGGCGGCGGTCTCACTCACGGTGAGCCGCATACGGCGCCTCGGCCTGGAGGTGGCCCTCAACAAGTCGGAGGCCATGGTGTTTCATGGCCCCCGGCGGGCGCCGCCGGCCGGATCACACATTGTGGTCGGGGGGGTCCGGATCGCTGTCGAGCCCACCATGAAATATCTGGGATTGGTGCTCGACAGCCGGTGGGACTTCGGACCCCACTTCCGGCGGCTGGCGCCCAAGTTGTTGGGCGCGGCCGGGGCGCTGGCAACGCTGCTTCCCAATCTGGGGGGCCCGAGCGCCGCCTGTAGGCGGCTCTATATGGGGATCGTGCGATCCATGGCGCTCTACGGAGCGCCGATCTGGGCGTCTGACCTGACGGCCGGCAGCATAGCTGTCCTGCGCAAGCCGCAGCGGGCGATGGCCGTCAGAGTCATTCGGGGGTATCGCACGATCTCCTTCGAGGCGGGTTGTGCACTGGCCGGATCACCGCCCTGGGATCTGGAGGCAAAGGTGCTCGCGTCACTGTACCGGTGGCGCGAGGCTGCGCGGGAGCGGGGCGAGCGACCGATGCAGCAACAAATCGAGCAGCATCGGTTGCAGCTCCCGAGGTCCTTGTGGCGGAATGGCGGGTGAGGCTGTCACGCCCTACCGCCGGCCTCAGCACCATCGAGGCGATCCGGCCAGTGCTCGACCGCTGGCTCGGGAGAAGGCACGGCTCCCTAACGTTTCGGGCGACGCAGGTGCTCTCGGGGCATGGTTGCTTCGGGAAGTACCTGTGTCGCATTAACAGGGAGCCGGACGCCCGGTGTCACCACTGCGTCGACTGCCGGGAGGACACGGCGCGGCACACGCTGGCAGAGTGTGCCGCTTGGGAGGAGCCGCGCCGTGCCCTCATCGCCGAAGTAGGCAACGACCTGTCGCTGCCGGCCGTCGTGAACGCGATGGTCGGCGGCGCAGAGTCCTGGGACGCAGTGGTCTCCTTTTGCGAAACGGTCGTCTCGCAGAAGGAGGCTGCGGAAAGGGAGAGAGAGATCTCGACTCTCGACCCGGCCCGCAGCAGACGCACCGGGCGTCGGAGGAGGGTGGACAACGCCCTCTTCCGGCCCCCCTAAATGGGTCCAGGGGCGACGGATTCGGGGACATCCGTCGCCCCCCAACATCAGGACCCGAGAAGGTGGCGCGCGTAGTGTTCCTCGCGCGCCGACCACAGACGTTGCGGGGGGAGTACACCTCACTCCCCCCGCCCGAGACGGGGCCCGCGCAAGCGGGCCGGCACCAGCCGGGGTTGTGGAAGAATAATGTGTTCCCGCGACCCCGGCGTAGGTGTGAGAAGGAACACCGGGGTGGTTTTTAGTCAGTAAGAGTCTGACAGACCCCTCCGCCCGCCCCAGGGCGGAGGACATCCATGAGGATTTTCCACCCCGGGAACAAAAAAAAAAAAAAAAAAGGTTAGGTTAGGTTTGGGAGGAGCCGCGCCGTGCCCTCATAACTGAAGTAGGCAATGACCTGTCGCTGCCGGCCGTCGTGAACGCGATGGTCGGCGGCGCAGAGTCCTGGGACGCAGTGGTCTCCTTTTGCGAAACGGTCATCTCGCAGAAGGAGGCTGCGGAAAGGGAGAGAGAGATCTCGACTCTCGACCCGGCCCGCAGCAGACGCACCGGGCGTCGGAGGAGGGCGGACAACGCCCTCTTCCGACGCCCGGTGCGTCTCTTTTATGTCTGAAAAAATAAAAATTTTAACTCATTTATTCTCGGCAAAAACTGAAAAGTTTACCTGGCTAGTGAGGACAGGGAGGGTGGGGGGGCAATTTTTTGATGTTCTATATGAGCTAGGCGCACGTGCGAGGTGTCAAAAGACGCGTCTCCGCGCGAGCTAGCTATCTGTGATGTTACTGAAATTTTTCCTGAACAAAAATTTTGAAATTTGGTCAAAAAACGTGTTTTTCGACTGAAAAATGAGTGAAAACCTGGAATTACGACTACCAAACAGGACTCTAATACGCGGAACGCGCACCAGAATACAGGTAAGGCAGGTAAGTAGCTATTAAAATTAAGACCAAAGTAGATTGTGATGAAAATGTTGAAATAAAAATTTAATTAGTTTTTCTTGAAGAAAAATATTGTTAAAATTTTTACAAGTGTTGAACGAAAATTTTTTTTCGCGTCTAGGTCAATTTAAAACGGTCAGATAGTAGGACGGAGCCTAGTTAAGATCAAAAACGCTGAAAACAGCTTCAAAATGCGTCACCTGGATGCAAAGTTATAACGATTTGATGTAATTGCTGTCTACCTAAGGTGGATTTCGTAGATTATTGAATAAAATGGATGGTTTTGTTTTTGATGTTCTATATGGGCTAGGCGCACGTGCGAGGTGTCAAAAGACGCGTCTCCGCGCGAGCTAGCTATCTGTGATGTTACTGAAATTTTTCCTGAACAAAAATTTTGAAATTTGGTCAAAAAACGTGTTTTTCGACTGAAAAATGAGTGAAAACCTGGAATTACGACTACCAAACAGGACTCTAATACGCGGAACGCGCACCAGAATACAGGTAAGGCAGGTAAGTAGCTATTAAAATTAAGACCAAAGTAGATTGTGATGAAAATGTTGAAATAAAAATTTAATTAGTTTTTCTTGAAGAAAAATATTGTTAAAATTTTTACAAGTGTTGAACGAAAATTTTTTTTCGCGTCTAGGTCAATTTAAAACGGTCAGATAGTAGGACGGAGCCTAGTTAAGATCAAAAACGCTGAAAACAGCTTCAAAATGCGTCACCTGGATGCAAAGTTATAACGATTTGATGTAATTGCTGTCTACCTAAGGTGGATTTCGTAGATTATTGAATAAAATGGATGGTTTTGTTTTTGATGTTCTATATGGGCTAGGCGCACGTGCGAGGTGTCAAAAGACGCGTCTCCGCGCGAGCTAGCTATCTGTGATGTTACTGAAATTTTTCCTGAACAAAAATTTTGAAATTTGGTCAAAAAACGTGTTTTTCGACTGAAAAATGAGTGAAAACCTGGAATTACGACTACCAAACAGGACTCTAATACGCGGAACGCGCACCAGAATACAGGTAAGGCAGGTAAGTAGCTATTAAAATTAAGACCAAAGTAGATTGTGATGAAAATGTTGAAATAAAAATTTAATTAGTTTTTCTTGAAGAAAAATATTGTTAAAATTTTTACAAGTGTTGAACGAAAAATTTTTTTCGCGTCTAGGTCAATTTAAAACGGTCAGATAGTAGGACGGAGCCTAGTTAAGATCAAAAACGCTGAAAACAGCTTCAAAATGCGTCACCTGGATGCAAAGTTATAACGATTTGATGTAATTGCTGTCTACCTAAGGTGGATTTCGTAGATTATTGAATAAAATGGATGGTTTTGTTTTTGATGTTCTATATGGGCTAGGCGCACGTGCGAGGTGTCAAAAGACGCGTCTCCGCGCGAGCTAGCTATCTGTGATGTTACTGAAATTTTTCCTGAACAAAAATTTTGAAATTTGGTCAAAAAACGTGTTTTTCGACTGAAAAATGAGTGAAAACCTGGAATTACGACTACCAAACAGGACTCTAATACGCGGAACGCGCACCAGAATACAGGTAAGGCAGGTAAGTAGCTATTAAAATTAAGACCAAAGTAGATTGTGATGAAAATGTTGAAATAAAAATTTAATTAGTTTTTCTTGAAGAAAAATATTGTTAAAATTTTTACAAGTGTTGAACGAAAATTTTTTTTCGCGTCTAGGTCAATTTAAAACGGTCAGATAGTAGGACGGAGCCTAGTTAAGATCAAAAACGCTGAAAACAGCTTCAAAATGCGTCACCTGGATGCAAAGTTATAACGATTTGATGTAATTGCTGTCTACCTAAGGTGGATTTCGTAGATTATTGAATAAAATGGATGGTTTTGTTTTTGATGTTCTATATGGGCTAGGCGCACGTGCGAGGTGTCAAAAGACGCGTCTCCGCGCGAGCTAGCTATCTGTGATGTTACTGAAATTTTTCCTGAACAAAAATTTTGAAATTTGGTCAAAAAACGTGTTTTTCGACTGAAAAATGAGTGAAAACCTGGAATTACGACTACCAAACAGGACTCTAATACGCGGAACGCGCACCAGAATACAGGTAAGGCAGGTAAGTAGCTATTAAAATTAAGACCAAAGTAGATTGTGATGAAAATGTTGAAATAAAAATTTAATTAGTTTTTCTTGAAGAAAAATATTGTTAAAATTTTTACAAGTGTTGAACGAAAATTTTTTTTCGCGTCTAGGTCAATTTAAAACGGTCAGATAGTAGGACGGAGCCTAGTTAAGATCAAAAACGCTGAAAACAGCTTCAAAATGCGTCACCTGGATGCAAAGTTATAACGATTTGATGTAATTGCTGTCTACCTAAGGTGGATTTCGTAGATTATTGAATAAAATGGATGGTTTTGTTTTTGATGTTCTATATGGGCTAGGCGCACGTGCGAGGTGTCAAAAGACGCGTCTCCGCGCGAGCTAGCTATCTGTGATGTTACTGAAATTTTTCCTGAACAAAAATTTTGAAATTTGGTCAAAAAACGTGTTTTTCGACTGAAAAATGAGTGAAAACCTGGAATTACGACTACCAAACAGGACTCTAATACGCGGAACGCGCACCAGAATACAGGTAAGGCAGGTAAGTAGCTATTAAAATTAAGACCAAAGTAGATTGTGATGAAAATGTTGAAATAAAAATTTAATTAGTTTTTCTTGAAGAAAAATATTGTTAAAATTTTTACAAGTGTTGAACGAAAAATTTTTTTCGCGTCTAGGTCAATTTAAAACGGTCAGATAGTAGGACGGAGCCTAGTTAAGATCAAAAACGCTGAAAACAGCTTCAAAATGCGTCACCTGGATGCAAAGTTATAACGATTTGATGTAATTGCTGTCTACCTAAGGTGGATTTCGTAGATTATTGAATAAAATGGATGGTTTTGTTTTTGATGTTCTATATGGGCTAGGCGCACGTGCGAGGTGTCAAAAGACGCGTCTCCGCGCGAGCTAGCTATCTGTGATGTTACTGAAATTTTTCCTGAACAAAAATTTTGAAATTTGGTCAAAAAACGTGTTTTTCGACTGAAAAATGAGTGAAAACCTGGAATTACGACTACCAAACAGGACTCTAATACGCGGAACGCGCACCAGAATACAGGTAAGGCAGGTAAGTAGCTATTAAAATTAAGACCAAAGTAGATTGTGATGAAAATGTTGAAATAAAAATTTAATTAGTTTTTCATGAAGAAAAATATTGTTAAAATTTTTACAAGTGTTGAACGAAAAATTTTTTTCGCGTCTAGGTCAATTTAAAACGGTCAGATAGTAGGACGGAGCCTAGTTAAGATCAAAAACGCTGAAAACAGCTTCAAAATGCGTCACCTGGATGCAAAGTTATAACGATTTGATGTAATTGCTGTCTACATAAGGTGGATTTCGTAGATTATTGAATAAAATGGATGGTTTTGTTTTTGATGTTCTATATGGGCTAGGCGCACGTGCGAGGTGTCAAAAGACGCGTCTCCGCGCGAGCTAGCTATCTGTGATGTTACTGAAATTTTTCCTGAACAAAAATTTTGAAATTTGGTCAAAAAACGTGTTTTTCGACTGAAAAATGAGTGAAAACCTGGAATTACGACTACCAAACAGGACTCTAATACGCGGAACGCGCACCAGAATACAGGTAAGGCAGGTAAGTAGCTATTAAAATTAAGACCAAAGTAGATTGTGATGAAAATGTTGAAATAAAAATTTAATTAGTTTTTCTTGAAGAAAAATATTGTTAAAATTTTTACAAGTGTTGAACGAAAAATTTTTTTCGCGTCTAGGTCAATTTAAAACGGTCAGATAGTAGGACGGAGCCTAGTTAAGATCAAAAACGCTGAAAACAGCTTCAAAATGCGTCACCTGGATGCAAAGTTATAACGATTTGATGTAATTGCTGTCTACCTAAGGTGGATTTCGTAGATTATTGAATAAAATGGATGGTTTTGTTTTTGATGTTCTATATGGGCTAGGCGCACGTGCGAGGTGTCAAAAGACGCGTCTCCGCGCGAGCTAGCTATCTGTGATGTTACTGAAATTTTTCCTGAACAAAAATTTTGAAATTTGGTCAAAAAACGTGTTTTTCGACTGAAAAATGAGTGAAAACCTGGAATTACGACTACCAAACAGGACTCTAATACGCGGAACGCGCACCAGAATACAGGTAAGGCAGGTAAGTAGCTATTAAAATTAAGACCAAAGTAGATTGTGATGAAAATGTTGAAATAAAAATTTAATTAGTTTTTCTTGAAGAAAAATATTGTTAAAATTTTTACAAGTGTTGAACGAAAATTTTTTTTCGCGTCTAGGTCAATTTAAAACGGTCAGATAGTAGGACGGAGCCTAGTTAAGATCAAAAACGCTGAAAACAGCTTCAAAATGCGTCACCTGGATGCAAAGTTATAACGATTTGATGTAATTGCTGTCTACCTAAGGTGGATTTCGTAGATTATTGAATAAAATGGATGGTTTTGTTTTTGATGTTCTATATGGGCTAGGCGCACGTGCGAGGTGTCAAAAGACGCGTCTCCGCGCGAGCTAGCTATCTGTGATGTTACTGAAATTTTTCCTGAACAAAAATTTTGAAATTTGGTCAAAAAACGTGTTTTTCGACTGAAAAATGAGTGAAAACCTGGAATTACGACTACCAAACAGGACTCTAATACGCGGAACGCGCACCAGAATACAGGTAAGGCAGGTAAGTAGCTATTAAAATTAAGACCAAAGTAGATTGTGATGAAAATGTTGAAATAAAAATTTAATTAGTTTTTCTTGAAGAAAAATATTGTTAAAATTTTTACAAGTGTTGAACGAAAATTTTTTTTCGCGTCTAGGTCAATTTAAAACGGTCAGATAGTAGGACGGAGCCTAGTTAAGATCAAAAACGCTGAAAACAGCTTCAAAATGCGTCACCTGGATGCAAAGTTATAACGATTTGATGTAATTGCTGTCTACCTAAGGTGGATTTCGTAGATTATTGAATAAAATGGATGGTTTTGTTTTTGATGTTCTATATGGGCTAGGCGCACGTGCGAGGTGTCAAAAGACGCGTCTCCGCGCGAGCTAGCTATCTGTGATGTTACTGAAATTTTTCCTGAACAAAAATTTTGAAATTTGGTCAAAAAACGTGTTTTTCGACTGAAAAATGAGTGAAAACCTGGAATTACGACTACCAAACAGGACTCTAATACGCGGAACGCGCACCAGAATACAGGTAAGGCAGGTAAGTAGCTATTAAAATTAAGACCAAAGTAGATTGTGATGAAAATGTTGAAATAAAAATTTAATTAGTTTTTCTTGAAGAAAAATATTGTTAAAATTTTTACAAGTGTTGAACGAAAAATTTTTTTCGCGTCTAGGTCAATTTAAAACGGTCAGATAGTAGGACGGAGCCTAGTTAAGATCAAAAACGCTGAAAACAGCTTCAAAATGCGTCACCTGGATGCAAAGTTATAACGATTTGATGTAATTGCTGTCTACCTAAGGTGGATTTCGTAGATTATTGAATAAAATGGATGGTTTTGTTTTTGATGTTCTATATGGGCTAGGCGCACGTGCGAGGTGTCAAAAGACGCGTCTCCGCGCGAGCTAGCTATCTGTGATGTTACTGAAATTTTTCCTGAACAAAAATTTTGAAATTTGGTCAAAAAACGTGTTTTTCGACTGAAAAATGAGTGAAAACCTGGAATTACGACTACCAAACAGGACTCTAATACGCGGAACGCGCACCAGAATACAGGTAAGGCAGGTAAGTAGCTATTAAAATTAAGACCAAAGTAGATTGTGATGAAAATGTTGAAATAAAAATTTAATTAGTTTTTCTTGAAGAAAAATATTGTTAAAATTTTTACAAGTGTTGAACGAAAATTTTTTTTCGCGTCTAGGTCAATTTAAAACGGTCAGATAGTAGGACGGAGCCTAGTTAAGATCAAAAACGCTGAAAACAGCTTCAAAATGCGTCACCTGGATGCAAAGTTATAACGATTTGATGTAATTGCTGTCTACCTAAGGTGGATTTCGTAGATTATTGAATAAAATGGATGGTTTTGTTTTTGATGTTCTATATGGGCTAGGCGCACGTGCGAGGTGTCAAAAGACGCGTCTCCGCGCGAGCTAGCTATCTGTGATGTTACTGAAATTTTTCCTGAACAAAAATTTTGAAATTTGGTCAAAAAACGTGTTTTTCGACTGAAAAATGAGTGAAAACCTGGAATTACGACTACCAAACAGGACTCTAATACGCGGAACGCGCACCAGAATACAGGTAAGGCAGGTAAGTAGCTATTAAAATTAAGACCAAAGTAGATTGTGATGAAAATGTTGAAATAAAAATTTAATTAGTTTTTCTTGAAGAAAAATATTGTTAAAATTTTTACAAGTGTTGAACGAAAATTTTTTTTCGCGTCTAGGTCAATTTAAAACGGTCAGATAGTAGGACGGAGCCTAGTTAAGATCAAAAACGCTGAAAACAGCTTCAAAATGCGTCACCTGGATGCAAAGTTATAACGATTTGATGTAATTGCTGTCTACCTAAGGTGGATTTCGTAGATTATTGAATAAAATGGATGGTTTTGTTTTTGATGTTCTATATGGGCTAGGCGCACGTGCGAGGTGTCAAAAGACGCGTCTCCGCGCGAGCTAGCTATCTGTGATGTTACTGAAATTTTTCCTGAACAAAAATTTTGAAATTTGGTCAAAAAACGTGTTTTTCGACTGAAAAATGAGTGAAAACCTGGAATTACGACTACCAAACAGGACTCTAATACGCGGAACGCGCACCAGAATACAGGTAAGGCAGGTAAGTAGCTATTAAAATTAAGACCAAAGTAGATTGTGATGAAAATGTTGAAATAAAAATTTAATTAGTTTTTCTTGAAGAAAAATATTGTTAAAATTTTTACAAGTGTTGAACGAAAAATTTTTTTCGCGTCTAGGTCAATTTAAAACGGTCAGATAGTAGGACGGAGCCTAGTTAAGATCAAAAACGCTGAAAACAGCTTCAAAATGCGTCACCTGGATGCAAAGTTATAACGATTTGATGTAATTGCTGTCTACCTAAGGTGGATTTCGTAGATTATTGAATAAAATGGATGGTTTTGTTTTTGATGTTCTATATGGGCTAGGCGCACGTGCGAGGTGTCAAAAGACGCGTCTCCGCGCGAGCTAGCTATCTGTGATGTTACTGAAATTTTTCCTGAACAAAAATTTTGAAATTTGGTCAAAAAACGTGTTTTTCGACTGAAAAATGAGTGAAAACCTGGAATTACGACTACCAAACAGGACTCTAATACGCGGAACGCGCACCAGAATACAGGTAAGGCAGGTAAGTAGCTATTAAAATTAAGACCAAAGTAGATTGTGATGAAAATGTTGAAATAAAAATTTAATTAGTTTTTCATGAAGAAAAATATTGTTAAAATTTTTACAAGTGTTGAACGAAAAATTTTTTTCGCGTCTAGGTCAATTTAAAACGGTCAGATAGTAGGACGGAGCCTAGTTAAGATCAAAAACGCTGAAAACAGCTTCAAAATGCGTCACCTGGATGCAAAGTTATAACGATTTGATGTAATTGCTGTCTACATAAGGTGGATTTCGTAGATTATTGAATAAAATGGATGGTTTTGTTTTTGATGTTCTATATGGGCTAGGCGCACGTGCGAGGTGTCAAAAGACGCGTCTCCGCGCGAGCTAGCTATCTGTGATGTTACTGAAATTTTTCCTGAACAAAAATTTTGAAATTTGGTCAAAAAACGTGTTTTTCGACTGAAAAATGAGTGAAAACCTGGAATTACGACTACCAAACAGGACTCTAATACGCGGAACGCGCACCAGAATACAGGTAAGGCAGGTAAGTAGCTATTAAAATTAAGACCAAAGTAGATTGTGATGAAAATGTTGAAATAAAAATTTAATTAGTTTTTCTTGAAGAAAAATATTGTTAAAATTTTTACAAGTGTTGAACGAAAATTTTTTTTCGCGTCTAGGTCAATTTAAAACGGTCAGATAGTAGGACGGAGCCTAGTTAAGATCAAAAACGCTGAAAACAGCTTCAAAATGCGTCACCTGGATGCAAAGTTATAACGATTTGATGTAATTGCTGTCTACCTAAGGTGGATTTCGTAGATTATTGAATAAAATGGATGGTTTTGTTTTTGATGTTCTATATGGGCTAGGCGCACGTGCGAGGTGTCAAAAGACGCGTCTCCGCGCGAGCTAGCTATCTGTGATGTTACTGAAATTTTTCCTGAACAAAAATTTTGAAATTTGGTCAAAAAACGTGTTTTTCGACTGAAAAATGAGTGAAAACCTGGAATTACGACTACCAAACAGGACTCTAATACGCGGAACGCGCACCAGAATACAGGTAAGGCAGGTAAGTAGCTATTAAAATTAAGACCAAAGTAGATTGTGATGAAAATGTTGAAATAAAAATTTAATTAGTTTTTCTTGAAGAAAAATATTGTTAAAATTTTTACAAGTGTTGAACGAAAAATTTTTTTCGCGTCTAGGTCAATTTAAAACGGTCAGATAGTAGGACGGAGCCTAGTTAAGATCAAAAACGCTGAAAACAGCTTCAAAATGCGTCACCTGGATGCAAAGTTATAACGATTTGATGTAATTGCTGTCTACCTAAGGTGGATTTCGTAGATTATTGAATAAAATGGATGGTTTTGTTTTTGATGTTCTATATGGGCTAGGCGCACGTGCGAGGTGTCAAAAGACGCGTCTCCGCGCGAGCTAGCTATCTGTGATGTTACTGAAATTTTTCCTGAACAAAAATTTTGAAATTTGGTCAAAAAACGTGTTTTTCGACTGAAAAATGAGTGAAAACCTGGAATTACGACTACCAAACAGGACTCTAATACGCGGAACGCGCACCAGAATACAGGTAAGGCAGGTAAGTAGCTATTAAAATTAAGACCAAAGTAGATTGTGATGAAAATGTTGAAATAAAAATTTAATTAGTTTTTCTTGAAGAAAAATATTGTTAAAATTTTTACAAGTGTTGAACGAAAAATTTTTTTCGCGTCTAGGTCAATTTAAAACGGTCAGATAGTAGGACGGAGCCTAGTTAAGATCAAAAACGCTGAAAACAGCTTCAAAATGCGTCACCTGGATGCAAAGTTATAACGATTTGATGTAATTGCTGTCTACCTAAGGTGGATTTCGTAGATTATTGAATAAAATGGATGGTTTTGTTTTTGATGTTCTATATGGGCTAGGCGCACGTGCGAGGTGTCAAAAGACGCGTCTCCGCGCGAGCTAGCTATCTGTGATGTTACTGAAATTTTTCCTGAACAAAAATTTTGAAATTTGGTCAAAAAACGTGTTTTTCGACTGAAAAATGAGTGAAAACCTGGAATTACGACTACCAAACAGGACTCTAATACGCGGAACGCGCACCAGAATACAGGTAAGGCAGGTAAGTAGCTATTAAAATTAAGACCAAAGTAGATTGTGATGAAAATGTTGAAATAAAAATTTAATTAGTTTTTCTTGAAGAAAAATATTGTTAAAATTTTTACAAGTGTTGAACGAAAATTTTTTTTCGCGTCTAGGTCAATTTAAAACGGTCAGATAGTAGGACGGAGCCTAGTTAAGATCAAAAACGCTGAAAACAGCTTCAAAATGCGTCACCTGGATGCAAAGTTATAACGATTTGATGTAATTGCTGTCTACCTAAGGTGGATTTCGTAGATTATTGAATAAAATGGATGGTTTTGTTTTTGATGTTCTATATGGGCTAGGCGCACGTGCGAGGTGTCAAAAGACGCGTCTCCGCGCGAGCTAGCTATCTGTGATGTTACTGAAATTTTTCCTGAACAAAAATTTTGAAATTTGGTCAAAAAACGTGTTTTTCGACTGAAAAATGAGTGAAAACCTGGAATTACGACTACCAAACAGGACTCTAATACGCGGAACGCGCACCAGAATACAGGTAAGGCAGGTAAGTAGCTATTAAAATTAAGACCAAAGTAGATTGTGATGAAAATGTTGAAATAAAAATTTAATTAGTTTTTCTTGAAGAAAAATATTGTTAAAATTTTTACAAGTGTTGAACGAAAAATTTTTTTCGCGTCTAGGTCAATTTAAAACGGTCAGATAGTAGGACGGAGCCTAGTTAAGATCAAAAACGCTGAAAACAGCTTCAAAATGCGTCACCTGGATGCAAAGTTATAACGATTTGATGTAATTGCTGTCTACCTAAGGTGGATTTCGTAGATTATTGAATAAAATGGATGGTTTTGTTTTTGATGTTCTATATGGGCTAGGCGCACGTGCGAGGTGTCAAAAGACGCGTCTCCGCGCGAGCTAGCTATCTGTGATGTTACTGAAATTTTTCCTGAACAAAAATTTTGAAATTTGGTCAAAAAACGTGTTTTTCGACTGAAAAATGAGTGAAAACCTGGAATTACGACTACCAAACAGGACTCTAATACGCGGAACGCGCACCAGAATACAGGTAAGGCAGGTAAGTAGCTATTAAAATTAAGACCAAAGTAGATTGTGATGAAAATGTTGAAATAAAAATTTAATTAGTTTTTCATGAAGAAAAATATTGTTAAAATTTTTACAAGTGTTGAACGAAAAATTTTTTTCGCGTCTAGGTCAATTTAAAACGGTCAGATAGTAGGACGGAGCCTAGTTAAGATCAAAAACGCTGAAAACAGCTTCAAAATGCGTCACCTGGATGCAAAGTTATAACGATTTGATGTAATTGCTGTCTACATAAGGTGGATTTCGTAGATTATTGAATAAAATGGATGGTTTTGTTTTTGATGTTCTATATGGGCTAGGCGCACGTGCGAGGTGTCAAAAGACGCGTCTCCGCGCGAGCTAGCTATCTGTGATGTTACTGAAATTTTTCCTGAACAAAAATTTTGAAATTTGGTCAAAAAACGTGTTTTTCGACTGAAAAATGAGTGAAAACCTGGAATTACGACTACCAAACAGGACTCTAATACGCGGAACGCGCACCAGAATACAGGTAAGGCAGGTAAGTAGCTATTAAAATTAAGACCAAAGTAGATTGTGATGAAAATGTTGAAATAAAAATTTAATTAGTTTTTCTTGAAGAAAAATATTGTTAAAATTTTTACAAGTGTTGAACGAAAATTTTTTTTCGCGTCTAGGTCAATTTAAAACGGTCAGATAGTAGGACGGAGCCTAGTTAAGATCAAAAACGCTGAAAACAGCTTCAAAATGCGTCACCTGGATGCAAAGTTATAACGATTTGATGTAATTGCTGTCTACCTAAGGTGGATTTCGTAGATTATTGAATAAAATGGATGGTTTTGTTTTTGATGTTCTATATGGGCTAGGCGCACGTGCGAGGTGTCAAAAGACGCGTCTCCGCGCGAGCTAGCTATCTGTGATGTTACTGAAATTTTTCCTGAACAAAAATTTTGAAATTTGGTCAAAAAACGTGTTTTTCGACTGAAAAATGAGTGAAAACCTGGAATTACGACTACCAAACAGGACTCTAATACGCGGAACGCGCACCAGAATACAGGTAAGGCAGGTAAGTAGCTATTAAAATTAAGACCAAAGTAGATTGTGATGAAAATGTTGAAATAAAAATTTAATTAGTTTTTCTTGAAGAAAAATATTGTTAAAATTTTTACAAGTGTTGAACGAAAATTTTTTTTCGCGTCTAGGTCAATTTAAAACGGTCAGATAGTAGGACGGAGCCTAGTTAAGATCAAAAACGCTGAAAACAGCTTCAAAATGCGTCACCTGGATGCAAAGTTATAACGATTTGATGTAATTGCTGTCTACCTAAGGTGGATTTCGTAGATTATTGAATAAAATGGATGGTTTTGTTTTTGATGTTCTATATGGGCTAGGCGCACGTGCGAGGTGTCAAAAGACGCGTCTCCGCGCGAGCTAGCTATCTGTGATGTTACTGAAATTTTTCCTGAACAAAAATTTTGAAATTTGGTCAAAAAACGTGTTTTTCGACTGAAAAATGAGTGAAAACCTGGAATTACGACTACCAAACAGGACTCTAATACGCGGAACGCGCACCAGAATACAGGTAAGGCAGGTAAGTAGCTATTAAAATTAAGACCAAAGTAGATTGTGATGAAAATGTTGAAATAAAAATTTAATTAGTTTTTCTTGAAGAAAAATATTGTTAAAATTTTTACAAGTGTTGAACGAAAATTTTTTTTCGCGTCTAGGTCAATTTAAAACGGTCAGATAGTAGGACGGAGCCTAGTTAAGATCAAAAACGCTGAAAACAGCTTCAAAATGCGTCACCTGGATGCAAAGTTATAACGATTTGATGTAATTGCTGTCTACCTAAGGTGGATTTCGTAGATTATTGAATAAAATGGATGGTTTTGTTTTTGATGTTCTATATGGGCTAGGCGCACGTGCGAGGTGTCAAAAGACGCGTCTCCGCGCGAGCTAGCTATCTGTGATGTTACTGAAATTTTTCCTGAACAAAAATTTTGAAATTTGGTCAAAAAACGTGTTTTTCGACTGAAAAATGAGTGAAAACCTGGAATTACGACTACCAAACAGGACTCTAATACGCGGAACGCGCACCAGAATACAGGTAAGGCAGGTAAGTAGCTATTAAAATTAAGACCAAAGTAGATTGTGATGAAAATGTTGAAATAAAAATTTAATTAGTTTTTCTTGAAGAAAAATATTGTTAAAATTTTTACAAGTGTTGAACGAAAAATTTTTTTCGCGTCTAGGTCAATTTAAAACGGTCAGATAGTAGGACGGAGCCTAGTTAAGATCAAAAACGCTGAAAACAGCTTCAAAATGCGTCACCTGGATGCAAAGTTATAACGATTTGATGTAATTGCTGTCTACCTAAGGTGGATTTCGTAGATTATTGAATAAAATGGATGGTTTTGTTTTTGATGTTCTATATGGGCTAGGCGCACGTGCGAGGTGTCAAAAGACGCGTCTCCGCGCGAGCTAGCTATCTGTGATGTTACTGAAATTTTTCCTGAACAAAAATTTTGAAATTTGGTCAAAAAACGTGTTTTTCGACTGAAAAATGAGTGAAAACCTGGAATTACGACTACCAAACAGGACTCTAATACGCGGAACGCGCACCAGAATACAGGTAAGGCAGGTAAGTAGCTATTAAAATTAAGACCAAAGTAGATTGTGATGAAAATGTTGAAATAAAAATTTAATTAGTTTTTCTTGAAGAAAAATATTGTTAAAATTTTTACAAGTGTTGAACGAAAAATTTTTTTCGCGTCTAGGTCAATTTAAAACGGTCAGATAGTAGGACGGAGCCTAGTTAAGATCAAAAACGCTGAAAACAGCTTCAAAATGCGTCACCTGGATGCAAAGTTATAACGATTTGATGTAATTGCTGTCTACCTAAGGTGGATTTCGTAGATTATTGAATAAAATGGATGGTTTTGTTTTTGATGTTCTATATGGGCTAGGCGCACGTGCGAGGTGTCAAAAGACGCGTCTCCGCGCGAGCTAGCTATCTGTGATGTTACTGAAATTTTTCCTGAACAAAAATTTTGAAATTTGGTCAAAAAACGTGTTTTTCGACTGAAAAATGAGTGAAAACCTGGAATTACGACTACCAAACAGGACTCTAATACGCGGAACGCGCACCAGAATACAGGTAAGGCAGGTAAGTAGCTATTAAAATTAAGACCAAAGTAGATTGTGATGAAAATGTTGAAATAAAAATTTAATTAGTTTTTCTTGAAGAAAAATATTGTTAAAATTTTTACAAGTGTTGAACGAAAAATTTTTTTCGCGTCTAGGTCAATTTAAAACGGTCAGATAGTAGGACGGAGCCTAGTTAAGATCAAAAACGCTGAAAACAGCTTCAAAATGCGTCACCTGGATGCAAAGTTATAACGATTTGATGTAATTGCTGTCTACCTAAGGTGGATTTCGTAGATTATTGAATAAAATGGATGGTTTTGTTTTTGATGTTCTATATGGGCTAGGCGCACGTGCGAGGTGTCAAAAGACGCGTCTCCGCGCGAGCTAGCTATCTGTGATGTTACTGAAATTTTTCCTGAACAAAAATTTTGAAATTTGGTCAAAAAACGTGTTTTTCGACTGAAAAATGAGTGAAAACCTGGAATTACGACTACCAAACAGGACTCTAATACGCGGAACGCGCACCAGAATACAGGTAAGGCAGGTAAGTAGCTATTAAAATTAAGACCAAAGTAGATTGTGATGAAAATGTTGAAATAAAAATTTAATTAGTTTTTCTTGAAGAAAAATATTGTTAAAATTTTTACAAGTGTTGAACGAAAAATTTTTTTCGCGTCTAGGTCAATTTAAAACGGTCAGATAGTAGGACGGAGCCTAGTTAAGATCAAAAACGCTGAAAACAGCTTCAAAATGCGTCACCTGGATGCAAAGTTATAACGATTTGATGTAATTGCTGTCTACCTAAGGTGGATTTCGTAGATTATTGAATAAAATGGATGGTTTTGTTTTTGATGTTCTATATGGGCTAGGCGCACGTGCGAGGTGTCAAAAGACGCGTCTCTGCGCGAGCTAGCTATCTGTGATGTTACTGAAATTTTTCCTGAACAAAAATTTTGAAATTTGGTCAAAAAACGTGTTTTTCGACTGAAAAATGAGTGAAAACCTGGAATTACGACTACCAAACAGGACTCTAATACGCGGAACGCGCACCAGAATACAGGTAAGGCAGGTAAGTAGCTATTAAAATTAAGACCAAAGTAGATTGTGATGAAAATGTTGAAATAAAAATTTAATTAGTTTTTCTTGAAGAAAAATATTGTTAAAATTTTTACAAGTGTTGAACGAAAATTTTTTTTCGCGTCTAGGTCAATTTAAAACGGTCAGATAGTAGGACGGAGCCTAGTTAAGATCAAAAACGCTGAAAACAGCTTCAAAATGCGTCACCTGGATGCAAAGTTATAACGATTTGATGTAATTGCTGTCTACCTAAGGTGGATTTCGTAGATTATTGAATAAAATGGATGGTTTTGTTTTTGATGTTCTATATGGGCTAGGCGCACGTGCGAGGTGTCAAAAGACGCGTCTCCGCGCGAGCTAGCTATCTGTGATGTTACTGAAATTTTTCCTGAACAAAAATTTTGAAATTTGGTCAAAAAACGTGTTTTTCGACTGAAAAATGAGTGAAAACCTGGAATTACGACTACCAAACAGGACTCTAATACGCGGAACGCGCACCAGAATACAGGTAAGGCAGGTAAGTAGCTATTAAAATTAAGACCAAAGTAGATTGTGATGAAAATGTTGAAATAAAAATTTAATTAGTTTTTCTTGAAGAAAAATATTGTTAAAATTTTTACAAGTGTTGAACGAAAATTTTTTTTCGCGTCTAGGTCAATTTAAAACGGTCAGATAGTAGGACGGAGCCTAGTTAAGATCAAAAACGCTGAAAACAGCTTCAAAATGCGTCACCTGGATGCAAAGTTATAACGATTTGATGTAATTGCTGTCTACCTAAGGTGGATTTCGTAGATTATTGAATAAAATGGATGGTTTTGTTTTTGATGTTCTATATGGGCTAGGCGCACGTGCGAGGTGTCAAAAGACGCGTCTCCGCGCGAGCTAGCTATCTGTGATGTTACTGAAATTTTTCCTGAACAAAAATTTTGAAATTTGGTCAAAAAACGTGTTTTTCGACTGAAAAATGAGTGAAAACCTGGAATTACGACTACCAAACAGGACTCTAATACGCGGAACGCGCACCAGAATACAGGTAAGGCAGGTAAGTAGCTATTAAAATTAAGACCAAAGTAGATTGTGATGAAAATGTTGAAATAAAAATTTAATTAGTTTTTCTTGAAGAAAAATATTGTTAAAATTTTTACAAGTGTTGAACGAAAAATTTTTTTCGCGTCTAGGTCAATTTAAAACGGTCAGATAGTAGGACGGAGCCTAGTTAAGATCAAAAACGCTGAAAACAGCTTCAAAATGCGTCACCTGGATGCAAAGTTATAACGATTTGATGTAATTGCTGTCTACCTAAGGTGGATTTCGTAGATTATTGAATAAAATGGATGGTTTTGTTTTTGATGTTCTATATGGGCTAGGCGCACGTGCGAGGTGTCAAAAGACGCGTCTCCGCGCGAGCTAGCTATCTGTGATGTTACTGAAATTTTTCCTGAACAAAAATTTTGAAATTTGGTCAAAAAACGTGTTTTTCGACTGAAAAATGAGTGAAAACCTGGAATTACGACTACCAAACAGGACTCTAATACGCGGAACGCGCACCAGAATACAGGTAAGGCAGGTAAGTAGCTATTAAAATTAAGACCAAAGTAGATTGTGATGAAAATGTTGAAATAAAAATTTAATTAGTTTTTCATGAAGAAAAATATTGTTAAAATTTTTACAAGTGTTGAACGAAAAATTTTTTTCGCGTCTAGGTCAATTTAAAACGGTCAGATAGTAGGACGGAGCCTAGTTAAGATCAAAAACGCTGAAAACAGCTTCAAAATGCGTCACCTGGATGCAAAGTTATAACGATTTGATGTAATTGCTGTCTACATAAGGTGGATTTCGTAGATTATTGAATAAAATGGATGGTTTTGTTTTTGATGTTCTATATGGGCTAGGCGCACGTGCGAGGTGTCAAAAGACGCGTCTCCGCGCGAGCTAGCTATCTGTGATGTTACTGAAATTTTTCCTGAACAAAAATTTTGAAATTTGGTCAAAAAACGTGTTTTTCGACTGAAAAATGAGTGAAAACCTGGAATTACGACTACCAAACAGGACTCTAATACGCGGAACGCGCACCAGAATACAGGTAAGGCAGGTAAGTAGCTATTAAAATTAAGACCAAAGTAGATTGTGATGAAAATGTTGAAATAAAAATTTAATTAGTTTTTCTTGAAGAAAAATATTGTTAAAATTTTTACAAGTGTTGAACGAAAAATTTTTTTCGCGTCTAGGTCAATTTAAAACGGTCAGATAGTAGGACGGAGCCTAGTTAAGATCAAAAACGCTGAAAACAGCTTCAAAATGCGTCACCTGGATGCAAAGTTATAACGATTTGATGTAATTGCTGTCTACCTAAGGTGGATTTCGTAGATTATTGAATGATAAATGATAATGATAATGATAAATGATTTTATTTCTGTAAATAGGTTTGTACAAACACTTTTACACGTCAATCATATTTTAAAAACTAGGTGAGATCGGCATTTCCTATCTGACTACTCTGAGAAGAAACGCCGAAACAAACTCAGAGGTCACAGTCTCTTTTAAAGTCCAGACATAATCTTGGTCAGGTCATGTGAAGACCATGTGGATTGATATCTGAAATGGTCTTTCGAGGAAAGAACCACACAGAATGAGTGGACCTGTCCAGTCAGTGCACGCATTTGTCAGTTGTCATGCAGCTCAACACAGAACTAAAGGAGCTAAACGATTCGACGAACATTACCAAAGAAAGGACATTTGGGTAGGCCGCATAAATTACTCAAACTGCCAGACCATGATTAAAACTAATATGTAATTTTAAAAAAAAATGCATTAAAAAAAAAACAACAAATCCACAATGTCTTCACATTCACAATAATTAAAATAGTATAATCCTTTACAAAGTAAATGGCATTGCATTGAATAAAATGGATGGTTTTGTTTTTGATGTTCTATATGGGCTAGGCGCACGTGCGAGGTGTCAAAAGACGCGTCTCCGCGCGAGCTAGCTATCTGTGATGTTACTGAAATTTTTCCTGAACAAAAATTTTGAAATTTGGTCAAAAAACGTGTTTTTCGACTGAAAAATGAGTGAAAACCTGGAATTACGACTACCAAACAGGACTCTAATACGCGGAACGCGCACCAGAATACAGGTAAGGCAGGTAAGTAGCTATTAAAATTAAGACCAAAGTAGATTGTGATGAAAATGTTGAAATAAAAATTTAATTAGTTTTTCTTGAAGAAAAATATTGTTAAAATTTTTACAAGTGTTGAACGAAAATTTTTTTTCGCGTCTAGGTCAATTTAAAACGGTCAGATAGTAGGACGGAGCCTAGTTAAGATCAAAAACGCTGAAAACAGCTTCAAAATGCGTCACCTGGATGCAAAGTTATAACGATTTGATGTAATTGCTGTCTACCTAAGGTGGATTTCGTAGATTATTGAATAAAATGGATGGTTTTGTTTTTGATGTTCTATATGGGCTAGGCGCACGTGCGAGGTGTCAAAAGACGCGTCTCCGCGCGAGCTAGCTATCTGTGATGTTACTGAAATTTTTCCTGAACAAAAATTTTGAAATTTGGTCAAAAAACGTGTTTTTCGACTGAAAAATGAGTGAAAACCTGGAATTACGACTACCAAACAGGACTCTAATACGCGGAACGCGCACCAGAATACAGGTAAGGCAGGTAAGTAGCTATTAAAATTAAGACCAAAGTAGATTGTGATGAAAATGTTGAAATAAAAATTTAATTAGTTTTTCTTGAAGAAAAATATTGTTAAAATTTTTACAAGTGTTGAACGAAAATTTTTTTTCGCGTCTAGGTCAATTTAAAACGGTCAGATAGTAGGACGGAGCCTAGTTAAGATCAAAAACGCTGAAAACAGCTTCAAAATGCGTCACCTGGATGCAAAGTTATAACGATTTGATGTAATTGCTGTCTACCTAAGGTGGATTTCGTAGATTATTGAATAAAATGGATGGTTTTGTTTTTGATGTTCTATATGGGCTAGGCGCACGTGCGAGGTGTCAAAAGACGCGTCTCCGCGCGAGCTAGCTATCTGTGATGTTACTGAAATTTTTCCTGAACAAAAATTTTGAAATTTGGTCAAAAAACGTGTTTTTCGACTGAAAAATGAGTGAAAACCTGGAATTACGACTACCAAACAGGACTCTAATACGCGGAACGCGCACCAGAATACAGGTAAGGCAGGTAAGTAGCTATTAAAATTAAGACCAAAGTAGATTGTGATGAAAATGTTGAAATAAAAATTTAATTAGTTTTTCTTGAAGAAAAATATTGTTAAAATTTTTACAAGTGTTGAACGAAAAATTTTTTTCGCGTCTAGGTCAATTTAAAACGGTCAGATAGTAGGACGGAGCCTAGTTAAGATCAAAAACGCTGAAAACAGCTTCAAAATGCGTCACCTGGATGCAAAGTTATAACGATTTGATGTAATTGCTGTCTACCTAAGGTGGATTTCGTAGATTATTGAATAAAATGGATGGTTTTGTTTTTGATGTTCTATATGGGCTAGGCGCACGTGCGAGGTGTCAAAAGACGCGTCTCCGCGCGAGCTAGCTATCTGTGATGTTACTGAAATTTTTCCTGAACAAAAATTTTGAAATTTGGTCAAAAAACGTGTTTTTCGACTGAAAAATGAGTGAAAACCTGGAATTACGACTACCAAACAGGACTCTAATACGCGGAACGCGCACCAGAATACAGGTAAGGCAGGTAAGTAGCTATTAAAATTAAGACCAAAGTAGATTGTGATGAAAATGTTGAAATAAAAATTTAATTAGTTTTTCATGAAGAAAAATATTGTTAAAATTTTTACAAGTGTTGAACGAAAAATTTTTTTCGCGTCTAGGTCAATTTAAAACGGTCAGATAGTAGGACGGAGCCTAGTTAAGATCAAAAACGCTGAAAACAGCTTCAAAATGCGTCACCTGGATGCAAAGTTATAACGATTTGATGTAATTGCTGTCTACATAAGGTGGATTTCGTAGATTATTGAATAAAATGGATGGTTTTGTTTTTGATGTTCTATATGGGCTAGGCGCACGTGCGAGGTGTCAAAAGACGCGTCTCCGCGCGAGCTAGCTATCTGTGATGTTACTGAAATTTTTCCTGAACAAAAATTTTGAAATTTGGTCAAAAAACGTGTTTTTCGACTGAAAAATGAGTGAAAACCTGGAATTACGACTACCAAACAGGACTCTAATACGCGGAACGCGCACCAGAATACAGGTAAGGCAGGTAAGTAGCTATTAAAATTAAGACCAAAGTAGATTGTGATGAAAATGTTGAAATAAAAATTTAATTAGTTTTTCTTGAAGAAAAATATTGTTAAAATTTTTACAAGTGTTGAACGAAAAATTTTTTTCGCGTCTAGGTCAATTTAAAACGGTCAGATAGTAGGACGGAGCCTAGTTAAGATCAAAAACGCTGAAAACAGCTTCAAAATGCGTCACCTGGATGCAAAGTTATAACGATTTGATGTAATTGCTGTCTACCTAAGGTGGATTTCGTAGATTATTGAATAAAATGGATGGTTTTGTTTTTGATGTTCTATATGGGCTAGGCGCACGTGCGAGGTGTCAAAAGACGCGTCTCCGCGCGAGCTAGCTATCTGTGATGTTACTGAAATTTTTCCTGAACAAAAATTTTGAAATTTGGTCAAAAAACGTGTTTTTCGACTGAAAAATGAGTGAAAACCTGGAATTACGACTACCAAACAGGACTCTAATACGCGGAACGCGCACCAGAATACAGGTAAGGCAGGTAAGTAGCTATTAAAATTAAGACCAAAGTAGATTGTGATGAAAATGTTGAAATAAAAATTTAATTAGTTTTTCTTGAAGAAAAATATTGTTAAAATTTTTACAAGTGTTGAACGAAAAATTTTTTTCGCGTCTAGGTCAATTTAAAACGGTCAGATAGTAGGACGGAGCCTAGTTAAGATCAAAAACGCTGAAAACAGCTTCAAAATGCGTCACCTGGATGCAAAGTTATAACGATTTGATGTAATTGCTGTCTACCTAAGGTGGATTTCGTAGATTATTGAATAAAATGGATGGTTTTGTTTTTGATGTTCTATATGGGCTAGGCGCACGTGCGAGGTGTCAAAAGACGCGTCTCCGCGCGAGCTAGCTATCTGTGATGTTACTGAAATTTTTCCTGAACAAAAATTTTGAAATTTGGTCAAAAAACGTGTTTTTCGACTGAAAAATGAGTGAAAACCTGGAATTACGACTACCAAACAGGACTCTAATACGCGGAACGCGCACCAGAATACAGGTAAGGCAGGTAAGTAGCTATTAAAATTAAGACCAAAGTAGATTGTGATGAAAATGTTGAAATAAAAATTTAATTAGTTTTTCTTGAAGAAAAATATTGTTAAAATTTTTACAAGTGTTGAACGAAAAATTTTTTTCGCGTCTAGGTCAATTTAAAACGGTCAGATAGTAGGACGGAGCCTAGTTAAGATCAAAAACGCTGAAAACAGCTTCAAAATGCGTCACCTGGATGCAAAGTTATAACGATTTGATGTAATTGCTGTCTACCTAAGGTGGATTTCGTAGATTATTGAATAAAATGGATGGTTTTGTTTTTGATGTTCTATATGGGCTAGGCGCACGTGCGAGGTGTCAAAAGACGCGTCTCCGCGCGAGCTAGCTATCTGTGATGTTACTGAAATTTTTCCTGAACAAAAATTTTGAAATTTGGTCAAAAAACGTGTTTTTCGACTGAAAAATGAGTGAAAACCTGGAATTACGACTACCAAACAGGACTCTAATACGCGGAACGCGCACCAGAATACAGGTAAGGCAGGTAAGTAGCTATTAAAATTAAGACCAAAGTAGATTGTGATGAAAATGTTGAAATAAAAATTTAATTAGTTTTTCATGAAGAAAAATATTGTTAAAATTTTTACAAGTGTTGAACGAAAAATTTTTTTCGCGTCTAGGTCAATTTAAAACGGTCAGATAGTAGGACGGAGCCTAGTTAAGATCAAAAACGCTGAAAACAGCTTCAAAATGCGTCACCTGGATGCAAAGTTATAACGATTTGATGTAATTGCTGTCTACATAAGGTGGATTTCGTAGATTATTGAATAAAATGGATGGTTTTGTTTTTGATGTTCTATATGGGCTAGGCGCACGTGCGAGGTGTCAAAAGACGCGTCTCCGCGCGAGCTAGCTATCTGTGATGTTACTGAAATTTTTCCTGAACAAAAATTTTGAAATTTGGTCAAAAAACGTGTTTTTCGACTGAAAAATGAGTGAAAACCTGGAATTACGACTACCAAACAGGACTCTAATACGCGGAACGCGCACCAGAATACAGGTAAGGCAGGTAAGTAGCTATTAAAATTAAGACCAAAGTAGATTGTGATGAAAATGTTGAAATAAAAATTTAATTAGTTTTTCTTGAAGAAAAATATTGTTAAAATTTTTACAAGTGTTGAACGAAAAATTTTTTTCGCGTCTAGGTCAATTTAAAACGGTCAGATAGTAGGACGGAGCCTAGTTAAGATCAAAAACGCTGAAAACAGCTTCAAAATGCGTCACCTGGATGCAAAGTTATAACGATTTGATGTAATTGCTGTCTACCTAAGGTGGATTTCGTAGATTATTGAATAAAATGGATGGTTTTGTTTTTGATGTTCTATATGGGCTAGGCGCACGTGCGAGGTGTCAAAAGACGCGTCTCCGCGCGAGCTAGCTATCTGTGATGTTACTGAAATTTTTCCTGAACAAAAATTTTGAAATTTGGTCAAAAAACGTGTTTTTCGACTGAAAAATGAGTGAAAACCTGGAATTACGACTACCAAACAGGACTCTAATACGCGGAACGCGCACCAGAATACAGGTAAGGCAGGTAAGTAGCTATTAAAATTAAGACCAAAGTAGATTGTGATGAAAATGTTGAAATAAAAATTTAATTAGTTTTTCTTGAAGAAAAATATTGTTAAAATTTTTACAAGTGTTGAACGAAAATTTTTTTTCGCGTCTAGGTCAATTTAAAACGGTCAGATAGTAGGACGGAGCCTAGTTAAGATCAAAAACGCTGAAAACAGCTTCAAAATGCGTCACCTGGATGCAAAGTTATAACGATTTGATGTAATTGCTGTCTACCTAAGGTGGATTTCGTAGATTATTGAATAAAATGGATGGTTTTGTTTTTGATGTTCTATATGGGCTAGGCGCACGTGCGAGGTGTCAAAAGACGCGTCTCCGCGCGAGCTAGCTATCTGTGATGTTACTGAAATTTTTCCTGAACAAAAATTTTGAAATTTGGTCAAAAAACGTGTTTTTCGACTGAAAAATGAGTGAAAACCTGGAATTACGACTACCAAACAGGACTCTAATACGCGGAACGCGCACCAGAATACAGGTAAGGCAGGTAAGTAGCTATTAAAATTAAGACCAAAGTAGATTGTGATGAAAATGTTGAAATAAAAATTTAATTAGTTTTTCTTGAAGAAAAATATTGTTAAAATTTTTACAAGTGTTGAACGAAAAATTTTTTTCGCGTCTAGGTCAATTTAAAACGGTCAGATAGTAGGACGGAGCCTAGTTAAGATCAAAAACGCTGAAAACAGCTTCAAAATGCGTCACCTGGATGCAAAGTTATAACGATTTGATGTAATTGCTGTCTACCTAAGGTGGATTTCGTAGATTATTGAATAAAATGGATGGTTTTGTTTTTGATGTTCTATATGGGCTAGGCGCACGTGCGAGGTGTCAAAAGACGCGTCTCCGCGCGAGCTAGCTATCTGTGATGTTACTGAAATTTTTCCTGAACAAAAATTTTGAAATTTGGTCAAAAAACGTGTTTTTCGACTGAAAAATGAGTGAAAACCTGGAATTACGACTACCAAACAGGACTCTAATACGCGGAACGCGCACCAGAATACAGGTAAGGCAGGTAAGTAGCTATTAAAATTAAGACCAAAGTAGATTGTGATGAAAATGTTGAAATAAAAATTTAATTAGTTTTTCATGAAGAAAAATATTGTTAAAATTTTTACAAGTGTTGAACGAAAAATTTTTTTCGCGTCTAGGTCAATTTAAAACGGTCAGATAGTAGGACGGAGCCTAGTTAAGATCAAAAACGCTGAAAACAGCTTCAAAATGCGTCACCTGGATGCAAAGTTATAACGATTTGATGTAATTGCTGTCTACATAAGGTGGATTTCGTAGATTATTGAATAAAATGGATGGTTTTGTTTTTGATGTTCTATATGGGCTAGGCGCACGTGCGAGGTGTCAAAAGACGCGTCTCCGCGCGAGCTAGCTATCTGTGATGTTACTGAAATTTTTCCTGAACAAAAATTTTGAAATTTGGTCAAAAAACGTGTTTTTCGACTGAAAAATGAGTGAAAACCTGGAATTACGACTACCAAACAGGACTCTAATACGCGGAACGCGCACCAGAATACAGGTAAGGCAGGTAAGTAGCTATTAAAATTAAGACCAAAGTAGATTGTGATGAAAATGTTGAAATAAAAATTTAATTAGTTTTTCTTGAAGAAAAATATTGTTAAAATTTTTACAAGTGTTGAACGAAAAATTTTTTTCGCGTCTAGGTCAATTTAAAACGGTCAGATAGTAGGACGGAGCCTAGTTAAGATCAAAAACGCTGAAAACAGCTTCAAAATGCGTCACCTGGATGCAAAGTTATAACGATTTGATGTAATTGCTGTCTACCTAAGGTGGATTTCGTAGATTATTGAATAAAATGGATGGTTTTGTTTTTGATGTTCTATATGGGCTAGGCGCACGTGCGAGGTGTCAAAAGACGCGTCTCCGCGCGAGCTAGCTATCTGTGATGTTACTGAAATTTTTCCTGAACAAAAATTTTGAAATTTGGTCAAAAAACGTGTTTTTCGACTGAAAAATGAGTGAAAACCTGGAATTACGACTACCAAACAGGACTCTAATACGCGGAACGCGCACCAGAATACAGGTAAGGCAGGTAAGTAGCTATTAAAATTAAGACCAAAGTAGATTGTGATGAAAATGTTGAAATAAAAATTTAATTAGTTTTTCTTGAAGAAAAATATTGTTAAAATTTTTACAAGTGTTGAACGAAAAATTTTTTTCGCGTCTAGGTCAATTTAAAACGGTCAGATAGTAGGACGGAGCCTAGTTAAGATCAAAAACGCTGAAAACAGCTTCAAAATGCGTCACCTGGATGCAAAGTTATAACGATTTGATGTAATTGCTGTCTACCTAAGGTGGATTTCGTAGATTATTGAATAAAATGGATGGTTTTGTTTTTGATGTTCTATATGGGCTAGGCGCACGTGCGAGGTGTCAAAAGACGCGTCTCCGCGCGAGCTAGCTATCTGTGATGTTACTGAAATTTTTCCTGAACAAAAATTTTGAAATTTGGTCAAAAAACGTGTTTTTCGACTGAAAAATGAGTGAAAACCTGGAATTACGACTACCAAACAGGACTCTAATACGCGGAACGCGCACCAGAATACAGGTAAGGCAGGTAAGTAGCTATTAAAATTAAGACCAAAGTAGATTGTGATGAAAATGTTGAAATAAAAATTTAATTAGTTTTTCATGAAGAAAAATATTGTTAAAATTTTTACAAGTGTTGAACGAAAAATTTTTTTCGCGTCTAGGTCAATTTAAAACGGTCAGATAGTAGGACGGAGCCTAGTTAAGATCAAAAACGCTGAAAACAGCTTCAAAATGCGTCACCTGGATGCAAAGTTATAACGATTTGATGTAATTGCTGTCTACATAAGGTGGATTTCGTAGATTATTGAATAAAATGGATGGTTTTGTTTTTGATGTTCTATATGGGCTAGGCGCACGTGCGAGGTGTCAAAAGACGCGTCTCCGCGCGAGCTAGCTATCTGTGATGTTACTGAAATTTTTCCTGAACAAAAATTTTGAAATTTGGTCAAAAAACGTGTTTTTCGACTGAAAAATGAGTGAAAACCTGGAATTACGACTACCAAACAGGACTCTAATACGCGGAACGCGCACCAGAATACAGGTAAGGCAGGTAAGTAGCTATTAAAATTAAGACCAAAGTAGATTGTGATGAAAATGTTGAAATAAAAATTTAATTAGTTTTTCTTGAAGAAAAATATTGTTAAAATTTTTACAAGTGTTGAACGAAAAATTTTTTTCGCGTCTAGGTCAATTTAAAACGGTCAGATAGTAGGACGGAGCCTAGTTAAGATCAAAAACGCTGAAAACAGCTTCAAAATGCGTCACCTGGATGCAAAGTTATAACGATTTGATGTAATTGCTGTCTACCTAAGGTGGATTTCGTAGATTATTGAATAAAATGGATGGTTTTGTTTTTGATGTTCTATATGGGCTAGGCGCACGTGCGAGGTGTCAAAAGACGCGTCTCCGCGCGAGCTAGCTATCTGTGATGTTACTGAAATTTTTCCTAAACAAAAATTTTGAAATTTGGTCAAAAAACGTGTTTTTCGACTGAAAAATGAGTGAAAACCTGGAATTACGACTACCAAACAGGACTCTAATACGCGGAACGCGCACCAGAATACAGGTAAGGCAGGTAAGTAGCTATTAAAATTAAGACCAAAGTAGATTGTGATGAAAATGTTGAAATAAAAATTTAATTAGTTTTTCTTGAAGAAAAATATTGTTAAAATTTTTACAAGTGTTGAACGAAAATTTTTTTTCGCGTCTAGGTCAATTTAAAACGGTCAGATAGTAGGACGGAGCCTAGTTAAGATCAAAAACGCTGAAAACAGCTTCAAAATGCGTCACCTGGATGCAAAGTTATAACGATTTGATGTAATTGCTGTCTACCTAAGGTGGATTTCGTAGATTATTGAATAAAATGGATGGTTTTGTTTTTGATGTTCTATATGGGCTAGGCGCACGTGCGAGGTGTCAAAAGACGCGTCTCCGCGCGAGCTAGCTATCTGTGATGTTACTGAAATTTTTCCTGAACAAAAATTTTGAAATTTGGTCAAAAAACGTGTTTTTCGACTGAAAAATGAGTGAAAACCTGGAATTACGACTACCAAACAGGACTCTAATACGCGGAACGCGCACCAGAATACAGGTAAGGCAGGTAAGTAGCTATTAAAATTAAGACCAAAGTAGATTGTGATGAAAATGTTGAAATAAAAATTTAATTAGTTTTTCATGAAGAAAAATATTGTTAAAATTTTTACAAGTGTTGAACGAAAAATTTTTTTCGCGTCTAGGTCAATTTAAAACGGTCAGATAGTAGGACGGAGCCTAGTTAAGATCAAAAACGCTGAAAACAGCTTCAAAATGCGTCACCTGGATGCAAAGTTATAACGATTTGATGTAATTGCTGTCTACATAAGGTGGATTTCGTAGATTATTGAATAAAATGGATGGTTTTGTTTTTGATGTTCTATATGGGCTAGGCGCACGTGCGAGGTGTCAAAAGACGCGTCTCCGCGCGAGCTAGCTATCTGTGATGTTACTGAAATTTTTCCTGAACAAAAATTTTGAAATTTGGTCAAAAAACGTGTTTTTCGACTGAAAAATGAGTGAAAACCTGGAATTACGACTACCAAACAGGACTCTAATACGCGGAACGCGCACCAGAATACAGGTAAGGCA
Source organism: Dasypolia templi (assembly GCA_963555695.1). Lineage (NCBI taxonomy): Eukaryota > Metazoa > Arthropoda > Insecta > Lepidoptera > Noctuidae > Dasypolia > Dasypolia templi. Next base: position 251,248 of record OY743151.1, on the reverse strand, counting down.
GGTAAGTAGCTATTAAAATTAAGACCAAAGTAGATTGTGATGAAAATGTTGAAATAAAAATTTAATTAGTTTTTCTTGAAGAAAAATATTGTTAAAATTTTTACAAGTGTTGAACGAAAAATTTTTTTCGCGTCTAGGTCAATTTAAAACGGTCAGATAGTAGGACGGAGCCTAGTTAAGATCAAAAACGCTGAAAACAGCTTCAAAATGCGTCACCTGGATGCAAAGTTATAACGATTTGATGTAATTGCTGTCTACCTAAGGTGGATTTCGTAGATTATTGAATAAAATGGATGGTTTTGTTTTTGATGTTCTATATGGGCTAGGCGCACGTGCGAGGTGTCAAAAGACGCGTCTCCGCGCGAGCTAGCTATCTGTGATGTTACTGAAATTTTTCCTGAACAAAAATTTTGAAATTTGGTCAAAAAACGTGTTTTTCGACTGAAAAATGAGTGAAAACCTGGAATTACGACTACCAAACAGGACTCTAATACGCGGAACGCGCACCAGAATACAGGTAAGGCAGGTAAGTAGCTATTAAAATTAAGACCAAAGTAGATTGTGATGAAAATGTTGAAATAAAAATTTAATTAGTTTTTCTTGAAGAAAAATATTGTTAAAATTTTTACAAGTGTTGAACGAAAAATTTTTTTCGCGTCTAGGTCAATTTAAAACGGTCAGATAGTAGGACGGAGCCTAGTTAAGATCAAAAACGCTGAAAACAGCTTCAAAATGCGTCACCTGGATGCAAAGTTATAACGATTTGATGTAATTGCTGTCTACCTAAGGTGGATTTCGTAGATTATTGAATAAAATGGATGGTTTTGTTTTTGATGTTCTATATGGGCTAGGCGCACGTGCGAGGTGTCAAAAGACGCGTCTCCGCGCGAGCTAGCTATCTGTGATGTTACTGAAATTTTTCCTGAACAAAAATTTTGAAATTTGGTCAAAAAACGTGTTTTTCGACTGAAAAATGAGTGAAAACCTGGAATTACGACTACCAAACAGGACTCTAATACGCGGAACGCGCACCAGAATACAGGTAAGGCAGGTAAGTAGCTATTAAAATTAAGACCAAAGTAGATTGTGATGAAAATGTTGAAATAAAAATTTAATTAGTTTTTCATGAAGAAAAATATTGTTAAAATTTTTACAAGTGTTGAACGAAAAATTTTTTTCGCGTCTAGGTCAATTTAAAACGGTCAGATAGTAGGACGGAGCCTAGTTAAGATCAAAAACGCTGAAAACAGCTTCAAAATGCGTCACCTGGATGCAAAGTTATAACGATTTGATGTAATTGCTGTCTACATAAGGTGGATTTCGTAGATTATTGAATAAAATGGATGGTTTTGTTTTTGATGTTCTATATGGGCTAGGCGCACGTGCGAGGTGTCAAAAGACGCGTCTCCGCGCGAGCTAGCTATCTGTGATGTTACTGAAATTTTTCCTGAACAAAAATTTTGAAATTTGGTCAAAAAACGTGTTTTTCGACTGAAAAATGAGTGAAAACCTGGAATTACGACTACCAAACAGGACTCTAATACGCGGAACGCGCACCAGAATACAGGTAAGGCAGGTAAGTAGCTATTAAAATTAAGACCAAAGTAGATTGTGATGAAAATGTTGAAATAAAAATTTAATTAGTTTTTCTTGAAGAAAAATATTGTTAAAATTTTTACAAGTGTTGAACGAAAAATTTTTTTCGCGTCTAGGTCAATTTAAAACGGTCAGATAGTAGGACGGAGCCTAGTTAAGATCAAAAACGCTGAAAACAGCTTCAAAATGCGTCACCTGGATGCAAAGTTATAACGATTTGATGTAATTGCTGTCTACCTAAGGTGGATTTCGTAGATTATTGAATAAAATGGATGGTTTTGTTTTTGATGTTCTATATGGGCTAGGCGCACGTGCGAGGTGTCAAAAGACGCGTCTCCGCGCGAGCTAGCTATCTGTGATGTTACTGAAATTTTTCCTGAACAAAAATTTTGAAATTTGGTCAAAAAACGTGTTTTTCGACTGAAAAATGAGTGAAAACCTGGAATTACGACTACCAAACAGGACTCTAATACGCGGAACGCGCACCAGAATACAGGTAAGGCAGGTAAGTAGCTATTAAAATTAAGACCAAAGTAGATTGTGATGAAAATGTTGAAATAAAAATTTAATTAGTTTTTCTTGAAGAAAAATATTGTTAAAATTTTTACAAGTGTTGAACGAAAAATTTTTTTCGCGTCTAGGTCAATTTAAAACGGTCAGATAGTAGGACGGAGCCTAGTTAAGATCAAAAACGCTGAAAACAGCTTCAAAATGCGTCACCTGGATGCAAAGTTATAACGATTTGATGTAATTGCTGTCTACCTAAGGTGGATTTCGTAGATTATTGAATAAAATGGATGGTTTTGTTTTTGATGTTCTATATGGGCTAGGCGCACGTGCGAGGTGTCAAAAGACGCGTCTCCGCGCGAGCTAGCTATCTGTGATGTTACTGAAATTTTTCCTGAACAAAAATTTTGAAATTTGGTCAAAAAACGTGTTTTTCGACTGAAAAATGAGTGAAAACCTGGAATTACGACTACCAAACAGGACTCTAATACGCGGAACGCGCACCAGAATACAGGTAAGGCAGGTAAGTAGCTATTAAAATTAAGACCAAAGTAGATTGTGATGAAAATGTTGAAATAAAAATTTAATTAGTTTTTCTTGAAGAAAAATATTGTTAAAATTTTTACAAGTGTTGAACGAAAAATTTTTTTCGCGTCTAGGTCAATTTAAAACGGTCAGATAGTAGGACGGAGCCTAGTTAAGATCAAAAACGCTGAAAACAGCTTCAAAATGCGTCACCTGGATGCAAAGTTATAACGATTTGATGTAATTGCTGTCTACCTAAGGTGGATTTCGTAGATTATTGAATAAAATGGATGGTTTTGTTTTTGATGTTCTATATGGGCTAGGCGCACGTGCGAGGTGTCAAAAGACGCGTCTCCGCGCGAGCTAGCTATCTGTGATGTTACTGAAATTTTTCCTGAACAAAAATTTTGAAATTTGGTCAAAAAACGTGTTTTTCGACTGAAAAATGAGTGAAAACCTGGAATTACGACTACCAAACAGGACTCTAATACGCGGAACGCGCACCAGAATACAGGTAAGGCAGGTAAGTAGCTATTAAAATTAAGACCAAAGTAGATTGTGATGAAAATGTTGAAATAAAAATTTAATTAGTTTTTCATGAAGAAAAATATTGTTAAAATTTTTACAAGTGTTGAACGAAAAATTTTTTTCGCGTCTAGGTCAATTTAAAACGGTCAGATAGTAGGACGGAGCCTAGTTAAGATCAAAAACGCTGAAAACAGCTTCAAAATGCGTCACCTGGATGCAAAGTTATAACGATTTGATGTAATTGCTGTCTACCTAAGGTGGATTTCGTAGATTATTGAATAAAATGGATGGTTTTGTTTTTGATGTTCTATATGGGCTAGGCGCACGTGCGAGGTGTCAAAAGACGCGTCTCCGCGCGAGCTAGCTATCTGTGATGTTACTGAAATTTTTCCTGAACAAAAATTTTGAAATTTGGTCAAAAAACGTGTTTTTCGACTGAAAAATGAGTGAAAACCTGGAATTACGACTACCAAACAGGACTCTAATACGCGGAACGCGCACCAGAATACAGGTAAGGCAGGTAAGTAGCTATTAAAATTAAGACCAAAGTAGATTGTGATGAAAATGTTGAAATAAAAATTTAATTAGTTTTTCTTGAAGAAAAATATTGTTAAAATTTTTACAAGTGTTGAACGAAAAATTTTTTTCGCGTCTAGGTCAATTTAAAACGGTCAGATAGTAGGACGGAGCCTAGTTAAGATCAAAAACGCTGAAAACAGCTTCAAAATGCGTCACCTGGATGCAAAGTTATAACGATTTGATGTAATTGCTGTCTACCTAAGGTGGATTTCGTAGATTATTGAATAAAATGGATGGTTTTGTTTTTGATGTTCTATATGGGCTAGGCGCACGTGCGAGGTGTCAAAAGACGCGTCTCCGCGCGAGCTAGCTATCTGTGATGTTACTGAAATTTTTCCTGAACAAAAATTTTGAAATTTGGTCAAAAAACGTGTTTTTCGACTGAAAAATGAGTGAAAACCTGGAATTACGACTACCAAACAGGACTCTAATACGCGGAACGCGCACCAGAATACAGGTAAGGCAGGTAAGTAGCTATTAAAATTAAGACCAAAGTAGATTGTGATGAAAATGTTGAAATAAAAATTTAATTAGTTTTTCTTGAAGAAAAATATTGTTAAAATTTTTACAAGTGTTGAACGAAAAATTTTTTTCGCGTCTAGGTCAATTTAAAACGGTCAGATAGTAGGACGGAGCCTAGTTAAGATCAAAAACGCTGAAAACAGCTTCAAAATGCGTCACCTGGATGCAAAGTTATAACGATTTGATGTAATTGCTGTCTACCTAAGGTGGATTTCGTAGATTATTGAATAAAATGGATGGTTTTGTTTTTGATGTTCTATATGGGCTAGGCGCACGTGCGAGGTGTCAAAAGACGCGTCTCCGCGCGAGCTAGCTATCTGTGATGTTACTGAAATTTTTCCTGAACAAAAATTTTGAAATTTGGTCAAAAAACGTGTTTTTCGACTGAAAAATGAGTGAAAACCTGGAATTACGACTACCAAACAGGACTCTAATACGCGGAACGCGCACCAGAATACAGGTAAGGCAGGTAAGTAGCTATTAAAATTAAGACCAAAGTAGATTGTGATGAAAATGTTGAAATAAAAATTTAATTAGTTTTTCATGAAGAAAAATATTGTTAAAATTTTTACAAGTGTTGAACGAAAAATTTTTTTCGCGTCTAGGTCAATTTAAAACGGTCAGATAGTAGGACGGAGCCTAGTTAAGATCAAAAACGCTGAAAACAGCTTCAAAATGCGTCACCTGGATGCAAAGTTATAACGATTTGATGTAATTGCTGTCTACCTAAGGTGGATTTCGTAGATTATTGAATAAAATGGATGGTTTTGTTTTTGATGTTCTATATGGGCTAGGCGCACGTGCGAGGTGTCAAAAGACGCGTCTCCGCGCGAGCTAGCTATCTGTGATGTTACTGAAATTTTTCCTGAACAAAAATTTTGAAATTTGGTCAAAAAACGTGTTTTTCGACTGAAAAATGAGTGAAAACCTGGAATTACGACTACCAAACAGGACTCTAATACGCGGAACGCGCACCAGAATACAGGTAAGGCAGGTAAGTAGCTATTAAAATTAAGACCAAAGTAGATTGTGATGAAAATGTTGAAATAAAAATTTAATTAGTTTTTCTTGAAGAAAAATATTGTTAAAATTTTTACAAGTGTTGAACGAAAAATTTTTTTCGCGTCTAGGTCAATTTAAAACGGTCAGATAGTAGGACGGAGCCTAGTTAAGATCAAAAACGCTGAAAACAGCTTCAAAATGCGTCACCTGGATGCAAAGTTATAACGATTTGATGTAATTGCTGTCTACCTAAGGTGGATTTCGTAGATTATTGAATAAAATGGATGGTTTTGTTTTTGATGTTCTATATGGGCTAGGCGCACGTGCGAGGTGTCAAAAGACGCGTCGTCGCGCGAGCTAGCTATCTGTGATGTTACTGAAATTTTTCCTGAACAAAAATTTTGAAATTTGGTCAAAAAACGTGTTTTTCGACTGAAAAATGAGTGAAAACCTGGAATTACGACTACCAAACAGGACTCTAATACGCGGAACGCGCACCAGAATACAGGTAAGGCAGGTAAGTAGCTATTAAAATTAAGACCAAAGTAGATTGTGATGAAAATGTTGAAATAAAAATTTAATTAGTTTTTCTTGAAGAACAATATTGTTAAAATTTTTACAAGTGTTGAACGAAAAATTTTTTTCGAGTCTAGGTCAATTTAAAACGGTCAGATAGTAGGACGGAGCCTAGTTAAGATCAAAAACGCTGAAAACAGCTTCAAAATGCGTCACCTGGATGCAAAGTTATAACGATTTGATGTAATTGCTGTCTACCTAAGGTGGATTTCGTAGATTATTGAATAAAATGGATGGTTTTGTTTTTGATGTTCTATATGGGCTAGGCGCACGTGCGAGGTGTCAAAAGACGCGTCTCCGCGCGAGCTAGCTATCTGTGATGTTACTGAAATTTTTCCTGAACAAAAATTTTGAAATTTGGTCAAAAAACGTGTTTTTCGACTGAAAAATGAGTGAAAACCTGGAATTACGACTACCAAACAGGACTCTAATACGCGGAACGCGCACCAGAATACAGGTAAGGCAGGTAAGTAGCTATTAAAATTAAGACCAAAGTAGATTGTGATGAAAATGTTGAAATAAAAATTTAATTAGTTTTTCATGAAGAAAAATATTGTTAAAATTTTTACAAGTGTTGAACGAAAAATTTTTTTCGCGTCTAGGTCAATTTAAAACGGTCAGATAGTAGGACGGAGCCTAGTTAAGATCAAAAACGCTGAAAACAGCTTCAAAATGCGTCACCTGGATGCAAAGTTATAACGATTTGATGTAATTGCTGTCTACATAAGGTGGATTTCGTAGATTATTGAATAAAATGGATGGTTTTGTTTTTGATGTTCTATATGGGCTAGGCGCACGTGCGAGGTGTCAAAAGACGCGTCTCCGCGCGAGCTAGCTATCTGTGATGTTACTGAAATTTTTCCTGAACAAAAATTTTGAAATTTGGTCAAAAAACGTGTTTTTCGACTGAAAAATGAGTGAAAACCTGGAATTACGACTACCAAACAGGACTCTAATACGCGGAACGCGCACCAGAATACAGGTAAGGCAGGTAAGTAGCTATTAAAATTAAGACCAAAGTAGATTGTGATGAAAATGTTGAAATAAAAATTTAATTAGTTTTTCATGAAGAAAAATATTGTTAAAATTTTTACAAGTGTTGAACGAAAAATTTTTTTCGCGTCTAGGTCAATTTAAAACGGTCAGATAGTAGGACGGAGCCTAGTTAAGATCAAAAACGCTGAAAACAGCTTCAAAATGCGTCACCTGGATGCAAAGTTATAACGATTTGATGTAATTGCTGTCTACCTAAGGTGGATTTCGTAGATTATTGAATAAAATGGATGGTTTTGTTTTTGATGTTCTATATGGGCTAGGCGCACGTGCGAGGTGTCAAAAGACGCGTCTCCGCGCGAGCTAGCTATCTGTGATGTTACTGAAATTTTTCCTGAACAAAAATTTTGAAATTTGGTCAAAAAACGTGTTTTTCGACTGAAAAATGAGTGAAAACCTGGAATTACGACTACCAAACAGGACTCCAATACGCGGAACGCGCACCAGAATACAGGTAAGGCAGGTAAGTAGCTATTAAAATTAAGACCAAAGTAGATTGTGATGAAAATGTTGAAATAAAAATTTAATTAGTTTTTCTTGAAGAAAAATATTGTTAAAATTTTTACAAGTGTTGAACGAAAAATTTTTTTCGCGTCTAGGTCAATTTAAAACGGTCAGATAGTAGGACGGAGCCTAGTTAAGATCAAAAACGCTGAAAACAGCTTCAAAATGCGTCACCTGGATGCAAAGTTATAACGATTTGATGTAATTGCTGTCTACCTAAGGTGGATTTCGTAGATTATTGAATAAAATGGATGGTTTTGTTTTTGATGTTCTATATGGGCTAGGCGCACGTGCGAGGTGTCAAAAGACGCGTCTCCGCGCGAGCTAGCTATCTGTGATGTTACTGAAATTTTTCCTGAACAAAAATTTTGAAATTTGGTCAAAAAACGTGTTTTTCGACTGAAAAATGAGTGAAAACCTGGAATTACGACTACCAAACAGGACTCTAATACGCGGAACGCGCACCAGAATACAGGTAAGGCAGGTAAGTAGCTATTAAAATTAAGACCAAAGTAGATTGTGATGAAAATGTTGAAATAAAAATTTAATTAGTTTTTCATGAAGAAAAATATTGTTAAAATTTTTACAAGTGTTGAACGAAAAATTTTTTTCGCGTCTAGGTCAATTTAAAACGGTCAGATAGTAGGACGGAGCCTAGTTAAGATCAAAAACGCTGAAAACAGCTTCAAAATGCGTCACCTGGATGCAAAGTTATAACGATTTGATGTAATTGCTGTCTACCTAAGGTGGATTTCGTAGATTATTGAATAAAATGGATGGTTTTGTTTTTGATGTTCTATATGGGCTAGGCGCACGTGCGAGGTGTCAAAAGACGCGTCTCCGCGCGAGCTAGCTATCTGTGATGTTACTGAAATTTTTCCTGAACAAAAATTTTGAAATTTGGTCAAAAAACGTGTTTTTCGACTGAAAAATGAGTGAAAACCTGGAATTACGACTACCAAACAGGACTCTAATACGCGGAACGCGCACCAGAATACAGGTAAGGCAGGTAAGTAGCTATTAAAATTAAGACCAAAGTAGATTGTGATGAAAATGTTGAAATAAAAATTTAATTAGTTTTTCATGAAGAAAAATATTGTTAAAATTTTTACAAGTGTTGAACGAAAAATTTTTTTCGCGTCTAGGTCAATTTAAAACGGTCAGATAGTAGGACGGAGCCTAGTTAAGATCAAAAACGCTGAAAACAGCTTCAAAATGCGTCACCTGGATGCAAAGTTATAACGATTTGATGTAATTGCTGTCTACATAAGGTGGATTTCGTAGATTATTGAATAAAAAATCACTCGACGCTCGACTCTCGCCGCGGACGGACGTGTTTGTGCGCTCTCCCGCTCCAGTGTTGTGTTTCCTGTTCCTACTCGTCGCGACCACGTGACGTCATCATAGTCGCCCCGACTACTCCGATTAAAATAAAATCAAGCAATTGATTTTATTTTTAATCAATTAAAAAGTGCCTTTTTCAAGGCAAATCTCGTTTCTCTATCAGACGTTTTGTGAGTAGCTTCACTAGGCCCCTTCTGGGTAAAACCACAGTTTCGTGGTCCTCGGTTGAAACCTTACGGTGTCAACGAAGCCGAGTGGGGTGTTGACCCAATTCACACCCGCTGAACCCCTTCAGGGCGAGGCAGTTAGTTGGACGGGTCCCAGATAACCGGCCTTGGGGGATCTCCTAGTCGGCTCTGGTGACAGTTTTGCTTTCCAGCTACTCACCTAGTGTCTTTAGGGTGTGTCTACACCCTTCGCGCTAGACTGGTCAGGGCCCCGTTCGCACAATAAGACTGGCGACGGGTTACAAGCTTAGGGCTCACCAATAGGTACACACCTCCCTGTCTACACCCGACAGGGAGGGAACTCATCCCCGGGCCAATCCACCCGGGGAGTTAGGTATAGGGTTTAGGCTACGTAGGGAATTTTCTCTTTCCACCATTCCTTCCCTAATATAGTTCCCGCTCCGATCATGGAGGACGCCGTCCTCTTGGCGTTCCTCAAAGAGGTCCTATTAAAGGACCCCGAGTTTTTGGCGAAATATGGCGCCAAAATAAGCCAAGTTTCCAGTCCCGCTCCGTCTCAAGGCGCACTCGCTAACTTCAGCGACGCGCTTGAGAGCCCGCTATCGCCACCTGCATATGAACAAGGCATTCCGCCCTTTGTTCCGCACAACAATGTTCCGGCTAATATCTCTGCCCCCATTGTCTCACCCTCTATTGTACCGGCAGATAATACTCCGGCCGCTAATCCGGCCCCTATTGTCTCGCCCGCCTTTGTTCCGGCCGCCATTGTCACGGCCGCCATTGTTCCGGCCGTCATTGTCTCAGAGACAACGCAGCTGCGCGCCGCAGCAATAAACACGACTCGCCCGGAGAGCATGGACACGTCAGTCCCACTCTCCGAGGAAGAAGCCCGCACCTCCTCCTCCAGCGATGACGACTTCCAAGTCGTGGTCAAAGGAGGCAAGAGGAAGGCGGCTAAATCCTCCGCCCCCGCTGGCCCGGTCACCAAGGCCCAGAAAAAACAGGACGACATACCGTCCAGCTCCACTTCCGCCCCTAGTCCGCGGGCCAGTCGCCCCGCCAGCCCTATGGCTTGCCCACCCGCTCCTACCGCGAGGAAGCAGAAGCCACCTCCCCCGATATACGTCCAGGAAAAGTCCAAATGGACTGAAATTTCCAAGATGTGTGTTGATCGCAAGATCAACTACACCAACGCCCGATCCACCCTCCAGGGGATCAAAGTTACCGTCCCCACGTCTACGGACTTTAGGGATCTCTCCCGCGCCCTACGTGAAAGGAACTACTCCTTTCACACTTACTCCCTTCCGGAGGAAACCCCTACTCGCGTCGTAATAAGGCGCGTCCCTCAAGAAATCTCCACCGAGGAGATTAAGAGCGACCTCATCGCTCAAGGAATCCCAGTGTCCGCCGTCCATCGCTTGCACAAAGCGAGGCAGGGCCTTGTCTATGACATGGTCCTAGTCATCTGTGACCCCACTGAAGGGCACCACCCGATTTTTAAAGTTAAGTCGGTGTGTTCGCTCTCAGGCATCTCAATAGAGAAGCCTTACAGAGCTCAACTAATTGGACAGTGTCATCGCTGCCAATTATATGGTCACTCGCAGTCCAACTGCTATGCCACCCCTAGATGCGTCAAGTGTCTAGGTGAGCATGGCACCGCCGACTGTACCCGCCCTAAAGATAGGGAACTATGTTTAGAGCCTCCCAGCTGTGTACTCTGCGGCCAATCGGGACACCCGGCAAATTACCGGGGCTGTCCTAAGGCCCCGAAGTCCTCCTCTCCCAAACTCGCGAAACGCGCGAGCGACCGCCAGCACAGGGAAAGCCCCTGGGGAAAGCCTCCTTCCGCGCTGATGCCGGAGCGGCTCAGTCCGCAGAGGCCGTCTCCCTGGGCTAACCTAAATCACCTGAAGGCTCCCGCAGCTTCGGTGCCCTCTATCCCCGCGCAACCGGCGCAACCCGCTCAACTTCCAGCGCTGATGGCTTCCGCCATCCCAGCGCCTTTGGTAGCCCCCGCGGCCCCTACGGCCTCTCCAGCGAAACCTCAGGGAACCCAGGGCCGAAACAGCGCCCAAATTATACTTAGTACATACGCGGCTCTCTTCACCACCGCCGCGGACAAAATGGCGGAAGAAATCGTTGCTGCAAACGGCAACGCACTCCGCCTTATGGAAATCCTCAGCGCGTATCCCGAGATCGCGCAAGTTCTACACTCACTCAAATATTAATTCTCAATGGATAATACGAGAGTAAACAGTAACAAACCCCGATCCCTTAAATTAGGCTTCTTCAACGCAAATGGCGTTTCAGGTCAACGCGATGAGATCGCCGCTTTCCTCCGCGACCATCAGCTTGACATCCTCCTCATACAGGAAACCTTTTTAAAACCGCATCACCGAAACCCGAATATTGCCAACTATAAGCTAGTTCGCAATGACAGGTCTCGATGCCACAAGGGTGGCACACTAATATACTTTAGGAAATCCTTGTATTGCATCCCTATCGACCCACCTTCTCTCTTCTCCCATCTGGAGACCTCTATCTGTCGGCTAGGCATGACTGGTCATCAACCGATCACCATCATCTCTGCTTATATTCCACCAGACAATGGTCCGGAGGATCCCATCTCGCTCCAAAAGGACTTCACTGCCCTCTTCGGTATGAGTGACTCCGTCATATTGGCGGGGGATCTTAATGCCAAACACCCGGCGTGGAATAGTAGCACGACTTCTACCAGAGGTCGGATCATTTCCAAGTTAGGCGAATTCCTTAACTTTGACGTCATCGCTCCAATGAGCCCGACTCACTTCCCAGGTAATCCTAATCACCTTCCCGATGTTCTCGATGTAGCGCTGCTCAAGAATGTGAACCTCCGTTTGCAATCGATTGAGACGTTCCACGAGCTAAACTCTGACCACCGCCCTGTAGTCATGCATCTTGCACCCTACTCGGGCCCGATCGACCCCAACCGCCCCCCTCAGACCCAGACGATAACCGACTGGAGGAAAGTAAGCGAAAGACTGAAATCCACCACGTCGCCTCACTTAGACACCATCCCCGATCACTTAGTGTCAGTCGCCGACACGACGGCCGCAATCGACTCGTTTACAGAGCACGTACAATCCGTATTGACGGATTGTTCACGGGAAGTTCCGGTGATGGAAGACCATCGCTGGAAACTACCTGCTGACGTACGTGACCTGATAACAGAGAAGAACGCGGCCATCCGTGCCTACGACTCCTTCCCTTGTGACGCGAACAAAGCCCACATGCGCCATTTACAGCGTGCTGTAAAGAAACGCATAGGGGAGGTTCGCTCTGAGGGCTGGAACAAGATGCTCAGCGAACTCGAGCCCACTCATCAAGCCTTCTGGCACCTTCAGAGGAAATTGCGCTCCTCCGAGGAGGTCTCTATGCCTCCCCTCATCCGCCCCGACAAGAGCGTCGCGTTCGACAGCACCGACAAGGCCGAATGCCTTGCTGACAGCCTAGAGTCCCAGTGTTCTCCCAGCTCTCAACCAGTAGACCAAGCTCACCTGAACAAGGTCGACGCTGAAGTCGAACGGAGAGCCTCCCTTCCACCCTTTGAAGACCCTGATGATCCTCTGCCTCCCGTCACTCCAGATGAAGTGCACGACATCATAAAAGGGCTCCAAGCTCGTAAAGCCCCCGGTTCGGACGGTATTACCAACAAGGTATACAAACTCCTACCTGCCCCTCTAATAATGCTCATGACCGCCATCTTCAATGGCGCCTTGAGCAACAACATCTTCCCACAAGCGTGGAAAGAAGCAACAGTCATCGGTATCCCAAAGCCAGGCAAGCCAAAGTCTGAGCCCTCCAGCTACCGTCCCATTAGCTTACTCAACGTTCTCGGCAAAATCTACGAGAGGCTTATTTATAAGCGTCTCAAAGACTACGCCGAAGCAAAGAGCCTCATTCCCAACGAGCAGTTTGGTTTCCGTCCACAACACTCGAGTATCCACCAGGTCCACCGTATCGTAGAGCACTTGTGCGCCGGTATGCAGCGTAACGCGACGACGGGTGTGCTATTCTTCGACATAGCGAAAGCCTTCGACAAAGTCTGGCACAACGGCTTGTTATACAAGCTTTACCAACTAGGAGTGCCAGATCGTCTCGTACTCATCTTACGAGACTTTTTGTCGAATCGCACCTTCCGCTATCGCATCGAGGGTGCACTCTCGTCCCCTCACCCTATTCGCGCCGGTGTCCCTCAGGGTTCCGTCATATCTCCTCTAGTTTTCACGCTGTTCACCAGCGATATCCCACAGAGTAAAAAGGCTCAGTTGGCTCTCTTCGCCGACGACACTGCCGTTTACTATACCGGTCATTGTCCCAATGCTATAGCTCGTACTCTCCAAACCTCCGCAAACGTCTTAGGCGCTTGGTTCCGGAAATGGAGAATCGAGGTCAACCCCGATAAGAGTCAGGCGGTTCTCTTCTCGAGACGTCGTCGAGTCCCACCCCCCCTTCCCAGCCCGATCACTATGTACGGCAAGCCAATCCCTTGGGAGAAGCAAGCCAAATACCTAGGCGTGATCCTTGATCAAAACTTAACGTTTAAACAGCACATTAAGGCTGTTCGCGCGCGCGCCGCTTTCGCTCTTGGTAGACTCCACTTTATTCTGACAGCCCGTTGCAAACTGTCACTTAAATGCAAGCTGCGCATCTACACCGCAGTCATCCGTCCCATCATGACCTATGCCTGCGTTGTATTTGCGCACGCTCACCCACGTCATCTCCATAAGATGCAGACCCTCCAGAACCGTTTCCTCAGAAAGGTCACGGGTGCCCCCTTCTATGTCCGTAACATAAATCTCCACATCGATCTTAAAATGCCTACCATAAACCAGTTCATGAAACGCTTATCGAAGCGTTTCTTTGACTGTGGCATAAAACACCCCAACCCCTTGATCTCAGCGGCCGCCCGCTACACTCCTTCCCGTATTAGTAGTATTCGCCGACCAAGGCATACCTTAATCGCCCCCGACGACGCCACTACCCTCCTCCAGGAGAGTAGTAAGGCAACCAGCACGCTTCATAAGCCCAAAACCCGATCGCCGTCGTACCGTCCTCGCCGCCGAGGCCCGCCGCGACGCCCAAATCTACGCCCCTCCCGACCCTTGCTCGAGCCAGCCCGCGCCGCTGAGCCTGTAGCTTTAAATTCGTCCCTAAATAATATCATTCCTGATCCAGCTAGTCATTTGCTGCCCTCTTCCAGCGACGCCCTAAGCCGAGGTTCGTACCCCACAAGGGGTGCCCTTAGCGTGTAGTCGCTTAGTTTTTAGTTAGTATTTAAGTTTAAGTCCTGGCTGGAGGCCTTAATTTATTAGGGAATCCACAGGCAAGTCCGTCTAAGCAGACGACAACCTCATAGGTTGACCTGCGAGATGCCATTTATAAAAAAAAAAAAAAAAATATTGAATAAAATGGATGGTTTTGTTTTTGATGTTCTATATGGGCTAGGCGCACGTGCGAGGTGTCAAAAGACGCGTCTCCGCGCGAGCTAGCTATCTGTGATGTTACTGAAATTTTTCCTGAACAAAAATTTTGAAATTTGGTCAAAAAACGTGTTTTTCGACTGAAAAATGAGTGAAAACCTGGAATTACGACTACCAAACAGGACTCTAATACGCGGAACGCGCACCAGAATACAGGTAAGGCAGGTAAGTAGCTATTAAAATTAAGACCAAAGTAGATTGTGATGAAAATGTTGAAATAAAAATTTAATTAGTTTTTCTTGAAGAAAAATATTGTTAAAATTTTTACAAGTGTTGAACGAAAAATTTTTTTCGCGTCTAGGTCAATTTAAAACGGTCAGATAGTAGGACGGAGCCTAGTTAAGATCAAAAACGCTGAAAACAGCTTCAAAATGCGTCACCTGGATGCAAAGTTATAACGATTTGATGTAATTGCTGTCTACCTAAGGTGGATTTCGTAGATTATTGAATAAAATGGATGGTTTTGTTTTTGATGTTCTATATGGGCTAGGCGCACGTGCGAGGTGTCAAAAGACGCGTCTCCGCGCGAGCTAGCTATCTGTGATGTTACTGAAATTTTTCCTGAACAAAAATTTTGAAATTTGGTCAAAAAACGTGTTTTTCGACTGAAAAATGAGTGAAAACCTGGAATTACGACTACCAAACAGGACTCTAATACGCGGAACGCGCACCAGAATACAGGTAAGGCAGGTAAGTAGCTATTAAAATTAAGACCAAAGTAGATTGTGATGAAAATGTTGAAATGAAAATTTAATTAGTTTTTCATGAAGAAAAATATTGTTAAAATTTTTACAAGTGTTGAACGAAAAATTTTTTTCGCGTCTAGGTCAATTTAAAACGGTCAGATAGTAGGACGGAGCCTAGTTAAGATCAAAAACGCTGAAAACAGCTTCAAAATGCGTCACCTGGATGCAAAGTTATAACGATTTGATGTAATTGCTGTCTACATAAGGTGGATTTCGTAGATTATTGAATAAAATGGATGGTTTTGTTTTTGATGTTCTATATGGGCTAGGCGCACGTGCGAGGTGTCAAAAGACGCGTCTCCGCGCGAGCTAGCTATCTGTGATGTTACTGAAATTTTTCCTGAACAAAAATTTTGAAATTTGGTCAAAAAACGTGTTTTTCGACTGAAAAATGAGTGAAAACCTGGAATTACGACTACCAAACAGGACTCTAATACGCGGAACGCGCACCAGAATACAGGTAAGGCAGGTAAGTAGCTATTAAAATTAAGACCAAAGTAGATTGTGATGAAAATGTTGAAATAAAAATTTAATTAGTTTTTCTTGAAGAAAAATATTGTTAAAATTTTTACAAGTGTTGAACGAAAAATTTTTTTCGCGTCTAGGTCAATTTAAAACGGTCAGATAGTAGGACGGAGCCTAGTTAAGATCAAAAACGCTGAAAACAGCTTCAAAATGCGTCACCTGGATGCAAAGTTATAACGATTTGATGTAATTGCTGTCTACCTAAGGTGGATTTCGTAGATTATTGAATAAAATGGATGGTTTTGTTTTTGATGTTCTATATGGGCTAGGCGCACGTGCGAGGTGTCAAAAGACGCGTCTCCGCGCGAGCTAGCTATCTGTGATGTTACTGAAATTTTTCCTGAACAAAAATGTTGAAATTTGGTCAAAAAACGTGTTTTTCGACTGAAAAATGAGTGAAAACCTGGAATTACGACTACCAAACAGGACTCTAATACGCGGAACGCGCACCAGAATACAGGTAAGGCAGGTAAGTAGCTATTAAAATTAAGACCAAAGTAGATTGTGATGAAAATGTTGAAATAAAAATTTAATTAGTTTTTCATGAAGAAAAATATTGTTAAAATTTTTACAAGTGTTGAACGAAAAATTTTTTTCGCGTCTAGGTCAATTTAAAACGGTCAGATAGTAGGACGGAGCCTAGTTAAGATCAAAAACGCTGAAAACAGCTTCAAAATGCGTCACCTGGATGCAAAGTTATAACGATTTGATGTAATTGCTGTCTACATAAGGTGGATTTCGTAGATTATTGAATAAAATGGATGGTTTTGTTTTTGATGTTCTATATGGGCTAGGCGCACGTGCGAGGTGTCAAAAGACGCGTCTCCGCGCGAGCTAGCTATCTGTGATGTTACTGAAATTTTTCCTGAACAAAAATTTTGAAATTTGGTCTAAAAACGTGTTTTTCGACTGAAAAATGAGTGAAAACCTGGAATTACGACTACCAAACAGGACTCTAATACGCGGAACGCGCACCAGAATACAGGTAAGGCAGGTAAGTAGCTATTAAAATTAAGACCAAAGTAGATTGTGATGAAAATGTTGAAATAAAAATTTAATTAGTTTTTCTTGAAGAAAAATATTGTTAAAATTTTTACAAGTGTTGAACGAAAAATTTTTTTCGCGTCTAGGTCAATTTAAAACGGTCAGATAGTAGGACGGAGCCTAGTTAAGATCAAAAACGCTGAAAACAGCTTCAAAATGCGTCACCTGGATGCAAAGTTATAACGATTTGATGTAATTGCTGTCTACATAAGGTGGATTTCGTAGATTATTGAATAAAATGGATGGTTTTGTTTTTGATGTTCTATATGGGCTAGGCGCACGTGCGAGGTGTCAAAAGACGCGTCTCCGCGCGAGCTAGCTATCTGTGATGTTACTGAAATTTTTCCTGAACAAAAATTTTGAAATTTGGTCAAAAAACGTGTTTTTCGACTGAAAAATGAGTGAAAACCTGGAATTACGACTACCAAACAGGACTCTAATACGCGGAACGCGCACCAGAATACAGGTAAGGCAGGTAAGTAGCTATTAAAATTAAGACCAAAGTAGATTGTGATGAAAATGTTGAAATAAAAATTTAATTAGTTTTTCATGAAGAAAAATATTGTTAAAATTTTTACAAGTGTTGAACGAAAAATTTTTTTCGCGTCTAGGTCAATTTAAAACGGTCAGATAGTAGGACGGAGCCTAGTTAAGATCAAAAACGCTGAAAACAGCTTCAAAATGCGTCACCTGGATGCAAAGTTATAACGATTTGATGTAATTGCTGTCTACATAAGGTGGATTTCGTAGATTATTGAATAAAATGGATGGTTTTGTTTTTGATGTTCTATATGGGCTAGGCGCACGTGCGAGGTGTCAAAAGACGCGTCTCCGCGCGAGCTAGCTATCTGTGATGTTACTGAAATTTTTCCTGAACAAAAATTTTGAAATTTGGTCAAAAAACGTGTTTTTCGACTGAAAAATGAGTGAAAACCTGGAATTACGACTACCAAACAGGACTCTAATACGCGGAACGCGCACCAGAATACAGGTAAGGCAGGTAAGTAGCTATTAAAATTAAGACCAAAGTAGATTGTGATGAAAATGTTGAAATAAAAATTTAATTAGTTTTTCTTGAAGAAAAATATTGTTAAAATTTTTACAAGTGTTGAACGAAAAATTTTTTTCGCGTCTAGGTCAATTTAAAACGGTCAGATAGTAGGACGGAGCCTAGTTAAGATCAAAAACGCTGAAAACAGCTTCAAAATGCGTCACCTGGATGCAAAGTTATAACGATTTGATGTAATTGCTGTCTACCTAAGGTGGATTTCGTAGATTATTGAATAAAATGGATGGTTTTGTTTTTGATGTTCTATATGGGCTAGGCGCACGTGCGAGGTGTCAAAAGACGCGTCTCCGCGCGAGCTAGCTATCTGTGATGTTACTGAAATTTTTCCTGAACAAAAATTTTGAAATTTGGTCAAAAAACGTGTTTTTCGACTGAAAAATGAGTGAAAACCTGGAATTACGACTACCAAACAGGACTCTAATACGCGGAACGCGCACCAGAATACAGGTAAGGCAGGTAAGTAGCTATTAAAATTAAGACCAAAGTAGATTGTGATGAAAATGTTGAAATAAAAATTTAATTAGTTTTTCATGAAGAAAAATATTGTTAAAATTTTTACAAGTGTTGAACGAAAAATTTTTTTCGCGTCTAGGTCAATTTAAAACGGTCAGATAGTAGGACGGAGCCTAGTTAAGATCAAAAACGCTGAAAACAGCTTCAAAATGCGTCACCTGGATGCAAAGTTATAACGATTTGATGTAATTGCTGTCTACATAAGGTGGATTTCGTAGATTATTGAATAAAATGGATGGTTTTGTTTTTGATGTTCTATATGGGCTAGGCGCACGTGCGAGGTGTCAAAAGACGCGTCTCCGCGCGAGCTAGCTATCTGTGATGTTACTGAAATTTTTCCTGAACAAAAATTTTGAAATTTGGTCAAAAAACGTGTTTTTCGACTGAAAAATGAGTGAAAACCTGGAATTACGACTACCAAACAGGACTCTTATACGCGGAACGCGCACCAGAATACAGGTAAGGCAGGTAAGTAACTATTAAAATTAAGACCAAAGTAGATTGTGATGAAAATGTTGAAATAAAAATTTAATTAGTTTTTCATGAAGAAAAATATTGTTAAAATTTTTACAAGTGTTGAACGAAAAATTTTTTTCGCGTCTAGGTCAATTTAAAACGGTCAGATAGTAGGACGGAGCCTAGTTAAGATCAAAAACGCTGAAAACAGCTTCAAAATGCGTCACCTGGATGCAAAGTTATAACGATTTGATGTAATTGCTGTCTACATAAGGTGGATTTCGTAGATTATTGAATAAAATGGATGGTTTTGTTTTTGATGTTCTATATGGGCTAGGCGCACGTGCGAGGTGTCAAAAGACGCGTCTCCGCGCGAGCTAGCTATCTGTGATGTTACTGAAATTTTTCCTGAACAAAAATTTTGAAATTTGGTCAAAAAACGTGTTTTTCGACTGAAAAATGAGTGAAAACCTGGAATTACGACTACCAAACAGGACTCTAATACGCGGAACGCGCACCAGAATACAGGTAAGGCAGGTAAGTAGCTATTAAAATTAAGACCAAAGTAGATTGTGATGAAAATGTTGAAATAAAAATTTAATTAGTTTTTCTTGAAGAAAAATATTGTTAAAATTTTTACAAGTGTTGAACGAAAAATTTTTTTCGCGTCTAGGTCAATTTAAAACGGTCAGATAGTAGGACGGAGCCTAGTTAAGATCAAAAACGCTGAAAACAGCTTCAAAATGCGTCACCTGGATGCAAAGTTATAACGATTTGATGTAATTGCTGTCTACCTAAGGTGGATTTCGTAGATTATTGAATAAAATGGATGGTTTTGTTTTTGATGTTCTATATGGGCTAGGCGCACGTGCGAGGTGTCAAAAGACGCGTCTCCGCGCGAGCTAGCTATCTGTGATGTTACTGAAATTTTTCCTGAACAAAAATTTTGAAATTTGGTCAAAAAACGTGTTTTTCGACTGAAAAATGAGTGAAAACCTGGAATTACGACTACCAAACAGGACTCTAATACGCGGAACGCGCACCAGAATACAGGTAAGGCAGGTAAGTAGCTATTAAAATTAAGACCAAAGTAGATTGTGATGAAAATGTTGAAATAAAAATTTAATTAGTTTTTCTTGAAGAAAAATATTGTTAAAATTTTTACAAGTGTTGAACGAAAAATTTTTTTCGCGTCTAGGTCAATTTAAAACGGTCAGATAGTAGGACGGAGCCTAGTTAAGATCAAAAACGCTGAAAACAGCTTCAAAATGCGTCACCTGGATGCAAAGTTATAACGATTTGATGTAATTGCTGTCTACATAAGGTGGATTTCGTAGATTATTGAATAAAATGGATGGTTTTGTTTTTGATGTTCTATATGGGCTAGGCGCACGTGCGAGGTGTCAAAAGACGCGTCTCCGCGCGAGCTAGCTATCTGTGATGTTACTGAAATTTTTCCTGAACAAAAATTTTGAAATTTGGTCAAAAAACGTGTTTTTCGACTGAAAAATGAGTGAAAACCTGGAATTACGACTACCAAACAGGACTCTAATACGCGGAACGCGCACCAGAATACAGGTAAGGCAGGTAAGTAGCTATTAAAATTAAGACCAAAGTAGATTGTGATGAAAATGTTGAAATAAAAATTTAATTAGTTTTTCATGAAGAAAAATATTGTTAAAATTTTTACAAGTGTTGAACGAAAAATTTTTTTCGCGTCTAGGTCAATTTAAAACGGTCAGATAGTAGGACGGAGCCTAGTTAAGATCAAAAACGCTGAAAACAGCTTCAAAATGCGTCACCTGGATGCAAAGTTATAACGATTTGATGTAATTGCTGTCTACATAAGGTGGATTTCGTAGATTATTGAATAAAATGGATGGTTTTGTTTTTGATGTTCTATATGGGCTAGGCGCACGTGCGAGGTGTCAAAAGACGCGTCTCCGCGCGAGCTAGCTATCTGTGATGTTACTGAAATTTTTCCTGAACAAAAATTTTGAAATTTGGTCAAAAAACGTGTTTTTCGACTGAAAAATGAGTGAAAACCTGGAATTACGACTACCAAACAGGACTCTTATACGCGGAACGCGCACCAGAATACAGGTAAGGCAGGTAAGTAACTATTAAAATTAAGACCAAAGTAGATTGTGATGAAAATGTTGAAATAAAAATTTAATTAGTTTTTCATGAAGAAAAATATTGTTAAAATTTTTACAAGTGTTGAACGAAAAATTTTTTTCGCGTCTAGGTCAATTTAAAACGGTCAGATAGTAGGACGGAGCCTAGTTAAGATCAAAAACGCTGAAAACAGCTTCAAAATGCGTCACCTGGATGCAAAGTTATAACGATTTGATGTAATTGCTGTCTACATAAGGTGGATTTCGTAGATTATTGAATAAAATGGATGGTTTTGTTTTTGATGTTCTATATGGGCTAGGCGCACGTGCGAGGTGTCAAAAGACGCGTCTCCGCGCGAGCTAGCTATCTGTGATGTTACTGAAATTTTTCCTGAACAAAAATTTTGAAATTTGGTCAAAAAACGTGTTTTTCGACTGAAAAATGAGTGAAAACCTGGAATTACGACTACCAAACAGGACTCTAATACGCGGAACGCGCACCAGAATACAGGTAAGGCAGGTAAGTAGCTATTAAAATTAAGACCAAAGTAGATTGTGATGAAAATGTTGAAATAAAAATTTAATTAGTTTTTCTTGAAGAAAAATATTGTTAAAATTTTTACAAGTGTTGAACGAAAAATTTTTTTCGCGTCTAGGTCAATTTAAAACGGTCAGATAGTAGGACGGAGCCTAGTTAAGATCAAAAACGCTGAAAACAGCTTCAAAATGCGTCACCTGGATGCAAAGTTATAACGATTTGATGTAATTGCTGTCTACCTAAGGTGGATTTCGTAGATTATTGAATAAAATGGATGGTTTTGTTTTTGATGTTCTATATGGGCTAGGCGCACGTGCGAGGTGTCAAAAGACGCGTCTCCGCGCGAGCTAGCTATCTGTGATGTTACTGAAATTTTTCCTGAACAAAAATTTTGAAATTTGGTCAAAAAACGTGTTTTTCGACTGAAAAATGAGTGAAAACCTGGAATTACGACTACCAAACAGGACTCTAATACGCGGAACGCGCACCAGAATACAGGTAAGGCAGGTAAGTAGCTATTAAAATTAAGACCAAAGTAGATTGTGATGAAAATGTTGAAATAAAAATTTAATTAGTTTTTCTTGAAGAAAAATATTGTTAAAATTTTTACAAGTGTTGAACGAAAAATTTTTTTCGCGTCTAGGTCAATTTAAAACGGTCAGATAGTAGGACGGAGCCTAGTTAAGATCAAAAACGCTGAAAACAGCTTCAAAATGCGTCACCTGGATGCAAAGTTATAACGATTTGATGTAATTGCTGTCTACCTAAGGTGGATTTCGTAGATTATTGAATAAAATGGATGGTTTTGTTTTTGATGTTCTATATGGGCTAGGCGCACGTGCGAGGTGTCAAAAGACGCGTCTCCGCGCGAGCTAGCTATCTGTGATGTTACTGAAATTTTTCCTGAACAAAAATTTTGAAATTTGGTCAAAAAACGTGTTTTTCGACTGAAAAATGAGTGAAAACCTGGAATTACGACTACCAAACAGGACTCTAATACGCGGAACGCGCACCAGAATACAGGTAAGGCAGGTAAGTAGCTATTAAAATTAAGACCAAAGTAGATTGTGATGAAAATGTTGAAATAAAAATTTAATTAGTTTTTCATGAAGAAAAATATTGTTAAAATTTTTACAAGTGTTGAACGAAAAATTTTTTTCGCGTCTAGGTCAATTTAAAACGGTCAGATAGTAGGACGGAGCCTAGTTAAGATCAAAAACGCTGAAAACAGCTTCAAAATGCGTCACCTGGATGCAAAGTTATAACGATTTGATGTAATTGCTGTCTACATAAGGTGGATTTCGTAGATTATTGAATAAAATGGATGGTTTTGTTTTTGATGTTCTATATGGGCTAGGCGCACGTGCGAGGTGTCAAAAGACGCGTCTCCGCGCGAGCTAGCTATCTGTGATGTTACTGAAATTTTTCCTGAACAAAAATTTTGAAATTTGGTCAAAAAACGTGTTTTTCGACTGAAAAATGAGTGAAAACCTGGAATTACGACTACCAAACAGGACTCTTATACGCGGAACGCGCACCAGAATACAGGTAAGGCAGGTAAGTAACTATTAAAATTAAGACCAAAGTAGATTGTGATGAAAATGTTGAAATAAAAATTTAATTAGTTTTTCATGAAGAAAAATATTGTTAAAATTTTTACAAGTGTTGAACGAAAAATTTTTTTCGCGTCTAGGTCAATTTAAAACGGTCAGATAGTAGGACGGAGCCTAGTTAAGATCAAAAACGCTGAAAACAGCTTCAAAATGCGTCACCTGGATGCAAAGTTATAACGATTTGATGTAATTGCTGTCTACATAAGGTGGATTTCGTAGATTATTGAATAAAATGGATGGTTTTGTTTTTGATGTTCTATATGGGCTAGGCGCACGTGCGAGGTGTCAAAAGACGCGTCTCCGCGCGAGCTAGCTATCTGTGATGTTACTGAAATTTTTCCTGAACAAAAATTTTGAAATTTGGTCAAAAAACGTGTTTTTCGACTGAAAAATGAGTGAAAACCTGGAATTACGACTACCAAACAGGACTCTAATACGCGGAACGCGCACCAGAATACAGGTAAGGCAGGTAAGTAGCTATTAAAATTAAGACCAAAGTAGATTGTGATGAAAATGTTGAAATAAAAATTTAATTAGTTTTTCTTGAAGAAAAATATTGTTAAAATTTTTACAAGTGTTGAACGAAAAATTTTTTTCGCGTCTAGGTCAATTTAAAACGGTCAGATAGTAGGACGGAGCCTAGTTAAGATCAAAAACGCTGAAAACAGCTTCAAAATGCGTCACCTGGATGCAAAGTTATAACGATTTGATGTAATTGCTGTCTACCTAAGGTGGATTTCGTAGATTATTGAATAAAATGGATGGTTTTGTTTTTGATGTTCTATATGGGCTAGGCGCACGTGCGAGGTGTCAAAAGACGCGTCTCCGCGCGAGCTAGCTATCTGTGATGTTACTGAAATTTTTCCTGAACAAAAATTTTGAAATTTGGTCAAAAAACGTGTTTTTCGACTGAAAAATGAGTGAAAACCTGGAATTACGACTACCAAACAGGACTCTAATACGCGGAACGCGCACCAGAATACAGGTAAGGCAGGTAAGTAGCTATTAAAATTAAGACCAAAGTAGATTGTGATGAAAATGTTGAAATAAAAATTTAATTAGTTTTTCTTGAAGAAAAATATTGTTAAAATTTTTACAAGTGTTGAACGAAAAATTTTTTTCGCGTCTAGGTCAATTTAAAACGGTCAGATAGTAGGACGGAGCCTAGTTAAGATCAAAAACGCTGAAAACAGCTTCAAAATGCGTCACCTGGATGCAAAGTTATAACGATTTGATGTAATTGCTGTCTACCTAAGGTGGATTTCGTAGATTATTGAATAAAATGGATGGTTTTGTTTTTGATGTTCTATATGGGCTAGGCGCACGTGCGAGGTGTCAAAAGACGCGTCTCCGCGCGAGCTAGCTATCTGTGATGTTACTGAAATTTTTCCTGAACAAAAATTTTGAAATTTGGTCAAAAAACGTGTTTTTCGACTGAAAAATGAGTGAAAACCTGGAATTACGACTACCAAACAGGACTCTAATACGCGGAACGCGCACCAGAATACAGGTAAGGCAGGTAAGTAGCTATTAAAATTAAGACCAAAGTAGATTGTGATGAAAATGTTGAAATAAAAATTTAATTAGTTTTTCTTGAAGAAAAATATTGTTAAAATTTTTACAAGTGTTGAACGAAAAATTTTTTTCGCGTCTAGGTCAATTTAAAACGGTCAGATAGTAGGACGGAGCCTAGTTAAGATCAAAAACGCTGAAAACAGCTTCAAAATGCGTCACCTGGATGCAAAGTTATAACGATTTGATGTAATTGCTGTCTACCTAAGGTGGATTTCGTAGATTATTGAATAAAATGGATGGTTTTGTTTTTGATGTTCTATATGGGCTAGGCGCACGTGCGAGGTGTCAAAAGACGCGTCTCCGCGCGAGCTAGCTATCTGTGATGTTACTGAAATTTTTCCTGAACAAAAATTTTGAAATTTGGTCAAAAAACGTGTTTTTCGACTGAAAAATGAGTGAAAACCTGGAATTACGACTACCAAACAGGACTCTAATACGCGGAACGCGCACCAGAATACAGGTAAGGCAGGTAAGTAGCTATTAAAATTAAGACCAAAGTAGATTGTGATGAAAATGTTGAAATAAAAATTTAATTAGTTTTTCATGAAGAAAAATATTGTTAAAATTTTTACAAGTGTTGAACGAAAAATTTTTTTCGCGTCTAGGTCAATTTAAAACGGTCAGATAGTAGGACGGAGCCTAGTTAAGATCAAAAACGCTGAAAACAGCTTCAAAATGCGTCACCTGGATGCAAAGTTATAACGATTTGATGTAATTGCTGTCTACATAAGGTGGATTTCGTAGATTATTGAATAAAATGGATGGTTTTGTTTTTGATGTTCTATATGGGCTAGGCGCACGTGCGAGGTGTCAAAAGACGCGTCTCCGCGCGAGCTAGCTATCTGTGATGTTACTGAAATTTTTCCTGAACAAAAATTTTGAAATTTGGTCAAAAAACGTGTTTTTCGACTGAAAAATGAGTGAAAACCTGGAATTACGACTACCAAACAGGACTCTAATACGCGGAACGCGCACCAGAATACAGGTAAGGCAGGTAAGTAGCTATTAAAATTAAGACCAAAGTAGATTGTGATGAAAATGTTGAAATAAAAATTTAATTAGTTTTTCATGAAGAAAAATATTGTTAAAATTTTTACAAGTGTTGAACGAAAAATTTTTTTCGCGTCTAGGTCAATTTAAAACGGTCAGATAGTAGGACGGAGCCTAGTTAAGATCAAAAACGCTGAAAACAGCTTCAAAATGCGTCACCTGGATGCAAAGTTATAACGATTTGATGTAATTGCTGTCTACCTAAGGTGGATTTCGTAGATTATTGAATAAAATGGATGGTTTTGTTTTTGATGTTCTATATGGGCTAGGCGCACGTGCGAGGTGTCAAAAGACGCGTCTCCGCGCGAGCTAGCTATCTGTGATGTTACTGAAATTTTTCCTGAACAAAAATTTTGAAATTTGGTCAAAAAACGTGTTTTTCGACTGAAAAATGAGTGAAAACCTGGAATTACGACTACCAAACAGGACTCTAATACGCGGAACGCGCACCAGAATACAGGTAAGGCAGGTAAGTAGCTATTAAAATTAAGACCAAAGTAGATTGTGATGAAAATGTTGAAATAAAAATTTAATTAGTTTTTCATGAAGAAAAATATTGTTAAAATTTTTACAAGTGTTGAACGAAAAATTTTTTTCGCGTCTAGGTCAATTTAAAACGGTCAGATAGTAGGACGGAGCCTAGTTAAGATCAAAAACGCTGAAAACAGCTTCAAAATGCGTCACCTGGATGCAAAGTTATAACGATTTGATGTAATTGCTGTCTACATAAGGTGGATTTCGTAGATTATTGAATAAAATGGATGGTTTTGTTTTTGATGTTCTATATGGGCTAGGCGCACGTGCGAGGTGTCAAAAGACGCGTCTCCGCGCGAGCTAGCTATCTGTGATGTTACTGAAATTTTTCCTGAACAAAAATTTTGAAATTTGGTCAAAAAACGTGTTTTTCGACTGAAAAATGAGTGAAAACCTGGAATTACGACTACCAAACAGGACTCTAATACGCGGAACGCGCACCAGAATACAGGTAAGGCAGGTAAGTAGCTATTAAAATTAAGACCAAAGTAGATTGTGATGAAAATGTTGAAATAAAAATTTAATTAGTTTTTCTTGAAGAAAAATATTGTTAAAATTTTTACAAGTGTTGAACGAAAAATTTTTTTCGCGTCTAGGTCAATTTAAAACGGTTAGATAGTAGGACGGAGCCTAGTTAAGATCAAAAACGCTGAAAACAGCTTCAAAATGCGTCACCTGGATGCAAAGTTATAACGATTTGATGTAATTGCTGTCTACCTAAGGTGGATTTCGTAGATTATTGAATAAAATGGATGGTTTTGTTTTTGATGTTCTATATGGGCTAGGCGCACGTGCGAGGTGTCAAAAGACGCGTCTCCGCGCGAGCTAGCTATCTGTGATGTTACTGAAATTTTTCCTGAACAAAAATTTTGAAATTTGGTCAAAAAACGTGTTTTTCGACTGAAAAATGAGTGAAAACCTGGAATTACGACTACCAAACAGGACTCTAATACGCGGAACGCGCACCAGAATACAGGTAAGGCAGGTAAGTAGCTATTAAAATTAAGACCAAAGTAGATTGTGATGAAAATGTTGAAATAAAAATTTAATTAGTTTTTCTTGAAGAAAAATATTGTTAAAATTTTTACAAGTGTTGAACGAAAAATTTTTTTCGCGTCTAGGTCAATTTAAAACGGTCAGATAGTAGGACGGAGCCTAGTTAAGATCAAAAACGCTGAAAACAGCTTCAAAATGCGTCACCTGGATGCAAAGTTATAACGATTTGATGTAATTGCTGTCTACCTAAGGTGGATTTCGTAGATTATTGAATAAAATGGATGGTTTTGTTTTTGATGTTCTATATGGGCTAGGCGCACGTGCGAGGTGTCAAAAGACGCGTCTCCGCGCGAGCTAGCTATCTGTGATGTTACTGAAATTTTTCCTGAACAAAAATTTTGAAATTTGGTCAAAAAACGTGTTTTTCGACTGAAAAATGAGTGAAAACCTGGAATTACGACTACCAAACAGGACTCTAATACGCGGAACGCGCACCAGAATACAGGTAAGGCAGGTAAGTAGCTATTAAAATTAAGACCAAAGTAGATTGTGATGAAAATGTTGAAATGAAAATTTAATTAGTTTTTCATGAAGAAAAATATTGTTAAAATTTTTACAAGTGTTGAACGAAAAATTTTTTTCGCGTCTAGGTCAATTTAAAACGGTCAGATAGTAGGACGGAGCCTAGTTAAGATCAAAAACGCTGAAAACAGCTTCAAAATGCGTCACCTGGATGCAAAGTTATAACGATTTGATGTAATTGCTGTCTACATAAGGTGGATTTCGTAGATTATTGAATAAAATGGATGGTTTTGTTTTTGATGTTCTATATGGGCTAGGCGCACGTGCGAGGTGTCAAAAGACGCGTCTCCGCGCGAGCTAGCTATCTGTGATGTTACTGAAATTTTTCCTGAACAAAAACTTTGAAATTTGGTCAAAAAACGTGTTTTTCGACTGAAAAATGAGTGAAAACCTGGAATTACGACTACCAAACAGGACTCTAATACGCGGAACGCGCACCAGAATACAGGTAAGGCAGGTAAGTAGCTATTAAAATTAAGACCAAAGTAGATTGTGATGAAAATGTTGAAATAAAAATTTTATTAGTTTTTCTTGAAGAAAAATATTGTTAAAATTTTTACAAGTGTTGAACGAAAAATTTTTTTCGCGTCTAGGTCAATTTAAAACGGTTAGATAGTAGGACGGAGCCTAGTTAAGATCAAAAACGCTGAAAACAGCTTCAAAATGCGTCACCTGGATGCAAAGTTATAACGATTTGATGTAATTGCTGTCTACCTAAGGTGGATTTCGTAGATTATTGAATAAAATGGATGGTTTTGTTTTTGATGTTCTATATGGGCTAGGCGCACGTGCGAGGTGTCAAAAGACGCGTCTCCGCGCGAGCTAGCTATCTGTGATGTTACTGAAATTTTTCCTGAACAAAAATTTTGAAATTTGGTCAAAAAACGTGTTTTTCGACTGAAAAATGAGTGAAAACCTGGAATTACGACTACCAAACAGGACTCTAATACGCGGAACGCGCACCAGAATACAGGTAAGGCAGGTAAGTAGCTATTAAAATTAAGACCAAAGTAGATTGTGATGAAAATGTTGAAATAAAAATTTAATTAGTTTTTCTTGAAGAAAAATATTGTTAAAATTTTTACAAGTGTTGAACGAAAAATTTTTTTCGCGTCTAGGTCAATTTAAAACGGTCAGATAGTAGGACGGAGCCTAGTTAAGATCAAAAACGCTGAAAACAGCTTCAAAATGCGTCACCTGGATGCAAAGTTATAACGATTTGATGTAATTGCTGTCTACCTAAGGTGGATTTCGTAGATTATTGAATAAAATGGATGGTTTTGTTTTTGATGTTCTATATGGGCTAGGCGCACGTGCGAGGTGTCAAAAGACGCGTCTCCGCGCGAGCTAGCTATCTGTGATGTTACTGAAATTTTTCCTGAACAAAAATTTTGAAATTTGGTCAAAAAACGTGTTTTTCGACTGAAAAATGAGTGAAAACCTGGAATTACGACTACCAAACAGGACTCTAATACGCGGAACGCGCACCAGAATACAGGTAAGGCAGGTAAGTAGCTATTAAAATTAAGACCAAAGTAGATTGTGATGAAAATGTTGAAATGAAAATTTAATTAGTTTTTCATGAAGAAAAATATTGTTAAAATTTTTACAAGTGTTGAACGAAAAATTTTTTTCGCGTCTAGGTCAATTTAAAACGGTCAGATAGTAGGACGGAGCCTAGTTAAGATCAAAAACGCTGAAAACAGCTTCAAAATGCGTCACCTGGATGCAAAGTTATAACGATTTGATGTAATTGCTGTCTACATAAGGTGGATTTCGTAGATTATTGAATAAAATGGATGGTTTTGTTTTTGATGTTCTATATGGGCTAGGCGCACGTGCGAGGTGTCAAAAGACGCGTCTCCGCGCGAGCTAGCTATCTGTGATGTTACTGAAATTTTTCCTGAACAAAAACTTTGAAATTTGGTCAAAAAACGTGTTTTTCGACTGAAAAATGAGTGAAAACCTGGAATTACGACTACCAAACAGGACTCTAATACGCGGAACGCGCACCAGAATACAGGTAAGGCAGGTAAGTAGCTATTAAAATTAAGACCAAAGTAGATTGTGATGAAAATGTTGAAATAAAAATTTTATTAGTTTTTCTTGAAGAAAAATATTGTTAAAATTTTTACAAGTGTTGAACGAAAAATTTTTTTCGCGTCTAGGTCAATTTAAAACGGTCAGATAGTAGGACGGAGCCTAGTTAAGATCAAAAACGCTGAAAACAGCTTCAAAATGCGTCACCTGGATGCAAAGTTATAACGATTTGATGTAATTGCTGTCTACCTAAGGTGGATTTCGTAGATTATTGAATAAAATGGATGGTTTTGTTTTTGATGTTCTATATGGGCTAGGCGCACGTGCGAGGTGTCAAAAGACGCGTCTCCGCGCGAGCTAGCTATCTGTGATGTTACTGAAATTTTTCCTGAACAAAAATTTTGAAATTTGGTCAAAAAACGTGTTTTTCGACTGAAAAATGAGTGAAAACCTGGAATTACGACTACCAAACAGGACTCTAATACGCGGAACGCGCACCAGAATACAGGTAAGGCAGGTAAGTAGCTATTAAAATTAAGACCAAAGTAGATTGTGATGAAAATGTTGAAATAAAAATTTAATTAGTTTTTCTTGAAGAAAAATATTGTTAAAATTTTTACAAGTGTTGAACGAAAAATTTTTTTCGCGTCTAGGTCAATTTAAAACGGTCAGATAGTAGGACGGAGCCTAGTTAAGATCAAAAACGCTGAAAACAGCTTCAAAATGCGTCACCTGGATGCAAAGTTATAACGATTTGATGTAATTGCTGTCTACCTTTTTTTTTTTTTTTTTTGGGTGGGAAATCATCAAATGACTTCTCCCGCTCTGGGTGGAGCGGGAGGGCGTGTCAGACTTTTACTGACTAAAACCCACCCGTGTTCCTTCAGTTGCCTGTGCCAGGGCCACGGTTTTCTCTGTGGAATAACCCGCGACCCTGAGGCGTCGGCCCTATCGGACCCCGTCACTTTGTGCTGACATCTCTTTGAGGCGCGCGTGGAACACAACGCGCCGTCGACCCGGGCCTGGTCCTTACCGGACAGCGAGCTACCCATTGCTCGCCATCCGCAAGCCCGCGCCTACGGTGGCCGGGAATCTGCAGGCGACTCCCGACGCCCAGGGCGTCTCCTGCGGCGGCTAGTGGGGGCGTGAGGGCGCAATGCTCTCTCCCTCACCCGCTCCGCCTCCTCCTTCGCGAGCATTACTGCTTCGCAGAAGGAGGTGACGGCTTGCCATTCCCTCTCGCTCCGTACCATGGCTTGGACCAGGGCCGGACGCGAGAGATCGCCGCCGCCAATCGCCTCCGCGAGGACACTGCGGTGCTCCGCCCAAGCTGGGCATACCTCCACCGTATGCTCCACCGTGTCCTCCGGGCGATCCACACAATGGTGACACCCGGGCGTTTCCTCCCGCCTTATGCGAAACAGGAACCTCCCGAAACAACCGTGTCCGGTGAGGACCTGTGTCAGGCGGAAGGTGAGGACGCCGTGGCGCCTCTCCAACCACTCCTCAAAGAGGGGACTTACCGCCGCTATTGTGGCGTGCCCAGCACTGGGTTGCGACAATCGCACCCTCCATGTCGCCATGAGATCCCGCCGGAGCTCTGTCCGCTGTACCGTGATTTCTCGCGGCAGCGGAGTTACACCCCGGCGTTTTGCCTCCTCGCGCCACTCCCATACGTGCGCGAGGGCTTTTGCCTCCAGATCCCATGGCGGCAATCCGGCAAGGAGGCTCGCCGCCTCGCATGAGACCGTGCGGTATCCCCGGACCAGCCGGATGGCCATGACCCTTTGGGACGCGTTCAACCTGCGGGCCGGTCGGAGCCTCAAAGAACGCGCCCACACCGGTGCCCCGTAAAGGGCCATGGACCGCACGACTCCCGCGTAGAGCCTCCGGCAGGAGGCGTTTGGACCCCCTAGATTGGGCAGGAGCCGCCTCAAGGCAGCCCCAGCCCGCTCCAGTCTGGAAGCCAAACGTCGGAAATGCTCCACGAAATTCCACCGGCTGTCGAGGACGAGTCCCAGGTACTTCATCGTCGACTCAACGCCGATGTGAACCCCTCCCGCCGTTATCTGGGAACCCGACAGTGGCGCGTTCCGAGGACTATGAAAACACATGGCCTCGGACTTGTGCAGGGCCACTTCGAGTCCCAACTGCCGGATCCTCTCGACGATTGTCGCAACCCCGAGTGTCGCTTGTTCGGCCGCCTCCTGGTGCGACCTCCCCTGTGCCAGGACCAGCGTGTCGTCAGCGTAGCACACCACGCTGACGCCATTCGGGAGGTCGGCGCGCAGCACCCAGTCGTAACCGATATCCCACAGAAGCGGCCCCAGGACCGATCCCTGTGGGACACCGCACGACATCTCTCGCCGGTTCCACTCTCCCCGGTGACCGGGGTAGATGACGGCCCTGTCCGTCAAATAGGCCTCGACCACGCGACAGAGGTAGGTCGGCATCCGGTGATACCGCAATGCCTCCCTGATGCAACTCCAGGGCAGGGTGTTGAAGGCATTGGCGATGTCTAGAGACACCGCCAAGACGACCCCACCCCGGGCAACAGCATCCCCCGTCGTGAGGGCTCGCACGCGCATGATGGCGTCCACCGTAGAGCGCCCCCTGCGGAAGCCAAACTGGCTCTCCGCCAAATCCGGCCCCACCCGCACCAGCCGCCCGACGAGGCGGTTTGCAATAACTCTTTCAAAGAGCTTGCCCACCTCGTCGAGCAGCACGATGGGCCGGTAAGCGGACGGAGAGTCCGCAGGGCGCCCCGGCTTCTTAATGAGGACCAGTTTCCCCGTCTTCCAGCGAAGTGGGAACTGGCCCTCCTCCATGCATGCGCTTAGGAGCCCCATAAGTCGAGGCCCGAGAGCCTCCATGGCCAGAACCCAGGCTCTTCCAGGTAAGCCGTCGGGTCCTGGGGCGGTATTTTTGGCACTAAGCCTATGTACCGCCACTCTCAGCTCTACCTCGGTCACCTCCAAAGCATCGTCGTCGTCGTCGGCAGTGTGGTCCGCATCCGGCACCGCAGTAGGCGGAGTCATGGGCGGGGGAGTATGCTCCCCCCGCGAAGGGAACAAAGTGCTCACCACCTCCTCCATGAGCTGGGGCCGGAGACTCTGCGTCAGTGGGGGAGCCCATGGGCGGAGTTTATCACGCACCATTTTGTAGGGCCGTCCCCACGGGTCCCTGTTCAGAGTCTCCAGCGATTCCTCGCGGGCCAGGGCCCTGGCCCGCAGGATCTCCGCTTGGAGGGCGGTCTTCGCCGCTCTGTACCCCTCGTACAGCTCCGCCTGAATGGCTTCCGTATCCGGAGGGCGAATACGTAGCCTGCGGTGCCTGGTGTACAGGTGTCGCGCAGCCACGCACGCCTTGCGCAAAGCCGTCAGTTCCGACGACCACCAGCACACCTGGCGCCAAGCACGTCCGGGCTGGACCCGGGGCATTGCCACGTCACATATTTCGGACATGGCCTCCCGGAACCACTCCGCCTCGTCGTTGATGTCAGCAGGCCTGTCCGGTGGTGACACCCAGGCCTGCACGATCGAGGCTTCCAGGAGGAGCTCCCGGTCCAGCTGCTTCAGCGCCCACCGCGGACCACTCGGGGCCTGTCGGACCGGCGCGCTCGAGGTCTGGGCGGAGACGTCGAACCGGATGTACCGGTGGTCGGAATAGGTCTCCACCCCCTCCATGACGCGCCAGTCAATGACGTGCGGCGACAGAGCGGGGCTGGCGAACGAAATGTCCACCACTGATTCACCCCGCATACGCACACACGTTGGGACAGAACCCCGGTTTAGGACGACCAGGCCTGTCTCCAGAGCCCAGTCCTCCACCATCCTGCCCCGCGTGTCCGTGATCCGGGAACCCCAAGCCAAGTTCTTGGCATTGAAGTCCCCAAGGACGAGCACGGGGAGGGAACGAAACCCGACGACGACGACTCTCAACTCCGCTAGGGAGTTGTGAAACTCGGCGAGAGTTCGGTTCGGAGAGAAGTACACCCCTACCACGACTATCTCCCCGAACCGTGCTGCCACGCAACCCCGTCCCCTCTTGACGGCCTCGAGGGACAGGGTACCGGCGGCGGCCGACGAAATTAGGGCCACTGAGCCGCTCAGGTCCTCCACCCAGTCATCCCTGGGCGGGACAAAGTACGGCTCAGCGACCACGGCGATGTTAATCGACCACTGCG
Organism: Dasypolia templi; assembly: GCA_963555695.1. Classification (NCBI taxonomy): domain Eukaryota; kingdom Metazoa; phylum Arthropoda; class Insecta; order Lepidoptera; family Noctuidae; genus Dasypolia; species Dasypolia templi. The sequence continues at coordinate 217,218 of OY743151.1, read as the reverse complement.
CCATGCTCTGGAGCAACAGATCCTGAGCAGAGGCGCAGTGGTTGATGTTCGCCTGGAGGAGGCGTAATGGGGCCATTACTGACACTCCATATCAGCCCCCTCCCGAGCCCGCTGTGAAGGCCCTGCCACTATGGTTGCGGCGGCGACGACGGTGGAGGCAGCAGCGGCGGCGGCAGTGTCGGCGGACGCGGCATTGACGGCGGTGGCAGTGGGCTTGCCCCTGCCCCTGGTTTTGGCGGGTGGTACGCAGGCCTTACTCCCCACCCGGTGATCGGCCGGCTTGCCAGCTGCCGCACATATAAAACAGTGCGGCGCGGCACTGCACGAGCCGGCCTTGTGACCGGGCTGACCACAGCGGAAGCAGTGACCGCTGCGATCCACCTCCGAGGTGCATTGCACTCCCACGTGGTTGCCCACCTGGCAGCGGAAGCACCGCAGAGGTCTGGGCTCCAGCAGTTTAACCTGCGCAGAAACCCAGCCCACCAGGAGCCTTCGGCCCTCCCCGGCAATTTTTAGGGCCGTCGTCACGGGGCAGCTCACCGTAATGGAGCGCATCCCCGTGAAGTCAGGACGAATGGTGCCTGCCCTAACCTGCTCGGCAGAGCACCCCCCAGTCCTAACGACGGCAGCCACCACCTCTTCTTCCGTCACGGAGTCGTCCAGGCCCAGAATGCGCATGTCAGCGCACTTCGTTGGCCTGGACACTCGAGCCTCGTCCGCATTCAGGCACTCCTTCAGCTTGTCTGCCAAAGCGTCCGCGGTCGGGCCGCTGGCCGCACCGGGAACCTCCAGCATCCGGGCGCCAGTCGCAGTGACTCTTAGCCGGAGGCCATTGGTGACACCGAGCTCCCCGAGGTTAACCGCCGCCTTCGCCTTGGCGAGCACCTCGCGGTAGGTCGTGCCCTTCTTCTCCGCTTCCGCTTGTTTTTCCTCCTGGCCGCCCTTGCTGCCTTACTCTTTTTGCCCTTCTGCCCGACTACTTCCCACTCGGCGTCGGCCGGAGGGGATTTTGAAGGCGGGGGCGGCCGTCTCGCCGCCGGGGCCGAGTTCTTCGCCATCTGAGGAGCCAACCCACCCTTCTTGGATTGGGGCGGCGGCGCCTTCGCCAGGGGCGGGCCCGCCACGGCCCCACTTTTGGTGTGCCCGGAGGGCCCTGGTTTGGCCGCGGTGGCCGCATAAGAGGCCGCCTTTCGCTGGGCCAAGGCCGGCTGACTTGCCGCTAGTGGGGGGCGCAGGACAATGGCTTCCAGAGCAGAAAACCTACTCTGAAAGGAAGCCAGCTCCTGCCGCACCAGGGTCAGAACCCGGTCCTCGGCAGAGACGGGCTGGCCCTGCCCATGCTGCGCCCTTACTTGCGGGACCTCCCTGGGGCCGACTACTCGGCTCTTAGCCAGGTCTGCACGGAGCTCCTCGTTCTCCTTTCGGAGAAGCTCCATGGCGGTAGTCAGGCGGGCGATCTCAGCCCGCATCTCGGACATACCGTCCGTCGGAGGACCGAAATGAATGGCATCCGCTGCCTTCATAATGGAGGCCGTGGCTGCGGATATGGCCTTGTCTTTAGAGGATTGAACCCTCTTCAAGGCCACACCCTTGATCGCGGCAACCACGACCTCCGCAAATTTGGCCGATCGCTCCGATTTCGAGCCGCCAGCGGCGTCCGTCTCACCACCTGACGACTCTGAAAAAGCTGTACTGCGGCTGGCCACTTCAGGGCGGCGTCCCTTCGTAGCGAGCCTACCGGCTCGCGGGGCCGGCTCGGCTGGCTCGGCTGGACTGGCTGCATTTGGCTCCCTGTCCTCCTGGGTGGTGAGCCCTCCGCCTCTTCCTCGGACCCCACCCCGCCGTCCAATTTTTCGGGCCGAGGCCATCCCGCCATCCGAGAGTGACCCCTGGCCATCCCCCGGTTTGGGCCGCTTCAGGAAGAACCTTTTGTCCTTCCTTGCAACCCCCACCACTACGCGCTCCGGGCTCTTAAAGGAGCTCTCCGCGCCAGATGCAGCGTCAGAATCTGACCGCGCATCACTCGCCTCCTTTTCGCGACTCTCCTTCTCCTCGTCCTCGAATGAACGAGAGCGCGATGAGCCTCCTCGGCTCGAAAGACATTTGTTGCCCCCCCCAGAATACGATTGGGGGCTTGACGTTCCCAAAGGGAACGTGGCGGATTCTCCGACTGCTGAACAGCCGGTACCGCCCTGGGGTAGTTTTTTTCCATTTGTCTTTTGCATTTTTTTGTTGTTCCTTTGAAGGGTGTGGTCCCTTTTTCCCCTGTTAACCCTCCCCAGCGCTAGTGACCGGATTCCCTCCGGCCATTCATCCCCTCAGCACGCTCGACCTTGGGATTGGGGTAATTTTTTAAAGAGGTTGTCTTCCTCTCCCCTTCCCACTCGACGCCCACAAAACTCACCCTCTGCAAACAGAGGGGGTGTGGACGGAGATGGCCACCAGACCTGTCACGAAGACGGACTGACCGCCCCAACACTAGCCCGGTTCCCTTCATCGACCAATATAAATGATCGATGATTGGAACCATGACCCTTCCCCGTTTGTTGAAGATTGGCCGCCAACCCCAACTGTCCACCAAAAGCAGGTGGACAGTTGGAGCTGACGTTGCCCAGGGTGCGCCGCGTGGAGGCTCTTCAACATGCGACCCCATTGCTGTCTACCTAAGGTGGATTTCGTAGATTATTGAATAAAATGGATGGTTTTGTTTTTGATGTTCTATATGGGCTAGGCGCACGTGCGAGGTGTCAAAAGACGCGTCTCCGCGCGAGCTAGCTATCTGTGATGTTACTGAAATTTTTCCTGAACAAAAATTTTGAAATTTGGTCAAAAAACGTGTTTTTCGACTGAAAAATGAGTGAAAACCTGGAATTACGACTACCAAACAGGACTCTAATACGCGGAAAGCGCACCAGAATACAGGTAAGGCAGGTAAGTAGCTATTAAAATTAAGACCAAAGTAGATTGTGATGAAAATGTTGAAATAAAAATTTAATTAGTTTTTCATGAAGAAAAATATTGTTAAAATTTTTACAAGTGTTGAACGAAAAATTTTTTTCGCGTCTAGGTCAATTTAAAACGGTCAGATAGTAGGACGGAGCCTAGTTAAGATCAAAAACGCTGAAAACAGCTTCAAAATGCGTCACCTGGATGCAAAGTTATAACGATTTGATGTAATTGCTGTCTACATAAGGTGGATTTCGTAGATTATTGAATAAAATGGATGGTTTTGTTTTTGATGTTCTATATGGGCTAGGCGCACGTGCGAGGTGTCAAAAGACGCGTCTCCGCGCGAGCTAGCTATCTGTGATGTTACTGAAATTTTTCCTGAACAAAAATTTTGAAATTTGGTCAAAAAACGTGTTTTTCGACTGAAAAATGAGTGAAAACCTGGAATTACGACTACCAAACAGGACTCTAATACGCGGAACGCGCACCAGAATACAGGTAAGGCAGGTAAGTAGCTATTAAAATTAAGACCAAAGTAGATTGTGATGAAAATGTTGAAATAAAAATTTAATTAGTTTTTCTTGAAGAAAAATATTGTTAAAATTTTTACAAGTGTTGAACGAAAAATTTTTTTCGCGTCTAGGTCAATTTAAAACGGTCAGATAGTAGGACGGAGCCTAGTTAAGATCAAAAACGCTGAAAACAGCTTCAAAATGCGTCACCTGGATGCAAAGTTATAACGATTTGATGTAATTGCTGTCTACCTAAGGTGGATTTCGTAGATTATTGAATAAAATGGATGGTTTTGTTTTTGATGTTCTATATGGGCTAGGCGCACGTGCGAGGTGTCAAAAGACGCGTCTCCGCGCGAGCTAGCTATCTGTGATGTTACTGAAATTTTTCCTGAACAAAAATTTTGAAATTTGGTCAAAAAACGTGTTTTTCGACTGAAAAATGAGTGAAAACCTGGAATTACGACTACCAAACAGGACTCTAATACGCGGAACGCGCACCAGAATACAGGTAAGGCAGGTAAGTAGCTATTAAAATTAAGACCAAAGTAGATTGTGATGAAAATGTTGAAATAAAAATTTAATTAGTTTTTCTTGAAGAAAAATATTGTTAAAATTTTTACAAGTGTTGAACGAAAAATTTTTTTCGCGTCTAGGTCAATTTAAAACGGTCAGATAGTAGGACGGAGCCTAGTTAAGATCAAAAACGCTGAAAACAGCTTCAAAATGCGTCACCTGGATGCAAAGTTATAACGATTTGATGTAATTGCTGTCTACCTAAGGTGGATTTCGTAGATTATTGAATAAAATGGATGGTTTTGTTTTTGATGTTCTATATGGGCTAGGCGCACGTGCGAGGTGTCAAAAGACGCGTCTCCGCGCGAGCTAGCTATCTGTGATGTTACTGAAATTTTTCCTGAACAAAAATTTTGAAATTTGGTCAAAAAACGTGTTTTTCGACTGAAAAATGAGTGAAAACCTGGAATTACGACTACCAAACAGGACTCTAATACGCGGAACGCGCACCAGAATACAGGTAAGGCAGGTAAGTAGCTATTAAAATTAAGACCAAAGTAGATTGTGATGAAAATGTTGAAATAAAAATTTAATTAGTTTTTCTTGAAGAAAAATATTGTTAAAATTTTTACAAGTGTTGAACGAAAAATTTTTTTCGCGTCTAGGTCAATTTAAAACGGTCAGATAGTAGGACGGAGCCTAGTTAAGATCAAAAACGCTGAAAACAGCTTCAAAATGCGTCACCTGGATGCAAAGTTATAACGATTTGATGTAATTGCTGTCTACCTAAGGTGGATTTCGTAGATTATTGAATAAAATGGATGGTTTTGTTTTTGATGTTCTATATGGGCTAGGCGCACGTGCGAGGTGTCAAAAGACGCGTCTCCGCGCGAGCTAGCTATCTGTGATGTTACTGAAATTTTTCCTGAACAAAAATTTTGAAATTTGGTCAAAAAACGTGTTTTTCGACTGAAAAATGAGTGAAAACCTGGAATTACGACTACCAAACAGGACTCTAATACGCGGAACGCGCACCAGAATACAGGTAAGGCAGGTAAGTAGCTATTAAAATTAAGACCAAAGTAGATTGTGATGAAAATGTTGAAATAAAAATTTAATTAGTTTTTCTTGAAGAAAAATATTGTTAAAATTTTTACAAGTGTTGAACGAAAATTTTTTTTCGCGTCTAGGTCAATTTAAAACGGTCAGATAGTAGGACGGAGCCTAGTTAAGATCAAAAACGCTGAAAACAGCTTCAAAATGCGTCACCTGGATGCAAAGTTATAACGATTTGATGTAATTGCTGTCTACCTAAGGTGGATTTCGTAGATTATTGAATAAAATGGATGGTTTTGTTTTTGATGTTCTATATGGGCTAGGCGCACGTGCGAGGTGTCAAAAGACGCGTCTCCGCGCGAGCTAGCTATCTGTGATGTTACTGAAATTTTTCCTGAACAAAAATTTTGAAATTTGGTCAAAAAACGTGTTTTTCGACTGAAAAATGAGTGAAAACCTGGAATTACGACTACCAAACAGGACTCTAATACGCGGAACGCGCACCAGAATACAGGTAAGGCAGGTAAGTAGCTATTAAAATTAAGACCAAAGTAGATTGTGATGAAAATGTTGAAATAAAAATTTAATTAGTTTTTCTTGAAGAAAAATATTGTTAAAATTTTTACAAGTGTTGAACGAAAAATTTTTTTCGCGTCTAGGTCAATTTAAAACGGTCAGATAGTAGGACGGAGCCTAGTTAAGATCAAAAACGCTGAAAACAGCTTCAAAATGCGTCACCTGGATGCAAAGTTATAACGATTTGATGTAATTGCTGTCTACCTAAGGTGGATTTCGTAGATTATTGAATAAAATGGATGGTTTTGTTTTTGATGTTCTATATGGGCTAGGCGCACGTGCGAGGTGTCAAAAGACGCGTCTCCGCGCGAGCTAGCTATCTGTGATGTTACTGAAATTTTTCCTGAACAAAAATTTTGAAATTTGGTCAAAAAACGTGTTTTTCGACTGAAAAATGAGTGAAAACCTGGAATTACGACTACCAAACAGGACTCTAATACGCGGAACGCGCACCAGAATACAGGTAAGGCAGGTAAGTAGCTATTAAAATTAAGACCAAAGTAGATTGTGATGAAAATGTTGAAATAAAAATTTAATTAGTTTTTCATGAAGAAAAATATTGTTAAAATTTTTACAAGTCGATACTGGAAATATGAAATAACGTAAGGGACATTTTGTCGAAAATGAGTTATATATATCGTTGGATTCGGAATTTCTTGCTCTATCGATTGGTATATTTAAAATCTCTATATCTCAAAGAAAATGTCCTTTACATCACATATTTTTCGCAGGCCTAGACGTTTTTTGTTCTAGAAACTTGCTGTATATGACATTTCAAATTAATATTTTTATAAAAACTACTGTAAGTCTCTCTAGACAAAGTATTTGGTATTTACGTTTAAACAAAATCGAGTACATTTTACAACAGGTCACATAAGTTATTCCATCATTTGAGATGTTTAAGTATTAGTACATTACATTAGTGTTTCCTGAGTAGGTACAAATACCATGTCCCTTACGTTAAATTGCGACTCAAATTATTATAATCAAATTGACCCTTACGTTAATTTCTCAGCATCACAAATAATTGACCTGTCCTTTAGATCACACTGGACTGCGTGATCTGCTCATTTAAGTAATACATCATCGTCTTCATTGGTCTAACTGCTAGTAGTGATAGCTTTATCTGGATTATAAATATGATTGATGAAAAGTTATCATCACTTCTAAACAGCGCGCAAAAATTGATGAAAATTAGAAACCACATAAACAGGTAATTATTTCTTAATAAGTAGTTTCGGTAATTATTGTTTAGGCAGGGATGGAGATAAGAAAATGATCTATTTAGATAGAATAATCCTAATAAAAACAAACCTTCCATTAGGCAAAATATTTGTAAGTTTGATGTATAATTTTGTGTAGTAAGAAGGTCATGTAAAAATTACAACTTATCAAGCAGTTAACGCAGGATGAATGAGTGTAGAAAGCGTTTTTTGTGATCGATCTAGGTTAACGCTTGCCACGTGTGTTCCGTGGATAGGTGACCATCCATTACATACCAAGACCCCTCCGTGCCTGGAAAAGCACGAATAAGTCGTCGGTTCTAGATGTAATTAGTAGTCGTAGCCACAAGACATTAAATAGATTTATTCGTAAGGGACTTTCTGGCTTACGTTACCTAGGTAAGTCCCTTACGTTAATTTTTGCTGTTATAAAAACATTATTTTATTATTGTTATGACTAGAATTGTTATAAGAAATGCAAATATGTAGATACAAAAAATAACATATAACACTATTCATTTCATAACGATAAAATGTGCTATTTTTTGTTGAAGTTACTTTAAATAATTTGAAACTCACAATAATAAGGTCCCTTACGTTAAAATTTTAACCCTAGTTTTAATTCACCGCTGTCCTTTACGTTGTAAATTACGCTTTTAGACGATGGTATTCATTTTTTTTTTCTTGTTAACTGGTGTAATTCTTCTGTAAACATGAAAAACGTGCAGCAAATTCATTGAAGAGTAAAAATAGAGAATAACAATACAGAAATGGAGACGAAACCAACAAAAGCAAACGTCGTTATCCCGAGTAGTAATGAGATGAGTGCAAAATATAAAATTATAAATACGTCAACTCTTTCTCTATCTAGATCACATTCAAATGAATGTAAAGAAAATTGTGACAGTTTCGGATATTTTTTATGGAAAAAGGTATGTATCAAATAGTTCTACGTGTGGTTCTAAAATACCCTATTCTTACAAATCAGATGTTAATACCATTATTAAAAAAGGAACCTTTTAACAATAACAAAAAATTAGTAAGAAGAAAGAAAGAAAGAAAAAACGATTATTTAGCACAGACTAAAAGGCACACAAAGCCGGTAAAAAATATTAGAGTAACAATCAAAATAAAGATTTAAAAAAAAAACGTGTACAGTGCGAAGTAGGAAATGTGCCTCACGGCTGCGCCAAAAAGGCCCAGTTCAGCAAAATAAATGCCAGACAACTAGTGCCTGACGCTGGTTTTCAACTGGACCTGAATTGTGAGGTAACGGATGTAAATAAGTTTTATACTACAATGTGACGCGTATATGCATACACATAAAAATAAAATTGTTTCAAATAATAATAGTGATGATTAAGTACATAAATAGAGTAAAATTGCAAAAAATATACTGTATAAATAAGTGAGACGGAAATAAAGCAATACTGCGAAAACGAGCCGCAACAAACCAGAAGTAACAGACATCACTTCCAATACTATTAAAAATCCGAAAATTCCAAGCGATTAACATCAACAGGATAAAGACGCGGCTCCTGACATTGATATCGCTTGAAAATCATATTCCATTTACACTACCACACAATACATAAAACACTGCAGTATTTTTTCAATGCAAGCAGCCAATATGCATATGTTTGAACCAGTTGCATCTTCTGCTCATTTGATTCAGGAAGATGATATTTTAGGAAACGAAGATCTAGATGTTAGACCGAAGAAAAAACGTTGTGAGACCACAAAATTTACACAATAATGCATGGATTTTAAGTTTGACGAAGGACAAAACTATTTTTCTTCGGGAAGCTCAGACCTTTGGTCAGAAAAAGAAGAATTGTCAGATAGTTCAGTTAATAATAAGAAAAACAAGTCAAGAAGGAGGTTAAAGCAAGCTGTGAAAACAATTAGCCAAGAAGTAACAATAGTCAAGAAGATGTAGTACCGAAAAAGAAAACAAAACCAGATTTTTTTTTAAAGAAAATGGTCTTATGTAACACACATGTGGCATACAAAAAGAAGGTCGGAAGTTACAGGATAATCTGTGTGCACAGGCTAAACTTCTAAGACAATGTTACGAAATATCTGATGAAGGAAGGCCGTCCATATTTGATTATTACTGGTCGTCAAGTAATGAATAGAAACGCGATTGTAATACTGTAAACCTACACATAACATCACGCCTTGTTTTCCGAAGGGTTGGGCAGAGGTGTACCTATAGTGGCTATAGTACCACCCACATTTCGCCAGTTATTTTTAAGTCCCATGTGATAGGGGGCGAGCCTATTGCCACCAACCGGGCACAAATCCAGACTCCGGGCTGCTACTGAGAAATTCCAGATATAAAAAGTTTTTGAGATTTTTTCAATTTCTCTGTAGGCTTTCTATTGAGGAAGAAGTCAATTTGTTATTTGTTTGAATATTTATTATTTACTTGGGAAGACTGATTTGTTGATTTAGTTTTTTAATGTGCATTTTACGTTTTCTTTGGACAATAAGTCTATTTTTAGTAAACCAAAATAGTTTTTTTTTATTGTTTTCGATTTTAAAAATAATTTGATAATATTGTAATTAACACTAAATTATTAAATAATTGTTTTAAACTGTATTGTTTTGGTACAGTATGTCATGAATGTATTAAATTCACTTTTTTTTATATTCGTTAACAGCATAAGCGATATAGAGTACACCATTAGGAGACCTTTACTTTGAAGAACTCTTAATGTTTATTTCCTATAATGTCCCTTACATCAATGCTGTTCATTTACATCTCAAATTTTGTTAACGTATGCCAAACGTATTCATTATTATTTAACGTAAGGGACATGCTATCTTTAAAACTATAGGACTTATTGATTTTTTGCTATTTTAGCTTAAAAGAGTAAAGAAATCTAAGAAACTTTGTCCTAGACACTTTTTACATAAAACATATAGTTAAAAAATTATACTGAGTTTGGTTAAGAAAAAAACTTATTTTTGCTCTCCTGAAAACCTTAGTTTTGTCCCTTACGTTATTTCATATTTCCAGTATCGAAGTGTTGAACGAAAAATTTTTTTCGCGTCTAGGTCAATTTAAAACGGTCAGATAGTAGGACGGAGCCTAGTTAAGATCAAAAACGCTGAAAACAGCTTCAAAATGCGTCACCTGGATGCAAAGTTATAACGATTTGATGTAATTGCTGTCTACATAAGGTGGATTTCGTAGATTATTGAATAAAATGGATGGTTTTGTTTTTGATGTTCTATATGGGCTAGGCGCACGTGCGAGGTGTCAAAAGACGCGTCTCCGCGCGAGCTAGCTATCTGTGATGTTACTGAAATTTTTCCTGAACAAAAATTTTGAAATTTGGTCAAAATACGTGTTTTTCGACTGAAAAATGAGTGAAAACCTGGAATTACGACTACCAAACAGGACTCTAATACGCGGAACGCGCACCAGAATACAGGTAAGGCAGGTAAGTAGCTATTAAAATTAAGACCAAAGTAGATTGTGATGAAAATGTTGAAATAAAAATTTAATTAGTTTTTCTTGAAGAAAAATATTGTTAAAATTTTTACAAGTGTTGAACGAAAAATTTTTTTCGCGTCTAGGTCAATTTAAAACGGTCAGATAGTAGGACGGAGCCTAGTTAAGATCAAAAACGCTGAAAACAGCTTCAAAATGCGTCACCTGGATGCAAAGTTATAACGATTTGATGTAATTGCTGTCTACCTAAGGTGGATTTCGTAGATTATTGAATAAAATGGATGGTTTTGTTTTTGATGTTCTATATGGGCTAGGCGCACGTGCGAGGTGTCAAAAGACGCGTCTCCGCGCGAGCTAGCTATCTGTGATGTTACTGAAATTTTTCCTGAACAAAAATTTTGAAATTTGGTCAAAAAACGTGTTTTTCGACTGAAAAATGAGTGAAAACCTGGAATTACGACTACCAAACAGGACTCTAATACGCGGAACGCGCACCAGAATACAGGTAAGGCAGGTAAGTAGCTATTAAAATTAAGACCAAAGTAGATTGTGATGAAAATGTTGAAATAAAAATTTAATTAGTTTTTCATGAAGAAAAATATTGTTAAAATTTTTACAAGTGTTGAACGAAAAATTTTTTTCGCGTCTAGGTCAATTTAAAACGGTCAGATAGTAGGACGGAGCCTAGTTAAGATCAAAAACGCTGAAAACAGCTTCAAAATGCGTCACCTGGATGCAAAGTTATAACGATTTGATGTAATTGCTGTCTACATAAGGTGGATTTCGTAGATTATTGAATAAAATGGATGGTTTTGTTTTTGATGTTCTATATGGGCTAGGCGCACGTGCGAGGTGTCAAAAGACGCGTCTCCGCGCGAGCTAGCTATCTGTGATGTTACTGAAATTTTTCCTGAACAAAAATTTTGAAATTTGGTCAAAAAACGTGTTTTTCGACTGAAAAATGAGTGAAAACCTGGAATTACGACTACCAAACAGGACTCTAATACGCGGAACGCGCACCAGAATACAGGTAAGGCAGGTAAGTAGCTATTAAAATTAAGACCAAAGTAGATTGTGATGAAAATGTTGAAATAAAAATTTAATTAGTTTTTCTTGAAGAAAAATATTGTTAAAATTTTTACAAGTGTTGAACGAAAAATTTTTTTCGCGTCTAGGTCAATTTAAAACGGTCAGATAGTAGGACGGAGCCTAGTTAAGATCAAAAACGCTGAAAACAGCTTCAAAATGCGTCACCTGGATGCAAAGTTATAACGATTTGATGTAATTGCTGTCTACCTAAGGTGGATTTCGTAGATTATTGAATAAAATGGATGGTTTTGTTTTTGATGTTCTATATGGGCTAGGCGCACGTGCGAGGTGTCAAAAGACGCGTCTCCGCGCGAGCTAGCTATCTGTGATGTTACTGAAATTTTTCCTGAACAAAAATTTTGAAATTTGGTCAAAAAACGTGTTTTTCGACTGAAAAATGAGTGAAAACCTGGAATTACGACTACCAAACAGGACTCTAATACGCGGAACGCGCACCAGAATACAGGTAAGGCAGGTAAGTAGCTATTAAAATTAAGACCAAAGTAGATTGTGATGAAAATGTTGAAATAAAAATTTAATTAGTTTTTCTTGAAGAAAAATATTGTTAAAATTTTTACAAGTGTTGAACGAAAAATTTTTTTCGCGTCTAGGTCAATTTAAAACGGTCAGATAGTAGGACGGAGCCTAGTTAAGATCAAAAACGCTGAAAACAGCTTCAAAATGCGTCACCTGGATGCAAAGTTATAACGATTTGATGTAATTGCTGTCTACCTAAGGTGGATTTCGTAGATTATTGAATAAAATGGATGGTTTTGTTTTTGATGTTCTATATGGGCTAGGCGCACGTGCGAGGTGTCAAAAGACGCGTCTCCGCGCGAGCTAGCTATCTGTGATGTTACTGAAATTTTTCCTGAACAAAAATTTTGAAATTTGGTCAAAAAACGTGTTTTTCGACTGAAAAATGAGTGAAAACCTGGAATTACGACTACCAAACAGGACTCTAATACGCGGAACGCGCACCAGAATACAGGTAAGGCAGGTAAGTAGCTATTAAAATTAAGACCAAAGTAGATTGTGATGAAAATGTTGAAATAAAAATTTAATTAGTTTTTCTTGAAGAAAAATATTGTTAAAATTTTTACAAGTGTTGAACGAAAAATTTTTTTCGCGTCTAGGTCAATTTAAAACGGTCAGATAGTAGGACGGAGCCTAGTTAAGATCACTGCGTCGACTGCCGGGAGGACACGGCGCGGCACACGCTGGCAGAGTGTGCCGCTTGGGAGGAGCCGCGCCGTGCCCTCATCACCGAAGTAGGCAACGACCTGTCGCTGCCGGCCGTCGTGAACGCGATGGTCGGCGGCGCAGAGTCCTGGGACGCAGTGGTCTCCTTTTGCGAAACGGTCATCTCGCAGAAGGAGGCTGCGGAAAGGGAGAGAGAGATCTCGACTCTCGACCCGGCCCGCAGCAGACGCACCGGGCGTCGGAGGAGGGCGGACAACGCCCTCTTCCGGCCCCCCTAAATGGGTCCAGGGGCGACGGATTCGGGGACATCCGTCGCCCCCCAACATCAGGACCCGAGAAGGCGGCGCGCGTAGTGTTCCGCGTGCGCCGCTCACAGACGTTGCGGGGGGAGTACACCTCACTCCCCCCGCCCGAGACGGGGCCCGCGCAAGCGGGCCGGCACTAGCCGGGGTTGTGGAAGAATAATGTGTTCCCGCGACCCCGGCGTAGGTGTGAGATGGAACACCGGGGTGGTTTTTAGTCAGTAAGAGTCTGACAGACCCCTCCGCCCGCCCCAGGGCGGAGGACATCCATGAGGATTTTCCACCCCGGGAACAAAAAAAAAAAAAAGGTTAGGTTAGGTTAGTTTAGGTTGGGGTGCAGTTGAAGAGCCTCCTCGTGGCGCATCCTGGGCAACGTCAGCTCCAATCGCCCACCGGTTCTGGTGGACAATTGGCGCTGGCGGCAAATCTCAACAAACGGGGAAGGGCACGGTTCCATTCCCCGATCATCTTTGATGGTCGTGGAAGGGAACCGGGCTAGGGGAGGGTCGTTGGTGTAGGTCGTACGCCCACCCCCCCTCTGCTTACAGAGGGTGAGTTGTGTGGGCGTGATCTTGTGGGAGGAGAGGAAGAAAACCTCTTAAAAAAATAACCCCAACTCCAAGGTCGAGCGTGCCGAGGGGGTGTATGGCCGGAGGGTATCCGGTCGTTAGCGCTGGGGGGGGATCCAGGGGGATCAAAGGGACCGCACCCTTCAAAGGAAACAAAAAATATGGAAAAGTCAGTTGAGAAAATTTTACCCCAGGGCGGTACCGACTGCTTAGCAGTCGGAGAATCCGCCACGCATCCGATTTCGGATGCGTCATGCCCCTCGTATTCTGGGGGGGGCAACAACTGTCTGGAGGGAGGAGAGAGAGGGAGAACCCGGTCGCAGTCATTCGGGGACCCGCTAAGCGATGGTTTGGCGGGCCCTCGAGTGGCTGCCGCCGGTCACCAGCGAGAAACGGAGCTTCTTTTGAAGCTCCCGCGCGTGGTGATAGATCCATTTGCCACCTACGATGGCAACCAGAGCCGAGGAGGCTCCGGTCCCTCCGGGGACCACAGCAGGTCGGATCCGGACCTGAGCAGGCGCGGCAAGGCGCTGCTTAAAAGGAAGACGGACGAAGAAATGTTGCCGGCGCCAAAAGCGCCCAAGGTGATGGGTGGTCGGGGTCGTGCGGCTGCAAAGTCGGGGCGTGACCCGTTGGGCCGCTTCACGCGCCCTGCTACGCCGGTTCCATCGCAGGCTTCATCACCGGCTCCGTCATCGGCTCCTTCGCCAGCTCCGTCGGAGAGCGCGGGGAGCGACGCCGAGCTGGGGAGGGAGGACCTCGCGAGCATAGGCTTAGGCCTATGCTCCAACAGGGCGGAGGCAAACGCTGCCAAGAGGGCGCAGCGGAAGGCTGCCGCAGCCGACGTGGTGGCAGAAATGGCCAGTCGGAACAAGGAGCGACGCGCTGCCCGAATGGCAGCCGGAGGGACAGTTACCGGGGTGGCGCTCAGTAGCCAGGTTCTGGACAGCGTCGATGTCGTCATGACGGTTGCCACCAAGTCAGGCAACCTGAGGGGCACGTACATTCGTGCCCTAAAGGAGGCGGTCGACGACATCAAGGAGGCGGTCGAGCTCCTCGTGAACCGCACCAGCACGGAGGAGACGGCGAGGCTCTGGGAGGAGAATCGCCGTCTCCGATCCAAGCTCGAGGAGCTCGAGCGGCAGTTTGCTGCCCAGAGGACGGCTCCCGCCACACCCAGCGTCACTCCCGTCTCGATTCCGCCGGCGGTCCAGTCGCCGCCTGCGCATGCGGATGCGGAGATCGAAAAGATCGCCCGCATCTGCATGATGCAGTGCGGCGGGATGATTAACGCCCGAATGGAGGCGCTGGAGTCGCAACTCCCACCAGCCGCGACCCTCCGACCCCCGCTTGCGGCGGATAGGAGGAGAGCGGAGGAAGCCACCGCCGGGACGAACTCTGCGCTGGGGGGCAGAAAGTCCGCGCAGGGACCCAAAAAGCCCACGCAGGGGCCCAGGAAGCCCACAGGGGCTTCGCCCGCACCACCTCCGGCGACCGCGCCTCTGGCGACCCCGCCTACCGCACCTCCGGCGACCGCACCACCTCCCGCCTCACCTCCCACCCAGGATGCCGAGGGGTGGACGACGGTGGGAAAGAAAAAAAATAAAAAGAAGAAGAAGAAGAGCGGAAAGAACGCCGACGGAACACCGGCACCGGCCAAGACGCCTAAAAAGAAGTCGCGAGGACGGCGTAGGGCCCCACGCTCTGCGGCTGTGGTGATCACACTGCAGTCCGGAGCCGCTGAGAGGGGCGTCACCTACGCGGCGGTCCTCCGAGAGGCAAAGAGCAAGGTCGCGTTCCCCGACCTTGGGACACCGTCCGGCCTCAGGTTGAGGCCGGCGGTTACGGGGGCGCGGCTGCTCGAGGTGTCCGGTGCCTCCAGCCGCGAAAGGGCGGACGTTCTGGCCGCCAAGTTGAGGGAGGTCCTCAGCCCGGAGGACGTTCGGATATCCAGGCCGATGAAGACCGCGGAGCTGCGAGTCAACGGCCTGGATGACTCGACGACCCTTGTTGAGGTCGTGGAGGCCATCGCCCGTGTCGGTGGATGCCCGCCCGACGAAGTGCGGGCGGGTGAAATCCGCGCCGACGCCTCCGGGCTCGGCTCAATTTGGGTGAGGTGCCCGGTGGCGGCAGCGAACAAGGTGGCCGACGCTGGGCGTCTGTTGGTGGGATGGGTTGCAGCAAGAGTCAAACTGCTGCAGCCCAGGGCCATGCGGTGCTACCGGTGCCTGGACGTCGGGCACGTCAGGTGCCGATGTACCGCCGAAACGGACCGCAGCGATGAATGTTATCGCTGCGGCCAGCCCGGCCACAAGGCGGCCCAGTGCTCCGCGGCGCCAAACTGCAGCCTCTGCACAGCTGCAGGGAGGCCCGCCGGGCACAGATGGGGGGCGAAAGCTTGTGGCGTGCCCGCCAACAGAAGGAGGGGAAGGGGCCAGAAGGGCTCCGCTTCGGCCGACTCCCGGCCTGAGAATACTGCGGAGGGGGGGATGGACTGCGCATAAATGGCGCTGTTCCGTCTCCTCCAGGGCAATATCAACCACTCTGCCAGAGCTCAGGATCTCTTGCTCCAGAGCATGGCAGAGTGGTCGATTCACGTGGCCGTGGTCGCCGAGCCGTACTGGGTCCCGCCCAGGGATAACTGGGTGGGAGATCTGGATGGTTTGGTGGCCATCATTGGCGGGGCTCTCGTCAGCCCGTCTCGGGGGCACGGCTGGGTAGCCGCCCTCGCAGATGGCGTTGGCGTCGCTGGGGCGTATTTTTCGCCCAACAAGAGTCTCGCCGACTTCGAGAGGTTCCTTGTCGAGTTGGGTGCCGTCGTGGGCCAGCTCCATCCTCGCCCGGTGCTGTTGCTCGGGGATCTCAACGCCAAGTCTGCGGCGTGGGGATCCCCGGTGACCGATGCTAAGGGTGAGGCATTGGTGCTCGACAGCCGCTGGGACTTCGGACCCCACTTCCGGCGGCTGGCGCCCAAGTTGTTGGGCGCGGCCGGGGCGCTGGCAACGCTGCTTCCCAATCTGGGGGGCCCGAGCGCCGCCTGTAGGCGGCTCTATATGGGGATCGTGCGATCCATGGCGCTCTACGGAGCGCCGATCTGGGCGTCTGACCTGACGGCCGGCAGCATAGCTGTCCTGCGCAAGCCGCAGCGGGCGATGGCCGTCAGAGTCATTCGGGGGTATCGCACGATCTCCTTCGAGGCGGGTTGTGCACTGGCCGGATCACCGCCCTGGGACCTGGAGGCGAAGGTGCTCGCGTCACTGTACCGGTGGCGCGAGGCAGCGCGGGAGCGGGGCGAGCGACCGATGCAGCAACATATCGAGCAGCATCGGTTGCAGCTCCGCGAGGTCCTGGTGGCGGAATGGCGGGTGAGGCTTTCACGCCCTACCGCCGGCCTCAGCACCATCGAGGCGATCCGGCCAGTGCTCGACCGCTGGCTCGGGAGAAGGCACGGCTCCCTGACGTTTCGGGCGACGCAGGTGCTCTCGGGGCATGGTTGCTTCGGGAAGTACCTGTGTCGCATAAACAGGGAGCCGGACGCTCGGTGTCACCACTGCGTCGACTGTCGGGGGGACACGGCGTGGCATACGCTGGCAGAGTGTGCCGCTTGGGAGGAGCCGCGCCGTGCCCTCATCTCAGAAGTAGGCAGTGACCTGTCGCTGCCGACCGTAGTGAGTTCGATGGTCGGCAGCGCCGAGTCCTGGGACGCGGTGGTTTCCTTCTGCGAAACAGTCATCTCGCAGAAGGAGGCTGCGGAAAGGGAGAGAGAGATCTCGTCCACTCTCCCGATCCGCAGCAGGCGCACCGGGCGCAGGCGGAGGGCGGACAACGCCCTCTTCCAGCCCCCCTAAATGGGTTCAGGGGCGACGGATTCGGGGACATCCGTCGCCCCCCAACATCAGGACCCGAGTAGGCGGCGCGCATAGTGTTCCATGCGCGCCGCTCACAGACGTTGCGGGGGAAGTACACCTCACTCCCCCCGCCCGAGACGGGGCCCGCGCAAGCGGGCCGGCACCAGCCGGGGTTGTGGAAGAATAATGTGTTCCCGCGACCCCGGCGTAGGTGTGAGAAGGAACACCGGGGTGGTTTTTAGTCAGTAAGAGTCCGACAGACCCCTCCGCCCGCCCCAGGGCGGAGGACATCCATGAGGATTTTCCACCCCGGGAACAAAAAAAAAAAAAAAAAAAAAAAAGGTTCTTCCTCTCATTCCGTCTGGTGCAGGTGTTGTCCGGCCATGGCTGTTTTGGATCGCACCTGCACAGGATCGGGAGGGAGGAGACGCCGGCGTGCCATGACTGCGGTGCGCCGGAGGACACGGCACAGCACACCCTAGAGGTGTGCCCAGCCTGGTCAGAGCTGCGCCGCAGTCTGATCGCGGTGGTCGGGCAGGACCTCTCGCTCCCCGGCGTGGTCAGCTCCATGCTGGAGAGCGAGGAGGCCTGGGCAGAGGTCGCCTCCTTTTGCGAGGACGTTATTTCGCAAAAGGAGGCGGCGGAGCGCGTGCGGGAGGACGATCCTCTCGCTGCGCCGCTCCGTAGACGAAGAAGAGGTCGGAGAGGGCGTCGTCTCCTCCCTCCTCGTGGTGGTGACAGGCGGGCGACAGGCGCGGGGGCGCCTCCGCCCGCATTGCACCCGTCATCACTTTCGTCGGTCATTCCCGGCCCTCCCCCCACGGGGAGGGCGTGAAGCGTCTGCCTTAAAGGCGGACGGTCGTCGGAGGAGGACTGGACGTACAGGCTGCGCCAATCTCCCAGTCCCCTCCACTCAAGACGAGGCGGGAGTGCCGCTGGGTTGTTTTAGTGGGTATACCGGGTCAGACCGGGGAGTCCCACATAGCCCCCCATTCCCCCAATGGGAGGGTATGCGTAATGCATTTTTTCCCAGCGCAAAAAAAAAAAAAAAAAAAAAAGGTTAGGTTAGGTTGGGGTGCAGTTGAAGAGCCTCCTCGTGGCGCACCTGGTATTCTGGGGGGGGCAACAACTGTCTCGAGGGAGGAGATAGAGTAAGAACCCGGTCGCAGTCATTCGGGGACCCGCTAAGCGATGGTTTGGTGGGCCCTCGAGTGACGGCCACCGGTCACCAGCGAGAAACGGAGCTTCTTTTGAAGCTCCCGCGCGTGGTGATCGATCCATTTGCCACCTACGATGGCAACCAGAGCCGAGGAGGCTCCGGTCCCAACGGGGACCACAGCAGGTCGGATCCGGACCTGAGCAGGCGCGGCAAGGCGCTGCTTAAGAGAAAGACGGACGAAGAAATGTTGCCGGCGCCAAAAGCGCCCAAGGTGATGGGTGGTCGGGGTCGTGCGGCTGCGAAGTCGGGGCGTGACCCGTTGGGCCGCTTCACGCGCCCTGCTACGCCGGTCCCATCGCGGGCTTCATCGCCGGCTCCGTCGCCGCCTCCTTCGCCAGCTCCGTCGGAGAGCGCGGGGAGCGACGCCGATCTGGGGAGGGAGGACCCCGTGAGCATGGGCTTAGGCCTATGCTCCAACAGGGCGGAGGCAAACGCTGCCAAAAGGGCGCAGCGGAAGGCTGCCGCAGCCGACGTGGTGGCTGAAATGGCCAGCCAGAACAGGGAGAGACGCGCAGCCCGGATGGCAGCCGGAGGGAGTGTGACCGGATTGGCGCTCAGTAGCCAGGTGCTGGACAGTGTGGGGGTCGTCATGACGGTTGCCACAAAGTCCGGCAACCTGAGGGGGACTTACGTTCGTGCCCTAAAGGAGGCGGTAGACGGGATCAAAGAGGCGGTCGAGCTCCTCGTGAACCGCACCAGCACGGACGAGACGGCGAGGCTCTGGGAGGAGAATGACCGTCTCCGATCCAAGCTCGAGGAGCTCGAGCGGCAATTTGCTGCCCAGAGGGCGGCTCCCGCCGCCCCCGGCGTCACTCCCGTCACGATCCCGCCGGCGGTCCGGCCGTCGCCTGCGCGTGCGGATGCGGAGATCGAAAAGATCGCCCGCATCTGCATGATTCAGTGCGGCGGAATGGTGAACGCCCGGTTGGAGGCGCTGGAGGCGCGACTCCCACCGGCTGCGACCCTCCGACCCCCGCTTGCGGCGGATAGGAGGAGAGCGGAGGAGGCCGCCGCCGGGACGAACTCCGCGTGGGGGGCCAGAAAGCCCGCGCAGGGGCCCAAAAATCCCACGCAGGGGCCCAGGAAGCCCACAGGGGCTTTGCCCGCGCCACCTCCGGCGACAGCGCCTTCGGCCACAACACCTCCGCCGACCGCGCCTACCGCACCTCCGGCGACCGCACCACCTCCCACCTCACCTCCCACCCAGGATGCCGGGGGGTGGACGACGGTGGGGAAAAAGAAGAAAAAAAGAAGAAGAACAGCGGCAAGAACGCCGACGGAGCACCGGCACCGGCCAAGACGCCAAAAAAAAAGAAGTCGCGAGGACGGCGTAGGGCCCCACGCTCTGCGGCTGTGGTGATCACACTGCAGTCCGGAGCCGCTGAGAGGGGCGTCACCTACGCGGCGGTCCTCAGAGAGGCAAAGAGCAAGGTCGCGTTCCCCGACCTTGGGACACCGTCCGGCCTCAGATTGAGGCCGGCGGTTACGGGGGCGCGGCTGCTCGAGGTGTCCGGTGCCTCCAGCCGCGAAAGGGCGGACGTTCTGGCCGCCAAATTGAGGGAGGTCCTCAACCCGGAGGACGTTCGGATTTCCAGGCCGATGAAGACCGCGGAGCTGCGAGTCAACGGCCTGGATGACTCGACGACCCCGGCTGAGGTCGTGGAGGCCATCGCCCGTGTCGGTGGATGCCCGCCCGACGACGTGCGGGCGGGTGAAATCCGCGCCGACGCCTCCGGGCTCGGCTCGATTTGGGTGAGGTGCCCGGTGTTGGCGGCGAACAAGGTGGCCGACGCTGGGCGTCTGTTGGTGGGATGGGTTGCAGCGAGAGTCAAACTGTACAGGCTGCGCCAATCTCCCAGTCCCCTCCACTCAAGACGAGGCGGGAGTGCCGCTGGGTTGTTTTAGTGGGTATACCGGGTCAGACCGGGGAGTCCCACATAGCCCCCCATTCCCCCAATGGGAGGGTGGTATGCGTAATGCATTTTTTCCCAGCGCAAAAAAAAAAAAAAAAAAAAAAAAAAGGTTAGGTTAGGTTGGGGTGCAGTTGAAGAGCCTCCTCGTGGCGCACCTGGTATTCTGGGGGGGGCAACAACTATCTCGAGGGAGGAGATAGAGTAAGAACCCGGTCGCAGTCATTCGGGGACCCGCTAAGCGATGGTTTGGTGGGCCCTCGAGTGACGGCCACCGGTCACCAGCGAGAAACGGAGCTTCTTTTGAAGCTCCCGCGCGTGGTGATCGATCCATTTGCCACCTACGATGGCAACCAGAGCCGAGGAGGCTCCGGTCCCAACGGGGACCACAGCAGGTCGGATCCGGACCTGAGCAGGCGCGGCAAGGCGCTGCTTAAGAGAAAGACGGACGAAGAAATGTTGCCGGCGCCAAAAGCGCCCAAGGTGATGGGTGGTCGGGGTCGTGCGGCTGCGAAGTCGGGGCGTGACCCGTTGGGCCGCTTCACGCGCCCTGCTACGCCGGTCCCATCGCGGGCTTCATCGCCGGCTCCGTCGCCGCCTCCTTCGCCAGCTCCGTCGGAGAGCGCGGGGAGCGACGCCGATCTGGGGAGGGAGGACCCCGTGAGCATGGGCTTAGGCCTATGCTCCAACAGGGCGGAGGCAAACGCTGCCAAAAGGGCGCAGCGGAAGGCTGCCGCAGCCGACGTGGTGGCTGAAATGGCCAGCCAGAACAGGGAGAGACGCGCAGCCCGGATGGCAGCCGGAGGGAGTGTGACCGGATTGGCGCTCAGAAGCCAGGTGCTGGACAGTGTGGGGGTCGTCATGACGGTTGCCACAAAGTCCGGCAACCTGAGGGGGACTTACGTTCGTGCCCTAAAGGAGGCGGTAGACGGGATCAAAGAGGCGGTCGAGCTCCTCGTGAACCGCACCAGCACGGACGAGACGGCGAGTCTCTGGGAGGAGAATGACCGTCTCCGATCCAAGCTCGAGGAGCTCGAGCGGCAATTTGCTGCCCAGAGGGCGGCTCCCGCCGCCCCCGGCGTCACTCCCGTCACGATCCCGCCGGCGGTCCGGCCGTCGCCTGCGCGTGCGGATGCGGAGATCGAAAAGATCGCCCGCATCTGCATGATTCAGTGCGGCGGAATGGTGAACGCCCGGTTGGAGGCGCTGGAGGCGCGACTCCCACCGGCTGCGACCCTCCGACCCCCGCTTGCGGCGGATAGGAGGAGAGCGGAGGAGGCCGCCGCCGGGACGAACTCCGCGTGGGGGGCCAGAAAGCCCGCGCAGGGGCCCAAAAATCCCACGCAGGGGCCCAGGAAGCCCACAGGGGCTTTGCCCGCGCCACCTCCGGCGACAGCGCCTTCGGCCACAACACCTCCGCCGACCGCGCCTACCGCACCTCCGGCGACCGCACCACCTCCCACCTCACCTCCCACCCAGGATGCCGGGGGGTGGACGACGGTGGGGAAAAAGAAGAAAAAAAGAAGAAGAACAGCGGCAAGAACGCCGACGGAGCACCGGCACCGGCCAAGACGCCAAAAAAAAAGAAGTCGCGAGGACGGCGTAGGGCCCCACGCTCTGCGGCTGTGGTGATCACACTGCAGTCCGGAGCCGCTGAGAGGGGCGTCACCTACGCGGCGGTCCTCAAAGAGGCAAAGAGCAAGGTCGCGTTCCCCGACCTTGGGACACCGTCCGGCCTCAGATTGAGGCCGGCGGTTACGGGGGCGCGGCTGCTCGAGGTGTCCGGTGCCTCCAGCCGCGAAAGGGCGGACGTTCTGGCCGCCAAATTGAGGGAGGTCCTCAACCCGGAGGACGTTCGGATTTCCAGGCCGATGAAGACCGCGTAGCTGCGAGTCAACGGCCTGGATGACTCGACGACCCCGGCTGAGGTCGTGGAGGCCATCGCCCGTGTCGGTGGATGCCCGCCCGACGACGTGCGGGCGGGTGAAATCCGCGCCGACGCCTCCGGGCTCGGCTCGATTTGGGTGAGGTGCCCGGTGTTGGCGGCGAACAAGGTGGCCGACGCTGGGCGTCTGTTGGTGGGATGGGTTGCAGCGAGAGTCAAACTGCTGCAGCCCAGGGCCATGCGGTGCTACCGGTGCCTGGACGTCGGGCATGTCAGGTGCCGGTGCACCGCCGAAACGGACCGCAGCGATGAATGTTATCGCTGCGGCCAGCCCGGCCACAAGGCGGCCCAGTGCTCCGCGGCGCCAAACTGCAGCCTCTGCACGGCTGCAGGGAGGCCCGCCGGGCACAGATGGGGGGCGAAAGCCTGTGGCGTGCCCGCCAACAAAAGGAGGGGAAGGGGCCAGAAGGGCTCCTCTTCGGCCGACTCCCGGCCTGAGAATGCTGCGGAGGGGGGGATGGACTGCGCATAAATGTCGCTGTTCCGTCTCCTCCAGGGCAATATCAACCACTCTGCCAGAGCTCAGGATCTCTTGCTCCAGAGTATGGCAGAGTGGTCGATTCACGTGGCCGTGGTCGCCGAGCCGTACTGGGTCCCGCCCAGGGATAACTGGGTGGGAGATCTGGATGGTTTGGTGGCCATCATTGGCGGGGCTCTCGTCAGCCCGTCTCGGGGGCACGGCTGGGTAGCCGCCCTCGCAGATGGCGTTGGCGTCGTTGGGGCGTATTTTTCGCCCAACAAGAGTCTCGCCGACTTCGAGAGGTTCCTTGTCGAGTTGGGTGCCGTCGTGGGCCAGCTCCATCCTCGCCCGGTGCTGTTGCTCGGGGATCTCAACGCCAAGTCTGCGGCGTGGGGATCCCCGGTGACCGATGCTAAGGGTGAGGCATTGGAGGAGTGGGCGATCACGACTGGCCTGGTCGTCCTGAACCGGGGCTCGGTCTACACGTGCGTGCGGCAGCGGGGCGGGTCCATAGTGGACGTGTCGTTCGCAAGCCCTGCTGTCGCGAGCCGTGTCCGCGACTGGCGTGTCGCCGCGGAGGTGGAGACGTTGTCGGATCACCGATATATCCGATTCGACGTCTCCGCCCAGACCGCTGGCGGCCGCAGGACATCAGTCCCGCGTTCGGACGGCCCGCGCTGGGCGCGTAAGCGCATCGACAGGGAGCTTCTCGAGGAGGCAGCCATTGCTCAGGCCTGGTTCCGGGGGTCGGCAACGACCGGACCCGATGACGTCGAGCTGGAGGCGCTGTGGTTCCGCGGGGCAATGACGCAGATATGCGACGCGTCCATGCCCCGCGCCCACGCACAGGGTGCAAGGCGCCAGGTGTACTGGTGGTCCGCCGAGATCGCGCAGCTGCGCGTCGCTTGCGTGGCGGTGAGACGCCGGTACACCCGCTACCGGAGGAGACGTCGTCGGGTACCCGAGGAGGAGGCCGCGCTGTACGAGGTGTACCGCGCGGCAAAGCAGACTCTGTGGCTGGCCATCGACGAGGCGAGGACGCGATCCCGGGAGAGGATGTTGGAGACTCTGGACGGGGATCCGTGGGGGCGCCCGTACAAAGCGGTTCGAGGGCAACTTCGAGCCGCGGCGCCCCCACTTACGGAGAGTCTCCAACCCGAGCTGCTGGAGGAAGTGGTGGCAGCCCTCTTCCCGGCGAGAGCGGAGCATGTTCCGCCGCCGATGGCTTTGCCCGCAGCCGCAGAGTCTGCAGAGGAGGAGATGGAGAACGCCATCAGCGTCCCAGAGGTGACACAGGCAGAGATGAGGGCGGCCGTGATGCGGCTCCGGGCCAAGAACGTGGCTCCGGGGCCCGATGGAATTCACGGCCTGGCTTTGGCCCTCTCTCTGAAGGAGTTGGAGCCCCAACTGAGAGGACTCTACACAGCGTGCCTTGAGCGGGGCCAGTTTCCCAGTCTGTGGAAGATTGGACGTCTGGTCCTGCTCAGGAAGGCGGGGCGCCCTGCCGACTCGCCGTCTGCGTACCGGCCCATAGTGCTGCTCGACGAGGTGGGCAAGCTGTTCGAGCGCATACTCGCAGCCCGCCTCGTCGGCCACTTGTGCAGAGAGGGGCCGGACCTGGACGAGAGCCAGTTCGGCTTTCGGCATGGGCGCTCTACCATCCACGCTGTGTCGAGGGTGAGAGTCCTGGCGGAGGAAACAGTGTCCCGGGGCGGGGTGGTGGTGGCGGTGTCCTTGGACATCTCCAACGCCTTCAACACCCTGCCCTGGAGCTGCATACGGGAGGCACTACGTTATCATCGGGTGCCTCTCTACCTCCGCCGCATCGTTGGGGCTTATCTGGCGGGGAGGTGTGTCACCTACATGGGACGAGATGGCGGAAACCAGCGCCAAGTGTCGTGCGGTGTTCCACAGGGATCGGTCGTGGGACCGCTCCTGTGGAACATCGGGTACGACTGGGTGCTGAGGGGCGAGCTCCCGCCGGGCGCGGACCTGACGTGTTATGCGGACGACACGCTGGTCACGGCCCGGGGGAGTTCGCACAGGGAGGCAGCGTTGCTCGCGACGGCGGCGGTCTCACTCACGGTGAGCCGCATACGGCGCCTCGGCCTGGAGGTGGCCCTCAACAAGTCGGAGGCCATGGTGTTTCATGGCCCCCGGCGGGCGCCGCCGGCCGGATCACACATTGTGGTCGGGGGGGTCCGGATCGCTGTCGAGCCCACCATGAAATATCTGGGATTGGTGCTCGACAGCCGGTGGGACTTCGGACCCCACTTCCGGCGGCTGGCGCCCAAGTTGTTGGGCGCGGCCGGGGCGCTGGCAACGCTGCTTCCCAATCTGGGGGGCCCGAGCGCCGCCTGTAGGCGGCTCTATATGGGGATCGTGCGATCCATGGCGCTCTACGGAGCGCCGATCTGGGCGTCTGACCTGACGGCCGGCAGCATAGCTGTCCTGCGCAAGCCGCAGCGGGCGATGGCCGTCAGAGTCATTCGGGGGTATCGCACGATCTCGAGGCGGACCTGGAGGCGAAGGTGCTCGCGTCACTGTACCGGTGGCGCGAGGCAGCGCGGGAGCGGGGCGAGCGACCGATGCAGCAACATATCGAGCAGCATCGGTTGCAGCTCCGCGAGGTCCTGGTGGCGGAATGGCGGGTGAGGCTGTCACGCCCTACCGCCGGCCTCAGCACCATCGAGGCGATCCGGCCAGTGCTCGACCGCTGGCTCGGGAGAAGGCACGGCTCCCTGACGTTTCGGGCGACGCAGGTGCTCTCGGGGCATGGTTGCTTCGGGAAGTACCTGTGTCGCATAAACAGGGAGCCGGACGCCCGGTGTCACCACTGCGTCGACTGCCGGGGGGACACGGCGTGGCACACGCTGGCAGAGTGTGCCGCTTGGGAGGAGCCGCGCCGTGCCCTCATCTCAGAAGTAGGCAGTGACTTGTCGCTGCCGACCGTAGTGAGTTCGATGGTCGGCAGCGCCGAGTCCTGGGACGCGGTGGTTTCCTTCTGCGAAACAGTGATCTCGCAGAAGGAGGCTGCGGAAAGGGAGAGAGAGATCTCGTCCACTCTCCCGATCCGCAGCAGGCGCACCGGGCGCAGGCCGAGGGCGGACAACGCCCTCTTCCAGCCCCCCTAAATGGGTCCAGGGGCGACGGATTCGGGGACAGCCGTCGCCCCCCAACATCAGGACCCGAGAAGGCGGCGCGCGTAGTGTTCCTCGCGCGCCGACCACAGACGTTGCGGGGGGAGTACACCTCACTCCCCCCGCCCGAGACGGGGCCCGCGCAAGCGGGCCGGCACCAGCCGGGGTTGTGGAAGAATAATGTGTTCCCGCGACCCCGGCGTAGGTGTGAGAAGGAACACCGGGGTGGTTTTTAGTCAGTAAGAGTCTGACAGACCCCTCCGCCCGCCCCAGGGCGGAGGACATCCATGAGGATTTTCCACCCCGGGAACAAAAAAAAAAAAAAAAAAAGGTTAGGTTAGGTTTACGCCGACGATACGCTAGTTACAGCGCGTGGGAAGTCGTACCGGCAGGCGGTCATACGCGCGACTGCTGGTGTCGCGCACGTCGTGGGTAGGATCCGGCGGCTGGGCTTAGAGGTGGCATTGCACAAGTCTGAGGCCCTGTGTTTTCATGGGCCGAGGATGAAGCCGCCTCCGGGGTCCAGCATCATAGTAGGAGGGGTCTCCATCGCTGTCGAGTCGACGATGAAGTACCTCGGACTCGTCCTCGACAGTCGGTGGAGTTTCGGGCCGCACTTTACACGGCTCGCCCCCCGGTTGTTGGGCGCCGCTTCTGCGCTCTCGCGCTTGCTGCCCAATCTGGGGGGGCCCAACTCCTCATGTCGGATGCTCTACATGGGGGTCGTACGGTCGATGGCGCTATACGCCGCGCCAGTGTGGGCGGACGCCCTGACGGCCCGCAACAACGTCGCCGCGCTGCGAAGGCCGCAGCGCGCGATGGCCGTCAGGATCGTGAGGGGATACCGTACGATCTCCTTTGAGGCAGCGAGCATCCTAGCCGGATCCCCGCCCTGGGACCTCGACGCAAAGCTCCACGCGTCGCTCTATTGGTGGCGCGCGGAGGCGGTCCAGCGGGGCGAGCGCCTGGTGCCTCGACAGGTTGAGGCACGCAGGGCAGAGCTCCGCCAGGTCCTAGTGGCGGAGTGGCGGACGCGCTTAGCGCAACCCACGGCGGGGCACGCCGCTGTAGCGGCGGTAAGGCCCGTTCTAGAGGAGTGGGAGTCAATAGGAGCCACGGCGCCCTCGGCTTCCGGCTGACGCAGGTGCTTACCGGACACGGGTGCTTTGGGAAGTACCTGTGTCGCATAGGCCGGGAGCCGACGTCCCAGTGCCACCATTGTGGTGATTGCCGCGACGATACGGCGCTGCATACGTTGGCGGAGTGCCCAGCTTGGGCCTAGCAGCGCCGTGACTTGGTCGCGGCCGTAGGTGTTGCGGGAAACCTCTCGCTTCCGGCTGTTGTGTCTACCATGGTCGGGAGCGAGTCGGGGTGGAGTGCCGTCGCCACCTTTTGCGAGGCCGTGATGCTCGCAAAGGAGGCGGCGGAGAGGGAGAGAGAGGCTGCCTCCTCTCTCCCCTCCCGCAGCAGACGCACTGGGCGTCGTAGGGTGGCCGACTTCCGGCCACCGTAGGGCGCGGCCTGCGGACGGCAGACTCGGGGCGTCTTGTCGTCCGATCAGCAGCAGGCCTCGAGGCGGCGGCGTGTTGTTCCGCGCGCGCCTCATAGTGGAGTCCTGCGGCCGGGGTGACGGCCGCAGTGGGTGACGGGGCCCGCCTGACCATCTGGCGGGCCAATACCCGTCGGGGGGTAGCGACGAATGCTTCGGCGATACCCGCCCCTCCGACACACGGGTACATGAGGAACACGGGTTGGTTTTTAGTCAGTAAGAGTCTGACAGTCCCCTTCGCCCTTCCCCCAGGGCGGAGGGACTCCATGAGGATTTTCCAACCCGTCACCAAAAAAAAAAAAAAAAAAAAAGGTTAGGTTAGGTTGGGGGACCACCCCACAGTGCTTGCGTCCACGTCGCGTCCCCTGGAAACGACCCAGTTCTGACCACCGTAACGGAGTGGCAGACTGGGCTCGGCCAAAGTGCACTGTGCTTTCGTTGCGAATTTTATTTTATTGCGTTGAGCGTACGATTCTGCGGAGGCTATGCCCAAACCCACGCGGGATGCCTTCGGGCAGTTTTTAAAACCCAAAGGCCCTTCTCAGGGCCAACCCAAACGCCCTTCGCGGGGCCGACCAAAAGGCCCTTCTCAGGGCCAAGCCAAAGGCCCTTCTCAGGGCCAACCCAAAGGCCCTTCTCAGGGCCAACCCAAAGGCCCTTCTCAGGGCCAACCAAAAGGCCCTTCTCAGGGCCAGTCCGACGCTTCGGCGTCAGAGGCTAGCCGCGCGCCGTCTGCAGCTAGCTTCTTTGAGAACCCGTTGGACTTGGACTCGTTGTCTGACTCCGACAAAGAGTCCATGGCTGGCGTGTCGGACGGGGGCGATTTCCAGTCGCGGAAGCGGGCCTTCCTGCGGAACGGGTCCGAGGGCTCTTCGGGCTCGGCGGGGCGTCCTAAGGCCAAAAAGCCACCGACAGCCGCGGACACCCACGTCGTGGGTCTCGCGGACGCTCAGCGTCAGTTGGACCTGGCTCGGCGGGAGCAGCACCAGCAAGACCTGGAGGAGCGGGTTGCTGCCAAGGAGCAACGGGCGCGCGCTGCCCGGGCCAAGTCCGGGTACGGGGCGTCCCGCGTTCTGTACGCGGACCACTCGCTGGCCGAGCTGGAGCGAATGGCTGAGGAGGACGAGGAGGAGATAGTGGAGATCGCCTCTAAATCCTCCAACTTGAAAGGGACCTTCCAAAAGGCCCTTAAAAGCCGGGCCGCGAGCATGCGTGGCATCATCCAGGAGATGGTCCAGCGCAAGGCGACAGACGAAACGCGGCAACTGCAGACGAAAGTCGATCGCCTGCAATCGGAGGTCAGCCAGCTACATCAGAAGCTGGCTGAAGCCACGGCTCGGCCAGAGCAAGCAGGAGGAAGACCTGCGGAAAGACCTGCGGCAGAGGGCTCCGCCTCCAACCTTGAGGATATCATCCGCAAGGTCGTCATGGAGGAGAGAGCCTTCACAAGAGCCTGCTTAGCAGGCATTGAGGACCGGCTCTTGCCGGAGAAACGCCTCCGACCGCCGCTTGCGGCGGACAAGAGGCAAAGTGAGCCGGCGCCGTCCTCCCAGGGGGAAGACGCCTTTCTCCCTTCTACAACCCCGTCCAACCAGCATGGGTGGACCGAGGTTGCCGGGAGGGGCAAGGGCAAGGCTAAAAAGGCCAAAAAAGCCGCGACGGCCGTTCCTGCCGTGCCCGCCACCACACCTCCCAATCAGTCGCAGACGGGAAAGAAAGCGACTGGAAAGGGAAAAGGGAGAGGGAAGGGAACGGGGAAACTCGTTCCCCCAAAGACCGCAGCCGTTGTGGTGACGCTCACCGCGGAGGCTGCGGAGCGAGGGGAGACGTACGCGTCGATATTGTTGCGGGCGCGTGCCAATGCCGATCCCACTCAACTGGGGATCGGCAAAGTCTCTTGCCGTCGAACCCAAGCCGGGGCTCGAATATTCGAGTTCCCGGGCGCAGAGGGCAAAGCTCATGCGGACCTCTTCGCATCGAAGCTGCAGGAGGTCATCGCGGACGCGGCCAAGGTGGCCCGTCCAGTCAAGGCGACGACCATCGAGGTGACCGACCTGGATGACTCGGTCACCAAAGAGGAGGTGGTGGCGGCGGTTGCAGCAATGGGGGGCTGTGACGTCGCAGAGGTGCACGGCCGGGACATCAGGCCCGGTCGCGGTGGCATGGGCACTATTCGCCTCGAGTGCCCAGTCGCGGCTGCCAAAGCCGTCCTCGACAAGGGACGGCTTACCGTCGGCTTCAGCTCGGGTGCAGTCCGGGCACTTGTAGACCAGCCTCTTCGGTGCTACAGGTGCTTCGGTATCGGACACACTCGAGCCCTCTGTCCGTCCACGGTCGATAGGACGGACAGCTGCTATCGCTGCGGCAAGGAGGGCCACAAAAGCAGCTCCTGCACGGCTGCCACTCCGCACTGCGCAGTGTGTGCCGCCAGTGGCCGCCCGGCAGACCACGTGATGAAGGGGAGGAACTGCAATCCTCCCCCTAAGAGGGGCAAAGCGCCGATGGGTCCGGCTGCCAGCACCGTCGTTCCCGAGGCAGGAACCGCGGTGGCCGCGGAGGAGGGAGAAATGACGATCGATGGATAGGGTCCATCATCGCATTCTCCAGGCGAACACCAACCACTGCAGGGCAGCCCAGGATCTGCTGATGCAGACCATGGCTGAGTGGTTGGTGGACTTGGCGGTGGTTGCCGAGCCTTACTCGGTCCCCGGCCATTGGCTGGGCGATCGGGACGGCTTGGTGGCATTGATGTCGCGGTCTTCCACAGACTCCCCTCCCCTCTCGCTATTAGAGAGAGGACCGGGATACGTGGCCGCCGCGTGGGGAGACGTAGGTGTGGTG
Organism: Dasypolia templi; assembly: GCA_963555695.1. Classification (NCBI taxonomy): domain Eukaryota; kingdom Metazoa; phylum Arthropoda; class Insecta; order Lepidoptera; family Noctuidae; genus Dasypolia; species Dasypolia templi. The sequence goes on along the minus strand of OY743151.1, from coordinate 186,848 downwards.
GGGGTCTATTTCTCCCCAAACCGCCCTCTCTCGGACTTTGAGGATTTCCTCGAAGTCCTCACCGCAGTCGTAGGGAGGGCGGCGCCGCGCCAGGTCGTCGTGTTGGGCGACCTGAACGCCAAGTCGGTGGCCTGGGGCAACCCGGCTGCCTCGTGCAACGTCCGAGGACGCGCCGTCGAATTTTGGGCGGCCTCATCCGGCGTGTCCCTCCTCAACAGGGGGGCGGTCCACACGTGTGTGCGGCAGCAGGGCGGGTCGGTGGTTGACGTCACGTTTGCCACCCCCGCGCTAGCCGCCCGCGTCGTGAATTGGCGGGTGGAGATGGTGGAGACCTTGTCGGACCACCGATACGTGCGGTTCGACATCTCCGCCCAGGGGAGGGTGGCCCGCTCGGGCAAATCTCCCTTCCCACGGTGGGCTCTCACCCGCCTCGACCGGGAGGCCGCTCAGGAGGCGGCCTTTCTTCAGGACTGGTTGTCGCCCCCTGTCGAGGTCCTGGACGTGGACACCGCAGCGGTTCAGCTCAGGAGGTCCCTGACCGAGGTGTGCAACTCCAGCATGCCTCGGTCTCGCCGTCCGCCTCCCCGTCGTGCCGTCTATTGGTGGACGGAGGAACTGGCGGGCCTCCGAGCCGCCTGCGTGTCGGCCAGAAGGGCCTTCACGCGGAGCCGACGACGCAGCGCCCGGAATCGGGAAAACGAGGACCGCCTCTACGTTTCTTACCAAGAGGCGAGGACGGTCCTCAAGTCGGCGATTGGCGCTGCCAAAGACTCGGCGAGGGCCGAGATGCTGGCAGGGCTCGATAGGGATCCTTATGGGAGACCGTACAAGGCGGCGCGGAACCAACTGCGCCCCTATGGTCCCCCATTGACGGAGACTCTCGAGCCGGCGTTGCTGGACGGGGTGGTCCGGTCCCTGTTTCCGCGCAGGACCGACTTTACCCCACCAACAATGGACCCTCCGCAAGGCGCAACTTCGCCGGAGGAGGAGGTCCCCCCGGTGACGGCGGAGGAATTGTACGCGGGGGTTCTCAGCCTCCGCGCGAAGAAGACGGCCCCTGGACCGGACGGCGTCCCTGCACGGGTGGTGGCCATTGCTGCCGCCCAAATGGAGGACAGAATTCGGGACCTGTTCAGCGCGTGCTTTACGGCTGGCAGGTTCCCGAAACTGTGGAAGGAGGGGCAGCTGTGCCTCCTCCGAAAGGAGGGACGCCCGGTGGACTCCCCCTCGGCATACCGGCCCATCGTTCTGCTTGATGAGGTCGGTAAATTGTTCGAGGGGATTGTCGCCTCCCGGCTCAATAGCCTGTTGCGGGGGGTGGGGCCGAATCTGTCGGACGCCCAATTCGGTTTTCGACGAGGGCGTTCGACGATAGACGCGCTGGCCCTACTCAAGGGTCAGGTGAAGGAGGCGGTGGAGGCGGGGGGCGGAGTGTTGGCGGTGTCATTCGACATAGCCAACGCCTTCAACTCCGTGCCCCACTCGACAATATTGGAGGCACTTCGGTATCACGGAGTGCCTCAATACTTGAGGAGCCTCCTGGCCAGCTACTTGGAGGATCGAGAGATCCTCCTTGTTGACAAGACGGCCAGGGTGAGACGTTACGGCGCAGAGTGCGGTGTTCCGCAGGGGTCGGTGCTGGGGCCCCCCCTATGGAATATAGGGTTTGACTGGCTCCTGCGGGGAGCCCTCCTCCAGGGCACGAGTGTCATCTGTTACGCGGATGACACTCTCCTCACTGCCCGGGGGAGGAGCTACAGGGAGGCGGCCTGTCTGGCCTCGGCTGGCGGATCCTTGGTTGCAGGGAGGATCCGCCGCTTGGGACTGAAGGTGGCGCTGCACAAGACCGAGGCCGTTTTCTTTCACGGGCCTCGGCAGCGCTGCCCTCCCGACGCCCACATCGTTGTGGAGGGCGTCAGGATCGGGGTCCAGACCCAGATGAAATATCTGGGCCTGGTGCTGGACAGCAGGTGGCGATTTGGCCCGCATTTCAGCGGGCTGTCAACGCGCCTGCTGAAAGCCGCGGACGCCCTCTCGTGGCTCCTCCCGAACCTGGGGGGGCCCAACGCGCAGTGCCGGCGATTGTATGCCGGCATCCTGCGGAGCATGGCCCTATATGGGGCCCCTATCTGGGCGGACTCCCTGCACAGGCGGGAGAACGCAACGGCGATCCGCAGGCCCCAAAGGGCCATTGCACTGCGGGTGGCGAGGGCCTACCGCTCGGTGGGCTTTTCGGCGGCATGCGCTCTGGCTGGCACCCCTCCTTGGGAGTTGGAGGCATGGGTGCTCGCCAGAGTGTACGAGTGGACGGCGCGGCGAAAAGCGCTCGGGGAGCGCCCCGTCGCGGAGGAGCGGGAGGCCGTGCGGCAAGAGGCGAGGGACGCCATCGTCCTCCATTGGACGGAGGACCTCGCAGCCGCCACCTTTGGCCGGCGAACCTTGGACGCGCTCGGTCCGGTCCTGCGAGGCTGGCTCGAGCGGTCACACGGCTTCCTCTCATTCCGTCTGGTGCAGGTGTTGTCCGGCCATGGCTGTTTTGGATCGCACCTGCACCGGATCGGGAGGGAGGAGACTCCGGCGTGCCATGACTGCGGTGCGCCGGAGGACACGGCACAGCACACCCTAGAGGTGTGCCCCGCCTGGTCAGAGCTGCGCCGCAGTCTGACCGCGGTGGTCGGGCGGGACCTCTCGCTCCCCGGCGTGGTCAGCTCCATGCTGGAGAGCGAGGAGGCATGGGCAGAGGTCGCCTCCTTTTGCGAGGACGTTATTTCGCAAAAGGAGGCGGCGGAGCGCGAGCGGGAGGACGATCCTCTCGCTGCGCCGCTCCGGAGACGAAGAGGTCGGAGAGGGCGTCGTGTCCTCCCTCCTCATGGTGGTGACAGGCGGGCGACAGGCGCGGGGGCGCCTCCGCCCGCATTGCACCCGTCATCACCTTCGTAAGTCATTCCCGGCCCTCCCCCAACGGGGAGGGCGTGAAGCGTCCGCATTAAAGGCGGACGGTCGTCGGAGGAGGACTGGACGTACAGGCTGCGCCAATCTCCCAGTCCCCTCCACTCAAGACGAGGCGGGAGTGCCGCTGGGTTGTTTTAGTGGGTATACCGGGTCAGACCGGGGAGTCCCACATAGCCCCCCATTCCCCCAATGGGAGGGTATGCGTAATGCATTTTTTCCCAGCGCAAAAAAAAAAAAAAAAAAAAAAAAAAAGGTTAGGTTAGGTTAGGTTAGGTTAGGTTTTTTTTTTTTTTTTTTTTTTTTTTTTTTGTTGGCAGGAGTGGGAAATCCTCATGGACGCCCAGACTGCCTCACTTGTGAGCCAGTCTGGGCAGTGCCGGACTCTTACCGGCTAAAACCCACTCCTGCCTTTGCTCAGTGTCCCTCTGACATGATCAGAGCCCTTGGCTTTCCATGTGTTCAGTTTATAGTCCTTATTTATTTTTGTTTTATTTTTGTCTGTCCCGTTTTAGGAATAGTTATCTTTTTGTATTTGCTTGAAAATCATTTTTATTCCTTTTTTCTTCTCCATTTTTTGAGTCTACCTATGCTAGTATCTAAATTTTTTCTACATCTGTTTCTTACTTTTTACTATTATCATAATGGCTATCCTAATATATATACAATATATCATATAGACATAATTTCTTATTCTACTTGTTTATATTTATTTCTTATCGTATTAATTATTGCTACTAATCTTATATTAAACTTCTTGTTCTTAAGACTCACAGCCGCTATTTCAAATACTAAATAGACATCTAATTTGTTCGACTTTTCACTGATGCACTGCTGCTCATAAAATTCCTTTTGTTTCAGGTTCTGATAGGCCACATACGTGCTCTGAACTGGTGCAGCGCTTTGAATGCGGCTTTTCATGGTGTTGGTCTCCTTCTTCTCATCATCGAGCTCGTCCAAAATGGAAATTTTTTATAATATCTATGGAAAGCACAATTAAATTAATATATTCACAATAATTATAGATTTTTCGGGGTTGAAATAAACAACCCCCGAATTTTTCAAGATTTCAACACGTTATTTCTTAGAAACTACTTATCAGATTTTAACCAAAATTATTATATGTATAAGGGTGATTAGGTACTATTTTTTAACACAATAAAAAGTGGGTGTCCACGATCTGGATTTACAGATATAAAATTTTGAAATTAACAGAATTTTAGGACCTTGATTTCTGGAGTTTCCTGAGGAATTTCTTTGAAGTCGATAATGCTCCCGGCTCCTCGTCTGTGTCGCCTTCAGGGGTTGGTCGGAATTTAGGTAAAAACCCTCGGGATCCTTGTTTTCATGCCACGAGGTTTTTGTTTTTCTGTCTATAACTCCGGATTCCCTGATCGGAATTTTGTAAGGTGGGTATCCAGAGATATGTATTCACCAGCCCCACAAAACTGCATTTGCCGATTTTAACGCCACCACTCAAAATCGAGCAGCGTCGCGCTCCAAGCGTTTTTGCACTGTGTTTTTCACCTGTCACGTGCACAATTCTTCACTTTTTTGAAAAACACTTTCACAGTCCTATGCGTCTTTGCAGCGCGCTTCTAACGATATATAACACTTGGTGTTTTTCGCGAAAAAACCCAATTTTTGGATTTTTTGAACGCGGAGCGACTTTAAAACGATCTGTTCGCGGCGGGGGCTGCCGGGTGACTCGGGTTAGGTTTTTTTTTTTTTTTTTTTTTTTTTTTTTTTTTCTGCCTTTCCCCAGCCATAGGCACGCCGGGACCTTAGTATTCTTAATAACACATTCATACTAGTTCTCGCTTGTATGCCTCTCGCACTGACATGCCTCATACTGTATCTTTCTTTCATCCATCATCTTACTTTCTTAGCCGGGTGGGACTCCCGTTGCTTTAACTATTTTATCTAAATACTTTATTTTTATTGTCTACTAAGGGAATAATTTTACTTTGTAGAGTTCTTTATTGTGACTGTGGTATTACTGATATTTAATACTAACAATGTTGTTAAACCATAAATTTTACCTCATAATATAGTACAGCTTAACATTTCTTAATTCTATTTACGTTTAGTACAGTTTTGTTTTATTCTATCTAAGCTTATTCTATTTATGCTATTAACAATTTTTGTTTCATACTTAAATTAATTTTGAAATCCGGTTCTTTTTTAACAATTTTCTTATATACTATCCTATATTGTTAACACTTTTTATTCTTACTTTCTAAAAACAGTTTTTTCTTATACTATTTTACAAAATTTCTTATGGTTCTATGGTAAAAATAAACTTAGTTTTACAGTTCCTTCCGATGTAGCTTTATCTGAGATTCTTTTAGATGATTAATTTACTCTAGAGATAGTGACAATTAAGACTCATCGTGTATGTTTCTAATTTTGCGTTATTTCAATAGTTTCTTTGTCAATAATATATATATATTTGTTTTAATATATATGCTTATTGCCATTTTTCTGTTGCAGGATTTTTTAAGCTGTTTTGTGTACTTGTTTAGTCTGTGATTAGCATTTATTTTCTCATTTTTTCTAATTTTTCTTTGTTAATAGTACATATATTCTCTAATATACATACATATTGCCATTTCTTATTCCGAAGTGATTTCTTAGGCCGTTATTTTATTTATTTGTACGTGTCTAGTGTTTGCGTGCATGTCTGATGTATCCATATATATTTACTATATACTTCTAAATCGTGTTTATGTGTGTGTGTATGTGTGATCTGTGTCATGTGTGCGTGTTTTACTGTGTGTGAGTCATGTATAGGCTGTGTTGGCTCGCGCCAGGTAGTCCCACTTTTTTCTGATTGGGCACTCAACACTGAAGGCGTTGTGTTCTACTTTCTGCAACCTAGAGTGCAGACAATTGCAGCACTGCGGCTCAAGTCCCGCGGTAAAGTCGGCGCACTTCTCGCGCAGGTGCGGGCCTCCACAGTGACTACACTTGTCCACACTCTCGGTGCAGAATTTGCGGCCGTGACCAAAAGCTAGGCACTTCGTGCATTGGATGAGCGGAGACTGGTCCTCTACCCTTACCCTTTGCAGGTCCAGATAGAGAGCTCCAGCCTCCGTCATCCTCTGCCATATCTTTGGCCCTACTTGTAAGACGACGTGGGAGGTCTTCGGGTTTCTGGTCCTCTTCTTATATTTGATCGTAAAGTCAGTCTCCTCTTGTGGTAGGCCCATGAATATATCGGTGTTTTGTGCCTGAAGGGCCTTTATTATTTCTTCGTCGTCGCTGTCCATGAAGACGTCCTTCAGGACGACGAGTGGGTCTTTGTTTCTCATGGGCGCTACAGTTAACCCGACACCGCGGCTTTCCAATCTCTCCCTCACCCTCTGCAGTTCCTCTTCCGTGTCGCATCCCAAGATAACAGTCTGATTCTTCGCTTTCCTCACCTTGTTTACTTTAAGGCCAGTAACCCTGGCGTCGACCGCCTTCTTCACTCTCGCGAGTACCTCGTCGGCAGTCTCAAGACTGCCTTCGTAGGTAACCGCCATCGAGTGAAGAGCCGGACGACGCCCGGGCTTGGCTGCTGCGGCGCTGGCGTAAGTTTTGGGAACCAGGCTGCTATCTGACACCATCTCTTTTGACATCCCGCTTATCAGCGTTTTTACTTGGTCGACATTTCCAGCGACCGTACCGACCAGCTCTACGAGGTGGGTTTGCATACGTCCCGCAACCCCCTCGGTCGCTTTTTCGATTTCTGCCTTGGTAATATCAATTTTGTCGTGGAGAGTATCGGTGATATTAGCGCCTCGATCGTCGTTCATCGCTCCGAGCTTAGCTATGTCCTCTTTGATTTCCGCTTCCATTTGGCTTAGCCGCATGGTGAGTGTGTTCTCCACCTCTCCCAGTCTTTCCAGCATCTTTCCTCCTTCACCAGAGGTGACAGAAGACACAGCCGCTGTGTGTGTGGTCTTGGACGCTGCTGTTTCTAGATTTTTAAAACGCTTGCTCAGTTCAAAAAGCGTGCGCATATTTCTGTCCGATATAGTCTCCAGGTAGATCTTTATATCACGCCTCATCTGAGGGTATACCTTTGAGGGTATTTCTTCGAAGGTCGTCATCACCTCCTGGAGTAACTTCTCGGTCGATGGCTCAGCGTAATTTTGCGGCGCCTTTTTATACGCGTTCATATTGTCTAGCGACCTCCGTGTTGCTTCTGGTCTTTTAATAAAAGTTCTAGCAGCGTCCAGCACTGTCGAGGGTGAGGTGGCGGAGCTGGGAGTGATGGGTTTTCTGGCAGCGCCAGATGTTGCTGGTGTGTGGAACATGGTGTGTGAGAGGGTGTGATGTAGTGTGTGGTGCGATTAAGGCGGGGAAAGTTGTCTATTGTATAAAGTCTGTCTGGCCCTGTATAGGGGGATCAGTGTCAAGGTGTATATTACAATATAAAAATAAAAGATAAAAGAAGAAGTAAATATCTGTAGAGCAATGCTCTACCTAGTTCAACTTATTTTAATAACCTAAAAAATCCCTAATTAAAAGACGCGTATAACAAAACACTACCCAGTGATGTGTTTAATTAAAATATAAAATAAAATAAAATAAAATAAAATAAAATAAAATAAAATAAAATATTTAAAATAGAATAAATTCTCCAATTCTGTTGATTCTAACGTAAAGGCCCACTCCTCCCGATTCTAACGAACCCAAACTTGGTGGGTCTACGACCTCTAGGACCAAAGTTAGGGCACGGAGTGGGGGTGGGGTCGCGCTGGGGGGCTGAGGACAAGTGGGGGAAGTGTAAAAGATATGGATATATAGATATATATAAATAATTTCTATAAAATAATGTTTTTATAAATTTTGGGGTCAAGCCTAGGGGGTCAAAAAAGGGGGGGTCTTGGGGTCTTATCGGAAACTAGATCCCGACGGGGAGGGGGGATACTCAGGGGGGTGAAAAATTCAGTCGAAATTTTGATACTCCCAGCCGTTCCCGAGATAATCGGACTTTAAGAGTTTTTTGGGGGGCTTAAAAGAATAGACTAAATAATTTTTATTTTTCAAGTATTAAATAAATTTAAATATATTTAAAATAAGCCACACTATTTTAGTATTAATTAATTTTGTAATTTGAATTAATTTTAAAGGGGGGCAATAACCTAAAATTTTATTTAAGTAAATAAATAAGAAAGGGGGTCTAAGGGACAAGTAAAAGCTGATAATAGAAAGGGGGCAAATAATCTAAAATTTTGTTTGGATAAATATATTAAAGAGGGGTCTAGGCAAATTAATTATTAACAAGGGGGACAATAGACCACGATTTTGTAAATTAATTAAGTAACTGGGGGGTCTAAATTGAAATAATAATGAAAAGGGGGCACTTAAATAAGTTTTAATTAAATAAATAAATTAAAAGGGGGTCTAAATTTAAATAGAGAGGGGGCAATTTAAGATAAAATTTAGTTAAGTAATAAATTAAAGGGGGGGCTAAATATAAATATATTAAGGGATGCAATAATCTGGAATTTAATAAATAAGTAAATTTCGGGGAGTCTGGAGGGCTAGTAAAATAAAATTTGAGAGGTGGCAATACTAAAAATTTATTTAAATAATGATGTTAAAAGGGGGGGTTCTAGGGGGGCAGATAAAATAGATATTATTTAAATATTTTAATTCTATAGGGGGCCTTTTTAGAGCTTATGCGATGTTTGTTAGGCTGAGGGCCACAGAGGGTGATTGTGTGGAGGGGGAGTCAATAAAATATTGTATTATTTTTGTAAGGGGGGGGAATCGATTGAGGGTGGCACTGGGAGTGTTTCAAATATTCTTGTACAAGAATATTAGAGAATCGTCAAAAATGGGCTACGACGCACCGTTCCCGAGTTATGCCCGTTTTTGTGATTTCAAAAGTCCCGGGTTCGGTTCCGAGTTGGCGAAAAAAGTATGCTACGACAAAGTAAACTTTGTAGTTTTTCTTCTGCAGTTTTTGCCTTCCAGGGGTTAAAACTCTTCTTCCTTTTGAGACGCGTGGGGTTTTGAGATCTTAATTTAAAGAAGGAGAGTTGGCCTTTCCCTCCACCCAAATTTTGAATTCCCTAAATAAGGGTTGTGCGTTGGGGGTGACCGCAAAGATTTAAAATGCGGTTTCACAACCGCAAATGGTGTGGTATCGGGTGTGCCCCTGCACCGTAAATTCTAAAATTTTGCTGTCGGGTTGGCCTGGTGTGTCTGGTAATTATTTAATTGAAAAATTTTGAAAAATCTTCTGTACAACCCTTATAATACAGTTTTTAATTTAGAAATTAAAATTTTCCCACTATTTATTGCAATTTATTAAGTAAGGGTTTAATAATAAAAAACTTTCTTAAGGAATTATATCGAGCGCAACCAGCTCTAGTCTATAACAATTTTTTAATTTAATTTAATTTACCGGATTTCACCCTGGAGGGGATTTTAACTAATCAGAGATAGGTACCTCGAGTTTTATTTTCTTAATTTCTAAATATTTATTAATTACGCGTGGGTTTTGGTTTTTCTACTGGTTAGAGGAAGAGCTCCTCCTTCCGGTGGTACTAATTTTAGATTTTTCAAACACCCTGAAGGGGTTTATTTTGGGACGGCAATATCGTAAGTCACTATAATTTTGGTAAATAAACCACGGTATCTCAGTCTTAATTGTCTTATATCTAGGTATTTTCAAAAGTCGCGTGGATTACAATTTACACACGAGAAAGAGGACGACTTCCCCTTTCCAGTGGTGTTAAATTCAGATTTTAGTATTACCCGGAAGGGGTTAATTTTGAAGCTACAAAATAAGAAACGTCACTTCACAATCTTAATTTCACTATTTTAGGAACAAATTCGAGTATACAAAATTATGAATTCTATATACTCTCTATGATAGGAACACTGTACTTATTTTAAGATTAAAATTAGAATTTTTAGGGTTGAAATAAACAACCCTTGAATTTTTTAAAATTTACAAACAGAATATCTTAAAAACTACTCACCAGATCGAGACCAAATTAAAAATGGGTATAAAGCTATTGAAGAACTATTTTTAGAAACAATAAAAACACTATGTTTTCGATCTGGTTTTGCCTATACAAAATCTTAAAGAATAGATAAATTTCCAACCTGTATATCTTCGTGAATTCTGAATATATTTTAATTTTGAAAAAGGCTCCCGGCTCCTTTAATGCGATGCTTTCAGGATCTGCTTCAAGATGTGATGAAATCCCTCGGGAACTCCAACCACGTTCCACGCGGTCTTGGGTTTTTCGCTGTTTACTCGGTGACCCCCCTTCGGAAAAATCCGAAGTTGGTGTCAAATTGTAGTGTTCGTCAAGCCGCACCAGACTGCATACGCCGATTTCTGAGCTCCCACTCAAAAACGAGCAGCGTTGAGCTCGGAAGTTTTTTCGAGTTGGTTTTTCGCCAATAAGTTGCACAATTTTCCACTTTTTCCACTTTTCTTTTCACAATCACATGCGTCTTCGCAGCGCGGTTCTAACGATATATCGCACTAGTACTTTTGCAGGAAAAAACCGTTTTCTCGTATTTTTTTTTTTTTTTTTTTTTTTGGACTGCGGAGCGTCTTAAAAATGATCTGCTCACGACGGGGGGTGCCGGCTGACTGGTTAGGTTAGGTTAGGTTAGGTTAGGTTTGCAGAGAGCAATGGCCGTCAGAGTCATAAGGGGGTATCGCACGATCTCCTACGAAGCGGCTTGTGCACTGGCCGGATCCCCGCCATGGGACCTAGACGCGAAGGTGCTCGCGTCACTTTATCGGTGGCGCGAGGAAGCGAGGGCGCGGGGCGAGCGGCCGATGCAGCGCCATATGGAGCAGCGTCGGTCGCAGCTTCGCGAGGTCCTGGTGGCGGAATGGCGGGACAGGCTTTCACGCCCTACCGCCGGCCTCGTCACCATCGAGGCGGTCCGGCCAGTGCTCGACCTCTGGCTCGGGAGGAGGCACGGCTCCCTGTCGTTTCGGGCGACGCAGGTGCTCTCGGGGCATGGCTGCTTCGGGAAGTACCTGTGTCGCATAAACAGGGAGCCGGACGCTCGGTGTCACCACTGCGTCGACTGCCGGGAGGACACGGCGTGGCATACGCTGGCAGAGTGTGCCGCTTGGGAGGAGCCGCGCCGTGCCCTCATCTCAGAAGTAGGCAGTGACTTGTCGCTGCCGACCGTAGTGAGTTCGATGGTCGGCAGCGCCGAGTCCTGGGACGCGGTGGTTTCCTTCTGCGAAACAGTGATCTCGCAGAAGGAGGCTGCGGAAAGGGAGAGAGAGATCTCGTCCACTCTCCCGATCCGCAGCAGGCGCACCGGGCGCAGGCGGAGGGCGGACAACGCCCTCTTCCAGCCCCCCTAAATGGGTCCAGGGGCGACGGATTCGGGGACATCCGTCGCCCCCCAACATCAGGACCCGAGAAGGCGGCGCGCGTAGTGTTCCTCGCGCGCCGACCACAGACGTTGCGGGGGGAGTACACCTCACTCCCCCCGCCCGAGACGGGGCCCGCGCAAGCGGGCCGGCACCAGCCGGGGTTGTGGAAGAATAATGTGTTCCCGCGACCCCGGCGTAGGTGTGAGAAGGAACACCGGGGTGGTTTTTAGTCAGTAAGAGTCTGACAGACCCCTCCGCCCGCCCCAGGGCGGAGGACATCCATGAGGATTTTCCACCCCGGGAACAAAAAAAAAAAAAAAAAAGGTTAGGTTAGGTTTGGGGGTGCGTGCAGAAAACCTCCTCGTGTGCCTGATAGCTCCTAATCCCTTACGAATACGTTCGAGGGGAAGAGCAGTTGTCGGGCCGGTGCACCCTGGGCATGGGCAATATTCTCTTTAGAAAAAAGGGTTTGGGGGTTTTTTCGGAGAGTGTATTGTCTATGGCGAATTTCTGCGGGGGGGGGAGCAGTGTGCTCAGTGATGTTCTTCCACGTGTCCCTCTGATTAGCAGAGGGCACAGTGGAGAAACAAGGGAGATGGGTCGCTCCTGATCGATCGACGGTCGTCGATTGACACTGGACGCGACCCTGCCACAATGGTGCAGGCGTACTAGCGTGGCTGGCGTTTTTCCCTCAAGAGCAATCTTGAGGAGAGAACTCGCGGCGGGTTCGCTGAGCCGGTTGGGCCAGACAGCGAACGGAGGCATGTTTAATGCCGCCGTCGGAGAGGAAGGACACCTCATAGATAAAAAACCACCTAATCCTAAGCTTTGAAGCGTGGCAAGAGGATGAGTGGCTGGTGGGGGACCAGTCGCTAGCGCTTCAGGGACTGCACCCTTAAAAAGCTAAACAAAAACAAAAATATGAAACAGTCAATTGGTAAAATATTACCCCAGGGCGGTACCAGCTGCGCAGCAGCTGGAGAATCCGCCACGCTACCTTCGGTAGCGTCATGCCCCACGTATTCTGGGGGGGGCAACAATTGTCTACCACTTGCCGATGGCAACAAGAGCCGAGGAGGCTCCTGTCCCTCAGGGGACGAGCAATTAAAAAAAAATATCGGAGGAGACCAACAAATGGTCAATGATGCGGTGACAGATTGCGACATTGCGTCTGACGCGATGAGTGACGCGATGAGTGTGGTGAGCGTGGCGAGCGTAAGCTCAAAGCGCTCCTTAAATGAAAAAGAGGTGGAAGGCCATACCCCAAAGTTTTGGAAGGCGGACTACTCCTCTAGTGAGGAGAACCTGTCGGCACCCATGGGGCCAACAGGCACAAGAGGGCGAGGTCGCGCCAAGAACGCGTCAGCTTCTACGGCGTCGCGCGACTCTCGGGGTCGCTTTCTCAAGCGCCCCGACACGCCGGTCCCTAGTGAGCGCGTTGAGAGCGAGGAGATAGACCCCGAGCCCGATGATGTGGTGGAGGTTAGCGGAGGCTCCACCACGTCCCTGTTGGGAACCAACAGGGCCGAGGCGAGTGCTGCAAAGCGGGCGCAGCAGAAGACTGTCGCGGCTGACGAAGTCAGCGAGTTGGCCCGACAGGCCCGAGAGCGGCGCTCTGCTCGACTCGCAGCGGGGGGGAGCATAACGGGGGTGGCACTCAGTCGCCAAGTTTTGGACGGCGTGGATGTCGTCCTGAAGGTTGCCACCAAATCTGGCAACCTGAAGGGCACATTCACGCGTGCTTTGAAGGAGGCGGCTGAGGGAATTAAGGAGGCGGTTGAGGTCCTCCTTAATCGCACTACTACGGAGGAGACGGCGAAGCTATGGGAGGAGAATAGCCGTCTCCGATCCGAGTTGGAGGACCTCAAGCGGCAGTTCGCCGCCCAGAGGGCAGCACCCTCGGCCACCGACTCCCCTTCCGTCACGGCCCGGTTGTCGGCTCCATCGCCGGTCCCATCGTCGACACCTGCACTTGCGGATGCGGAGTTGGAGAAGATTGCCCGCATCTGCATGATGCAGTGTGGACAGATGGTGGGTGCCCGCATGGAGGCCATAGAGGAGAGGCTCCTTCCGGCGGTGAATCTCCGCCCACCGCTCGCTGCGGACAAGCGTAAGGAGGGGCCAACTAACCGGGGGCCAATAACCGCGGCGGCTGTGTCGAACCAGTCCGGGAGGGGGACTAAAAAGCCCGCGGAGGGTACGTCCGTGCCCACTTCCCGGGCGACCGCACCACCCGCGGCCTCGCTGGCGCCTCCCACGGAGACGTGGGCGACGGTGGTCAAGAAGGGCCGCCGCCGCGGGAAGAAGACGGCGCCACCGCCACCCGCTGCACCGGCACCGGCACCAAAGAAGGCCCAAGGACCGCCTAAGGTCAGAGCCCCACGCTCCGCGGCTGTAGTGATTACGCTGCAGCCCGGAGCCGTCGAAAGGGGCGTTACATATAAGGCGGTCCTGACGCAGGCGAAAGCCAATGTCGCGTTCCCCGACCTTGGCACACCGTCCGGCTTCAGAATGAGGCCGGCGATTACGGGGGCGCGGCTGCTTGAGGTGTCGGGTGCCTCTAGTGGGGAAAAGGCGGACATCCTGGCCGCCAAGCTGAAGGAGGTCCTCAACCCGGACGACGTCCGAGTCTCCAGGCCGATGAAGACCGCTGAGCTGCGCGTCGGTGGCCTGGACGACTCGACGACCCCGGCTGAAGTCGTGGTGGCCGTCGCCCGAGTCGGTGGATGTCTGCCAGGAGACGTGCGGACGGGCGACATACGCGCCGACGCTTCCGGGCTCGGTACGATTTGGGTGCGGTGCCCGGTGGCGGCGGCGAATAAGGTCGCTGACGGTGGGCGTCTGTTGGTGGGGTGGGTTGCGGCGAGGGTGAAACTGCTGCAGCCCAGGGCCTTGCGGTGCTACCGGTGCCTTGACGTGGGGCATGTTAGGGCACGGTGCACCGCCGCAATTGACCGCAGCGAGCAGTGCTATCGCTGCGGCCAGCCCGGCCACAAGGCGGCCCAGTGCTCCGCGGCGCCAAACTGCAGCCTCTGTACAGCTGCAGGGAGGCCCGCTGCGCACAGAGCGGGCGGTAAGGCCTGTGGCGCGCCCGCCACCAAGAAGAAGAGAGGGTCTGCCAAGGCTGCCGGGGGCTCTTTACCCCCCCCTCAGCCTGGTTCCCCTCCGGCCGACTCCCGGCCTAAGAATGGTGCCGAGGGAATGGATTGCGCATAACGGCGCTCTACCATTTCCTCCAGGGCAACATCAACCACTCTGCCAGAGCTCAGGATCTCTTGCTCCAGAGCATGGCAGAGTGGTCGATTCACGTGGCCGTGGTCGCCGAGCCGTACTGGGTCCCGCCCAGGGATAACTGGGTGGGAGACCTGGACGGTTTGGTGGCCATCATTGGCGGGGCTCTCGTCAGCCCGTCGCGGGGGCACGGCTGGGTAGCCGCCCTCGCAGATGGCGTTGGCGTCGTTGGGGCGTATTTTTCGCCCAACAAGAGTCTCGCCGACTTCGAGAGCTTCCTTGTCGAGTTGGGTGCCGTCGTGGGCCGACTTCATCCTCGCCCGGTGCTGTTGCTCGGGGATCTCAACGCCAAGTCTATGGCGTGGGGATCTCCGGCGACCGATGCTAGGGGTGAGGCACTGGAGGAGTGGTTGGTCACGACTGGCCTGGCCGTCTTGAACCGGGGTTCGGTTCACACGTGCGTGCGGCAGCGGGGTGGTTCAATAGTGGACGTATCGTTCGCTAGCCCTGCTGTCGCAGGCTGTGTTCGCGACTGGCGTGTCGCCGTGGAGGTGGAGACGTTGTCGGATCATCGTTATATCCGTTTCGACGTCTCCGCCCAAACCACTGGCGGCCGCAGTTCACCGGTCCCGCGAACGGACGGTCCGCGCTGGGCGCGCAAGCTCATCGACAGGGAGCTCCTCGAGGAGGCTGCTATTGTCCAGGCCTGGAGCCGGGAGTCGGCAAATAGCGGACCCGTCGACGTCGAACAGGAGGCGCTGTGGTTCCGCGGGGCGATGACGCAAATTTGCGACGCGTCCATGCCCCGGGTCCACACACAGTCCGCAAGGCGCCAGGTGTACTGGTGGTCCACCGAGATCGCGCAGTTACGCGTCGCGTGCGTGGCGGTTAGACGCCAGTACACCCGTTACCGGAGAAGACGTCGTCGGGTCCCTGACGAAGAAGCCGCGCTGTACGAGGTGTACCGCGCGGCAAAGGAGACTCTGTGGCTGGCCATCGGCGAGGCGAGGACGCGAGCCAGGGAGGAGATGTTGGAGACTCTAGACGGGGATCCGTGGGGGCGCCCGTATAAAGCGGTTCGAGGGAAACTTCGAGCCGCGGCGCCTCCACTTACGGAGAGTCTCCAACCCGAGCTGCTGGAGGAGGTAGTCGCAGCCCTCTTCCCGGCAAGAGCGGAGCATACCCCGCCGCCGATGGCTTTGCCCACAGCCGCAGGGTCTACAGAGGAGAACGCCATCAGCGTCCCAGAGGTGACACAGGCAGAGATGGGGGCGGCCGTGATGCGGCTCCGGGCCAAGAACGTGGCTCCGGGGCCCGACGGGATTCACGGCCTAGCGCTAGCCCTCGCTCTGAAAGAGCTTGAGCCCCAGCTAAGAGGACTCTTCACAGCGTGCCTTGAGCGGGGCCAGTTTCCCAGTCTTTGGAAGATTGGACGTCTGGTCCTGCTCAGGAAGGCGGGGCGCCCTGCCGACTCACCGTCTGCGTACCGGCCCATAGTGCTGCTCGACGAGGTGGGCAAGCTGTTCGAGCGCATACTCGCAGCCCGCCTCGTCGGCCACTTGTGCAGAGAGGGGCCGGACCTGGACGAGAGCCAGTTCGGCTTTCGGCATGGGCGCTCTACCATCCACGCTGTGTCGAGGGTGAGAGTCCTGGCGGAGGAAACAGTGTCCCGGGGCGGGGTGGTGGTGGCGGTGTCCTTGGACATCTCCAACGCCTTCAACACCCTGCCCTGGAGCTGCATACGGGAGGCACTGCGTTATCATCGGGTGCCTCTCTACCTCCGCCGCATCGTTGGGGCTTACCTGGCGGGGAGGTGTGTCACCTACATGGGACGTGATGGCGGAAACCAGCGCCAAGTGTCGTGCGGTGTTCCACAGGGATCGGTCGTGGGACCGCTCCTGTGGAACATCGGGTACGACTGGGTGCTGAGGGGCGAGCTCCCGCCGGGCGCGGACCTGACGTGTTACGCGGACGACACGCTGGTCACGGCCCGGGGGAGTTCGCACAGGGAGGCAGCGTTGCTCGCGACGGCGGCGGTCTCACTGACGGTGAGCCGCATACGGCGCCTCGGCCTGGAGGTGGCCCTCAGCAAGTCGGAGGCCATGGTGTTTCATGGCCCCCGGCGGGCGCCGCCGGCCGGATCACACATTGTGGTCGGGGGGGTCCGGATCGCTGTCGAGCCCACCATGAAATATCTGGGATTGGTGCTCGACAGCCGGTGGGACTTCGGACCCCACTTCCGGAGGCTGGCGCCCAAGTTGTTGGGCGCGGCCGGGGCGCTGGCAACGCTGCTTCCCAATTTGGGGGGCCCGAGCGCCGCTTGTAGGCGGCTCTACGTGGGGATCGTGCAATCGATGGCCCTTTACGGGGCCCCGATCTGGGCGGCTGACCTGACGGCCGCCAGCATCTCTGTGCTGCGAAAGCCGCAGAGAGCAATGGCCGTCAGAGTCATAAGGGGGTATCGCACGATCTCCTACGAGGCGGCTTGTGCACTGGCCGGATCCCCGCCATGGGACCTAGACGCGAAGGTGCTCGCGTCACTTTATCGGTGGCGCGAGGAAGCGAGGGCGCGGGGCGAGCGGCCGATGCAGCGCCATTTGGAGCAGCGTCGGTCGCAGCTTCGCGAGGTCCTGGTGGCGGAATGGCGGGACAGGCTTTCACGCCCTACCGCCGGCCTCGTCACCATCGAGGCGGTCCGGCCAGTGCTCGACCTCTGGCTCGGGAGGAGGCACGGCTCCCTGTCGTTTCGGGCGACGCAGGTGCTCTCGGGGCATGGCTGCTTCGGGAAGTACCTGTGTCGCATAAACAGGGAGCCGGACGCTCGGTGTCACCACTGCGTCGACTGCCGGGAGGACACGGCGTGGCATACGCTGGCAGAGTGTGCCGCTTGGGAGGAGCCGCGCCGTGCCCTCATCTCAGAAGTAGGCAGTGACTTGTCGCTGCCGACCGTAGTGAGTTCGATGGTCGGCGGCGCCGAGTCCTGGGACGCGGTGGTTTCCTTCTGCGAAACAGTCATCTCGCAGAAGGAGGCTGCGGAAAGGGAGAGAGAGATCTCGACTCTCGACCCGGCCCGCAGCAGACGCACCGGGCGTCGGAGGAGGGCGGACAACGCCCTCTTCCGGCCCCCCTAAATGGGTCCAGGGGCGACGGATTCGGGGACATCCGTCGCTCCCCAACATCAGGACCCGAGAAGGCGGCGCGCGTAGTGTTCCTCGCGCGCCGACCACAGACGTTGCGGGGGGAGTACACCTCACTCCCCCCGCCCGAGACGGGGCCCGCGCAAGCGGGCCGGCACCAGCCGGGGTTGTGGAAGAATAATGTGTTCCCGCGACCCCGGCGTAGGTGTGAGAAGGAACACCGGGGTGGTTTTTAGTCAGTAAGAGTCTGACAGACCCCTCCGCCCGCCCCAGGGCGGAGGACATCCATGAGGATTTTCCACCCCGGGAACAAAAAAAAAAAAAAAAAAGGTTAGGTTAGGTTTGCCCGCAGCCGCAGAGTCTGCAGAGGAGGAGATGGAGAACGCCATCAGCGTCCCAGAGGTGACACAGGCAGAGATGAGGGCGGCCGTGATGCGGCTCCGGACCAAGAACGTGGCTCCGGGGCCCGATGGAATTCACGGCCTGGCTTTGGCCCTCTCTCTGAAGGAGTTGGAGCCCCAACTGAGAGGACTCTACACAGCGTGCCTTGAGCGGGGCCAGTTTCCCAGTCTGTGGAAGATTGGACGTCTGGTCCTGCTCAGGAAGGCGGGGCGCCCTGCCGACTCGCCGTCTGCGTACCGGCCCATAGTGCTGCTCGACGAGGTGGGCAAGCTGTTCGAGCGCATACTCGCAGCCCGCCTCGTCGGCCACTTGTGCAGAGAGGGGCCGGACCTGGACGAGAGCCAGTTCGGCTTTCGGCATGGGCGCTCTACCATCCACGCTGTGTCGAGGGTGAGAGTCCTGGCGGAGGAAACAGTGTCCCGGGGCGGGGTGGTGGTGGCGGTGTCCTTGGACATCTCCAACGCCTTCAACACCCTGCCCTGGAGCTGCATACGGGAGGCACTACGTTATCATCGGGTGCCTCTCTACCTCCGCCGCATCGTTGGGGCTTATCTGGCGGGGAGGTGTGTCACCTACATGGGACGAGATGGCGGAAACCAGCGCCAAGTGTCGGTCCACGACCGATCCCTGTGGAACATCGGGTACGACTGGGTGCTGAGGGGCGAGCAGCTCCCGCCGGGCGCGGACCTGACGTGTTACGCGGACGACACGCTGGTCACGGCCCGGGGGAGTTCGCACAGGGAGGCAGCGTTGCTCGCGACGGCGGCGGTCTCACTCACGGTGAGCCGCATACGGCGCCTCGGCCTGGAGGTGGCCCTCAACAAGTCGGAGGCCATGGTGTTTCATGGCCCCCGGCGGGCGCCGCCGGCCGGATCACACATTGTGGTCGGGGGGGTCCGGATCGCTGTCGAGCCCACCATGAAATATCTGGGATTGGTGCTCGACAGCCGGTGGGACTTCGGACCCCACTTCCGGCGGCTGGCGCCCAAGTTGTTGGGCGCGGCCGGGGCGCTGGCAACGCTGCTTCCCAATCTGGGGGGCCCGAGCGCCGCCTGTAGGCGGCTCTATATGGGGATCGTGCGATCCATGGCGCTCTACGGAGCGCCGATCTGGGCGTCTGACCTGACGGCCGGCAGCATAGCTGTCCTGCGCAAGCCGCAGCGGGCGATGGCCGTCAGAGTCATTCGGGGGTATCGCACGATCTCCTTCGAGGCGGGTTGTGCACTGGCCGGATCACCGCCCTGGGACCTGGAGGCGAAGGTGCTCGCGTCACTGTACCGGTGGCGCGAGGCAGCGCGGGAGCGGGGCGAGCGACCGATGCAGCAACATATCGAGCAGCATCGGTTGCAGCTCCGCGAGGTCCTGGTGGCGGAATGGCGGTCCGGCCGGTGCTCGACCGCTGGCTCGGGAGAAGGCACGGCTCCCTGACGTTTCGGGCGACGCAGGTGCTCTCGGGGCATGGTTGCTTCGGGAAGTACCTGTGTCGCATAAACAGGGAGCCGGACGCCCGGTGTCACCACTGCGTCGACTGCCGGGAGGACACGGCGCGGCACACGCTGGCAGAGTGTGCCGCTTGGGAGGAGCCGCGCCGTGCCCTCATCACCGAAGTAGGCAACGACCTGTCGCTGCCGGCCGTCGTGAACGCGATGGTCGTCGGCGCAGAGTCATCAGGACCCGAGAAGGTGGCGCGCGTAGTGTTCCTCGCGCGCCGACCACAGACGTTGCGGGGGGAGTACACCTCACTCCCCCCGCCCGAGACGGGGCCCGCGCAAGCGGGCCGGCACTAGCCGGGGTTGTGGAAGAATAATGTGTTCCCGCGACCCCGGCGTAGGTGTGAGATGGAACACCGGGGTGGTTTTTAGTCAGTAAGAGTCTGACAGACCCCTCCGCCCGCCCCAGGGCGGAGGACATCCATGAGGATTTTCCACCCCGGGAACAAAAAAAAAAAAAAAAAAAAAAAAAAGGTTAGGTTAGGTTGGGGTGCAGTTGAAGAGCCTCCTCGTGGCGCATCCTGGGCAACGTCAGCTCCAATCGCCCACCGGTTCTGGTGGACAATTGGCGCTGGCGGCAAATCTCAACAAACGGGGAAGGGCACGGTTCCATTCCCCGATCATCTTTGATGATCGTGGAAGGGAACCGGGCTAGGGGAGGGTCGTTGGTGTAGGTCGTACGCCCACCCCCCCTCTGCTTACAGAGGGTGAGTTGTGTGGGCGTGATCTTGTGGGAGGAGAGGAAGAAAACCTCTTAAAAAAATAACCCCAACTCCAAGGTCGAGCGTGCCGAGGGGGTGTATGGCCGGAGGGTATCCGGTCGTTAGCGCTGGGGGGGGATCCAGGGGGATCAAAGGGACCGCACCCTTCAAAGGAAACAACAAAAAATGGAAAAGTCAGTTGCAAATATTTTACCCCAGGGCGGTACCGACTGCTTAGCAGTCGGAGAATCCGCCACGCATCCGATTTCGGATGCGTCATGCCCCTCGTATTCTGGGGGGGGCAACAACTGTCTGGAGGGAGGAGAGTGAGGGAGAACCCGGTCGCAGTCATTCGGGGACCCGCTAAGCGATGGTTTGGTCGGCCCTCGAGTGACGGCCACCGGTCACCAGCGAGAAACGGAGCTTCTTTTGAAGCTCCCGCGCGTGGTGATAGATCCATTTGCCACCTACGATGGCAACCAGAGCCGAGGAGGCTCCGGTCCCTCCGGGGACCACAGCAGGTCGGATCCGGACCTGAGCAGGCGCGGCAAGGCGCTGCTTAAGAGGAAGACGGACGAAGAGATGTTGCCGGCGCCGAAAGCGCCCAAGGTGATGGGTGGCCGGGGTCGTGCGGCTGCAAAGTCGGGGCGTGACCCGTTGGGCCGCTTCACGCGCCCTGCTACGCCGGTCCCACCGCAGGCTTCATCGCCGGCTCCGTCACCGCTTCCTTCGCCAGCTCCGTCGGAGAGCGCGGGGAGCGACGCCGAGCTGGGGAGGGAGGACCCCGTGAGCATGGGCTTAGGACTATGCTCCAACAGGGCGGAGGCAAATGCTGCCAAGAGGGCGCAGCGGAAGGCTGCCGCAGCCGACGTGGTGGCAGAAATGGCCAGTCGGAACAAAGAGCGACGCGCTGCCCGAATGGCAGCCGGAGGGACCGTTACCGGGGTGGCGCTCAGTAGCCAGGTTCTGGACAGCGTCGATGTCGTCATGACGGTTGCCACAAAGTCAGGCAACCTGAGGGGCACGTACATTCGTGCCCTAAAGGAGGCGGTGGACGACATCAAGGAGGCGGTCGAGCTCCTCGTGAACCGCACCAGCACGGAGGAGACGGCGAGGCTCTGGGAGGAGAATCGCCGTCTCAGATCCAAGCTCGAGGAGCTCGAGCGGCAGTTTGCTGCCCAGGGGGCGGGTCCCGCCGCCCGCGGCGTCACTCCCGTCACGATCCCGCCGGCGGTCCAGCCGTCGCCTGCTCGTGCGGATGCGGAGATCGAAAAGATCGCCCGCATCTGCATGATGCAGTGCGGCGGTATGGTTAATGCCCGGTTGGAGGCGCTGGAGTCGCGACTCCTACCAGCCGCGACCCTCCGACCCCCGCTTGCGGCGGACAGGAGGAGAGCGGAGGAGGCCGCCGCCGCGACGAACTCCGCGTTGGGGAGCAGAAAGCCCGCTCAGGGTCCCAAAAAGCCCACACAGGGGCCCAGGAAGCCCACAGCGGCTTCGCCCGCACCACCTCCGGCGACCGCGCCTCTGGCGACCGCACCTACCTCACCTCCGGCGACCGCACCACCTCCCACCTCACCTCCCACCCAGGATGCCGAGGGGTGGACGAAGGTGGGGAAAAAGAAAAAGAAGAAGAGGAGCGGGAGGAACGCCGAGGGAGCACCGGCACCGGCCAAGTCGCCTAAAAAAAAGAAGTCGCGAGGACGGCGTAGGGCCCCACGCTCCGCGGCTGTGGTGATCACACTGCAGTCCGGAGCCGCTGAGAGGGGCGTCACCTACGCGGCGGTCCTCCAAGAAGCGAAGAGCAAGGTCGCGTTCCCCGATCTTGGGACACCGTCCGGCTTCAGATTGAGGCCGGCGGTAACGGGGGCGCGACTGCTCGAGGTGTCCGGTGCCTCCAGCCGCGAAAGGGCGGACATTCTGGCCGCCAAATTGAAGGAGGTCCTCAGCCCGGAGGACGTTCGGATTACCAGGCCGATGAAGACCGCGGAGCTGCGAGTCGACGGCCTGGATGATTCGACGACCCCGACTGAGGTCGTGGCGGCCATTGCCCGTGTCGGTGGATGCCCGCCCGATGACGTGCGGGCGGGCGAAATCCGCGCCGACGCCTCCGGGCTCGGCTCGATTTGGGTGAGGTGCCCGGTGGCGGCGGCGAACAAGGTGGCCGACGCTGGGCGTCTGTTGGTGGGATGGGTTGCAGCGAGAGTCAAACTGCTGCAGCCCAGGGCCATGCGGTGCTACCGGTGCCTGGACGTCGGGCATGTCAGGTGCCGGTGCACCGCCGAAACGGACCGCAGCGATGAATGTTATCGCTGCGGCCAGCCCGGCCACAAGGCGGCCCAGTGTTCCGCGGCGCCAAACTGCAGCCTCTGCACGGCTGCAGGGAGGCCCGCCGGGCACAAATGGGGGACGAAAGCCTGTGGCGTGCCCGCCAACAGAAGGAGGGGAAGGGGCCAGAAGGGCTCCTCTTCGGCCGACTCCCGGCCTAAGAACGGTACAGAGGGGGGGATGGACTGCGCATAAATGGCGCTGTTCCGTCTCCTCCAGGGCAACATCAACTACTCTGCCAGAGCTCAGGATCTCTTGCTCCAGAGCATGGCAGAGTGGTCGATTCACGTGGCCGTGGTCGCCGAGCCGTACTGGGTCCCGCCCAGGGACAACTGGGTGGGAGACCTGGACGGTTTGGTGGCCATCATTGGCGGGGCTCTCGTCAGCCCGTCTCGGGGGCACGGCTGGGTAGCCGCCCTCGCAGATGGCGTTGGCGTCGTTGGGGCGTATTTTTCGCCCAACAAGAGTCTCGCCGACTTCGAGAGGTTCCTTGTCGAGTTGGGTGCCGTCGTGGGCCAGCTCCATCCTCGCCCGGTGCTGTTACTCGGGGATCTCAACGCCAAGTCTGCGGCGTGGGGATCCCCGGTGACCGATGCTAAGGGTGAGGCATTGGAGGAGTGGGCGATCACGACTGGCCTGGTCGTCCTGAACCGGGGCTCGGTCCACACGTGCGTGCGGCAGCGGGGCGGGTCCATAGTGGACGTGTCGTTCGCAAGCCCTGCTGTCGCGAGCCGTGTCCGCGACTGGCGTGTCGCCGCGGAGGTGGAGACGTTGTCGGATCACCGATATATCCGATTCGACGTCTCTGCCCAGACCGCTGGCGGCCGCAGAACACCAGTCCCGCGTTCGGACGGCCCGCGCTGGGCGCGTAAGCGCATCGACAGGGAGCTTCTCGAGGAGGCAGCCATCGCTCAGGCCTGGTTCCGGGGGTCGGCAACGACCGGACCCGATGACGTCGAGCTGGAGGCGCTGTGGTTCCGCGGGGCAATGACGCAGATATGCGACGCGTCCATGCCCCGCGCCCACGCACAGGGTGCAAGGCGCCAGGTGTACTGGTGGTCCGCCGAGATCGCGCAGCTGCGCGTCGCATGCGTGGCGGTGAGACGCCGGTACACCCGCTACCGGAGGAGACGTCGTCGGGTACCCGAGGAGGAGGCCGCGCTGTACGAGGTGTACCGCGCGGCAAAGCAGACTCTGTGGCTGGCCATCGACGAGGCGAGGACGCGATCCCGGGAGAGGATGTTGGAGACTCTGGACGGGGATCCGTGGGGGCGCCCGTATAAAGCGGTTCGAGGGCAACTTCGAGCCGCGGCGCCCCCACTTACGGAGAGTCTCCAACCCGAGCTGCTGGAGGAAGTGGTAGCAGCCCTCTTCCCGGTGAGAGCGGAGCATGTTCCGCCGCCGATGGCCTTGCCCGCAGCCGCAGAGTCTGCAGAGGATGAGGAGGAGAACGCCATCAGCGTCCCAGAGGTGACACAGGCAGAGATGAGGGCGGCCGTGATGCGGCTCCGGGCCAAGAACGTGGCTCCGGGGCCCGACGGAATTCACGGCCTGGCTTTGGCCCTCTCTCTGAAGGAGTTGGAGCCCCAACTGAGAGGACTCTACACAGCGTGCCTTGAGCGGGGCCAGTTTCCCAGTCTGTGGAAGATTGGACGTCTGGTCCTGCTCAGGAAGGCGGGGCGCCCTGCCGACTCGCCGTCTGCGTACCGGCCCATAGTGCTGCTCGACGAGGTGGGCAAGCTGTTCGAGCGCATACTCGCAGCCCGCCTCGTCGGCCACTTGTGCAGAGAGGGGCCGGACCTGGACGAGAGCCAGTTCGGCTTTCGGCATGGGCGCTCTACCATCCACGCTGTGTCGAGGGTGAGAGTCCTGGCGGAGGAAACAGTGTCCCGGGGCGGGGTGGTGGTGGTGGTGTCCTTGGACATCTCCAACGCCTTCAACACCCTGCCCTGGAGCTGCATACGGGAGGCACTACGTTATCATCGGGTGCCTCTCTACCTCCGCCGCATCGTTGGGGCTTATCTGGCGGGGAGGTGTGTCACCTACATGGGACGTGATGGCGGAAACCAGCGCCAAGTGTCGTGCGGTGTTCCACAGGGATCGGTCGTGGGACCGCTCCTGTGGAACATCGGGTACGACTGGGTGCTGAGGGGCGAGCTCCCGCCGGGCGCGGACCTGACGTGTTACGCGGACGACACGCTGGTCACGGCCCGGGGGAGTTCGCACAGGGAGGCAGCGTTGCTCGCGACGGCGGCGGTCTCACTCACGGTGAGCCGCATACGGCGCCTCGGCCTGGAGGTGGCCCTCAACAAGTCGGAGGCCATGGTGTTTCATGGCCCCCGGCGGGCGCCGCCGGCCGGATCACATATTGTGGTCGGGGGGGTCCGGATCGCTGTCGAGCCCACCATGAAATATCTGGGATTGGTGCTCGACAGCCGGTGGGACTTCGGACCCCACTTCCGGCGGCTGGCGCCCAAGTTGTTGGGCGCGGCCGGGGCGCTGGCAACGCTGCTTCCCAATCTGGGGGGCCCGAGCGCCGCCTGTAGGCGGCTCTATATGGGGATCGTGCGATCCATGGCGCTCTACGGAGCGCCGATCTGGGCGTCTGACCTGACGGCCGGCAGCATAGCTGTCCTGCGCAAGCCGCAGCGGGCGATGGCCGTCAGAGTCATTCGGGGGTATCGCACGATCTCCTTCGAGGCGGGTTGTGCACTGGCCGGATCACCGCCCTGGGACCTGGAGGCGAAGGTGCTCGCGTCACTGTACCGGTGGCGCGAGGCAGCGCGGGAGCGGGGCGAGCGACCGATGCAGCAACAAATCGAGCAGCATCGGTTGCAGCTCCGCGAGGTCCTGGTGGCGGAATGGCGGGTGAGGCTGTCACGCCCTACCGCCGGCCTCAGCACCATCGAGGCGATCCGGCCAGTGCTCGACCGCTGGCTCGGGAGAAGGCACGGCTCCCTGACGTTTCGGGCGACGCAGGTGCTCTCGGGGCATGGTTGCTTCGGGAAGTACCTGTGTCGCATAAACAGGGAGCCGGACGCCCGGTGTCACCACTGCGTCGAATGCCGGGAGGACACGGCGCGGCACACGCTGGCAGAGTGTGCCGCTTGGGAGGAGCCGCGCCGTGCCCTCATCACCGAAGTAGGCAACGACCTGTCGCTGCCGGCCGTCGTGAACGCGATGGTCGGCGGCGCAGAGTCCTGGGACGCAGTGGTCTCCTTTTGCGAAACGGTCATCTCGCAGAAGGAGGCTGCGGAAAGGGAGAGAGAGATCTCGACTCTCGACCCGGCCCGCAGCAGACGCACCGGGCGTCGGAGGAGGGCGGACAACGCCCTCTTCCGGCCCCCCTAAATGGGTCCAGGGGCGACGGATTCGGGGACATCCGTCACCCCCCAACATCAGGACCCGAGAAGGCGGCGCGCGTAGTGTTCCGCGTGCGCCGCTCACAGACGTTGCGGGGGGAGTACACCTCACTCCCCCCGCCCGAGACGGGGCCCGCGCAAGCGGGCCGGCACCAGCCGGGGTTGTGGAAGAATAATGTGTTCCCGCGACCCCGGCGTAGGTGTGAGATGGAACACCGGGGTGGTTTTTAGTCAGTAAGAGTCTGACAGACCCCTCCGCCCGCCCCAGGGCGGAGGACATCCATGAGGATTTTCCACCCCGGTAACAAAAAAAAAAAAAAAAAAAAAAGGTTGGGGTGCAGTTGAAGAGCCTCCTCGTGGCGCATCCTGGGCAACGTCAGCTCCAATCGCCCACCGGTTCTGGTGGACAATTGGCGCTGGCGGCAAATCTCAACAAACGGGGAAGGGCACGGTTCCATTCCCCGATCATCTTTGATGGTCGTGGAAGGGAACCGGGCTAGGGAAGGGTCGTAGGAGTAGGTCGTACGCCCACCCCCCCTCTGCTTACAGAGGGTGAGTTGTGTGGGCGTGGTCTTGTGGGAGGAGAGGAAGAAAACCTCTTAAAAAAATAACCCCAACTCCAAGGTCGAGCGTGCCGAGGGGGGTATGGCCGGAGGGTATCCGGTCGTTAGCGCTGGGGGGGGATCCAGGGGGATCAAAGGGACCGCACCCTTCAAAGGAAAATAAACAAAATGGAAAAGTCAGTTGCGAAAATTTTACCCCAGGGCGGTACCGACTGCTTAGCAGTCGGAGAATCCGCCACGCATCCGGTTTCGGATGCGTCATGCCCCTCGTATTCTGGGGGGGGCAACAACTGTCTGGAGGGAGGAGAAAGAGGAAGAACCCGGTCGCAGTCATTCGGGGACCCGCTAAGCGATGGTTTGGTGGGCCCTCGAGTGACGGCCGCCGGTAACCAGCGAGAAACGGAGCTTCTTTTGAAGCTCCCGCGCGTGGTTATAGATCCATTTGCCACCTACGATGGCAACCAGAGCCGAGGACGCTCCGGTCCCTCCGGGGACCACAGCAGGTCGGATCCGGACCTGAGCAGGCGCGGCAAGGCGCTGCTTAAAAGGAAGACGGACGAAGAGATGTTGCCGGCGCCAAAAGCGCCCAAGGTGATGGGTGGCCGGGGTCGTGCGGCTGCAAAGTCGGGGCGTGACCCGTTGGGCCGCTTCACGCGCCCTGCTACGCCGGTCCCATCGCAGGCTTCATCACCGGCTCCGTCATCGGCTCCTTCGCCAGCTCCGTCGGAGAGCGCGGGGAGCGACGCCGAGCTGGGGAGGGAGGACCTCGCGAGCATAGGCTTAGGCCTATGCTCCAACAGGGCGGAGGCAAACGCTGCCAAGAGGGCGCAGCGGAAGGCTGCCGCAGCCGACGTGGTGGCAGAAATGGCCAGTCGGAACAAGGAGCGACGCGCTGCCCGAATGGCAGCCGGAGGGACAGTTACCGGGGTGGCGCTCAGTAGCCAGGTTCTGGACAGCGTCGATGTCGTCATGACGGTTGCCACCAAGTCAGGCAACCTGAGGGGCACGTACATTCGTGCCCTAAAGGAGGCGGTCGACGACATCAAGGAGGCGGTCGAGCTCCTCGTGAACCGCACCAGCACGGAGGAGACGGCGAGGCTCTGGGAGGAGAATCGCCGTCTCCGATCCAAGCTCGAGGAGCTCGAGCGGCAGTTTGCTGCCCAGAGGACGGGTCCCGCCGCCCGCGGCGTCACTCCCGTCACGATCCCGCCGGCGGTCCAGCCGTCGCCTGGTCGTGCGGATGCGGAGATCGAAAAGATCGCCCGCATCTGCATGATGCAGTGCGGCGGTATGGTTAATGCCCGGTTGGAGGCGCTGGAGTCGCGACTCCTACCAGCCGCGACCCTCCGACCCCCGCTTGCGGCGGATAGGAGGAGAGCAGAGGAGGCCGCCGCCGGGACGAATTCCGCGTTGGGGGGCGGAAAGCCCGCGCAGGGGCCCAAAAAGCCCACGCAGGGGCCCAGGAAGCCCACAGGGGCTTCGCCCGCACCACCTCCGGCGACCGCGCCTCTGGCGACCCTGCCTACCGCACCTCCGGCGACCGCACCACCTCCCGCCTCACTTCCCACCCAGGATGCCGAGGGGTGGACGACGGTGGGGAAGAAAAAAAAGAAAAAGAAGAAGAAGAAGAGCGGGAAGAACGCCGACGGAACACCGGCACCGGCCAAGACGCCTAAAAAGAAGTCGCGAGGACGGCGTAGGGCCCCACGCTCTGCGGCTGTGGTGATCACACTGCAGTCCGGAGCCGCTGAGAGGGGCGTCACCTACGCGGCGGTCCTCCGAGAGGCCAAGAGCAAGGTCGCGTTCCCCGACCTTGGGACACCGTCCGGCCTCAGATTGAGGCCGGCGGTTACGGGGGCGCGGCTGCTCGAGGTGTCGGGTGCCTCCAGCCGCGAAAGGGCGTACGTTCTGGCCGCCAAATTGAGGGAGGTCCTCAGCCCGGAGGACGTTCGGATTTCCAGGCCGATGAAGACCGCGGAGCTGCGAGTCAACGGCCTGGATGACTCGACGACCCCGGCTGAGGTCGTGGAGGCCATCGCCCGTGTCGGTGGATGCCCGCCCGACGACGTGCGGGCGGGTGAAATCCGCGCCGACGCCTCCGGGCTCGGCTCGATTTGGGTGAGGTGCCCGGTGGCTGCGGCGAACAAGGTGGCCGACGCTGGGCGTCTGTTGGTGGGATGGGTTGCAGCGAGAGTCAAACTGCTGCAGCCCAGGGCCATGCGGTGCTACCGGTGCCTGGACGTCGGGCATGTCAGGTGCCGGTGCACCGCCGAAACGGACCGCAGCGATGAATGTTATCGCTGCGGCCAGCCCGGCCACAAGGCGGCCCAGTGCTCCGCGGCACCAAACTGCAGCCTCTGCACGGCTGCAGGGAGGCCCGCCGGGCACAGATGGGGGGCGAAAGCCTGTGGCGTGCCCGCCAACAGAAGGAGGGGAAGGAGCCAGAAGGGCTCCTCTTCGGCCGACTCCCGGCCTAAGAACGGTGCAGAGGGGGGGATGGACTGCGCATAAATGGCGCTGTTCCGTCTCCTCCAGGGCAATATCAACCACTCTGCCAGAGCTCAGGATCTCTTGCTCCAGAGCATGGCAGAGTGGTCGATTCACGTGGCCGTGGTCGCCGAGCCGTACTGGGTCCCGCCCAGGGATAACTGGGTGGGAGATCTGGATGGTTTGGTGGCCATCATTGGCGGGGCTCTCGTCAGCCCGTCTCGGGGGCACGGCTGGGTAGCCGCCCTCGCAGATGGCGTTGGCGTCGTTGGGGCGTATTTTTCGCCCAACAAGAGTCTCGCCGACTTCGAGAGGTTCCTTGTCGAGTTGGGTGCCGTCGTGGGCCAGCTCCATCCTCGCCCGGTGCTGTTGCTCGGGGATCTCAACGCCAAGTCTGCGGCGTGGGGATCCCCGGTGACCGATGCTAAGGGTGAGGCACTGGAGGAGTGGGCGATCACGACTGGCCTGGTCGTCCTGAACCGGGGCTCGGTCTACACGTGCGTGCGGCAGCGGGGCGGGTCCATAGTGGACGTGTCGTTCGCAAGCCCTGCTGTCGCGAGCCGTGTCCGCGACTGGCGTGTCGCCGCGGAGGTGGAGACGTTGTCGGATCACCGATATATCCGATTCGACGTCTCCGCCCAGACCGCTGGCGGCCGCAGGACATCAGTCCCGCGTTCGGACGGCCCGCGCTGGGCGCGTAAGCGCATCGACAGGGAGCTTCTCGAGGAGGCAGCCATTGCTCAGGCCTGGTTCCGGGGGTCGGCAACGACCGGACCCGATGACGTCGAGCTGGAGGCGCTGTGGTTCCGCGGGGCAATGACGCAGATATGCGACGCGTCCATGCCCCGCGCCCATGCACAGGGTGCAAGGCGCCAGGTGTACTGGTGGTCCGCCGAGATCGCGCAGCTGCGCGTCGCATGCGTGGCGGTGAGACGCCGGTACACCCGCTACCGGAGGAGACGTCGTCGGGTACCCGAGGAGGAGGCCGCGCTGTACGAGGTGTACCGCGCGGCAAAGCAGACTCTGTGGCTGGCCATCGACGAAGCGAGGACGCGATCCCGGGAGAGGATGTTGGAGACTCTGGACGGGGATCCGTGGGGGCGCCCGTATAAAGCGGTTCGAGGGCAACTTCGAGCCGCGGCGCCCCCACTTATGGAGAGTCTCCAACCCGAGCTGCTGGAGGAAGTGGTGGCAGCCCTATTCCCGGTGAGAGCGGAGCATGTTCCGCCGCCGATGGCTTTGCCCGCAGCCGCAGAGTCTGCAGAGGAGGAGATGGAGAACGCCATCAGCGTCCCAGAGGTGACACAAGCAGAGATGAGGGCGGCCGTGATGCGGCTCCGGGCCAAGAACGTGGCCCCGGGGCCCGATGGAATTCACGGCCTGGCTTTGGCCCTCTCTCTGAAGGAGTTGGAGCCCCAACTGAGAGGACTCTACACAGCGTGCCTTGAGCGGGGCCAGTTTCCCAGTCTGTGGAAGATTGGACGTCTGGTCCTGCTCAGGAAGGCGGGGCGCCCTGCCGACTCGCCGTCTGCGTACCGGCCCATAGTGCTGCTCGACGAGGTGGGCAAGCTGTTCGAGCGCATACTCGCAGCCCGCCTCGTCGGCCACTTGTGCAGAGAGGGGCCGGACCTGGACGAGAGCCAGTTCGGCTTTCGGCATGGGCGCTCTACCATCCACGCTGTGTCGAGGGTGAGAGTCCTGGCGGAGGAAACAGTGTCCCGGGGCGGGGTGGTGGTGGCGGTGTCCTTGGACATCTCCAACGCCTTCAACACCCTGCCCTGGAGCTGCATACGGGAGGCACTGCGTTATCATCGGGTGCCTCTCTACCTCCGCCGCATCGTTGGGGTTTATCTGGCGGGGAGGTGTGTCACCTATATGGGACGTGATGGCGGAAACCAGCATCAGGTGTCGTGCGGTGTTCCGCAGGGATCGGTCGTGGGACCGCTCCTGTGGAACATCGGGTACGACTGGGTGCTGAGGGGCGAGCTCCCGCCGGGCGCCGACCTGACGTGTTACGCGGACGACACGCTGGTCACGGCCCGGGGGAGTTCGCACAGGGAAGCAGCGTTGCTCGCGACGGCGGCGGTCTCACTCACGGTGAGCCGCATACGGCGCCTCGGCCTGGAGGTGGCCCTTAACAAGTCGGAGGCCATGGTGTTTCATGGCCCCCGGCGGGCGCCGCCGGCCGGATCACACATTGTGGTCGGGGGGGTCCGGATCGCTGTCGAGCCCACCATGAAATATCTGGGATTGGTGCTCGACAGCCGGTGGGACTTCGGACCCCACTTCCGGCGGCTGGCGCCCAAGTTGTTGGGCGCGGCCGGGGCGCTGGCAACGCTGCTTCCCAATCTGGGGGGCCCGAGCGCCGCCTGTAGGCGGCTCTATATGGGGATCGTGCGATCCATGGCGCTCTACGGAGCGCCGATCTGGGCGTCTGACCTGACGGCCGGCAGCATAGCTGTCCTGCGCAAGCCGCAGCGGGCGATGGCCGTCAGAGTCATTCGGGGGTATCGCACGATCTCCTTCGAGGCGGGTTGTGCACTGGCCGGATCACCGCCCTGGGACCTGGAGGCGAAGGTGCTCGCGTCACTGTACCGGTGGCGCGAGGCAGCGCGGGAGCGGGGCGAGCGACCGATGCAGCAACAAATCGAGCAGCATCGGTTGCAGCTCCGCGAGGTCCTGGTGGCGGAATGGCGGGTGAGGCTGTCACGCCCTACCGCCGGCCTCAGCACCATCGAGGCGATCCGGCCAGTGCTCGACCGCTGGCTCGGGAGAAGGCACGGCTCCCTGACGTTTCGGGCGACGCAGGTGCTCTCGGGGCATGGTTGCTTCGGGAAGTACCTGTGTCGCATTAACAGGGAGCCGGACGCCCGGTGTCACCACTGCGTCGACTGCCGGGAGGACACGGCGCGGCACACGCTGGCAGAGTGTGCCGCTTGGGAGGAGCCGCGCCGTGCCCTCATCACCGAAGTAGGCAACGACCTGTCGCTGCCGGCCGTCGTGAACGCGATGGTCGGCGGCGCAGAGTCCTGGGACGCAGTGGTCTCCTTTTGCGAAACGGTCATCTCGCAGAAGGAGGCTGCGGAAATGTGTTCCCGCGACCCCGGCGTAGGTGTGAGAAGGAACACCGGGGTGGTTTTTAGTCAGTAAGAGTCTGACAGACCCCTCCGCCCGCCCCAGGGCGGAGGACATCCATGAGGATTTTCCACCCCGGGAACAAAAAAAAAAAAAAAAAAAAAAAAAAAGGTTTCGAGGAGGCGGCCATTGCTCAGGCCTGGTTCCGGGGGTCGGCAACGACCGGACCCGATGACGTCGAGCTGGAGGCGCTGTGGTTCCGCGGGGCAATGACGCAGATATGCGACGCGTCCATGCCCCGCGCCCACGCACAGGGTGCAAGGCGCCAGGTGTACTGGTGGTCCGCCGAGATCGCGCAGCTGCGCGTCGCATGCGTGGCGGTGAGACGCCGGTACACCCGCTACCGGAGGAGACGTCGTCGGGTACCCGAAGAGGAGGCCGCGCTGTACGAGGTGTACCGCGCGGCAAAGCAGACTCTGTGGCTGGCCATCGACGAGGCGAGGACGCGATCCCGGGAGAGAATGTTGGAGACTCTGGACGGGGATCCGTGGGGGCGCCCGTATAAAGCGGTTCGAGGGCAACTTCGAGCCGCGGCGCCCCCACTTACGGAGAGTCTCCAACCCGAGCTGCTGGAGGAAGTGGTAGCAGCCCTCTTCCCGGTGAGAGCGGAGCATGTTCCGCCGCCGATGGCTTTGCCCGCGGCCGCAGAGTCTGCAGAGGAGGAGATAGAGAACGCCATCAGCGTCCCAGAGGTGACACAGGCAGAGATGGGGGCAGCCGTGATGCGGCTCCGGGCCAAGAACGTGGCTCCGGGGCCCGACGGGATTCACGGCCTAGCGCTAGCCCTCGCTCTGAAAGAGCTTGAGCCCCAGCTAAGAGGGCTCTTCACAGCGTGCCTTGAGCGGGGCCAGTTTCCCACTTTGTGGAAAACAGGTCGCTTGGTCCTGCTCAGGAAGGCGGGGCGCCCTGCCGACTCGCCGTCTGCGTACCGGCCCATAGTGCTGCTCGACGAGGTGGGCAAGCTGTTCGAGCGCATACTCGCAGCCCGCCTCGTCGGCCACTTGTGCAGAGAGGGGCCGGACCTGGACGAGAGCCAGTTCGGCTTTCGGCATGGGCGCTCTACCATCCACGCTGTGTCGAGGGTGAGAGTCCTGGCGGAGGAAACAGTGTCCCGGGGCGGGGTGGTGGTGGCGGTGTCCTTGGACATCTCCAACGCCTTCAACACCCTGCCCTGGAGCTGCATACGGGAGGCACTGCGTTATCATCGGGTGCCTCTCTACCTCCGCCGCATCGTTGGGGCTTATCTGGCGGGGAGGTGTGTCACCTACATGGGACGTGATGGCGGAAACCAGCGCCAAGTGTCGTGCGGTGTTCCACAGGGATCGGTAGTGGGACCGCTCCTGTGGAACATCGGGTACGACTGGGTGCTGAGGGGCGAGCTCCCGCCGGGCGCGGACCTGACGTGTTACGCGGACGACACGCTGGTCACGGCCCGGGGGAGTTCGCACAGGGAGGCAGCGTTGCTCGCGACGGCGGCGGTCTCACTGACGGTGAGCCGCATACGGCGCCTCGGCCTGGAGGTGGCCCTCAACAAGTCGGAGGCCATGGTGTTTCATGGCCCCCGGCGGGCGCCGCCGGCTGGATCACATATTGTGGTCGGGGGGGTCCGGATCGCTGTCGAGCCCACCATGAAATATCTGGGATTGGTGCTCGACAGCCGGTGGGACTTCGGACCCCACTTCCGGCGGCTGGCGCCCAAGTTGTTGGGCGCGGCCGGGGCGCTGGCAACGCTGCTTCCCAATTTGGGGGGCCCGAGCGCCGCTTGTAGGCGGCTCTACGTGGGGATCGTGCGATCGATGGCCCTTTACGGGGCCCCGATCTGGGCGGCGGACCTGACGGCCGCCAGCATCTCTGTGCTGCGAAAGCCGCAGAGAGCAATGGCCGTCAGAGTCATAAGGGGGTATCGCACGATCTCCTACGAGGCGGCTTGTGCACTGGCCGGATCCCCGCCATGGGACAATGGACATGGCACAAACAGTTACCGCGGACATGGTGGTCCGCGCCCTTTTTTACACATTTTATTGTTTACAGGTTTATTATATTATTGTTACAATTACAGTGCTCCTACGTCGGACACGTATGCTACTAATTATATACTACGTGAGTCCATCACTTAAAATATATATGTCGCAATCGAGTCGTATCCGGTACGCCAACGCCATCGCCATCTGGTGGCGTTCGATGGAGTTAGTGGGGCGCGCGCCACATGGATCGAGGCTAGACTTCACTTGTTCTGTTGGCGAGCGGCGCGCGCGGACACCACCAAACCATCGCGCGTTCTGTGATACGTACCTACATAACTAAATGTGCCTACCTATCTACTGTCTTGTTATTTACTGGATGGATTGTAAATATAGTGTGATTGTGTATACGAATCTGTTTTCTTCATCCAACACTACCCACCTACGGACGCCCACAGTTAGGGAGACCAACGATGAGTGCTAATGATGATGCGGACGGTCTTCCTCCGTCATCAGAAGTGGGATTCGTGTTGGATCAGAACATGGAAACAAACGTCTGGCGTGCCATGTTCGAACAACAAAACAAGAACATGCGAGCATTGATTGAAGCGCTGCAATCACCAAAACCAACTTACTGTGAAGAACTACCCGCATTTGATCCTGAAAAACAAGATACCGACGCAAGATCATGGTGCGCGACAGCAGATTTGTGTTTCTCCGAAAAACCACCAAGCGGCGGTCGACTTGTTCTGGCGGTCAGCAAGGCGCTAAAAGGTGAAGCATCCACATGGCTATCTCAAATAGCATACGAAGGAATGACATGGAAGGAATTCAAGATACTTTTCACAACACGATTTATTTCGACCGAGACATTGGCGGGTACCCTCATTAAAATGAATGGCGAAAAACCGAGTGAAAAGGAAACACTACCCGCGTTTGCAAGTCGTTTAATCGCTTCGCTGACTAATCGTTGGAAAGATGTAAACAAAGAAGAAATCGCCGTAGCAACAGTACTCGCTCACATATCACAGTTTGATCCGCGACTTCAACGAATGGCGTTCACTACAAACATTACATCGAGGGACAAACTACAGCAAGAACTGAACGCGTTTTCACATTTAAAGCGCAAGATAAACACCATCGGTGAATCTTCGACTACAATTGATATTAAGCGAGCAAAGTTGACATCAATTAAATGTTTTAATTGCGGAAAAACCGGTCATAAGCGAATTGAGTGCAGAAGCAAGCCGTTGGAAACTAGGGGAAGACCAACAACACCATCATCGAGTCAAGCGGCGCAGCAGACGGCAGCGAAGCCCTTGGTGTGCTACAAATGTGGCACGCCGGGTCACATAGCCGTTCGGTGTACGAGCGGTGGTGGCAGCGGGCCGGCCGACGGCGCACGCGGAGGGCCGCGGAGCGAGCGGCGCGTCGATGTCTGCGTCGTGCAACCACCATCGAGTACGTTACAACACAAAGGTGAATTGTTAAGCTTTACTTACGATTCTGGTGCTGAATGCTCGTTGGTAAAGGAAAGTTTTGCATCGAAATTCAATGGTAAACGTGTTAGTAATGTAGTTGCTATGACTGGTATTGGTCAAACGCGAGTATTCAGTACAGAACAGATTTTATGTTGTGTAGTCATTAACGATCACCCACTCGAAATATTGTTGCATGTTTTACCCGACAATTATTTGCAAAGTGACGTTATGTTAGGTCGCGAGATTTTAAATCGGGGTTTTGCTGTAAACATGACGGCAACGGAGCTATCATTAACGAAAGTACTTTGTGTAAATTCGGTGAGTCATAATAGTGATAAATCGCTCCAATCGGATTTCACTGTTATCGCGACGGATGTAACAGGCAATGACAAGACTAGGCTTTTGCAAACGCTTAATCAGTTTTCAGACTTTTTCATTACCGGTTTGCCTACGACGCGAGTGAACACAGGCGTGCTTAAGATTAAGTTGATTGATCCGAATCGCACGGTGCAGCGGCGACCGTATAGGATGTCCGTGGATGAACGAAGCGTTGTGCGCGACCGCGTGAAAGAACTTTTAGAAGCTAACATTATCAGACCTAGCTGCTCTCCATTTGCAAGCCCAGCTCTGCTAGTAAAGAAACGCGATGGTTCAGACCGCATGTGTATAGACTACCGCGAGCTTAATAGTAACACCGTCTCCGATCGTTACCCGCTCCCTCTAATCTCCGACCAAATCGCGCGTCTCAATGGTGCCAATTATTTTTCAAAATTAGACTGCGCTAGCGGTTTTCATTTAATACCAGTAAGCGAAGAGTCCATAGAGAGCACTGCTTTTATTACAGCCGAGGGTCAGTATGAATTCCTGACCATGCCTTTCGGTCTGAAAAATGCAATTTCAGTATTTCAGAGAGCTATTATGAATGCTCTAGGTGATCTAGCTCACGATTACGTAATCGTCTACGTTGATGACGTCTTGATCGTCTCTCCCGATGTAGAGTCAGGTTTACAAAGACTTCACACTGTGTTAGAAATTCTAACTCAAGCTGGTTTCGCTTTGAACCTCAGGAAATGCTCCTTCCTCAAGACGAAGGTAGAGTTCTTAGGGTTTGAGGTAGAGTCTGGTCAGATCAGACCCAATCGCAGAAAAGTAGAGGCCTTAACGGCTCTACCACCTCCGGAAACGGTGACCCAACTACGACAGTTTATCGGACTAGCCTCATACTTTCGCCAATTTGTGCAAGATTTCTCTAGAATAATGGCCCCGTTGTATCGACTGACTTCACTGAAAGGTGAAGTGACGTGGAAACCAGAACATGAAGACATTCGCCAAAAAGTGATATCTACCTTGACGAGTGATCCGGTATTGACGATCTATGACACAGAACTCCCAGTAGAGCTGCACACAGACGCAAGTAGTTTGGGGTATGGAGCAATTTTGTTCCAAGTCAAGGCTGATGGTAAGCGTTGTGTGGTAGCATACTTTAGTAAGAGAACATCTCCTGCAGAGAGCAAATATCACTCGTACGATCTCGAAACTCTCGCGGTTGTGAATTCTATCAAACACTTTAGGCAATATCTTCATGGCAGAAAGTTTAACGTCGTTACGGATTGCAACTCGTTGAAATCTTCCCAAACAAAGCAGGATCTTACTCCCCGGGCGCATAGATGGTGGGCTTTTCTGCAGTCTTTCGATTTTGACGTAACGTATAGGGAGGGGAAACGTATGTCACATGTAGATTTCTTTTCACGAAACCCTCTACCGCTCGATTCGAAACCAGTAGCGTCCTGTTTAAGTGCAAAACGCATTGACCATGCTGAACTCTCTCCCAATTGGCTTCAAGCTGAACAACAACGCGATGTAGAGATTTCTAAAATCATAACTGATTTAGAAGAGGATCAACTAGGTGAGCAACTAGCCAAGACTTATGTGCTACGTTCAGGCGTCCTTCATCGTAATATCCAACGTAATGGTAGGTCTAAATGCTTACCGTTTTTACCTCGTGCTCTCCGATGGTCTGTAGTCAATAATTTCCATGACGCTATCGTTCACCTTGGTGCCGAAAAGACAACAGAAAAGCTATACGATTATTATTGGTTTCCGGGTATGTCTCAGTACGTTAAAAAATTCGTAGATAGTTGCGTTACGTGCAAAGTCGCGAAGTCTCATTCCGGTAAAATTCAAGCCGAATTGCATCCGATACCTAAGGTGACGAGCCCGTGGCACACGGTTCACGTAGACGCGACGGGTAAGCTAAGCGGAAAGAATGATAAGAAGGAATACATTTTTGTGTTAATCGATGCGTTTACGAAGTACGTGCTGCTCTACCATGCGGCGAACATTGACTCTAAGAGTAGTATTCACGCGGTTACTCAAAGTGTAGCGCTTTTTGGTGCTCCGACTCGCGTAATAGCAGATCAAGGACGATGTTTTGCCAGTAGAGAGTTTCGCGATTTTTGCGTGAGCAAGAATATCGACTTGCATCTGATAGCGACAGGTTCGTCTCGTGCTAATGGGCAGGTAGAGCGTGTCATGAGTGTCCTTAAATCGATGCTAACTGCTATAGAGACGAGCAATAACAGATCGTGGCAGGACTCTATAGGAGATGTTCAACTTGCGTTAAATTGTACGATGAATCGAGTTACAAAAGCTTCACCTCTGGAGCTTTTGATAGGAAAAGCTGCGAGACCACTAACATTGATGTGTAGCGATGTAGAGACCGATGTCGACATAGAGGAAATGCGCGAGCGCGCGTCAGAGAATATTAAGAAGTGTGCGAAATATGACAAAACACGATTTGACAAAACAAAGGCAAAAATTAAAAAATTTGCGATTGGCGATTTTGTCTTATTACAAAACGAAGAACGAAATCAAACTAAATTAGAACCAAAGTTTAAAGGTCCGTTTAGAGTGATTGAGATTTTGGACGGTGATCGTTATACACTGAAAGCCCTAAATTCTAAGCGTACCTACAAGTATGCACACGATAGGCTAAGGACGATGCCAGCGGGTCACGTACCAGTCGATGTTGATGTTGATAAGGATTTTGATGATGAGCAAGCTTAAGTTGTGGTAGAAAGTCGGGTAAGGGGTTCTATCGGCCGTATTTCATGCGACCGTACCAGTAGTTATTACGTAGTCGTAGCCCGGTAGAAATCGGTGTCTCTTGAGGCAACTCAAGTAGTCCGTGGGTGCGCGATGAGCGTGTATCTCTGGCGGAGGTCGGGGTCCGGAGAGACCGTAGTGTGTAGTCAGTGGGTGATACACACGGGCGATCCACTCGATGGATATGCGTACAGTTGATCCATGCGCTGGATGTGTGAGAGCAATGCGATTGCTGGTCGGCTGGAGAGCCGTGGCGATAGAGGTTTTACTCGAGGGTTTCTGTAAGCTTGGCAGTTTTTGTTGCAGTAGAGTTTTAAAGATTGATTCAAACGACAATGGTACATGGCCCAGGGTAATGATTTTTGTATTTTCGATTATTCCCAATTTTAAGATGTTTGATTTAGTTAAAGAGTAAGATTTGGTTGAAATAAAACTGTAGAGTAAAATTTCTTTATTTTACACCGATCCGATGAATCTAGATTTTGGTCAGGAGTGACCGAGTGGAACAAAATTCTCTCGTGGACTATTTTGTTCGCAGGGTAACCGTCACACGAGGACGTGTGCAAGCAGGATGGCCGTGTCGCAATCGAGTCGTATCCGGTACGCCAACGCCATCGCCATCTGGTGGCGTTCGATGGAGTTAGTGGGGCGCGCGCCACATGGATCGAGGCTAGACTTCACTTGTTCTGTTGGCGAGCGGCGCGCGCGGACACCACCAAACCATCGCGCGTTCTGTGATACGTACCTACATAACTAAATGTGCCTACCTATCTACTGTCTTGTTATTTACTGGATGGATTGTAAATATAGTGTGATTGTGTATACGAATCTGTTTTCTTCATCCAACACTACCCACCTACGGACGCCCACAGTTAGGGAGACCAACGATGAGTGCTAATGATGATGCGGACGGTCTTCCTCCGTCATATATATGTTTTTTTTTTTTTTTTTTTTTTTTTTTTTTTTTTTTTAATATTATCTACTTCTTTCCTTTACAGGTATTACATTTATTGTTGTTATTCTATTTTACATGTTTGGGTTTTTGATTTTCTTAAAATACTGCTTATTCTATCTTATGTTAGATACAGGTTTGGTGTGTTCATCTATCGTAGTTGGTGATTTTTGGTTTAAGGATTGGTTTATATTTAGGGTTCAATACTTCGTGGTGTCTTGTTTAGTGGTATATGTTGGTGGTATTAGGGTTTGACCAGGGACTTCGCTAGCCCAATCAGGGCTTCCATCACGACAGTGTCTCGATGCTGCGTGGCCGTCTTTAGATTGTATTCGACGACCATTTTAGTCGGCGCATCCATCGCTTTCTTTGCAAATCGGCCCGTGGCGTCGTCGGCGTCGTCGGAGTAGTAGACGCAACTGGCCGTGTGCCTCGACACCGCCACTACCGCGTGGGATGTGCTATGCTTACCTATAATATATATCAATATTTTAAGAAAACATATTTTCTTAAACTGTTTTATTTCTTTCTATTACTTTCTTTGCAACCTTCACGCAGTAATTAATAAACTTCTCTCTATTTTTACCAATCATTACGTCTTTTACATTTTCAGCAGATATCTTCATATTTATTTCCTGTTCCAAGTCAAATCTTGCAGCAGCATTTATTGGGCAATCGAACAGTACATGTGGCACCGTTTCGTCGATGTTAGAATCGCAGACGCACGATGGGTTCCCTTTACACTTGAATCGATTCAAGTATTCTGAGAACCCACCGTGCCCCGTGAGGATTTGCGTGGTTGTGCTCGTTGGAGCCATCTTGCGCACCACACTGTACGCCACCACTGCGTCAGGAAAGAACAGTTTGGTGCCCGCAGCCGTGTCACCTGACTTATATCTCCCGTTCCATTCGTCAAGCGTTTCCGACCGGATTCTTCGCTTGACGAATGATACGGGACACAGGTCGTAGTCCGGCTTCTTCTTCGACCCTAGGGCAGCTTCCTTCGCGAGCTGGTCGGCTCTTTCGTTTCCCTCCAACCCTGCGTGGGCCTTGATCCAGAATAAGGAGACACTCTTGTTCTGGAGCTTACAGCGTCGTATGGTGTCTCTGGTTTCCACGGCCAGGGGGTGGCGGGAACTTACATTTATCACCGACTGAAGAGCCGCCATAGAGTCGCTGAAGATGCCGAACGCGGTTTCATTGCGCTTGAGCGCTTCGGCTGCCCCTCTTTGCAAGGCCAGGAGTTCAGCCTGATAGACGGTGCAAAAGGACGGCAAGGCAAGCTTGAGGGCCTTTATTTCGGTGGTGCTATTCCACAAGGATAGCGCCGCTCCGACTTTACCCTCAATCTTGCTGCCGTCTGTGAAAATCCGCACAGCGAAATTACTGTGACTGTTATATTGTTCCTCGTCTACCAGGCTTACAAACTCCAAGCTCATCTGCTCCGCGGGATGCGGGGCTTCAATCGCTCGGGCCATCCACTCTACCTCCCGATCTCCTAGTGTGGGCTGGGACACTCCCCTCTTGGCTCCGTAGAGCGCAGCCGCTTCTCTGATACGGAGGTCGAGCGGGAGTATCCCCGACAGAACCAGTGCCGAGTTTAGGGAAACAGTACGATAGGCCCTGCACAGCTTCTGGGCAAATCCTCTCTGGATGACGTTAAGCTGCTTCCTGACCCCCAGCTTGTTGGCAGCTGGTGCCCATGCGCTTGCGGCATACAGCACAGTTGGCTCCACTGCTGCGGTGTATATGGCCCTTATCACCTCCGGGTGCAGACCCCAACTGACCCGGGCTGCTCTGGCCAGCTGCTTGTACATAGCTATCGCCTTCTTACATACGATAGCTATGTGTTTATTGAAGGTGAGTTTGGCATCAATAGTAAGCCCTAATATTTTAACTTCTTGGGACATTCCAATGTCGATCCCCCCCATGCTCAAGCGCGGCGTATCATATTTGAGCCTCCGCGTTAGTACCATCGCACAGGTTTTGTGCTGCGCGAATTTCAGCCGATTTTTGACACCCCACGCACGAACATGTTCAAGAGCGGCATTGGCTTGTCCCTCGATCTCTTGTGCCGCATTACCGTCAAACACCAACACCACATCGTCGGCAAATGCCTGGCAGTAGTCGCCCCTACTCTCCAGCTGTTTCAGGAGCGGGTCAAGCAGCAGGTTCCAAAATATGGGCCCCCCTATGGATCCCTGGACGCACCCTTTGCTGGTTCGCCTTCTGCTTTCCTCCCCGGCGTACCTAACGGTGACCACCCTGTCACTGAGGTAACTGCTTACTACTCGTCTCAAATTTACCGGACATTTTTCCTCAGCCAATCGTACTTTAATGGCAGGCCACCACGCACTGTCAAAAGCTCCCTCGATATCCAGCGACACAAGCGTCACAATCTTCTTCTGTGCCAGCTTTGAACGGATGTACTGAACGAGGGTGAAGAGGGAGTCTTCAGTGCTTTTTTGGGGCATAAAGCCGTATTGGCGAGTACTGATCCTAGGCAGCAAGTAGAATTTGAGACGAGCAACCAGCATCTTTTCGTACACTTTCCCTAGGACAGGCAAAAGCCCAATCGGCCTGTACGACTTCGGTACGATGTACGAATCTTTGCCCGGCTTTCTGAGCACAACTACCGTAGCTTCCTTCCAGGTCTTCGGAAAGTGGTGGTGCGCCAGGCATTTGTTCAGCAGTGCCAGGAAGAATTCAGGGTCACATTTTATAGCCTGAGAGCAGATGTCAGCCGTGAAGCCGTCGGCTCCCGGGGCCTTTTTTGGGTTGAACGACACCATAGACCTGTTAAGCTCGCTTTGAGTAAACGGTGGGTCATTTCGTTCATCATGACTCCAAGCATTTACCGTCTCTGCCAGCTGTCGGGTTTGGCGATGATCTATGTTGTCGTCTTCCTCTCGGTCCTCGGGATAGAACGTCTCAGCTAACAGCCTCACTGAGCCTTTCGCGTCCAGTGTCTCCCCTTCCATCTGCAGCGGCAGATCCTCCTCTCTCTTCGCTATCCTCCCCATTACCCTATATATTCCTTCCCAGACCCCTTCCCTATCCTGTTTTCCACAGAACTCCTTCCAACTCTCCGCTTGGGCCTTTGTCACCGCTGCCTCATACTCCTCCTTCGCTTCTAGGTACAGCTTGACAACCATCGCTCTTCTGACCGGTGCTGCATTCCTGACTCTGACTTTCTTGGTGGCGACTAGCTTCTTCATCTCCGCGAGTTCCTCGGACCACCACGGCATGTTCAGCGTTTCTGTTTTTTGTTTATGTGGTATTGTGTCTTTGCATGTGTCTGTAATGGCTTGTGTGTATGTGTTTATTGCTAAATCTAGTTGTTCTATGGTGTGTGTGCTTGACAATTCTACTAAGGTTAACTTTCTGTCCAGCATAATTAGTGACAGTTTCTCATGAAATTGCCTCCAGTTTGCTTTTTTGGTGTTGTATACCCTAGTGGTTCGCTCTATTGCCATACCTTTAGATTTATTCAAGCGAATGCTGAAGGTTATGCCGTTGTGGTCGGAACTCGTGAGACCCTCCTCGATCTGCCAGCCGTCCACTAGGTTGAGCACGTCCGCCGAACAGGCTGTCACGTCCACGTGGCTGCTGTACCTCACCCCACCTCTCACGGTATCGAATGTTGGAATGTCCCCCGTGTTGAGGATCTGCAGTCCCGATTCCCCCAGTGCCCCACACATCTGCTCCCCTCTCGGGTCTTCATTGCTGCTACCCCACCAAGTACTTTTCGCGTTTGCGTCTCCTCCAATAACCAACCTATTGGAGCCCAACTCTTGCTCTATGCGCTTGAAATGCTCCAGGTATGGCTCCATGGGCTTGTCCGGCTCGAAGTAGAAGGACACCAGCGTGATCGTCCAGGCTCTAGTTCGGACTCCCACCACAACGATGTTGTTTGTGGTGAGTTGTGGGTACTGCAAGACGTCCAGGTCTTTGTCAAAGACGGCTATTGCTGCCTTTACAGTCCCTTCTCCTCCCTCAGAGCTCTGGAAGACCCTTACGCCCCGGTGACTCCTCATCCTTCTCACCCCACCCACATAAGGCTCCTGGATCATTGCAACGGCGGCTTTGCGCTTGTCAGCCTCGAGCAAGAGCTCGTTTGTTGCTAACTGGCTCCGTTGCAGGTTGGCCTGGATAATTTTGTACTCGGTGGTGGTCGCCGGGACAACTTCAGCAATATGCCACTGAGGCTCGGGCTAACGCGTCCCACTTTCTTCGCACCGGGCAATCGCTGCTAAACGCATTGTGCTGTTGGTTCCCATTCTTAGCTCTGGTGCAGTTTATGCACACCGCTGCTTCGTCAAACTGTCTGTCTGGGCAGTCCGCCCTGAGATGCAGGCCGCCGCAGTGGCTGCACAGGTCGGCTGCCTCTTTGCAGAACCGTTTGCCGTGCCCGTATCCCAGGCAGCGGGTACACTGCACCAGAGGCGTTTGATCTTCAACGCGCACTCTTTGTAGGTCGATCCTGAGCTTTCCTGAATCTATTGCCCTCCTCCAAATCGTGGGAGAGACGCTAAGCACAATGTGGTTCATGTGGGGGTTTCTGGTATTTCTCCTATATTTAATGGCAGTCCTTCCTTCCTCGCCGCCGAGGTCGTGAAAAATCTCCCGATTCTGATTCCTGAGTGCTTTAAGAACTTCTTCGTCGCTGTGTACCAGCAACACGTCCCTCAGAATCAGAAGCGGGTCCCTGTTCGTCACTTCCTCGACGACGAGGTTACCTCCGGCCGCTTCTAGCCGCTCCTTGATTTTTCTTCTCTCCTCTTTTGTTGAGCAGCCCATGATAATCT
Source organism: Dasypolia templi (assembly GCA_963555695.1). Classification (NCBI taxonomy): domain Eukaryota; kingdom Metazoa; phylum Arthropoda; class Insecta; order Lepidoptera; family Noctuidae; genus Dasypolia; species Dasypolia templi. Next base: position 142,394 of record OY743151.1, on the reverse strand, counting down.
TCCTGTCTCTTGCTCTCCTCACTCTCTCCACCTGCACCCAGCCTTCCTTCGCGTCCACTGCCTTCCTTATTTTCTCCAATACCTCTTCACCCGTCTCTAGCTCTTGCGTTGAGGAGACAACCATGGAGTGCAGCGTCGCTCGCTCAGGGGCCAGTCCCCCGGTCTGGCTCTTACGCGCTGCCGCAACACCTGCGTATGTTTTCTCCTCAACGCTGTCTCTATTGGCTAGGATGCCGCCGACTTTTTCCAGCTTTTCCGTGTTTTCCTTAATTAATGCGCTATGCTTTTCCATACGGGAGGCACTACGTTATCATCGGGTGCCTCTCTACCTCCGCCGCATCGTTGGGGCTTATCTGGCGGGGAGGTGTGTCACCTACATGGGACGTGATGGCGGAAACCAGCGCCAAGTGTCGTGCGGTGTTCCACAGGGATCGGTCGTGGGACCGCTCCTGTGGAACATCGGGTACGACTGGGTGCTGAGGGGCGAGCTCCCGCCGGGCGCGGACCTGACGTGTTACGCGGACGACACGCTGGTCACGGCCCGGGGGAGTTCGCACAGGGAAGCAGCGTTGCTCGCGACGGCGGCGGTCTCACTCACGGTGAGCCGCATACGGCGCCTCGGCCTGGAGGTGGCCCTCAGCAAGTCGGAGGCCATGGTGTTTCATGGCCCCCGGCGGGCGCCGCCGGCCGGATCACACATTGTGGTCGGGGGGGTCCGGATCGCTGTCGAGCCCACCATGAAATATCTGGGATTGGTGCTCGACAGCCGGTGGGACTTCGGACCCCACTTCCGGCGGCTGGCGCCCAAGTTGTTGGGCGCGGCCGGGGCGCTGGCAACGCTGCTTCCCAATCTGGGGGGCCCGAGCGCCGCCTGTAGGCGGCTCTATATGGGGATCGTGCGATCCATGGCGCTCTACGGAGCGCCGATCTGGGCGTCTGACCTGACGGCCGGCAGCATAGCTGTCCTGCGCAAGCCGCAGCGGGCGATGGCCGTCAGAGTCATTCGGGGGTATCGCACGATCTCCTTCGAGGCGGGTTGTGCACTGGCCGGATCACCGCCCTGGGACCTGGAGGCGAAGGTGCTCGCGTCACTGTACCGGTGGCGCGAGGCAGCGCGGGAGCGGGGCGAGCGACCGATGCAGCAACAAATCGAGCAGCATCGGTTGCAGCTCCGCGAGGTCCTGGTGGCGGAATGGCGGGTGAGGCTGTCACGCCCTACCGCCGGCCTCAGCACCATCGAGGCGATCCGGCCAGTGCTCGACCGCTGGCTCGGGAGAAGGCACGGCTCCCTGACGTTTCGGGCGACGCAGGTGCTCTCGGGGCATGGTTGCTTCGGGAAGTACCTGTGTCGCATAAACAGGGAGCCGGACGCCCGGTGTCACCACTGCGTCGACTGCCGGGAGGACACGGCGCGGCACACGCTGGCAGAGTGTGCCGCTTGGGAGGAGCCGCGCCGTGCCCTCATCACCGAAGTAGGCAACGACCTGTCGCTGCCGGCCGTCGTGAACGCGATGGTCGGCGGCGCAGAGTCCTGGGACGCAGTGGTCTCCTTTTGCGAAACGGTCATCTCGCAGAAGGAGGCTGCGGAAAGGGAGAGAGAGATCTCGACTCTCGACCCGGCCCGCAGCAGACGCACCGGGCGTCGGAGGAGGGCGGACAACGCCCTCTTCCGGCCCCCCTAAATGGGTCCAGGGGCGACGGATTCGGGGACATCCGTCGCCCCCCAACATCAGGACCCGAGAAGGTGGCGCGCGTAGTGTTCCGCGTGCGCCGCTCACAGACGTTGCGGGGGGTGTACACCTCACTCCCTCCGCCCGAGACGGGGCCCGCGCAAGCGGGCCGGCACCAGCCGGGGTTGTGGAAGAATAATGTGTTCCCGCGACCCCGGCTTAGGTGTGAGATGGAACACCGGGGTGGTTTTTAGTCAGTAAGAGTCTGACAGACCCCTCCGCCCGCCCCAGGGCGGAGGACATCCATGAGGATTTTCCACCCCGGGAACAAAAAAAAAAAAAAAAAAGGTTAGGTTGGGGGACCACCCCACAGTGCTTGCGTCCACGTCGCGTCCCCTGGAAACGACCCAGTTCTGACCACCGTAACGGAGTGGCAGACTGGGCTCGGCCAAAGTGCACTGTGCTTTCGTTGCTTTTTATCTTGCCTTGAGTGAACGAACCTGCGGAGGCTATGCCCAAACCCACGCGGGATGCCTTCGGGCAGTTTTTAAAACCCAAAGGCCCTTCTCAGGGCCAACCCAAACGCCCTTCGCGGGGCCGACCAAAAGGCCCTTCTCAGGGCCAAGCCAAAGGCCCTTCTCAGGGCCAACCCAAAGGCCCTTCTCAGGGCCAACCAAAAGGCCCTTCTCAGGGCCAGTCCGACGCTTCGGCGTCAGAGGCTAGCCGCGCGCCGTCTGCAGCTAGCTTCTTTGAGAACCCGTTGGACTTGGACTCGTTGTCTGACTCCGACAAAGAGTCCATGGCTGGCGTGTCGGACGGGGGCGATTTCCAGTCGCGGAAGCGGGCCTTCCTGCGGAACGGGTCCGAGGGCTCTTCGGGCTCGGCGGGGCGTCCTAAGGCCAAAAAGCCACCGACAGCCGCGGACACCCACGTCGTGGGTCTCGCGGACGCTCAGCGTCAGTTGGACCTGGCTCGGCGTGAGCAGCACCAGCAAGACCTGGAGGAGCGGGTTGCTGCCAAGGAGCAACGGGCGCGCGCTGCCCGGGCCAAGTCCGGGTACGGAGCGTCCCGCGTTCTGTACGCGGACCACTCACTGGCTGAGCTGGAGCGGATGGCTGAGGAGGACGAGGAGGAGATAGTAGAGATCGCCTCTAAATCCTCCAATTTGAAAGGGACCTTCCAAAAGGCCCTTAAATGCAGGGCCGCGAGCATGCGTGGCATAATACAGGAGATGGTCCGTCGCAAGGCGAGCGACGAAACGCGGCAACTGCAGGCGAAAGTCGATCGCCTGCAATCGGAGGTCAGCCAGCTTCATCAGAAGCTGGCCGAAGCCACGGCTCGGCCAGGCCAATCAGAAGAAAGACCTGCGGCAGAGGGCCCCGCCTCCAACCTTGAGGATGTCATCCGCAAGGTCGTTATGGAGGAGAGGGCCTTCACAAGAGCTTGCTTAGCAGGCATTGAGGACCGGCTCTTGCCGGAGAAACGCCTCCGACCGCCGCTTGCGGCCGACAAGAGGCAATGCGAGCCGGGGCCGTCCTCCCAGGGGGAAGACGCCTTTCTCCCATCTACAACCCCGTCCAACCAGCATGGGTGGACCGAGGTTGCCGGGAGGGGTAAGGGCAAGGCCAAAAAGGCCAAAAAAGCCGCGACGGCCGTTCCTGCCGTGCCCGCCACCACACCTCCCAATCAGTCGCAGACGACTGCAAAGGGTAAAGGGAGAGGGAAGACAAAGGTGAAACTCGTTCCCCCAAAGACCGCAGCCGTTGTGGTGACGCTCACCGCGGAGGCTGCGGAGCGAGGCGAGACGTACGCGTCCATTTTGTTGCGGGCGCGTGCCAATGCCGATCCCACTCAACTGGGGATCGGCAAAGTCTCTTGCCGGCGAACTCAAGCCGGGGCTCGAATTTTCGAGTTCCCGGGGGCAGAGGGCAAAGCCCATGCGGACCTCTTTGCATCCAAGCTGCAGGAGGTCATCGCGGACGCGGCCAAGGTGGCCCGTCCAGTCAAGGCGACGACCATCGAGGTGACCGACCTGGATGACTCGGTCACCAAAGAGGAGGTGGTGGTTGCGGTCGCAGCAATGGGGGGCTGTGACGTCGCAGAGGTGCACGGCCGGGACATCAGGCCCGGCCGCGGTGGAATGGGCACCATTCGCCTCGAGTGCCCAGTCGCGGCTGCCAAAGCCGTCCTCGACAAGGGACGGCTTACCGTCGGCTTCAGCTCGGGGGCAGTCCGGGCACTTGTAGACCAGCCTCTTCGGTGCTACAGGTGCTTCGGTATCGGACACACTCGAGCCCTCTGTCCGTCCACGGTCGATAGGACGGACAGCTGCTATCGCTGCAGCAAGGAGGGCCACAAGAGCAGCTCCTGCACGGCTGCCACTCCGCACTGCGCAGTGTGTGCCGCCAGTGGCCGCCCGGCAGACCACGTCATGAAGGGGAGGAACTGCAATCCTCCCCCTAAGAGGGGCAAAGCGCCGATGGGTCGGGCTGCCAGCACCGTCGTTCCCGAGGTAGGAACCGCGGTGGCCGCGGAGGCGATGACGGAGGTTATGACTATCGATGGATAGGGTCGAACATCGCATACTCCAGGCGAACACCAACCACTGCAGGGCAGCCCAGGATCTGCTGATGCAGACCATGGCTGAGTGGTTGGTGGACTTGGCGGTGGTTGCCGAGCCTTACTCGGTCCCCGGCCATTGGCTGGGCGATAGGGACGGCTTGGTGGCGTTGATGTCGCGGTCTTCCACAGACTCCCCTCCCCTCTCGCTATTAGAGAGAGGACCGGGATATGTGGCCGCCGCGTGGGGAGACGTAGGTGTGGTGGGGGTCTATTTCTCCCCAAACCGCCCTCTCTCGGACTTTGAGGATTTCCTCGAAGTCCTCACCGCAGTCGTAGGGAGGGCGGCGCCGCGCCAGGTCGTCGTGTTGGGCGACCTGAACGCCAAGTCGGTGGCCTGGGGCAACCCGGCTGCCTCGTGCAACGTCCGAGGACGCGCCGTCGAATTTTGGGCGGCCTCATCCGGCGTGTCACTCCTCAACAGGGGGGCGGTCCACACGTGTGTGCGGCAGCAGGGAGGGTCGGTGGTTGACGTCACGTTTGCCACCCCCGCGCTAGCCGCCCGCGTCGTGAATTGGCGGGTGGAGATGGTGGAGACCTTGTCGGACCACCGATACGTGCGGTTCGACATCTCCGCCCAGGGGAGGGTGGCCCGCTCGGGCAAATCTCCCTTCCCACGGTGGGCTCTCACCCGCCTCGACCGGGAGGCCGCTCAGGAGGCGGCCTTTCTTCAGGACTGGTTGTCGCCCCCTGTCGAGGTCCTGGACGTGGACACCGCAGCGGTTCAGCTCAGGAGGTCCCTGACCGAGGTGTGCAACTCCAGCATGCCTCGGTCTCGCCGTCCGCCTCCCCGTCGTGCCGTCTATTGGTGGACGGAGGAACTGGCGCGGCTCCGAGCCGCCTGCGTGTCGGCCAGAAGGGCCTTCACGCGGAGCCGACGTCGCAGCGCCCGGAATCGGGAAAACGAGGACCGCCTCTACGCTACTTACCAAGAGGCGAGGACGGTCCTCAAGTCGGCGATTGGCGCTGCCAAAGACTCGGCGAGGGCCGAGATGCTGGCAGGGCTCGATAGGGATCCTTATGGGAGACCGTACAAGGCGGCGCGGAACCAACTGCGCCCCTATGGTCCCCCATTGACGGAGACTCTCGAGCCGGCGTTGCTGGACGGGGTGGTCCGGTCCCTGTTTCCGCGCAGGACCGACTTTACCCCACCAACAATGGACCCTCCGCAAGGCGCAACTTCGCCGGAGGAGGAGGTCCCCCCGGTGACGGCGGAGGAATTGTACGCGGGGGTTCTCAGCCTCCGCGCGAAGAAGACGGCCCCTGGACCGGACGGCGTCCCTGCACGGGTGGTGGCCATTGCTGCCGCCCAAATGGAGGACAGAATTCGGGACCTGTTCAGCGCGTGCTTTACGGCTGGCAGGTTCCCGAAACTGTGGAAGGAGGGGCAGCTGTGCCTCCTCCGAAAGGAGGGACGCCCGGTGGACTCCCCCTCGGCATACCGGCCCATCGTTCTGCTTGATGAGGTCGGTAAATTGTTCGAGGGGATTGTCGCCTCCCGGCTCAATAGCCTGTTGCGGGGGGTGGGGCCGAATCTGTCGGACGCCCAATTCGGATTTCGACAAGGGCGTTCGACGATAGACGCGCTGGCCCTACTCAAGGGTCAGGTGAAGGAGGCGGTGGAGGCGGGGGGCGGAGTGTTGGCGGTGTCATTCGACATAGCCAACGCCTTCAACTCCGTGCCCCACTCGACAATATTGGAGGCACTTCGGTATCACGGAGTGCCTCAATACTTGAGGAGCCTCCTGGCCAGCTACTTGGAGGATCGAGAGATCCTCCTTGTTGACAAGACGGCCAGGGTGAGACGTTACGGCGCAGAGTGCGGTGTTCCGCAGGGGTCGGTGCTGGGGCCCCCCCTATGGAATATAGGGTTTGACTGGCTCCTGCGGGGAGCCCTCCTCCAGGGCACGAGTGTCATCTGTTACGCGTATGACACTCTCCTCACTGCCCGGGGGAGGAGCTACAGGGAGGCGGCCTGTCTGGCCTCGGCTGGCGGATCCTTGGTTGCAGGGAGGATCCGCCGCTTGGGACTGAAGGTGGCGCTGCACAAGACCGAGGCCGTTTTCTTTCACGGGCCTCGGCAGCGCTGCCCTCCCGACGCCCACATCGTTGTGGAGGGCGTCAGGATCGGGGTCCAGACCCAGATGAAATATCTGGGCCTGGTGCTGGACAGCAGGTGGCGATTTGGCCCGCATTTCAGCGGGCTGTCAACGCGCCTGCTGAAAGCCGCGGACGCCCTCTCGTGGCTCCTCCCGAACCTGGGGGGGCCCAACGCGCAGTGCCGGCGATTGTATGCCGGCATCCTGCGGAGCATGGCCCTATATGGGGCCCCTATCTGGGCGGACTCCCTGCACAGGCGGGAGAACGCAACGGCGATCCGCAGGCCCCAAAGGGCCATTGCACTGCGGGTGGCGAGGGCCTACCGCTCGGTGGGCTTTTCGGCGGCATGCGCTCTGGCTGGCACCCCTCCTTGGGAGTTGGAGGCATGGGTGCTCGCCAGAGTTTACGAGTGGACGGCGCGGCGAAAAGCGCTCGGGGAGCGCCCCGTCGCGGAGGAGCGGGAGGCCGTGCGGCAAGAGGCAAGGGACGCCATCGTCCTCCATTGGACACAGGACCTCGCAGCCGCCACCTTTGGCCGGCGGACATTGGACGCGCTCGGTCCGGTCCTGCGAGGCTGGCTCGAGCGGTCCCACGGGTTCCTCTCATTCCGTCTGGTGCAGGTGTTGTCCGGCCATGGCTGTTTTGGATCGCATCTGCACCGGATCGGGAGGGAGGAGACTCCGGCGTGCCATGACTGCGGTGCGCCGGAGGACACGGCACAGCACACCCTAGAGGTGTGCCCAGCCTGGTCGGAGCTGCGCCGCAGTGTGACCGCGGTGGTCGGGCAGGACCTCTCGCTCCCCGGCGTGGTCAGCTCCATGCTGGAGAGCGAGGAGGTCTGGGCAGAGGTCGCCTCCTTTTGCGAGGACGTTATTTCGCAAAAGGAGGCGGCGGAGCGCGAGCGGGAGGACGATCCTCTCGCTGCGCCGCTCCGCAGACGAAGAAGAGGTCGGAGAGGGCGTCGTCTCCTCCCTCCTCGTGGTGGTGACAGGCGGGCGACAGGCGCGGGGGCGCCTCCGCCCGCATTGCACCTGTCATCACCTTCGTCGGTCATTCCCGGCCCTCCCCCCACGGGGAGGGCGTGAAGCGTCTGCCTTAAAGGCGGACGGTCGTCGGAGGAGGACTGGACGTACAGGCTGCGCCAATCTCCCAGTCCCCTCCACTCAAGACGAGGCGGGAGTGCCGCTGGGTTGTTTTAGTGGGTATACCGGGTCAGACCGGGGAGTCCCACATAGCCCCCCATTCCCCCAATGGGAGGGTATGCGTAATGCATTTTTTCCCAGCGCAAAAAAAAAAAAAAAAAAAAAAAAAAAAAGGTTAGGTTAGGTTTTTTTTTTTTTTTTTTTTTTTTTTTTTTTTTTTTTTTTTTTTTTTTTTTTTACTGCCTTTCCCCAGCCATAGGCACGCCGGGACCTTACTATTCTAAGTAACACATTCGTTCTAATTCCTTCTTTTATTCCTCTCGCACTTACATGCCGCATACTTTATCTTTCTTACATTCATCACTTTTATTCCTTATCCGGGTGGGACTCCCGCTATTTATACTACTTTTATCATTATACTGGGGTAATGATTTTTCCACGTGTTTAGTCATTTATTGTTACCAAGATGTTAATACATGTTTTTCTTAAACTACAACATTTCTTAACCTATTGCATTTCTTAACTTCTAATTAATATATAATACATAATTTTATTTATGTTTAGGGCTTACTATCTCTTTCTTATACTATGCACAATTATTGATCCTTGCTCTTATATAGTTCTTAACATTTGTTTCTTTTCTAATAATACAGTGCTTTTTTCACAATACAGGAAGGCTACAACATTTTCTTATACAGGAAGGCTACATCAATTTCTTATAATACAGTGTTATATTTATTTCAAGAGATTATTTTCTATTTCTTAACCTCTAATTTCTTATACTTCAGTGTTTTATTTATATCTACAACTTACTATTTATTTCTTATACTATTCACAATTTCTTAATCCTTACTATTATATAATTCTTAACATCTATTTCTTTTCTAACAATACAGTATTATTTATTCTAATTCTATTTAACAATATATTCTTAACTTAATTCTATGGTTCCTTCCGATATGGTTATCTAAGCATGTATTTTTGTTTACTTTTGTTTGGTCTATGGGATAGTGAGATTTGTGACTCAGTGTATAATGTACCTCTATTTTTCACATTCTTTCCATTGTTTCTGTCAATAATACATATATACTCTATTATATATGCGTATCGCCATTTCTTGTCGCTGGATTATTTCTTAGCTGTTATTATTTAGTTGTTTGTGTTTTTGCAACTTGTTTAGTCTGTGATTTGTTGTATTTTTCTACTTTCACATTGTTTCTAACTTTTCTTTGCCAATAATATACATATTCTCTAATATATATAGTTATTGCCATTTCTTGGTCCGAGATTATTTCCTTGACTGTTTACTATTTACTTATTTGTGTAGTGTCCAGTGTTTGCGTGCATGTTTTGATGTATCCATATATATTTACTATATACTTTTATATCATTGTGTGTGGTTGTGTGTTTCTGTGACATGTGTGTGCGTTCAACTGAGTGGGTGAGTCATGCATATGCCGTGTTTGTTCGGGCCAGGTAGTCCCACTTTTTACGGGTTGGGCACTCGACACTGAATGCGTTGTGATCCGTGTTCTGCAACCTAGAGTGTAAGCAGTTGCAGCACTGCGGCTCATTTCCCGCGGTATAATCAGCGCATTTCTCGCGCAGATGCGGGCCTCCACAGTGGCTACACCTGTCTACACTCTCGGTGCAGAATTTTCGGCCATGGCCGAAAGCGAGGCACTTCGTACATTGGATGAGCGGAGACTGGTCCTCTACCCTGACCCTTTGCAGGTCCAGATAGAGGGCTCCAGCTTGCGTCATCCTCTGCCATAGCTTTGGCCTCACCTGGATGACAACGTGAGAGGTCTTAGGATTTCTGGTCCTCTTTTTATATTTTATTGTCAAGTCCATATCCTCTTTTGGTAGGCCCATGAAAATGTCGGTATTTTGGGCGTAAAGTGCCTTAGTCATTTCATCATCGTCACTGTCCATGAAGACATCTTTAAGGACGACGAGTGGGTCCTTGTTTTTCATGGGCGCTACGATTAAACCCTCTCCGCGGCTTTCTATTCTCTCTCTTAACTTTTTTAATTCCACTTCCGTGTCGCAGCCTAAGATGACTGTCTGATTTTTCGCCTTTCTAACCTTATTTATTTTGAGGCCAGTAACCCTGGCGTCGACCGCCTTCTTCACTCTAGCGAGTACCTCGTCGGCAGTCTCTTGATTGCCTTCGAAGGTCACCGCCATCGAATGAAGCGCCGGGCGACGCCCGGGTTTGGCTGCTGCGGCGCTGGCGTATGTTTTTGTAACCGGGTCGCTCTCAGTTACCAGTCCTTTTGCAATATCGCTTATTTGCGTCTTTGCTTCGACGACATCTCCGGCGACAGTACCGACCAGATCTTCGAGATGGGCCTGCGTACGTCCCACGACATCCTCGGTCGTTTTGCCGATTGCGATCTTTGTCTCTTCAAGTTTGTCGTGTACGTTATCAATGATGTCTGCGCCTCGTTCGTCATTTTCTCGTCCAAGCTTTTCTATTTCATGCTTTAGGCTAGCTTCCATTTGACTTAGCCGCGTAGTAAATGTACTTTCCACCTCTCCCAGCTTTTCCAGCAGATTTTCTTCTTTCTCAGAAGATACAGCCACTGTATGTGTAGTTGTCTTGGACGCTGCTGCTTCCAAATTCTTCATCCGCTTACTCAGCTCGAAGAGCATGCGGATACTTTTATCCGATTGTGTCTCCAGGAAGGTCTTGATGTCCCGCCTCATCTGAGGGTACTGCTGGACCTTTGTGGGTATATCCTCAAAGGTCTTCATCACTTCCTGGAGTAAATGGTCGCTCGGTAGCTCAGCGTAGTTCTGCAGCTGTTTTCGATAAAGGTCCATATTGTCAAGCGACCTTCTTTTTGTTTCAGGTCTTTTGATGAAGGTCCTGGCAGCGTCCAGCACTGTCGAAGGTGAGATAGCGGGGCTGGGAGTAGTGGGTTTTTTGGCAGCACTAGTTGTTGGTGTATGGAACATAGTGAATGTGTGTGCGAGAGAGTATGATGTAATGTGTAGTGCGAATAAGACGGGAAAAGTTGTCAAATATATAAATTTTCTGTCTGACCCTGTATAGGGGGGTCAGTGTCAAGTGTAAATATAACTTAGATTAAAGGAAATAAAATATATGTAGAGCTCCGCTCTACCTCGTTATTTAGTCTAAATATGGATATGTGACAATATTTTATATACACTGCAACACTTTACAGGAACCGGAATAAATGAGAAAAGTAATACATAAATTTAACTATCATAAAAAAGGGGGGGCGTATTTCCGCGGTTTTTATGGAGCCAAAACAGAGATCTCCTCCTCCCGATTCTAAAGACCCCAAACTCGATAGGTCTATGACCTCTGGTTCCGAAGTTGGAGCACGGGGGGGTGAAGTAGCCTTAAAAAGTGGGGGGGGCGTATTTCCACGGTTTTTATGGAGCCGAAACAGAGGTTTCCTCCTCCCAATTCTAAAGAACCCAAACTCGATAGGTCTATGACCTCTGGTTCCGAGGTTGGAGCACGGGGGGGTGAAGTAGCCTTAAAAAGTGGGGGGGCGTATTTCCGCGGTTATTTTGGAGCCAAAACAGAGGTCTCCTCCTTCCGATTCTAAAGACCCCAAACTCGATAGGTCTATGACCTCTGGTTCCGAGTTGGAGCACGGGGGGGTGAAGTAGCCTTAAAAAGTTAGGGGGGATGGGGGGTAAAATTTTATTGGGATATAAATATGTATATATTTATGCAAAAATCAGTGTTGGGGTGTCAATAAGGTGGGGTCAAAATATAGGGGGGGGGGGGAATAAATTAAATAATAAAAAAAGAATAAATAATGAAAGAGGGGGCAATAAACTAAGACTTAATTTGATTTTAAATTAAGGGGGGCTAAATTTAAAGATAATTATAGAGGGGGGCAATAAACTATTTAATTAAATATTCTAAGGGGGTTCTTAGGGACAAATAAAATAATAATAATAAAAAAGGGGGGCAATATACTGAAATTTATTTAAATAATATATTAAAGGAGGTCTTAATTTAAAATAATAATAAGAGGGGGGGGCAAATAATTTAAAATTGTATTTAAATAAATAACTTAAAGGGGGTTCTTATAAGACTAATAGAATAATAGAAGAGGGAGCAAATTAACTAGATTTAATTAAATAATATATTAAAAGGGGGCACGTAATTTAAAAATAATAATTTAAGGGGGGTTATAAGGGGGTTAATAAATAAATTTGAGTTAATTAAGTTAAATAAAAAGGGGGTCTCGAAATTTGGGTAAAATAATAATAAAAAAGGGGGGCAATATACTGAAATTTAGTTAAATAATATATTAAAGGAGGTCTTAATTTAAAATAATAATAAGAGGGGGTGGCAAATAATTTAAAATTGTATTTAAATAAATAACTTAAAGGGGGTTCTTATAAGACTAATAGAATAATAGAAGAGGGAGCAAATTAACTAGATTTAATTAAATAATATATTAAAAGGGGGCACGTAATTAAAAAATAATAATTTAAGGGGGGTTATAAGGGGGTTAATAAATAAATTTCAGTTAATTAAGTTAAATAAAAAGGGGGTCTCGAAATTTGGGTAAATAATGATTCACTTGATACAATATTGTTTAGACTAAGGGCCACGGCGGGTGTTTGTGTGGGGGGGGGTCGAATGAAAATAATTAAATAATTAAGTGAAGGGGGGGAATCGATAAAGGGTGGCCTGGGGAGTGTTGCAGTATATACTACTCTGTATAGTATATACAAGGTCGGTGTCAAAAACGGGCTAACTAGCTCCGTTCCCGAGTTATTCACGTTTTTAGAATTTCAAAAGTCCCAGGTTCGATCCTCGGATGGTGAACCAACTTTCGTCAGCAAAGTTACTGATGTAATTTTGTCTAAATCTAAGTTCCCTCCAGGGGTTATAGTTCGTCTCCTATTTTCGGCGCGTGGGTTTTAACGGTATGAGAATAAAGAGAGAGAGTTGCCCTTTCCCTCCACTTGTGTTCCAGACTTCTCGGGTAAGGGGTTTGTCTGTAGGGTGTCCGCAAAAATTAGGGTTGCGTTTTGACAGCCGCAAATGCGATTGGTTCTTATGTTCCCCTGAACCGAAAAATCTGAAACCTGAATGTGGTGTAGGTCTGGTGTTTTTCTATGTGCTCCCGTGATTTGGGGGTGTACACTTCCCAATCTCAACCCTTAACCATGCGATACGTGTTTTATAAGTGAAATTTTTACTTATTTTGTCTTAATTAACTATAATTAAACTTATTTGAGTAAGTAGTATTTAATACTATGTTCTAATCTAGCCTGTTTTAATTTTTATTTTAGTATTACTTATTAATTCCTTCCCTGGGGGATGATTTTTAAAATTAAGAGCCTAGCTACAGTGATTTTGTTTTCCCTATATCTACTTATCTATTTAGTGCGGGTGGATTTAATATATTTCAATGGATGGAGGGCAATTTGCCCTTTCCAGTGGTATTTAATTTGTGCTTTTAATTTACCCTGACGGGTTTATTTCGGGACTTCAAAAGCGCAACTTACTGCAAATTTGGTATTTCGGCCTCGGCCCCTACGTCTTAATTATGATATAACTTGGTAAATATTGAATTCGCGTGGGTTTCAATTATTACGCTAGATAGAGGATAATTTTCCCCTTCTAGTAGTGTTGGTTTTAGAATTTAATATTACTTCGACGGGGTTATTTTTAGCACTTAAAAAGAAAAATCGTCACTTCAAAATCTTAGAATTACTTTTAAGGATCAAATTTGGATATTTAAAATAAGAAAATTATATATTATCTACGGAAGGCACCATGTACATATTTTACGACTAAATTTAGATTTTTTGGGGTTGAATTAACCACCCCTCAAATTTTTCAAAAGTTTAGAACACAATAACTTAAAAACTACAAGCCAGATTACAACTAAATTTAAAATGGGTATACAAATAATGGAGAACAATTTTTTAAAACAATAAAAACTATATGTTAGCGATCTGGATTCGCTTGAAATAAATTTTGAAAAATGGCTGAAATTTCGACCTTGTTTTCTTGGTGTTTTTCTTAAGATAATTTGATTTTGAAAACGGCTTCCGGCTCCCCGTCTGCGATGCTTTCAGTAATCACTTTCAGATCCAGTAAAAACCCTCGGGAACTGAGACCACGTTCCACGCGGTCTTGGGTTTTTCGTCGATATCTTGGACACCCCCTGTCGGAAAAATCCGATGTTGGTATCAAATTGTAGGGTTCGTCAAGCCGCACCAGACTGCATACTCAGATTCTCGAGCCTCCACTCAAAATCGAGCAGCGTTTAGCTCGGAAGATTTTGAAACTTGTTTTTCTGGACTTTGTGCGCACAATTTTCCACTTTTCCAAAAACGGTTTTCACAATCACACAGGGCTCGGCAGCGCGGTTTCAACGATATATCGCACTCTATATTTTTCACGAAAAAACCTATTTTTGCTATTTTTCGATCGCGGAGCAGTTTAAAAACGATCTGTTCACGGCTAGGGGTGCCGCGCGACTGGTTAGGTTAGGTTAGGTTAGGTTTTTTCCCAGCGCAAAAAAAAAAAAAAAAAAAAAAAAAAAAAAAAAAAAAAAAAAAAGGTTAGGTTGGGGGACCACCCCACAGTGCTTGCGTCCACGTCGCGTCCCCTGGAAACGACCCAGTTCTGACCACCGTAACGGAGTGGCAGACTGGGCTCGGCCAAAGTGCACTGTGCTTTCGTAGCGAATTTTATTTTATTGCGTTGAGCGTACGAACCTGCGGTGGCTATGCCTAAACCCACGCGGGATGCCTTCGGGCAGTTTTTAAAACCCAAAGGCCCTTCTCAGGGCCAACCCAAAGGCCCTTCTCGGGGCCGACCAAAAGGCCCTTCTCAGGGCCAACCCAAAGGCCCTTCTCAGGGCCAACCCAAAGGCCCTTCTCAGGGCCAACCAAAAGGCCCTTCTCAGGGCCAGTCCGATGCTTCTGCGTCAGAGGCTAGCCGCGCGCCGTCTGCAGCTAGCTTCTTTGGGAGCCCATTGGACTTGGACTCGTTGTCTGACTCCGACAAAGAGTCCATGGCTGGCGTGTCGGACGGGGGCGATATACAGTCGCGGAAGCGGGCCTTCCTGCGGAACGGGTCTGAGGGCTCTTCGGGCTCGGCGGGACGTCCAAAGGCCAAAAAGCCTCCGACAGCCGCGGACACCCACGACGTTGGTCTCGCGGATGCTCAGCGTCAGTTGGACCTAGCTCGGCGGGAGCAGCACCAACAAGACCTGGAGGAGCGGGTTGCTGCCAAGGAGCAACGGGCGCGCGCTGCCCGGGCCAAGTCCGGGTACGGAGCGTCCCGCGTTCTGTACGCGGACCACTCGCTGGCTGAGCTGGAGCGGATGGCTGAGGAGGACGAGGAGGAGATAGTGGAGATCGCCTCTAAATCCTCCAACCTGAAAGGGACCTTCCAAAAGGCCCTTAAATGCCGTGCCGCGAGCATGCGTGGCATCATCCAGGAGATGGTCCAGCGCAAGGCGACCGACGAAACGCGGCAACTGCAGGCGAAAGTCGATCGCCTGCAATCGGAGGTCAGCCAGCTACATCAGAAGCTGGCTGAAGCCACGGCTCGGCCAGACCAAGCAGAAGCAAGACCTGCGGAAAGACCTGCGGCAGAGGGCCCCACCTCCAACCTTGAGGATATCATCCGCAAGGTCGTCATGGAGGAGAGGGCCTTCACAAGAGCCTGCTTAGCAGGCATTGAGGACCGGCTCTTGCCGGAGAAACGCCTCCGACCGCCGCTTGCGGCGGACAAGAGGCAATGTGAGCCGGGGCCGTCCTCCCAGGGGGAAGACGCCTTTCTCCCTTCAACTACCCCGTCCAACCAGCATGGGTGGACCGAGGTTGCCGGGAGGGGCAAGGGCAAGGCCAAAAAGGCCAAAAAAGCCGCGACGGCCGTTCTTGCCGTGCCCGCCACCACACCTCCCACTCAGTCGCAACCCAAGAAAGCGACTGGAAAGGGAAAAGGGAGAGGGAAGAGAGAGGGGAAACTCGTTCCCCCAAAGACCGCAGCCGTTGTGGTGACGCTCACCGCGGAGGCTGCGGAGCGAGGCGAGACGTACGCGTCCATTTTGTTGCGGGCGCGTGCCAATGCCGATCCCACTCAACTGGGGATCGGCAAAGTCTCTTGCCGGCGAACCCAAGCCGGGGCTCGAATTTTCGAGTTCCCGGGGGCAGAGGGCAGAGCCCATGCGGACCTCTTCGCATCCAAGCTGCAAGAGGTCATCGCGGACGCTGCCAAGGTGGCCCGTCCAGTGAAGTCGACAACAATAGAGGTGACCGACCTGGATGACTCGGTCACCAAAGAGGAGGTGGTGGCGGCGGTCGCAGCAATGGGGGGCTGTGACGTCGCAGAGGTGCACGGCCGGGACATCAGGTCCGGTCGCGGTGGCATGGGTACCATTCGCCTCGAGTGCCCAGTCGCCGCTGCCAAAGCCGTCCTCGACAAGGGACGGCTTACCGTCGGCTTCAGCTCGGGTGCAGTCCGGGCACTTGTAGACCAGCCTCTTCGGTGCTACAGGTGCTTCGGTATCGGACACACTCGAGCCCTCTGTCCGTCCACGGTCGATAGGACGGACAGCTGCTATCGCTGCAGCAAGGAGGGCCACAAAAGCAGCTCCTGCACGGCTGCCACTCCGCACTGCGCAGTGTGTGCCGCCAGTGGCCGCCCGGCAGACCACGTGATGAAGGGGAGGAACTGCAATCCTCCCCCTAAGAGGGGCAAAGCGCCGACCGGTCCGGCTGCCAGCACCGTCGTTCCCGAGGCAGGAACCGCGGTGGCCGCGGAGGGGGGAGAAATGTCGATCGATGGATAGGGCCCAACATCGCATACTCCAGGCGAACGCCAACCACTGCAGGGCTGCCCAGGATCTGCTGATGCAGACCATGGCTGAGTGGTTGGTGGACTTGGCGGTGGTTGCCGAGCCTTACTCGGTCCCCGGCCACTGGCTGGGCGATCGGGACGGCTTGGTGGCGTTGGTGACGCGGTCTTCCACAGACTCCCCTCCCCTCTCGCTTTTAGAGAGAGGACCGGGATACGTGGCCGCCGCGTGGGGAGACGTAGGTGTGGTGGGGGTCTATTTCTCCCCAAACCGCCCTCTCTCGGACTTTGAGGATTTCCTCGAAGTCCTCACCGCAGTCGTAGGGAGGGCGGCGCCGCGCCAGGTCGTCGTGTTGGGCGACCTGAACGCCAAGTCGGTGGCCTGGGGCAACCCGGCTGCCTCGTGCAACGTCCGAGGACGCGCCGTCGAATTTTGGGCGGCCTCATCCGGCGTGTCCCTCCTCAACAGGGGGGCGGTCCACACGTGTGTGCGGCAGCAGGGAGGGTCAGTGGTTGACGTCACGTTTGCCACCCCCGCGCTAGCCGCCCGCGTCGTGAATTGGCGGGTGGAGATGGTGGAGACCTTGTCGGACCACCGATACGTGCGGTTCGACATCTCCGCCCAGGGGAGGGTGGCCCGCTCGGGCAAATCTCCCTTCCCACGCTGGGCTCTCACCCGCCTGGACCGGGAGGCCGCTCAGGAGGCGGCCTTTCTCCAGGACTGGTTGTCGCCCCCTGTCGAGGTCCTGGACGTGGACACCGCGGCGGTTCAGCTCAGGAGGTCCCTGACCGAGGTGTGCAACTCCAGCATGCCTCGGTCTCGCCGTCCGCCTCCCCGTCGTGCCGTCTATTGGTGGACGGAGGAACTGGCGGGGCTCCGAGCCGCCTGCGTGTCGGCCAGAAGGGCCTTCACGCGGAGCCGACGACGCAGCGCCCGCTGTGAGGCAAACGAGGACCGCCTCTACGCTTCTTACCAAGAGGCGAGGACGGTCCTCAAGTCGGCGATTGGCGCCGCCAAGGACTCGGCGAGGGCCGAGATGCTGGCAGGGCTCGACCGGGATCCATATGGGAGACCATACAAGGCGGCGCGGAACCAACTGCGCCCCTGTGGTCCCCCATTGACGGAGACTCTCGAGCCGGCGTTGCTGGACGGGGTGGTCCGGTCCCTGTTTCCGCGCAGGACCGACTTTACCCCACCAACAATGGACCCTCCGCAAGGCGCAACTTCGCCGGAGGAGGAGGTCCCCCCGGTGACGGCGGAGGAATTGTACGCGGGGGTTCTCAGCCTCCGCGCGAAGAAGACGGCCCCTGGACCGGACGGCGTCCCTGCACGGGTGGTGGCCATTGCTGCCGCCCAAATGGAGGACAGAATTCGGGACCTGTTCAGCGCGTGCTTTACGGCTGGCAGGTTCCCGAAACTGTGGAAGGAGGGGCAGCTGTGCCTCCTCCGAAAGGAGGGACGCCCGGTGGACTCCCCCTCGGCATACCGGCCCATCGTTCTGCTTGATGAGGTCGGTAAATTGTTCGAGGGGATTGTCGCCTCCCGGCTCAATAGCCTGTTGCGGGGGGTGGGGCCGAATCTGTCGGACGCCCAATTCGGATTTCGACAAGGGCGTTCGACGATAGACGCGCTGGCCCTACTCAAGGGTCAGGTGAAGGAGGCGGTGGAGGCGGGGGGCGGAGTGTTGGCGGTGTCATTCGACATAGCCAACGCCTTCAACTCCGTGCCCCACTCGACAATATTGGAGGCACTTCGGTATCACGGAGTGCCTCAATACTTGAGGAGCCTCCTGGCCAGCTACTTGGAGGATCGAGAGATCCTCCTTGTGGACAAGACGGCCAGGGTGAGGCGATACGGCGCAGAGTGCGGTGTTCCACAGGGGTCAGTGCTAGGGCCCCCCCTGTGGAACATAGGATTCGACTGGCTCCTGCGGGGAGCCCTCCTCCAGGGCACGAGTGTCATCTGTTACGCGGATGACACTCTCCTCACTGCCCGGGGGAGGAGCTACAGGGAGGCGGCCTGTCTGGCCTCGGCTGGCGGATCCTTGGTTGCAGGAAGGATCCGCCGCTTGGGACTGAAGGTGGCGCTGCACAAGACCGAGGCCGTTTTCTTTCACGGGCCTCGGCAGCGCTGCCCTCCCGACGCCCACATAGTTGTGGAGGGCGTCAGGATCGGGGTCCAGACCCAGATGAAATATCTGGGCCTGGTGCTGGACAGCAGGTGGCGATTTGGCCCGCATTTCAGCGGGCTGTCAAGGCGCCTGCTGAAAGCCGCGGACGCCCTCTCGTGGCTCCTCCCGAACCTGGGGGGGCCCAACGCGCAGTGCCGGCGATTGTATGCCGGCATCCTGCGGAGCATGGCCCTATATGGGGCCCCTATCTGGGCGGACTCCCTGCACAGGCGGGAGAACGCAACGGCGATCCGCAGGCCCCAAAGGGCCATTGCACTAAGGGTGGCAAGGGCCTACCGCTCGGTGGGCTTTTCGGCGGCGTGCGCTCTGGCTGGCACCCCTCCTTGGGAGTTGGAGGCATGGGTGCTCGCCAGAGTGTACGAGTGGACGGCGCGGCGAAAAGCGCTCGGGGAGCGCCCCGTCGCGGAGGAGCGGGAGGCCGTGCGGCAAGAGGCGAGGGACGCCATCGTCCTCCATTGGACGGAGGACCTCGCAGCCGCCACCTTTGGCCGGCGAACCTTGGACGCGCTCGGTCCGGTCCTGCGAGAATGGCTCGAGCGGTCACACGGCTTCCTCTCATTCCGTCTGGTGCAGGTGTTGTCCGGCCATGGCTGTTTTGGATCGCACCTGCACCGGATCGGGAGGGAGGAGACTCCGGCGTGCCATGACTGCGGTGCGCCGGAGGACACGGCACAGCACACCCTAGAGGTGTGCCCCGCCTGGTCAGAGCTGCGCCGCAGTCTGACCGCGGTGGTCGGGCGGAACCTCTCGCTCCCCGGCGTGGTCAGCTCCATGCTGGAGAGCGAGGAGGCATGGGCAGAGGTCGCCTCCTTTTGCGAGGACGTTATTTCGCAAAAGGAGGCGGCGGAGCGCGAGCGGGAGGACGATCCTCTCGCTGCGCCGCTCCGGAGACGAAGAAGAGGTCGGAGAGGGCGTCGTCTCCTCCCTCCTCGTGGTGGTGTCAGGCGGGCGACAGGCGCGGGGGCGCCTCCGCCCGCATTGCACCCGTCATCACCTTCGTCGGTCATTCCCGGCCCTCCCCCCATGGGGAGGGCGTGAAGCGTCTGCCTTAAAGGCGGACGGTCGTCGGAGGAGGACTGGACGTACAGGCTGCGCCAATCTCCCAGTCCCCTCCACTCAAGACGAGGCGGGAGTGCCGCTGGGTTGTTTTAGTGGGTATACCGGGTCAGACCGGGGAGTCCCACATAGCCCCCCATTCCCCCAATGGGAGGGTATGCGTAATGCATTTTTTCCCAGCGCAAAAAAAAAAAAAAAAAAAAAAAAAAAAAGGTTAGGTTAGGTTAGGTTAGGTTAGGTTAGGTTTTTTTTTTTTTTTTTTTTTTTTTTAAATTAAACAGTTACCGCGGACATGGTGGTCCGCGCCCTTTTTTACACATTTTATTGTTTACAGGTTTATTATATTATTGTTACAATTACAGTGCTCCTACGTCGGACACGTATGCTTAATACTAATTATATACTACGTGAGTCCATCACTTAAAATATATATATGTTTTTTTTTTTTTTTTTTTTTTTTTTTTTTTTTTTTTTTTTTTTATTATAATCATGCACATGCACATGCTTACGTGTTATATATATTTATACTTAATATGTTTTTTTTTTTTTTTTTTTTTTTTTTTTTTTTTTTTAAATATTATCTACTTCTTTCCTTTACAGGTATTACATTTATTGTTGTTATTCTATTTTACATGTTTGGGTTTTTGATTTTCTTAAAATACTGCTTATTCTATCTTATGTTAGATACAGGTTTGGTGTGTTCATCTATCGTAGTTGGTGATTTTTGGTTTAAGGATTGGTTTATATTTAGGGTTCAATACTTCGTGGTGTCTTGTTTAGTGGTATATGTTGGTGGTGTTAGGGTTTGACCAGGGACTTCGCTAGCCCAATCAGGGCTTCCATCACGACAGTGTCTCGATGCTGTGTGGCCGTCTTTAGATTGTATTCGACGACCATTTTAGTCGGCGCATCCATCGCTTTCTTTGCAAATCGGCCCGTGGCGTCGTCGGCGTCGTCGGAGTAGTAGACGCAACTGGCCGTGTGCCTCGACACCGCCACTACCGCGTGGGATGTGCTGTCGTGGATTTGGAGTCTCCTGGACTTCGTGTTGATGATAATTACGCTGTCGTAGGTCAGCCCCTGAGATTCGTGTATGGTTAACATGCGCGACCCTTCGCCGGACCCATATCCCTGACTCATAAGAGAAGCTTTCTCCTCTTGTGTATGAACCAGAAATAGGGTGTTTTGGGCGGTACTCGGTATTTGCGCTCCTGTGTAACCTTTCACCTTCAGAGAGTGGACCCGCGACAGCGCCGCCTTGGAGGAGTATATACCGGGGTATATCTCGCTTAGTGCGTACGCCACATCCAAGGGGTTACGGTGGGTGCATAGCAGTTCCTGGGTGATGCCAGCCACTAGGTTTGGTCGGGTATACCTTAGCTCGAATAGGTTCTCTCTGACCAAAAATGGAAGCTGGTTTACGTCTCCGATGAGGACAATCTCGCTAGCTCCTGACAACTTTACTGCCATGACTATAGCCCCAAAGTGGTTCATTGGAGCCTCGTCTACCGTGAGACGGTAGCACTTTTCTTGCTTCCTGAACCCGTTTGTTAATATTGAGGCCATAGTGCGCACCTTCGTCTTGACGTTTTCTCCTAAGCGGTGCGCTAGCTTCTCACGGAGGTCTTTGGCAGCCTCGGTCGTCGTGGTGGCTACGACGTCCTTCTCCTCATCGAAATGTCTTACCACCCAGGTTGTTTTCCCACAGCCCGGAACTCCGTTAACCCACCTGATACTGGGTACCGCCCAACTTTCCTGCGATGCTGGGATGTCTGAGGTCCCCAAAATGGACTGTGCCATTTCGAGGATCTTATCGTCCAGCATGATTCTGGTACATTTGGCGGTAACCACTATCGGGTCGTCGTCGGGGGCATTGAACTTAATTTTGCCTGAGCGCTTAGTTTCGTCCTCGTCCAGGGCCACGAAACCGCTCTTCGCGCTATAGGCTGCCATGTACGACCCCGTCATTTCTCCTTTGATGACCTGAGATCTAACGTTGTCGTACACTGCAGCCTGTGCTTCCTCGAGCAGTACCCTTAACAGTCCTTCTGACTCTCTATGGAAGGTCTGCAGGATCTTTCCGCATTTCATGAGATTGACCTCTCTGGTCGCTCTCACGATTGCAACGTACTCGAGGAAGGCGCTCTTCACGTGGTCCGTGGTGCCCGAATTCATTGCGAGGACCGGTGGGCTGACTTGCCCTTTGTCGGCTCTGGTAGGTGTAGGCTTCTGTGATGTTTGTTCCTTGCGGTTCGTTTGGAGGAACCTAGCAACTGATGCTTCCTGTTTTTGGGTTGGTGTTGTCCGGCTGGTGCTAGGGAGCAGTGCACTGAGGAAAGTGCCGAAGGCTTTCAGGCGACTCCTCGACCGGTCCTGGTCCTCCGGACTGACGGTCTTGCTCTGCTTCTCTGCAGCTTTTTCGGCGGCTGCCTTTTGCTGGGCCCGTTCTGATCCGCTTAGGGTGGTCGGGCCTGATGCGGGGCTCGCTGCCTCGGCTGTTGGGCGTCTAGGGGCTTTCATGAAGCTCAAGTTTTCTCCTCTGTCCTCATAGACGACTACCTCATGATGTTCAGAGGCTTTTAGACAGCCGAAACGGTCTGCGACGTTTCCCCGTTCCCCTCCGACTACCATAGCGTCCACGCTTATGGTACGTGCTGCGACTGCCGCACGTCCGCCTGCCTCCCCGATCTCTTGAAGCAGAGAGCTTGCCTGAGCAAACGGAGTCTCCTCTCCCCACTCGAATAGTGCGATCGTCTTTCCTTTGGATCGCACTAGACGGCAACGGTGAGAGTCTACATCCACTTGAGGCAGTGCAGCATACTTGCTGCCTTTCATGCTCGTTTTATTCGTGCTTCCGTTGATCAAAGCGGCAAGACCTGGTGATATAAATATACGGGCTCCAGCTCGGCTTGAGCCTACGCAGAAACTTATGCCTAGTTTCTCGCCATCCCTATTCATGAATAAAGCGACTCCTCGCAGTCTGACTCCTGGGACTCCGTCTCCTCCATGTGTCAGGAACTGCGCAATCGGCATGACGCTTAGGGACGGCTGAAGGCTGGCTTCTGCTGCTGCTGCTACCGTTTGGACTGAGCTTGGGTTGGTGTTTAATTGAAAACATGATGTTAGTGACGCTATTATTGATCGGGTGTTTGTGTGTGTCGTTTGTGTCGTTTGTGTCATGTTTAGTGGTGTGGTGGTTATACTTTGTGTTGTAGTTGTCGTTTGTGTGATTGCTGTGGTTGTTGGTGGTTGGGCATTTGGCAGCCGTTGGTTTTGTCTGGGCAAGGTCGCGTCCGTTTTATTGGCCCTCGCTGCGACTATGGCGACTCTGCTCGCGAATGCCAAGAATGGATTTCTTGTGGCCGGTCTCCCCATGATGGTATGGAGTGTGGACTGGCTTAGCTGGCTTCCGATCCGTACTTCCAGCTCCATTCTATCAAGACTGAACCTTGGGCATTCGAAGAGAAGATGCCAGACTGTTTCTTCGCAACTGGGGTCGCAGACACAAGAGGGACTATCCTTCAGATGGAAGCGGTGTAAATACGCTGAGAATCCTCCGTGTCCTGTTAGGACTTGTACGTGGACCGGTGTGAGAACTGAGTCTCTGAGTGTCCTTTTCGCCGCTAGGACGTCTGGGAAGAACACTTTTGTGACCGCTCCTGTACTGGAGGACTCGTATCGCGCTTGCCACTTCTTGATAGTCTCCTCCCGTATCCTCTTTCTCACGAACGATACGGGGACCTTGTTGTAAACCGCTGCTACGCTCGTCAGTGCTGCCTCTTTGGCCAGCTCGTCCGCTCTCTCATTCCCGGCGGTTCCCACGTGGGCCTTGAGCCAGAAGAGCCTCACTTCTCTGCCCTCCTCTCTGATCTCGCGAATACACCTCTTAATTTGGAGTGCCAGGTGGTGAGTGACAGACGGACTCCTCAGCAGGTCGAGTGACGATCTTGAGTCACTTAGAATGCTTGTGGAGACCGCTCTGGATTCTCATGCCATCCTGACAGCTCTGAAGAGAGCATACATTTCAGATTGGAAGACTGTGTTGTGAGGCTCCAGGCCGAAAGTGCTGAACTGTGTCTCCCTGCCATTTTCCCACCAAGTTAGGGCAGCACCTACTTTCCCCTCGATCTTGCTGCCATCGGTGTATATTTGGGGACCGATTACTTGGTGGTATCTTAGGGTTTCGGGAGTCCAGTCCTCCAGGCGTGCGTACTCGGTTGTTATGAGTAGCGCTGGATGGGGGTTTTGGGAATGGTGTGCGTTGCGCTCTAGCTCGCGGCCCAGCGGTATGTGTTCTCGGGAATGTCCTTTTTTGATGTTAAAAAGGGTTGCGGCCTCGATTACCCGGAGGTCTAGGGGGAGTTGGCCTGACAGGATAAGTGCCGATGTCAGAGATACCGTGCGGTATGCTTTGCAGATCTTTTGCGCGAAGCCTCTCTGCAGTGAGTCGAACTGATTCCTTGTCATCAGTTTCTCAGCTGCGGGGGCCCACGCACTCGCTGCATACATCACGATGGGCTCTATCACCGACACGTATATCGTCCTAATTATCTCCCTGTTGAGACCCCAGGTCACCTTGGCGGCGCATGCCAGCTGCTTGTAGATGTCCGCAGCCTTTTTACAGGTCGCGGACACGTGCGCGTTGAAGGTGAGCTTGGAGTCTACCGTAAGACCCAGCAGCTTGACCTCTTGGACTAGGTTCAGCCGTGTGCCCGACATATAGAGTACCGGAACGTCGTACTTTAGCTTTCTCGTTAACACCATCGCATTGGTTTTATGCGCGGCGAAACGAAGCTTATTTTGGACGCCCCATTCCGATACAATGTCTAGCGTGTTGTTGGCTGATTGCTGCAGGGGACCGGCTGTTTGGTCAGAGAAGACTAGAACGACATCGTCTGCGAAGGCTTGGCAGTATACTCCCATACTAGCCATTTTGTGTAGAAGCGGGTCCAGGATAAGGTTCCAAAACGTCGGTCCGGCTATTGAGCCCTGGACGCATCCTTTCGTGGTACCCTTCTCACTGGTCGCTCTGGCGTAGTTGACCCTGATGTAGCGGTCTTCAAGGTACGAGGCGACGAGCGCGTAAATGTTTGCAGGGCAGTTCTTTTTTGCCATTTGTTGTTTAAGAGCTGGCCACCACGCGTTGTCGAAGGCCCCCTCTATGTCCAATGATATCAAAAGCACGATCTTTTTGGCTTTGATTTCGGCTCGTAAGTGGCCTATCAGGGCATAGAGGGCGTCCTCGGTCCCGCGTTGCGGCATAAAGCCATACTGGTTCTTGTGTAGTGTTGGGAGGAAGTGCCATTGGAGTCGGCCTACTAGAAGCTTCTCGACGATTTTCCCTAGGACCGAGAGCAGACCAATTGGTCTGTACGACTTTGGGGTGGTATAGTCGTCTTTTCCAGGCTTACGGAGAATGCACACGTGGGCGACCTTCCACTGCTTCGGGAAGTGTGACAGCGACAAGCACCTGTTGGCTATCGCTAAGAACACTTCCCTGTCACAGTTTATTGCCGCTGTGCAGATGTCTGCCGTTAATCCATCGGGACCGGGAGCTTTTTTCGGATTTTGGTTCTGGAGAACCATTTCCAGCTCCGCAGTCGTAAAGGGTGGGTCGTCGGCAGACAGTCCTTGTGGGTTCTTCTCCTCCGCTAGCCTCCTCAGAGCTGTGTGGTAAGGCTGTTCGGCATCGGTTGAGTCGTCAGGGTAGAAGGTTTGTGCCAGGAGATCCGCGGATTGCTCTGGACTGAGCGTCTCGCCTACGGCGTTTCTCAGGAGCGCGTCGTCCTGCCTTCTGGCTGTCTTCCTTATAACCCTGTAGATGCCGTCCCACATGCTCTCTCGGTCCTGCTTTGAGCAGAACTCCTTCCAGTTGGCTGTGGCTGCCTCCGTTGCTGCTGTAGCGTATGTGGTTTTTGCCCGCACGTATTCCTGGATGGTGAAGTGTCTTCGGCTTACGGCTGCGTTCCGGATCCTTCTCTTCTTCGTCATGGCATCTTTTTGGAGACGGTCTAGAGAAGGGTTCCACCATGGGGGCTTGGCGTTATGCTTTGGTGACCCCAATTTCGGGATCACTTCTTCACATGTGTTGTGGATGTTTAGGGTGTATTTGTGTACGAGTGAGTCCAGATCCTCTGGGTTCGAGACGTCCGAGACTTTGACAGGTGTGATGTCGCTGTCCACCAGGCTGGTTTTGAAAAGCGTGCTGAAGTCGGACCACTTTGCCTTCTTTGTGTTGTAGATGCGCGTCGAGATTGGCCGTAAGGGTTCCATGGCCTTTTCTAAGCGCATCGAGAAGGTTATAGCGTTGTGGTCGGATGTTGTTAGGCTTCTTTCTACACGCCATTCATCGACCTTGCCTAGCAGCGTCCCGCTGCATGCCGTTACGTCGACGATGCTTGTACACCATCTGTCTCCTCTATAGGTCTCGAACGTCGGTGTTTGGCCCGTGTTGAGAATGTGGAGATCCCGCTCGTTTAGGAATGCGTTATACGCCGCCCCGCGATGGTTTTCGGAGACACTTCCCCACCACTGGCTCCAGGCGTTTATATCTCCTCCCACCAGGATGTTGTTTGTGTGGAGTTTTTGAGTAGTGTTCTGTGTATGTGTTAGGTACGGTTCTATGTCCTGATCCCCCTCAAAATAGACCGATAGCACTCCAAAGCTGAGCTGGCCCACCTTCAGCAAAACGGCTGCGATGTTCTCAGTCACGAGCTGGGGGTCGTGGATGACCTCCAGGTTGTTCCCGAATACAACGATCGCCGCTTTGACTGGTTTTTGGCGGTTAATGCTGCACTGGATGACTTGCGTGCCGGGGGTCTGTTTCATCACTCCTGTTCTACCTACATAGGGCTCTTGAACGAGTGCTATCGAAACTCCCCTTGCTTGAGCCGCCATTTGGAGCTCTTCTGTGGCCAGCTTGGAGCGCTGAAGATTAACTTGGATGAATTTTAATCTTGCAGTCGGTCTAGTAGAGTTTTGTGGGGTTTCAGGTTGGTGATGTGGTGTGTTCTCTGAGTCGCCTTTAGCAGTAGGCAACGCGCGACCTTGCTATTCCGTCCCACTTTTGGCGTTCCTGGCAGTCTTCGCTGAACGCTGTGTGTGCCAGGTCGCTGCCCGTCCTCTTCTCTGCCTTGCAGTTCACGCACGTAGGCTGCTTGCCTGCGGCCCGAGTAAGGCAGTCCCTGCCGTTGTGTGCACCGCTGCAGAAACTGCAGACTTCCTTTCCGGCCTTGCATATGGACTTGTTGTGACCGTATGCAAGGCACTTTGTGCACTGTACCAGTGGGGACTGGTCCTCAATCGAGCATCGCTGCATGCCCACGTGGATCTTACGAGCTGCGGTGTAGAGTTTCCAGAGCTCTGGGGAGAGCTCCAAAACAGGGTGGCACTCATGGGGGTTCCTCGCGCGCTTCCTATAGCGGACCCTTATAGTCTGTCCGTTTACAGCGACGTTCTGCAAAAGATGTTTGTTTTGCGCCTGGATGAGATCGACTATCTCCCCGTCGCTATAACTGGACAGCACTCCTTTTATGCATACCAGGGGGTTCTGGGGTTTTGGCTCCTGAACTCTGAGCCCTGCGCTCGACTGGACTTGCTGTTTTATTTTTGCCATGTCCATCTTGGTCGCGCATCTCATGACCACCTTTTGGTTCCGCGCCTTGCGGACGGTGTCGACCCGGGCCCCGCTGGTCTTGAGGTCTAGGGCGGTCCTGATCCTCTCAATGACGTTATCCCCCGTGTGCTGAGGGTCCGTCGATGAGACGATCAGGGTGTGGTTTGAATGCGTGTTTTGTTTGGGTATGCTTGCTACCTGGGCAAAGGTTTTGGGGCCCTGGTGTTGTTGTTTCGGCCGGTCCGCTCTGCCCAGGTCCGCCACCCCCCTCTGTATAGTCTGGAGCGTCTTTTTGACCTCCCCCACCGCGAGTTCCGCTTCCAGATTCAGCGTCGGAGGCGCCTGGATGACTGGTTCCTTATCTCGCAGTACTCGGAGGTCTGCCGAGACGATCTCCAACCTGTCGGAGATGGGTTTGAGATGCTGGGCTAGATTTAGTTGTGGCTGTGGTGGTGAGGGGGAGGCTACCGGCCTGTCGGCGATTGTTTTTAGCTGTAGCCGTATTTCTGCTATGGCCTCCTCCAGTTGCGTGGTAATGGTGTTAACTGTCTCGTCTTTGCTAGTCGGGTCCGGTTCCGCGGCACATGGTGGCCGGTTGAGATCTTCCCTTAGTCTCTCAACGGCCTTCCGGAGCACGTCCAGCTGGTTGGAAATGCTGGCTGAGTTTGTGTCAAGGCGTGTGATGCTGGCCCCCATCGCCTCCCACATGGGGTCACCTGGGGCTCTAGCGCTCTCCTGCCTGGTTCTCTCGTGCTCCTTTTGGCTTTTGAGACTCGCGGCTGCGATCTCGTCCTTGACCACCTTGATGCCGTTGAAGGCCTCAAGGGTTTCGTGGCCTAGCCATTCTCGGATCCCTTTCGCCTCTTTTTTTGTTTCCGTGACGTCAGTCCGCATGAGGGAGAGCTCCACTTTCAGCGACATCAACTCTCGGGTATGAGCTCTCTCGACCCGCACAAGTTCTTGTGCGTGTCGAGAGCGCTCCTTCTCGAGGTTATATTTATGGCGTGCTCTGGAGTCTGCTAGTGACAGGGCCGTTTCGTAAAGGCCCTGTAGACACTCGTGGGCTGTGGTCTTGCACTCCCTCTTCATGTTTCCTGCTGCTTCCAGAGCATCCTTTCCCTTCTGGAGCAGGTCGTTTGCCTCTCTGGTGGCCAGGTCCATCTCCACCCCTGTACCCCTTCTCGGCGTTCTATAAAGAAGGCTCGGACGTCCGCTCTCAGGACGTTCGGTCTGGCTCACTGAAGACGCCACCGAGCTTTCCTCGTCCGAGATGATTTTCTTGGGGGGGGAAATGCCACACTGCTCCCAGTTTATCACGATCTCAGAGATCCTGCTTCTGTCCTGTGTCTGTGGTGACACTGGCGCCGAGGACGTTCGGCTTGTCACGTCTGGTTCCGACGCTGACTTCGGTGCCTGTGGGTCCGGCGATGGACGTGCCGCTTTTTCTGAGACCACTGACTTGGCCGTGTTCTTGAGAACCTTTTCTCTAAGGGACTTTGTTGTTTTTGCGGCCTCCGTGGTCATTTTACGGGATGTGGTGGGCTGTTTGGTAGACATGTTTGTAAAGGTGGTTAAAAATATATTTATATTAGTTTAATTATAATTAAGGACTATGTACCTGTAAAGTACTATACTATACTTATGACTAATTGTGTGATGGACTCACGGATGCGCTGGTGGTCTGCGTGCTGTCCGATGAGGAGCCCGATAATTGCTGGGGCTCGATGGTCTGAGCCCTGTGTGCGCGATGATGGTGGTGCTCGATGGAGTCCTGCGGTGCTTCTGGGATGTTTGCGTGTGGGGTGCCGAATTTCCGGTTTCCGTTGGGGCCGAATTCAAGAGCGTGTTGCGCCCTATTGAATGAGCCCAAACTCGGGGTTCCTATCTCCACCGGGTGCAAAGTTAGGGTGCGGGGGGGTGAAGTAGCCCTGAGGGGGAGGGGGGGAGGGGGGGGGGGGGTTTCGTGGGGGAACTTTTGAGGGGGGGTGAGGAAGGGGGGTTGGGGGGGGGAGGGGGGGAAGGTTTCGTGGGGAGACTTTTGAGGGGGGGTGAGGAAGGGGGGTTGGGGGGGGGGGTTAACGTGTGGAGTTTTTAGGGGAGGGGGGGTGAGGTAGGGTTTGGGGGGGGGGGTAAATTTGCTTTGGAGTGGGGGTAAATGGTTTGGAGGGGGTAAAAGGTGGGGGGAGGGATGACAGGACCCTTGGTGAGGTCCCGAAATTCCAAGTCTGATAAACCCAAACTTGGGGGGGGTGGGATTAGGGGTTGAGGAGTTCCCTCAGGGCTAACCTGGTGGTGGTCGACGGAGTCGTCAGTCTGCTTGTTGGTCTGCGGGCGGATTCCTCGGCCGGCTTCGGAGTCTCCAGTAGGGGCTGGGATGACTGGTTGTTCGTCTTGCCTCGTGCCGTAAAAGCACGTGGAGCCAAAGTGAGGTTAGTTTGAGGTTGGTTTAACCTTAAAACCACGTGTTTTTGGCGTTTTCCGCAGCTGAATAGCTACCAGATTTCTACTCCGATTGTGACGTTCTTGGTGTCACTCGATAGGCCTCTACCGCGGTTCACTGAGGTATCGTTTGCAGAACTTTTCTACTGACCTTTTCCGTTTTATTCACCGCTGAAGTTCCGGGGGGCCCGCTTCGCAACCCGTGAAGATGGAGACTTGCCCACACGTTTCCTGGTGTATTGGCACTGCACAATTCCACTGAACACTTTTTCGCGCACGTAACTCAACGCGTCTAATTTTAGTGATTTTTTTTGCGCGGAGCTGATGTGTGTCGTGCCTCGTATGGTCGGTTACTGGGTTAGGTTAGGTTAGGTTAGGTTAGGTTGGGGTGCAGTTGAAGAGCCTCCTCGTGGCGCATCCTGGGCAACGTCAGCTCCAATCGCCCACCGGTACTGGTGGACAATTGGCGCTGGCGGCAAATCTCAACAAACGGGGAAGGGCACGGTTCCATTCCCCGATCATCTTTGATGGTCGTGGAAGGGAACCGGGCTAGGGAAGGGTCATTGGAGAAGGTCGTACGCCCACCCCCCCTCTGCTTACAGAGGGTGAGTTGTGTGGGCGTGGTCTTGTGGGAGGAGAGGAAGAAAACCTCTTAAAAAAATAACCCCAACTCCAAGGTCGAGCGTGCCGAGGGGGTGTATGGCCGGAGGGTATCCGGTCGTTAGCGCTGGGGGGGGATCCAGGGGGATCAAAGGGACCGCACCCTTCAAAGGAAAAAATCAAAAATGGAAACAAAGTCAGTTGTCAATATTTTACCCCAGGGCGGTACCGACTGCTTAGCAGTCGGAGAATCCGCCACGCATCCGATTTCGGATGCGTCATGCCCCTCGTATTCTGGGGGGGGCAACAACTGTCAGGAGGGAGGAGAGAGAGGGAGAACCCGGTCGCAGTCATTCGGGGACCCGCTAAGCGATGGTTTGGCGGGCCCTCGAGTGGCTGCCGCCGGTCACCAGCGAGAAACGGAGCTTCTTTTGAAGCTCCCGCGCGTGGTGATCGAGCCACTTGCCACCATTGATGGCAACCAGAGCCGAGGAGGCTCCGGTCCCTCCGGGGACCACAGTAGGTCCGATCCGGACCTGAGCAGGCGCGGCAAGGCGCTGCTCAAGAGGCGGCAGACGGGGGAAGAAATCCTGCCGGCACCAAAGGCGCCCAAGGTGACGAGTGGTCGGGGTCGTGCGGCTGCAAAGCCGGGGCGTGACCCATCGGGCCGCTTCACGCGCCCTGCTACGCCGGTCCCATCGCAGGCTTCATCGCCGGCTCCGTCACCGGCTCCTTCGCCAGCTCCGTCGGAGAGCGCGGGGAGCGACACCGAACTGGGGAGGGAGGACCTCGCGAGCATAGGCTTAGGCCTATGCTCGAACAGGGCGGAGGCAAACGCTGCCAAGAGAGCGCAGCGTAAGGCTGCCGCAGCCGACGTGGTGGCTGAAATGGCCAGCCTTAATAGAGAGCGACGCGCTGCCCGGATGGCAGCCGGAGGGAGCGTTACCGGATTGGCGCTCAGCAGCCAGGTGCTGGACAGCGTGGGGGTCGTCATGACGGTTGCCACCAAGTCCGGCAACCTGAGGGGGACCTACGTTCGCGCCCTAAAGGAGGCGGTGGACGGAATCAAGGAGGCGGTCGGACCCCTCGTGAGCCGCACCAGTACGGAGGAGACGGCGAGGCTCTGGGAGGAGAATGACCGTCTCCGATCCAAGCTAGAGGAGCTCGAGCGGCAGTTTGCTGCCCAGAGGGCTGCTCCCGCCGCCACCGGCGTCACTCCCGTCACGATCCCGCCGGCGGTCCGGCCGTCGCCTGCGCGTGCGGATGCGGAGATTGAAAAGATCGCCCGCATCTGCATGATGCAGTGCGGCAATATGGTAAACGCCCGGTTGGAGGCGCTGGAGTTGCGACTCCCACCGGCCGCGACCCTCCGACCCCCGCTTGCGGCGGACAGGAGGAGAGCGGAGGAGGCCGCCGCCGCGACGAACTCCGCGTTGGGGGGCAGAAAGCCCGCTCAGGGTCCCAAAAAGCCCACGCAGGGGCCCAGGAAGCCCACGGGGGCTTCTCCCGCGCCACCTCCGGCGACCGCGCCTCCGGCGACCGCGCCTCCGGCTACCGCGCCTCCGGCGACAGCACCTCCGGTGACCGTACCTATCGCGCCTCTGGCGACCGCACCGCCTCCCATCTCACCTCCCGCCCAGGATGCCGAGGGGTGGACGACGGTGGGGAAGAGGAAGAAACCAAAGAGGAAGAAGAGCGGGAAGAACGCCGACGGAGCACCGGCACCGGCCAAGACGGCTACAAAAAAGAAGTCGAGAGGACGGCGTAGGGCCCCACGCTCTGCGGCTGTGGTGATCACACTGCAGTCCGGAGCCGCTGAGAGGGGCGTCACCTACGCAGCGGTCCTCCGAGAGGCAAAGAGTAAGGTCGCGTTCCCCGACCTTGGGACACCGTCCGGCCTCAGATTGAGGCCGGCGGTTACGGGGGCGCGGCTGCTCGAGGTGTCCGGTGCCTCCAGCCGCGAAAGGGCGGACGTTCTGGCCGCCAAATTGAGGGAGGTCCTCAACCCGGAGGACGTTCGGATTTCCAGGCCGATGAAGACCGCGGAGCTGCGAGTCAACGGCCTGGATGACTCGACGACCCCGGCTGAGGTCGTGGAGGCCATCGCCCGTGTCGGTGGATGCCCGCCCGACGACGTGCGGGCGGGTGAAA
This sequence comes from Dasypolia templi, assembly GCA_963555695.1. NCBI lineage: Eukaryota > Metazoa > Arthropoda > Insecta > Lepidoptera > Noctuidae > Dasypolia > Dasypolia templi. The sequence continues at coordinate 109,986 of OY743151.1, read as the reverse complement.
TCCGCGCCGACGCCTCCGGGCTCGGCTCGATTTGGGTGAGGTGCCCGGTGTTGGCGGCGAACAAGGTGGCCGACGCTGGGCGTCTGTTGGTGGGATGGGTTGCAGCGAGAGTCAAACTGCTGCAGCCCAGGGCCATGCGGTGCTACCGGTGCCTGGACGTCGGGCATGTCAGGTGCCGGTGCACCGCCGAAACGGACCGCAGCGATGAATGTTATCGCTGCGGCCAGCCCGGCCACAAGGCGGCCCAGTGCTCCGCGGCGCCAAACTGCAGCCTCTGCACGGCTGCAGGGAGGCCCGCCGGGCACAGATGGGGGGCGAAAGCCTGTGGCGTGCCCGCCAACAAAAGGAGGGGAAGGGGCCAGAAGGGCTCCTCTTCGGCCGACTCCCGGCCTGAGAATGCTGCGGAGGGGGGGATGGACTGCGCATAAATGGCGCTGTTCCGTCTCCTCCAGGGCAATATCAACCACTCTGCCAGAGCTCAGGATCTCTTGCTCCAGAGCATGGCAGAGTGGTCGATTCACGCGGCCGTGGTCGCCGAGCCGTACTGGGTCCCGCCCAGGGATAACTGGGTGGGAGATCTGGATGGTTTGGTGGCCATCATTGGCGGGGCTCTCGTCAGCCCGTCTCGGGGGCACGGCTGGGTAGCCGCCCTCGCAGATGGCGTTGGCGTCGTTGGGGCGTATTTTTCGCCCAACAAGAGTCTCGCCGACTTCGAGAGGTTCCTTGTCGAGTTGGGTGCCGTCGTGGGCCAGCTCCATCCTCGCCCGGTGCTGTTGCTCGGGGATCTCAACGCCAAGTCTGCGGCGTGGGGATCCCCGGTGACCGATGCTAAGGGTGAGGCATTGGAGGAGTGGGCGATCACGACTGGCCTGGTCGTCCTGAACCGGGGCTCGGTCTACACGTGCGTGCGGCAGCGGGGCGGGTCCATAGTGGACGTGTCGTTCGCAAGCCCTGCTGTCGCGAGCCGTGTCCGCGACTGGCGTGTCGCCGCGGAGGTGGAGACGTTGTCGGATCACCGATATATCCGATTCGACGTCTCCGCCCAGACCGCTGGCGGCCACAGGACATCAGTCCCGCGTTCGGACGGCCCGCGCTGGGCGCGTAAGCGCATCGACAGGGAGCTTCTCGAGGAGGCAGCCATTGCTCAGGCCTGGTTCCGGGGGTCGGTCACGACCGGACCCGATAACGTCGAGCTGGAGGCGCTGTGGTTCCGCGGGGCAATGACGCAGATATGCGACGCGTCCATGCCCCGCGCCCACGCACAGGGTGCAAGGCGCCAGGTGTACTGGTGGTCCGCCAAGATCGCGCAGCTGCGCGTCGCATGCGTGGTGGTGAGACGCCGGTACACCCGTTACCGGAGGAGACGTCGTCGGGTACCCGAGGAGGAGGCCGCGCTGTACGAGGTGTACCGCGCGGCAAAGCAGACTCTGTGGCTGGCCATCGACGAGGCGAGGACGCGATCCCGGGAGAGGATGTTGGAGACTCTGGACGGGGATCCGTGGGGGCGCCCGTATAAAGCGGTTCGAGGGCAACTTCGAGCCGCGGCGCCCCCACTTACGGAGAGTCTCCAACCCGAGCTGCTGGAGGAAGTGGTGGCAGCCCTCTTCCCGGCGAGAGCGGAGCATGTTCCGCCGCCGATGGCTTTGCCCGCAGCCGCAGAGTCTGCAGAGGAGGAGATGGAGAACGCCATCAGCGTCCCAGAGGTGACACAGGCAGAGATGAGGGCGGCCGTGATGCGGCTCCGGGCCAAGAACGTGGCTCCGGGGCCCGATGGAATTCACGGCCTGGCTTTGGCCCTCTCTCTGAAGGAGTTGGAGCCCCAACTGAGAGGACTCTACACAGCGTGCCTTGAGCGGGGCCAGTTTCCCAGTCTGTGGAAGATTGGACGTCTGGTCCTGCTCAGGAAGGCGGGGCGCCCTGCCGACTCGCCGTCTGCGTACCGGCCCATAGTGCTGCTCGACGAGGTGGGCAAGCTGTTCGAGCGCATACTCGCAGCCCGCCTCGTCGGCCACTTGTGCAGAGAGGGGCCGGACCTGGACGAGAGCCAGTTCGGCTTTCGGCATGGGCGCTCTACCATCCACGCTGTGTCGAGGGTGAGAGTCCTGGCGGAGGAAACAGTGTCCCGGGGCGGGGTGGTGGTGGCGGTGTCCTTGGACATCTCCAACGCCTTCAACACCCTGCCCTGGAGCTGCATACGGGAGGCACTACGTTATCATCGGGTGCCTCTCTACCTCCGCCGCATCGTTGGGGCTTATCTGGCGGGGAGGTGTGTCACCTACATGGGACGAGATGGCGGAAACCAGCGCCAAGTGTCGTGCGGTGTTCCACAGGGATCGGTCGTGGGACCGCTCCTGTGGAACATCGGGTACGACTGGGTGCTGAGGGGCGAGCTCCCGCCGGGCGCGGACCTGACGTGTTATGCGGACGACACGCTGGTCACGGCCCGGGGGAGTTCGCACAGGGAGGCAGCGTTGCTCGCGACGGCGGCGGTCTCACTCACGGTGAGCCGCATACGGCGCCTCGGCCTGGAGGTGGCCCTCAGCAAGTCGGAGGCCATGGTGTTTCATGGCCCCCGGCGGGCGCCGCCGGCCGGATCACACATTGTGGTCGGGGGGGTCCGGATCGCTGTCGAGCCCACCATGAAATATCTGGGATTGGTGCTCGACAGCCGGTGGGACTTCGGACCCCACTTCCGGCGGCTGGCGCCCAAGTTGTTGGGCGCGGCCGGGGCGCTGGCAACGCTGCTTCCCAATCTGGGGGGCCCGAGCGCCGCCTGTAGGCGGCTCTATATGGGGATCGTGCGATCCATGGCGCTCTACGGAGCGCCGATCTGGGCGTCTGACCTGACGGCCGGCAGCATAGCTGTCCTGCGCAAGCCGCAGCGGGCGATGGCCGTCAGAGTCATTCGGGGGTATCGCACGATCTCCTTCGAGGCGGGTTGTGCACTGGCCGGATCACCGCCCTGGGATCTGGAGGCAAAGGTGCTCGCGTCACTGTACCGGTGGCGCGAGGCTGCGCGGGAGCGGGGCGAGCGACCGATGCAGCAACAAATCGAGCAGCATCGGTTGCAGCTCCGCGAGGTCCTTGTGGCGGAATGGCGGGTGAGGCTGTCACGCCCTACCGCCGGCCTCAGCACCATCGAGGCGATCCGGCCAGTGCTCGACCGCTGGCTCGGGAGAAGGCACGGCTCCCTAACGTTTCGGGCGACGCAGGTGCTCTCGGGGCATGGTTGCTTCGGGAAGTACCTGTGTCGCATTAACAGGGAGCCGGACGCCCGGTGTCACCACTGCGTCGACTGCCGGGAGGACACGGCGCGGCACACGCTGGCAGAGTGTGCCGCTTGGGAGGAGCCGCGCCGTGCCCTCATCGCCGAAGTAGGCAACGACCTGTCGCTGCCGGCCGTCGTGAACGCGATGGTCGGCGGCGCAGAGTCCTGGGACGCAGTGGTCTCCTTTTGCGAAACGGTCGTCTCGCAGAAGGAGGCTGCGGAAAGGGAGAGAGAGATCTCGACTCTCGACCCGGCCCGCAGCAGACGCACCGGGCGTCGGAGGAGGGCGGACAACGCCCTCTTCCGGCCCCCCTAAATGGGTCCAGGGGCGACGGATTCGGGGACATCCGTCGCCCCCCAACATCAGGACCCGAGAAGGTGGCGCGCGTAGTGTTCCTCGCGCGCCGACCACAGACGTTGCGGGGGGAGTACACCTCACTCCCCCCGCCCGAGACGGGGCCCGCGCAAGCGGGCCGGCACCAGCCGGGGTTGTGGAAGAATAATGTGTTCCCGCGACCCCGGCGTAGGTGTGAGAAGGAACACCGGGGTGGTTTTTAGTCAGTAAGAGTCTGACAGACCCCTCCGCCCGCCCCAGGGCGGAGGACATCCATGAGGATTTTCCACCCCGGGAACAAAAAAAAAAAAAAAAAAAGGTTAGGTTAGGTTAGGTTAGGTTGGTCGTCTCCTTCGAGGCGGGTTGTGCACTGGCCGGATCACCGCCCTGGGACCTGGAGGCGAAGGTGCTCGCGTCACTGTACCGGTGGCGCGAGGCAGCGCGGGAGCGGGGCGAGCGACCGATGCAGCAACAAATCGAGCAGCATCGGTTGCAGCTCCGCGAGGTCCTGGTGGCGGAATGGCGGGTGAGGCTGTCACGCCCTACCGCCGGCCTCAGCACCATCGAGGCGATCCGGCCAGTGCTCGACCGCTGGCTCGGGAGAAGGCACGGCTCCCTGACGTTTCGGGCGACGCAGGTGCTCTCGGGGCATGGTTGCTTCGGGAAGTACCTGTGTCGCATAAACAGGGAGCCGGACGCCCGGTGTCACCACTGCGTCGACTGCCGGGAGGACACGGCGCGGCACACGCTGGCAGAGTGTGCCGCTTGGGAGGAGCCGCGCCGTGCCCTCATCACCGAAGTAGGCAACGACCTGTCGCTGCCGGCCGTCGTGAACGCGATGGTCGGCGGCGCAGAGTCCTGGGACGCAGTGGTCTCCTTTTGCGAAACGGTCATCTCGCAGAAGGAGGCTGCGGAAAGGGAGAGAGAGATCTCGACTCTCGACCCGGCCCGCAGCAGACGCACCGGGCGTCGGAGGAGGGCGGACAACGCCCTCTTCCGGCCCCCCTAAATGGGTCCAGGGGCGACGGATTCGGGGACATCCGTCGCCCCCCAACATCAGGACCCGAGAAGGCGGCGCGCGTAGTGTTCCGCGTGCGCCGCTCACAGACGTTGCGGGGGGAGTACACCTCACTCCCTCCGCCCGAGACGGGGCCCGCGCAAGCGGGCCGGCACCAGCCGGGGTTGTGGAAGAATAATGTGTTCCCGCGACCCCGGCTTAGGTGTGAGATGGAACACCGGGGTGGTTTTTAGTCAGTAAGAGTCTGACAGACCCCTCCGTCCGCCCCAGGGCGGAGGACATCCATGAGGATTTTCCACCCCGGGAACAAAAAAAAAAAAAAAAAAAAAGGTTAGGTTGGTCGGGGGGGTCCGGATCGCTGTCGAGCCCACCATGAAATATCTGGGATTGGTGCTCGACAGCCGGTGGGACTTCGGACCCCACTTCCGGCGGCTGGCGCCCAAGTTGTTGGGCGCGGCCGGGGCGCTGGCAACGCTGCTTCCCAATTTGGGGGGCCCGAGCGCCGCTTGTAGGCGGCTCTACGTGGGGATCGTGCGATCGATGGCCCTTTACGGGGCCCCGATCTGGGCGGCGGACCTGACGGCCGCCAGCATCTCTGTGCTGCGAAAGCCGCAGAGAGCAATGGCCGTCAGAGTCATAAGGGGGTATCGCACGATCTCCTACGAGGCGGCTTGTGCACTGGCCGGATCCCCGCCATGGGACCTAGACGCGAAGGTGCTCGCGTCACTTTATCGGTGGCGCGAGGAAGCGAGGGCGCGGGGCGAGCGGCCGATGCAGCGCCATATGGAGCAGCGTCGGTCGCAGCTTCGCGAGGTCCTGGTGGCGGAATGGCGGGACAGGCTTTCACGCCCTACCGCCGGCCTCGTCACCATCGAGGCGGTCCGGCCAGTGCTCGACCTCTGGCTCGGGAGGAGGCACGGCTCCCTGTCGTTTCGGGCGACGCAGGTGCTCTCGGGGCATGGCTGCTTCGGGAAGTACCTGTGTCGCATAAACAGGGAGCCGGACGCTCGGTGTCACCACTGCGTCGACTGCCGGGAGGACACGGCGTGGCATACGCTGGCAGAGTGTGCCGCTTGGGAGGAGCCGCGCCGTGCCCTCATCTCAGAAGTAGGCAGTGACTTGTCGCTGCCGACCGTAGTGAGTTCGATGGTCGGCAGCGCCGAGTCCTGGGACGCGGTGGTTTCCTTCTGCGAAACAGTGATCTCGCAGAAGGAGGCTGCGGAAAGGGAGAGAGAGATCTCGTCCACTCTCCCGATCCGCAGCAGGCGCACCGGGCGCAGGCGGAGGGCGGACAACGCCCTCTTCCAGCCCCCCTAAATGGGTCCAGGGGCGACGGATTCGGGGACATCCGTCGCCCCCCAACATCAGGACCCGAGAAGGCGGCGCGCGTAGTGTTCCTCGCGCGCCGACCACAGACGTTGCGGGGGGAGTACACCTCACTCCCCCCGCCCGAGACGGGGCCCGCGCAAGCGGGCCGGCACCAGCCGGGGTTGTGGAAGAATAATGTGTTCCCGCGACCCCGGCGTAGGTGTGAGAAGGAACACCGGGGTGGTTTTTAGTCAGTAAGAGTCTGACAGACCCCTCCGCCCGCCCCAGGGCGGAGGACATCCATGAGGATTTTCCACCCCGGGAACAAAAAAAAAAAAAAAAAAAAAAAAAAAAAAAAAAAAAAAAAAAAAAAAAAGGTTAGGTTAGGTTAGGTTCGCTGTCGAGCCCACCATGAAATATCTGGGATTGGTGCTCGACAGCCGGTGGGACTTCGGACCCCACTTCTGGCGGCTGGCGCCCAAGTTGTTGGGCGCGGCCGGGGCGCTGGCAACGCTGCTTCCCAATCTGGGGGGCCCGAGCGCCGCCTGTAGGCGGCTCTATATGGGGATCGTGCGATCCATGGCGCTCTACGGAGCGCCGATCTGGGCGTCTGACCTGACGGCCGGCAGCATAGCTGTCCTGCGCAAGCCGCAGCGGGCGATGGCCGTCAGAGTCATTCGGGGGTATCGCACGATCTCCTTCGAGGCGGGTTGTGCACTGGCCGGATCACCGCCCTGGGACCTGGAGGCGAAGGTGCTCGCGTCACTGTACCGGTGGCGCGAGGCAGCGCGGGAGCGGGGCGAGCGACCGATGCAGCAACAAATCGAGCAGCATCGGTTGCAGCTCCGCGAGGTCCTGGTGGCGGAATGGCGGGTGAGGCTGTCACGCCCTACCGCCGGCCTCAGCACCATCGAGGCGATCCGGCCAGTGCTCGACCGCTGGCTCGGGAGAAGGCACGGCTCCCTGACGTTTCGGGCGACGCAGGTGCTCTCGGGGCATGGTTGCTTCGGGAAGTACCTGTGTCGCATAAACAGGGAGCCGGACGCCCGGTGTCACCACTGCGTCGACTGCCGGGAGGACACGGCGTGGCACACGCTGGCAGAGTGTGCCGCTTGGGAGGAGCCGCGCCGTGCCCTCATAACTGAAGTAGGCAGTGACCTGTCGCTGCCGGCCGTCGTGAACGCGATGGTCGGCGGCGCAGAGTCCTGGGACGCAGTGGTCTCCTTTTGCGAAACGGTCATCTCGCAGAAGGAGGCTGCGGAAAGGGAGAGAGAGATCTCGACTCTCGACCCGGCCCGCAGCAGACGCACCGGGCGTCGGAGGAGGGCGGACAACGCCCTCTTCCGGCCCCCCTAAATGGGTCCAGGGGCGACGGATTCGGGGACATCCGTCGCCCCCCAACATCAGGACCCGAGAAGGCGGCGCGCGTAGTGTTCCGCGTGCGCCGCTCACAGACGTTGCGGGGGGAGTACACCTCACTCCCCCCGCCCGAGACGGGGCCCGCGCAAGCGGGCCGGCACCAGCCGGGGTTGTGGAAGAATAATGTGTTCCCGCGACCCCGGCGTAGGTGTGAGATGGAACACCGGGGTGGTTTTTAGTCAGTAAGAGTCTGACAGACCCCTCCGCCCGCCCCAGGGCGGAGGACATCCATGAGGATTTTCCACCCCGGGAACAAAAAAAAAAAAAAAAAAAGGTTAGGTTAGGTTAGGTTAGGTTAGGTTAGGTTTTTTTTTTTTTTTTTTTTTTTTTTTTTGTTTTGGCAGGAGTGGGAAATCCTCATGGACGCCCAGACTGCCTCACATGTGAGCCAGTCTGGGCAGTGCCGGACTCTTACCGGCTAAAACCCACTCCTGCCTTTGCTCAGTGTCCCTCTGACATGATCAGAGACCTTGTTTGACAATGGTTCTGATTTTGTTGTCGTTTATTTATTTATTTGTTTTATCATTCTGTTATACCAGCTATCCCATTTCAGGAAATGGAGAATTCATGGAAGCAGTCATCGTCTGTCTTTATCTACTTTTCTTTGAAAAAAAATATTTGTGCGTAATGCGTTTCTTGTCAAGCTAACCCGTTACGAGTACAAACCTACTAATTAGAAATCTGTATTATTTTTGTGTTTTTACTTTTTATACGTTTTAAGCTAAATACCCATGCTAAATACCAAAAACATTAATGAATTTGTAGCTAATCTTTACAATTTCTATATTATGGCTATTCTAATATATATACAATATATCATATAGTCATATTTTAATATTTTCCTCTTTTATGTTTAAAGTTCCTTATTTTGCAATAAATGTTCACTTCTAATTTAGTATAATTTGTTTGTCCCAGTTTATTTTTTGTCCATTCTGGCAGACTCACTGCTGCTGTTTTAAAAACAATTAGTTCTTTTTGTCTGTCCTGCTTATTTGACCACCACGTTAACGTATGTTTGTGTCTTGTTCCGGTTTTGGTATCTGTAATAATGTTATTTTTTATACCTGCTGAGTCTATTATATAAATAATTATTTTAAATCCTATTGAGTTTAATTTAATGTCTGTTTTCAATTGGGCCAATTTCTCATAAAATTGGTTCCAATTCGCATGTTTTGTAGTGTCCGATCTTGTTGATCTAATGATGAATTTAGAAAGAATACCGCGGTGGTCAAACGGGTTAGTTCCGGGAAACATTGGCTGCACCTTAGCAATACGCCACCGACAGGCGTGCTAAGGCGTCCCATTTAATGCGTATGGGGCACACGCTGTCGAAGGCGTTGTGATCGGTCTTATCCATTTTGGCCGTCAGGCAGTTGTGACAACTCGGCGCTTCTGCTGCCAGACGTGACGGGCAATCAGCACGCATGTGGGGTTCTCCGCAGTGGATGCAGAGGTCGGCGGGCTGCGTGCACAGTTTCCGGCTGTGGCCAAAGCACAGACAGCGAGTGCACTGCACCAGTGGTGACTGGTCCTGCACTCGCACTCGCTGTAAGTCGATGTGCACTCGACCCGCCAAAGTCAGCCTCTGCCACACCGTAGGGGACACCCGCAGGATGACGTGGCACATGTGGGGGTTCCTCGTCCTTCGACGGTACTTCACCCCTAACCTCAATTCATCCGCAGGGATGTCCCCGACAAGATGGGTGTTTTGCCTTTGAAGGGCCTGTATAACCTCCACATCCGTGTGACAGGAAAGAACGTCCTTCAAGATGATGAGCGGGTCCTTATTTTTCATCTCTTCCACCACTAGGTTGCCGGCTTTCCGTATTCGTTCGGTTACCCTCGTCAGTTCTTCCTTGGTCTTAAAACCGACCACCACCTTTTGGTCCCTCGCCTTGCGCAGCCGCTCCACCCTAGTGCCCTCATTACGGGCATCGACCGCCGTCCGGAGCTTCTCAATAACCTCTTCACTCGTGTCCTGATCATTGACGGATGATACGACCATCGAGTGAAGAGGCTCTTGGATGTTCGGCTTTGGGCAGGCGACGATCTCCGCGAAAGTCGGGCCTTGGCCTGTGACGTGGCGAGGGGCCAGCTGGAGTTGCTCCGACAGAGCATGGGTATGTTGTTGGCACTCCTGCAGCGCCAGCTTGTGCTGTTGGAGGCCTTCCATAAGGTTCTTCATAAGCTCTGTCGGTTCTTCTGTGGTCGGCTTAGGCTTCTTATGAGTCTCCACTTTTTCTACAACTGGAGCTGAGTGGGCTCCTCCTTTTTCACTTTCTGCTTCTTTAACCAGCTGGTAGAGTCTCTCGACCGCTTTCGTAATTTCATCTTTGATTTCTTTCTTGAGGTTTCTTGAGCTTAGCAGTTGCATTTTTGCCTTTTGCAGACACGCCTTTGCCTCCGTGGTTCGGTTTAGGTACCTCACGGGTTGCGCTTCCTGCGGCGAGCTCTTCTCAGTTTCCTCCGGCTGCTTCGGTCCATCCAACTTGTTCTGGTGGGCAACTGTTGCTTTGGACCTAAGTTTAGGGGGGGAAGACAGTGTCGACTTCTTCGGAGGCGTTGGTGTTTTTAGAGGCTGTCCAGATTTCGGTCTGTCGGACTCCCACTCCCCAATACTACGCCTAACCGACGGGCCAGCCTGTTCAAGTGGTGGCCTTCCCGTTTCCGAACGCTCCTCAGAAACCTTTGTCTTGCTAACTGGTGTTCTATGTCCAAACATTTTGGTATTATCACAGTAAAGAGACTGCGGAACGACTCAGTTGTCAGGGGACACGAGAATCGTTACTAAATCCCTGTATAGGGGGGATCAGTCAGTAATATAATAATTGTGTAAAATACGAGCCTTGGTAGAGCAAAGACTCGGTCGGGTCAGTTAAAATAAACTATTTTTAAATTAAATGCGTTCAGGAGGCGCTAATACGTCTTAAAGACTGTAAATTATCCTACGTTTTATTAACAAAAGGTATAAATGTCGCTAAAAGAGATAAAAATTTCAACGGATTTTTTGGCAAAAATGTAAAGTTTACCTGGCCAGTGAGGACAGGGAGGGTGGGAGGGCAATTTTTTGATGTTCTATATGAGCTAGGCGCACGTGCGAGGTGTCAAAAGACGCGTCTCCGCGCGAGCTAGCTATCTGTGATGTTACTGAAATTTTTCCTGAACAAAAATTTTGAAATTTTGTCAAAAAACGTGTTTTTCGACTGAAAAATGAGTGAAAACCTGGAATTACGACTACCAAACAGGACTCTAATACGCGGAACGCGCACCAGAATACAGGTAAGGCAGGTAAGTAGCTATTAAAATTAAGACCAAAGTGGATTGTGATGAAAATGTTGAAATAAAAATTTAATTAGTTTTTCTTGAAGAAAAATATTGTTAAAATTTTTACAAGTGTTGAACGAAAAAATTTTTTCGCGTCTAGGTCAATTTAAAACGGTCAGCAGGCTTAGCATGGCGTTTTCTGTTTCTACTCTACTGTAGAATAGAAATCGCTTTCTACGCTCCTCGAAATCTCTTTTTCGCGAGCACGAGGACACACTTAGACTCAGGTTGCTTTATAGACAGTCATTTTCCATAGCAACGGGTTAGTTGCTAGTGACGTGTATAACTACCCATTTTTACCGTACAATTGCGTTTCGTTTCTGTGTAGACAGTAGAAAACTTTCTACTGTCTACACAGAAACGCCATTTTTGTCTACTCTTCCGTCGACAATACGCTTCTCTAGGGCGCTCGTGCTAAGCCTGCAGATAGTAGGACGGAGCCTAGTTAAGATCAAAAACGCTGAAAACAGCTTCAAAATGCGTCACCTGGATGCAAAGTTATAACGATTTGATGTAATTGCTGTCTACCTAAGGTGGATTTCGTAGATTATTGAATAAAATGGATGGTTTTGTTTTTGATGTTCTATATGGGCTAGGCGCACGTGCGAGGTGTCAAAAGACGCGTCTCCGCGCGAGCTAGCTATCTGTGATGTTACTGAAATTTTTCCTGAACAAAAATTTTGAAATTTTGTCAAAAAACGTGTTTTTCGACTGAAAAATGAGTGAAAACCTGGAATTACGACTACCAAACAGGACTCTAATACGCGGAACGCGCACCAGAATACAGGTAAGGCAGGTAAGTAGCTATTAAAATTAAGACCAAAGTGGATTGTGATGAAAATGTTGAAATAAAAATTTAATTAGTTTTTCTTGAAGAAAAATATTGTTAAAATTTTTACAAGTGTTGAACGAAAAAATTTTTTCGCGTCTAGGTCAATTTAAAACGGTCAGATAGTAGGACGGAGCCTAGTTAAGATCAAAAACGCTGAAAACAGCTTCAAAATGCGTCACCTGGATGCAAAGTTATAACGATTTGATGTAATTGCTGTCTACCTAAGGTGGATTTCGTAGATTATTGAATAAAATGGATGGTTTTGTTTTTGATGTTCTATATGGGCTAGGCGCACGTGCGAGGTGTCAAAAGACGCGTCTCCGCGCGAGCTAGCTATCTGTGATGTTACTGAAATTTTTCCTGAACAAAAATTTTGAAATTTTGTCAAAAAACGTGTTTTTCGACTGAAAAATGAGTGAAAACCTGGAATTACGACTACCAAACAGGACTCTAATACGCGGAACGCGCACCAGAATACAGGTAAGGCAGGTAAGTAGCTATTAAAATTAAGACCAAAGTGGATTGTGATGAAAATGTTGAAATAAAAATTTAATTAGTTTTTCTTGAAGAAAAACATTGTTAAAATTTTTACAAGTGTTGAACGAAAAAATTTTTTCGCGTCTAGGTCAATTTAAAACGGTCAGATAGTAGGACGGAGCCTAGTTAAGATCAAAAACGCTGAAAACAGCTTCAAAATGCGTCACCTGGATGCAAAGTTATAACGATTTGATGTAATTGCTGTCTACCTAAGGTGGATTTCGTAGATTATTGAATAAAATGGATGGTTTTGTTTTTGATGTTCTATATGGGCTAGGCGCACGTGCGAGGTGTCAAAAGACGCGTCTCCGCGCGAGCTAGCTATCTGTGATGTTACTGAAATTTTTCCTGAACAAAAATTTTGAAATTTTGTCAAAAAACGTGTTTTTCGACTGAAAAATGAGTGAAAACCTGGAATTACGACTACCAAACAGGACTCTAATACGCGGAACGCGCACCAGAATACAGGTAAGGCAGGTAAGTAGCTATTAAAATTAAGACCAAAGTGGATTGTGATGAAAATGTTGAAATAAAAATTTAATTAGTTTTTCTTGAAGAAAAATATTGTTAAAATTTTTACAAGTGTTGAACGAAAAAATTTTTTCGCGTCTAGGTCAATTTAAAACGGTCAGATAGTAGGACGGAGCCTAGTTAAGATCAAAAACGCTGAAAACAGCTTCAAAATGCGTCACCTGGATGCAAAGTTATAACGATTTGATGTAATTGCTGTCTACCTAAGGTGGATTTCGTAGATTATTGAATAAAATGGATGGTTTTGTTTTTGATGTTCTATATGGGCTAGGCGCACGTGCGAGGTGTCAAAAGACGCGTCTCCGCGCGAGCTAGCTATCTGTGATGTTACTGAAATTTTTCCTGAACAAAAATTTTGAAATTTTGTCAAAAAACGTGTTTTTCGACTGAAAAATGAGTGAAAACCTGGAATTACGACTACCAAACAGGACTCTAATACGCGGAACGCGCACCAGAATACAGGTAAGGCAGGTAAGTAGCTATTAAAATTAAGACCAAAGTGGATTGTGATGAAAATGTTGAAATAAAAATTTAATTAGTTTTTCTTGAAGAAAAATATTGTTAAAATTTTTACAAGTGTTGAACGAAAAAATTTTTTCGCGTCTAGGTCAATTTAAAACGGTCAGCAGGCTTAGCATGGCGTTTTCTGTTTCTACTCTACTGTAGAATAGAAATCGCTTTCTACGCTCCTCGAAATCTCTTTTTCGCGAGCACGAGGACACACTTAGACTCAGGTTGCTTTATAGACAGTCATTTTCCATAGCAACGGGTTAGTTGCTAGTGACGTGTATAACTACCCATTTTTACCGTACAATTGCGTTTCGTTTCTGTGTAGACAGTAGAAAACTTTCTACTGTCTACACAGAAACGCCATTTTTGTCTACTCTTCCGTCGACAATACGCTTCTCTAGGGCGCTCGTGCTAAGCCTGCAGATAGTAGGACGGAGCCTAGTTAAGATCAAAAACGCTGAAAACAGCTTCAAAATGCGTCACCTGGATGCAAAGTTATAACGATTTGATGTAATTGCTGTCTACCTAAGGTGGATTTCGTAGATTATTGAATAAAATGGATGGTTTTGTTTTTGATGTTCTATATGGGCTAGGCGCACGTGCGAGGTGTCAAAAGACGCGTCTCCGCGCGAGCTAGCTATCTGTGATGTTACTGAAATTTTTCCTGAACAAAAATTTTGAAATTTTGTCAAAAAACGTGTTTTTCGACTGAAAAATGAGTGAAAACCTGGAATTACGACTACCAAACAGGACTCTAATACGCGGAACGCGCACCAGAATACAGGTAAGGCAGGTAAGTAGCTATTAAAATTAAGACCAAAGTGGATTGTGATGAAAATGTTGAAATAAAAATTTAATTAGTTTTTCTTGAAGAAAAATATTGTTAAAATTTTTACAAGTGTTGAACGAAAAAATTTTTTCGCGTCTAGGTCAATTTAAAACGGTCAGATAGTAGGACGGAGCCTAGTTAAGATCAAAAACGCTGAAAACAGCTTCAAAATGCGTCACCTGGATGCAAAGTTATAACGATTTGATGTAATTGCTGTCTACCTAAGGTGGATTTCGTAGATTATTGAATAAAATGGATGGTTTTGTTTTTGATGTTCTATATGGGCTAGGCGCACGTGCGAGGTGTCAAAAGACGCGTCTCCGCGCGAGCTAGCTATCTGTGATGTTACTGAAATTTTTCCTGAACAAAAATTTTGAAATTTTGTCAAAAAACGTGTTTTTCGACTGAAAAATGAGTGAAAACCTGGAATTACGACTACCAAACAGGACTCTAATACGCGGAACGCGCACCAGAATACAGGTAAGGCAGGTAAGTAGCTATTAAAATTAAGACCAAAGTGGATTGTGATGAAAATGTTGAAATAAAAATTTAATTAGTTTTTCTTGAAGAAAAACATTGTTAAAATTTTTACAAGTGTTGAACGAAAAAATTTTTTCGCGTCTAGGTCAATTTAAAACGGTCAGATAGTAGGACGGAGCCTAGTTAAGATCAAAAACGCTGAAAACAGCTTCAAAATGCGTCACCTGGATGCAAAGTTATAACGATTTGATGTAATTGCTGTCTACCTAAGGTGGATTTCGTAGATTATTGAATAAAATGGATGGTTTTGTTTTTGATGTTCTATATGGGCTAGGCGCACGTGCGAGGTGTCAAAAGACGCGTCTCCGCGCGAGCTAGCTATCTGTGATGTTACTGAAATTTTTCCTGAACAAAAATTTTGAAATTTTGTCAAAAAACGTGTTTTTCGACTGAAAAATGAGTGAAAACCTGGAATTACGACTACCAAACAGGACTCTAATACGCGGAACGCGCACCAGAATACAGGTAAGGCAGGTAAGTAGCTATTAAAATTAAGACCAAAGTGGATTGTGATGAAAATGTTGAAATAAAAATTTAATTAGTTTTTCTTGAAGAAAAATATTGTTAAAATTTTTACAAGTGTTGAACGAAAAAATTTTTTCGCGTCTAGGTCAATTTAAAACGGTCAGATAGTAGGACGGAGCCTAGTTAAGATCAAAAACGCTGAAAACAGCTTCAAAATGCGTCACCTGGATGCAAAGTTATAACGATTTGATGTAATTGCTGTCTACCTAAGGTGGATTTCGTAGATTATTGAATAAAATGGATGGTTTTGTTTTTGATGTTCTATATGGGCTAGGCGCACGTGCGAGGTGTCAAAAGACGCGTCTCCGCGCGAGCTAGCTATCTGTGATGTTACTGAAATTTTTCCTGAACAAAAATTTTGAAATTTTGTCAAAAAACGTGTTTTTCGACTGAAAAATGAGTGAAAACCTGGAATTACGACTACCAAACAGGACTCTAATACGCGGAACGCGCACCAGAATACAGGTAAGGCAGGTAAGTAGCTATTAAAATTAAGACCAAAGTGGATTGTGATGAAAATGTTGAAATAAAAATTTAATTAGTTTTTCTTGAAGAAAAATATTGTTAAAATTTTTACAAGTGTTGAACGAAAAAATTTTTTCGCGTCTAGGTCAATTTAAAACGGTCAGCAGGCTTAGCATGGCGTTTTCTGTTTCTACTCTACTGTAGAATAGAAATCGCTTTCTACGCTCCTCGAAATCTCTTTTTCGCGAGCACGAGGACACACTTAGACTCAGGTTGCTTTATAGACAGTCATTTTCCATAGCAACGGGTTAGTTGCTAGTGACGTGTATAACTACCCATTTTTACCGTACAATTGCGTTTCGTTTCTGTGTAGACAGTAGAAAACTTTCTACTGTCTACACAGAAACGCCATTTTTGTCTACTCTTCCGTCGACAATACGCTTCTCTAGGGCGCTCGTGCTAAGCCTGCAGATAGTAGGACGGAGCCTAGTTAAGATCAAAAACGCTGAAAACAGCTTCAAAATGCGTCACCTGGATGCAAAGTTATAACGATTTGATGTAATTGCTGTCTACCTAAGGTGGATTTCGTAGATTATTGAATAAAATGGATGGTTTTGTTTTTGATGTTCTATATGGGCTAGGCGCACGTGCGAGGTGTCAAAAGACGCGTCTCCGCGCGAGCTAGCTATCTGTGATGTTACTGAAATTTTTCCTGAACAAAAATTTTGAAATTTTGTCAAAAAACGTGTTTTTCGACTGAAAAATGAGTGAAAACCTGGAATTACGACTACCAAACAGGACTCTAATACGCGGAACGCGCACCAGAATACAGGTAAGGCAGGTAAGTAGCTATTAAAATTAAGACCAAAGTGGATTGTGATGAAAATGTTGAAATAAAAATTTAATTAGTTTTTCTTGAAGAAAAATATTGTTAAAATTTTTACAAGTGTTGAACGAAAAAATTTTTTCGCGTCTAGGTCAATTTAAAACGGTCAGATAGTAGGACGGAGCCTAGTTAAGATCAAAAACGCTGAAAACAGCTTCAAAATGCGTCACCTGGATGCAAAGTTATAACGATTTGATGTAATTGCTGTCTACCTAAGGTGGATTTCGTAGATTATTGAATAAAATGGATGGTTTTGTTTTTGATGTTCTATATGGGCTAGGCGCACGTGCGAGGTGTCAAAAGACGCGTCTCCGCGCGAGCTAGCTATCTGTGATGTTACTGAAATTTTTCCTGAACAAAAATTTTGAAATTTTGTCAAAAAACGTGTTTTTCGACTGAAAAATGAGTGAAAACCTGGAATTACGACTACCAAACAGGACTCTAATACGCGGAACGCGCACCAGAATACAGGTAAGGCAGGTAAGTAGCTATTAAAATTAAGACCAAAGTGGATTGTGATGAAAATGTTGAAATAAAAATTTAATTAGTTTTTCTTGAAGAAAAACATTGTTAAAATTTTTACAAGTGTTGAACGAAAAAATTTTTTCGCGTCTAGGTCAATTTAAAACGGTCAGATAGTAGGACGGAGCCTAGTTAAGATCAAAAACGCTGAAAACAGCTTCAAAATGCGTCACCTGGATGCAAAGTTATAACGATTTGATGTAATTGCTGTCTACCTAAGGTGGATTTCGTAGATTATTGAATAAAATGGATGGTTTTGTTTTTGATGTTCTATATGGGCTAGGCGCACGTGCGAGGTGTCAAAAGACGCGTCTCCGCGCGAGCTAGCTATCTGTGATGTTACTGAAATTTTTCCTGAACAAAAATTTTGAAATTTTGTCAAAAAACGTGTTTTTCGACTGAAAAATGAGTGAAAACCTGGAATTACGACTACCAAACAGGACTCTAATACGCGGAACGCGCACCAGAATACAGGTAAGGCAGGTAAGTAGCTATTAAAATTAAGACCAAAGTGGATTGTGATGAAAATGTTGAAATAAAAATTTAATTAGTTTTTCTTGAAGAAAAATATTGTTAAAATTTTTACAAGTGTTGAACGAAAAAATTTTTTCGCGTCTAGGTCAATTTAAAACGGTCAGATAGTAGGACGGAGCCTAGTTAAGATCAAAAACGCTGAAAACAGCTTCAAAATGCGTCACCTGGATGCAAAGTTATAACGATTTGATGTAATTGCTGTCTACCTAAGGTGGATTTCGTAGATTATTGAATAAAATGGATGGTTTTGTTTTTGATGTTCTATATGGGCTAGGCGCACGTGCGAGGTGTCAAAAGACGCGTCTCCGCGCGAGCTAGCTATCTGTGATGTTACTGAAATTTTTCCTGAACAAAAATTTTGAAATTTTGTCAAAAAACGTGTTTTTCGACTGAAAAATGAGTGAAAACCTGGAATTACGACTACCAAACAGGACTCTAATACGCGGAACGCGCACCAGAATACAGGTAAGGCAGGTAAGTAGCTATTAAAATTAAGACCAAAGTGGATTGTGATGAAAATGTTGAAATAAAAATTTAATTAGTTTTTCTTGAAGAAAAACATTGTTAAAATTTTTACAAGTGTTGAACGAAAAAATTTTTTCGCGTCTAGGTCAATTTAAAACGGTCAGATAGTAGGACGGAGCCTAGTTAAGATCAAAAACGCTGAAAACAGCTTCAAAATGCGTCACCTGGATGCAAAGTTATAACGATTTGATGTAATTGCTGTCTACCTAAGGTGGATTTCGTAGATTATTGAATAAAATGGATGGTTTTGTTTTTGATGTTCTATATGGGCTAGGCGCACGTGCGAGGTGTCAAAAGACGCGTCTCCGCGCGAGCTAGCTATCTGTGATGTTACTGAAATTTTTCCTGAACAAAAATTTTGAAATTTTGTCAAAAAACGTGTTTTTCGACTGAAAAATGAGTGAAAACCTGGAATTACGACTACCAAACAGGACTCTAATACGCGGAACGCGCACCAGAATACAGGTAAGGCAGGTAAGTAGCTATTAAAATTAAGACCAAAGTGGATTGTGATGAAAATGTTGAAATAAAAATTTAATTAGTTTTTCTTGAAGAAAAATATTGTTAAAATTTTTACAAGTGTTGAACGAAAAAATTTTTTCGCGTCTAGGTCAATTTAAAACGGTCAGATAGTAGGACGGAGCCTAGTTAAGATCAAAAACGCTGAAAACAGCTTCAAAATGCGTCACCTGGATGCAAAGTTATAACGATTTGATGTAATTGCTGTCTACCTAAGGTGGATTTCGTAGATTATTGAATAAAATGGATGGTTTTGTTTTTGATGTTCTATATGGGCTAGGCGCACGTGCGAGGTGTCAAAAGACGCGTCTCCGCGCGAGCTAGCTATCTGTGATGTTACTGAAATTTTTCCTGAACAAAAATTTTGAAATTTTGTCAAAAAACGTGTTTTTCGACTGAAAAATGAGTGAAAACCTGGAATTACGACTACCAAACAGGACTCTAATACGCGGAACGCGCACCAGAATACAGGTAAGGCAGGTAAGTAGCTATTAAAATTAAGACCAAAGTGGATTGTGATGAAAATGTTGAAATAAAAATTTAATTAGTTTTTCTTGAAGAAAAATATTGTTAAAATTTTTACAAGTGTTGAACGAAAAAATTTTTTCGCGTCTAGGTCAATTTAAAACGGTCAGATAGTAGGACGGAGCCTAGTTAAGATCAAAAACGCTGAAAACAGCTTCAAAATGCGTCACCTGGATGCAAAGTTATAACGATTTGATGTAATTGCTGTCTACCTAAGGTGGATTTCGTAGATTATTGAATAAAATGGATGGTTTTGTTTTTGATGTTCTATATGGGCTAGGCGCACGTGCGAGGTGTCAAAAGACGCGTCTCCGCGCGAGCTAGCTATCTGTGATGTTACTGAAATTTTTCCTGAACAAAAATTTTGAAATTTTGTCAAAAAACGTGTTTTTCGACTGAAAAATGAGTGAAAACCTGGAATTACGACTACCAAACAGGACTCTAATACGCGGAACGCGCACCAGAATACAGGTAAGGCAGGTAAGTAGCTATTAAAATTAAGACCAAAGTGGATTGTGATGAAAATGTTGAAATAAAAATTTAATTAGTTTTTCTTGAAGAAAAATATTGTTAAAATTTTTACAAGTGTTGAACGAAAAAATTTTTTCGCGTCTAGGTCAATTTAAAACGGTCAGCAGGCTTAGCATGGCGTTTTCTGTTTCTACTCTACTGTAGAATAGAAATCGCTTTCTACGCTCCTCGAAATCTCTTTTTCGCGAGCACGAGGACACACTTAGACTCAGGTTGCTTTATAGACAGTCATTTTCCATAGCAACGGGTTAGTTGCTAGTGACGTGTATAACTACCCATTTTTACCGTACAATTGCGTTTCGTTTCTGTGTAGACAGTAGAAAACTTTCTACTGTCTACACAGAAACGCCATTTTTGTCTACTCTTCCGTCGACAATACGCTTCTCTAGGGCGCTCGTGCTAAGCCTGCAGATAGTAGGACGGAGCCTAGTTAAGATCAAAAACGCTGAAAACAGCTTCAAAATGCGTCACCTGGATGCAAAGTTATAACGATTTGATGTAATTGCTGTCTACCTAAGGTGGATTTCGTAGATTATTGAATAAAATGGATGGTTTTGTTTTTGATGTTCTATATGGGCTAGGCGCACGTGCGAGGTGTCAAAAGACGCGTCTCCGCGCGAGCTAGCTATCTGTGATGTTACTGAAATTTTTCCTGAACAAAAATTTTGAAATTTTGTCAAAAAACGTGTTTTTCGACTGAAAAATGAGTGAAAACCTGGAATTACGACTACCAAACAGGACTCTAATACGCGGAACGCGCACCAGAATACAGGTAAGGCAGGTAAGTAGCTATTAAAATTAAGACCAAAGTGGATTGTGATGAAAATGTTGAAATAAAAATTTAATTAGTTTTTCTTGAAGAAAAATATTGTTAAAATTTTTACAAGTGTTGAACGAAAAAATTTTTTCGCGTCTAGGTCAATTTAAAACGGTCAGATAGTAGGACGGAGCCTAGTTAAGATCAAAAACGCTGAAAACAGCTTCAAAATGCGTCACCTGGATGCAAAGTTATAACGATTTGATGTAATTGCTGTCTACCTAAGGTGGATTTCGTAGATTATTGAATAAAATGGATGGTTTTGTTTTTGATGTTCTATATGGGCTAGGCGCACGTGCGAGGTGTCAAAAGACGCGTCTCCGCGCGAGCTAGCTATCTGTGATGTTACTGAAATTTTTCCTGAACAAAAATTTTGAAATTTTGTCAAAAAACGTGTTTTTCGACTGAAAAATGAGTGAAAACCTGGAATTACGACTACCAAACAGGACTCTAATACGCGGAACGCGCACCAGAATACAGGTAAGGCAGGTAAGTAGCTATTAAAATTAAGACCAAAGTGGATTGTGATGAAAATGTTGAAATAAAAATTTAATTAGTTTTTCTTGAAGAAAAACATTGTTAAAATTTTTACAAGTGTTGAACGAAAAAATTTTTTCGCGTCTAGGTCAATTTAAAACGGTCAGATAGTAGGACGGAGCCTAGTTAAGATCAAAAACGCTGAAAACAGCTTCAAAATGCGTCACCTGGATGCAAAGTTATAACGATTTGATGTAATTGCTGTCTACCTAAGGTGGATTTCGTAGATTATTGAATAAAATGGATGGTTTTGTTTTTGATGTTCTATATGGGCTAGGCGCACGTGCGAGGTGTCAAAAGACGCGTCTCCGCGCGAGCTAGCTATCTGTGATGTTACTGAAATTTTTCCTGAACAAAAATTTTGAAATTTTGTCAAAAAACGTGTTTTTCGACTGAAAAATGAGTGAAAACCTGGAATTACGACTACCAAACAGGACTCTAATACGCGGAACGCGCACCAGAATACAGGTAAGGCAGGTAAGTAGCTATTAAAATTAAGACCAAAGTGGATTGTGATGAAAATGTTGAAATAAAAATTTAATTAGTTTTTCTTGAAGAAAAATATTGTTAAAATTTTTACAAGTGTTGAACGAAAAAATTTTTTCGCGTCTAGGTCAATTTAAAACGGTCAGATAGTAGGACGGAGCCTAGTTAAGATCAAAAACGCTGAAAACAGCTTCAAAATGCGTCACCTGGATGCAAAGTTATAACGATTTGATGTAATTGCTGTCTACCTAAGGTGGATTTCGTAGATTATTGAATAAAATGGATGGTTTTGTTTTTGATGTTCTATATGGGCTAGGCGCACGTGCGAGGTGTCAAAAGACGCGTCTCCGCGCGAGCTAGCTATCTGTGATGTTACTGAAATTTTTCCTGAACAAAAATTTTGAAATTTTGTCAAAAAACGTGTTTTTCGACTGAAAAATGAGTGAAAACCTGGAATTACGACTACCAAACAGGACTCTAATACGCGGAACGCGCACCAGAATACAGGTAAGGCAGGTAAGTAGCTATTAAAATTAAGACCAAAGTGGATTGTGATGAAAATGTTGAAATAAAAATTTAATTAGTTTTTCTTGAAGAAAAATATTGTTAAAATTTTTACAAGTGTTGAACGAAAAAATTTTTTCGCGTCTAGGTCAATTTAAAACGGTCAGCAGGCTTAGCATGGCGTTTTCTGTTTCTACTCTACTGTAGAATAGAAATCGCTTTCTACGCTCCTCGAAATCTCTTTTTCGCGAGCACGAGGACACACTTAGACTCAGGTTGCTTTATAGACAGTCATTTTCCATAGCAACGGGTTAGTTGCTAGTGACGTGTATAACTACCCATTTTTACCGTACAATTGCGTTTCGTTTCTGTGTAGACAGTAGAAAACTTTCTACTGTCTACACAGAAACGCCATTTTTGTCTACTCTTCCGTCGACAATACGCTTCTCTAGGGCGCTCGTGCTAAGCCTGCAGATAGTAGGACGGAGCCTAGTTAAGATCAAAAACGCTGAAAACAGCTTCAAAATGCGTCACCTGGATGCAAAGTTATAACGATTTGATGTAATTGCTGTCTACCTAAGGTGGATTTCGTAGATTATTGAATAAAATGGATGGTTTTGTTTTTGATGTTCTATATGGGCTAGGCGCACGTGCGAGGTGTCAAAAGACGCGTCTCCGCGCGAGCTAGCTATCTGTGATGTTACTGAAATTTTTCCTGAACAAAAATTTTGAAATTTTGTCAAAAAACGTGTTTTTCGACTGAAAAATGAGTGAAAACCTGGAATTACGACTACCAAACAGGACTCTAATACGCGGAACGCGCACCAGAATACAGGTAAGGCAGGTAAGTAGCTATTAAAATTAAGACCAAAGTGGATTGTGATGAAAATGTTGAAATAAAAATTTAATTAGTTTTTCTTGAAGAAAAATATTGTTAAAATTTTTACAAGTGTTGAACGAAAAAATTTTTTCGCGTCTAGGTCAATTTAAAACGGTCAGATAGTAGGACGGAGCCTAGTTAAGATCAAAAACGCTGAAAACAGCTTCAAAATGCGTCACCTGGATGCAAAGTTATAACGATTTGATGTAATTGCTGTCTACCTAAGGTGGATTTCGTAGATTATTGAATAAAATGGATGGTTTTGTTTTTGATGTTCTATATGGGCTAGGCGCACGTGCGAGGTGTCAAAAGACGCGTCTCCGCGCGAGCTAGCTATCTGTGATGTTACTGAAATTTTTCCTGAACAAAAATTTTGAAATTTTGTCAAAAAACGTGTTTTTCGACTGAAAAATGAGTGAAAACCTGGAATTACGACTACCAAACAGGACTCTAATACGCGGAACGCGCACCAGAATACAGGTAAGGCAGGTAAGTAGCTATTAAAATTAAGACCAAAGTGGATTGTGATGAAAATGTTGAAATAAAAATTTAATTAGTTTTTCTTGAAGAAAAACATTGTTAAAATTTTTACAAGTGTTGAACGAAAAAATTTTTTCGCGTCTAGGTCAATTTAAAACGGTCAGATAGTAGGACGGAGCCTAGTTAAGATCAAAAACGCTGAAAACAGCTTCAAAATGCGTCACCTGGATGCAAAGTTATAACGATTTGATGTAATTGCTGTCTACCTAAGGTGGATTTCGTAGATTATTGAATAAAATGGATGGTTTTGTTTTTGATGTTCTATATGGGCTAGGCGCACGTGCGAGGTGTCAAAAGACGCGTCTCCGCGCGAGCTAGCTATCTGTGATGTTACTGAAATTTTTCCTGAACAAAAATTTTGAAATTTTGTCAAAAAACGTGTTTTTCGACTGAAAAATGAGTGAAAACCTGGAATTACGACTACCAAACAGGACTCTAATACGCGGAACGCGCACCAGAATACAGGTAAGGCAGGTAAGTAGCTATTAAAATTAAGACCAAAGTGGATTGTGATGAAAATGTTGAAATAAAAATTTAATTAGTTTTTCTTGAAGAAAAATATTGTTAAAATTTTTACAAGTGTTGAACGAAAAAATTTTTTCGCGTCTAGGTCAATTTAAAACGGTCAGATAGTAGGACGGAGCCTAGTTAAGATCAAAAACGCTGAAAACAGCTTCAAAATGCGTCACCTGGATGCAAAGTTATAACGATTTGATGTAATTGCTGTCTACCTAAGGTGGATTTCGTAGATTATTGAATAAAATGGATGGTTTTGTTTTTGATGTTCTATATGGGCTAGGCGCACGTGCGAGGTGTCAAAAGACGCGTCTCCGCGCGAGCTAGCTATCTGTGATGTTACTGAAATTTTTCCTGAACAAAAATTTTGAAATTTTGTCAAAAAACGTGTTTTTCGACTGAAAAATGAGTGAAAACCTGGAATTACGACTACCAAACAGGACTCTAATACGCGGAACGCGCACCAGAATACAGGTAAGGCAGGTAAGTAGCTATTAAAATTAAGACCAAAGTGGATTGTGATGAAAATGTTGAAATAAAAATTTAATTAGTTTTTCTTGAAGAAAAACATTGTTAAAATTTTTACAAGTGTTGAACGAAAAAATTTTTTCGCGTCTAGGTCAATTTAAAACGGTCAGATAGTAGGACGGAGCCTAGTTAAGATCAAAAACGCTGAAAACAGCTTCAAAATGCGTCACCTGGATGCAAAGTTATAACGATTTGATGTAATTGCTGTCTACCTAAGGTGGATTTCGTAGATTATTGAATAAAATGGATGGTTTTGTTTTTGATGTTCTATATGGGCTAGGCGCACGTGCGAGGTGTCAAAAGACGCGTCTCCGCGCGAGCTAGCTATCTGTGATGTTACTGAAATTTTTCCTGAACAAAAATTTTGAAATTTTGTCAAAAAACGTGTTTTTCGACTGAAAAATGAGTGAAAACCTGGAATTACGACTACCAAACAGGACTCTAATACGCGGAACGCGCACCAGAATACAGGTAAGGCAGGTAAGTAGCTATTAAAATTAAGACCAAAGTGGATTGTGATGAAAATGTTGAAATAAAAATTTAATTAGTTTTTCTTGAAGAAAAATATTGTTAAAATTTTTACAAGTGTTGAACGAAAAAATTTTTTCGCGTCTAGGTCAATTTAAAACGGTCAGATAGTAGGACGGAGCCTAGTTAAGATCAAAAACGCTGAAAACAGCTTCAAAATGCGTCACCTGGATGCAAAGTTATAACGATTTGATGTAATTGCTGTCTACCTAAGGTGGATTTCGTAGATTATTGAATAAAATGGATGGTTTTGTTTTTGATGTTCTATATGGGCTAGGCGCACGTGCGAGGTGTCAAAAGACGCGTCTCCGCGCGAGCTAGCTATCTGTGATGTTACTGAAATTTTTCCTGAACAAAAATTTTGAAATTTTGTCAAAAAACGTGTTTTTCGACTGAAAAATGAGTGAAAACCTGGAATTACGACTACCAAACAGGACTCTAATACGCGGAACGCGCACCAGAATACAGGTAAGGCAGGTAAGTAGCTATTAAAATTAAGACCAAAGTGGATTGTGATGAAAATGTTGAAATAAAAATTTAATTAGTTTTTCTTGAAGAAAAATATTGTTAAAATTTTTACAAGTGTTGAACGAAAAAATTTTTTCGCGTCTAGGTCAATTTAAAACGGTCAGATAGTAGGACGGAGCCTAGTTAAGATCAAAAACGCTGAAAACAGCTTCAAAATGCGTCACCTGGATGCAAAGTTATAACGATTTGATGTAATTGCTGTCTACCTAAGGTGGATTTCGTAGATTATTGAATAAAATGGATGGTTTTGTTTTTGATGTTCTATATGGGCTAGGCGCACGTGCGAGGTGTCAAAAGACGCGTCTCCGCGCGAGCTAGCTATCTGTGATGTTACTGAAATTTTTCCTGAACAAAAATTTTGAAATTTTGTCAAAAAACGTGTTTTTCGACTGAAAAATGAGTGAAAACCTGGAATTACGACTACCAAACAGGACTCTAATACGCGGAACGCGCACCAGAATACAGGTAAGGCAGGTAAGTAGCTATTAAAATTAAGACCAAAGTGGATTGTGATGAAAATGTTGAAATAAAAATTTAATTAGTTTTTCTTGAAGAAAAACATTGTTAAAATTTTTACAAGTGTTGAACGAAAAAATTTTTTCGCGTCTAGGTCAATTTAAAACGGTCAGATAGTAGGACGGAGCCTAGTTAAGATCAAAAACGCTGAAAACAGCTTCAAAATGCGTCACCTGGATGCAAAGTTATAACGATTTGATGTAATTGCTGTCTACCTAAGGTGGATTTCGTAGATTATTGAATAAAATGGATGGTTTTGTTTTTGATGTTCTATATGGGCTAGGCGCACGTGCGAGGTGTCAAAAGACGCGTCTCCGCGCGAGCTAGCTATCTGTGATGTTACTGAAATTTTTCCTGAACAAAAATTTTGAAATTTTGTCAAAAAACGTGTTTTTCGACTGAAAAATGAGTGAAAACCTGGAATTACGACTACCAAACAGGACTCTAATACGCGGAACGCGCACCAGAATACAGGTAAGGCAGGTAAGTAGCTATTAAAATTAAGACCAAAGTGGATTGTGATGAAAATGTTGAAATAAAAATTTAATTAGTTTTTCTTGAAGAAAAACATTGTTAAAATTTTTACAAGTGTTGAACGAAAAAATTTTTTCGCGTCTAGGTCAATTTAAAACGGTCAGATAGTAGGACGGAGCCTAGTTAAGATCAAAAACGCTGAAAACAGCTTCAAAATGCGTCACCTGGATGCAAAGTTATAACGATTTGATGTAATTGCTGTCTACCTAAGGTGGATTTCGTAGATTATTGAATAAAATGGATGGTTTTGTTTTTGATGTTCTATATGGGCTAGGCGCACGTGCGAGGTGTCAAAAGACGCGTCTCCGCGCGAGCTAGCTATCTGTGATGTTACTGAAATTTTTCCTGAACAAAAATTTTGAAATTTTGTCAAAAAACGTGTTTTTCGACTGAAAAATGAGTGAAAACCTGGAATTACGACTACCAAACAGGACTCTAATACGCGGAACGCGCACCAGAATACAGGTAAGGCAGGTAAGTAGCTATTAAAATTAAGACCAAAGTGGATTGTGATGAAAATGTTGAAATAAAAATTTAATTAGTTTTTCTTGAAGAAAAATATTGTTAAAATTTTTACAAGTGTTGAACGAAAAAATTTTTTCGCGTCTAGGTCAATTTAAAACGGTCAGATAGTAGGACGGAGCCTAGTTAAGATCAAAAACGCTGAAAACAGCTTCAAAATGCGTCACCTGGATGCAAAGTTATAACGATTTGATGTAATTGCTGTCTACCTAAGGTGGATTTCGTAGATTATTGAATAAAATGGATGGTTTTGTTTTTGATGTTCTATATGGGCTAGGCGCACGTGCGAGGTGTCAAAAGACGCGTCTCCGCGCGAGCTAGCTATCTGTGATGTTACTGAAATTTTTCCTGAACAAAAATTTTGAAATTTTGTCAAAAAACGTGTTTTTCGACTGAAAAATGAGTGAAAACCTGGAATTACGACTACCAAACAGGACTCTAATACGCGGAACGCGCACCAGAATACAGGTAAGGCAGGTAAGTAGCTATTAAAATTAAGACCAAAGTGGATTGTGATGAAAATGTTGAAATAAAAATTTAATTAGTTTTTCTTGAAGAAAAATATTGTTAAAATTTTTACAAGTGTTGAACGAAAAAATTTTTTCGCGTCTAGGTCAATTTAAAACGGTCAGATAGTAGGACGGAGCCTAGTTAAGATCAAAAACGCTGAAAACAGCTTCAAAATGCGTCACCTGGATGCAAAGTTATAACGATTTGATGTAATTGCTGTCTACCTAAGGTGGATTTCGTAGATTATTGAATAAAATGGATGGTTTTGTTTTTGATGTTCTATATGGGCTAGGCGCACGTGCGAGGTGTCAAAAGACGCGTCTCCGCGCGAGCTAGCTATCTGTGATGTTACTGAAATTTTTCCTGAACAAAAATTTTGAAATTTTGTCAAAAAACGTGTTTTTCGACTGAAAAATGAGTGAAAACCTGGAATTACGACTACCAAACAGGACTCTAATACGCGGAACGCGCACCAGAATACAGGTAAGGCAGGTAAGTAGCTATTAAAATTAAGACCAAAGTGGATTGTGATGAAAATGTTGAAATAAAAATTTAATTAGTTTTTCTTGAAGAAAAACATTGTTAAAATTTTTACAAGTGTTGAACGAAAAAATTTTTTCGCGTCTAGGTCAATTTAAAACGGTCAGATAGTAGGACGGAGCCTAGTTAAGATCAAAAACGCTGAAAACAGCTTCAAAATGCGTCACCTGGATGCAAAGTTATAACGATTTGATGTAATTGCTGTCTACCTAAGGTGGATTTCGTAGATTATTGAATAAAATGGATGGTTTTGTTTTTGATGTTCTATATGGGCTAGGCGCACGTGCGAGGTGTCAAAAGACGCGTCTCCGCGCGAGCTAGCTATCTGTGATGTTACTGAAATTTTTCCTGAACAAAAATTTTGAAATTTTGTCAAAAAACGTGTTTTTCGACTGAAAAATGAGTGAAAACCTGGAATTACGACTACCAAACAGGACTCTAATACGCGGAACGCGCACCAGAATACAGGTAAGGCAGGTAAGTAGCTATTAAAATTAAGACCAAAGTGGATTGTGATGAAAATGTTGAAATAAAAATTTAATTAGTTTTTCTTGAAGAAAAATATTGTTAAAATTTTTACAAGTGTTGAACGAAAAAATTTTTTCGCGTCTAGGTCAATTTAAAACGGTCAGATAGTAGGACGGAGCCTAGTTAAGATCAAAAACGCTGAAAACAGCTTCAAAATGCGTCACCTGGATGCAAAGTTATAACGATTTGATGTAATTGCTGTCTACCTAAGGTGGATTTCGTAGATTATTGAATAAAATGGATGGTTTTGTTTTTGATGTTCTATATGGGCTAGGCGCACGTGCGAGGTGTCAAAAGACGCGTCTCCGCGCGAGCTAGCTATCTGTGATGTTACTGAAATTTTTCCTGAACAAAAATTTTGAAATTTTGTCAAAAAACGTGTTTTTCGACTGAAAAATGAGTGAAAACCTGGAATTACGACTACCAAACAGGACTCTAATACGCGGAACGCGCACCAGAATACAGGTAAGGCAGGTAAGTAGCTATTAAAATTAAGACCAAAGTGGATTGTGATGAAAATGTTGAAATAAAAATTTAATTAGTTTTTCTTGAAGAAAAACATTGTTAAAATTTTTACAAGTGTTGAACGAAAAAATTTTTTCGCGTCTAGGTCAATTTAAAACGGTCAGATAGTAGGACGGAGCCTAGTTAAGATCAAAAACGCTGAAAACAGCTTCAAAATGCGTCACCTGGATGCAAAGTTATAACGATTTGATGTAATTGCTGTCTACCTAAGGTGGATTTCGTAGATTATTGAATAAAATGGATGGTTTTGTTTTTGATGTTCTATATGGGCTAGGCGCACGTGCGAGGTGTCAAAAGACGCGTCTCCGCGCGAGCTAGCTATCTGTGATGTTACTGAAATTTTTCCTGAACAAAAATTTTGAAATTTTGTCAAAAAACGTGTTTTTCGACTGAAAAATGAGTGAAAACCTGGAATTACGACTACCAAACAGGACTCTAATACGCGGAACGCGCACCAGAATACAGGTAAGGCAGGTAAGTAGCTATTAAAATTAAGACCAAAGTGGATTGTGATGAAAATGTTGAAATAAAAATTTAATTAGTTTTTCTTGAAGAAAAATATTGTTAAAATTTTTACAAGTGTTGAACGAAAAAATTTTTTCGCGTCTAGGTCAATTTAAAACGGTCAGATAGTAGGACGGAGCCTAGTTAAGATCAAAAACGCTGAAAACAGCTTCAAAATGCGTCACCTGGATGCAAAGTTATAACGATTTGATGTAATTGCTGTCTACCTAAGGTGGATTTCGTAGATTATTGAATAAAATGGATGGTTTTGTTTTTGATGTTCTATATGGGCTAGGCGCACGTGCGAGGTGTCAAAAGACGCGTCTCCGCGCGAGCTAGCTATCTGTGATGTTACTGAAATTTTTCCTGAACAAAAATTTTGAAATTTTGTCAAAAAACGTGTTTTTCGACTGAAAAATGAGTGAAAACCTGGAATTACGACTACCAAACAGGACTCTAATACGCGGAACGCGCACCAGAATACAGGTAAGGCAGGTAAGTAGCTATTAAAATTAAGACCAAAGTGGATTGTGATGAAAATGTTGAAATAAAAATTTAATTAGTTTTTCTTGAAGAAAAATATTGTTAAAATTTTTACAAGTGTTGAACGAAAAAATTTTTTCGCGTCTAGGTCAATTTAAAACGGTCAGCAGGCTTAGCATGGCGTTTTCTGTTTCTACTCTACTGTAGAATAGAAATCGCTTTCTACGCTCCTCGAAATCTCTTTTTCGCGAGCACGAGGACACACTTAGACTCAGGTTGCTTTATAGACAGTCATTTTCCATAGCAACGGGTTAGTTGCTAGTGACGTGTATAACTACCCATTTTTACCGTACAATTGCGTTTCGTTTCTGTGTAGACAGTAGAAAACTTTCTACTGTCTACACAGAAACGCCATTTTTGTCTACTCTTCCGTCGACAATACGCTTCTCTAGGGCGCTCGTGCTAAGCCTGCAGATAGTAGGACGGAGCCTAGTTAAGATCAAAAACGCTGAAAACAGCTTCAAAATGCGTCACCTGGATGCAAAGTTATAACGATTTGATGTAATTGCTGTCTACCTAAGGTGGATTTCGTAGATTATTGAATAAAATGGATGGTTTTGTTTTTGATGTTCTATATGGGCTAGGCGCACGTGCGAGGTGTCAAAAGACGCGTCTCCGCGCGAGCTAGCTATCTGTGATGTTACTGAAATTTTTCCTGAACAAAAATTTTGAAATTTTGTCAAAAAACGTGTTTTTCGACTGAAAAATGAGTGAAAACCTGGAATTACGACTACCAAACAGGACTCTAATACGCGGAACGCGCACCAGAATACAGGTAAGGCAGGTAAGTAGCTATTAAAATTAAGACCAAAGTGGATTGTGATGAAAATGTTGAAATAAAAATTTAATTAGTTTTTCTTGAAGAAAAATATTGTTAAAATTTTTACAAGTGTTGAACGAAAAAATTTTTTCGCGTCTAGGTCAATTTAAAACGGTCAGATAGTAGGACGGAGCCTAGTTAAGATCAAAAACGCTGAAAACAGCTTCAAAATGCGTCACCTGGATGCAAAGTTATAACGATTTGATGTAATTGCTGTCTACCTAAGGTGGATTTCGTAGATTATTGAATAAAATGGATGGTTTTGTTTTTGATGTTCTATATGGGCTAGGCGCACGTGCGAGGTGTCAAAAGACGCGTCTCCGCGCGAGCTAGCTATCTGTGATGTTACTGAAATTTTTCCTGAACAAAAATTTTGAAATTTTGTCAAAAAACGTGTTTTTCGACTGAAAAATGAGTGAAAACCTGGAATTACGACTACCAAACAGGACTCTAATACGCGGAACGCGCACCAGAATACAGGTAAGGCAGGTAAGTAGCTATTAAAATTAAGACCAAAGTGGATTGTGATGAAAATGTTGAAATAAAAATTTAATTAGTTTTTCTTGAAGAAAAACATTGTTAAAATTTTTACAAGTGTTGAACGAAAAAATTTTTTCGCGTCTAGGTCAATTTAAAACGGTCAGATAGTAGGACGGAGCCTAGTTAAGATCAAAAACGCTGAAAACAGCTTCAAAATGCGTCACCTGGATGCAAAGTTATAACGATTTGATGTAATTGCTGTCTACCTAAGGTGGATTTCGTAGATTATTGAATAAAATGGATGGTTTTGTTTTTGATGTTCTATATGGGCTAGGCGCACGTGCGAGGTGTCAAAAGACGCGTCTCCGCGCGAGCTAGCTATCTGTGATGTTACTGAAATTTTTCCTGAACAAAAATTTTGAAATTTTGTCAAAAAACGTGTTTTTCGACTGAAAAATGAGTGAAAACCTGGAATTACGACTACCAAACAGGACTCTAATACGCGGAACGCGCACCAGAATACAGGTAAGGCAGGTAAGTAGCTATTAAAATTAAGACCAAAGTGGATTGTGATGAAAATGTTGAAATAAAAATTTAATTAGTTTTTCTTGAAGAAAAATATTGTTAAAATTTTTACAAGTGTTGAACGAAAAAATTTTTTCGCGTCTAGGTCAATTTAAAACGGTCAGATAGTAGGACGGAGCCTAGTTAAGATCAAAAACGCTGAAAACAGCTTCAAAATGCGTCACCTGGATGCAAAGTTATAACGATTTGATGTAATTGCTGTCTACCTAAGGTGGATTTCGTAGATTATTGAATAAAATGGATGGTTTTGTTTTTGATGTTCTATATGGGCTAGGCGCACGTGCGAGGTGTCAAAAGACGCGTCTCCGCGCGAGCTAGCTATCTGTGATGTTACTGAAATTTTTCCTGAACAAAAATTTTGAAATTTTGTCAAAAAACGTGTTTTTCGACTGAAAAATGAGTGAAAACCTGGAATTACGACTACCAAACAGGACTCTAATACGCGGAACGCGCACCAGAATACAGGTAAGGCAGGTAAGTAGCTATTAAAATTAAGACCAAAGTGGATTGTGATGAAAATGTTGAAATAAAAATTTAATTAGTTTTTCTTGAAGAAAAACATTGTTAAAATTTTTACAAGTGTTGAACGAAAAAATTTTTTCGCGTCTAGGTCAATTTAAAACGGTCAGATAGTAGGACGGAGCCTAGTTAAGATCAAAAACGCTGAAAACAGCTTCAAAATGCGTCACCTGGATGCAAAGTTATAACGATTTGATGTAATTGCTGTCTACCTAAGGTGGATTTCGTAGATTATTGAATAAAATGGATGGTTTTGTTTTTGATGTTCTATATGGGCTAGGCGCACGTGCGAGGTGTCAAAAGACGCGTCTCCGCGCGAGCTAGCTATCTGTGATGTTACTGAAATTTTTCCTGAACAAAAATTTTGAAATTTTGTCAAAAAACGTGTTTTTCGACTGAAAAATGAGTGAAAACCTGGAATTACGACTACCAAACAGGACTCTAATACGCGGAACGCGCACCAGAATACAGGTAAGGCAGGTAAGTAGCTATTAAAATTAAGACCAAAGTGGATTGTGATGAAAATGTTGAAATAAAAATTTAATTAGTTTTTCTTGAAGAAAAATATTGTTAAAATTTTTACAAGTGTTGAACGAAAAAATTTTTTCGCGTCTAGGTCAATTTAAAACGGTCAGATAGTAGGACGGAGCCTAGTTAAGATCAAAAACGCTGAAAACAGCTTCAAAATGCGTCACCTGGATGCAAAGTTATAACGATTTGATGTAATTGCTGTCTACCTAAGGTGGATTTCGTAGATTATTGAATAAAATGGATGGTTTTGTTTTTGATGTTCTATATGGGCTAGGCGCACGTGCGAGGTGTCAAAAGACGCGTCTCCGCGCGAGCTAGCTATCTGTGATGTTACTGAAATTTTTCCTGAACAAAAATTTTGAAATTTTGTCAAAAAACGTGTTTTTCGACTGAAAAATGAGTGAAAACCTGGAATTACGACTACCAAACAGGACTCTAATACGCGGAACGCGCACCAGAATACAGGTAAGGCAGGTAAGTAGCTATTAAAATTAAGACCAAAGTGGATTGTGATGAAAATGTTGAAATAAAAATTTAATTAGTTTTTCTTGAAGAAAAATATTGTTAAAATTTTTACAAGTGTTGAACGAAAAAATTTTTTCGCGTCTAGGTCAATTTAAAACGGTCAGATAGTAGGACGGAGCCTAGTTAAGATCAAAAACGCTGAAAACAGCTTCAAAATGCGTCACCTGGATGCAAAGTTATAACGATTTGATGTAATTGCTGTCTACCTAAGGTGGATTTCGTAGATTATTGAATAAAATGGATGGTTTTGTTTTTGATGTTCTATATGGGCTAGGCGCACGTGCGAGGTGTCAAAAGACGCGTCTCCGCGCGAGCTAGCTATCTGTGATGTTACTGAAATTTTTCCTGAACAAAAATTTTGAAATTTTGTCAAAAAACGTGTTTTTCGACTGAAAAATGAGTGAAAACCTGGAATTACGACTACCAAACAGGACTCTAATACGCGGAACGCGCACCAGAATACAGGTAAGGCAGGTAAGTAGCTATTAAAATTAAGACCAAAGTGGATTGTGATGAAAATGTTGAAATAAAAATTTAATTAGTTTTTCTTGAAGAAAAACATTGTTAAAATTTTTACAAGTGTTGAACGAAAAAATTTTTTCGCGTCTAGGTCAATTTAAAACGGTCAGATAGTAGGACGGAGCCTAGTTAAGATCAAAAACGCTGAAAACAGCTTCAAAATGCGTCACCTGGATGCAAAGTTATAACGATTTGATGTAATTGCTGTCTACCTAAGGTGGATTTCGTAGATTATTGAATAAAATGGATGGTTTTGTTTTTGATGTTCTATATGGGCTAGGCGCACGTGCGAGGTGTCAAAAGACGCGTCTCCGCGCGAGCTAGCTATCTGTGATGTTACTGAAATTTTTCCTGAACAAAAATTTTGAAATTTTGTCAAAAAACGTGTTTTTCGACTGAAAAATGAGTGAAAACCTGGAATTACGACTACCAAACAGGACTCTAATACGCGGAACGCGCACCAGAATACAGGTAAGGCAGGTAAGTAGCTATTAAAATTAAGACCAAAGTGGATTGTGATGAAAATGTTGAAATAAAAATTTAATTAGTTTTTCTTGAAGAAAAACATTGTTAAAATTTTTACAAGTGTTGAACGAAAAAATTTTTTCGCGTCTAGGTCAATTTAAAACGGTCAGATAGTAGGACGGAGCCTAGTTAAGATCAAAAACGCTGAAAACAGCTTCAAAATGCGTCACCTGGATGCAAAGTTATAACGATTTGATGTAATTGCTGTCTACCTAAGGTGGATTTCGTAGATTATTGAATAAAATGGATGGTTTTGTTTTTGATGTTCTATATGGGCTAGGCGCACGTGCGAGGTGTCAAAAGACGCGTCTCCGCGCGAGCTAGCTATCTGTGATGTTACTGAAATTTTTCCTGAACAAAAATTTTGAAATTTTGTCAAAAAACGTGTTTTTCGACTGAAAAATGAGTGAAAACCTGGAATTACGACTACCAAACAGGACTCTAATACGCGGAACGCGCACCAGAATACAGGTAAGGCAGGTAAGTAGCTATTAAAATTAAGACCAAAGTGGATTGTGATGAAAATGTTGAAATAAAAATTTAATTAGTTTTTCTTGAAGAAAAATATTGTTAAAATTTTTACAAGTGTTGAACGAAAAAATTTTTTCGCGTCTAGGTCAATTTAAAACGGTCAGATAGTAGGACGGAGCCTAGTTAAGATCAAAAACGCTGAAAACAGCTTCAAAATGCGTCACCTGGATGCAAAGTTATAACGATTTGATGTAATTGCTGTCTACCTAAGGTGGATTTCGTAGATTATTGAATAAAATGGATGGTTTTGTTTTTGATGTTCTATATGGGCTAGGCGCACGTGCGAGGTGTCAAAAGACGCGTCTCCGCGCGAGCTAGCTATCTGTGATGTTACTGAAATTTTTCCTGAACAAAAATTTTGAAATTTTGTCAAAAAACGTGTTTTTCGACTGAAAAATGAGTGAAAACCTGGAATTACGACTACCAAACAGGACTCTAATACGCGGAACGCGCACCAGAATACAGGTAAGGCAGGTAAGTAGCTATTAAAATTAAGACCAAAGTGGATTGTGATGAAAATGTTGAAATAAAAATTTAATTAGTTTTTCTTGAAGAAAAATATTGTTAAAATTTTTACAAGTGTTGAACGAAAAAATTTTTTCGCGTCTAGGTCAATTTAAAACGGTCAGATAGTAGGACGGAGCCTAGTTAAGATCAAAAACGCTGAAAACAGCTTCAAAATGCGTCACCTGGATGCAAAGTTATAACGATTTGATGTAATTGCTGTCTACCTAAGGTGGATTTCGTAGATTATTGAATAAAATGGATGGTTTTGTTTTTGATGTTCTATATGGGCTAGGCGCACGTGCGAGGTGTCAAAAGACGCGTCTCCGCGCGAGCTAGCTATCTGTGATGTTACTGAAATTTTTCCTGAACAAAAATTTTGAAATTTTGTCAAAAAACGTGTTTTTCGACTGAAAAATGAGTGAAAACCTGGAATTACGACTACCAAACAGGACTCTAATACGCGGAACGCGCACCAGAATACAGGTAAGGCAGGTAAGTAGCTATTAAAATTAAGACCAAAGTGGATTGTGATGAAAATGTTGAAATAAAAATTTAATTAGTTTTTCTTGAAGAAAAACATTGTTAAAATTTTTACAAGTGTTGAACGAAAAAATTTTTTCGCGTCTAGGTCAATTTAAAACGGTCAGATAGTAGGACGGAGCCTAGTTAAGATCAAAAACGCTGAAAACAGCTTCAAAATGCGTCACCTGGATGCAAAGTTATAACGATTTGATGTAATTGCTGTCTACCTAAGGTGGATTTCGTAGATTATTGAATAAAATGGATGGTTTTGTTTTTGATGTTCTATATGGGCTAGGCGCACGTGCGAGGTGTCAAAAGACGCGTCTCCGCGCGAGCTAGCTATCTGTGATGTTACTGAAATTTTTCCTGAACAAAAATTTTGAAATTTTGTCAAAAAACGTGTTTTTCGACTGAAAAATGAGTGAAAACCTGGAATTACGACTACCAAACAGGACTCTAATACGCGGAACGCGCACCAGAATACAGGTAAGGCAGGTAAGTAGCTATTAAAATTAAGACCAAAGTGGATTGTGATGAAAATGTTGAAATAAAAATTTAATTAGTTTTTCTTGAAGAAAAATATTGTTAAAATTTTTACAAGTGTTGAACGAAAAAATTTTTTCGCGTCTAGGTCAATTTAAAACGGTCAGATAGTAGGACGGAGCCTAGTTAAGATCAAAAACGCTGAAAACAGCTTCAAAATGCGTCACCTGGATGCAAAGTTATAACGATTTGATGTAATTGCTGTCTACCTAAGGTGGATTTCGTAGATTATTGAATAAAATGGATGGTTTTGTTTTTGATGTTCTATATGGGCTAGGCGCACGTGCGAGGTGTCAAAAGACGCGTCTCCGCGCGAGCTAGCTATCTGTGATGTTACTGAAATTTTTCCTGAACAAAAATTTTGAAATTTTGTCAAAAAACGTGTTTTTCGACTGAAAAATGAGTGAAAACCTGGAATTACGACTACCAAACAGGACTCTAATACGCGGAACGCGCACCAGAATACAGGTAAGGCAGGTAAGTAGCTATTAAAATTAAGACCAAAGTGGATTGTGATGAAAATGTTGAAATAAAAATTTAATTAGTTTTTCTTGAAGAAAAACATTGTTAAAATTTTTACAAGTGTTGAACGAAAAAATTTTTTCGCGTCTAGGTCAATTTAAAACGGTCAGATAGTAGGACGGAGCCTAGTTAAGATCAAAAACGCTGAAAACAGCTTCAAAATGCGTCACCTGGATGCAAAGTTATAACGATTTGATGTAATTGCTGTCTACCTAAGGTGGATTTCGTAGATTATTGAATAAAATGGATGGTTTTGTTTTTGATGTTCTATATGGGCTAGGCGCACGTGCGAGGTGTCAAAAGACGCGTCTCCGCGCGAGCTAGCTATCTGTGATGTTACTGAAATTTTTCCTGAACAAAAATTTTGAAATTTTGTCAAAAAACGTGTTTTTCGACTGAAAAATGAGTGAAAACCTGGAATTACGACTACCAAACAGGACTCTAATACGCGGAACGCGCACCAGAATACAGGTAAGGCAGGTAAGTAGCTATTAAAATTAAGACCAAAGTGGATTGTGATGAAAATGTTGAAATAAAAATTTAATTAGTTTTTCTTGAAGAAAAATATTGTTAAAATTTTTACAAGTGTTGAACGAAAAAATTTTTTCGCGTCTAGGTCAATTTAAAACGGTCAGATAGTAGGACGGAGCCTAGTTAAGATCAAAAACGCTGAAAACAGCTTCAAAATGCGTCACCTGGATGCAAAGTTATAACGATTTGATGTAATTGCTGTCTACCTAAGGTGGATTTCGTAGATTATTGAATAAAATGGATGGTTTTGTTTTTGATGTTCTATATGGGCTAGGCGCACGTGCGAGGTGTCAAAAGACGCGTCTCCGCGCGAGCTAGCTATCTGTGATGTTACTGAAATTTTTCCTGAACAAAAATTTTGAAATTTTGTCAAAAAACGTGTTTTTCGACTGAAAAATGAGTGAAAACCTGGAATTACGACTACCAAACAGGACTCTAATACGCGGAACGCGCACCAGAATACAGGTAAGGCAGGTAAGTAGCTATTAAAATTAAGACCAAAGTGGATTGTGATGAAAATGTTGAAATAAAAATTTAATTAGTTTTTCTTGAAGAAAAATATTGTTAAAATTTTTACAAGTGTTGAACGAAAAAATTTTTTCGCGTCTAGGTCAATTTAAAACGGTCAGATAGTAGGACGGAGCCTAGTTAAGATCAAAAACGCTGAAAACAGCTTCAAAATGCGTCACCTGGATGCAAAGTTATAACGATTTGATGTAATTGCTGTCTACCTAAGGTGGATTTCGTAGATTATTGAATAAAATGGATGGTTTTGTTTTTGATGTTCTATATGGGCTAGGCGCACGTGCGAGGTGTCAAAAGACGCGTCTCCGCGCGAGCTAGCTATCTGTGATGTTACTGAAATTTTTCCTGAACAAAAATTTTGAAATTTTGTCAAAAAACGTGTTTTTCGACTGAAAAATGAGTGAAAACCTGGAATTACGACTACCAAACAGGACTCTAATACGCGGAACGCGCACCAGAATACAGGTAAGGCAGGTAAGTAGCTATTAAAATTAAGACCAAAGTGGATTGTGATGAAAATGTTGAAATAAAAATTTAATTAGTTTTTCTTGAAGAAAAATATTGTTAAAATTTTTACAAGTGTTGAACGAAAAAATTTTTTCGCGTCTAGGTCAATTTAAAACGGTCAGATAGTAGGACGGAGCCTAGTTAAGATCAAAAACGCTGAAAACAGCTTCAAAATGCGTCACCTGGATGCAAAGTTATAACGATTTGATGTAATTGCTGTCTACCTAAGGTGGATTTCGTAGATTATTGAATAAAATGGATGGTTTTGTTTTTGATGTTCTATATGGGCTAGGCGCACGTGCGAGGTGTCAAAAGACGCGTCTCCGCGCGAGCTAGCTATCTGTGATGTTACTGAAATTTTTCCTGAACAAAAATTTTGAAATTTTGTCAAAAAACGTGTTTTTCGACTGAAAAATGAGTGAAAACCTGGAATTACGACTACCAAACAGGACTCTAATACGCGGAACGCGCACCAGAATACAGGTAAGGCAGGTAAGTAGCTATTAAAATTAAGACCAAAGTGGATTGTGATGAAAATGTTGAAATAAAAATTTAATTAGTTTTTCTTGAAGAAAAACATTGTTAAAATTTTTACAAGTGTTGAACGAAAAAATTTTTTCGCGTCTAGGTCAATTTAAAACGGTCAGATAGTAGGACGGAGCCTAGTTAAGATCAAAAACGCTGAAAACAGCTTCAAAATGCGTCACCTGGATGCAAAGTTATAACGATTTGATGTAATTGCTGTCTACCTAAGGTGGATTTCGTAGATTATTGAATAAAATGGATGGTTTTGTTTTTGATGTTCTATATGGGCTAGGCGCACGTGCGAGGTGTCAAAAGACGCGTCTCCGCGCGAGCTAGCTATCTGTGATGTTACTGAAATTTTTCCTGAACAAAAATTTTGAAATTTTGTCAAAAAACGTGTTTTTCGACTGAAAAATGAGTGAAAACCTGGAATTACGACTACCAAACAGGACTCTAATACGCGGAACGCGCACCAGAATACAGGTAAGGCAGGTAAGTAGCTATTAAAATTAAGACCAAAGTGGATTGTGATGAAAATGTTGAAATAAAAATTTAATTAGTTTTTCTTGAAGAAAAATATTGTTAAAATTTTTACAAGTGTTGAACGAAAAAATTTTTTCGCGTCTAGGTCAATTTAAAACGGTCAGATAGTAGGACGGAGCCTAGTTAAGATCAAAAACGCTGAAAACAGCTTCAAAATGCGTCACCTGGATGCAAAGTTATAACGATTTGATGTAATTGCTGTCTACCTAAGGTGGATTTCGTAGATTATTGAATAAAATGGATGGTTTTGTTTTTGATGTTCTATATGGGCTAGGCGCACGTGCGAGGTGTCAAAAGACGCGTCTCCGCGCGAGCTAGCTATCTGTGATGTTACTGAAATTTTTCCTGAACAAAAATTTTGAAATTTTGTCAAAAAACGTGTTTTTCGACTGAAAAATGAGTGAAAACCTGGAATTACGACTACCAAACAGGACTCTAATACGCGGAACGCGCACCAGAATACAGGTAAGGCAGGTAAGTAGCTATTAAAATTAAGACCAAAGTGGATTGTGATGAAAATGTTGAAATAAAAATTTAATTAGTTTTTCTTGAAGAAAAATATTGTTAAAATTTTTACAAGTGTTGAACGAAAAAATTTTTTCGCGTCTAGGTCAATTTAAAACGGTCAGATAGTAGGACGGAGCCTAGTTAAGATCAAAAACGCTGAAAACAGCTTCAAAATGCGTCACCTGGATGCAAAGTTATAACGATTTGATGTAATTGCTGTCTACCTAAGGTGGATTTCGTAGATTATTGAATAAAATGGATGGTTTTGTTTTTGATGTTCTATATGGGCTAGGCGCACGTGCGAGGTGTCAAAAGACGCGTCTCCGCGCGAGCTAGCTATCTGTGATGTTACTGAAATTTTTCCTGAACAAAAATTTTGAAATTTTGTCAAAAAACGTGTTTTTCGACTGAAAAATGAGTGAAAACCTGGAATTACGACTACCAAACAGGACTCTAATACGCGGAACGCGCACCAGAATACAGGTAAGGCAGGTAAGTAGCTATTAAAATTAAGACCAAAGTGGATTGTGATGAAAATGTTGAAATAAAAATTTAATTAGTTTTTCTTGAAGAAAAATATTGTTAAAATTTTTACAAGTGTTGAACGAAAAAATTTTTTCGCGTCTAGGTCAATTTAAAACGGTCAGATAGTAGGACGGAGCCTAGTTAAGATCAAAAACGCTGAAAACAGCTTCAAAATGCGTCACCTGGATGCAAAGTTATAACGATTTGATGTAATTGCTGTCTACCTAAGGTGGATTTCGTAGATTATTGAATAAAATGGATGGTTTTGTTTTTGATGTTCTATATGGGCTAGGCGCACGTGCGAGGTGTCAAAAGACGCGTCTCCGCGCGAGCTAGCTATCTGTGATGTTACTGAAATTTTTCCTGAACAAAAATTTTGAAATTTTGTCAAAAAACGTGTTTTTCGACTGAAAAATGAGTGAAAACCTGGAATTACGACTACCAAACAGGACTCTAATACGCGGAACGCGCACCAGAATACAGGTAAGGCAGGTAAGTAGCTATTAAAATTAAGACCAAAGTGGATTGTGATGAAAATGTTGAAATAAAAATTTAATTAGTTTTTCTTGAAGAAAAACATTGTTAAAATTTTTACAAGTGTTGAACGAAAAAATTTTTTCGCGTCTAGGTCAATTTAAAACGGTCAGATAGTAGGACGGAGCCTAGTTAAGATCAAAAACGCTGAAAACAGCTTCAAAATGCGTCACCTGGATGCAAAGTTATAACGATTTGATGTAATTGCTGTCTACCTAAGGTGGATTTCGTAGATTATTGAATAAAATGGATGGTTTTGTTTTTGATGTTCTATATGGGCTAGGCGCACGTGCGAGGTGTCAAAAGACGCGTCTCCGCGCGAGCTAGCTATCTGTGATGTTACTGAAATTTTTCGTGTTTTTCGACTGAAAAATGAGTGAAAACCTGGAATTACGACTACCAAACAGGACTCTAATACGCGGAACGCGCACCAGAATACAGGTAAGGCAGGTAAGTAGCTATTAAAATTAAGACCAAAGTGGATTGTGATGAAAATGTTGAAATAAAAATTTAATTAGTTTTTCTTGAAGAAAAACATTGTTAAAATTTTTACAAGTGTTGAACGAAAAAATTTTTTCGCGTCTAGGTCAATTTAAAACGGTCAGATAGTAGGACGGAGCCTAGTTAAGATCAAAAACGCTGAAAACAGCTTCAAAATGCGTCACCTGGATGCAAAGTTATAACGATTTGATGTAATTGCTGTCTACCTAAGGTGGATTTCGTAGATTATTGAATAAAATGGATGGTTTTGTTTTTGATGTTCTATATGGGCTAGGCGCACGTGCGAGGTGTCAAAAGACGCGTCTCCGCGCGAGCTAGCTATCTGTGATGTTACTGAAATTTTTCCTGAACAAAAATTTTGAAATTTTGTCAAAAAACGTGTTTTTCGACTGAAAAATGAGTGAAAACCTGGAATTACGACTACCAAACAGGACTCTAATACGCGGAACGCGCACCAGAATACAGGTAAGGCAGGTAAGTAGCTATTAAAATTAAGACCAAAGTGGATTGTGATGAAAATGTTGAAATAAAAATTTAATTAGTTTTTCTTGAAGAAAAATATTGTTAAAATTTTTACAAGTGTTGAACGAAAAAATTTTTTCGCGTCTAGGTCAATTTAAAACGGTCAGATAGTAGGACGGAGCCTAGTTAAGATCAAAAACGCTGAAAACAGCTTCAAAATGCGTCACCTGGATGCAAAGTTATAACGATTTGATGTAATTGCTGTCTACCTAAGGTGGATTTCGTAGATTATTGAATAAAATGGATGGTTTTGTTTTTGATGTTCTATATGGGCTAGGCGCACGTGCGAGGTGTCAAAAGACGCGTCTCCGCGCGAGCTAGCTATCTGTGATGTTACTGAAATTTTTCCTGAACAAAAATTTTGAAATTTTGTCAAAAAACGTGTTTTTCGACTGAAAAATGAGTGAAAACCTGGAATTACGACTACCAAACAGGACTCTAATACGCGGAACGCGCACCAGAATACAGGTAAGGCAGGTAAGTAGCTATTAAAATTAAGACCAAAGTGGATTGTGATGAAAATGTTGAAATAAAAATTTAATTAGTTTTTCTTGAAGAAAAATATTGTTAAAATTTTTACAAGTGTTGAACGAAAAAATTTTTTCGCGTCTAGGTCAATTTAAAACGGTCAGATAGTAGGACGGAGCCTAGTTAAGATCAAAAACGCTGAAAACAGCTTCAAAATGCGTCACCTGGATGCAAAGTTATAACGATTTGATGTAATTGCTGTCTACCTAAGGTGGATTTCGTAGATTATTGAATAAAATGGATGGTTTTGTTTTTGATGTTCTATATGGGCTAGGCGCACGTGCGAGGTGTCAAAAGACGCGTCTCCGCGCGAGCTAGCTATCTGTGATGTTACTGAAATTTTTCCTGAACAAAAATTTTGAAATTTTGTCAAAAAACGTGTTTTTCGACTGAAAAATGAGTGAAAACCTGGAATTACGACTACCAAACAGGACTCTAATACGCGGAACGCGCACCAGAATACAGGTAAGGCAGGTAAGTAGCTATTAAAATTAAGACCAAAGTGGATTGTGATGAAAATGTTGAAATAAAAATTTAATTAGTTTTTCTTGAAGAAAAACATTGTTAAAATTTTTACAAGTGTTGAACGAAAAAATTTTTTCGCGTCTAGGTCAATTTAAAACGGTCAGATAGTAGGACGGAGCCTAGTTAAGATCAAAAACGCTGAAAACAGCTTCAAAATGCGTCACCTGGATGCAAAGTTATAACGATTTGATGTAATTGCTGTCTACCTAAGGTGGATTTCGTAGATTATTGAATAAAATGGATGGTTTTGTTTTTGATGTTCTATATGGGCTAGGCGCACGTGCGAGGTGTCAAAAGACGCGTCTCCGCGCGAGCTAGCTATCTGTGATGTTACTGAAATTTTTCCTGAACAAAAATTTTGAAATTTTGTCAAAAAACGTGTTTTTCGACTGAAAAATGAGTGAAAACCTGGAATTACGACTACCAAACAGGACTCTAATACGCGGAACGCGCACCAGAATACAGGTAAGGCAGGTAAGTAGCTATTAAAATTAAGACCAAAGTGGATTGTGATGAAAATGTTGAAATAAAAATTTAATTAGTTTTTCTTGAAGAAAAATATTGTTAAAATTTTTACAAGTGTTGAACGAAAAAATTTTTTCGCGTCTAGGTCAATTTAAAACGGTCAGATAGTAGGACGGAGCCTAGTTAAGATCAAAAACGCTGAAAACAGCTTCAAAATGCGTCACCTGGATGCAAAGTTATAACGATTTGATGTAATTGCTGTCTACCTAAGGTGGATTTCGTAGATTATTGAATAAAATGGATGGTTTTGTTTTTGATGTTCTATATGGGCTAGGCGCACGTGCGAGGTGTCAAAAGACGCGTCTCCGCGCGAGCTAGCTATCTGTGATGTTACTGAAATTTTTCCTGAAGAAAAATTTTGAAATTTTGTCAAAAAACGTGTTTTTCGACTGAAAAATGAGTGAAAACCTGGAATTACGACTACCAAACAGGACTCTAATACGCGGAACGCGCACCAGAATACAGGTAAGGCAGGTAAGTAGCTATTAAAATTAAGACCAAAGTGGATTGTGATGAAAATGTTGAAATAAAAATTTAATTAGTTTTTCTTGAAGAAAAACATTGTTAAAATTTTTACAAGTGTTGAACGAAAAAATTTTTTCGCGTCTAGGTCAATTTAAAACGGTCAGATAGTAGGACGGAGCCTAGTTAAGATCAAAAACGCTGAAAACAGCTTCAAAATGCGTCACCTGGATGCAAAGTTATAACGATTTGATGTAATTGCTGTCT
The DNA here is from genome assembly GCA_963555695.1 of Dasypolia templi. NCBI lineage: Eukaryota > Metazoa > Arthropoda > Insecta > Lepidoptera > Noctuidae > Dasypolia > Dasypolia templi. The sequence goes on along the minus strand of OY743151.1, from coordinate 65,262 downwards.
ACCTAAGGTGGATTTCGTAGATTATTGAATAAAATGGATGGTTTTGTTTTTGATGTTCTATATGGGCTAGGCGCACGTGCGAGGTGTCAAAAGACGCGTCTCCGCGCGAGCTAGCTATCTGTGATGTTACTGAAATTTTTCCTGAACAAAAATTTTGAAATTTTGTCAAAAAACGTGTTTTTCGACTGAAAAATGAGTGAAAACCTGGAATTACGACTACCAAACAGGACTCTAATACGCGGAACGCGCACCAGAATACAGGTAAGGCAGGTAAGTAGCTATTAAAATTAAGACCAAAGTGGATTGTGATGAAAATGTTGAAATAAAAATTTAATTAGTTTTTCTTGAAGAAAAATATTGTTAAAATTTTTACAAGTGTTGAACGAAAAAATTTTTTCGCGTCTAGGTCAATTTAAAACGGTCAGATAGTAGGACGGAGCCTAGTTAAGATCAAAAACGCTGAAAACAGCTTCAAAATGCGTCACCTGGATGCAAAGTTATAACGATTTGATGTAATTGCTGTCTACCTAAGGTGGATTTCGTAGATTATTGAATAAAATGGATGGTTTTGTTTTTGATGTTCTATATGGGCTAGGCGCACGTGCGAGGTGTCAAAAGACGCGTCTCCGCGCGAGCTAGCTATCTGTGATGTTACTGAAATTTTTCCTGAACAAAAATTTTGAAATTTTGTCAAAAAACGTGTTTTTCGACTGAAAAATGAGTGAAAACCTGGAATTACGACTACCAAACAGGACTCTAATACGCGGAACGCGCACCAGAATACAGGTAAGGCAGGTAAGTAGCTATTAAAATTAAGACCAAAGTGGATTGTGATGAAAATGTTGAAATAAAAATTTAATTAGTTTTTCTTGAAGAAAAATATTGTTAAAATTTTTACAAGTGTTGAACGAAAAAATTTTTTCGCGTCTAGGTCAATTTAAAACGGTCAGATAGTAGGACGGAGCCTAGTTAAGATCAAAAACGCTGAAAACAGCTTCAAAATGCGTCACCTGGATGCAAAGTTATAACGATTTGATGTAATTGCTGTCTACCTAAGGTGGATTTCGTAGATTATTGAATAAAATGGATGGTTTTGTTTTTGATGTTCTATATGGGCTAGGCGCACGTGCGAGGTGTCAAAAGACGCGTCTCCGCGCGAGCTAGCTATCTGTGATGTTACTGAAATTTTTCCTGAACAAAAATTTTGAAATTTTGTCAAAAAACGTGTTTTTCGACTGAAAAATGAGTGAAAACCTGGAATTACGACTACCAAACAGGACTCTAATACGCGGAACGCGCACCAGAATACAGGTAAGGCAGGTAAGTAGCTATTAAAATTAAGACCAAAGTGGATTGTGATGAAAATGTTGAAATAAAAATTTAATTAGTTTTTCTTGAAGAAAAACATTGTTAAAATTTTTACAAGTGTTGAACGAAAAAATTTTTTCGCGTCTAGGTCAATTTAAAACGGTCAGATAGTAGGACGGAGCCTAGTTAAGATCAAAAACGCTGAAAACAGCTTCAAAATGCGTCACCTGGATGCAAAGTTATAACGATTTGATGTAATTGCTGTCTACCTAAGGTGGATTTCGTAGATTATTGAATAAAATGGATGGTTTTGTTTTTGATGTTCTATATGGGCTAGGCGCACGTGCGAGGTGTCAAAAGACGCGTCTCCGCGCGAGCTAGCTATCTGTGATGTTACTGAAATTTTTCCTGAACAAAAATTTTGAAATTTTGTCAAAAAACGTGTTTTTCGACTGAAAAATGAGTGAAAACCTGGAATTACGACTACCAAACAGGACTCTAATACGCGGAACGCGCACCAGAATACAGGTAAGGCAGGTAAGTAGCTATTAAAATTAAGACCAAAGTGGATTGTGATGAAAATGTTGAAATAAAAATTTAATTAGTTTTTCTTGAAGAAAAATATTGTTAAATTTTTTACAAGTGTTGAACGAAAAAATTTTTTCGCGTCTAGGTCAATTTAAAACGGTCAGATAGTAGGACGGAGCCTAGTTAAGATCAAAAACGCTGAAAACAGCTTCAAAATGCGTCACCTGGATGCAAAGTTATAACGATTTGATGTAATTGCTGTCTACCTAAGGTGGATTTCGTAGATTATTGAATAAAATGGATGGTTTTGTTTTTGATGTTCTATATGGGCTAGGCGCACGTGCGAGGTGTCAAAAGACGCGTCTCCGCGCGAGCTAGCTATCTGTGATGTTACTGAAATTTTTCCTGAACAAAAATTTTGAAATTTTGTCAAAAAACGTGTTTTTCGACTGAAAAATGAGTGAAAACCTGGAATTACGACTACCAAACAGGACTCTAATACGCGGAACGCGCACCAGAATACAGGTAAGGCAGGTAAGTAGCTATTAAAATTAAGACCAAAGTGGATTGTGATGAAAATGTTGAAATAAAAATTTAATTAGTTTTTCTTGAAGAAAAATATTGTTAAAATTTTTACAAGTGTTGAACGAAAAAATTTTTTCGCGTCTAGGTCAATTTAAAACGGTCAGATAGTAGGACGGAGCCTAGTTAAGATCAAAAACGCTGAAAACAGCTTCAAAATGCGTCACCTGGATGCAAAGTTATAACGATTTGATGTAATTGCTGTCTACCTAAGGTGGATTTCGTAGATTATTGAATAAAATGGATGGTTTTGTTTTTGATGTTCTATATGGGCTAGGCGCACGTGCGAGGTGTCAAAAGACGCGTCTCCGCGCGAGCTAGCTATCTGTGATGTTACTGAAATTTTTCCTGAACAAAAATTTTGAAATTTTGTCAAAAAACGTGTTTTTCGACTGAAAAATGAGTGAAAACCTGGAATTACGACTACCAAACAGGACTCTAATACGCGGAACGCGCACCAGAATACAGGTAAGGCAGGTAAGTAGCTATTAAAATTAAGACCAAAGTGGATTGTGATGAAAATGTTGAAATAAAAATTTAATTAGTTTTTCTTGAAGAAAAACATTGTTAAAATTTTTACAAGTGTTGAACGAAAAAATTTTTTCGCGTCTAGGTCAATTTAAAACGGTCAGATAGTAGGACGGAGCCTAGTTAAGATCAAAAACGCTGAAAACAGCTTCAAAATGCGTCACCTGGATGCAAAGTTATAACGATTTGATGTAATTGCTGTCTACCTAAGGTGGATTTCGTAGATTATTGAATAAAATGGATGGTTTTGTTTTTGATGTTCTATATGGGCTAGGCGCACGTGCGAGGTGTCAAAAGACGCGTCTCCGCGCGAGCTAGCTATCTGTGATGTTACTGAAATTTTTCCTGAACAAAAATTTTGAAATTTTGTCAAAAAACGTGTTTTTCGACTGAAAAATGAGTGAAAACCTGGAATTACGACTACCAAACAGGACTCTAATACGCGGAACGCGCACCAGAATACAGGTAAGGCAGGTAAGTAGCTATTAAAATTAAGACCAAAGTGGATTGTGATGAAAATGTTGAAATAAAAATTTAATTAGTTTTTCTTGAAGAAAAACATTGTTAAAATTTTTACAAGTGTTGAACGAAAAAATTTTTTCGCGTCTAGGTCAATTTAAAACGGTCAGATAGTAGGACGGAGCCTAGTTAAGATCAAAAACGCTGAAAACAGCTTCAAAATGCGTCACCTGGATGCAAAGTTATAACGATTTTATGTAATTGCTGTCTACCTAAGGTGGATTTCGTAGATTATTGAATAAAATGGATGGTTTTGTTTTTGATGTTCTATATGGGCTAGGCGCACGTGCGAGGTGTCAAAAGACGCGTCTCCGCGCGAGCTAGCTATCTGTGATGTTACTGAAATTTTTCCTGAACAAAAATTTTGAAATTTTGTCAAAAAACGTGTTTTTCGACTGAAAAATGAGTGAAAACCTGGAATTACGACTACCAAACAGGACTCTAATACGCGGAACGCGCACCAGAATACAGGTAAGGCAGGTAAGTAGCTATTAAAATTAAGACCAAAGTGGATTGTGATGAAAATGTTGAAATAAAAATTTAATTAGTTTTTCTTGAAGAAAAATATTGTTAAAATTTTTACAAGTGTTGAACGAAAAAATTTTTTCGCGTCTAGGTCAATTTAAAACGGTCAGATAGTAGGACGGAGCCTAGTTAAGATCAAAAACGCTGAAAACAGCTTCAAAATGCGTCACCTGGATGCAAAGTTATAACGATTTGATGTAATTGCTGTCTACCTAAGGTGGATTTCGTAGATTATTGAATAAAATGGATGGTTTTGTTTTTGATGTTCTATATGGGCTAGGCGCACGTGCGAGGTGTCAAAAGACGCGTCTCCGCGCGAGCTAGCTATCTGTGATGTTACTGAAATTTTTCCTGAACAAAAATTTTGAAATTTTGTCAAAAAACGTGTTTTTCGACTGAAAAATGAGTGAAAACCTGGAATTACGACTACCAAACAGGACTCTAATACGCGGAACGCGCACCAGAATACAGGTAAGGCAGGTAAGTAGCTATTAAAATTAAGACCAAAGTGGATTGTGATGAAAATGTTGAAATAAAAATTTAATTAGTTTTTCTTGAAGAAAAACATTGTTAAAATTTTTACAAGTGTTGAACGAAAAAATTTTTTCGCGTCTAGGTCAATTTAAAACGGTCAGATAGTAGGACGGAGCCTAGTTAAGATCAAAAACGCTGAAAACAGCTTCAAAATGCGTCACCTGGATGCAAAGTTATAACGATTTGATGTAATTGCTGTCTACCTAAGGTGGATTTCGTAGATTATTGAATAAAATGGATGGTTTTGTTTTTGATGTTCTATATGGGCTAGGCGCACGTGCGAGGTGTCAAAAGACGCGTCTCCGCGCGAGCTAGCTATCTGTGATGTTACTGAAATTTTTCCTGAACAAAAATTTTGAAATTTTGTCAAAAAACGTGTTTTTCGACTGAAAAATGAGTGAAAACCTGGAATTACGACTACCAAACAGGACTCTAATACGCGGAACGCGCACCAGAATACAGGTAAGGCAGGTAAGTAGCTATTAAAATTAAGACCAAAGTGGATTGTGATGAAAATGTTGAAATAAAAATTTAATTAGTTTTTCTTGAAGAAAAATATTGTTAAAATTTTTACAAGTGTTGAACGAAAAAATTTTTTCGCGTCTAGGTCAATTTAAAACGGTCAGATAGTAGGACGGAGCCTAGTTAAGATCAAAAACGCTGAAAACAGCTTCAAAATGCGTCACCTGGATGCAAAGTTATAACGATTTGATGTAATTGCTGTCTACCTAAGGTGGATTTCGTAGATTATTGAATAAAATGGATGGTTTTGTTTTTGATGTTCTATATGGGCTAGGCGCACGTGCGAGGTGTCAAAAGACGCGTCTCCGCGCGAGCTAGCTATCTGTGATGTTACTGAAATTTTTCCTGAACAAAAATTTTGAAATTTTGTCAAAAAACGTGTTTTTCGACTGAAAAATGAGTGAAAACCTGGAATTACGACTACCAAACAGGACTCTAATACGCGGAACGCGCACCAGAATACAGGTAAGGCAGGTAAGTAGCTATTAAAATTAAGACCAAAGTGGATTGTGATGAAAATGTTGAAATAAAAATTTAATTAGTTTTTCTTGAAGAAAAATATTGTTAAAATTTTTACAAGTGTTGAACGAAAAAATTTTTTCGCGTCTAGGTCAATTTAAAACGGTCAGATAGTAGGACGGAGCCTAGTTAAGATCAAAAACGCTGAAAACAGCTTCAAAATGCGTCACCTGGATGCAAAGTTATAACGATTTGATGTAATTGCTGTCTACCTAAGGTGGATTTCGTAGATTATTGAATAAAATGGATGGTTTTGTTTTTGATGTTCTATATGGGCTAGGCGCACGTGCGAGGTGTCAAAAGACGCGTCTCCGCGCGAGCTAGCTATCTGTGATGTTACTGAAATTTTTCCTGAACAAAAATTTTGAAATTTTGTCAAAAAACGTGTTTTTCGACTGAAAAATGAGTGAAAACCTGGAATTACGACTACCAAACAGGACTCTAATACGCGGAACGCGCACCAGAATACAGGTAAGGCAGGTAAGTAGCTATTAAAATTAAGACCAAAGTGGATTGTGATGAAAATGTTGAAATAAAAATTTAATTAGTTTTTCTTGAAGAAAAACATTGTTAAAATTTTTACAAGTGTTGAACGAAAAAATTTTTTCGCGTCTAGGTCAATTTAAAACGGTCAGATAGTAGGACGGAGCCTAGTTAAGATCAAAAACGCTGAAAACAGCTTCAAAATGCGTCACCTGGATGCAAAGTTATAACGATTTGATGTAATTGCTGTCTACCTAAGGTGGATTTCGTAGATTATTGAATAAAATGGATGGTTTTGTTTTTGATGTTCTATATGGGCTAGGCGCACGTGCGAGGTGTCAAAAGACGCGTCTCCGCGCGAGCTAGCTATCTGTGATGTTACTGAAATTTTTCCTGAACAAAAATTTTGAAATTTTGTCAAAAAACGTGTTTTTCGACTGAAAAATGAGTGAAAACCTGGAATTACGACTACCAAACAGGACTCTAATACGCGGAACGCGCACCAGAATACAGGTAAGGCAGGTAAGTAGCTATTAAAATTAAGACCAAAGTGGATTGTGATGAAAATGTTGAAATAAAAATTTAATTAGTTTTTCTTGAAGAAAAATATTGTTAAAATTTTTACAAGTGTTGAACGAAAAAATTTTTTCGCGTCTAGGTCAATTTAAAACGGTCAGATAGTAGGACGGAGCCTAGTTAAGATCAAAAACGCTGAAAACAGCTTCAAAATGCGTCACCTGGATGCAAAGTTATAACGATTTGATGTAATTGCTGTCTACCTAAGGTGGATTTCGTAGATTATTGAATAAAATGGATGGTTTTGTTTTTGATGTTCTATATGGGCTAGGCGCACGTGCGAGGTGTCAAAAGACGCGTCTCCGCGCGAGCTAGCTATCTGTGATGTTACTGAAATTTTTCCTGAACAAAAATTTTGAAATTTTGTCAAAAAACGTGTTTTTCGACTGAAAAATGAGTGAAAACCTGGAATTACGACTACCAAACAGGACTCTAATACGCGGAACGCGCACCAGAATACAGGTAAGGCAGGTAAGTAGCTATTAAAATTAAGACCAAAGTGGATTGTGATGAAAATGTTGAAATAAAAATTTAATTAGTTTTTCTTGAAGAAAAATATTGTTAAAATTTTTACAAGTGTTGAACGAAAAAATTTTTTCGCGTCTAGGTCAATTTAAAACGGTCAGATAGTAGGACGGAGCCTAGTTAAGATCAAAAACGCTGAAAACAGCTTCAAAATGCGTCACCTGGATGCAAAGTTATAACGATTTGATGTAATTGCTGTCTACCTAAGGTGGATTTCGTAGATTATTGAATAAAATGGATGGTTTTGTTTTTGATGTTCTATATGGGCTAGGCGCACGTGCGAGGTGTCAAAAGACGCGTCTCCGCGCGAGCTAGCTATCTGTGATGTTACTGAAATTTTTCCTGAACAAAAATTTTGAAATTTTGTCAAAAAACGTGTTTTTCGACTGAAAAATGAGTGAAAACCTGGAATTACGACTACCAAACAGGACTCTAATACGCGGAACGCGCACCAGAATACAGGTAAGGCAGGTAAGTAGCTATTAAAATTAAGACCAAAGTGGATTGTGATGAAAATGTTGAAATAAAAATTTAATTAGTTTTTCTTGAAGAAAAATATTGTTAAAATTTTTACAAGTGTTGAACGAAAAAATTTTTTCGCGTCTAGGTCAATTTAAAACGGTCAGATAGTAGGACGGAGCCTAGTTAAGATCAAAAACGCTGAAAACAGCTTCAAAATGCGTCACCTGGATGCAAAGTTATAACGATTTGATGTAATTGCTGTCTACCTAAGGTGGATTTCGTAGATTATTGAATAAAATGGATGGTTTTGTTTTTGATGTTCTATATGGGCTAGGCGCACGTGCGAGGTGTCAAAAGACGCGTCTCCGCGCGAGCTAGCTATCTGTGATGTTACTGAAATTTTTCCTGAACAAAAATTTTGAAATTTTGTCAAAAAACGTGTTTTTCGACTGAAAAATGAGTGAAAACCTGGAATTACGACTACCAAACAGGACTCTAATACGCGGAACGCGCACCAGAATACAGGTAAGGCAGGTAAGTAGCTATTAAAATTAAGACCAAAGTGGATTGTGATGAAAATGTTGAAATAAAAATTTAATTAGTTTTTCTTGAAGAAAAACATTGTTAAAATTTTTACAAGTGTTGAACGAAAAAATTTTTTCGCGTCTAGGTCAATTTAAAACGGTCAGATAGTAGGACGGAGCCTAGTTAAGATCAAAAACGCTGAAAACAGCTTCAAAATGCGTCACCTGGATGCAAAGTTATAACGATTTGATGTAATTGCTGTCTACCTAAGGTGGATTTCGTAGATTATTGAATAAAATGGATGGTTTTGTTTTTGATGTTCTATATGGGCTAGGCGCACGTGCGAGGTGTCAAAAGACGCGTCTCCGCGCGAGCTAGCTATCTGTGATGTTACTGAAATTTTTCCTGAACAAAAATTTTGAAATTTTGTCAAAAAACGTGTTTTTCGACTGAAAAATGAGTGAAAACCTGGAATTACGACTACCAAACAGGACTCTAATACGCGGAACGCGCACCAGAATACAGGTAAGGCAGGTAAGTAGCTATTAAAATTAAGACCAAAGTGGATTGTGATGAAAATGTTGAAATAAAAATTTAATTAGTTTTTCTTGAAGAAAAATATTGTTAAAATTTTTACAAGTGTTGAACGAAAAAATTTTTTCGCGTCTAGGTCAATTTAAAACGGTCAGATAGTAGGACGGAGCCTAGTTAAGATCAAAAACGCTGAAAACAGCTTCAAAATGCGTCACCTGGATGCAAAGTTATAACGATTTGATGTAATTGCTGTCTACCTAAGGTGGATTTCGTAGATTATTGAATAAAATGGATGGTTTTGTTTTTGATGTTCTATATGGGCTAGGCGCACGTGCGAGGTGTCAAAAGACGCGTCTCCGCGCGAGCTAGCTATCTGTGATGTTACTGAAATTTTTCCTGAACAAAAATTTTGAAATTTTGTCAAAAAACGTGTTTTTCGACTGAAAAATGAGTGAAAACCTGGAATTACGACTACCAAACAGGACTCTAATACGCGGAACGCGCACCAGAATACAGGTAAGGCAGGTAAGTAGCTATTAAAATTAAGACCAAAGTGGATTGTGATGAAAATGTTGAAATAAAAATTTAATTAGTTTTTCTTGAAGAAAAATATTGTTAAAATTTTTACAAGTGTTGAACGAAAAAATTTTTTCGCGTCTAGGTCAATTTAAAACGGTCAGATAGTAGGACGGAGCCTAGTTAAGATCAAAAACGCTGAAAACAGCTTCAAAATGCGTCACCTGGATGCAAAGTTATAACGATTTGATGTAATTGCTGTCTACCTAAGGTGGATTTCGTAGATTATTGAATAAAATGGATGGTTTTGTTTTTGATGTTCTATATGGGCTAGGCGCACGTGCGAGGTGTCAAAAGACGCGTCTCCGCGCGAGCTAGCTATCTGTGATGTTACTGAAATTTTTCCTGAACAAAAATTTTGAAATTTTGTCAAAAAACGTGTTTTTCGACTGAAAAATGAGTGAAAACCTGGAATTACGACTACCAAACAGGACTCTAATACGCGGAACGCGCACCAGAATACAGGTAAGGCAGGTAAGTAGCTATTAAAATTAAGACCAAAGTGGATTGTGATGAAAATGTTGAAATAAAAATTTAATTAGTTTTTCTTGAAGAAAAACATTGTTAAAATTTTTACAAGTGTTGAACGAAAAAATTTTTTCGCGTCTAGGTCAATTTAAAACGGTCAGATAGTAGGACGGAGCCTAGTTAAGATCAAAAACGCTGAAAACAGCTTCAAAATGCGTCACCTGGATGCAAAGTTATAACGATTTTATGTAATTGCTGTCTACCTAAGGTGGATTTCGTAGATTATTGAATAAAATGGATGGTTTTGTTTTTGATGTTCTATATGGGCTAGGCGCACGTGCGAGGTGTCAAAAGACGCGTCTCCGCGCGAGCTAGCTATCTGTGATGTTACTGAAATTTTTCCTGAACAAAAATTTTGAAATTTTGTCAAAAAACGTGTTTTTCGACTGAAAAATGAGTGAAAACCTGGAATTACGACTACCAAACAGGACTCTAATACGCGGAACGCGCACCAGAATACAGGTAAGGCAGGTAAGTAGCTATTAAAATTAAGACCAAAGTGGATTGTGATGAAAATGTTGAAATAAAAATTTAATTAGTTTTTCTTGAAGAAAAATATTGTTAAAATTTTTACAAGTGTTGAACGAAAAAATTTTTTCGCGTCTAGGTCAATTTAAAACGGTCAGATAGTAGGACGGAGCCTAGTTAAGATCAAAAACGCTGAAAACAGCTTCAAAATGCGTCACCTGGATGCAAAGTTATAACGATTTGATGTAATTGCTGTCTACCTAAGGTGGATTTCGTAGATTATTGAATAAAATGGATGGTTTTGTTTTTGATGTTCTATATGGGCTAGGCGCACGTGCGAGGTGTCAAAAGACGCGTCTCCGCGCGAGCTAGCTATCTGTGATGTTACTGAAATTTTTCCTGAACAAAAATTTTGAAATTTTGTCAAAAAACGTGTTTTTCGACTGAAAAATGAGTGAAAACCTGGAATTACGACTACCAAACAGGACTCTAATACGCGGAACGCGCACCAGAATACAGGTAAGGCAGGTAAGTAGCTATTAAAATTAAGACCAAAGTGGATTGTGATGAAAATGTTGAAATAAAAATTTAATTAGTTTTTCTTGAAGAAAAATATTGTTAAAATTTTTACAAGTGTTGAACGAAAAAATTTTTTCGCGTCTAGGTCAATTTAAAACGGTCAGATAGTAGGACGGAGCCTAGTTAAGATCAAAAACGCTGAAAACAGCTTCAAAATGCGTCACCTGGATGCAAAGTTATAACGGTTAGGTTAGGTTAGGTTAGGTTAGGTTAGGTTAGGTTAGGTTAGGTTAGGTTGGGGGACCACCCCACAGTGCTTGCGTCCACGTCGCGTCCCCTGGAAACGACCCAGTTCTGACCACCGTAACGGAGTGGCAGACTGGGCTCGGCCAAAGTGCACTGTGCTTTCGTAGCGAATTTTATCTTGACTTGTAGCGTACGAACCTGCGGAGGCTATGCCAAAACCCACGCGGGATGCCTTCGGGCAGTTTTTAAAACCCAAAGGCCCTTCTCAGGGCCAACCCAAACGCCCTTCGCGGGGCCGACCAAAAGGCCCTTCTCAGGGCCAAGCCAAAGGCCCTTCTCAGGGCCAACCCAAAGGCCCTTCTCAGGGCCAACCAAAAGGCCCTTCTCAGGGCCAGTCCGACGCTTCGGCGTCAGAGGCTAGCCGCGCGCCGTCTGCAGCTAGCTTCTTTGGTTGTCCCTTGGACATGGACTCGCTGTCGGACTCTGACAAAGAGTCCATGGCTGGCGTCTCGGACGGGGGCGACTCACAGTCGCGAAAGCGGGCATTCCTGCGAAATGGGTCCGAGGGCTCCTCGGGCTCGGCGGGGCGGTCAAAGGCCAAAAAGCCAGCGACAGCCGCGGACACCCACGTCGTGGGTCTAGCGGACGCCCAACGACAGTTGGACCTAGCTCGGCGGGAGCAGCACCAGCAAGAGCTGGAGGAGCGGGTTGCTGCCAAGGAGCAACGGGCGCGCGCTGCCCGGGCCAAGTCCGGGTACGGCGCGTCCCGCGTTCTGTACGCGGACCACTCGCTGGCCGAGCTGGAGCGAATGGCTGAGGAGGACGAGGAGGAGATAGTCGAGATCGCCTCTAAATCCTCCAACTTGAAAGGGACCTTTCAAAAGGCCCTTAAATGTAGGGCCGCGAGCATGCGTGGCATCGTCAAAGAGATGGTCCAGCGGAAGGCGAGCGACGAAACGCGGCAACTGCAGGCGAAAGTCGATCGCCTGCAATCGGAGGTCAGCCAGCTTCATCAGAAGCTTGCTGAAGCCACGGCTCGGCCAGACTCAGCGGAACCTGAAAGAAGACCTGCGGCAGAGGGCCCCGCCTCCAACCTTGAGGATGTCATCCGAAAGGTCGTTATGGAGGAGAGGGCCTTCACAAGAGCCTGCTTAGCAGGCATTGAGGACCGGCTCTTGCCGGAGAAACGCCTCCGACCGCCGCTTGCGGCGGACAAGAGGCAAAGTGAGCCGGGGCCGTCCTCCCAGGGGGAAGACGCCTTTCTACCGTCCACAACCCCGTCCAACCAGCATGGGTGGACCGAGGTTGCCGGGAGGGGCAAGGGCAAGGCCAAAAAGGCCAAAAAGGGCAAAAAAGCCGCGACGGCCGTTCCTGCCGTGCCCGCCACCACACCTCCCAATCAGTCGCAGACGACTGGGAAGGGGAAAGGGAGAGGGAAAACAAAGGAGAAGACAAGGGGCAAACTCGTTCCCCCAAAGACCGCCGCCGTTGTGGTGACGCTCACCGCGGAGGCTGCGGAGCGAGGGGAGACGTACGCGTCGATATTGTTGCGGGCGCGTGCCAACGCCGATCCCACTCAACTGGGGATCGGCAAAGTCTCTTGCCGGCGAACACAAGCCGGGGCTCGAATATTCGAGTTCCCGGGGGCAGAGGGCAAAGCTCATGCGGACCTCTTTGCATCGAAGCTGCAGGAGGTCATCGCGGACGCGGCCAAGGTGGCCCGACCGGTCAAGGCGACGACCATCGAGGTGACCGACCTGGATGACTCGGTCACCAAAGAGGAGGTGGTGGCGGCGGTCGCAGCAATGGGAGGCTGTGACGTCGCAGAGGTGCACGGTCGGGACATCAGGCCCGGTCGCGGTGGCATGGGCACCATTCGCCTCGAGTGCCCAGTCGCCGCTGCCAAAGCCGTCCTCGACAAGGGACGGCTTACCGTCGGATTCAGCTCGGGTGCAGTCCGGGCACTTGTAGACCAGCCTCTTCGGTGCTACAGGTGCTTCGGTATAGGACACACTCGAGCCCTCTGTCCGTCCAAGGTCGATAGGACGGACAGCTGCTATCGTTGCAGCAAGGAGGGCCATAAGAGCAGCTCCTGCACGGCTGCCACTCCGCACTGCGCAGTGTGTGCCGCCAGTGGCCGCCCGGCAGACCACATCATGAAGGGGAGGAACTGCAATCCTCCCCCTAAGAGGGGCAAGGCGCCGATGGGTCCGGCTGCCAGCACCGTCGTTCCCGAGGCAGGAACCGCGGTGGCCGCGGAGGGGGGAGAAATGACGATCGATGGATAGGGTCCATCATCGCATTCTCCAGGCGAACACCAACCACTGCAGGGCAGCCCAGGATCTGCTGATGCAGACCATGGCTGAGTGGTTGGTGGACTTGGCGGTGGTTGCCGAGCCTTACTCGGTCCCCGGCCACTGGCTGGGCGATCGGGACGGCTTGGTGGCGTTGGTGACGCGGTCTTCCACAGACTCCCCTCCCCTCTCGCTTTTAGAGAGAGGACCGGGATACGTGGCCGCCGCGTGGGGAGACGTAGCCGTGGTGGGGGTCTATTTCTCCCCAAACCGCCCTCTCTCGGACTTTGAGGATTTCCTCGAAGTCCTCACCGCAGTCGTAGGGAGGGCGGCGCCGCGCCAGGTCGTCGTGTTGGGTGACCTGAACGCCAAGTCGGTGGCCTGGGGCAACCCTGCTGCCTCGTGCAACGTCCGAGGACGCGCCGTCGAGTTTTGGGCGGCCTCATCCGGTGTGTCCCTCCTCAACAGGGGGGCGGTCCACACGTGTGTGCGGCGGCAGGGAGGGTCGGTGGTTGACGTCACGTTTGCCACCCCCGCGCTAGCCGCCCGCGTCGTGAATTGGCGGGTGGAGATGGTGGAGACCTTGTCGGACCACCGATACGTGCGGTTCGACATCTCCGCCCAGGGGAGGGTGGCCCGCCCTGGCAAGTCTCCCTTCCCACGGTGGGCTCTCACCCGCCTGGACCGCGAGGCGGCTCAGGAGGCGGCCTTCCTCCAGGACTGGCTGTCGCCCCCTGTCGAGGTCCTGGACGTGGACACCGCAGCTGTGCAGCTCAGGAGGTCCCTGACCGAGGTGTGCAACGCCAGCATGCCTCGCTCTCGCCGCCCGCCTCCCCGTCGTGCCGTCTATTGGTGGACGGAGGAACTGGCGGGGCTCCGAGCCGCCTGCGTGGCGGCCAGAAGGGCCTTCACGCGGAGCCGACGACGCAGCGCCCGGAGTCAGGAAAACGAGGACCGCCTCTACGCTTCTTACCAAGAGGCGAGGACGGTCCTCAAGTCGGCGATTGGCGCAGCCAAGGACTCGGCGAGGGCCGAGATGCTGGCAGGGCTCGACCGGGATCCATATGGGAGACCATACAAGGCGGCGCGGAACCAACTACGCCCCTGTGGTCCCCCATTGACGGAGACCCTCGAGCCGGCGTTGCTGGATGGGGTGGTCCGGTCCCTGTTTCCGCGCAGGACCGACTTCACCCCACCAACGATGGACCCTCCGCAAGGGGCGACTCCGCCGGAGGAGGAGGTCCCCCCGGTGACGGCTGAGGAGCTATACGCGGGGGTTCTCAGCCTCCGCGCGAAGAAGACGGCTCCTGGACCGGACGGCGTCCCTGCACGGGTGGTGGCCATTGCTGCCGCCCAAATGGAGGAGAGAATTCGGGACCTGTTCAGCGCGTGCTTTACGGCTGGCAGGTTCCCGAAACTGTGGAAGGAGGGGCAGCTGTGCCTCCTCCGAAAGGAGGGACGCCCGGTGGACTCCCCCTCGGCATACCGGCCCATCGTTCTGCTTGATGAGGTCGGAAAATTGTTCGAGGGGATTGTCGCCTCCCGGCTCAATAGCCTGTTGCGGGGGGTGGGGCCGAATCTGTCGGACGCCCAATTCGGTTTTCGACAAGGGCGTTCGACGATTGACGCGCTGGCCCTTCTCAAGGGTCAGGTGAAGGAGGCAGTGGAGGCGGGGGGCGGAGTGTTGGCGGTGTCATTCGACATAGCCAACGCCTTCAACTCCGTGCCCCACGCGACAATATTGGAGGCACTTCGGTATCACGGAGTGCCTCAATACTTGAGGAGCCTCCTGGCCAGCTACTTGGAGGATCGAGAGATCCTCCTTGTGGACAAGACGGCCAGGGTGAGGCGTCACGGCGCAGAGTGCGGTGTTCCGCAGGGGTCGGTGCTGGGGCCGCCCCTGTGGAACATAGGTTTCGACTGGCTCTTGCGGGGAGCCCTCCTCCAGGGCACGAGTGTCATTTGTTACGCGGATGACACTCTCCTCGCTGCCCGGGGGAGGAGCTTCAGGGAGGCGGCCTGTCTGGCCTCGGCTGGCGGATCCTTGGTTGCAGGGAGGATCCGCCGCTTGGGACTGAAGGTGGCGCTGCACAAGACCGAGGCCGTTTTCTTTCACGGGCCTCGGCAGCGCTGCCCTCTCGACGCCCACATAGTAGTGGAGGGCGTCAGGATCGGGGTCCAGACCCAGATGAAATATCTGGGCCTGGTGCTGGACAGCAGGTGGCGATTTGGCCCGCATTTCAGCGGGCTGTCAACGCGCCTGCTGAAAGCCGCGGACGCCCTCTCGTGGCTCCTCCCGAACCTGGGGGGGCCCAATGCGCGGTGCCGGCAATTGTATGCCGGCATCCTGCGGAGCATGGCCCTATATGGGGCCCCTATCTGGGCGGACTCCCTGCACAGGCGGGAGAACGCAACGGCGATCCGCAGGCCCCAAAGGGCCATTGCACTACGGGTGGCAAGGGCCTACCGCTCGGTGGGCTTTTCGGCGGCATGCGCTCTGGCTGGCACCCCTCCTTGGGAGTTGGAGGCATGGGTGCTCGCCAGAGTGTACGAGTGGACGGCGCGGCGAAAAGCGCTCGGGGAGCGCCCCGTCGCGGAGGAGCGGGAGGCCGTGCGGCAGGAGGCGAGGGACGCCATCGTCCTCCATTGGACGGAGGACCTCGCAGCCGCCACCTTTGGCCGGCGCACGTTGGACGCGCTCGGTCCGGTCCTGCGAGGCTGGCTCGAGCGGTCCCACGGCTTCCTCTCATTCCGTCTGGTGCAGGTGTTGTCCGGCCATGGCTGTTTTGGATCGCACCTGCACAGGATCGGGAGGGAGGAGACGCCGGCGTGCCATGACTGCGGTGCGCCGGAGGACACGGCACAGCACACCCTAGAGGTGTGCCCAGCCTGGTCAGAGCTGCGCCGCAGTCTGATCGCGGTGGTCGGGCAGGACCTCTCGCTTCCCAGCGTGGTCAGCTCCATGCTGGAGAGCGAGGAGGCCTGGGCAGAGGTCGCCTCCTTTTGCGAGGACGTAATTTCGCACAAGGAGGCGGCGGAGCGCGAGCGTGAGGACGATCCTCTCGCTGCGCCGCTCCGCAGACGAAGAAGAGGTCGGAGAGGGCGTCGTCTCCTCCCTCCTCATGGTGGTGACAGGCGGGCGACAGGCGCGGGGGCGCCTCCGCCCGCATTGCACCCGTCATCACCTTCGTCGGACATTCCCGGCCCTCCCCCAACGGGGAGGGCGTGAAGCGTCCGCCTTAAAGGCAGACGGTCGTCGGAGGAGGACTGGACGTACAGGCTGCGCCAATCTCCCAGTCCCCTCCACTCAAGACGAGGCGGGAGTGCCGCTGGGTTGTTTTAGTGGGTATACCGGGTCAGACCGGGGAGTCCCACATAGCCCCCCATTCCCCCAATGGGAGGGTATGCGTAATGCATTTTTTCCCAGCGCAAAAAAAAAAAAAAAAAAAAAAAAAAAAAAAAAAAAAAAAAAAAAAAGGTTAGGTTAGGTTAGGTTGGGGGACCACCCCACAGTGCTTGCGTCCACGTCGCGTCCCCTGGAAACGACCCAGTTCTGACCACCGTAACGGAGTGGCAGACTGGGCTCGGCCAAAGTGCACTGTGCTTTCGTTGCTTTTTATCTTGCCTTGAGTGAACGAACCTGCGGAGGCTATGCCAAAACCCACGCGGGATGCCTTCGGGCGATTTTTAAAACCCAAAGGCCCTTCTCAGGGCCAACACAAAGGCCCTTCTCAGGGCCAACCCAAAGGCCCTTCTCAGGGCCAACCCAAAGGCCCTTCTCAGGGCCAGTCCGACGCTTCGGCGTCAGAGGCTAGCCGCGCGCCGTCTGCAGCTAGCTTCTTTGGTTGTCCCTTGGACATGGACTCGCTGTCGGACTCTGACAAAGAGTCCATGGCTGGCGTCTCGGACGGGGGCGACTCACAGTCGCGAAAGCGGGCATTCCTGCGGAATGGGTCCGAGGGCTCCTCGGGCTCGGCGGGGCGGTCAAAGGCCAAAAAGCCAGCGACAGCCGCAGACACCCACGTCGTGGGTCTAGCGGACGCCCAACGACAGCTGGACCTAGCTCGGCGGGAGCAGCACCAGAAGGACCTGGAGGAGCGGGTTGCTGCCAAGGAGCAACGGGCGCGTGCTGCCCGGGCCAAGTCCGGGTACGGCGCGTCCCGCGTTCTGTACGCGGACCACTCGCTGGCTGAGCTGGAGCGGATGGCTGAGGAGGACGAGGAGGAGATAGTAGAGATCGCCTCCAAATCCTCGAACCTAAAAGGGACCTTCCAAAAGGCCCTTAAATGCAGGGCCGCGAGCATGCGTGGCATCATCAGAGAGATGGTCCAGCGCAAGGCAACCGAGGAAACGCGGCAACTGCAGGCGAAAGCCGATCGCCTGCAATCGGAGGTCAGCCAGCTTCATCAGAAGCTGGCTGAAGCCACGGCTCGGCCAGGCCAAGCGGAACCTGAGGGAAGACCTGCGGCAGAGGGCCCAGCCTCCAACCTTGAGGATATCATCCGCAAGGTCGTTATGGAGGAGAGGGCCTTCACAAGAGCCTGCTTAGCAGGCATTGAGGACCGGCTCTTGCCGGAGAAACGCCTCCGACCGCCGCTTGCGGCGGACAAGAGGCAATGCGAACCGGGGCCGTCCTCCCAGAGGGAAGACGCCTTTCTCCCGTCCACAACCGCGGCCAACCAGCATGGGTGGACCGAGGTTGCCGGGAGGGGCAAGGGCAAGGCCAAAAAGGCCAAAAAAGCCGCGACGGCCGTTCTTGCCGTGCCCGCCACCTCACCTCCCAATCAGTCGCAACCCAAGAAAGCGACTGGAAAGGGAAAAGGGAAAGGGAAGAGAGAGGGGAAACTCGTTCCCCCAAAGACCGCAGCCGTTGTGGTGACGCTCACCGCGGAGGCTGCGGAGCGAGGCGAGACCTACGCGTCCATATTGTTGCGGGCGCGTGCCAATGCCGATCCCACTCAACTGGGGATCGGCAAAGTCTCTTGCAGGCGAACTCAAGCCGGGGCTCGAATTTTCGAGTTCCCGGGGGCAGAGGGCAGAGCCCATGCGGACCTATTCGCAACCAAGCTGCAGGAGGTCATCGCGGACGCGGCCAAGGTGGCCCGTCCAGTCAAGGCGACGACCATTGAGGTGACCGACCTGGATGACTCGGTCACCAAAGAGGAGGTGGTGGCGGCGGTCGCAGCAATGGGGGGCTGTGACGTCGCAGAGGTGCACGGCCGGGACATCAGGCCCGGTCGCGGTGGCATGGGCACCATTCGCCTCGAGTGCCCAGTCGCCGCTGCCAAAGCCGTCCTCGACAAGGGACGGCTTACCGTCGGATTCAGCTCGGGTGCAGTCCGGGCACTTGTAGACCAGCCTCTTCGGTGCTACAGGTGCTTCGGTATCGGACACACTCGAGCCCTCTGTCCGTCCACGGTCGATAGGACGGACAGTTGCTATCGCTGCGGCAAGGAGGGCCACAAAAGCAGCTCCTGCACGGCTGCCACTCCGCACTGCGCAGTGTGTGCCGCCAGTGGCCGCCCGGCGGATCACGTCATGAAGGGGAGGAACTGCAATCCTCCCCCTAAGAGGGGCAAAGCGCCGATAGGTCCGGCTGCCAGCACCGTCGTTCCCGAGGCAGGAACCGCGGTGGCCGCGGAGGGGGGAGAAATGACGATCGATGGATAGGGTCCATCATCGCATTCTCCAGGCGAACACCAACCACTGCAGGGCAGCCCAGGATCTGCTGATGCAGACCATGGCTGAGTGGTTGGTGGACTTGGCGGTGGTTGCCGAGCCTTACTCGGTCCCCGGCAATTGGCTGGGCGATCGGGACGGCTTGGTGGCGTTGATGGCGCGGTCTTCCACAGACTCCCCTCCCCTCTCGCTATTAGAGAGAGGACCGGGATACGTGGCCGCCGCGTGGGGTGACGTAGCCGTGGTGGGGGTCTATTTCTCCCCAAACCGCCCTCTCTCGGACTTTGAGGATTTCCTCGAAGTCCTCACCGCAGTCGTAGGGAGGGCGGCGCCGCGCCAGGTCGTCGTGTTGGGCGACCTGAACGCCAAGTCGGTGGCCTGGGGCAACCCGGCTGCCTCGTGCAACGTCCGAGGACGCGCCGTCGAGTTTTGGGCGGCCTCATCCGGCGTGTCCCTCCTCAACAGGGGGGCGGTCCACACGTGTGTGCGGCAGCAGGGAGGGTCGGTGGTTGACGTCACGTTTGCCACCCCCGCGCTAGCCGCCCGCGTCGTGAATTGGCGGGTGGAGATGGTGGAGACCTTGTCGGACCACCGATACGTGCGGTTCGACATCTCCGCCCAGGGGAGAGTGGCCCGCTCGGGCAAATCTCCCTTCCCACGGTGGGCTCTCACCCGCCTGGACCGGGAGGCCGCTCAGGAGGCGGCCTTTCTCCAGGACTGGTTGTCGCCCCCTGTCGAGGTCCTGGACGTGGACACCGCAGCGGTGCAGCTCAGGCGGTCCATGACCGAGGTGTGCAACGCCAGCATGCCTCGCTCTCGCCGTCCGCCTCCTCGTCGTGCCGTCTATTGGTGGACGGAGGAACTGGCGGGGCTCCGAGCCGCCTGCGTGGCGGCCAGAAGGGCCTTCACGCGGAGCCGACGACGCAGCGCCCGTAATCGGGAAAACGAGGACCGCCTCTACGCTTCTTACCAAGAGGCGAGGACGGTCCTCAAGTCGGCGATTGGCGCCGCCAAGGACTCGGCGAGGGCCGAGATGCTGGCAGGGCTCGACCGGGATCCGTATGGGAGACCATACAAGGCGGCGCGGAACCAACTGCGCCCCTGTGGTCCCCCATTGACGGAGAGTCTCGAGCCGGCGTTGCTGGACGGGGTGGTCCGGTCCCTGTTTCCGCGCAGGACCGACTTTACCCCGCCAACAATGGACCCTCCGCAAGGCGCAACTTCGCCGGAGGAGGAGGTCCCCCCGGTGACGGCGGAGGAATTGTACGCGGGGATTCTCAGCCTCCGCGCGAAGAAGACGGCCCCTGGACCGGACGGCGTCCCTGCACGGGTGGTGGCCATTGCTGCCGCCCAAATGGAGGACAGAATTCGGGACCTGTTCAGCGCGTGCTTTGCGGCTGGCAGGTTCCCGAAACTGTGGAAGGAGGGGCAGCTGTGCCTCCTCCGAAAGGAGGGACGCCCGGTGGACTCCCCCTCGGCATACCGGCCCATCGTTCTGCTTGATGAGGTCGGTAAATTATTCGAGGGGATTGTCGCCTCCCGGCTCAATGGGCTGTTGCGGGGGGTGGGGCCAAATCTGTCGGACGCCCAATTCGGTTTTCGACGAGGGCGTTCGACGATAGACGCGCTGGCCCTACTCAAGGGTCAGGTGAAGGAGGCGGTGGAGGCGGGGGGCGGAGTGTTGGCGGTGTCATTCGACATAGCCAACGCCTTCAACTCCGTGCCCCACTCGACAATATTGGAGGCACTTCGGTATCACGGAGTGCCTCAATACTTGAGGAGCCTCCTGGCCAGCTACTTGGAGGATCGAGAGATCCTCCTTGTGGACAAGACGGCCAGGGTGAGGCGTCACGGCGCAGAGTGCGGTGTTCCGCAGGGGTCGGTGCTGGGGCCGCCCCTGTGGAACATAGGTTTCGACTGGCTCTTGCGGGGAGCCCTCCTCCAGGGCACGAGCGTCATTTGTTACGCGGATGACACTCTCCTCGCTGCCCGGGGGAGGAGCTTCAGGGAGGCGGCCTGTCTGGCCTCGGCTGGCGGATCCTTGGTTGCAGGGAGGATCCGCCGCTTGGGACTGAAGGTGGCGCTGCACAAGACCGAGGCCGTTTTCTTTCACGGGCCTCGGCAGCGCTGCCCTCTCGACGCCCACATAGTAGTGGAGGGCGTCAGGATCGGGGTCCAGACCCAGATGAAATATCTGGGCCTGGTGCTGGACAGCAGGTGGCGATTTGGCCCGCATTTCAGCGGGCTGTCAACGCGCCTGCTGAAAGCCGCGGACGCCCTCTCGTGGCTCCTCCCGAACCTGGGGGGGCCCAATGCGCGGTGCCGGCAATTGTATGCCGGCATCCTGCGGAGCATGGCCCTATATGGGGCCCCTATCTGGGCGGACTCCCTGCACAGGCGGGAGAACGCAACGGCGATCCGCAGGCCCCAAAGGGCCATTGCACTACGGGTGGCAAGGGCCTACCGCTCGGTGGGCTTTTCGGCGGCGTGCGCTCTGGCTGGCACCCCTCCTTGGGAGTTGGAGGCATGGGTGCTCGCCAGAGTGTACGAGTGGACGGCGCGGCGAAAAGCGCTCGGGGAGCGCCCCGTCGCGGAGGAGCGGGAGGCCGTGCGGCAGGAGGCGAGGGACGCCATCGTCCTCCATTGGACGGAGGACCTCGCAGCCGCCACCTTTGGCCGGCGCACGTTGGACGCGCTCGGTCCGGTCCTGCGAGGCTGGCTCGAGCGGTCCCACGGCTTCCTCTCATTCCGTCTGGTGCAGGTGTTGTCCGGCCATGGCTGTTTTGGATCGCGCCTGCACAGGATCGGGAGGGAGGAGACGCCGGCGTGCCATGACTGCGGTGCGCCGGAGGACACGGCACAGCACACCCTAGAGGTGTGCCCAGCCTGGTCAGAGCTGCGCCGCAGTCTGATCGCGGTGGTCGGGCAGGACCTCTCGCTTCCCAGCGTGGTCAGCTCCATGCTGGAGAGCGAGGAGGCCTGGGCAGAGGTCGCCTCCTTTTGCGAGGACGTAATTTCGCACAAGGAGGCGGCGGAGCGCGAGCGTGAGGACGATCCTCTCGCTGCGCCGCTCCGCAGACGAAGAAGAGGTCGGAGAGGGCGTCGTCTCCTCCCTCCTCATGGTGGTGACAGGCGGGCGACAGGCGCGGGGGCGCCTCCGCCCGCATTGCACCCGTCATCACCTTCGTCGGACATTCCCGGCCCTCCCCCAACGGGGAGGGCGTGAAGCGTCCGCCTTAAAGGCGGACGGTCGTCGGAGGAGGACTGGACGTACAGGCTGCGCCAATCTCCCAGTCCCCTCCACTCAAGACGAGGCGGGAGTGCCGCTGGGTTGTTTTAGTGGGTATACCGGGTCAGACCGGGGAGTCCCACATAGCCCCCCATTCCCCCAATGGGAGGGTATGCGTAATGCATTTTTTCCCAGCGCAAAAAAAAAAAAAAAAAAAAAAAAAAAAAAAAAAAAAAAAAAAAAAAAAAAAAGGTTAGGTTAGGTTAGGTTAGGTTAGGTTAGGTTAGGTCAGGTTAGGTTAGGTTAGGTTTTTTTTTTTTTTTTTTTTTTTTTTCCTGTCCGGGCGCAAGGCCCGGCCCGCGAGCTAACCCCTAACATGATTAGGGACCTTCATTGTCATGGAGTGGGACATGCTTCAGGGATTTCTTTATTTAATATAACATTCTCTTTATTAAAGTTTTTCCTAATTATACATCTTATTTTCTACAGTTTTTACAAAATACATTAGCTTATTTTGTACTTGAAATTTATTCTATGAGGGTTACATATTTCTTATACTAGTTACATTTTTTATGTTTAATACTATTTTACACATGATTACAATTGCTCTTATATCTATTGCTATTCTAAACACTATCTTTAATACACATGCATTGTTTATCAAAAGGGGTACAGGTTATATTTTCTTAGCCTTACAATGATATTTAACTTGTGCCTCTCTATCTTGTTATTCTATTTACTATTATATGCTAGAGAATATATTATAGTAATATATGTTTAGCATATATATTTATTACTCTAATTATTTTATTTTTATTCATGACCGTATTGGCTATGTCTGTCAAATACTCTGCGAAAATTTTTTTTTTTTACTCTTTTATTTAAACGTGAGATTTGGGAGATTTGGGCTATTGTGTATTCGGGGCAGTTGGTTAGTATATGTTGTTCAGTATTGTGTTTGTCTGTCCGACGGATACACGATGGGTTCCCTTTGTACCCGGAGCGATTCAAGTATTCCGAGAGCCCACCGTAACCCGTCGGAACGTGTGTGTTCACGCTAGTGGCCTCACCTGTTCCACAATACGGAGGGCAGCTAAGCCCGTCAGCACACGCATTCCCCGGCAAGCCCGCGTGGGCTTTGACCCAAGACAAGGAGACATCTTTGCTTTGGTCCAACGCCAGAGCCAGATTGGCTCGCGCGCGGACCGCCATAGGATGGAGAGAGCCACGGTCTGCCGGCGTCTGCAATGCTAACATTGAGCCGCCGTTCAGGTCGCAGCTCGTCTCTTTGCGTTGGAAGATCACGTCCGTTGCCTTGCAAATGGCCTGTAGTTTTGCCCGGCAGATAGTGCAGTACGCGGCAAGGCTGAGACTGAGTTTCCAGATTTCACCTACATTATCCCATAAGGATAATGCGGCTCCGACTTTCCCCTCAATCTTGCTGCCGTCAGTGAGTATTCGCACTGTCTGCACCTTGAAACTGTCCACAAGCTGTTTGTCTGCCGGGCATATAAACTCCAGGACCCTTTGCTTGGCAAGCTGGACGGATCCCCGTTGGACAGAGCTCAGCTTCCTCCGCATCCCCAACTTTTTCATAGTGGGAGCCCAGGCTTCGGCCACGTACGTGATTGTAATAGTGTATTTCTTGCCCGTAGCCCTTAAAACCATCTCAGCAATAGGCTATTGCTGATCGCGCCAATGCCTCCCACTTTCTTCTTACCGGGCATTCTTGATTGTAGACTGTATGGCCTGTGTTTTCCTGCCTTTCACGGATGCAGTTTTTGCACGTTGGCCTGTCTCCTGTCGCTACCACGGTGCACTCGGCCTTCAGATGAGGCCCCCCGCAATAATTGCAGAGGTCTGCAGGCTCCGTGCACAATTTACGTCCATGTCCGTACGCCAGGCATTTCGTACATTGTATGAGGGGAGTTTGGTCCTGGACTCTAACGCATTGAAGATCGATGAAGATCCTGCCGGCCGTAGTTAGCTTCTGCCACAACTTTGGCGTCACCTGGAGGACGACATGGTTCTCCAAGGAGTTCCGTGCCTTCCTCCGGTATTTTACCACTGCAGTCGCTTCCTCGGCCGACAGGCCCTCAAACAGGCGGGCGTTTTGGACCTTCAATGCGTTGTATATATCTTCGTCGCTGTTGTACGACAGGAGGTCCTTGATTATTACCAGTGGGTTCCTGTTTTTGGCCTCTTCCACCGTTAAATGTGCATCTTTCTTGAGGTGGGCAGTTGTTTTCGCCATCTCCTCTCGGTTGTTGAAACTCAGTAGGACCCTCTGGTCCTTTATTTTCCTCACCCTCTCTATTTGAAGGCCACTCCTCCTCGCGTCCAACACCTCCCTCACCCTTCCCACCACCTCTGCGCTGGTGTCCATCGCGACGTCGGACGACACAATGACCGAGTGCTTTGGTCGCTGACCCCAGGTGTTATGGGGTGCGGTCAGGGCCTCCGCATAAGTAGGAGTTTTCTCCTTTAATTCGGCGACCATTTTCCCCGTTTCCTTAGTGGTCTCACCGAGCTTCCGGATCTCCTTCAACACGTCTCCGTCATTGTGCCGCTCCTTGTCTCGGGACTCCTGTGCTTCGTTTTGTTCCCGTATGGCCTCTTTCAACTCCCTTATCATCTGGTTGCCCTCCTTCACTATTCGAGCTTGCTCTTCTAGTGCGGAGCGCAACCAGTTGATGCTCTCTTTTTCTTCTCCCTTTCCTTCTTCCTTCTGACCCACCACCACTCCCTGTTGGTTGAGTTCACCCTTGCCCTTTTCTGCCTCTTTGGCCAGCTGGTATAGCCTCCCTATTGCCGCGGTGACCTCCAATTTGATTTCCGTTTTTAGGTTTCGCGAGTTGCTGAGGTAAAGCATTGCCTTATCGTGGCATGCTCTTGCCTCCGCGATAACGGTGGGGTATTTAGACTTCGGTCGCCTTGGAGGTGCCGCGGTGCTGGTGGTTGGCTGCGGTGTGGTGTCACGTTTTGGGTTTGGGTTTGGGTTTAATGGGTGCCGCGGTGCTGGTGGTTGGCTGCGGTGTGGTGTCACGTTTTGGGTTTGGGTTTGGGTTTAGTGGTGGAATATGGGGGATGGGGTTTCAATATATATAAGTAAATATACAGCCAATAAATTTTTGGGGGTCAAACCGAAGGGGTCAAAAAGGGGGTCTAGGGGGTCTATCTGAAACTAGGTACTAACTGAGGCGGGGAGTACTAAGAGGGGGGGGGAAATTTGCTCAGAATTTGGATATTCCCAGCCGTTTCGGATATATGGGGATTTAAAAGTTTTTTGGGGGGGGTGTAAAAATGGACTTTTTATTTATTTATTTATTTATCAAATGTTTATTTAATTAAAAAGTATATTTATGTAAATATTAATTAGTTTTAAAATTTTTGTTAATTTTAAAGGGGGGCAATAATCGACAATTTTGTTAAATATATAAATTAGAGAGGGGGTCTAAGCGGCTAGTGAAACGTATAATAGAGAGGGGGCAAATAATTAAAAAGAATAAAAATTTATTTAAATAAATATATTAAAGGGGGGTCTAGCAAATTAATTGTTACAAAGGGGACAATAAACTAAGCTTATGTTAATTAACAAATTAAAAGGAGGGTCTAAATTTAAGATAATTATAAAGGGGGGCAATAAAATTAATTAAAATTTAATTTAATAGGTAAATTAGAGGGGGGGTATAAGTTTAAACAATAGAGGGGGTTGATTTAAGCTAAAATTGTATTAAGTATTGAATTGGGGTGGGGGCTAAATTTAAATAAATAAATAAACTAGAATTTAATTTATAAGAAAATTTAGGGGAGTCTGGTGGACTAGTAAAATAAATTTTTTGAAGGGGGCTAATATACGGGGATTTATAAAAATTTTTTGGGGGGCGCGTAGAATAGACTTTTTATTTATTTATCAAATAATTTAATTTAAATATATTTAGAATAGGGCGGATTATGAAGATATTAATCACTTTAAAATTTTTGTTAATTTTAAAGGGGGGCAATAATTTTGTTTAAATAAATAAATTAGAGAGGGGGTCTAAGCGGCAAGTGAAACTTATAATAGAGAGGGGGCAAATAATTAAAATTTTATTTAAATAAATATATTAAAGGGGGGTCTAGCAAATTAATTGTTAATGAAAGGGGACAATAAGCTAAGATTTTGTTAATTAACAGAATAAAAGGGGGGTCTAAATTTAAAATAATAATTAAAGGGGGGCAATAAAATTAATTAAGATTTAATTAAGTAAATAAATTAGAGGGGGGGTATAAGTTTAAACAATAGAAGGGGGCAATTTAACCTAAAATTAAATATATAATAAGTTACAAGGGGGGGCTAAGTTAATTAATATTAAGAGGGGCAGTAATCCAGAATTTAATAAATAGGTAAATTTAGGGGAGTCTGGAAAGCTAATAAAAATTAAAATTAAAATTTTAAGAGGGGGCAGTATACTAAGGATTAGTTAAGTAAATAAGTTAAAAGGGGGTTCTGGGGGGACGAATAGAAGTATTATAATATAAGGGACAATAGAGTAGGATTAATGAGTTAAAGGGGGATTTATTTGTAAATAATAATTTAAAGGGGGGCAGTAAAATTAATTTGTTATAAAACAATAATTTGAAGGGGGCTCTAAGGGGACAATAAATAAATTTCAGCTAATAATTTAATTCAAAACGGGGCTTTTAAGACTTATAGGATGTTTGTTAGGCTGAGGGCCACAGAGGGTGATTGTATGGGGGAGGAGTCAATAAATTATTTAATTATTTAAATAAGGGGGGGGAATCGATAGAGGGTGGCACTGGGAGTGTTACAGTATATACTATACTCTGTATAGTATATACAAGGTCGGTGTCAAAATCGGGCTAACTAGCTCCGTTTCCGAGTTATGCCCGTTTTAAGGTTTTTAAAAGTCCTGGGTTCAGTCCCCGGTTGGTGAACCAACTTTTAGTCACAACGATAATTTTTCAATTATGTCTTGAGGACTAGTTTCCCTCCAGGGGTTTTTATCCTTCTCCTTCCAACGGCGCGTGGGGTTTGATGGTACAGTCTTAGAGAGGGAGAGTTGCCCTTTACTTCCGCATATAAATCAGATTTTTCGGCTAAGGGGGTATGTCTTTGGGGTGTACGCAAAGATGAGGGTTAGTTTTTCACAGCCGCAAATGCGGTTGGTTTTTGTGTTCCCCTGCACCGAAAAATCTAACTTTTGGCTAAGGTGTAGGTCCGGTGTATAGTTATGTGCTCCCGTGATTTGGGGTGTGTATCTCCCAATTTCAACCCCTAGCTATACAAATAAAGTTTTGTGAAGGATGTTTTATCTTATAAATACTATTTATGTTCAGTAAAATTAATTTTAGTCTCTAAGATTTTTAAAGTATATGCTAATTTAATCTATTCTTATTTTTTATTTTGATTTTATTACCTATTTACTACCCTGGAGGACTTCTAAAATTTGACAGCCTAGGTATGTAGATCTTATTTTACTTATAACTATGTAACTGTATAGTGCGGGTGGATTTTAAAAACTTTACAAGATAGAGGACAATATTCCCTATCCGGTAATACCAAAAAATATATTTTATTTTGCCCTGAAGGGGTATCTTTAAGTGTAGTAAGTCAGTTTAAAGAAATTTCTAAGTTTAAAAGGTAAATTTATGGGATTAATAAAAGTTTTACATAAGAAACGACTATACAGTTTCCTAACTAAGGCACTGAAGAAATATAATTAAATTTTTTAGAATTATTAGGGGTTGAAACAACCAACCCCCGAATTTTTATCGATTTACAAGCTTAATATCTTAAAAACTACTCTATGGATTTAATCCAAAATTAAAATACAATTAGAACTAGTGAAGCCGGATTTTTCTCGTCAATAAAAAGGGTATGTCGCCGTTCTTATTTCACCGGGAATAAATTTTGAAAATTTGTGAAACTTCCGACCTTATTTTCCTGGTGATCCTTGATGTATTTCTTCAGTTTCTGGTAGTCTCCCAGCTCCTCGTCTGTACAGAGTTCAGTTTTTCCAGTTTGATCCAGTCGGAACCCTCGGGATCTGTATCCAGGTGCCACGAGGTTTTTGTTTTTTTTGCTTATATCTCCGGATTCCCTGATCGGTTTTTTGTAAGGTGGGTATCCAGAGATAGGTATTCACTAGCCGCACAAAACTGCATTTGCCGATTTTAACGCCACCACTCAAAATCGAGCAGCGTCGAGCTCCAAAGCTTTTCTGAGTTGGTTTTTCTTTAATAACTTGCACTATTTCACACTTTTTACACTTTTGTTTTCACAACAACCTGCGTCTCAGCAGCGCGGTTCTAAAAAGGTATGACACTTGTACTTTTTGCGTAAAAAACCGATTTTTGTGATTTTTCGAGCGCGGAGCGACTTAAAAATGATCTGTTCACGGCGGGGGGTGCCGGAAGACTGGGTTAGGTTAGGTTAGGTTAGGTTAGGTTAGGTTAGGTTAGGTTAGGTTATCTGGGCGTCTGACCTGACGGCCGGCAGCATAGCTGTCCTGCGCAAGCCGCAGCGGGCTATGGCCGTCAGAGTCATTCGGGGGTATCGCACGATCTCCTGCGAGGCGGGTTGTGCACTGGCCGGATCACCGCCCTGGGACCTGGAGGCGAAGGTGCTCGCGTCACTGTACCGGTGGCGCGAGGCAGCGCGGGAGCGGGGCGAGCGACCGATGCAGCAACATATCGAGCAGCATCGGTTGCAGCTCCGCGAGGTCCTGGTGGCGGAATGGCGGGTGAGGCTTTCACGCCCTACCGCCGGCCTCAGCACCATCGAGGCGATCCGGCCGGTGCTCGACCGCTGGCTCGGGAGAAGGCACGGCTCCCTGTCGTTTCGGGCGACGCAGGTGCTCTCGGGGCATGGTTGCTTCGGGAAGTACCTGTGTCGCATAAACAGGGAGCCGGACGCCCGGTGTCACCACTGCGTCGACTGCCGGGAGGACACGGCGTGGCACACGCTGGCAGAGTGTGCCGCTTGGGAGGGGCCGCGCCGTGCCCTCATAACTGAAGTAGGCAATGACCTGTCGCTGCCGGCCGTCGTGAACGCGATGGTCGGCGGCGCAGAGTCCTGGGACGCAGTGGTCTCCTTTTGCGAAACGGTCATCTCGCAGAAGGAGGCTGCGGAAAGGGAGAGAGAGATCTCGACTCTCGACCCGGCCCGCAGCAGACGCACCGGGCGTCGGAGGAGGGCGGACAACGCCCTCTTCCGGCCCCCCTAAATGGGTCCAGGGGCGACGGATTTGGGGACATCCGTCGCCCCCCAACATCAAGACCCGAGAAGGCGGCGCGCGTAGTGTTCCTCGCGCGCCGACCACAGACGTTGCGGGGGGAGTACACCTCACTCCCCCCGCCCGAGACGGGGCCCGCGCAAGCGGGCCGGCACCAGCCGGGGTTGTGGAAGAATAATGTGTTCCCGCGACCCCGGCGTAGGTGTGAGATGGAACACCGGGGTGGTTTTTAGTCAGTAAGAGTCTGACAGACCCCTCCGCCCGCCCCAGGGCGGAGGACATCCATGAGGATTTTCCACCCCGGGAACAAAAAAAAAAAAAAAAAAAAAAGGTTAGGTTAGGTTAGGTTAGGTTAGGTTAGGTTAGGTTAGGTTAGGTTAGGTTAGGTTAGGTTAGGTTAGGTTAGGTTAGGTTAGGTTAGGTTAGGTTAGGTTTTTTTTTTTTTTTTTTTTTTTTTTTTTTTTTTTTTTTTTTTTTTTTTTTTTTTTTTTTTTTTTTTTTTTGGCAGGAGTGGGAAATCCTCATGGACGCCCAGACTGCCTCACTTGTGAGACAGTCTGGGCAGTGCCGGACTCTTACCGGCTAAAACCACACTCCTGCCTTTGCTCAGTGTCCCTCTGACATGATCAGAGCCCTTATTTTACAATGTGTTGTGATTGTAGTCCTTCTTTTATTTTATTTTGGGCAGTCCTGTTGTAGGATGTGAACAGTTCCTGGAAGCAGTCAGCATACGGCGTCAATTAGTAAACTTATTTCTCTATATAATTTTTGTGTTTTGCTTTTTATGTTCTTTCTTCTTGTAAGTCTACTTATGCTTATTCCAATAATATTTTTATCTGTTTCTTAGTATACACTATTTTAATCCTATGGCTATCCTAATATATATACAATATATCATATAGACATATTTTATTTTTCTACTTTTATATTTAATCTATACATTTTTACTTCTAATTTTAAACAATGATGTCTTTTTTGACTTTTTATAGTTCCTGGCAGTCTCACAGCTGTTTTCCTCAACCTATTTATGACTGGTGATTTGTCCTGCTCCTTATTGAGGCATTTCTGGCTCTTAACCTGTGCTTGTTTTTGTTTCAGGTACTGCTTGACTGGTGCAGCGCTTTGATTGCGGCGTGTCCTGGTGTTAACCTTCCTATTTACATCACCGAGCTCGTTTGACCATCTCATTATCATGGGTATGTAATTTACTAAGGTGTTGTTATCAATACTAATATTTTCTGTTTTACTACTACCTAAATGCATTTTATTGTTAATTTTTTGATGTACTATAAAATTTACATACGTTTCTGCTATTAATTGTGCCAATTTCTTATGAAATTGGCTGCAATTCGCTTTTTTTATGTTGTAAACTTCGATTCTAATAGTAAATGTCTTTTTGATTTTTTGAGTTTTAATTTTCAAGACGTAGTCCGAGCTCGTGTTTCCTTCCGCATTCATCTCATATACTGCACTGGTGTAAGGGCCGGTTATAGCCTTACTGCTATCGTTCCTATATGCGGGCGTGGCTAATTGCATTTTAGCAATACGCCACTGACTGGCGCGCCAATGCGTCCCATTTCATGCGTACCGGGCACTCAATGTCGAAGGCGTTGTGGTCGGTCCTGTCCAGCTTCGCCGATAAGCAGTTGTGACACTTAGGTGCCTCCGCCGCCAGCCGTGACGGGCAATCCGTTCTCATGTGGGGGTCACCGCAGTGGATGCAGAGGTCGGCGGGCTGCGTGCACAATTTTCGGCTGTGGCCGAAGCGCAGACAGCGAGTACACTGCACCAGTGGAGACTGGTCCTGCACTCGTACCCGCTGTAGGTCAATGTGCACGCGACCCGCGATAGTAAGCCTCTGCCATACTGTAGGGGACACCTGCAGAATGACGTGGCACATGTGGCGGTTCCTCGTCCTACGACGGTACTTCACCCCCAACCTCAAATCCTCCGCAGGTACATCCCCGATCAGGTGGGTGTTCTGTCTTTGCAGGGCCTGGGTAACCTCCACATCAGAGTGGCAAGAGAGGACGTCCTTAATTATAACAAGCGGGTCCTTGTTTCTAACCTCCTCTACGACCAAACCACCTGTTTTCCTAATCCGTTCGGTCACCTTCGTAAGCTCTTCCCTCGACCTAAAGCCGACCACCACCTTCTGGTCCCTCGCCTTGCGCAGCCGTTCCACCCTAGTGCCTTCGTTTCTGGCATCGACCGCCGTCCTGAGCTTCTCAAGAACCTCTTCACCGGTGTCCTGATCATTGACGGACGATACGAGCACCGAGTGAAGGGGTCCTTGGACGTGATGCTTCGGGCCGGCGGCCATCTCTGCGAAAGTTGGGCTTTGGCCTGCGACGTAGCGAGGGGCCTGCTGGAGATGCTCCGACAGAGCCCGAGTATGTTGTTGGCACTCCTGTAATGCCTGTTTGTGCTCTTTAAGGTCTTCCACTAGACACTTCATGAGCTCCGTCGGTTCATCCGTGGTCGGCCTGAGCTCCTTTATGGTTGCCACTTTCTCTCCCTCGTCGGCTGGTCTTCCTTTTTCACCTTCTGCCTCTTTTACCAGCTGGTAAAGTCGCTCAACCGCTTTCGTTATCTCGTCCTTAATCTCTTTTTTGAGATTTCTAGAGCTCAGAAGTTGCATCTTCGCCTTTTGTAGACAAGCTTTTGCCTCCGTGGTTCGATTTATGTACCTCACGGGCTGCACTTCTCGCGGTGAGCTATCTTCAGTACCCTGCGGCTGCTTTGTTCCATCCAACTTGTTCTGATGGGCGATCGTTGCTTTGGACTTTAGTTTAGGGGGGGTAGATAACGGGGTCTTTTTCGGAGGCGTTGGTGTTTTGAGAGGCTCTCCAGATTGCGGTCGGTCGGCCTCCCATTCCCCAATACTACGCCTTACCGACGGGCCAGCAGGCGCCAGTAGTGGCCTCCCGGTATCCGACCTCTCCTCAGAAACCTTCGTCTTTTTAATGGGTGTCCTGATTCCGGACATCATGATGAGATTACAAAAAGGAACTGCGGAACGACTCAGTTATGTGGGGACACGAGAATCTATACCAGATCCCTGTAAAGGGGGGATCAGTCAGTAAAATAAAATTAAAAGTAAACAAAATGAAAATATATAAAATAAAACGAGCCCTATAGCAAGGACTCAGTCAGGTCAAGTAATAATAGGCAATTTGCTTTGAGGTGACGATAATATGTCCTCACGACCGTCAATTGTCTAATTTTCTATCACCAAAAGGTAAAGATGCCGCTAGAAGAGCTAAAAATCGAAAAATATTTTTTGACAAAATCTGAGAAGTTTACCTGGCCAGTGAGGACTGGGAGGGTGGGCGGGCAATTTTTTGACGTTCTATGTGAGCTAGGCGCACGTGCGAGGTGTCAAAAGACGCGTCTCCGCGCGAGCTAGCTATCTGTGATGTTACTGAAATTTTTCCTGAACAAAAATTTTGAAATTTTGTCAAAAAACGTGTTTTTCGACTGAAAAATGAGTGAAAACCTGGAATTACGACTACCAAACAGGACTCTAATACGCGGAACGCGCACCAGAATACAGGTAAGGCAGGTAAGTAGCTATTAAAATTAAGACCAAAGTAGATTGTGATGAAAATGTTGAAATAAAAATTTAATTAGTTTTTCTTGAAGAAAAATATTGTTAAAATTTTTACAAGTGTTGAACGAAAAAATTTTTTCGCGTCTAGGTCAATTTAAAACGGTCAGATAGTAGGACGGAGCCTAGTTAAGATCAAAAACGCTGAAAACAGCTTCAAAATGCGTCACCTGGATGCAAAGTTATAACGATTTGATGTAATTGCTGTCTACCTAAGGTGGATTTCGTAGATTATTGAATAAAATGGATGGTTTTGTTTTTGACGTTCTATGTGAGCCAGGCGCACGTGCGAGGTGTCAAAAGACGCGTCTCCGCGCGAGCTAGCTATCTGTGATGTTACTGAAATTTTTCCTGAACAAAAATTTTGAAATTTTGTCAAAAAACGTGTTTTTCGACTGAAAAATGAGTGAAAACCTGGAATTACGACTACCAAACAGGACTCTAATACGCGGAACGCGCACCAGAATACAGGTAAGGCAGGTAAGTAGCTATTAAAATTAAGACCAAAGTAGATTGTGATGAAAATGTTGAAATAAAAATTTAATTAGTTTTTCTTGAAGAAAAATATTGTTAAAATTTTTACAAGTGTTGAACGAAAAAATTTTTTCGCGTCTAGGTCAATTTAAAACGGTCAGATAGTAGGACGGAGCCTAGTTAAGATCAAAAACGCTGAAAACAGCTTCAAAATGCGTCACCTGGATGCAAAGTTATAACGATTTGATGTAATTGCTGTCTACCTAAGGTGGATTTCGTAGATTATTGAATAAAATGGATGGTTTTGTTTTTGACGTTCTATGTGAGCCAGGCGCACGTGCGAGGTGTCAAAAGACGCGTCTCCGCGCGAGCTAGCTATCTGTGATGTTACTGAAATTTTTCCTGAACAAAAATTTTGAAATTTTGTCAAAAAACGTGTTTTTCGACTGAAAAATGAGTGAAAACCTGGAATTACGACTACCAAACAGGACTCTAATACGCGGAACGCGCACCAGAATACAGGTAAGGCAGGTAAGTAGCTATTAAAATTAAGACCAAAGTAGATTGTGATGAAAATGTTGAAATAAAAATTTAATTAGTTTTTCTTGAAGAAAAATATTGTTAAAATTTTTACAAGTGTTGAACGAAAAAATTTTTTCGCGTCTAGGTCAATTTAAAACGGTCAGATAGTAGGACGGAGCCTAGTTAAGATCAAAAACGCTGAAAACAGCTTCAAAATGCGTCACCTGGATGCAAAGTTATAACGATTTGATGTAATTGCTGTCTACCTAAGGTGGATTTCGTAGATTATTGAATAAAATGGATGGTTTTGTTTTTGACGTTCTATGTGAGCCAGGCGCACGTGCGAGGTGTCAAAAGACGCGTCTCCGCGCGAGCTAGCTATCTGTGATGTTACTGAAATTTTTCCTGAACAAAAATTTTGAAATTTTGTCAAAAAACGTGTTTTTCGACTGAAAAATGAGTGAAAACCTGGAATTACGACTACCAAACAGGACTCTAATACGCGGAACGCGCACCAGAATACAGGTAAGGCAGGTAAGTAGCTATTAAAATTAAGACCAAAGTAGATTGTGATGAAAATGTTGAAATAAAAATTTAATTAGTTTTTCTTGAAGAAAAATATTGTTAAAATTTTTACAAGTGTTGAACGAAAAAATTTTTTCGCGTCTAGGTCAATTTAAAACGGTCAGATAGTAGGACGGAGCCTAGTTAAGATCAAAAACGCTGAAAACAGCTTCAAAATGCGTCACCTGGATGCAAAGTTATAACGATTTGATGTAATTGCTGTCTACCTAAGGTGGATTTCGTAGATTATTGAATAAAATGGATGGTTTTGTTTTTGACGTTCTATGTGAGCCAGGCGCACGTGCGAGGTGTCAAAAGACGCGTCTCCGCGCGAGCTAGCTATCTGTGATGTTACTGAAATTTTTCCTGAACAAAAATTTTGAAATTTTGTCAAAAAACGTGTTTTTCGACTGAAAAATGAGTGAAAACCTGGAATTACGACTACCAAACAGGACTCTAATACGCGGAACGCGCACCAGAATACAGGTAAGGCAGGTAAGTAGCTATTAAAATTAAGACCAAAGTAGATTGTGATGAAAATGTTGAAATAAAAATTTAATTAGTTTTTCTTGAAGAAAAACATTGTTAAAATTTTTACAAGTGTTGAACGAAAAAATTTTTTCGCGTCTAGGTCAATTTAAAACGGTCAGATAGTAGGACGGAGCCTAGTTAAGATCAAAAACGCTGAAAACAGCTTCAAAATGCGTCACCTGGATGCAAAGTTATAACGATTTGATGTAATTGCTGTCTACCTAAGGTGGATTTCGTAGATTATTGAATAAAATGGATGGTTTTGTTTTTGACGTTCTATGTGAGCCAGGCGCACGTGCGAGGTGTCAAAAGACGCGTCTCCGCGCGAGCTAGCTATCTGTG
The DNA here is from genome assembly GCA_963555695.1 of Dasypolia templi. NCBI lineage: Eukaryota > Metazoa > Arthropoda > Insecta > Lepidoptera > Noctuidae > Dasypolia > Dasypolia templi. Next base: position 29,772 of record OY743151.1, on the reverse strand, counting down.
ATGTTACTGAAATTTTTCCTGAACAAAAATTTTGAAATTTTGTCAAAAAACGTGTTTTTCGACTGAAAAATGAGTGAAAACCTGGAATTACGACTACCAAACAGGACTCTAATACGCGGAACGCGCACCAGAATACAGGTAAGGCAGGTAAGTAGCTATTAAAATTAAGACCAAAGTAGATTGTGATGAAAATGTTGAAATAAAAATTTAATTAGTTTTTCTTGAAGAAAAATATTGTTAAAATTTTTACAAGTGTTGAACGAAAAAATTTTTTCGCGTCTAGGTCAATTTAAAACGGTCAGATAGTAGGACGGAGCCTAGTTAAGATCAAAAACGCTGAAAACAGCTTCAAAATGCGTCACCTGGATGCAAAGTTATAACGATTTGATGTAATTGCTGTCTACCTAAGGTGGATTTCGTAGATTATTGAATAAAATGGATGGTTTTGTTTTTGACGTTCTATGTGAGCCAGGCGCACGTGCGAGGTGTCAAAAGACGCGTCTCCGCGCGAGCTAGCTATCTGTGATGTTACTGAAATTTTTCCTGAACAAAAATTTTGAAATTTTGTCAAAAAACGTGTTTTTCGACTGAAAAATGAGTGAAAACCTGGAATTACGACTACCAAACAGGACTCTAATACGCGGAACGCGCACCAGAATACAGGTAAGGCAGGTAAGTAGCTATTAAAATTAAGACCAAAGTAGATTGTGATGAAAATGTTGAAATAAAAATTTAATTAGTTTTTCTTGAAGAAAAATATTGTTAAAATTTTTACAAGTGTTGAACGAAAAAATTTTTTCGCGTCTAGGTCAATTTAAAACGGTCAGATAGTAGGACGGAGCCTAGTTAAGATCAAAAACGCTGAAAACAGCTTCAAAATGCGTCACCTGGATGCAAAGTTATAACGATTTGATGTAATTGCTGTCTACCTAAGGTGGATTTCGTAGATTATTGAATAAAATGGATGGTTTTGTTTTTGACGTTCTATGTGAGCCAGGCGCACGTGCGAGGTGTCAAAAGACGCGTCTCCGCGCGAGCTAGCTATCTGTGATGTTACTGAAATTTTTCCTGAACAAAAATTTTGAAATTTTGTCAAAAAACGTGTTTTTCGACTGAAAAATGAGTGAAAACCTGGAATTACGACTACCAAACAGGACTCTAATACGCGGAACGCGCACCAGAATACAGGTAAGGCAGGTAAGTAGCTATTAAAATTAAGACCAAAGTAGATTGTGATGAAAATGTTGAAATAAAAATTTAATTAGTTTTTCTTGAAGAAAAATATTGTTAAAATTTTTACAAGTGTTGAACGAAAAAATTTTTTCGCGTCTAGGTCAATTTAAAACGGTCAGATAGTAGGACGGAGCCTAGTTAAGATCAAAAACGCTGAAAACAGCTTCAAAATGCGTCACCTGGATGCAAAGTTATAACGATTTGATGTAATTGCTGTCTACCTAAGGTGGATTTCGTAGATTATTGAATAAAATGGATGGTTTTGTTTTTGACGTTCTATGTGAGCCAGGCGCACGTGCGAGGTGTCAAAAGACGCGTCTCCGCGCGAGCTAGCTATCTGTGATGTTACTGAAATTTTTCCTGAACAAAAATTTTGAAATTTTGTCAAAAAACGTGTTTTTCGACTGAAAAATGAGTGAAAACCTGGAATTACGACTACCAAACAGGACTCTAATACGCGGAACGCGCACCAGAATACAGGTAAGGCAGGTAAGTAGCTATTAAAATTAAGACCAAAGTAGATTGTGATGAAAATGTTGAAATAAAAATTTAATTAGTTTTTCTTGAAGAAAAATATTGTTAAAATTTTTACAAGTGTTGAACGAAAAAATTTTTTCGCGTCTAGGTCAATTTAAAACGGTCAGATAGTAGGACGGAGCCTAGTTAAGATCAAAAACGCTGAAAACAGCTTCAAAATGCGTCACCTGGATGCAAAGTTATAACGATTTGATGTAATTGCTGTCTACCTAAGGTGGATTTCGTAGATTATTGAATAAAATGGATGGTTTTGTTTTTGACGTTCTATGTGAGCCAGGCGCACGTGCGAGGTGTCAAAAGACGCGTCTCCGCGCGAGCTAGCTATCTGTGATGTTACTGAAATTTTTCCTGAACAAAAATTTTGAAATTTTGTCAAAAAACGTGTTTTTCGACTGAAAAATGAGTGAAAACCTGGAATTACGACTACCAAACAGGACTCTAATACGCGGAACGCGCACCAGAATACAGGTAAGGCAGGTAAGTAGCTATTAAAATTAAGACCAAAGTAGATTGTGATGAAAATGTTGAAATAAAAATTTAATTAGTTTTTCTTGAAGAAAAATATTGTTAAAATTTTTACAAGTGTTGAACGAAAAAATTTTTTCGCGTCTAGGTCAATTTAAAACGGTCAGATAGTAGGACGGAGCCTAGTTAAGATCAAAAACGCTGAAAACAGCTTCAAAATGCGTCACCTGGATGCAAAGTTATAACGATTTGATGTAATTGCTGTCTACCTAAGGTGGATTTCGTAGATTATTGAATAAAATGGATGGTTTTGTTTTTGACGTTCTATGTGAGCCAGGCGCACGTGCGAGGTGTCAAAAGACGCGTCTCCGCGCGAGCTAGCTATCTGTGATGTTACTGAAATTTTTCCTGAACAAAAATTTTGAAATTTTGTCAAAAAACGTGTTTTTCGACTGAAAAATGAGTGAAAACCTGGAATTACGACTACCAAACAGGACTCTAATACGCGGAACGCGCACCAGAATACAGGTAAGGCAGGTAAGTAGCTATTAAAATTAAGACCAAAGTAGATTGTGATGAAAATGTTGAAATAAAAATTTAATTAGTTTTTCTTGAAGAAAAACATTGTTAAAATTTTTACAAGTGTTGAACGAAAAAATTTTTTCGCGTCTAGGTCAATTTAAAACGGTCAGATAGTAGGACGGAGCCTAGTTAAGATCAAAAACGCTGAAAACAGCTTCAAAATGCGTCACCTGGATGCAAAGTTATAACGATTTGATGTAATTGCTGTCTACCTAAGGTGGATTTCGTAGATTATTGAATAAAATGGATGGTTTTGTTTTTGACGTTCTATGTGAGCCAGGCGCACGTGCGAGGTGTCAAAAGACGCGTCTCCGCGCGAGCTAGCTATCTGTGATGTTACTGAAATTTTTCCTGAACAAAAATTTTGAAATTTTGTCAAAAAACGTGTTTTTCGACTGAAAAATGAGTGAAAACCTGGAATTACGACTACCAAACAGGACTCTAATACGCGGAACGCGCACCAGAATACAGGTAAGGCAGGTAAGTAGCTATTAAAATTAAGACCAAAGTAGATTGTGATGAAAATGTTGAAATAAAAATTTAATTAGTTTTTCTTGAAGAAAAATATTGTTAAAATTTTTACAAGTGTTGAACGAAAAAATTTTTTCGCGTCTAGGTCAATTTAAAACGGTCAGATAGTAGGACGGAGCCTAGTTAAGATCAAAAACGCTGAAAACAGCTTCAAAATGCGTCACCTGGATGCAAAGTTATAACGATTTGATGTAATTGCTGTCTACCTAAGGTGGATTTCGTAGATTATTGAATAAAATGGATGGTTTTGTTTTTGACGTTCTATGTGAGCCAGGCGCACGTGCGAGGTGTCAAAAGACGCGTCTCCGCGCGAGCTAGCTATCTGTGATGTTACTGAAATTTTTCCTGAACAAAAATTTTGAAATTTTGTCAAAAAACGTGTTTTTCGACTGAAAAATGAGTGAAAACCTGGAATTACGACTACCAAACAGGACTCTAATACGCGGAACGCGCACCAGAATACAGGTAAGGCAGGTAAGTAGCTATTAAAATTAAGACCAAAGTAGATTGTGATGAAAATGTTGAAATAAAAATTTAATTAGTTTTTCTTGAAGAAAAACATTGTTAAAATTTTTACAAGTGTTGAACGAAAAAATTTTTTCGCGTCTAGGTCAATTTAAAACGGTCAGATAGTAGGACGGAGCCTAGTTAAGATCAAAAACGCTGAAAACAGCTTCAAAATGCGTCACCTGGATGCAAAGTTATAACGATTTGATGTAATTGCTGTCTACCTAAGGTGGATTTCGTAGATTATTGAATAAAATGGATGGTTTTGTTTTTGACGTTCTATGTGAGCCAGGCGCACGTGCGAGGTGTCAAAAGACGCGTCTCCGCGCGAGCTAGCTATCTGTGATGTTACTGAAATTTTTCCTGAACAAAAATTTTGAAATTTTGTCAAAAAACGTGTTTTTCGACTGAAAAATGAGTGAAAACCTGGAATTACGACTACCAAACAGGACTCTAATACGCGGAACGCGCACCAGAATACAGGTAAGGCAGGTAAGTAGCTATTAAAATTAAGACCAAAGTAGATTGTGATGAAAATGTTGAAATAAAAATTTAATTAGTTTTTCTTGAAGAAAAATATTGTTAAAATTTTTACAAGTGTTGAACGAAAAAATTTTTTCGCGTCTAGGTCAATTTAAAACGGTCAGATAGTAGGACGGAGCCTAGTTAAGATCAAAAACGCTGAAAACAGCTTCAAAATGCGTCACCTGGATGCAAAGTTATAACGATTTGATGTAATTGCTGTCTACCTAAGGTGGATTTCGTAGATTATTGAATAAAATGGATGGTTTTGTTTTTGACGTTCTATGTGAGCCAGGCGCACGTGCGAGGTGTCAAAAGACGCGTCTCCGCGCGAGCTAGCTATCTGTGATGTTACTGAAATTTTTCCTGAACAAAAATTTTGAAATTTTGTCAAAAAACGTGTTTTTCGACTGAAAAATGAGTGAAAACCTGGAATTACGACTACCAAACAGGACTCTAATACGCGGAACGCGCACCAGAATACAGGTAAGGCAGGTAAGTAGCTATTAAAATTAAGACCAAAGTAGATTGTGATGAAAATGTTGAAATAAAAATTTAATTAGTTTTTCTTGAAGAAAAACATTGTTAAAATTTTTACAAGTGTTGAACGAAAAAATTTTTTCGCGTCTAGGTCAATTTAAAACGGTCAGATAGTAGGACGGAGCCTAGTTAAGATCAAAAACGCTGAAAACAGCTTCAAAATGCGTCACCTGGATGCAAAGTTATAACGATTTGATGTAATTGCTGTCTACCTAAGGTGGATTTCGTAGATTATTGAATAAAATGGATGGTTTTGTTTTTGACGTTCTATGTGAGCCAGGCGCACGTGCGAGGTGTCAAAAGACGCGTCTCCGCGCGAGCTAGCTATCTGTGATGTTACTGAAATTTTTCCTGAACAAAAATTTTGAAATTTTGTCAAAAAACGTGTTTTTCGACTGAAAAATGAGTGAAAACCTGGAATTACGACTACCAAACAGGACTCTAATACGCGGAACGCGCACCAGAATACAGGTAAGGCAGGTAAGTAGCTATTAAAATTAAGACCAAAGTAGATTGTGATGAAAATGTTGAAATAAAAATTTAATTAGTTTTTCTTGAAGAAAAATATTGTTAAAATTTTTACAAGTGTTGAACGAAAAAATTTTTTCGCGTCTAGGTCAATTTAAAACGGTCAGATAGTAGGACGGAGCCTAGTTAAGATCAAAAACGCTGAAAACAGCTTCAAAATGCGTCACCTGGATGCAAAGTTATAACGATTTGATGTAATTGCTGTCTACCTAAGGTGGATTTCGTAGATTATTGAATAAAATGGATGGTTTTGTTTTTGACGTTCTATGTGAGCCAGGCGCACGTGCGAGGTGTCAAAAGACGCGTCTCCGCGCGAGCTAGCTATCTGTGATGTTACTGAAATTTTTCCTGAACAAAAATTTTGAAATTTTGTCAAAAAACGTGTTTTTCGACTGAAAAATGAGTGAAAACCTGGAATTACGACTACCAAACAGGACTCTAATACGCGGAACGCGCACCAGAATACAGGTAAGGCAGGTAAGTAGCTATTAAAATTAAGACCAAAGTAGATTGTGATGAAAATGTTGAAATAAAAATTTAATTAGTTTTTCTTGAAGAAAAACATTGTTAAAATTTTTACAAGTGTTGAACGAAAAAATTTTTTCGCGTCTAGGTCAATTTAAAACGGTCAGATAGTAGGACGGAGCCTAGTTAAGATCAAAAACGCTGAAAACAGCTTCAAAATGCGTCACCTGGATGCAAAGTTATAACGATTTGATGTAATTGCTGTCTACCTAAGGTGGATTTCGTAGATTATTGAATAAAATGGATGGTTTTGTTTTTGACGTTCTATGTGAGCCAGGCGCACGTGCGAGGTGTCAAAAGACGCGTCTCCGCGCGAGCTAGCTATCTGTGATGTTACTGAAATTTTTCCTGAACAAAAATTTTGAAATTTTGTCAAAAAACGTGTTTTTCGACTGAAAAATGAGTGAAAACCTGGAATTACGACTACCAAACAGGACTCTAATACGCGGAACGCGCACCAGAATACAGGTAAGGCAGGTAAGTAGCTATTAAAATTAAGACCAAAGTAGATTGTGATGAAAATGTTGAAATAAAAATTTAATTAGTTTTTCTTGAAGAAAAACATTGTTAAAATTTTTACAAGTGTTGAACGAAAAAATTTTTTCGCGTCTAGGTCAATTTAAAACGGTCAGATAGTAGGACGGAGCCTAGTTAAGATCAAAAACGCTGAAAACAGCTTCAAAATGCGTCACCTGGATGCAAAGTTATAACGATTTGATGTAATTGCTGTCTACCTAAGGTGGATTTCGTAGATTATTGAATAAAATGGATGGTTTTGTTTTTGACGTTCTATGTGAGCCAGGCGCACGTGCGAGGTGTCAAAAGACGCGTCTCCGCGCGAGCTAGCTATCTGTGATGTTACTGAAATTTTTCCTGAACAAAAATTTTGAAATTTTGTCAAAAAACGTGTTTTTCGACTGAAAAATGAGTGAAAACCTGGAATTACGACTACCAAACAGGACTCTAATACGCGGAACGCGCACCAGAATACAGGTAAGGCAGGTAAGTAGCTATTAAAATTAAGACCAAAGTAGATTGTGATGAAAATGTTGAAATAAAAATTTAATTAGTTTTTCTTGAAGAAAAATATTGTTAAAATTTTTACAAGTGTTGAACGAAAAAATTTTTTCGCGTCTAGGTCAATTTAAAACGGTCAGATAGTAGGACGGAGCCTAGTTAAGATCAAAAACGCTGAAAACAGCTTCAAAATGCGTCACCTGGATGCAAAGTTATAACGATTTGATGTAATTGCTGTCTACCTAAGGTGGATTTCGTAGATTATTGAATAAAATGGATGGTTTTGTTTTTGACGTTCTATGTGAGCCAGGCGCACGTGCGAGGTGTCAAAAGACGCGTCTCCGCGCGAGCTAGCTATCTGTGATGTTACTGAAATTTTTCCTGAACAAAAATTTTGAAATTTTGTCAAAAAACGTGTTTTTCGACTGAAAAATGAGTGAAAACCTGGAATTACGACTACCAAACAGGACTCTAATACGCGGAACGCGCACCAGAATACAGGTAAGGCAGGTAAGTAGCTATTAAAATTAAGACCAAAGTAGATTGTGATGAAAATGTTGAAATAAAAATTTAATTAGTTTTTCTTGAAGAAAAATATTGTTAAAATTTTTACAAGTGTTGAACGAAAAAATTTTTTCGCGTCTAGGTCAATTTAAAACGGTCAGATAGTAGGACGGAGCCTAGTTAAGATCAAAAACGCTGAAAACAGCTTCAAAATGCGTCACCTGGATGCAAAGTTATAACGATTTGATGTAATTGCTGTCTACCTAAGGTGGATTTCGTAGATTATTGAATAAAATGGATGGTTTTGTTTTTGACGTTCTATGTGAGCCAGGCGCACGTGCGAGGTGTCAAAAGACGCGTCTCCGCGCGAGCTAGCTATCTGTGATGTTACTGAAATTTTTCCTGAACAAAAATTTTGAAATTTTGTCAAAAAACGTGTTTTTCGACTGAAAAATGAGTGAAAACCTGGAATTACGACTACCAAACAGGACTCTAATACGCGGAACGCGCACCAGAATACAGGTAAGGCAGGTAAGTAGCTATTAAAATTAAGACCAAAGTAGATTGTGATGAAAATGTTGAAATAAAAATTTAATTAGTTTTTCTTGAAGAAAAACATTGTTAAAATTTTTACAAGTGTTGAACGAAAAAATTTTTTCGCGTCTAGGTCAATTTAAAACGGTCAGATAGTAGGACGGAGCCTAGTTAAGATCAAAAACGCTGAAAACAGCTTCAAAATGCGTCACCTGGATGCAAAGTTATAACGATTTGATGTAATTGCTGTCTACCTAAGGTGGATTTCGTAGATTATTGAATAAAATGGATGGTTTTGTTTTTGACGTTCTATGTGAGCCAGGCGCACGTGCGAGGTGTCAAAAGACGCGTCTCCGCGCGAGCTAGCTATCTGTGATGTTACTGAAATTTTTCCTGAACAAAAATTTTGAAATTTTGTCAAAAAACGTGTTTTTCGACTGAAAAATGAGTGAAAACCTGGAATTACGACTACCAAACAGGACTCTAATACGCGGAACGCGCACCAGAATACAGGTAAGGCAGGTAAGTAGCTATTAAAATTAAGACCAAAGTAGATTGTGATGAAAATGTTGAAATAAAAATTTAATTAGTTTTTCTTGAAGAAAAATATTGTTAAAATTTTTACAAGTGTTGAACGAAAAAATTTTTTCGCGTCTAGGTCAATTTAAAACGGTCAGATAGTAGGACGGAGCCTAGTTAAGATCAAAAACGCTGAAAACAGCTTCAAAATGCGTCACCTGGATGCAAAGTTATAACGATTTGATGTAATTGCTGTCTACCTAAGGTGGATTTCGTAGATTATTGAATAAAATGGATGGTTTTGTTTTTGACGTTCTATGTGAGCCAGGCGCACGTGCGAGGTGTCAAAAGACGCGTCTCCGCGCGAGCTAGCTATCTGTGATGTTACTGAAATTTTTCCTGAACAAAAATTTTGAAATTTTGTCAAAAAACGTGTTTTTCGACTGAAAAATGAGTGAAAACCTGGAATTACGACTACCAAACAGGACTCTAATACGCGGAACGCGCACCAGAATACAGGTAAGGCAGGTAAGTAGCTATTAAAATTAAGACCAAAGTAGATTGTGATGAAAATGTTGAAATAAAAATTTAATTAGTTTTTCTTGAAGAAAAACATTGTTAAAATTTTTACAAGTGTTGAACGAAAAAATTTTTTCGCGTCTAGGTCAATTTAAAACGGTCAGATAGTAGGACGGAGCCTAGTTAAGATCAAAAACGCTGAAAACAGCTTCAAAATGCGTCACCTGGATGCAAAGTTATAACGATTTGATGTAATTGCTGTCTACCTAAGGTGGATTTCGTAGATTATTGAATAAAATGGATGGTTTTGTTTTTGACGTTCTATGTGAGCCAGGCGCACGTGCGAGGTGTCAAAAGACGCGTCTCCGCGCGAGCTAGCTATCTGTGATGTTACTGAAATTTTTCCTGAACAAAAATTTTGAAATTTTGTCAAAAAACGTGTTTTTCGACTGAAAAATGAGTGAAAACCTGGAATTACGACTACCAAACAGGACTCTAATACGCGGAACGCGCACCAGAATACAGGTAAGGCAGGTAAGTAGCTATTAAAATTAAGACCAAAGTAGATTGTGATGAAAATGTTGAAATAAAAATTTAATTAGTTTTTCTTGAAGAAAAATATTGTTAAAATTTTTACAAGTGTTGAACGAAAAAATTTTTTCGCGTCTAGGTCAATTTAAAACGGTCAGATAGTAGGACGGAGCCTAGTTAAGATCAAAAACGCTGAAAACAGCTTCAAAATGCGTCACCTGGATGCAAAGTTATAACGATTTGATGTAATTGCTGTCTACCTAAGGTGGATTTCGTAGATTATTGAATAAAATGGATGGTTTTGTTTTTGACGTTCTATGTGAGCCAGGCGCACGTGCGAGGTGTCAAAAGACGCGTCTCCGCGCGAGCTAGCTATCTGTGATGTTACTGAAATTTTTCCTGAACAAAAATTTTGAAATTTTGTCAAAAAACGTGTTTTTCGACTGAAAAATGAGTGAAAACCTGGAATTACGACTACCAAACAGGACTCTAATACGCGGAACGCGCACCAGAATACAGGTAAGGCAGGTAAGTAGCTATTAAAATTAAGACCAAAGTAGATTGTGATGAAAATGTTGAAATAAAAATTTAATTAGTTTTTCTTGAAGAAAAACATTGTTAAAATTTTTACAAGTGTTGAACGAAAAAATTTTTTCGCGTCTAGGTCAATTTAAAACGGTCAGATAGTAGGACGGAGCCTAGTTAAGATCAAAAACGCTGAAAACAGCTTCAAAATGCGTCACCTGGATGCAAAGTTATAACGATTTGATGTAATTGCTGTCTACCTAAGGTGGATTTCGTAGATTATTGAATAAAATGGATGGTTTTGTTTTTGACGTTCTATGTGAGCCAGGCGCACGTGCGAGGTGTCAAAAGACGCGTCTCCGCGCGAGCTAGCTATCTGTGATGTTACTGAAATTTTTCCTGAACAAAAATTTTGAAATTTTGTCAAAAAACGTGTTTTTCGACTGAAAAATGAGTGAAAACCTGGAATTACGACTACCAAACAGGACTCTAATACGCGGAACGCGCACCAGAATACAGGTAAGGCAGGTAAGTAGCTATTAAAATTAAGACCAAAGTAGATTGTGATGAAAATGTTGAAATAAAAATTTAATTAGTTTTTCTTGAAGAAAAACATTGTTAAAATTTTTACAAGTGTTGAACGAAAAAATTTTTTCGCGTCTAGGTCAATTTAAAACGGTCAGATAGTAGGACGGAGCCTAGTTAAGATCAAAAACGCTGAAAACAGCTTCAAAATGCGTCACCTGGATGCAAAGTTATAACGATTTGATGTAATTGCTGTCTACCTAAGGTGGATTTCGTAGATTATTGAATAAAATGGATGGTTTTGTTTTTGACGTTCTATGTGAGCCAGGCGCACGTGCGAGGTGTCAAAAGACGCGTCTCCGCGCGAGCTAGCTATCTGTGATGTTACTGAAATTTTTCCTGAACAAAAATTTTGAAATTTTGTCAAAAAACGTGTTTTTCGACTGAAAAATGAGTGAAAACCTGGAATTACGACTACCAAACAGGACTCTAATACGCGGAACGCGCACCAGAATACAGGTAAGGCAGGTAAGTAGCTATTAAAATTAAGACCAAAGTAGATTGTGATGAAAATGTTGAAATAAAAATTTAATTAGTTTTTCTTGAAGAAAAATATTGTTAAAATTTTTACAAGTGTTGAACGAAAAAATTTTTTCGCGTCTAGGTCAATTTAAAACGGTCAGATAGTAGGACGGAGCCTAGTTAAGATCAAAAACGCTGAAAACAGCTTCAAAATGCGTCACCTGGATGCAAAGTTATAACGATTTGATGTAATTGCTGTCTACCTAAGGTGGATTTCGTAGATTATTGAATAAAATGGATGGTTTTGTTTTTGACGTTCTATGTGAGCCAGGCGCACGTGCGAGGTGTCAAAAGACGCGTCTCCGCGCGAGCTAGCTATCTGTGATGTTACTGAATTTTTTCCTGAACAAAAATTTTGAAATTTTGTCAAAAAACGTGTTTTTCGACTGAAAAATGAGTGAAAACCTGGAATTACGACTACCAAACAGGACTCTAATACGCGGAACGCGCACCAGAATACAGGTAAGGCAGGTAAGTAGCTATTAAAATTAAGACCAAAGTGGATTGTGATGAAAATGTTGAAATAAAAATTTAATTAGTTTTTCTTGAAGAAAAATATTGTTAAAATTTTTACAAGTGTTGAACGAAAAAATTTTTTCGCGTCTAGGTCAATTTAAAACGGTCAGATAGTAGGACGGAGCCTAGTTAAGATCAAAAACGCTGAAAACAGCTTCAAAATGCGTCACCTGGATGCAAAGTTATAACGATTTGATGTAATTGCTGTCTACCTAAGGTGGATTTCGTAGATTATTGAATAAAATGGATGGTTTTGTTTTTGACGTTCTATGTGAGCCAGGCGCACGTGCGAGGTGTCAAAAGACGCGTCTCCGCGCGAGCTAGCTATCTGTGATGTTACTGAAATTTTTCCTGAACAAAAATTTTGAAATTTTGTCAAAAAACGTGTTTTTCGACTGAAAAATGAGTGAAAACCTGGAATTACGACTACCAAACAGGACTCTAATACGCGGAACGCGCACCAGAATACAGGTAAGGCAGGTAAGTAGCTATTAAAATTAAGACCAAAGTAGATTGTGATGAAAATGTTGAAATAAAAATTTAATTAGTTTTTCTTGAAGAAAAACATTGTTAAAATTTTTACAAGTGTTGAACGAAAAAATTTTTTCGCGTCTAGGTCAATTTAAAACGGTCAGATAGTAGGACGGAGCCTAGTTAAGATCAAAAACGCTGAAAACAGCTTCAAAATGCGTCACCTGGATGCAAAGTTATAACGATTTGATGTAATTGCTGTCTACCTAAGGTGGATTTCGTAGATTATTGAATAAAATGGATGGTTTTGTTTTTGACGTTCTATGTGAGCCAGGCGCACGTGCGAGGTGTCAAAAGACGCGTCTCCGCGCGAGCTAGCTATCTGTGATGTTACTGAAATTTTTCCTGAACAAAAATTTTGAAATTTTGTCAAAAAACGTGTTTTTCGACTGAAAAATGAGTGAAAACCTGGAATTACGACTACCAAACAGGACTCTAATACGCGGAACGCGCACCAGAATACAGGTAAGGCAGGTAAGTAGCTATTAAAATTAAGACCAAAGTAGATTGTGATGAAAATGTTGAAATAAAAATTTAATTAGTTTTTCTTGAAGAAAAACATTGTTAAAATTTTTACAAGTGTTGAACGAAAAAATTTTTTCGCGTCTAGGTCAATTTAAAACGGTCAGATAGTAGGACGGAGCCTAGTTAAGATCAAAAACGCTGAAAACAGCTTCAAAATGCGTCACCTGGATGCAAAGTTATAACGATTTGATGTAATTGCTGTCTACCTAAGGTGGATTTCGTAGATTATTGAATAAAATGGATGGTTTTGTTTTTGACGTTCTATGTGAGCCAGGCGCACGTGCGAGGTGTCAAAAGACGCGTCTCCGCGCGAGCTAGCTATCTGTGATGTTACTGAATTTTTTCCTGAACAAAAATTTTGAAATTTTGTCAAAAAACGTGTTTTTCGACTGAAAAATGAGTGAAAACCTGGAATTACGACTACCAAACAGGACTCTAATACGCGGAACGCGCACCAGAATACAGGTAAGGCAGGTAAGTAGCTATTAAAATTAAGACCAAAGTGGATTGTGATGAAAATGTTGAAATAAAAATTTAATTAGTTTTTCTTGAAGAAAAATATTGTTAAAATTTTTACAAGTGTTGAACGAAAAAATTTTTTCGCGTCTAGGTCAATTTAAAACGGTCAGATAGTAGGACGGAGCCTAGTTAAGATCAAAAACGCTGAAAACAGCTTCAAAATGCGTCACCTGGATGCAAAGTTATAACGATTTGATGTACCTAAGGTGGATTTCGTAGATTATTGAATAAAATGGATGGTTTTGTTTTTGACGTTCTATGTGAGCCAGGCGCACGTGCGAGGTGTCAAAAGACGCGTCTCCGCGCGAGCTAGCTATCTGTGATGTTACTGAAATTTTTCCTGAACAAAAATTTTGAAATTTTGTCAAAAAACGTGTTTTTCGACTGAAAAATGAGTGAAAACCTGGAATTACGACTACCAAACAGGACTCTAATACGCGGAACGCGCACCAGAATACAGGTAAGGCAGGTAAGTAGCTATTAAAATTAAGACCAAAGTAGATTGTGATGAAAATGTTGAAATAAAAATTTAATTAGTTTTTCTTGAAGAAAAACATTGTTAAAATTTTTACAAGTGTTGAACGAAAAAATTTTTTCGCGTCTAGGTCAATTTAAAACGGTCAGATAGTAGGACGGAGCCTAGTTAAGATCAAAAACGCTGAAAACAGCTTCAAAATGCGTCACCTGGATGCAAAGTTATAACGATTTGATGTAATTGCTGTCTACCTAAGGTGGATTTCGTAGATTATTGAATAAAATGGATGGTTTTGTTTTTGACGTTCTATGTGAGCCAGGCGCACGTGCGAGGTGTCAAAAGACGCGTCTCCGCGCGAGCTAGCTATCTGTGATGTTACTGAAATTTTTCCTGAACAAAAATTTTGAAATTTTGTCAAAAAACGTGTTTTTCGACTGAAAAATGAGTGAAAACCTGGAATTACGACTACCAAACAGGACTCTAATACGCGGAACGCGCACCAGAATACAGGTAAGGCAGGTAAGTAGCTATTAAAATTAAGACCAAAGTAGATTGTGATGAAAATGTTGAAATAAAAATTTAATTAGTTTTTCTTGAAGAAAAACATTGTTAAAATTTTTACAAGTGTTGAACGAAAAAATTTTTTCGCGTCTAGGTCAATTTAAAACGGTCAGATAGTAGGACGGAGCCTAGTTAAGATCAAAAACGCTGAAAACAGCTTCAAAATGCGTCACCTGGATGCAAAGTTATAACGATTTGATGTAATTGCTGTCTACCTAAGGTGGATTTCGTAGATTATTGAATAAAATGGATGGTTTTGTTTTTGACGTTCTATGTGAGCCAGGCGCACGTGCGAGGTGTCAAAAGACGCGTCTCCGCGCGAGCTAGCTATCTGTGATGTTACTGAAATTTTTCCTGAACAAAAATTTTGAAATTTTGTCAAAAAACGTGTTTTTCGACTGAAAAATGAGTGAAAACCTGGAATTACGACTACCAAACAGGACTCTAATACGCGGAACGCGCACCAGAATACAGGTAAGGCAGGTAAGTAGCTATTAAAATTAAGACCAAAGTAGATTGTGATGAAAATGTTGAAATAAAAATTTAATTAGTTTTTCTTGAAGAAAAACATTGTTAAAATTTTTACAAGTGTTGAACGAAAAAATTTTTTCGCGTCTAGGTCAATTTAAAACGGTCAGATAGTAGGACGGAGCCTAGTTAAGATCAAAAACGCTGAAAACAGCTTCAAAATGCGTCACCTGGATGCAAAGTTATAACGATTTGATGTAATTGCTGTCTACCTAAGGTGGATTTCGTAGATTATTGAATAAAATGGATGGTTTTGTTTTTGACGTTCTATGTGAGCCAGGCGCACGTGCGAGGTGTCAAAAGACGCGTCTCCGCGCGAGCTAGCTATCTGTGATGTTACTGAATTTTTTCCTGAACAAAAATTTTGAAATTTTGTCAAAAAACGTGTTTTTCGACTGAAAAATGAGTGAAAACCTGGAATTACGACTACCAAACAGGACTCTAATACGCGGAACGCGCACCAGAATACAGGTAAGGCAGGTAAGTAGCTATTAAAATTAAGACCAAAGTGGATTGTGATGAAAATGTTGAAATAAAAATTTAATTAGTTTTTCTTGAAGAAAAATATTGTTAAAATTTTTACAAGTGTTGAACGAAAAAATTTTTTCGCGTCTAGGTCAATTTAAAACGGTCAGATAGTAGGACGGAGCCTAGTTAAGATCAAAAACGCTGAAAACAGCTTCAAAATGCGTCACCTGGATGCAAAGTTATAACGATTTGATGTAATTGCTGTCTACCTAAGGTGGATTTCGTAGATTATTGAATAAAATGGATGGTTTTGTTTTTGACGTTCTATGTGAGCCAGGCGCACGTGCGAGGTGTCAAAAGACGCGTCTCCGCGCGAGCTAGCTATCTGTGATGTTACTGAAATTTTTCCTGAACAAAAATTTTGAAATTTTGTCAAAAAACGTGTTTTTCGACTGAAAAATGAGTGAAAACCTGGAATTACGACTACCAAACAGGACTCTAATACGCGGAACGCGCACCAGAATACAGGTAAGGCAGGTAAGTAGCTATTAAAATTAAGACCAAAGTAGATTGTGATGAAAATGTTGAAATAAAAATTTAATTAGTTTTTCTTGAAGAAAAACATTGTTAAAATTTTTACAAGTGTTGAACGAAAAAATTTTTTCGCGTCTAGGTCAATTTAAAACGGTCAGATAGTAGGACGGAGCCTAGTTAAGATCAAAAACGCTGAAAACAGCTTCAAAATGCGTCACCTGGATGCAAAGTTATAACGATTTGATGTAATTGCTGTCTACCTAAGGTGGATTTCGTAGATTATTGAATAAAATGGATGGTTTTGTTTTTGACGTTCTATGTGAGCCAGGCGCACGTGCGAGGTGTCAAAAGACGCGTCTCCGCGCGAGCTAGCTATCTGTGATGTTACTGAAATTTTTCCTGAACAAAAATTTTGAAATTTTGTCAAAAAACGTGTTTTTCGACTGAAAAATGAGTGAAAACCTGGAATTACGACTACCAAACAGGACTCTAATACGCGGAACGCGCACCAGAATACAGGTAAGGCAGGTAAGTAGCTATTAAAATTAAGACCAAAGTAGATTGTGATGAAAATGTTGAAATAAAAATTTAATTAGTTTTTCTTGAAGAAAAACATTGTTAAAATTTTTACAAGTGTTGAACGAAAAAATTTTTTCGCGTCTAGGTCAATTTAAAACGGTCAGATAGTAGGACGGAGCCTAGTTAAGATCAAAAACGCTGAAAACAGCTTCAAAATGCGTCACCTGGATGCAAAGTTATAACGATTTGATGTAATTGCTGTCTACCTAAGGTGGATTTCGTAGATTATTGAATAAAATGGATGGTTTTGTTTTTGACGTTCTATGTGAGCCAGGCGCACGTGCGAGGTGTCAAAAGACGCGTCTCCGCGCGAGCTAGCTATCTGTGATGTTACTGAATTTTTTCCTGAACAAAAATTTTGAAATTTTGTCAAAAAACGTGTTTTTCGACTGAAAAATGAGTGAAAACCTGGAATTACGACTACCAAACAGGACTCTAATACGCGGAACGCGCACCAGAATACAGGTAAGGCAGGTAAGTAGCTATTAAAATTAAGACCAAAGTGGATTGTGATGAAAATGTTGAAATAAAAATTTAATTAGTTTTTCTTGAAGAAAAATATTGTTAAAATTTTTACAAGTGTTGAACGAAAAAATTTTTTCGCGTCTAGGTCAATTTAAAACGGTCAGATAGTAGGACGGAGCCTAGTTAAGATCAAAAACGCTGAAAACAGCTTCAAAATGCGTCACCTGGATGCAAAGTTATAACGATTTGATGTAATTGCTGTCTACCTAAGGTGGATTTCGTAGATTATTGAATAAAATGGATGGTTTTGTTTTTGACGTTCTATGTGAGCCAGGCGCACGTGCGAGGTGTCAAAAGACGCGTCTCCGCGCGAGCTAGCTATCTGTGATGTTACTGAAATTTTTCCTGAACAAAAATTTTGAAATTTTGTCAAAAAACGTGTTTTTCGACTGAAAAATGAGTGAAAACCTGGAATTACGACTACCAAACAGGACTCTAATACGCGGAACGCGCACCAGAATACAGGTAAGGCAGGTAAGTAGCTATTAAAATTAAGACCAAAGTAGATTGTGATGAAAATGTTGAAATAAAAATTTAATTAGTTTTTCTTGAAGAAAAACATTGTTAAAATTTTTACAAGTGTTGAACGAAAAAATTTTTTCGCGTCTAGGTCAATTTAAAACGGTCAGATAGTAGGACGGAGCCTAGTTAAGATCAAAAACGCTGAAAACAGCTTCAAAATGCGTCACCTGGATGCAAAGTTATAACGATTTGATGTAATTGCTGTCTACCTAAGGTGGATTTCGTAGATTATTGAATAAAATGGATGGTTTTGTTTTTGACGTTCTATGTGAGCCAGGCGCACGTGCGAGGTGTCAAAAGACGCGTCTCCGCGCGAGCTAGCTATCTGTGATGTTACTGAAATTTTTCCTGAACAAAAATTTTGAAATTTTGTCAAAAAACGTGTTTTTCGACTGAAAAATGAGTGAAAACCTGGAATTACGACTACCAAACAGGACTCTAATACGCGGAACGCGCACCAGAATACAGGTAAGGCAGGTAAGTAGCTATTAAAATTAAGACCAAAGTAGATTGTGATGAAAATGTTGAAATAAAAATTTAATTAGTTTTTCTTGAAGAAAAACATTGTTAAAATTTTTACAAGTGTTGAACGAAAAAATTTTTTCGCGTCTAGGTCAATTTAAAACGGTCAGATAGTAGGACGGAGCCTAGTTAAGATCAAAAACGCTGAAAACAGCTTCAAAATGCGTCACCTGGATGCAAAGTTATAACGATTTGATGTAATTGCTGTCTACCTAAGGTGGATTTCGTAGATTATTGAATAAAATGGATGGTTTTGTTTTTGACGTTCTATGTGAGCCAGGCGCACGTGCGAGGTGTCAAAAGACGCGTCTCCGCGCGAGCTAGCTATCTGTGATGTTACTGAAATTTTTCCTGAACAAAAATTTTGAAATTTTGTCAAAAAACGTGTTTTTCGACTGAAAAATGAGTGAAAACCTGGAATTACGACTACCAAACAGGACTCTAATACGCGGAACGCGCACCAGAATACAGGTAAGGCAGGTAAGTAGGGTAAGTAGCTATTAAAATTAAGACCAAAGTAGATTGTGATGAAAATGTTGAAATAAAAATTTAATTAGTTTTTCTTGAAGAAAAACATTGTTAAAATTTTTACAAGTGTTGAACGAAAAAATTTTTTCGCGTCTAGGTCAATTTAAAACGGTCAGATAGTAGGACGGAGCCTAGTTAAGATCAAAAACGCTGAAAACAGCTTCAAAATGCGTCACCTGGATGCAAAGTTATAACGATTTGATGTAATTGCTGTCTACCTAAGGTGGATTTCGTAGATTATTGAATAAAATGGATGGTTTTGTTTTTGACGTTCTATGTGAGCCAGGCGCACGTGCGAGGTGTCAAAAGACGCGTCTCCGCGCGAGCTAGCTATCTGTGATGTTACTGAATTTTTTCCTGAACAAAAATTTTGAAATTTTGTCAAAAAACGTGTTTTTCGACTGAAAAATGAGTGAAAACCTGGAATTACGACTACCAAACAGGACTCTAATACGCGGAACGCGCACCAGAATACAGGTAAGGCAGGTAAGTAGCTATTAAAATTAAGACCAAAGTGGATTGTGATGAAAATGTTGAAATAAAAATTTAATTAGTTTTTCTTGAAGAAAAATATTGTTAAAATTTTTACAAGTGTTGAACGAAAAAATTTTTTCGCGTCTAGGTCAATTTAAAACGGTCAGATAGTAGGACGGAGCCTAGTTAAGATCAAAAACGCTGAAAACAGCTTCAAAATGCGTCACCTGGATGCAAAGTTATAACGATTTGATGTAATTGCTGTCTACCTAAGGTGGATTTCGTAGATTATTGAATAAAATGGATGGTTTTGTTTTTGACGTTCTATGTGAGCCAGGCGCACGTGCGAGGTGTCAAAAGACGCGTCTCCGCGCGAGCTAGCTATCTGTGATGTTACTGAAATTTTTCCTGAACAAAAATTTTGAAATTTTGTCAAAAAACGTGTTTTTCGACTGAAAAATGAGTGAAAACCTGGAATTACGACTACCAAACAGGACTCTAATACGCGGAACGCGCACCAGAATACAGGTAAGGCAGGTAAGTAGCTATTAAAATTAAGACCAAAGTAGATTGTGATGAAAATGTTGAAATAAAAATTTAATTAGTTTTTCTTGAAGAAAAACATTGTTAAAATTTTTACAAGTGTTGAACGAAAAAATTTTTTCGCGTCTAGGTCAATTTAAAACGGTCAGATAGTAGGACGGAGCCTAGTTAAGATCAAAAACGCTGAAAACAGCTT